>OY856410.1:1100849334-1102279334 GCA_963693085.1 Alisma plantago-aquatica
TCCTTGTCTGTAGTGATCAAAAAACTCTCCACTTGATCATTTCTCACTATGAGAAATTTTTGCAATGGATAGTCAGCATCAAACTATATGTGATCAATGCAATTGTATTCCCAAATACTATATATATCTATATATAAGGAATTATGTACGTGGGTACATATAGTTTGTCTGACACCCTTTTCCACACAAAGTGGGATCACTCAAAACAAAGTGCATAATTATCAATAATATCAATATTACCACAAAATAGGGTAAATTAAAATTGATCTTATAACATGATTTCTAGTTGAACAACTCATGATTGAAGCCAAAAACTATTTCCACTTGTATTTCATTCATATCAAAAGTATTACACAACATTGTTCACTAGCTATGTAGTCACCACCTATTACACAATCATCTGCTCATGTATATAAAACGTGTCTGTACCACTATGGCATACAGTCAAGAACCCAAAATGATGTACAATATTCACAAAAACACCCCAAGGACTTGAGTGTACAGGGACAACATATAGGACTCTATTACTAGACATTGGTTGTATATCCATGATTCAATAGCTACAGCTCCTTTTGTTATTAGTCCCGACCAAACGAACTCTATCTCATCATGCAGGGCCACTTAAAAAGATGTGGAACCCATTGGCTGAGACCAAACATCCCAGGGAGAGATATAACTCTCAGCCAACATCTATTATAAGCACAGATAACTAAAATAGGAACATTATACTGTTAATAGATATGCAAATTCATCTCAATGATATAAGCAGGGAAATTATCACAATTTAAGCAATTGAGGCATCTACACTAAATAGTAGATCATATTATTCTTGAAGAGGGAATATGAAGAAAATGTATAACTATTATAAAATAAATAGTATAAGAAACACAGCAATGGGGTCATCCAATGTTATTCGTACATGACCCAGAGTAATCACACTACACTGCTCTATTACATCTTTAATTATTATTCCTGAGGATTTAGGGTGTACCACTCAAATCCAACTGACCACATCAAAGTCGAAATTAGTACAATACAAGATCAATGGAAGAGTTTGACTCCATGATCATCACAGGCACTACTCGGTCAGTGCGAGTCTGCAATGCAGTGACATATAGTCAAATTGCAAAGACAGCAACTTATAGTTGAAGCTATAGTGCTATAAAGATAGCAATTCATAGTCAAAGCTATGATCTTGTAAAACAACTAGCATGTCTTGGTACATGGCACAGTGCTAGAATAGGTTTGAAGCTTGAAGATGATGATGTCATATTAAGCATATACCTCAACAAATGAATGGGCATACGGTTTGCAAAACTGATTGAGCTAATTTGGTTTCAAAATCGAATGAGTTGATTCGGTTTCAAAACTGAATGGGGAATTAAATCCAAGACCGAATGGTTAGTTGTACCCAAGACCGAATGGGTAATTCACCCAAGACCGAATGGGTAATTCAGTCCAAGACCAAATGGGTAAATAACTACAAGACCGAATGGGCAAATGACTACAAGATCGAATGGGTAATTGAGTTCAAAACCGAATGGGTAATTTACTCCAAGACCGAATGGGTAAAATAAACTTCTAAACCGTTTGAGGTTAATTGCTGATGTGAATGAGGAAGGTTCAATGGTTCAATTTTATTTAAATTTAATGGATTCAAGGATGGGTGATCCATTGATTACAAACCCTAATCGGTTGAATCGATTGAAACCCTAATTGATGAAATTGATTTTGGGGATTGATTGACCCAAACGGTCTCAAGACCATTTGGAGATCAAACGGTCTCAAGACCACTTGAGACCAAATGGTCTCAAGACCGTTTGGAGTTCAAAGGCTGTGATGGATGGTTGGAAGATCCAACGGTTGTAATTTGATGTAATTTCAATGGTCCAATTGATGAACGATTCAATGAAGCAAACCCTAAATTAATTGATTGTAGAAACCCTAATTGAAGGTTAAACAGTTTCAAATTGATTGAGACCATTCGGTCTTAGACCGTTTGAGGGCCATTTGGTTTCAAACCATTTGGGATTAATTAATATTTAATTCAAAAGGACTCAAACCGTTTAGAGTTTTTGAGATCAAGACAGTTTGAATGTCAAAGTACTTTAAGACCGTTTGAAGGTCTAATACCTCAAAACCGTTCGATGGTTTAATTGATTCAAATTTTGTAAGTACAATCAACCCCATGATTATTAATGATGTTTACCAAAGGTAATTACAATGGTTGTACCTTCAAGGTACTTAAGTGATTAGTACCTTTTGAGTGGTTAACCTTTGATGCTTATAGAAGCAATGACTTAATATACTATGTCAACCCTTCATTCAAGTTAAATTGACCTAATCTAATCAAGCTTGAAGTAATCAACATCCTAGAGAGGATGAGAGAGAGGAATTCATACATGTATAATAATCATGTAGTGGTTAAGCCTCAACGCTTTTAATATGAATAAAGTATGTAATAGGGTATGATCCTTGATAAAGAGATCATGAAACCCTAATTGAGAAGGTTTATGAGCCCTAACCCTAATCAAGGGTAATGTCATATGAAACCCTAATCAAGGGTAATGTCATATGAAACCCTAATCAAGGGTAATGTCATATGAAACCCTAATCAAGGGTAATGTCATATAAAACCCTAATCAAGGGTAATGTGTTATGAAACCCTAATGCAGTGATGTGATGGGAAACCCTAATCCAGGGTGATGTTATGTAATATTATATGAAACTCTACCCTAATATAGGTTGAAGGTATGTAAAAACCCTAATTTTTGGTTATAGTGCATGAAACCCTAATCTTGGGCAATATGATGATAAACCATAACCCTAACTTTGGGCTGTGAGTTGAGAAACCCTAATTTCAAGTAAGACTATGTGAAACCCTGATATAGGGTAATGTTATGTGAAACCCTAATATAGGATGATGTTATGTAAAATCCTAATTGATAAAGAGGGGAAACCCAATTTCCTAATAATGGAATAGTGAATAATATATTGGTAGGTGAAACACCTAAAGTGGTTGATAATGGATAACCTTATATCAATAATGCCTTAACCTAAGATGAGACCATATTATTGATAATGGTTGAATGATAAATGTGATAAACGGGTGAATAAAGTATTAGGATGGGAAATTCCCTAATACAAGATAAGCTACAAGTGATGAGGGAAGTGATACATCAAGACATGATAGATATGACATTCAGTACCTCAAGGTTGATACACCTTGATGTACTCTAAATCCAATATACTTGAATGAGTAATAAAGTGTGTCATGATAATTGTTGCCTAGTGAGAGGTGACAAGATGTGCAATGGGCCTTGTGAGCCATGAAGAGTAATTTTTGCCTAGTGAGAGGTGACAAGATGTGTAATGGGCCTTGAGAGCCATGAAAAGTAATTATTACCTAGTGAGAGGTGACAAGATGTGTAATGGGTCTTGTGAGCCATGAGAGTAGTTGTTGCCTGGTGAGAGGTAACAAGATGTTTATAAAATCTCATGAAGAAAATGGTAATGTTCAAAATAAACAATGGAAACTTAGTAACATAATAATAATAAATAGATACAATAATAATAATGAAATCTTAATCATGTATGCTTTATGCTTATAGCCAAATAAGGGCTATATTATTTTTAATAAGCTTAAAGGAGATAAGACAAATACTTGAATTACATAAAGGATGTGAATAAGTATGATGGCTTGGCCAAGGTTTAATACCTAGTAAAGGTGATGTGGTATTGAGTGATGATGCACTGGATTGACATAGTTCAATACCTGGAATAATATCATAGGATTGGCATAGTCCAATACCTGGAATAGATGCATTGGATTGACATAGTTCAATACCCAGAATAATATCACAGGATTGGCATAGTCCAATACCTGGAATAGATACATTGGATTGACATAGTTCAATACCTAGAATAATATCACAGGATTGGTCATAACCCAATACCTAGAATGATGTCACAGGATTGGTCATAACCCAATATCTAGAATAATATCATAGGATTGGTCATAACCCAATACCTGGAATAATGTCACAGGATTGGTAATAACCCAATACCTGGAATAATGTCACAGGATTGGTCATAACCCAATACCTGGAATAATATCACAGGATTGGTCATAACCCAATACCTGAAATAATGTCACACGATTGGTCATAACCCAATACCTGGAATAATTGCACAGGATTGGTCATAACCCAATACCTGGAATAATGTCACAGGATTGGTCATAACCCAATACCTGGAATAATTGCATAGGATTGGTCATAACCCAATACCTGGAATAATGTCACAAGATTGGTCATAACCCAATACCTGGAATAATGTCACAGGATTGGTAATAACCCAATACCTGGAATAATTGCACAGGATTGGTCATAACCCAATACCTGGAATGATGTCACAGGATTGGCATAGTCCAATGCCTGGAATGTTTACATAGGATTGGCATAGTCCAATGCTTGGAATGTATGCACAAGATTGGCATAGTCCAATGCCTGAAATGTATGCACAGGATTGGCATAGTCCAATGCCTAGAATGTTTGCACCGGATTGGTATAGTCCAATGCCTAGAATGTATGCATAGGATTGGCATAGTCCAATGTGTGGACAGAATTTGATGATGTATACTCACATGACTGAATAATTCAATATCTGGTTAGCAGATTGGATGAGGCCAACAGATAGAAATGAGAATGATTCATGAATGACATATTATAATAATGAGTATTACAGGATAAGCTTGAGATGTTGATATAGTATGATGGATAAATGATATACTTGTTCTTTCTGTTCCTTATAAAGAAGAATTGATGATTTACTACTCTATCAAAGATAGTTGCAATGCCTTAAATTATGAGAATGTTCTAAACTGCTTATCCTCTGCTCAGTTTAATATTATTTAACTACAATAATAATGTTTTTGGCGGAGATTTATATCTCTCGCTGGGACAATTTTTCAATTGTCTCACCCCTGTGGGATCCAACTTTCTAGGTAGACGCGGAGGAAGAAGCAGAAACCCTATAGCAGGGGAAGAGCAGCAGCAACAACAGGAACAGCAGTGAATTCTTAGGTGGAGACACTGGTTGTCATGTCTTGTATATATAGTCCTATGTGTCGTCTCTATACTCTCAGGTCCTTGGAGTTAGTAGTTAGTACTTTTAATACATCGAACTAATATTTTGGCTTAATGCCTCGAGGTTTTAAGTTTCTTATGTATAGTTATGGCAAAGCAACTATTATATGTAATACTCGAGAAAAGATGGTACATGGTATGTACTTGTGAACCAGAATGTATATGTAATACTTTGGTTCTTGTTGTTAAGAGTTTCCTGGAATTGGATCTCTTTGAAAATGGTTTTAATTTTTAGTGATTTTTGATAATCCGTTGCTAATGATCGCTTTCGCTTAGTTAATGACATTTTGTTTGAACGCTTCACCACAATTTAGTGGTATCAGAGCTCTAGGTTCACTGAGTCTACAGAGACATAGGACTAAGGTGTTGAGTCTATTCTAGTGTCCTCCACTATATCTTATAGTGACTTCTGCCTATGTAGAAGAAGGAAGATAACTTAAAGATGTCTGGAGAACATGAGGATCACGTTGCTGAAAGCAATGTTGCTGCACTAGTACGAGGTGCAAGCGATCAGGCAAGAGAGGAATCAGTGCCTGAGAATCCCCTTTTTGATGAAGCTATGATAGAAAACCCAACCTTTCATTCTCTATTTAGGGAATTTATGACCACAATGAGGCATATGGCAGACCAGATGCCAGCACCAGCACCTAGGGCACCAACTCCCAATGAGGGGCATGGGTCTGGTAAGACTTTTGAATGACTACGTCGTGTAGGAGCTATAGAATATGTTGGGACAACTGATCCAGCAGATGTTGATCTATGGCTCACTGAGTTAGAAAAGGATTTTAAGATCCTTAATATCCCAGATGTTGACAAAGTCAAGCATGTTGTCTACCTTTTGAAGGGTAGTGTTGGCCATTGGTGTGCCATAGAAGAAGTAAACAGGAATGATGAAGAGGTTGGTTGGGAGGAATTTTGTCAAGAATTCGTCAATAAGTACTTTCCAAGAACATAGATGAAAAGATCTCACAGTTTGAGAAGGTTCGGCAGGGAACCATGTCAATAAATGAATATGAAGCTAGGTTTATGGAACTTTTATGGTTTTGTCCTCAAATGGTTGCTACTGAGCAGGAGAAGATTCAACATTTTGAGAAAGGACTGAATGATGAGGTTTCTATCTCAGCAGTTGCATAAGAAAGTAGAGAGAAATTTGCCACATTCGTGGAGTCAATTTGCAGGATAGAAAGGTCTGTGATGAAGAAACATGAGGCAAATCTCAAAAGGAGGTCTACACAGTCACAGGAACAGTGGATTGGTGGTACTAAACAACCAAAGTTTTCGGTAGCATCAGTTCAACCACAATATAGTACATCGATGTAGTGGTCATCAAGTGAGGGTCGAACTTGCCATAAATGTGGATAGATAGGACATTTTAGGCAGCAGCGTCCAAGAAGAAATAATGTGGTGACCCAACAGTCAAGGCATAATCTGCAAAACCCACAAGGACCTCAGGTTAGTGAAGCAGAAGGTCGAGGATGAAGACAAGTGTCACAGTTTGGTCCATCTACCTTTGGTGGTAGAGGACAAAGGCAATAGCAGATAACAACTGGCTCCATGTTTTGAGTCAGATAAGTTACTAGATAACTTGTAAGAGGTAATATGTCAAGATAGACCTTTTCATTCTGAATCATCTCTCTTTCTTCTACTCCCTACCTACTAATTATAAGAAAGGTAGTTATTGTTGAGCTTCCTTTAATTAATCTTATGACGACATGAGGAAGAGATAAGAAGGAATAAGAACTTATATTTAGTCCAACATTCTCTTATATTTTTTGAAATTTCTCTCTTCATGATGAAAGGAAGAGATGTAATAGAAACAACCATAGAAATTTTAAGATACTAAGTAGTAAGACTTAAAGAGATGAAACATAATATAAAAACCAATACATACTACCTAACTTTAGTTCTTAAATACCCTGGCCAGGTATTCATCTATTGAAGGTAAGGTAACTATGACACTCTTAGATTGCTATCTTTCTTATTACCCTGATCAAGTAGTCATTTTGAGACAATCTAAAGAGCATAATGAAGTCTAAAATGTGGCATGGATAATTCTACCACATCTTAATTGATATGGAGAGATCTGAGTTAATCATAGATCAACTTATAAATAAAAGAGGATGTTTAGTATGATGTATACCTTGGTCCTTAGACCTAGAAGCAACAATGTTCAGTAATGAACTAAGGATTGGAATACCCTGATCTAGTAATCATGATAATCATAATTCTGAGAGGTGGTGATATGTAATCATCTCTATAATTTCTATGATGAAGGCAAGGAACTTAAGAGGAATAAAATTGAATGACACATGAACAATTGAAAGTTCATGCAATAATCTAAGGAGGTAATTTATGTTGGTTACCTGGAAGGGCCAACTGTGAAATCAAACCAGTTATATAAAATACTATGGACATCATATGTTAGGGGTTTATGCTCTGCATAAACATAACATCAATAAGGATGTACTAATTGAAGGAACAATTGTAGAATCTTTGTGGGAAAAGCATTTTAAAGCTAAAAATGTATGATGAGATTTATAGTACCAAGTGGGTGACAAATTAGTGAGGTTTGACACCTGAGTTAAATAAGGTAGTGTTACCTGACACAGAATTAACTCTACAGTTAATAATGAAAAGGACAGTGGAATATGTGTCATGTGTGACAGATTCTATGATAACCATGTATGGAAGGACTTTGTGATGATCAAAGTTCTATGGCCTCTCCATAACATTAAGATTTTAGTTGGAGGATTGATGAAATGATGAATAAATAACATATGTTTTTCTTTACTTGGGATTTTGGGGGCGAAATCCTTGTTAGGGGTTTATAATTGTAACATCCCTAACCTGGATTAAGACTTAACCCTAGAGGTTTTGCTTAAGTAAGTCATTTATATTCTTGTCTTTATCTTTTGAAAAGTAATTAAGGCTCAAGAGGAACTTATGTTTCAATTTTAGTCCTTTTTGAATAATGTTGAAACAATATTTTACTTGTTTTGGACTAAAGTGCAAATTACCCAAGTTGGGGGGTTAACTTGCAAATGTTACATGATAAATGTTCCTCAAGTGTTGAAGCATCATAAGAATGATAATGATGTAGAGTTATGGCTTGTGGTAGCCTGAGCACCAAGAAAGAGCTTATTAAGCAATGTTTGTGCATTAAAACCTAGTTTTGGTGTAATGTGCAATTTATCCAAAACCTAGGGTTCAATATGCAAAATACCACCTCTAGAGAATCCCTCATGTTTCTTGGCATTATTTAGAGAAAAGAACATGAGAGGGGCGTCTCATTTGAATCACTTTGGAGGGGAGAGAATCTTGATATTAAAATCATCAAGATTTAAGCATAATTGAAACCCTCATTCAATTTAATGCAAAAATAAATATATTAATTGAAGTACCCTTCAACCAAAAATGAGATGGTTGAATTTGAATAAGTGTAAACGTCCTTGTGCCTTGCAAAGGCCACGAAATATCAAAAGTGAGTGGAGAGCCCACTCACATTAGTTAACTAAAAAGTAATATCCGCTCAATTTTTGGATATTATTATTATAACGGTTAAGGTACTTAATTTGCTTTCTTTTAATTCATGGATAATGAAGAGGAATTACAAGGTGGGTGAGATGGCTTCGTATGCAAGGGATGGAGTGGAGTATGTGGCACCAATTTTGGGAGTTGAAGGAATTATTGTATCACTTTCTCTCTCATTGAAATTTCCTTATAAACATCTCATTTCCAACCCAAATGAAAGGATTTTTTCTATCCTTCTTTATTTCCTTGCTTTGGTTGAACACAAGGGAGCTTAGTAGCAATAGGAGGACGTGCCCCAACCTGTAGGTAAGCTCCATAGTCATCTTCAACCTTGATTTCATGGTGGAAATCGAAATTCAATGTTGAATTTTTTCTTTTCTTCATTCAATCTTCAACCTTAGCCATTCATTTGAGGTTGAAAAAGATTCATTCACCATTGAAGGTGTGAAGCTTGAATCTTGGATTCAATTTTTAAGGAGGGTTATATAACTTGAACCCTTAAATGTCATTATTGCTTGCAATTTATTCATTTTGTGTTGAACCTTTCTTCTCTCTCGATTTCCTTTTGTTTAGTTGTTGAAATAATTATAAGAATCACAACTGATTTCAAAGGTTTGAATCTTGAATATGATGATGTTATCTTAAATATATACCTCAACAAAGGAATTGGCATACGGTTTGCAAAACTGATTGAGCTAATTCGGCTTCAAAATTGAATGGGAAATTAAATCCAAGACTGAATGGTTAGTTATACCCAAGACCGAATGGGTAATTCATCCAAGACCGAATGGGTAATTCACCCAAGACCGAATGGGTAATTCACTCCAAGACCGATTGGGTAAATAACTACAAGACCGGATGGGCAAATGACTACAAGATCGAATGGGTAATTGAGTTCAAAACCGAATGGGTAATTTACTCCAAGAATGAATGGGTAAATTAAACTTCTAAACCGTTTGAGGTTAATTTCTGATGTGAATGAGGGAGGTTCAATGGTTCAATTTGATTTAAATTTAATGGATTCAAGGATGGGTGATCCATTGATTACAAACCCTAATTGATTGAATTGATTGAAACCCTAATTGATGAAATTGATTTAGGGGATTGATTGACCCAAACGGTCTCAAGACCGTTTGGAGATCAAACGGTCTCAAGACCACTTAAGACCAAACGGTCTCAAGACCATTTGGAGTTCAAAGGCTGTGATGGATGGTTGGAAGATCCAAGGGTTGTAATTTGATGTAATTTCAATGGTCCAATTGATGAACGATTCAATGAAGAAAACCCTAAATTAATTGATTGTAGAAACCCTAATTGAGGGTTAAACGGTTTCAAGATGATTGAGACCATTTGTCCTTAGACCGTTTGTGGGCCATTCGGTTTCAAACCATTTGGGATTAATATTTAATTCAAATAGTCTCAAACTGTTTAAAGTTTTTGAGATCAAGACGGTTTGAAGGTCAAAGTACTTTAAGACCGTTTGCAGGTCTAATACCTCAAAACCGTTTGAAGGTTTAATTGATTCAAATTTTGTAAGTACAATAAACCCCATGATTATTAATGATGTTTACCAAAGGTAATTACAATGGTTGTACCTTCAAGGTACTTAAGTGATTAGTACCTTTTGATTGGTTAACCTTTGATGCTTATGGAAGCAATGACATAATACACTATGTCAACCCTTCATTCAAGTTGAATTGACCTAATCTAATCAAGCTTGAAGTAATCAACATCCTAGAGAGTATGAGAGAGAGAGAGGAATTTATACATGTATAATAATCATGTAGTGGTTAAGCCTCTCAATGCTTTCAATATGAATAAAGTATGTAATAGGGTATGATTCTTGATAAAGAGATCATGAAACCCAAATTGAGAAGGTTGATGAACCCTAACCCTAATCAAGGGTAATGTCATATGAAACCCTAATCAAGGGTAATGTCATATGAAACCCTAATCAAGGGTAATGTCATATGAAACCCTAATCAAGGGTAATGTCATATGAAACCCTAAGTATGAAATCTTGATGCAGTGATGTGATGGGAAACCCTAATCCAGGGTGATGTTATGTAATATTATATGAAACTCTACCCTAATATAGGTCAAAGGTATGTCAGACCCTAATTTTGGGTTATAGTGCATGAAACCCTAATCTTGGGCAATATGATAATAAACCATAACCCTAACTTTGGGCTATGAGTTGAGAAACCTTAATTTCAGGTAAGACTATGTGAAACCCTGATATAAGGTAATGTTATGTGAAACCCTAATATAGGGTGATGTTATGTAAAATCCTAATTGATAAAGAGGGGAAACCCTATTCCTAATAATAGAATAGTGAATAATGTATTGGTAGGTGAAACACCTAAAGTGATTGATAATGGATAACCTTATATCAATAATGCCTTAACCTGAGATGAGACCATATTATTGATAATGGTTGAATGATAAATGTGATAAATGGGTGCATAAAGTATTAGGATGGGAAATGCCCTAATACAAGATAATATACAAGTGATGAGGGAAGTGATACATCAAGACATGATAGATATCACATTCAGCACCTCAAGGTTGATACACCTTGATGTACTCTAAATCCAATATACTTGAATGAGTAACACATAAAGTGTGTCATGGTAATTGTTGCCTAGTGAGAGGTGACAAGATGTGTAATGGGCCTTGTGAGCCGTGAAGAGTAATTGTTGCCTAGTGAGAGGTGACAAGATGTGTAATGGGCCTTGTGAGCCAAGAAAAGTAATTGTTTCCTAGTGAGAGGTGACAAGATGTGTAATGGGTCTTGTGAGCCATGAGAGTAGTTGTTTCCTGGTGAGAGGTAACAAGATGTTTATAAAGTCTCATGAAGGAAATTGTAATGTTCAAAATAAACAATGGAAACTTAGTAACATAATAATAATAAATATATACAATAATAATAATGAAATCTTAATCATGTATGTTTTATGTTTATAGCCAAATAAGGGCTATAGTATTTTGAATAAGCTTAAAGGAGATAAGAGGAATACTTGAATTACATAAAGGATGTGAATAAGTATGATGGCTTGGCCAGGGTTTAATACCTAGTAAAGGTGATGTGGTATTCAGTGATGATGCACTGGATTGACATAGTTCAATACCTAGAATAATATCACAGGATTGGCATAGTCCAATACTTGGAATAGATGCATTGGATTGACATAGTTTAATACCTGGAATAATATCACAGGATTGGCATATACCTGGAATAGATGCACTAGATTGACATAGTTCAATACCTGGAATAATATCAAAGGATTGGTCATAACCCAATACATGGAATGATGTCATAGGATTGGTCATAACCCAATACCTGAAATAATATCACAAGATTAATCATAACCCAATACCTGGAATAATGTCACAGGATTGGTAATAGCCCAATACCTGGAATAATGTCACAGGATTGGTCATAACCCAATGCCTTAAATAATATTATAGGATTAGTCAGAACCCAATACCTGGAATAATGTCACAGGATTGGTCATAACCTAATACCTATAATAATTGCACAGGATTGGTCATAACCCAATACCTAGAATAATGTCACAGGATTGGTCATAACCCAATACCTGGAATAATTGCACAGGATTGGTCATAACCCAATACCTGTAATAATGTCACAAGATTGGTCATAACCCAATACCTGGAATAATGTCACAGGATTGGTAATAACCCAATACCTGGAATAATTGCACAGGATTGGTCATAACCCAATACATGGAATGAGGTCACGGGATTGTCATAGTCCAATGCCTGGAATGTTTACACAGGATTGGCATAGTCCAATGCCTGGAATGTATGCACAGGATTGGCATAGTTTAATTGTTACACCCCGATCTCACAATTTCCTCAAATCATGAGATTAGGGCATAAGATAGGACTTATATGTAACACAAAGAACACCCTTAACTTTTTTTTCTTTTCTTTAAAACTCTTGTTTCCCCGCATTGAACCACATAACATCTTAACAAAGGAATCTGAACATTTCTTTTACTAATCAGACTTCAATAGTAAAGGTACATGTATAAACATTCATGATGTCTCTCACACCTTATGCACATAAAACTTGCTAATTAGCATACATATCAAAAGAGGAATAATATTACACAATGTAATTACAACTCTCTCTCTCTTATCTCTTACTGAGGACCTAGAGTGACAAGGACCGACTGACTCAACTAATCTTGTACTTAACTCTTGTAGCAGATCTACACTGATGCTCTGACCATCTTCAAGTCCACGCGGTTAACCCTAAAATGTTTGAGTAGAGGGGTGAGCCTACTCGCTCAGTGAATGAGTACTTCAAGGAAACAGTCTAAGGCACTAATGTGATTACAGATATAACTTTGAATAAACATTATGAAATTTACAACAATAAATACTACACTGAGCAGTTCTAAAACAATATAATTGAAATAACAACGAATGTAAATATTGCATCCCAAGAATAACTACTAGAAGACTATGCTCTAGTCTTCCTTAACTCTTTCATTTATAAGGAACTCTGTGAACCTATATGATCACATATTTATAATATTATTATTATGCCCTAATCATATGCAGTGTACTCTGCATATAAAGATCTATAGCGAACTACGATCCCACCGTACAAGACTTAGCGACACACCCGGGAAATGCTAAGTCTGACTGCCAGCCCTGGTCTACTGCAGGACTCTCAGTCTCACAAGGCCTCACTACACTCTCAAAAGAGTGAACTCTAGACTCCTCCTCTAACCTGAGCACACAGGCGGAGAGTCTTACCGGGTTACCACCGTGACACAAGCACGGATTAATGTTGAATAACCCCTATTTACTCCAGTGCCACCGTGACTCCGCACGGATTATTGTTGAACACTGCCTCTCTGTCCTCGTGCCACCATGACTCTGCACGGTTAATGTTGCAACACGAGTTTCACCCCCCTGGTGCAGACCTCTCAAAGGGGTTCTACGGTGTTAGGGCACCTAAGTCTAACATTAGTATTATAGATAAATGTGAACAGAAATCATAACTCATTTTACATTTCACACAAGGCTCACACGGCCTGCCATATCATATCATATAAAACATCATAGCTCATGTATTCAACATATACCATGTCTCAGTAACATCCCTTTCTAGGGCATGTCATATCTCATCACCTGCAATTTACGAGATATGTATTGAAATATAAGAAGCCATGTAGTATGTAGATATCAACTCAGAGAGAACAAGCATATAAAGTTAAATGCAATAGATACATACAATTCAACAGTTAAGTATCACCACATCTCATATCGAGATCTTTCATGTCACCATAACATGATTCATTGAACACCCTATCCTTAGGGTTTCATTTGCCTTATTCATTCATCACATGCCAGCACCCTACTCTTAGGGTTTCATTCCCCACATTCACCTTTTCATTTACCTCATTCACTTGTCACATGACTCTCATAAGGATTTCATAGGATATAAGCATTCACTAAATAAAGATTGTTTTCAACAAATCATATACAATCGATATATGTATGAAACCATGGAAAGTGAACTAAATTTAGGTTTCCATGCTATTCACTGAGATGTCATGCACCAAGGATAAAATTCAAATAAGGTAATCCATGAGGTACATCCTAACCACTTATAAGTTTACTAGTCCTTTTCAATAAGGTTGAAACTCTAGAGATATCTCAATTAGGTTAAACCCTAATTACATCATATGGTATAAATCTGAAAAGCATTCTTTCTAGGATGTGTTGTATACGTTTCTGATGTGGATCTACCATCAAAGAGTCATTCAAATAGAGAAGGAATCCATATCATATCAATTTGCAACAAATTAAATTAAACGGACATTTCAGGGTTTAGAATCACATACCAAGCAATTAGGGATTTGGATGCTATAATCAAATTTCGTGCATTACACTGTTTGAAGGAAGAACTCACTCACCCCAAGGTGTGAAAACACCTCAAAACTGCAGCTCAACTCAGGGGATCTCGAACTCATATCAAATCCCTAGCAAATCTCCCAATTCTTCTTCCATTCAACTAGGAAATTTGATTTCACCATTCCTCGGACCGCAAAACCCTAGGTCAGCAATTCCTCCTCTTTCTCCACTCAAGCCCTAACTCTCCCTCTCTCTCTAGATTTTCATTTCTCTGGGATGGATGACGAAGAATGAGATCTGTGTGTGTGTGTGGTCGATCATATAAGTCAATTGAGCTGCTTGGGTCAATTGCATATTGACCCAACACTCAACTTTAATTATATTGGCTGAATATTCAGTTATACAAAGTTACTGTAATTCGTTTATTTCAGAGATCAAACCTTCTCCAAAAATTATGGTAATTTAGCACGTTGTTTATAATGTATTTATAAAGCTTCAGTTAAAATTTGAGATCATTTGGAGTTACTAATAAATAATTAAAAATAGAACAGTGCACTGCTATATTGCAGTCTGCAGCAGATTCGGTCGAGTTTGCCCTGCACAGAACTCGACCGACACCCTCACTGTAGAGATCAAAAGTCATCCAAAAATTATGCCAATTTAACAGAGTGTCTAAAATTGTGTTTTTCAATCACAGTTACAATTTGAGATCAATTGGATATACCAATAAAACGATAAAATTCAATTACCATACTGCTATATAAATCTGGAAATATGATCGGTCGAGTTTGAAACTCGACCGATAAACAGGTCAGAACATTCTTCAAAAATTCTGATATTTACCAATGTTGTTCAAATTTTATATATCCAAATCATATCCAAATTTGAACTAAATCAGAGTTATACATAAAATACTAAAAATCATTTAGTGAGACATTCTACTTATCAAATTCTGTATTCATATGTCATTAAAACCCTATTTTGGGCCGATTAGGGTCTATGCTTCTCAAACCCTAATTCTCAAGACAAAAGAACATTTAGACTTCTTATCATAGTTAAAACATCCTAATTTTGTTATCGTCATTAATTAGATTTCAAGAGTGATCAGTCCAATTAATCTTTGCAATTGTCTAGGTAAACCCTAGTTTACCAATTAAGCTCAGATGGGGTCGTAACAACTCTCCCCCCCTTAGAATGTTTCGTCCTCGAAACATAAACCTACAAGAAAGATACATTCAAGGTTATTCTAAGCTTCTAAAGACTTCCATGTCATTATATTCTTGTATTTCATACCTGAATGTAGTTTTCAATATTAGATCTTTTAATTCTTTACTAAATCACAACATATTTCAAATAGTTCTCAATGATATCAAGCAAATTCTTTATGCCACAGTCAAACATAGAATGCAAAGATAAACCACCACGCTTTCGTTGCGCAACTCTGATACTCTGATACAACTATCTCAACTTATGCGGCTCAGAAAGTTCTATTGTTCTGTATCACCTTTAAGTGACAAAAGTGAGTTCACCATGCTGTTTTAAACTTTAATAAAGTGCTATTCAAATAGCAAAACATTCTTGAATTAAAAGGCTAGATTCAACAATCAATTGTACAATACTACTCTTGGCATCCCCATTGGGTCATGGATGCATGAGGTGAAGTATTACCACCTCATTCCATACTATCCTGTTTCGATCCTGGGACCTGTGGGTTATGGGTCCACACACAATTCAAAGTGTAACCGTCGTATTATATCATTTTAGGGTTTCAACCACAGTAATAAAGTAATCCACAATTATATCAGTCATTCAAGCATTAATCATACTCAATTACCATCACTCAGTTATATTAGAGCTAGGTATAACAAGCTACACCTCATTAGGGTTACTTGTCCAGACAATCTGATTATCATCCCTTTCTATTAATATGAGTGGTTAAGTATGACTACCTTGTTCAGGGTATTTCTCCATGTGTTCTGACATCATCCAAACCGTATCACCATATCACAAATACACAATAGTAAGATGCATATCAGGTATGAATTACTTCAACTATCATACGCCTTTAATTTAACATATAGCTTGCACAAATACACTGAAATCATATGTAGAACCAACTTTCATACCTTAATATGCCTTCAACAAATCATACTTGTAAAAACAAATTCTCATATTACACAAAGCTAGTGTTTTCCCCTATCTCTCTACTCATTCATTACTTCATTACTTTTTGCTACATATCCTTTTCATTTGATTATATACAATAAACATTATTAACATTGAAGGATTTAAGATAGGAATAGATTATTCATCATTCTTGCTATCACACAAGAATTTATTTCTTATCACACTTCATCATATTGTATGTCACTATTACATTCACTAGATGACCCCACCAAGGTAGTTATGCACCATATATGACTCATTTTCTCTTATCATTTCATACTTATTTCACATTCTGGACATCACTTGAAAACACATATATCATTTGTCATCTTTAAACATGACTCAATATCACATATCCAATTTCAATGCTAAACATACATTTTAATCAACGTATACATTGCAACTGTAATACAGGAAATTCCATCATTTTCATCAATCATATTACGTATTTCAAGTTCCAATGAATCTATCATACTCTATTGTATGTGCTACACTGTTTAGGAGTTATACCAACTAATACTGAAGCAATTAAGCACTTAAATTGAGTTAAATAATGATTTCTGAATGAACTGCCACTCACAGCTCTGAAACTCGGCCGATTGGTCAGAAACTCGGCCGATTGCTTCACAACTCAGCCGATCCGCTTGAAACTCGGCCGATCAACTTGCTGTTTGATTTCTTGTAAAAGAAACTCGGCCGAACCACATACAACTCGGCCGAATCGCGTACAGACTGAAAACTAAAACGAACCTGCTGGTGTCAATTTCACTCGAATCGACGGGCAAAACTACCGATTTCATGTATACCATGTTGCACATATTTCCTCCTTTATCTTTATACTATTGTGAAGTTAACGTTCTAAATTAATAGTCCTTCTATTAGTTTTTTCTCATGTTGAATACATTACATATTCTTCATTTTTAAATCAAGTGGATCATGCATGGGTCAAACATAGTTTCTCTTTCAATCAAGTTTTTCTCTTCTGAATACAGTCCACCTTTGTATGACTTATTCATTCGTTAAACTACACCTATGTTCTTTGCTTAGAAACAAGTTTGTTGTTCTAGTCTTATGAATTACATGTTCATACGATTCTCTTTACTTTTACTCTTTTGAAGACTCTTTACTTGTATGGACTTATTGAATGCTCAACCCTATTCTCTACTTAGCCTTTGCTTTAGAGTTCATAAAAGCATTATACTCAATTATATGATTCATTCTTCATGATTGATTCTTGTTATCTTGAACCATACATACATTTCACATATCTTTTCTATATTTCATATGTATAGTTCATGTAATATTAATCAATAAACTGATTATGAACTTCTTATTATGTTCTATTATTCCTCAGTTAAGGGTTTCACATTTGAGACCCCAAAGTTGAACCTCATATATCAGTTTCAACAAATTCTTAGTTGTTCTGATCTTGCCCATCTGTTTCAACATCTTACTGTATGTACATTCTCACTCTAATGTGGGTCTAATTATCCAGAGTCTATTCTTATTATACTATTAATAGGTGTCATTAGATCCCAGTAACGCATCCTGCCAGCCGGACCAGGACAAACCTAAAGTCCTGAAGCCAAGAACTACAAAGGATTACTCAACTCCTATTCATCTCAGAAGTGTGGAAGAAAACTTATCCACTAACAAAAGCTCATTCAAAGGTCAATTCTAGTCTACTTGTTACAAAGAATGAAATCAATAAATGCTACAACTGCATAGTGTACAACAGATATTAAAGACCCATATTTCAAAGTATTGAATATTTCAATTCAAACATATAAGAGCATTTCTATACATTTCCAACAAAAACAACATTATGAAATGTAATTTCTATCTCCTTTTACATTTATGCTCTTAATTCTTGTTTCTTTTCTCATTTTCTAACCCTAACATTTCTAGGGTTCCTCTCTAGCCCATTCTTCCACTGTATACCTGGCCAGGGTATACGTGAAAGAATAGACAGAGTAGCTTGTACTGGTTGATCCAAGTACTCAGATATCGGGCCAGGATATCCAAATACTCAAATCCCCAAAGCTAACATCAAAACATCTCCTATCTGTCACACTTATGACGCTAACTTACTAACTTAATGGTCCTTGACAACTCACCCTAAGCTCTGATACCAAGCTGTTACACCCCGATCTCACAATTTCCTCAAATCATGAGATTAGGGCATAAGATAGGACTTATATGTAACACAAAGAACACCCTTAACTTTTTTTTCTTTTCTTTAAAACTCTTGTTTCCCCGCATTGAACCACATAACATCTTAACAAAGGAATCTGAACATTTCTTTTACTAATCAGACTTCAATAGTAAAGGTACATGTATAAACAGTCATGATGTCTCTCACACCTTATGCACATAAAACTTGCTAATTAGCATACATATCAAAAGAGGAACAATATTACACATCGTAATTACAACTCTCTCTCTCTTATCTCTTACTGAGGACCTAGAGTGACAAGGACCGACTGACTCAACTAATCTTGTACTTAACTCTTGTAGCAGATCTACACTGATGCTCTGACCATCTTCAAGTCCACGCGGTTAACCCTAAAATGTTTGAGTAGAGAAGTGAGCCTACACGCTCAGTGAATGAGTACTTCAAGGAAAAGGCACTAATGTGATTACAGATATAACTTTGAATAAATGTTATGAAATTTAACAACAATAAATACTACACTGAGCAGTTCTAAAACAATATAATTGAAATAACAAGGAATGTAAATATTGCATCCAAAGAATAACTACTAGAAGACTATGCTCTAGTCTTCCTTAACTCTTTCATTTATAAGGAACTCTGTGAACCTATATGATCACATATTTATAATATTATTATTATGCCCTAATCATATGCAGTGTACTCTGCATATAAAGATCTGTAGCGAACTACGATCCCACCGTACAAGACTTAGCGACACACCCGGGAAATGCTAAGTCTGACTGCCAGCCCTAGTCTGCTGCAGGACTCTCAGGCTCAAAAGGCCTCACTACACTCTCAAAAGAGTGAACTCTAGACTCCTCCTCTAACCTGAGCACACAGGCGGAGAGTCTTACCGGGTTACCACCGTGACACAAGCACGGATTAATGTTGAATAACCCCTATTTACTCCAGTGCCACCGTGACTCCGCACGGATTATTGTTGAACACTGCCTCTCTGTCCTCGTGCCACCATGACTCTGCACGGTTAATGTTGCAACACGAGTTTCACCCCCCTGGTGCAGACCTCTCAAAGGGGTTCTACGGTGTTAGGGCACCTAAGTCTAACATTAGTATTATAGATAAATGTGAACAGAAATCATAACTCATTTTACATTTCACACAAGGCTCACACGGCCTGCCATATCATATCATATAAAACATCATAGCTCATGTATTCAACATATACCATGTCTCAGTAACATCCCTTACTAGGGCATGTCATATCTCATCACCTGCAATTTACGAGATATGTATTGAAATATAAGAAGCCATGCAGTATGTAGATATCAACTCAGAGAGAACAAGCATATAAAGTTAAATGCAATAGAAACATACAATTCAACAGTTAAGTATCACCACATCTCATATCGAGATCTTTCATGTCACCATAACATGATTCATTGAACACCCTATCCTTAGGGTTTCATTTGCCTTATTCATTCATCACATGCCAACACCCTACTCTTAGGGTTTCATTCGCCTCATTCACCTTTTCATTTACCTCATTCACTTGTCACATGACTCTCATAAGGATTTCATAGGATATAAGCATTCACTAAATAAAGATTGTTTTCAACAAATCATATACAATCGATATATGTATGAAACCATGGAAAGTGAACTAAATTTAGGTTTCCATGCTATTCACTGAGATATCATGCACCAAGGATAAAATTCAAATAAGGTAATCCATGAGGTACATCCTAACCACTTATAAGTTTACTAGTCCTTTTCAATAAGGTTGAAACTCTAGAGATATCTCAATTAGGTTAAACCCTAATTACATCATATGGTATAAATCTGAAAAGCATTCTTTCTAGGATGTGTTGTATACGTTTCTGATGTGGATCTACCATCAAAGAGTCATTCAAACAGAGAAGGAATCCATATCATATCAATTTGCAACAACTTAAATTAAACGGACATTTCAGGGTTTAGAATCACATACCAAGCAATTAGGGATTTGGATGCTATAATCAAATTTCGTGCATTACACTGTTTGAAGGAAGAACCCACTCACCCCAAGGTGTGAAAACACCTCAAAACTGCAGCTCAACTCAGGGGATCTCGAACTCATATCAAATCCCTAGCAAATCTCCCAATTCTTCTTCCATTCAACTAGGAAACTTGATTTCACCATTCCTCAGACCGCAAAACCTTAGGTCAGCAATTCCTCCTCTTTCTCCACTCAAGCCCTAACTCTCCCTCTCTCTCTAGATTTTCGTTTCTCTGGGATGGATGACGAAGAATGAGAGTTGTGTGTGTGTGTGGTCGATCATATAAGTCAATTGAGCTGCTTGGGTCAATTGCATATTGACCCAACACTCAACTTTAATTATATTGGCTGAATATTCAGTTATACAAAGTTACTGTAATTCATTTATTTCAGAGATCAAACCTTCTCCAAAAATTATGGGAATTTAGAAAGTTGTTTATAATTTATCTATAAAGCTTCAGTTAACATTTGAGATCATTTGGAGTTACCAATAAATAATTAAAAATAGAACAGTGCACTGCTATATTGCAGTCTGCAGCAGATTCGGTCGAGTTTGCCCTGCACAGAACTCGACCGACACCCTCACTGTAGAGATCAAAAGTCATCCAAAAATTATGCCAATTTAACATAGTGTCTAAAACTTTGTCTTTCAATCACAGTTAAAATTTCAGATCAATTGGATATACCAATAAAAAGATAAAATTCAATTACCATACTGCTATATAAATCTGGAAATATGATCGGTCGAGTTTGAAACTCGACCGATAAACAGGTCAGAACATTCTTCAAAAATTCTGATATTTACCAATGTTGTTCAAATTTTATTTATCCAAATCATATCCAAATTTTAAGTAAATCAGAGTTATACATAAAATACTAAAAATCATTTAGAGAGACATTCTACTTATCAAATTATGTATTCATATGTCATTAAAACCCTATTTTGGGCCGATTAGGGTCTATGCTTCTCAAACCCTAATTCTCAAGACAAAAGAACATTTAGACTTCTTATCATAGTTAAAACATCCTAATTGTGTTATCGTCATTAATTAGATTTCAAGAGTGATCATTCCAATTAATCTTTGCAATTGTCTAGGTAAACCCTAGTTTACCAATTAAGCTCAGATGGGGTCGTAACAACTCTCCCCCCTTAGAATGTTTCGTCCTCGAAACATAAACCTACAAGAAAGATACATTCAAGGTTATTCTAAGCTTCTAAAGACTTCCATGTCATTATATTCTTGTATTTCATACCTGAATGTAGTTTTCAACATTAGATCTTTTAATTCTTTACTAAATCACAACATATTTCAAATAGTTCTCAATGATATCAAGCAAATTCTTTATGCCACAGTCAAACATAGAATGCAAAGATAAACCACCACGCTTTCGTTGCGCAACTTTGATACTCTGATACAACTATCTCAACTTATGCGGCTCAGAAAGTTCTATTGTTCTGTATCACCTTTAAGTGACAAAAGTGAGTTCACCATGCTGTTTTAAACTTTAATAAAGTGCTATTCAAATAGCAAAACAGTCTTGAATTAAAAGGCTCGATTCAACAATCAATTGTACAATACTACTCTTGGCATCCCCATTGGGTCATGGATGCATGAGGTGAAGTATTATCACCTCATTCCATACTATCCTGTTTTGATCCTGGGACCTGTGGGTTATGGGTCCACACACAATTCAAAGTGTAACCGTCGTATTATATCATTTTAGGGTTTCAACCACAGTAATAAAGTAATCCACAATTGTATCAGTCATTCAAGCATTAATCATACTCAATTACCATCACCCAGTTATATTAGAGCTAGGTATAACAAGCTACACCTCATTAGGGTTACTTGTCCAGACAATCTGATTATCATCCCTTTCTATTAATATGAGTGGTTAAGTATGACTACCTTGTTCAGGGTATTTCTCCATGTGTTCTGACATCATCCAAACCGTATCACCATATCACAAATACACAATAGTAAGATGCATATCAGGTATGAATTACTTCAACTATCATACGCCTTTAATTTAACATATAGCTTGCACAAATACACTGAAATCATATGTAGAACCAACTTTCATACCTTAATATGCCTTCAACAAATCATACTTGTAAAAACAAATTCTCATATTACACAAAGCTAGTGTTTTCCCCTATCTCTCTGCTCATTCATTACTTCATTACTTTTTGCTACCTATCCTTTTCATTTGATTATATACAATAAACATTATTAACATTGAAGGATTTAAGATAGGAATAGATTATTCATCATTCTTGCTATCACACAAGAATTTATTTCTTATCACACTTCATCATATTGTATGTCACTATTACATTCACTAGATGACCCCACCAAGGTAGTTATGCACCATATATGACTCATTTTCTCTTATCATTTCATACTTATTTCACATTCTAGACATCACTTGAAAACACATATATCATTTGTCATCTTTAAACATGACTCAATATCACATATCCAATTTCAATGCTAAACATCCATTTTAATCAACGTATACATTGCAACTATAATACAGGAAATTCCATCATTTTCATCAATCATATTACGTATTTCAAGTTCCAATGAATCTATCATACTCTATTGTATGTGCTACACTGTTTAGGAGTTATACCAACTGATACTGAAGCAATTAAGCACTTAAATTGAGTTAAATAATGATTTTTGAATGAACTGCCACTCACAGCTCTGAAACTCGGTCGATTGGTCAGAAACTCGGCCGATTGCTTCACAACTCGGCCGATCCGCTTGAAACTCGGCCGATCAACTTGCTGTTTGATTTCTTGTAAAAGAAACTCGGCCGAATCACATACAACTCGGCCGAATCGCGTACAGACTGAAAACTAAAACGAACCTGTTGGTGTCGATTTCACTCGAATCGACGGGCAAAACTACCGATTTCATGTATACCATGTTGCACATATTTCCTCCTTTATCTTTATACTATTGTGAAGTTAACGTTCTAAATTAATAGTCCTTCTATTAGTTTTTTCTCATGTTGAATACATTACATATTCTTCATTTTTAAATCAAGTGGATCATGCATGGGTCAAACATAGTTTCTCTTTCAATCAAGTTTTTCTCTTCTGAATACAGTCCACCTTTGTATGACTTATTCATTCGTTAAACTACACCTATGTTCTTTGCTTAGAAACAAGTTTGTTGTTCTAGTCTTATGAATTACATGTTCATACAATTCTCTTTACTTTTACTCTTTTGAAGACTCTTTACTTGTATGGACTTATTGAATGCTCAACCCTATTCTCTACTTAGCCTTTGCTTTAGAGTTCATAAAAGCATTATACTCAATTATATGATTCATTCTTCGTGATTGATTCTTGTTATCTTGAACCATACATACATTTCACATATCTTTTCTATATTTCATATGTATAGTTCATGTAATATTAATCAATAAACTGATTATGAACTTCTTATTATGTTCTATTATTCCTCAGTTAAGGGTTTCACATTTGAGACCCCAAAGTTGAACCTCAGATATCAGTTTCAACAAATTCTTAGTTGTTCTGATCTTGCCCATCTGTTTCAACATCTTACTGTATGTACATTCTCACTCTAATGTGGGTCTAATTATCCAGAGTCTATTCTTATTATACTATTAATATGAGTCATTAGATCCCAGTAACGCATTCTGCCAGCCGGACCAGGCCAAACCTAAAGTCCTGAAGCCAAGAACTACAAAGGATTACTCAACTCCTATTCATCTCAGAAGTGTGGAAGAAAACTTATCCACTAACAAAAGCTCATTCAAAGGTCAATTCTAGTCTACTTGTTACAAAGAATGAAATCAATAAATGCTACAACTGCATAGTGTACAACAGATATTAAAGACCCGTATTTCAAAGTATTGAATATTTCAATTCAAACATATAAGAGCATTTCTATACATTTCCAACAAAAACAACATTATGAAATGTAATTTCTATCTCCTTTTACATTTATGCTCTTAATTCTTGTTTCTTTTCTCATTTTCTAACCTTAACATTTCTAGGGTTCCTCTCTAGCCCATTCTTCCACTGTATACCTGGCCAGGGTATACGTGAAAGAATAGACAGAGTAGCTTGTACTGGTTGATCCAAGTACTCAGATATCGGGCCAGGATATCCAAATACTCAAATCCCCAAAGCTAACATCAAAACATCTCCTATCTGTCACACTTATGACGCTAACTTACTAACTTAATGGTCCTTGACAACTCACCCTAAGCTCTGATACCAAGCTGTTACACCCCGATCTCACAATTTCCTCAAATCATGAGATTAGGGCATAAGATAGGACTTATATGTAACACAAAGAACACCCTTAACTTTTTTTTCTTTTCTTTAAAACTCTTATTTCCCCGCATTGAACCACATAACATCTTAACAAAGGAATCTGAACATTTCTTTTACTAATCAGACTTCAATATTAAAGGTACATGTATAAACAGTCATGATGTCTCTCACACCTTATGCACATAAAACTTGCTAATTAGCATACATATCAAAAGAGGAACAATATTACACATCGTAATTACAACTCTCTCTCTCTTATCTCTTACTGAGGACCTAGAGTGACAAGGACTGACTGACTCAACTAATCTTGTACTTAACTCTTGTAGCAGATCTACACTGATGCTCTGACCATCTTCAAGTCCACGCGATTAACCCTAAAATGTTTGAGTAGAGGGGTGAGCCTACTCGCTCAGTGAATGAGTACTTCAAGGAAACAGTCTAAGGCACTAATGTGATTACAGATATAACTTTGAATAAACGTTATGAAATTTAAGAACAATAAATACTACACTGAGCAGTTCTAAAACAATATAATTGAAATAACAAGGAATGTAAATATTGCATCCAAAGAATAACTACTAGAAGACTATGCTCTAGTCTTCCTTAACTCTTTCATTTATAAGGAACTCTGTGAACCTATATGATCACATATTTATAATATTATTATTATGCCCTAATCATATGCAGTGTACTCTGCATATAAAGATCTGTAGCGAACTACGATCCCACCGTACAAGACTTAGCGACACACCCGGGAAATGCTAAGTCTGACTGCCAGCCCTGGTCTGCTGCAGGACTCTCACGCTCACAAGGCCTCACTACACTCTCAAAAGAGTGAACTCTAGACTCCTCCTCTAACCTGAGCACACAGACAGAGAGTCTTACCGGGTTACCACCGTGACACAAGCACGGATTAATGTTGAATAACCCCTATTTACTCCAGTGCCACCGTGACTCCGCACGGATTATTGTTGAACACTGCCTCTCTATCCTCGTGCCACCATGACTCTGCACGGTTAATGTTGCAACACGAGTTTCACCCCCCTGGTGCAGACCTCTCAAAGGGGTTCTACGGTGTTAGGGCACCTAAGTCTAACATTAGTATTATAGATAAATGTGAACAGAAATCATAACTCATTTTACATTTCACACAAGGCTCACACGTCCTGCCATATCATATCATATAAAACATCATAGCTCATGTATTCAACATATACCATGTCTCAGTAACATCCCTTTCTAGGGCATGTCATATCTCATCACCTGCAATTTACGAGATATGTATTGAAATATAAGAAGCCATGCAGTATGTAGATATCAACTCAGAGAGAACAAGCATATAAAGTTAAATGCAATAGAAACATACAATTCAACAGTTAAGTATCACCACATCTCATATCGAGATCTTTCATGTCACCATAACATGATTCATTGAACACCCTATCCTTAGGGTTTCATTTGCCTTATTCATTCATCACATGCCAACACCCTACTCTTAGGGTTTCATTCGCCTCATTCACCTTTTCATTTACCTCGTTCACTTGTCACATGACTCTCATAAGGATTTCATAGGATATAAGCATTCACTAAATAAAGATTGTTTTCAACAAATCATATACAATCGATATATGTATGAAACCATGGAAAGTGAACTAAATTTAGGTTTCCATGCTATTCACTGAGATATCATGCACCAAGGATAAAATTCAAATAAGGTAATCCATGAGGTACATCCTAACCACTTATAAGTTTACTAGTCCTTTTCAATAAGGTTGAAACTCTAGAGATATCTCAATTAGGTTAAACCCTAATTACATCATATGGTATAAATCTGAAAAGCATTCTTTCTAGGATGTGTTGTATACGTTTCTGATGTGGATCTACCATCAAAGAGTCATTCAAACAGAGAAGGAATCCATATCATATCAATTTGCAACAACTTAAATTAAACGGACATTTCAGGGTTTAGAATCACATACCAAGCAATTAGGGATTTGGATGCTATAATCAAATTTCGTGCATTACACTGTTTGAAGGAAGAACCCACTCACCCCAAGGTGTGAAAACACCTCAAAACTGCAGCTCAACTCAGGGGATCTCGAACTCATATCAAATCCCTAGCAAATCTCCCAATTCTTCTTCCATTCAACTAGGAAACTTGATTTCACCATTCCTCAGACCGCAAAACCCTAGGTCAGCAATTCCTCCTCTTTCTCCACTCAAGCCCTAACTCTCCCTCTCTCTCTAGATTTTCATTTCTCTGGGATGGATGACGAAGAATGAGAGTTGTGTGTGTGTGTGGTCGATCATATAAGTCAATTGAGCTGCTTGGGTCAATTGCATATTGACCCAACACTCAACTTTAATTATATTGGCTGAATATTCAGTTATACAAAGTTACTGTAATTCATTTATTTCAGAGATCAAACCTTCTCCAAAAATTATGGGAATTTAGAAAGTTGTTTATAATTTATCTATAAAGCTTCAGTTAAAATTTGAGATCATTTGGAGTTACCAATAAATAATTAAAAATAGAACAGTGCACTGCTATATTGCAGTCTGCAGCAGATTCGGTCGAGTTTGCCCTGCACAGAACTCGACCGACACCCTCACTGTAGAGATCAAAAGTCATCCAAAAATTATTCCAATTTAACATAGTGTCTAAAACTGTGTCTTTCAATCACAGTTAAAATTTGAGATCAATTGGATATACCAATAAAAATATAAAATTCAATTACCATACTGCTATATAAATCTGGAAATATGATCGGTCGAGTTTGAAACTCGACCGATAAACAGGTCATAACATTCTTCAAAAATTCTGATATTTATCAATGTTGTTCACATTTTATATATCAAAATCATATCCAAATTTGAAGTAAATCAGAGTTATACATAAAATACTAAAAATCATTTAGTGAGACATTCTACTTATCAAATTCTGTATTCATATGTCATTAAAACCCTATTTTGGGCCGATTAGGGTCTATGCTTCTCAAACCCTAATTCTCAAGACAAAAGAACATTTAGACTTCTTATCATAGTTAAAACATCTGAATTGTTTTATCGTCATTAATTAGATTTCAAGAGTGATCAGTCCAATTAATCTTTGCAATTGTCTAGGTAAACCCTAGTTTACCAATTAAGCTCAGATGGGGTCGTAACATTAATGCCTGGAATGTATGCATAGGATTGGCATAGTCCAATGCCTAGAATGTTTGCACTGGATTGGTATAGTCCAATGCCTGGAATGTATGCATAGGATTGGCATAGTCCAATGCGTGGACAGAATTTGATTATGTATACTCACATGACTGGTATAATTCAATATTTGGTTAGCAGATTGACTGAGGCCAACAGATAGAAATGAGAATGATTCATGAATGACATACTATAATAATGAATATTACAGGATAAGCTTGAGATGTTGATATAGTATGGTGGATAAACGAAATACCTATTCTTCCTATTCCTTATAAAGAAGAATAGATGATTTACTGCTCTATCAAAGATAGATGCAATGCCTTAAATCATGAGAATGTTCTAAACTTCTTATCCTCTGCTCAGTTTAATATTATTTAACTGCAATAATAATGTTTCTGGCGGAGAGTTATATCTCTCGCTGGGATAATTTTTCAATTGTCTCACCCCTGTGGGATCCAACTTTTTAGGTAGACGCGGAGGAAGAGGCAGAAACCCTATAGCAGGGGAAGAGCAATAGCAGTACCAGGAACAGTTGTGAATTCTCAGGTGGAGACATTGGTTGTCATGTCTTGTATGTAGAGTCATATTTGTCGTCTCTGTACTCTCAGGTCCTCGGAGTTAGTAGTTAGTACTTTTAATACATCAAATTGAGATTTTGGCTTAATGCCTTGAGGTTTAAAGTTCCTTATGTATAGTTCTGGAAAAGCAACTATCGTATGTAATCCTCGAGAAAAGATGGCACATGGTATATACTTGTGAACCCGAATGTATATGTAATACTTTGGTTCTTGCTGTTAAGAGTTTCCTGGAATTGGATCTCTTTGAAAAAGGTTTTAATTTTTAGTGATTTTTGGTAATATGTTGCTAATGATCGCTTCTGCTTAGTTAATGATATTTTATTTGAACGCTTCACCATACAGGGTCTGCCTCGCCCACGACACATACAAGGCTTGTCTCGACCCACAATGCATGCCACCTAATGTTGTAACCTTCAATGTGTGTAGGTTGTAGCGACCTGCAACGCGTGCAAGATGGTAATGCTTATGTCGTGAATGAGTCATTTGCACATAGTGAATGACTGTTATCAAACCAAGGCATGTTAACCATCTAACACTAAAGTGTTATGATTGAAACAAACTCATCCCATGTTTGTTTCGGTCATGACATAATTTGAATCATATGTCTCGACCAACAAACACATCCTTCCTTGAGCATAAAATCAACCAACAGAATTGGGTGACCAAGAAGCAACATTGTGTCACAACCAATAGGAATGGTGCAGCAACCACCTTTTAATCATGGAGTCTTGACCATGACACAACATGGTGTCACGACCATAAGGAAGTCCAAAGGTTGTCTCGACCACAAAGTATCCCTACATCTAAACATATCCAAACCAGATCAAGACATATGATTAACATCAAAGAATACCAAACGGTCAACAAAGTGAATAACACCCTAGACTATGGTGTACAATAAACCCTAGAACCTACTCATGGAACATAATCAAATGGATATCTATGGAGACAGAAAAGCAAGATTCTATTACATATAAACAAACCAAAAACTTCTTGTTATTAGAGTACAAACGAACCATTTAGAAACTAGAATTGTTCCATATATGATGATCCAAATATTACACATCAATCTTCAATTTACTATTAATCGGGTACATAGATTGTAGGGTTTATAAGAAAGATAATTTATTCAAGAATACTCCACAAGCTAAACCATAATATGTGTTGTTTCTTCCATCATCAAGAACACATTTTGAATAAGTAGAATAGAAACATATGATCCAGTTTAAGATTCCAATAATAGAGGTTGGAAAAGTTATATAACTCGTTTATTTTTTAGAGAAACAACCTCCCAAGATCTAAGCTCCAAGATCTTCAACCAAACTCCAACTCTTCGACCAAAGGTCACCTCAAAAAGAGAAAGAATCCATGGTCACCATAGAGTTCAAGAAATAGGGAAAATAGTTCTTGGTCGAACCAAGAAAGAAAGGGAAAAGAGAAGAAATCATCCTTTCACTCAAGTTTACCATTCCAAACATGGTCTATAACTCCTTATGTTGAGGAGTTCCTCTCAAATAGCCATCATGGATGATCCATATCCCAAGACCAAGGAAGAAGAAAAAAATGGAGTTATTAGAAGAGGGGAAATGTGATTAGAGTTTAGGATCACTTACCAAGAGAAGAATCTCCAAGAAACCACCATCAAATAGTTGATCTACCACTAGATCTAAAACATGCAAGGTGAATCAGCCACCCAAGCTTCAAGATCTTATTTTCCTTGCTCCCAACACTCCAACAATGATCCAAAGGAAGGACAAAGAGTCTATGGCCGAAAATATTTCTCATGTGTAAAGAAAATGGGTTATATACCTAAAGGAGGAGGGAAGTAGAAGGTTTATGATTTGTCAGCATAATAGACCATCAAGGGACACATGCCCTTCAAAGAAAAAGTCTTTCTTATACTCACATGCAAATTTTTAAATGTTTATACTTATCCAAAAAAAGTTTTGTGACCCACTAGGTCGGTTGCCCCCTTGTATCGGTTGAGACACTTCCTTATACATGTCTAGGTTGAAACCATATCTCACATATGCACATGGTCAAGACACTAGAGGACAAACTATCTCGACCCACCATCTCTAGGTTATCTCGATAGAGACCATACATCCAAGACCATATAGGTAGATACAAAAACATAAAGGGAGGGTGTCTCAATCAAGACACTCCCAAAACACACCATGAGTTCGAGACATAGGGTCGCTATACTTAGGCAAGCTCAACAGGGTCAACACCATCAAAACCCTAACATCACCACATGATGCTACCTCACCAACCAAGGTCTGACAATGTGCCCCATAGCATAATTCTTTGTCTTATGATGATAAATCACTAAAGGCACACTCAACATGTGAAGGATTTCATAATAAGCCCTCAACTTGGGTAAATTGCATTTTGGTCCAAATTAAGCAAACATAGCTCAAACAACATTCAAACAGGACCAAACTTGAAACATAAGCTTGTCACATGACAACAAAACATTCCAAAGGATTATAGGAAGGCTCTAAGCATCTTATTCAAGCAATATAATCACAAATTAGAATTTAATCTAGGTTGGGGCCTTACAATCATAAACCCCTAACAAGGATTCCCCCCCCCCCGAAATCCCAAGCGCAAAGAGAGAGATACTTCCTTCGCATCTTCTCCTCAACATAATTATGATATCACAAAACCTTTGAAAAAGGGGATAATCATCCCTATTCAACCTCTTGATTCTCCTATTAGGATCAACATAATATCTACCATATAAGAGACATTCTTATCTAACTCCATTTTTAATGGTTATAGAGTTAGCTCTCCTCATTATAGAGACATGAAACAATGGATGTAGTCTAGGTAGTTCAAGTAGTAGATCCAACAATAGACTACCTTGTTTGTTTGTATATGGAAGTGCCATACTGAATCTCAATTGCATACATTAAAGAGTAAACTTCCTCTATAACTAATGTACCCAATGTATTAACACATGGCACATCTTCTCTATCATGACAACACATTGTTCCATTCATTGACTCATGGAAGCCGTCAAACTTCCGTTGTTACTTTTGTCTGCTTAATCGTCACTAGCTTTACTTGTAATTGTGCTACTCAATTTGCCAACTTAGACATATTCAATTGTACATCCATCTGTTGTAAGGAGTCCACATGTCTCTTTCATGGTACACTAAAGAATACAATTGTGCCTACTCAGTAAATGATGAAGGAGACTTCCTATTGAAGATATTTACACACCAATCCATTCCTTGATGTATCACATGATATTATATAATCCTTTCTTATTATGGCAGTACTAATGCTAATGCACCATTATATTATCCTAATTTCCATACACCTCTGGAATGAATCAATATGTTATACTTAAATATCATCACAAAATTGATCTAATTGGGGCTTGAGCACCTTGTCCATCTATCTGTAACCAATTCTCATTTTCATGTATCCTTACTTCTCCTATACAAACACAATAGGAGCACCACGAGGAGGAGTGCTTGGTCTGATAAATCTCTTTTCCCTGGAAGATCTTGCAATTGTCTCGTCAACTCCTGCATTCTTGCCAACATCATCCTATACGGTGCATAAACCCCTAACATATGATGTATGTGCTATAGGTTGGGTGCATGTAAACAGATCGATCCCAAAGTCAATCTATTTAGGAAGCAAAACACTTAGGGTTTCATTAGGAAACATATTCTCAAATTTGCATACAACTGACACCTCTTGGATACTAGAGTTCCTTACCTTGGTATCCATTACATATGTCAAAACACATCACATTCATATCCCATCAGTTTTTCAGCTGTCACTATCGATACGAAACACATCAGAAGAATCTTCCTATCATTTTGAAAGATCAAGAAAACATCATCATTCGCAGATGTCACAGTCTTGGGACTAAATTCCAAGAACAACTAATACCTTTTAAAAGTATACATCTCAAGGTCACTTTAAAACCATGTTCATCAAGTGACATAAGACTCACTTGAATGTCGCATCTTTGAAAAGAAAGAATACAAAGGGAACATACTTTTCAAACACCACAACAGTTCCCAGGGATTGCTAGCAAGGAGAAGGGGTTACCCAACTCTCTCTTGTTATTACACAGGTCTATGACTACTCATGTGTCATTTTAACCTATTTCATCTTGGTTTCCTTTCCATCAGCATAGGAATTATAAAGATGAACACATATCATTACTCTTTCTTTATTAATTGTTCATCATTTTCATGTATATCCCCATGTGTTATCATCTTTTACAACTTTATACCAAGATAGATCATTATTTTCGACATGTTCTTTATTGGGCAGGGATTTTCTCCTTTATTTTCTTTCACACGTCATGAAGATTTCACCTTACACTTTCTTATACACATAGGTTGGTCTGAGATTAACTTAGGTTCCACTTTACTCGTTCTTTATTTGTTCTTATAGGTCTCTTCACTTCATACTTATCTCAGGAGTTATCTACATTATACATGAATTTTACACCTTGACTTACTTCATTGGAATAGATTTATCTATCTTTTGCTTTATAAACTTCTTGTAATTACAACTTCAAGAACCTCTCATAGCATACTTGTGCTCAAGTTTAAGTTTCATGGTGTCATATCTCTCTCTTTTAATAAGCCAACATTTAATGTTTAGGTATATTATGATGTAGTTCTCATCTTCTTTAGGGTAAGATGAAGGTATTAGCACCACGATTCCTGATATGTTATGCTCATTAGATTGTTTCAAAATGACTACTTGATCAAAGTAATCAGAGAGAAATCAATCTAAGAGTTTCATAGTTATCTTTCCTTCAATATTTAAATACCTGGCCAGGGTACTCAAGTACTAAGGTTAGGCAGTATGCACCATATGTTATATCATGTTTTCAACTTAGACATCATACTAGTCCTAGTGTCCCTATAGACTCCATGAATCTATAGCTCTGATACCACCAAATGTGACACCCTTTGCCACACAAAGTGAGATTACTCAAAAAAAAGTGTGGAATTATCACTAGTATCAATATTACCACAAAATAGGGTAAATTATTGAACAACTCACAATTGAAGTCGTAAACTATTGCCACTTGTATTTCATTCATATAAAAGGTATTACACAACATTGTTCACTGACTATCTAGCCACCACCTAATACACATAATCATCTTCTCATGCATACAAAACATGTCTATACCACTATGGCATATAGTCAAAAACTCAAAACGATGTACAATATTCTCAAAAACACCACCAAGGACCTGAGTGTACAGGGAAGACATATAGGACTCTATTACTAGACATTGGTTGTATATCCATGATTCAACAACTACAACTCCTTTTATTATTAGTCCCAACCACACGAACTCTATCTCATCATGTACATCCACCTAAAAAGATGTGGAACCCACGGGGTGAGACCAAAGGTCCCAGTAAGAGATATAACTCTCTGCCAACATCTATTATAAGCACATATAACTAAAATAGGAACTTTATATTGTTAACATATAAGTAGATTCAGTTCAATGATATAAGCAGGGAAACTATCATAGTTTAAGGAATTTAGGCATCTACACTAAACAGTAGATAATCTTATGCTTTAAGAGGGAATATGAAGGAAATATATAATTGTTATGAAATAAATAGTATAAGAAACACAACAAGGGGGTTATCCAATGTTATTCTACATGACCCTAAGTAATAAAACTACACGACTATTTTACATCTTTAATTATTATGTCCTAAGGATTTGAGGTGTACCACTCAAATCCAACTATCCACTGCTAAGTCAAAATCAGTGCCATACAAGATCAATGGAAGAGTCAAACTCCATGATCATCACCAGCACTACTCGGTCAGTGTGAGTTTGCAACACAGTAACATATAGTCAAAATGCAAAGATAACAACTTATAGCCGAAGCTATAGTCCTGTAAAGATAGCAACTCATAGTCAAAGCTATGGTCTTGTAAAACAACTAGCATGCATTGGTACATGGCACAGTGCTAGAGAATAGGCTCATGCATGTCCATTCTATAATAAAACATCATATCACTATTTCAACAATTTAAGGATATAGGGAGATACCTCCACTCATACCCTACATATTCAACAATATGCGCTCTGAGTTTCTGATAGGAGTTACTCATTTCACCATCTAGCTAAATATTGATGTTGAAGATATATGGATCCATGGTACAGGGCATCTATATGATTAAGGCTTCACTTTATTAGTTATGCCAATTGGGTGAATTAAGGATCCATTATACAAGTGGACATACAAAATCTTAATTCAACCTAGTAAGCATAAATGTGAAACAACTTCAAAAGATATAAAATGTGTAAGGTGTGAACTTGTCACATCATCTCATAGCAACACTATCACACTGCCTTAAACAAGGCCATCAACATCACCACCTGTTAATACTACTATACCATGTCGATAATTATTATCACATCATTAGGGATAATAATCCCTTATCACATCACTGGAGGATATAACCTCACACTGGGCATCAAGCCTTCACTAGGTCATAAGACAATCACATTATTTTGTAACTCATTATTATCTCATCATACCTCATTAGGCATATAAGCATCACATGTATCACATCACATATACACCATAGCAATCATTAGCTATGACAAATATCACATCATGCTTTATCAGACATATAAGCATCACCTACAAGATTAACATTATACAAATAGAGAGAGGGTACTTATTGTTGTTTCATCATATTTAACACTTTAGGCAAAGTAAGCAATGCATCATATGTCCCCTCAATTTAGGGTTGGGGATTCATACTTAGACACATAAGGTTCCATGACATTCTTTGATTACCAATCTCTAGTTTCATTACCTCCCACGATGTTGGAGTGTATTAAGGTTAAGCACTATAAATTATAACTAAGTGTGCACATTCACATATTTAAAATTCTAGTGCACTTCATCCAGGCTCATGGCCATCATCTAGTACTAGTTAATCATCTTCATAGTATACACAAGCTATGACACTCAATTAACCTATAAGTTAGAACCATACAAGTAGGAGAGAGAGAGAGTATAATCATATGTTATTCATTCATGCTCATTCAATAAGTATATTATACCCTAGGATTAAGATTAGGGTTTACTCACATGGACATTTGGAGTTTACATCATGATTGTAGCACTAAACCCTAGATATTCTATCTCCTATTTTCTTGAAGATGGATTAGGGTTTAACATCATTAGTTGATCATGATTTGGTCATGATATATTCAATAGTAAGTATCATTATTTAAATGTATAAGTGTACCATCTTATGATGGCATGCATGTATCACTACCATGAAACATATAAATATATTAACCATGCACTAACATTGTATTGAAACTCACTATCAACGAGGTGTCCCATCATTACATGATGCTTGTATTATTGCCTCCCACATGTTCATTAACACTATCACATTGTTATGGGATGTCAATCCCTTAATCACATCTCTAGAGGATTTCACTTCAAATTATACACAAGACATGTATTAGGTCATTAGACTCATTCATATAATGCCTTCACGATTGATAACACACTATATCATAACAATGCTCATAATCACCACACTGTATTATACAAGGTTCACCACAACACTCACAACGCTATGCCATTCACCTCACATGTAAGGCTAGGATTGTATAACTAGGAGAGAGGACACACTATCATAAGATACAAATCTTCAAGTAGAGTGAGCACATGTATCATATTATTACATGATTAGGGTTAGGGTTTGTGCTTAGTCAATTAGAGTTTCATAACATCCTTCAACCTCTAACCCTAAATCCAATCATCTCCCACATTTTTTTGGAGAGCGCTAAGATTAAGCATCATCATTAATGATTAGTCATTCGTAGTCATTTCACCATATGTAATCCATTGCACTAATAGTGTCCATGCACATAATATGTGTATCAATATTGCTCACTCAACATGGTGTCACCACCTGCAATGTGTGCAGTAGACATCTCAACCTGCAATGTGTGCAAGGTGCGTGTGACGTGGCCCATGATGCCTGTAGTGATTTTCTCGCTCGCAACGTGTGCAGCGCCTATCTCACATGTGACGTATGCAAGGATCAGTCTCGCATGCGATGCGTGCAGGGTCTGTCTTTCCCGTGATGCATGCAAGGCTTGTCTCGGTCCCCGATTCATATAACTTGATGTCACGACCTTCAACGCGTGCAGGATGTATCGACCTGCGACGTGTGCAAGATGGTAATGTGTTGGTTTATTACACTAACAAGTTCCAATCATAAGAATGATCTTTTACTCAACTAGTTATTTCCCACAAGTATACGAGAGTAGTTGTAGTCGAGGTCGAACACAAGAAGTGTTGGTTAGCTAGGTGCAAGAGTTATGATTTTCAATAATCTAGATCTTTTTAATAAGAATGTTTTGTTGTGTTAACTAAGCAATTAAAAGGAAATGAACTAAAATAGAAAACATGTGTATTAAGGATCAATTTGGATTGGGGATTCTTGAGGATAGGGTTTCACATCCACATCATAACATGGAGAACAACAAAGATCAAGAACACTAGCAATAACACAAGGGAGGTTTGTATCCTACACCCACCTCCCGATAGTGTTGAACAGCCCTAACTTGGTATACCACTCCTGTGGATATACTAAGATTCGGACTACAAACCTTTACTCCCTACACATCCCAGCCACTCTCGTGGTCAAGGTAGTGCAGCTAAGGTACATCTCCTTACTCCTATGCACATCTTCCTAGATTATACAAAGAGAAGAAATCAAACATATAAAGTGGCCAACAAAGCATGTAACAAGAATTAAATACCAATGAAACTTAGAACAGTGAAACAACTAGAATTATATATGAAATTCATGTTTAAACATGCTATGACATGGGAGTTACTCCCCCATGCCCAAGAACAAGAGATCTACTTGTCCTGGTTGTAGAAAGTAGATACAAGCAGTAGAAAGTAGTGCTAGACATCATAATAGAAGGAAATAAACTTGGATGTTTGTGGAAGAAGGAAGATAGATGTGGAACTCCGACCAAGAAGTCACAAATCCGTCCTTGCTGCTAGAAACTCTCCAGAAAACTTCATGTCGGAGTGTAGAGAAGAGAACGAAAAAGATTCATGCTGCAATTGTTGGAGAAGAAGGAAGAAGAAGAAGTTTTCCTCCCAGAAAACCACCTTTTCTCCCTTAGAATGCCTCCAACTCCTCCTTGGATCTTCCTTGCTTGAGTCCCACTCCAAATGCTCTGAAATATGTCGTGGTAACTGTCCCAAGATGGATTGGGGTCGTATATATAAGTGTGAGACAGTTACATTCGTGTTTGGGTAAAATATGCAGGTCACACAACGTTTCTTTTATAAGATATGGTGTGTCTTATGCAATAACTAAAGTTTGGATCGAGTTCTGGGAGGTTACACGATGTATCTTTAACAAGACGCGACGTGTCTTTAACAAGACACGATGTGTCTTTAATAAAACACGGTGTTTTACTACAAATCTGGAGTTCTACATTCAATTTCTGGACTGAGACGCGGGGTGTCTTTAATAAGACACGTCATGTTTTTTTAAGATACGGGGTGTCTTAATTAAGACACAGCATGTCAATGGCTGTTCTGGGCTACTGTGTATTCTACTCATAGCTTTCGGTGTGTAGGTCAGATTTACATGTCGTAAAAAGTGGTATTTGCACAGTTTCGAACCCTAAAAATGTAGATGCTTGAGGAGTGATCCAATAAGTGATAATATGATATATTCCTCATTATTTCATTGCAAAATGTAGTACCTACAATCCAAACCATGAGACAAGTAAGAATAGCTAAAAATATAGAATCTAGCATGAATGAGAGTGATAATTGAGTCAAAACAACATGGATATGCAACTAAACATGATCTAAAAGATGATATGATTTGTGCACATAATAACGCTTATGTCGCAAGGTGTGTTAACCATCTAACACTAAAGTGTTACGACCAAAACCAACTTATCCCATGCCTATTACGGTCATGACACAAATTGAATCATATGTATCGGTCAACAAGCACATCCCTCCTTGAGCATAACGTCAACCAACAGAATTGAGTGACCAAGCAGCAACGCTGTGTCACAACCAGTAGGAATGGTGTAGTGACCATCTTTTAATTATGGTGTCTCGACCATGAACAACATGGTGTCATGATCATAAGTCTAAAGGTTGTCTCGACCACAAAATAGCCCTATGCCCAGCATCTAAATAGATCCACACCAAATCGAGATAGATGATTAACATCAGAGAACACCAATTGTCAACAAAGTGAATAACACCCTAGACCATGGTGTTCAACAAACCCTAGAACTTTCTCATGGAACGTAATCAAAAGGCTACGTATAGAGAGAGAAAAGCAAGATTCTATTGCATATAAATAAACCAAAAATTTCCTTTTATTCGAGTACAAATGAACCATATAGAAACTAGCATGGTTCCATATATGATGATCCAAATATAACACATTAATCTTCAATTTACTATGAATCGGGTACGTAGCTGTTAGGGTTTATAAGAAAGATAATTTCTTCAAGAATACTCCACAAGATAAACCCTAAATATATTGTTTCTTCCATAATCAGGAATGCATTTTGAATAGTAGAATAGCAACAATGATCAGGTTTAAGATGTCAATAATAGAGGTGGGAAAAGTTATATAACCCACCTATTTTGGAGAGAAACAACCTCCCATGATCTAAGTGCCAAGATCTTCAACCAAACTCCATCTCTTCGGCCAAAGGTCACCTCAAAAAGAGAAAGAAACCATGGCCACCATAGAGTTCAAGAAAGAGGGAAAATAGTTCTTGGTCAAACCAAGAAAGAAAGGGAAAAGAGAAGAAATCATCCTTTCACTCGGGTTCACCATGTCAAGCGTGGCCTATGACTCCTTATGAGGAGGAGCTCCTCTCAAACAGCCATCATGGATGATCCATAGCCCAAGACCGAGGAAGAAGAAGATGATGGAGGTCTTAGAAGAGGGAAAACATGATCAGAGTTTAGGATCACTTACTAAGAGAAGAATCTCCATGAAACCACCATTAAAGAGTTGATCTAGGCCTAGATCTTCAACATGTAAGGTGAATCGGCCACCCAAGCTTCAAGATTTGATCTTCCTTGCTCCCAACGCTCCAAGAATGATCTAAAGGAATGAGAAAGAGTGTAGGGCTGAAAATATTGCTCATGTGTGAAGAAAAGGGGTTATATACCCAAAGGACAAGGGAAGTAGAAGGTTTATGATTTGTCAACATAATAGACCATCAAGGGACGCATACCCTTCAAAGAAAAAGCCTTTCCTCTACTCACATGCAAAGTTTGAAATGTTTATACTTATCCAGCAAAACTGTCATGACCCATTAGGTCGGTTGCCCCCTTGTCTCAGTCGAGACACTTCCTTATACATGTCTAGGTCGAAACCCTAGCTCACATATGCACATGGTCAAGACACTAGAGGACAAACTGTCTCGACCCACCATCTCTAGGTTGTCTTGGTCGAGACCATACATCCAAGACCATCTAGGTCGAGACAAAAACATCAAGGGAGGGTGTCTCGATCGAGACACTCCCAAAACACACCATGAGGCCGAGACATAGGGTCGCTATACCTAGGCAAGCTCGATAGGGTCAACACCATCAAAGCCCTAACATTACTACAAGATGCCACCTCACCAACCAAGGTCTAACAAGATGCCCCATAGCATCATATTCTGTCTTATGATACTAAAGCACTAATGGCACACTCAACATGTGACAAATTGCAAAATAACCCTTCAACTTGGGTCAATTGCATTTTGGTCCAAATCAAGCAAACATAGCTCAAATAACATTCAAACATGACCAAACTTTAAGCATAAGCTTGTCACATGATAACAAAATATCCTAAAGGATTAGAACAAGGTTCTAAGCATCTTATTAAGAAAGGTAAGCACAAACTATCATTTAAGCTAGGTTAGGTCCTTACAGTTTACATGTACCCATCTTCATTTATGATGATTGTGAAATGCTTCTTAACAATTCAACCTTATGGATGTGATGTACACCCCCTTATCAAACCATTAAAGCTAACACCGGCGTGTTAATTCCTCAGCCAACTTTTTAGTAATGTCAATCCTAGGATACTGAAGAGACTTTGAATGTGACTGCAGTACATTTTTATTTTACCCATTTATCAGAGTTTGTATTCTTTGTTATATGTCACTACTGCCCAATCTTAAGAAGGCAGTAACAGCATAATAAATATGTTGTACCTTATGGTGTGCCTCTACATCTATTGCTACTTAGGACATGTTCGGTACATGGTGAACAGAGGGGAGGGGAAGGGGGAGAAAGGCATTTGGTTGTTTGTTTAGACAAAGTGATGGGGAGGGGAGGGGAATGGAGGAGAACATAGGGGAACAAAGTGTAATTTCAATCACTTCTCTCACATTCTCTCCACACCAAATTGGACTGGAGACGAGGGGAAGGAAAAAGATTTAATGGAAAATAAATTAAAAAGGTCAAAGAAAATTATAATTGTGAGAGAAAAAATATAAATAATATGACAGGACAAATTGCTATATCCCACAACTAATGTGAATAGAGTAGTATGTCACGTGTTACGTCACTTAGATGAACATATGAAAATGGATGAGCATTTGATAAATTTTAGAAGAAAATTATAGAAAAATAAAAACAGAGGAAGAAAAATAAAATAATTTTTGTTTGTCATTTATAAAAAAAATTAAAAGTTAACATTTTTTATTTTGAAAGTTAAAATTTTTGAGACTATTATACAAAAATAAGAATACTGGAGAAAATGTGTTGGACTATGCGTGAAGTACTTAACCACATGAAGAAAATATTAGTTGTATATACAAAAATATGAAGAAAACTATTCTCATAACCAATCTAGAATATAATAAAAACTCATCATTCTATTTTTGCAAAAAGAGATGTCTTGTGTGGTTCTCTCAACACATAACAAATAATAACTATATATTACCTTTATCTATATTTTATAATTTTATTTTAAATCTATAGCATTTGCCACCACAAAGGTCTGCAGCCTTATTTGTTGTTTGTACTTTTGTGAATATAATTTTTGTAAAATAATATATGTGAATAGACACATAAATATAATTTATCCAAAATTATTAATATCACAAATATCATATTTCACCATAAATGTTTTTATGTTTACATTATTTTAATGTTTTCCTTCCCTTCTCTTCATGCTAACTAAACGAACCAACTTAAGCATCCTCTCCGATCCCTTTCCTTTCCCTCCCTCTCCCTCCCCTTTTTTTCCTTTTCCTCCCCTTCATTCACGTACCAAATATAGAGTTAATGTTGACTGTTTTGTTTGAAATAGAAAATATAACATTGAAGTTGCGTAGTCAATACATCTCAGTTGGTTTAATACAGGTCAATATCGTTCAATACTAACTGCATCATATCTAATTATGTAATCTATTAACAAGTTCAAATATGGTTTTTTTTTCTTTTGGGTCCAACAGACATTTCCTTCTCACATTAACTTTGTTTTATTCAACATTGAGTTACTGCAAAGTCTCACTTGAATTTGTACCATCGATTTGGTAACTGCAATTGCCAACTAAAAACAGCAGCGGGAGGGAAAGCGTATAAATCCAAAAGCGAAATTCCGTTCACAGATAGATCAAAGGAATGCATTTTGTAAAATCCTAAATCAATTAAACCAAAACATAAAAAAAATCCAAAGTATCCGTCACGAGGCAGTGAGATCTTTGTTGGCATAATGTTGGAGCTCTACTTGGATTTCACGGAATCGAAGGCAAAGTTGCCCAACGCATACATCTTATAAATAAGCATCCACTACGCTAGATTTTTCACATCATTAAGCACATTGTAACTATCAGAAAGATTAAACCGTTGTTGCATAAACAACCAAGTCTGCCAGGGAGAAGCACATGATTCCATCAGTTCTTGTTCTAAAAACGAACACATTCAACGAAAATGTAGTTCAGCAAAAACCATGATGAACAATTGATATACCATGCAACCAGTCCATAAAACATTGAATGCAAATCAGTGTGGCGCTACAAAGTGCTTAAAAAGATGGGGGTTACATCACTGTGACACGAACACTAGCGAGATGCTAGCGCCTCTATTCCTGCTACAGAGTTAGTAGTACAAAAATCGACACAATTTTTGGAGACAACTATTGGTGTTGTTCTAGTGAAAACCCAGGGCGAGTTTATGCCTTCTTCGGAGACTTGCTTGCTTTCTTGGGAGATTTGGGTGCCTTCTCCTCGTCAGACTTGGCAGACTTCTTAGGGAGGAGCACCTGGTTGATGTTGGGTAGAACACCGCCGTAAGGGATGGTGACGCCAGACAGCAGTTTTCCGAGCTCGTCGTCGTTCCTCACGGCCAGAAGGACATGGCGGGGGGTGATTCTGTTCTTCTTGTTGTCGCGGGCAGCATTTCCTGCGAGCTCAAGGACCTGGAATTGGAGAGAGCAGATAAGGATTAATTACTGAGATTATGCAAGACGAGAAGAAATATGAAAAAAGGCGGTTTTAGAAGACGAGTTAGATACCTCAGCAGCGAGGTACTCAAGGACGGCGGCGACATAGATGGGGGCGCCGGAGCCAACACGCTGGGCGTAGCGACCCTTCTTCAGGTACCTGGCGATCCTACCGACAGGGAACTGGAGACCGGCCTTGGCGGTCCTGGAGACGGCCTTCTTCCTCGCGCCACCCTTGCGGCCAGCAGCACCCTTGGCAGTCTTTCCGCCCTCCATTTCTGCTGAATGATCACGGGAGTTGTGGATCTGGTGGAGAAGCTTTGGTATTGGGAAATGCTCAAACTTGTGAATGCAGAATGCTTGGATGCCTATGAGTGTCCCTGCCGTGAATCATTTATATGCACTCGCCGATCCGTGGGAGCGGATTGCAGGCGACGGCTGGGATCTTTTTGGTTGATCTGCGGACGGATGGGACTAGTGAGAAGTATCGATCCGTAGACTGTCACTTGCAGCCAATCAGAGTGTGAGTTTGTTTAGTTGCCCCACCTCCCGTCTTCGAATTTGCGCTGGGCTAGCGGCGCCAAAACGTTTTCCGGGAAGTAGCGCACCGAGTTTCGTTTGAATTCGAATTCGAGACAAAGAAAAGTACGACAGATTTTCACACCCACGTGGTAGGTTTTTTCTTTGTAAACGCATGCGTTTAAAAAGAAAAATGAGGCATATTATCGGTTTATGAATATATATTATATTCCGCAAAGTTTGTTGCAAAATACATAGATTTCGGAATTTCTTGTTGGCTCCCTGGATAAAAGTTGGCATTGATTTGAAAGTTTGTGAGTTTTTGCTTGGTAAAAATATGTTGAGTGAGTTTGAGTGTTCCTATACTTCTTCTATCTAGGATCATGTTCTAAATTATTTTGGCCTCTCACCTCAACTGAAACCTGGTGATGATTTCATTCAGCTCAATACCAGGGTATTGAAGGTTCTCTGCATGAACTGGTGATGATTTCATTCAGCTCAATACCATGTAACTGAAGGTTTTCTGCATTAGCATTTCTAATAATATTTGGCGAAAAAGAAACCAAACGGTTCATGACAATAAAGCCATAAGCAAAATTGTGGAGGATTATAAAGTCTGATTGTAGCAGCCTTGTTACTTGTGATTAAAGTGGAGTAGTCTCCCACATTGAATATGTTAAGGCATGTGTGCTTGTGAAGTTTTCTTATGTTTTTATGTTCAAATAGATACACAGTCTTTCTATGTAACGTACTCATCATTGACCATATACTTATCCATGCCTTTTTCTTATGAATTTTTCCTTAAAATGATATTAGGTGTCACTTACCCTGATTCGGAATATATTCAGATTATTAGAAGTCAAATGACATCATGCGATAATGATTGTGTTTTTATTTAAAGTTTTAAGGTAGATGAATTAATTACCCTCAATAATATGTTTGATCATATAAATATATCGATGGATTAGCTTATTCCTAAGTTGACTTTGTATAAACTTCCTTAATATAGCAGTTGAGGAATTTAGAGATGACACAAATTTCAATAAAATAATTTTGAGAAAGAAAGTAGCAAATATGAAATAATGAATCAAATCCATCAAGAAAGACATTGAATGAATTAAGTGAGTACTCAACCAGTAAATAGTGAAATAAAATACTAAACACCTTCAAAGGGTAATTTTTTTGTTAAAATGGATTCCTCGCACCTCATTTAGTTTATCAATGACTTTTTGTATCAATGAGACATTGTTTGATTATTCATTGAATTAGTTGAATGCCTAACTTTAATACACATAATTAAATGATAATATTACATTAATATGTCATTGGTTTGCTTTGATTGGGTAACGTTTGGCACCCCTCTTTAGCGCAATTATCGTATCCCAGCTTCTATAGATCGCAGACTAATGTGTCCAGTGTGGTCGTTTCTTCTCCCCCTCCCCCTTCATTCTTGCTCCTTCTTTTCCCACACCTCTATGTGTACGTTGTAGAAGCTCGATCCGCAAATAGTGGATCTCGATGCCCCTTACCCTATAATATCTCTCTTCCAACTCACATGTTCTTCCTTCCACCCTAGACATCTCCATCTTATGCTTCCCTGAATAACTATAAATTTGCCACATGCATAAGAGAGTCTTGAACTTACTCTTTTCCTTGCCTAAAGTTGTGTTGTCATGTATTCTCCATCAAAATGTGCCAACCATCAGGGTCGCATGAATGCCCTCACAGTAGTGCCAAGGTGCTTGGCTAAGGAAACATGTCATCAATATCTCCTTCATCCCTCATCTAGTTGTGCCAATAGAGTCTAACCACCACCATCCATGGTTCTTCAACAATCGTTAACCCTGGACACCCTACGTTCCTTTCCACGGCACCTATGATATCAAGGAGCTGTCACCGCCTACTGTCATGATGATTGTTGGATCCAACAACGATTGTCAGTTCTTCTTCATCTACCATATACTTTTTCTTACTCCAGCACTTAGTCACCACCATATCTATGATTTGGTCTAGTTGTGGTACCCTTCATACCATTGTTTTCTTCCTCTTGATGATCTGCAATAATCTTGGTAGTAGAGTGTCATTGTCGCCAAGATCGTCGACCATTTCCAGTTCATTGGGCCACCAAGAAGTCACAACATCACCTCTATGTTTCTTGATCTTCCTCAAACCCTATCCTCCCTATTCCCTTTCTCCTTCGTAGCAACACTTTCGGTGACATGATCTGATAGAGAAGTTACCTCCGCCAGATTAGTTGTTGGCAATGCTCGATTAGCCATTGTCCTCCTCCTCTTCTTGCGCCCATTAGACTTGGCAGCAAGGAGGTTGTCATCATTTCTATAATGGTCAACAAAAGATATGGATATGTTTCCCTGACTCCTCACCACCAGCTGCAGCCTCATTGCACCAGTTTGTACCCATCTACAAATTGAAGGACGAAAACTTGTATACACCTATGTGAGTGCATCTCCTACACAACTACTATAGTACCAACCTCTTACCTCCAATGTCTCCCACACCATTTATACATTGCCTCTGCCTCCTCTTCTTCTTCTTATTTCCCTTCCTTACTCCTTTGAGCCATCTAGCCACCCCCTCCTTGACATTGTTACACTACATACAACCAGGAACCTACATACAGTTTGGTCTTATACTTCAACGGCACCTGCTCCATATGCAACAAACTAGAGCATCGCAATGTGTAGAACGACTTCCTTGGTGTTGTAGCCTTATCATCTTACTCTAATGATTATAAACATGTAGTTGAACTTCCTCATTACAGCCAACTTCGGTCACAAGTCTACCATGAATTGACAGCCTCCTCTGCATGTGTCGATGCCAACAGACCATTTCTAGTTATCTTCATAAACCTCAGTGATAAGATCATTACCTATCATCATAAGAGGTTCCTCACAGCTCCAAAGTTACTGACTCAAACCACAAAATTTCAACAACAAGACAATGGTGTATTTTCCATGAACACGAGACTTTAAGGATGTAAACATATATGGGTTGATCATAGGAGTCTAGAGGCACATAAGAATCTCAAACTCTACCTTTAAGGCCACCTAGAATTGAATGATCATCGTAAGTATGTCGTTCTTGCTAGTGACATTGATTGTAAGAATTTAGATTATAGCTTATCAAAAGTAATATTGGATATTTACTAGGAGGTTTGACTTATAACTCATGAACTACACTAAAATAATGGACTTAAATGTTTCCCTGGTCCTATTAATGTAATAAAATCAGTAGGTCGTTAGTACATTTATGAAAGAGACTGAATCTAGAACATTGTTTAATAATATTATGTTATTATATGGACGTTTGAGATATAGTACTTATTCTTATCTATAGTAGTTGATCTATTACATAAAGTTGTATCTACTCCAATTATTTAGTTGACTACTCAATGTATGTGGTTTTATATTAACCATATGTTGGGGGAATTCTACCATTTATTTAGACTAATATGTCAAATCACAAATTGGGTATTAACCAAGGTATTAAGAATGTAAAACTTAGTGAAGGTAATAATTTATCACATTTAATTGAACACCCTATATACACATTTATGTATACGTCTGTGTATATACATGTCGATAATTGGAGGAATACATATCATTATCCACATGTATCTATAATGTAGACATATTTAGATGTCTACAGGTGAACCTTAGAACTATAATTGATATCTTATGGATCATATATTCAATAAAGAATATTATAAACCGTAATATGAAACTAGGTGCACTAGTATAGAAATGATATATAACGTCACATTTGATGGTGTCGGTTACACATCAACAACCGAGACCATAAACCAACGACGTCGGTGAAATACTACAAACATTACCAATATGTGTAGTCTGGCCGATTTACAAAAGACACGGGTACCGCTTTTACTGTAACGTCAGTTTGTTTGCTAAAAAATCGATGACTAAAATTATCTGTGAAATACAATTTTCCAAGAAAAAAAATTACCTCGAAAATTTTCAATATGGCGTCAGTTGTGCAGAAACTGACGACAAAGGTTTCGCGCCATGGTCCCGTAAAATTTTTCATCCCTTATTAGTCATCGATTCTTTATCAGAAATTGACGACTATCACCCTTTTGTGAAACAAAATTTATTCCATTATTAGTCATCAATTTTTCTCAATGAACTAACGATTAGGTGTTTTCACAAGTTGTCCTCACAAAAATATTTTCCCCCCAATATGCTTCTTCGGCGTCAATTTTGGTTAGGCAACCGATAACTATGGTAACAAAAAATGTTGTTGTAATTTGTTAATAGACGTCGGCTATGTACCTAGAAACTGACGATTAAAATTCTAACCGGGTGCAAATTGTTTTGTTTAAAGTTGCACTTAGTTGTTGGGTTTTCACATGTGACCGGCGTGTATTGGTATTAGGCGTACCTACGACCAAAGTGAACTCAATACCACCCGCGTGAAATAGACTCTTCCTCTTCTTTGTTTCATCGTGATTGAGCTAGGTCTCTCTAGTAATTTTCTCCTCCACCACTGTCGCTTCATTGCTCACCAACCGCTGCTCTTCCTCTAATTGTTGCCACTATCGTTGCTCCCTTTTTCTCACTTGAGAGGATGCTAGATCCGTCGTTAGTGTTCTCCACCTAGCTCCAGCTGCTCAGTTGGCCGCCGCCGCCACTCTGCCTCCTCCTTTGTCACTCTGTCGACCTCCTCCAGCTGCTGAGTTGGTTGCCACTCTGCCTCCTCTGCCGCCGCTCTGTCAACCCCCTCCAGCTACTGATTTGCCAACTGCCGCCCAAGACCAATACGGACTCCGCCCTCCCCCAGAAGAGGAGCTCTCTTCCTAGCCCTGTTACTTTGTTGTTCAAGGTGATTGTCTTCCCTCTCTCTATCAATGATATTTGCAATATATTATTCACATTTGACTGACGATAAATATTCCTAATGATAAATTAGTTAGTTCTTAATGATACATTAATTCAAAATGCTTCTTAATTATAGGAGGTCGTAATACTTCTAAAATTGAATGACAAAATGTAACTAGGGTTTTAATGTTGAATTGAAGAAACTATTTGGGTGCATTGTTCAATTTGGATAATAAATTTGTATGTTTGGGGGCATTGATCAAATTGAATGTGTTATCGATAAATAATTGGTGTGTTTAATTATGTTGGATATCAATAAATATGTGATGTTTCTAAGATCTAACATGTCTTGGTAAACCTTAACCTTGTTGTCCCTATTATCCGTTGGCCTAGAAATCCGTCTAAGATTTACTCACTAGGAGTAAATCTCGGATAGTTCCCAATTTGAGACTATTCTTGAACACTTAATCTCACTTAGGATGTAAGTATATAAAGTATATTTGGTTTTCATGATGTTTTGTCAGCACTTCCCCGTTTGTTCTTTAAGTACATATGTTGGTGGGCATTTGCCCATGCACATTGGTGTACTTGGAGAACAGTGGGGGAAATGTTGTTGACAATTTCTTAAAAACCCAATACACATTATACACTTACTGTTGAGATTAGGTGTTCAATAATGGGATAGGTGGTACACATTTATTATATACATATAAGACCCTAGAATCTAATCTTTTAACACTAAAACCTAATCTTTAAATCTTTATCCCTAAATCTAAAACAATAAAACCCTAATAATATTCTATCTGTAAATCCTTAACTTAAATGTAATCCCTAAACCCTAATATATACTTGTTTCCTCTTTGATCATAGAATGGATAGATCATGGATGTCCATTCCAAATCGTTGCACCAAAGAGTTTATTACTTGTCTTGATCAGTTTATTAAATTTGCAGAGGATCATAGAAAACAACATGGAGATAGGTTCTATTGTCTGTATAGGCATTGCGGTTACAACTTGAAAGTCGACACTGGTGACAAAATCAAAAGTCATGTCATGTGCAATGAGATTGTACAAGGCTATACCAAATGGTACTGGCATGGAGAGATTTCAAACCTAAAATCAGTAGACATCGATAGCAGTGCTTGTGTGGAAGAAAAAATTACCTCCAATGATGTAGATGTGAACGAACGGGTTCCAATAGGCATCGTTGATGAGATGTTGGATAGTTGTGGGGTAGATCACATCGATCCACCTCCCATATTTAGGAGCATTGTGCATGAAGCTGAAAGACCCTTATACATAGGTTGTACTAAGTTTATGAAGCTTAGCGTTGTGTTGAGATTGTATAAGCTGAAGGCTAACAATAGATGGAGCGATAAAAGCTTCACATCATTGTTGTCTCTGTTGAACGAAATTCTTCCTGAAGGAAATGAACTTCCAATCTCAACATATGAGTTAATGAGATTATTGTTCCCAATGGGAATGGAGGCTAAGAAGATACACACATGCCTGAATGATTGTGTATTATTTGAAAAGGACTATGTGGATTTGAAAGATTTTCCAAAATGTGGGGCGTCAAGGTATAAAATGATGACTTTGGGGAAGTCCAATACTGGTTCTCCTGCCAAGGTGATGTGGTATCTACTTATAATACCACAATTTCAACACTTGTTTGACAATCTGATAGATGCGATGAATTTGAGGTGGCATGCAGAGGTTAAGAAAAATAATGTGGGATCCTACAACATGTGTCTGATTCCCCACAGTGGAAGAAGATTGATTTATTGTACCCTGAATTTGGTGAAGAAGTCAGGAATCTAAGACTTGGGCTTTGTACCGATGGGATGAATCCATAAGGGACATTGAACATCCAACATAGAACTTGGCCTATTATGCTTGTTATATACAATCTTCCTCCCTGATTGTGTATGAAAAATAAGTACGTTATGCTTTCGTTGTTGATATCGGGCCCTAAACAACATGGAAATGATATTGAGGTTTATCTTGAACCTCTAATTGATGACTTAAAGAAACTTTGGGGTGAAGGTGTGATTACATATGATGTTTCACGTAGAGAAACATTTTTTTGCATGCTATGTTGTTTTGCACTATTAATGACTTTTCAACATATGGAAATTTGTTTGGATACAGTGTCAAAGGATCTAAAGTGTGTCCTATATGTGAAGATAACATTGATTCAATATGACTAAAACATGGCAGTAAGACTATATATCTTAGTCATCGAATGTTTCTTCGAAAATTCCATCCTTACCAACAGTTGCACAAAGCGTTCAATGGATGGAATGAGGAACGGAATGCGCGTAAACCTATACTTGGGAAGATTTTTTATGATAGAGTAAAAGACTTTGTCAATGAATTTGGTAAGAGATCACAGTGTATCATACCCACACAAAGTGACAAATCTTTATTCAAGAAGAAGTCAATATTTTGGGATCTTCCTTATTGGAGTTCTTTGGCAGTTAGGTATTCTATTGATGTCATGCATGTTGAGAAAAATTTATGTGATAGTGTCATTGGTACTATGTTGAATATACCAGGTAAGACTAAAGATGGGATCAAATCTAGAATGGACCTACATGAAATGGGAATAAGGTCAAAATTAACAGAAGTAGTTAGTATTGATCGGAGAACATATTTACCTCCTACTTGTTATACATTGTCTAGAAAGGAGAAGAAAGCTTTTTGCAAGTGCTTGGTTAATGTTAAGGTACCACATGGTTACTCTTCCAACATTCGTAGATTAGTATCAATGAAAGATCTAAAGTTGTTAGGTCTTAAATCTCATGATTGTCACACTCTAATGCAACAAATATTGCACATGGCCATTCGATCTACACTGCCAAAGCATGTAAGGTTTGCAATCACAAGACTTTGTTTTTTCTTCAACAGTCTATGCATCAAAGTTATTGATCCTGATAATCTCAATAAGTTGCAAAGAGAAGTGGTTGTTACCCTATGTCATCTTGAGATGTATTTTCCTCCTTCATTCGTTGATATCATGATACATCTTGTTGTCCACTTGACTAGGGAAGTGAAAATGTTGGGACCAGTTTTCTTGCATTGGATGTATCCTTTTGAACGATACATGAGAATTTTTAAAGGTGATGTTCAAACCGTTATCAGCCTGAAGGGAGTATTATTGAGGGTTATGTGGTGAGAGAGGTTATGGATTTTTGTAATGACTTTCTGAGTGGTAATGGCGATCCTGTAAATGACAAAAATATTAAGGAGTATTCTGGCAAAGGGATTTTAGGATCACGAATGAAAGTAATCAGTCATGAGCTGTTGGAACAAGCTCACTTGTATATTTTACACAACATCGACAAACTTGGTGTTTATATCACAGAACATACCAATTTCATCAAGAAACAATATCCTCGAGCCAATTCAATGTGGCTTGCTAGAGAGCATAACAAGACATTTATTAAGTGGTTTGAAGATAAAGTCTTACATCAACTATCTCAAACATCAAATAATATTGTTGAAAATACCATATTCCTTGCCTTTAAACCAAAAATGAATGTTAGATCTTATGAAGGGTTTGACATAAATGGGTTCTCATATTACACAAATCGTCAACATGATAAGAGTGTCATCCAAAACAGTAGGATCACCCTTCAAGCATCTTCATTATTTTTTTCTAGTGCGAAAGATAAGAGCCTACGTGAAGCTAAAATGTCATATTATGGTGTCATTGAAGACATATGAGAGTTTGACTACGTAATTTCAGAATTCCGCTCTTTAAGTGTAATTGGGTTGATAACACCAAAGGAGTTATAGTGGATGAATTGGGTTTCACATTAGTGAATTTTGAAAAGATTGATGAGAAGGGTGAACCATTCATATTTGCATCACAGGCAAAAAAAATTATTTTTTATCAACGATCCTGCAAATGAAAAATAGTCAATTGTTCTTCATGGTAAAAGACAGTTCATTGAAGATCATATAGATGAAGAAGACTACTATGATAAGTATGATGACTCGAGTCCATTCTCAGTTGGGTTGCTAACACCAAATATTGAAGCTAATGATGACTTATATGTGCATGGAGATCACACCGAAGGAATGTTAATTGATAAAAGATCTCGATATTAGAGGCATGTTTTTTTAATGTTAAATGTTAAATGTTTTTTGTATGTTAAATGTTAAATGTTTGATTATTTTTGTATGACACTTTCAGATGGTTGACCGTGAATATGATGATCATGATGATGATTACCATGAGGATGAGGTGCCGCCTCACAATGTAAGTTTTACAATATATCCTATATCTAGCTATATATATGTCCATTTATAAGTTATATCTTATATGTGTTTTTTGTCAATTTTTAGGTTGATGATGTACCTCCTGAAAACCTTGTGGCACTTGATGAGTAGCAAAAAAAAATTGAAAAAATCAGGGGCATCACTATGATGAACAAGTTACTACAACAAAGGGGAAATGGACCAAAATTGATTGTGGATTTTGATCATGTAGGAAATCCAGTTGGGGTCAACCACAGCTCATTTGTTTCATATCTTGGGGTTCTTACTCATAGCCATTATAGTGTAAATGTAGAATCTTGGCATACAGTTTCTAAAATGAAGAAAGACTTAGTATGGAAAGAACTATGTGTGTGATATTATCGTTTGTAATTCTATTTTTAAAGTTATTTACAATTCTATGTTTTAGAATACTCTATTAAATATATAAAAATTTGCAGAGTATATTTAAACTGGATGAAAGCCTACATTGTAAAAAGGTGATGCAACAATGTGGGAGGGTCCTAAGGAGCTATAGGACAACTCTCAACCGACAATACATAAAAGATGTCGATAAGAGGAAGAAGTCAGCCCTTGAGCAATGGAACTACCTAGACCCGACTGAGTGGAATGCTTTTGTTTCCAGGAGAAATTGTAAGGAGCTGAAATCACCACTTTACTAAAATATGATAATCAAAACTCATTGGAAAGTAGCGGAATAAAAAAATAACTGACTGTATTCAATTTCATAAAGGTTTACAAAAATACATCAAATTCTCCCATTTAAGGTTACATCAACATACAAAACAGGATCTAGATAGAGGGAAGTCTAAACTACTTCAAATCTGGTCTCCAAAGCAAAATTTCCACGAGCTAGGTCCAAGCCAAAAGCTATATACTCCTTGATCTAACCTGGGGTTGGAAGCATACCCCACAAAAGAAAGAAACAACAGGGAACATCAACAAAAGCTGGTATGTACATACTAAATAGGAAATTGAGCAATATATGGAATAAAGGACATCAAATATAAAAGGCTTCCCATAGAAAAGATAAGGACCACCCAAATAGGTATCAAGAGAAAAGGAATTGAAATAATATGATAACAAAAGAATACTTGCCATTATTAAATAAAAGAGTGGTGCCACATAAGCACATATCATAACCATCATCATGCATGCATGAGAGATGAGCATAACACTAGAATATTATAAAGACAAAGGCGGCCAAGTCTCATAAACTTGAAACCTGATACAGAAAGGAATACTTCCAATCTCCCAAATTTATAAAACATGGGCCAAGAATCACACATCTTGCCCTGGGTATGAGGTTCCTTTCCATCCCAAAAGAGCAGGAAATATCACATCTGCTCGGCAGGAAATAACACATCCTCCATAAAAACCAATGCAATTACACTGCCCTAGTACTACTGAATCACATAGCATGTTAAATGTAAAGGCAAGTAGAAAGTATAGTCAGAATATATAAACTAGTCACCACATAAGTGACCAACATATACATCCACCTCATAAGTGGGCAAAAGACATCACATGTCCTCTTTTAGAGTTCCATCATGAACAAAGCATAAGATAAGAGTTCAAAAGAATATCCATGATCACATATTCAACATCAAATAAGGTATTTCACATGAACAATGATTTTCAAAAGAAAAGACATTGTGTATAGGCTAATGTGCATAGGACAAAGAGAATGAATAAGCATAGGTGAATTGCTCAACATAGAGGAATAGGGGATACAACATACCTAAATAGGGATTTACAACACATACATAGATAGGAATATCACAGACATCTTACTTAGAGTCCTATTAACCTCTTTTCCAAACCTTTAGTTGAAATCAAGGTCCACTTATCCTATTTCCAATTTCATATTCATGTATTAGAATAACATATATACATTAAAGAGTTGAAACCCTAATATATGGAATTTTTACACAAAACCTCGATTTAGACCTCAAAAATATCACCACTGACTTAGTTAGGTTTTTCTGATTAAGAAAACATATAATTTTGTATATATTAGAGTTATGAAGGTTAAAGTGTATTTTTGGTGATTTTTAGGTATTTAATTCATTTTCTAAAAAATCTTTTGACAAAACTGAAAATCAATACTTGGAAATTTTTATTAAAAATAACATGTTTTTTTGAGTTCAGAACATATTTTACTTTAATTTTTAGACAAATGAATCAAAAGTTATGAATTATTGAAAATTGATCAATTAGAAATCAACACATCGTCAATTTTTAACATAAGATCATGAGTTTTAAGCATGTAATAAGAAATATATGGGAAGGGGGTTATGAAGCTCATACCTAGGGAAGATAATAAGGTCCAAACAGAAATAATCCCGAGCTTATAAGGTCTGGTTTTTCCATGCCTAGCTCCTTTCTTGAACAAAGATCACCTTCTCAACTTAGAGGTGATAAACCCTAGCAAAAGAGCATAGAGATGAGGTGTTTTAGGGTTCTAGGTGGGGTTTCACCATGTATGGTCATTGTTACGACCTAGAAGAAGGTGTAAGGAAGACTATCAGTATGAAAATATGGAATTAAGGGAGGAAACTTACTAGTTTTTGTCGAAATTACCAAGGAGGAGCTTTAGAAACCCTAATAGAGCAATTTGGAAGCCCTACGAGCCTTCTTCACCAAGGTAGGCTCCCTTTATTACCTTGGGATAGAAACTTCGTGGCCAAATACAGAAGGAACTATTATCTAAGCTAGATGAAAGAAAAGTATAGCAAGAGTTTTCGAATTGTGAGTTGGGAAGGGGTATACATGGCTATATATAGAAAGAGGTGAAGCATGAGGAGACTTAAGGGACTTTCCAAGTGTCTGTAGCCTAGGGATTGATGGCTCATAGAGACTTCATGCATATACAAAGTCGGTTCTAAGAGCCCATAGATTATTTTAGGCCATCCCCACCATTTTGCAAGAAAGAAATAACCTCATTGGTTGATAGCTTTTAAGGATAAGCATCTTTATAAAGAGGGTAATCCCTATAATGCCCTTGGAAAGAAATACCATCAAAGCAAGGTGAAACTAGGTTCTACAATGGTTTAAAATCTCGTTAATGGTAAGGTAATATCTAAGGATTAAAATTCAGGATATAATTTGCAAAGAAAACCTCCCAATTGGGTAAATTGCATAAAAGTCCAAAATGTACCTAAAATTGCATAACTTGCACAAACAACATCCAAATCGAACCAAACTTCCTCCACAAGTTATCTTTGATGTGTAGAATATGAATTTTCTATTATTTACATATTTTGAATTTATAAATCACATTATTAATTACTTATTCCTTATATTGATTTTCTCTCTCCTAAACTTATCCTAATATTTCAAGGTTGTCCAAATTAGATGAAATTTGACATGTAGGCTAATTTTGATATGTAGATTTTGAATTTGAAATTTGTTTCCTCTTTTGAGCTTCTTTTTATGAGATATGTCATATGTCCCATTAACAACCCATTATCTAAATTGTTCATCCAATTAAGTTTCTTATCTTCATATTACCACTAAAATGAGTTATGTGGCATATTTTATGTTTTCAAATCACATCAAAAAGTTAGATTAAGGTTTAGAGCACTTCATTATGATAATTAAGCTATCACTGAGGTATTTGTGCATAAACCCTTCCATTGGTATAATTAGTGAATGAATGTTCACTAAACCACTAAAAATTCCATTAATTAAATAGAAAGGCCAATAAGAATAGAAATGAAAGGAAAGGATGGGAAAGATGGTCAAAAGACAAAATTTCAGAATTCGGTATGTTACAACACTCCACCCCTTAAAGAGGATTTTGTCCCCGTAATCACAAGTAAGAAGGGAAGGGTGAGTGTGCAACATCTCATCACAAAAATTCATGTTATTTCTCCAACATTAACTTCCACCAAACAACTCATCAACATATACTCCTCAAGCATATTGACATAGGTTAGGTTCTCAAGAATTGCCTAGGTTCCATCATTTAGATATTCTTTTTAGGAGATTTAACATTATTTACATTTTTGGCTCATTAACATTATATTCATTATGATATCACATTATCACAATTATTTTAATTATGTCATGTCATAATAACTTTATTACCAAGGAAATTATATTTCATTATCATCCATGAAACATCGTATATACATATTTCTCATTTATCTTACTAAGAATTTTAGCAAAATTATGGGTTACTCATTTCCCTCAATATACTTGATCATTATCCTTAATATTTTAAACTTCGACTTCATTATCCTTATATTATCACCACATTAAGTTATAAAGGATTATTTTGCATGAAATATAAAATTTGTCATTAAACTTCATTCAATCCAAATTATGTCACATCAGTTACATATATTTATATTAAACGTTATCTCATTACCACATTATCTTTATTGCTCACATTAATGTCATCATTAATAATTTTCTCATATTTATTTATATTATTGATTTGCACATTTATGTGAATCGAATCACTTCATATTCATATTGAAGCCATTCCATGTATTCTAATTATCAATGTGATGCATATTATGAATTGATTCACATTAAGTAACTAATCATGTGTGTATTAGATAGAAAGGTAACATACCATGCATTTCATAATGATGACTTGATTAATATGTTATTAGATGATTATATATCATTTATGTGTATCAAAGTATGTTAACTGATTATGGCACCTAATGTCATTAATGTATCATGAAAGTCATTAAGGATGTAATGTTAAGGTTAGATGATTACAACTTAGGGTTCAGGTTAATATGATCACTATATTTTACTTAGCATGTATTAAGTCCAAGATTAGGTTAAAATCATCTTACTTGTCATTTCATTAGAGTTTATTGGTTTATGACATGGGAAACACCATGCATATCCAGTAGGATTAATATGTGAGTTACTCATATTATGTGCATTAGATATTCATTAGGGTTCAAATATATGAACTATTCATTAGATGATCATTATATTTTCTTTTGGATATAAAGAAGCATGTGGTTACAACTATAACTTGTTTGGTCAAAACTAAGGATTCAAGCACACTAACTTCTGAATTAGGGAGTTAGAGTTTCTAAAGTCAGAGTAGTTATATTTCAATATGTTACATGACTACATTCCCTCGGAAAGGATTTCATCCTCAAAATCTAACTACCCAAACATCATCAAACCAACTATTCTCCACCCCTTAAAAGGTTTGACCTACCAAGCCAAACTAATCTAGAGGTAAAAGGGTGGGTCTAACTAGACCATATGCAAGATACATCATGCTTCACTGTGCACTCTGATTGCTTACTAAACACCAAACTTCAAAGTCTAGGTTCTAGGGATAACTATCTAAACATGTGGTTATATGGGTCATAAGGGAACTATATTGGGTATCCATCCTCAATAAGTCATCATACACCTATCACTTAGGGTTCCCAAAGATATACAACATAGATGTTTAAAGTCACTATTGCCTAAAAGCAAACTATTTCAGACAATCCATTTCAGCTTAGGCCAGGCCGATATCATATGGATCTGGGAGTCCTCGTAAACCAAGCAAGTGGCGCGGAGGAAAATATTGCCAACCCCTAGAACCTGATCCTTTCTAGACACCTTTGCTTCAACTTCATGCCCTAATAGTTTCCGAAAGGCAAACCTAAACAACATTAGGTTATGCATATTTTAGTTATGAGTATTTTAGAGTTTTATTCATCATGATACTAATGTGGAACTATAGGGTCCTAAATCAACCTTTCATCACTTATAGATCAACTGTAGGGCAACCATTTCACCTAAAGGAACTATGTAAGAAAGGGATTCTAATTAGGGAAACAAAACCAAAATAGTTAGATTCCAATTACCATGGGTTCTGATACCATGCTGTAAGGAGGTGAAATCACCCCTTTACTAAAATATGATAATCAAAACTCATTGGAAAGTAGCGGAATAAAAAAATAACTAATTGTATTCAATTTCACAAAGGTTTACAAAAATACATCAAATTCTCCCATTTAGGATTACATGAACATACAAAACATGATCTAGATAGAGGGAAGTCCAAACTACTTCAAATCTTGTCTCTAAAGCAAAATCTCCAAGAGCTAGATCCAAACCAAAAGCTATATACTCCTTGATCTAACCTGGGCTTGAAAGCATACCCCACAAAAGAAAGAAACAACATGAGACATCAACAAAAGTTGGTATGTGCATACTAAATAGGAAATTGAGCAATATATGGAATAAAGGACATCAAATATAAAAGGCTTCCCATAGAAAAGATAAGGATCACCCAAATAGGTATCAAGAGAAAAGGAATTGTAATAATATGATAACAAAAGAATACTTGCCATTATTAAATAAAAGAGTGGTGCCACATAACTACATATCATAACCATCATCCTGCATGCATGAGAGATAAGCAAAACACTAGAATATTATAAAGACAAAGGCAGCCAAGTATCATAAACTTGAAACCTGATAGAGAAAGGAATACTTCCAATCTCCCAAATATATAAAACATGGGCCAAGAATCACACATCTTGCCCTGGGTATGAGGTTCCTTTCCATCCCAAAAGAGCAAGAAATATCATATCTGCTCGGAAGGAAATAACACAACTTCCATAAAAACCAATGCAATTACACTGCTCTAGTGCTACTGAATCACATAGCATGTTAAATGTAAAGGAAAGTAGAAATTATAGTCAGAATATATAAACTAGTCACCACATAAGTGACCAACATATACATCCACCTCATAAGTGGGCAAAAGACATCACATGTCCTCTTTTAGAGTTCCATCATGAACAAAGCATAAGATAAGAGTTCAAAAGAATATCCATGATCACATGTTCAACATCAAATAAGTTATTTCACATGAACAATGATTTTCAAAAGAAAAGACATTGTGTATAGGCTAATGTGCATAGGACAAAGAGAATGAATAAGCATAGGTGAATTGCTCAACATAGAGGAATAGGGGATACAACATACATAAATAGGGATTTATAGCACATACATATATAGGAATATCACATACATCTTACTTAGAGTCCTATTAACCTATTTTCCAAACCTTTAGTTGAAATCAAGGTCCACTTATCCTATTTTGAATTTCATATTCATGTATTAGAATAACATATATACATTAAAGAGTTGAAACCCTAATATATGAATTCTTTACACAAAACCTCGATTCAGACCTAAAAAATATCACCACTAACTTAGTTAGGTTTTTCTAATTAAGAAAACATATAATTTTGTATATATTGGAGTTATGAAGGTTTAAGTGTATTTTTGGTGATTTTTAGGTATTTAATTCATTTTCTAAAAATTCTTTTCAAAAAAACTGAAAATCGATACTTGGAAATATTTTATTAAAAGGAACATGTTTTTATGAGTTCAGAACATATTTTACTTTAATTTTTGGACAAATGAATCAAAAGTTATGAATTATTGAAAATCGACCAATTAGAAATCTACACATCGTCAATTTTTAACATAAGATCATGAGTTTTAAGCATGTAATAAGAAATATATGGGAAGGGGGTTACGAAGCTCATACCTAGGGAAGATAATAAGGTCCAAACAGCAATAATCCCGAGCTTATAAGGTCAGGTTGTTCCATGTCCAGCTCCTTTCTTGAACAAAGATCACCTTCTCAACTTAGAGGTGATAAACCCTAGCAAAAGAGCATAGAGATGAGGTGTTTTAGGGTTCTAGGTGGGGTTTCACCATGTATGGTCATTGGTCCGACCTAGAAGAAGGTGTAAGGAAGACTATCAGTATGAAAATAGGGAATTAAGGGAGGAAACTTACTAGTTTTTGTCAAAATTACCAAGGAGGAGCTTTAGAAACCCTAATAGAGCAATTTGGAAGCCCTAGGAGCCTTCTTTACCAAGGTAGGCTCCCTCTATTACCTTGGAACAGAAACTCCATGAACAAATATAGAAGGAACTATTATCTAAGCTAGAGGAAAGAAAAGGATAGCTAGAGTTTTCGAATTGTGAGTTGGGAAGGGGTATACATGGCTATATATAGAAAGAGGTGAAGCATGAGGAGTCTTAAGGGACTTTCCATGTGTCTTTAGCCTAGGGATTGATGGCCATGCAAGAGGATAGCTCATAGAGGCTTCATGCATATCCAAAGTTGGTCCAAAGAGCCCATAGATTATTTTAGGCCATCCCCACTGTTTTTCAAGAAAGAAATAACCTCATTGGTTGATAACCTTTAAGGATAAGCATCTTTATAAAGAGGGTAATCCCTATAATGCCCTTGGAAAGAAATACCATCAAACCAAGGTGAAACTAGGTTCTCCAATGGTTTAAAATCTCGTTAATGGTAAGGTAATATCTAAGGATTAAAATTCAGGAGATAATTTGCAAAGAAAACCTCCCAATTGGGTAAATTGCATAAAAGTCCAGAATGTACCTAAAATTGCATAACTTGCAAAAACAACATCCAATCGAACCAAACTTCATCCACAAGTTATCTTTGATGTGTAGAATATCAATTTTCCATTATTTACATATTTTGAATTTATAAAATCACATTATTAGTTACTTATGCCTTTTATTGATTTTCTCTCTCCTAAACTTATCCTAATATTTCAAGGTTGTCCAAATTAGATGAAATTTGACATGGCTAATTTTGATATAGATTTCGAATTTGAAATTTGTTTCCTCTTTTGAGCTTCTTTTTATGAGATATGTCATATGGCCCATTAACCACCCATTATCTAAATTGTTCATCCAATTAAGTTTCTTATCTTCATATTACCACTAAAATGAGTTATGTGGCATATTTTATGTTTTGAAATCACACCAAAAAGTTAGATTAAGGTTTAGAGCACTTAATTATGATAAATAAGCTTTCACTGATGTATTTGTGCATAAACCCTTCCATTGGTATAATTAGTGAATAAATGTTCACTAAACCACTATAGATTCCATTAATTAAATTGAAAGGTCAATAAGGATAGAAATGAAAGGAAAAGATGGGAAAGAGGGTCAAAAGACAAAATTTCAGAATTCGGTGTGTTACAACACTCCACCCCTTAAAGAGGATTTTGTCCCCGAAATCACAAGTAAGAAGGGAAGGGTGAGTGTGCAACATCTCATCACAAAAAATTCAGGTTATTTCTCCAACCTTAACTTCCACCAAACAACTCATCAACATATACTCCTCAAGCATATTGACATAGGTTAGGTTCTCAAGAATTTCCTAGGTTCCATTATTTAGATATTCTTTTTAGGATATTTAACATTATTTACATTTTTGGCTCATTAACATTATATTCATTATGATATCACATTATCACGATTATTTTAATTATATCATGTCATAATAACTTTATTACCAAGGAAATTATATTTCATTATCATCCATGAAACATCGTATATACATATTTCTCATTTATCTTACTAAGAATTTTAGCAAAATTATGGTTACTCATTTCCCTCAATATACTTGATCATTATCCTTAATATTTTAAACTTCGACTTCATTATCCTTATATTATCACCACATTAAGTTATAAAGGATTATTTTGCATGAAATATAAAATTTGTCATTAAACTTCATTCAATCCAAATTATGTCACATCAGTTACATATATTTATATTAAATGTTATCTCATTACCACATTATCTTTATTGCTCACATTAATGTCATCATTAATCATTTTCTCATATTTATTTATATTTTTGATTTGCACATTTATGTGAATCGAATCACTTCATATTCATATTGAAGCCATTCCATGTATTTTAATGATCAATATGATGCATATTATGAATTGATTCACATTAAGTAACTAATCGTGTGTGTATTAGATAGCAAGGTAACATACCATGCATTTCATATTGATGACTTGATTAATATGTTATTAGATGATTATATATCATTTATGTATATCAAAGTATGTTAACTGATTATGGCACCTAATGTCATTAATGTATCATGAAAGTCATTAAGGATGTATATGTTAAGGTTAGATGATTACAACTCAGGGTTCAGGTTAATATGATCACTATATTTTACTTAGCATGTATTAAGTCCAAGATTAGGTTAAAATCATCTTACTTGTCATTTCATTAGAGTTTATTGGTTTATGACATGGGCAACACCATGCATATCCAGCAGGATTAATATGTGAGTTACTCATATTATGTGCATCAGATATTCATCAGGGTTCAAATATATGAACTATTCATTAGATGATCATTATATGTTCTTTTGGATATAAAGAAACATGTGGTTACAAATATAACTTGTTTGGTCAAAACTAAAGATTCAAGCACACTAACTTCTGAATTAGGGAGTTAGGGTTTCTAAAGTCAGAGTAGCTATATTTCAGTATGTTACATGACTACATTCCCTTGGAAAGGATTTCATCCTCAAAATCTAACTACCCAAACATCATCAAACCAACTATTCTCCACCCCTTAAAATGTTTGACCTACCAAGCCAAACTAATCTTGAGGTAAAAGGGTGAGTCTAACTAGACCATATGCAAGATACATCATGCTTCACTGTGCACTCTGATTGCTTACTAAACACCAAACTTAAAAGTCTAGGTTCTAGGGATAACTATCCAAACATGTGGTTAAATGGGTCATAAGGGAACTATATTGGGTATCCATCCTCAATAAGTCATCATACACCTAACACTTAGGGTTCCCAAAGATATACAACATAGATGTTTAAAGTCACTATTGCTTAAAAGCAAACTATTTCAGACAATCCATTTCATCTTAGGCCAGGCCGGTATCATATGGATCTGGGAGTCATCATAAACCAAGAAAGTGGTGCGGAGGAAAATATTGCCAGCCCCCAGAACCTGATCCTTTCTAGACACCTTTGCTTCAACTTCATGCCCTAATAGTTACCTAAAGGCAAACCTAAACAACATTAGATTATGCATATTTTAGTTATGAGTATTTTAGAGTTTTATTCATCATAATACTAATGTGGAACTGTAGGGTCCTAAATCAACCTTTCATCATTTATAGATCAACTGTAGGGCAACCATGTCACCTAAAGGAACTATGTAAGAAAGGGATTCTAATTAGGGAAACAAAACTAAAATAGTCAGATTCCAACTACCATGGGCTCTGATACCATGCTGTAAGGAGGTGAAATCACCCCTTTACTAAAATATGATAATCAAAACTCATTGGAAAGTAGCGGAATAAAAAAAACTGACTGTATTCAATTTCATAAAGGTTTACAAAAATACATCAAATTCTCCCATTTAGGGTTACATCAACATATAAAACAAGATCTAGATAGAGGGAAGTCCAAACTACTTCAAATCTTGTCTCCAAAGCAAAATCTCCAAGAGCTAGGTCCAAGCCAAAAACTATATACTCCTTGATCTAACCTGGGGTTGGAAGCATACCCCACAAAAGAAAGAAACATCAGGAGACATCAACAAAAGCTGGTATGTGCATACTAAATAGGAAATTGAGCAATATATGGAATAAAGGACATCAAATATAAAAGGCTTCCCATAGAAAAGATAAGGACCACCCAAATAGGTATCAAGAGAAAAGGAACTGAAATAATATGATAACAAAAGAATACTTGCCATTATTAAATAAAAGAGTGGTGCCACATAACTACATATCATAACCATCATCCTGCATGCATGAGAGATAAGCATAACACTAGAATATTATAAAGACAAAGGCGACCAAGTATCATAAACTTGAAACCTGGTAGAGAAAGGAATACTTCCAATCTCCCAAATATATAAAACATGGGCCAAGAATCACACATCTTGCCCTGGGTATGAGGTTCCTTTCCATCCTAAAAGAGCAGAAAATATCACATCTGCTCGACAGGAAATAACACATCTTCCATAAAAACCAATGCAATTACACTGCTCTAGTGCTATTGAATCACATAGCATATTAAATGTAAAGGCAAGTAGAAAGTATAGTCATAATATATAAACTAGTCACCACATAAGTGACCAACATATACATCCACCTCATAAGTGGGCAAAAGACATCGCATCTCCTCTTTTAGAGTTCCATCATGAACAAAGCACAAGATAAGAGTTCAAAAGAATATCCATGATCACATATTCAACATCAAATAAGGTATTTCACATGAACAATGATTTTCAAAAGAAAAACATTGTGTATAGGCTAATGTGCATAGGACAAAGAGAATGAATAAGCATAGGTGAATTGCTCAACATAGAGGAATAGGGGATACGACATACATAAATAGGGATTTATAGCACATACATAGATAGGAATATCACATACATCTTACTTAGATTCCTATTAACCTCTTTCCCAAACCTTTAGATGAAATCAAGGTCCACTTATCCTATTTCCAATTTCATATTCATGTATTTGAGTAACATATATACATTAAAGAGTTGAAATCCTAATATATGAAATTTTTACACAAAACCTCGATTGAGACCTCAAAAATATCACCAATGACTTAGTTATTTTTTCTGATTAAGAAAACATATAATTTTGTACGGAGTTATGAAGGTTAAAGTGTATTTTTGGTGATTTTTAGGTATTTAATTCATTTTCTAAAATTATTTCCGACAAAACTGAAAATCAATACTTGGAAATATTTTTATTAAAAAGAAAATGTTTTTTTGAGTTCAGAACATATTTTACTTTAATTTTTGGACAAATGAATCAAAAGTTATGAATTATTGAAAATTGACCAATTAGAAATCGACACATCATCAATTTTAACATAAGATCATGAGTTTTAAGCATGTAATAAGAAATATATTGGAAGGGGGTTATGAAGATCATACCTAGGGAAGATAATAAGGTCCAAAAAGCAATAATCTCGAGCTTATAAGGTCTGTTTGTTCCATGCCTAGCTCCTTTCTTGAACAAAGATCACCTTCTCAACTTAGAGGTGATAAACCCTAGCAAAAGAGCATAGAGATGAGGTGTTTTAGGGTTCTAGGTGGGGTTTCACCATATATGGTCATTGTTCCGACCTAGAAGAATGTGTAAGGAAGACTATAAGTTGAAAATAGGGAATTAAGGGAGGAAACTTACTAGTTTTTGTCGAAATTACCAAGGAGGTGCTTTAGAAACCCTAATAGAGCAATTTGGAAGCCCTAAGAGCCTTCTTCACCAAGGTAGGCTCCCTCTATTACCTTGGGACAGAAACTTCGTGGCCAAATATAGAAGGAACTATTATCTAAGCTATAGGAAATAAAAGGATAGCAAGAGTTTTCGAATTGTGAGTTGGGAAGGGGTATACATGGCTATATATATAAAGAGGTGAAGCATGAGGAGTCTTAAGGGACTTTCCATGTGTCTTTAGCCTAGGGATTGATGGCCATGCAAGAGGATAGCTCATAGAGGCTTCATGCATATCCAAAGTCGGTCCTAAGAGCCCATATAATATTTTATGCCATCCCCACAGTTTTGGAAGAAAGAAATAACCTCATTGGTTGATAGCTTTTAAGGATAAGCATCTTTATAAAGAGGGTAATCCCTATAATGCCCTTGGAAAGAAATACCATCAAACCAAGGTGAAACTAGGTTCTCCAATGGTTTGAAATCTCGTTAATGGTAAGGGAATATCTAAGGATTAAAATTCAGGAGATAATTTGCAAAGAAAACCTCCCAATTGGGTAAATTGCATAAAAGTCTAGAATGTACCTAAAATTGCATAACTTGCACAAACAACATTCAAATCGAACCAAACTTCATACACAAGTTATCTTTGATGTGTAGAATATGAATTTTCCATTATTTACATATTTTAAATTTATAAAATCACATTATTAATTACTTATGCCTTATATTGATTTTCTCTCTCCTAAACTTATCCTAATATTTCAAGGTTGTCCAAATTAGATGAAATTTGACATGTAGGCTAATTTTGATATGTAGATTTAGAATTTGAAATTTGTTTCCTCTTTTGAGCTTTTTTTATGAGATATGTCATATGGCCCATTAACAACCCATTATCTAAATTGTTCATCCAATTAAATTTCTTATCTTCATATTACCACTAAAATGAGTTATGTGGCATATTTTATGTTTTCAAATCACACCAAAAAGTTAGATTAAGGTTTAGAGCACTTAATTATGATAATTAAGCTTTCACTGAGGTATTTGTGCATAAACCCTTCCATTGGTATAATTAGTGAATAAATGTTCACTAAACCACTATAAATTCCATTAATTAAATAGAAAGGCCAATAAGGATAGAAATGAAAGGAAAAGATGGGAAATATGGTCAAAAGACAAAATTTTAGAATTCGGTATGTTACAGAAATATTATTGAATTCAAGGTATTAAGCATCACTCCCAATTTAATTAATATACATTCTTATGAAATCACCTATTCATGATTGACCTTGATTGTTACTAACCAATTGAATGTGATTACTAATAAGGCTATGAGTGATGCTCAAAGAGCAAGGTGTGCACTGAATGTGCATGACCACACGATGGGTCCAGGTGGCTATGTAGTTGTTCGCCAAAAACTATAGACGTCTTCCATTCAGCAGCCTACTACTCCTAATATTGAGACTGGTGAGTCCTCTACTATTACTCCCAGACCTCTGCATTGCCATGATATGTGGATAGCTGGGAGGCAAAAAAAAGGAGATATATCGAACCCTGCAACTGTTGAGGTGGATGCAAAAATGGTAAAATTCAACTCTCAAAGCAATTAGCATTGATGATTGTTATGTTGACTTACCAATTTCTATTGATGATGATTAGTGAGTATGTTGACTTACCAATTTCTGTTGATGATGATTAGTGGGAGCTTTACGAGTAGAAGAAGAAAGGCTCGTTCATCCCTGAGGGAATAAGGGATGAATTGACAGTTTCTCTTGGTAACCCATAGCATCCTGGATGTGCTAGTTTTGTAGGGGCTGGAGTGGGCCTAATAGCATTCTTTGGGCCATCACAACACAAATATGTCCAAAAAGGGGGAATTTCAAAAGCTGAGGTAACTTGTTTTTTTAGAATGTTATTGGAAAGGGATTTTATGAATCAAAAAGCATTTCTTTTGTCCATGTATAGATAGATCAAATAGTTGATAAAAGAGTAGATGAGTTACTTGATAAGAGAGTCCAGGAAGCATTGAGCAAGTGGTAGGCATCTCAGTCTGCCACCCTGACAGTACATGTGGCATGTCGCTCTTACCCTATGTTAGAGGTGGTTGGGAGTGATCATGTAGAGGTAGTTGGGAGTAATCATGTAAACCCACCACCTAGCACGTCTGCTGTAAGTATTTGAGTGACAGAGTAGCTAGTCTTTTCAAGATGATATGTTTATTTATGTATATAACATACTCTATGTAAATTTGTAGGGGTTGAAGCCATGCCGTCTAAAATTGAAAGAATTTGTCGTTGTAGAGGGTGAGGCTTACCCATGCTTTTCAGGGCACATGATTCATGGAACTCCAATACCCGATGGTGCGGTTCATGTGAACCTGAGGCTTGTGTTTGCTACTTGGAGGCAACATCCATTGCCATATGCCCACCCAGATGCTGACACACTTGGTGAAGCAGAAGGTGGAGTGATCGTGTGGCCTGAAATGGATGTCATCTATATTGATCATGTATGGTAAACTTACATTACGTTAAGAAAGTATATATGTATATACATGACAATTGATATGAAATTATATATAGTGGACAAAGGGAAGAAACCTGCTACAACTCATCCTCCTCCACCTCCACCTCTTCCTGAAGCATTTGGTTGGCTTGCAAAGGACTTATACGACTCGTTAGGTCCTTAATGTAAGGGTATGGCAATATGGATAGGCGAGCATCCCGAAAATAGTCCTATGATTGTTTCTATAAAGGAGGAGGTTGCAGGCCAAGCATATGATAATAATGTATTTATACAATATATTTTGGAGTTGTTTACTTATGCTTGGCTGAATACATCTATGGTAGAACTATAGATATGATAAGATCTTGTTTATATATCTATATACCTTGTTTTATATACAGTGATCTGTTTTCTTATATATTAATGCATATGTAATTTATGTTTTGCAGTCACTTACATAGGGTTTGTACATATTTTTCATTTACCCATGTGGGATTTCTAATTCCATCCTTGATCAGTCATGTACATAAAGACCCTTCATCAGTTACCTTATATTGCTCTATCACTTTTAAATATTTTAGTAAAGCAAAGAAGAGCATGATAATAGCTCCATTCAATGTTGAGTAAGTTTACTTTGCTTATATTTGGACTTAAGAGAATTACATTTTATTTTGGATTTTGAGTTATATATTTTTAACTTTATTATATCTAGTTGAAGCATTGGGAGTTACTAGTTGTTGTCCCCAAGATATTGATTGTTTATTATCTAAACCATGAGGGGAAGGAATTAGACAATTCGGGACACACAATAAAAAGGACACTATTCACGTGAGAAATTTTATATATTTATATCCATTAACATCTATTATAACATTACTATTTAGGAATGCAATTTAATGTGCTACATTAACGTGTAGGGATTTAAAAGATTTCAAAAAAGCTGGAGGAGACATGGGAAAGAAAAAGAAATCATTAGTATGGGATAATGTGAAAGTAGTTTCCTGAATCCAATGCATATATTATTTATGTGAACTATGATTATTTTTATTTATTAACATTTTGTATGATGAAATTTATAGTGTGTTGTATAAGACAACGACTGGGCATGTGCATACTATGTGATGCAGTATATGGACCTTATTGTCAGATATGCTATAGAAGAAATCGAAAACATACAACATGCATTATATTTTCTTGATCATCATATATAGTATAGTCTCATTGGATAATATGAAAATCAAACTTATTAATTATATATATGTCACTCTCTTTGTAGGTGTTTAAAATTAGTGACTTCACTACAGGGGAAAAGTTATTAGATGTTTGTGATCCCTATATGATTCAACAATTAGATGACATAAGAGAACAATGGGAAAAATCCTTTGAAAAGGAGGCAATTTTTTTATTATAATTGGTGTAGCGATGATGATAAAGAATGACATTTCTAAACTTTGATGTCATAATTATTTAAATATTTGATGACATTGCTAAACTTTGAAAGATGAATGAATGAATGTGTTTCTTATTGGAGTGCCATGAATCGTGTGCCCTTGAAAGCATAGGTAAGCCTTTACATGTGTGTGAATGTGAAGATGAATGACTTTTTTTAATTGTCTTATTGAAATTTGATTTATATATACATGTGTGTGAATGTGAAGATGAATGAATGAATATGCTTCTACATGTGTGTGAATGTGAAGATAGATGAATGAATGGAACTATAAGTTTGTACATGTGTGTGAATGTGATAATAGTTGAATGAATGGAACTGTAGGTTTCTACATGTGTGTGAATGTGAAAATGGTTGAATGAATGGAGCTATAGGTTTCTATATGTGTGTGAATCATGTGAATGAATTAATTTTATTTCTACATGTGTGTGAATCACATGATGTATATAATCTTGATCATCTTGTATTATTGTAGACTGTAGGTTCTGCATTCTGCTGACCAGCCAGAAAATAGGCTTGTAAACTGATAAAAAAAACAATACATAGTCATCGGTTATTCAAAAAAACCGTCACCCAATGTCAACGACGTCAATTAAGTACAGGAAACCGACAAGTATGCTCTAACCCGGGGCCAGTTTTTTGGTTCGAACATGGAGATAAGCATCGGTTACATAATACAAAACTGAAGACTATACCAAAATTTTTTCCCACACTATGGTGATAGGCGTCAGTTTTCTAATACATAACCGACACCTATGGTCCTAATGGTGTTGTTTCTTTTTTTGGTTGCAATCGGGGCCAGATCTATGTCGTCATTTCTAGAACCGACATTGTATGAGTCTACCTTTAGTGACACCTACTTGTGCCGACGCTGTATGAGTCTACCTTTAGTGAAACCTACTTGTGTGTCACTTGAAAACTGACGTTAAAAGTGGTATGTATACTAGTGGTGATTGGAACAAGGATAAGAACAATATGTATAACTAAACTAGGAACGTATACACATATTTGTTGTGGCTTGACTAACATATCTAATGTGTTTCTAGGATGAAAACTTGACTTGTCGACCAAAGTATATCATTCGAGTTAAGCTTTGGTGTGAAGATCAGGTATGTCAAATTCCTATTTTGTTTGGAGAGAATCATGGTTGTTATCTAAATTCCTATATTGGACCAATATTCCTTTTTGTAAATCCAAAGTTGACCATTCATATTTATGTATATGAATTCTTATGAACTTTTGTGGACATTTAATGGGTCCCTTGACCCCTCTTGCTAAGCTTATAATACTCGATGTGAATTATGATTGGATTTCCAATCTTGCACTCTATTTGTGCATGCTAAATGTTTGACTATAATATCTATAATAGTGGTTTTATGTACAACCATACTCATAAAGGGTGTTTGTATACTACTAAGTGTGTGTGTTTCTACCCTTAATTTTTAGGCCATGATCCTACCAAGTTATGGCCATACTTTTGGTATATTTAGTGTATATTTTTATGCATGCAAAGATATTGTTTATTTGGAAACTGTGAATGTTTATTATGACAAGATTATTCTCTTATCTCAATTTTTCTCTTCATAAATATTGCACCTCAGTCTCTTGATTTGACTCTTGTTGAATGTACCTACGTTTATGTGGCTGCTATTTTGTGGAAATATCCTTTTTGTATACTTATAATCCAATATAATTCCCAAATATTGTTTATATGCACATATTTAGTGTTTTCGGGTACATGTCTTTGTTTCTTATTTTTTGGGTCATGTACCCCTTCCACCCAAGTGTAGGTACATTAAGGAAGCATGACTCAAGAAGACCATACTCAAGATTTTGAACTTGAGGATAGCTTGGAATGGTTGAGTTTCCCTCTACAATGAGTATGCCATTGCTATTGGATTTATTAGATGTACTTCTTTTTGCTTTACTATACCACCTTTTGTGATTAGAGGAAATTGTATATGCAATACCTTCTAACTTTGTAACAAATTTGTTTCTGTTGTTCATCAATTATTGTGCTTTGTGTTATATATGCCATTTGGTAAATAAATGAACTTCCTCATTTTCTTAGTAATTAGAATAGGATGATTTTATTTCTCAATCCAGTGAAAAGTGGATCCCCTCTCAGGTACTACTCCATATAGTCTCTCTCTCTCTCACCCCATACATATCCCATTTTTTTAAACAAAAATATAAATAAAATAGAAATGAGCTTTGTTGACCAAAAGAGAATACAGAGTGAGATGGAGAGCACATTAATATAAATAATGAATTTGTTTGTGGTGATTAGGAACACAAATGAGTTTGTTGCATGGTAATAGGCCTAGCTAGGTGAGTGGAATATTCTACTCAAGATAAAGCATATGAAACAAAAATTAATATTTCCAATTTAGCATCTATTGTTATCATTGATATATATGATCGTAGAGCGAATCATTTGATGATTGTATGTGGCATCATACAATTTATTTGATAATATTAATAAAGGTAATTTTGTGTATTGTACATGTCTTAATTATGAGGCAACGACACAAGCATAATAGATGTTTAAATAATGATGTTATTTGATGAAATATGTATTCAGGTTAAGGATCTGAAGAACAAGATTATATGTATTATAAGAGTACCTACATTCTTGTTATGTCCCAGATTGGATATTATTGTGGAAGCAAAAAAAATAGACGAGAATAATACATAAGACTGGAATGTATTTTGACAGTTGATAGAGTCTCATTAGTCATGATATTGGATATCAAGTCAAACACAAAGGTACATGTCAAAGAATAGGGTACCAGACTAACCCACCTTGAGAGTGATACACAAAAACCATGAAATGATAGTCAAAATCAACTCTCAAAGTGATAGTGGTGATTGTGGTTCTTAGACCTAAAGTCACTGCACTCATCACATGTCATTCAATGAACTTTAGCACCATGTAACATGAGCTTTGATAAAGATTTCTATAAAGGTGGTGATTGGGTACTTTGTGACACATGGGGATTGACTGTGAGTGATGTAGATGGGATTTCTCCCTCCTATTGAGAGTTTGATATCATGGGTCCTTGACAGGTGAGACTGAGAAATGCATGGCCATACTAGTGTGAGTCAATATATGGTATGAGAACTCATTGTATCTCAATAGTCTACTCTAGTTCATGAAACATAGATTGAGTATTAAGAGGGTAACAATTCCATGCTTGGGTAACAATTCCATGCCTTAGATTTAATCTAGATATTAGAGAAAAAGTAAAAATACAATCATGTTAACATTGATCATAGGTTGTAGGTTGAAGTTGTTCTCCAACTTTCTAATTACTTGGGTAGCAATGATGTGTTGCTAGATATCTCTCATTTCTTATGTAGTCATAATGGTTATGGACTTCACTGCCAATGTAATATGGGGCCTATAGGGTCACACACACATGATACACTTGGAATAGGAGTTTACTCATCGATACAATTTTACTTGGTTACTAAAAGTGTTGTGGTAATCAACTTATACAACACGGGTTGCCATTTGACTGACAAGTCTGTTGACTGAAGGAACCAACCAGTCGACTTGTTGAAGTGTCCAACTAATCAACTGGATGGCAGTTTGACTGGGTCAAACAAAAAGATGTGAGGTCAAACAATTGATGATATGTGTAACGATATGCAGTATTTATGGCATTAAAAGAAAATATTATTTCACCATTGATGCAAGCCAATCGACCATCTAGACAGTCCAATCAATTAATTGGGTGTTCTAGTCGACCGACTGGATGCATGCAGCAGTCATCAAATCATGAGATTTGACCTTTTGTATCCCATGGGTTTTGGAAACCCTAGCCCATCCATTCCCATATAAGAAGGGGGGTTGTGGCCAAGGCTCAAGACACACAATAGACACAAAATCTAGAGAAAAAGTCAGAGATTGTCTCAAGACTCCTCATTTCACATTTCTAGTAATGTGTGAGAGAGCCTTAGCAGTCTTACTCGAAAGGGAGAGATAGAAAGTGGAAAGGAAGTCAATGCTAGCATGTTGACAAACAGAAGGGAAAATTCTTTCCATTGGCTCTATAAATGCAATGTGGAGTTCTCAAATGACCCACATGGAGTATGTAGAGGCATGGAAGCTTTTGTTGTCATGCTAGGAGGATGCCATCAACTACATCAGTGTGGTACACCAGGAGGATGACAATGATTGTTGCATGTGTTCTTCTTCTGAATGGAGCACATATCTTTACAAGAATAGCTGGACTTGCTCCATGAGGTATGTCTTGCACCATCTTTCCTAGATACATCCTTCTTGATGCAATCTCTTGGTTAAGGAAATATGGGCAGAATTTTTTTCATTTTTACTACCTACTTTGCCCACATATTTGCCTGCAGTTATGAGTTTAACATTTTTTCAATGAGGGGAGATCATCACCAATAATTATAGGAATCTCAATTGGACAACTAAAATTTGATAAATATTATAGTAAAACACTTATTACTTTTGCCTCAGAGTTTACCAATATTCACTAAAAAATCCAAAATTGTAAATCAATAATCAAATCATAGCAACATGTATACATATAGAAACATCAAAAAGTCTAAAGTGGTGAGTGACATAAAGTGTACTATCAAGCCTAGATCTATGATGATGATCAATAGAGGAAAGGGGAAGTCCAAGGGAAAAGGCAAGGCCAAGAATAGTTCTAAGGTTAGCTAGAAATCCAAGTCTTTAGCACTTAAAGAAAAGGGAGGAGTGAGTAAGGAAGGGAATTGCCACCACTACCACTAGCCTAGACACTAGAAAAGGAATTTCCCTCTTTACATAGAGAAACTTAGGAATAAGAAGTAAGGGATGGAGATATCCACTTCATTTATATATGTTAATGACATAAATATGCCTACTTCATCATCTTAGGTATTGGATACTAGATGAGGATGTCACATATGTCATTAGGTACAAGGCCGGAGAAGAAGTAAGCAAGATGAGGTGGAGCTGCACAGAGTAAGAGTTGATGTCACCATAATTGGAACCTATCATTTATCTCAGCACAACATACTTGTAATCAAATGAGTGAATTGGTGTTATGAAATTGCCCACAATAGAAGCATCATTGCATATTGTTTGGATAAGAAAAGATTCAAAATTCATATAGTGAAAGATTTATGTTTTATTTTAAAGATAATATATTTTATGATAATGTCTCAATGTCTCATAGTCTATACTCGATAGTTCTAGGGACAAGTATATATAAAGTAAATATTGAAAGACTCAATGAATCAAACATATGATACCTAAGTAATTGACGTCTAAGGCACACAAAAATTAGAAACACATCTCTAGATTCCATAAATATGGTTAGATAGATTCTTTTAGTTTTGAACCAATAGAGACAGTGCGTCTTGTTTATTGGTAAAAAGACAAAAGCACCTTCCATTGGAAATAGTTGAAGAGCGAGTGATCTATTGGAAATCATACATACTGATGTATATGGACCTTTTAGAACAAATATTAAAGGTGGTTACTAGTATTAAAGATTTCTATGTGACCAATTTGGAGAATACTTGAACCAAGAGTCTGAGGACCTTGTGTGAGACTGTGGTATTGTATCACAATGGACTCCACCTGAAACATAATGATGTATCAGAAAGAAGGGTTCTGACTTCCTTCTAGTGAATATGCTTTAGAAACCACATTTGCTTACACTAAACCACATACCATCTGAATCGATTCAAAAGATACCATATGAGATATGGCATGGGAAGTGTCATGATATATTTTTTATGCAGATGTGGGAATATGAAGCTTATGAGAGAAAATAACTTCTTGGAAAGCTTGGTCCCAAATCAAATAGATGTAATTTGTTGTATATCCCAAAGGATACTACTTTTACACTCCATCTAACAACAAAGTGTTTTTTCCAAGAGTGTTGTGTTCCTTCAAAGGAATTTAATTCCAAATAAACTATGGGAGAGAAGTAGAACTCGAAGAAGTCTCGAAGTCGACAAGAAAATATTGAACATGTAGAGGTATAGAAGGAACAAGGAGAATCACAAACTATTGTAGAATCTCAAGTTCCTTATGTAACACATGGACCTAATAGATCTAGTAGGAGATGCCTTGCACCTGAAAAGATTTTGATATCTTATAACTTAAGAAGGCAATGAGTTGGTCATAGATGATGAGCCAACAACCTACATAGAAGCTATTGAGGGACTAGAGTCTAAGAAATGGCTTAAGGCCATGAGGTCTAAGATGGATTTTGTGTACACCAACAAGGTATGGACCTTGGTGGATCCTACCAAGGGGTAAAACACATAGGGTACAAGTGAGTCTTCAATAAGAAGACTGATATGGATGACATCCATCAAGATCGTGCTTGCCATTGCAACTTAGCTACATAGGTAAATCTTTGGCTTGAAACAAGCATCTAGAATATGGGATCTTTGATTTGAAAAGACAATCAAAGATTTGGATTTAGTCAAAATGAAGATGAAACCTATGTTTACAAGAAGGTTAATGGGAGCATAATTATATTCCTCAAATTGTATGTAGGAATGACATCCCTATCCTATAAATGTAAAGAACTAGTTGGGAATTACCTTCTATATGAAGGATTTAGGCAAAGCATCCTATGGGATAGGAATCAAGATTTATAGAGATAATCTAGAAGGCTTCTTGACCTAAGTAAGTGTACATATATTTGTTGGTTATGTATGCCCAGAGAGACAATCATGTGATGATTGTAATGGCATGTCATGTGGAAATTATTTGATTGTTAATATAAGGAAAGTTTCAAATTAATCATGTTTAATCCAGTTATGAGATAATGATGTAACATTATAAATGTCTAGAGAATTATATTACTCAATGATATATGTATTGAAGTTACTATCCTTGTGGATGAGATCATACAAATGTTAAGAGTAAATATACATATTCTCATTACGTCCATGATCGGTTGTCATTGTGGAAGGTTGATAGACAACCACATAAGACCAGAGTGTGAGTTGGGTGATGACTAAATTTCATTAGTCATTATATGGCAATATCAAACCAAGCACATAGATACATGTTAAAGAGTAGTGTATCAGACAAACCCATTATGATACTGACACATGGAAGCCATCATCATGGAAGTCATAGTCATCTCTCACAGTGATGGTGATGGTTGTGGTTCTTAGACATGAAATCACTACACTTAACACATGTTGTTGGGTACACTTTGGCACCATCAAACGTAGTCCTGAAGCATGGGTTGTTATAACAGTGATGATTGGGTGACTTTGACACATGGGGATTGATTGTGAGTGATAGACATGGGATTTGTCCCTCCTACTAGAGTGTGATGTCCTAGGCCTCTTGATTAGCGATACTGATAAAAGCATGGCCATGCGCATGTGAGTCAATATGTGATATTGAGCTTACATATATCTCAGACAGTCTACTCTGGATTCAAGAAATGAGATTGAATAATAATGAGGATGACTGCTCCATGCCTCTAGTTCAATCTGGACATTAGTGACAAAGGAACTATACAAACACTACAACACCATACACCTATTGTAGGTTGAAGTTGTTCCCCAAATTTTCCATTTACTTGGGTAGCAATGATGTGCGACTAGGCACCACTCTTTGCTTGTGATGTCATAAGTTGTTATGAACATTTACTGCCAACGTAATATGGGACCTATAGGATCACACACATAGGTCTTGACCTAGAAGAGGAGTTCAAATATCGAATGATAGTTGAATTAAGTGTTAAATTGTTTAGGCATTTGATTCAGGCAACAAATAGGCTGTCAACACTGCAAAACTCTCATCTCAAGTGTTGAGATGGCCATTTGGAAGTGCCAAACAACCATCACATCTGGGTGTTAGACCTAGTTGTGAATTGAAATTGGAAATGGAACGAACTGACCTGGCCAAATGGGCTCGACTCGGGTCACCAGACGACCATTTGGGTGAACTGAGTGTTGACCTAGAGGTTATACATTGCCTATATTTTGATAATGACTTAACCATTCCATTCATATGTATCTAATATGTGTGTTTAAGATTGTTTGCAGGCATTAGGTACATGAAAAGGATCCAAAATCCAAAGCCCTAGAATGAGTCAAGTTCAAGTCAAAATAGCTACAAGTGTGCATTTTGGGATTTCTATGTAAATGACCTTAGAACATTTATGTAATCACTTGTAATGATGATTTGACTTGTAACTAAGGTGATAAAATTGATTGGGACATAAAACACCAATGTTAGATCACTTTAGATGAAATTTAGAAAATTGATTTCAGGCACTTGGTCGGTCGAGTTTCCCAGCCTTAAAACTCGACCGATCATCCTTAAGTCAATTTTCTGAAGATAACATCGTTCGAGTTGTGTTTACACAGAACTCGAATGATCAAGTGGATGACCAAAATGATCTTCAGGGATCGGTCGTGTTTCCCCAGGACAAACTCGACCGACCGTTTGAATATCGGTTATGTCTTTTACTTGATCGGTCGAGTTACCTTTATTAAAACTCGACCGATTGCACTGTATGGAATTTGTAGAAAAAAGTGATGTGACCATTGGTGGGTTATTTGATCGCAAATAGAGTCATTTTCTTGAAGAAAAATGGCTATATTTCGGCCCAAGAGTTCACCTAACTCAAAGCAACACCCTCAGCCATATATAGGACACTTGGAGTCCATTCCAAGGCTGCTCTTTCATTGCAAACTTAGTTCTACCATAGCTGAGAGTGTTCTAAGCCTTTGAGCCCCTTTCTCTCTCTACCTTCAAGTTAAATTCGTGAGTATGAGTGAGATAGGTTCCTGTGTAAGAGAGCTACTCCATGTGTTTATGTAAAAGCTCTCCTCCTCCATCTTCCAACCTCCATTCTCTTTGAAAAAGAAGATTGAAGAAGCTTCTTCAAGTGAAGGAGAAGGTGTTGCTGTTCTTCAAGGTTGAAGAAGGCAAGCTGCTCCAGGTCTCCAAGTGAAGGAGATAGGTGCTCCAAGGTCTCCAAGTGAAGGAGACAATCAAGGCAACGCTCAAGGAAGATAGGTAATCACTTGAAGGCAGAAGACTTGAAGAAAGGAGTGGGTAAGTCCATGGTGATGGCTGAAGACTCCTAGGAATCAAGTGGGTAAGGTCCTTCTACAGGTTGAAGATCTTTGCTTGAGGTACTAAGCTCTTGGATATGTGGTTGTTGTATCTTGTAATCTTATTGTGGAGTATAAGAGTACCAAGATTACAAATCCTACAGACTAACCCACTCTAGGTAGTGGACTGACATTGCTCCTAAGTTTAGGACATGGAACCACTCTAAACCACTTGTCCAAGTGCTTGATATTCCTTGCCTCTTATCCTTGTTGTGCATGTTAGATTAGGTCATCAAATTGCTGCTTGTTTAAGTTTCTGCAATTAATATAATTTGGTGGTCTAATCAATTTTGTGAGAATTGTGGAGCTCTTTCAACCCCACCCTTCTAGAGCCCTTTGATCCAACACTGAGATGGTTGTCTCGCATGAGCAAGGTGGTCCTACTCAGTCAGGGAAGGTTCTAATTGTTTTCCAATCCATTTCTCTTGAGCAATACTTGTTGCACAAGGAAATCAATGTCTAACATTGATAGGAATTAATTTGCCAAATTCATACACAATCGGAAACTGTGAAATGGCTGTCTCGCATGCGAGACAACCGTCTGGCTTAGCCACACAACTGTTTTAGCTATCTTAGGTTGTGTAATTTCTAGAATTGTTGCAAAAATTCAAGTTCTTTGTGTCCTTTCCACTTCTACACATTAATCTTGCATTGGATAGCAACTGGGAACCTTGACCCTGGCCACTACTATATATAGAGGGGTATTGGGGGCTTCCCAAAACACAAAACAATAAACTGAGAATCAGTTCCTCTGACAAGTATTATCATCTCTGGTTGTGGTAACCATGAGAGCCCAGGCAAGTTCCACCTATCAAGGGAGGGATAGCCATGGGAGAGAACAACTGAGAGTTGTCCTTGTGGGAGAGCAAGTCGATGATTAGTACACCAATGAAGAGGGATAACTCCTTCCTGTCTGGTCCAACAAGATGACAGGAATTCTAGGTGGTCCGTGTGGACTACCATAGAGGCGGGAAGATGTTGTTTACTGCTTGGAGGGTAGCATCAACCAACACTATGACAGGGGGAGCTTCTGAAGAAGATGAAGTTCGTAGCTACAATTTGTGGTGTAGACCAAAAGGCACAATAGGCAGACGTGTCCCAGTGCAACTAGGATGCAAAGTTGCACATATACAACAATGAGGATTGTCACTGGACTTGCTCCAAGACCAAGTATATCCCATAAACCAGCCTTCCTACTTTATAGTTATTGATGCGATCTACTGTTTATGGGGAACATGATAATAAAATTTTAAATTCCACTGCATGCTCTGTACCATATTTCCCAACAATGGTATCATAGCCAATGTCAGTTTACTATATTATGGGATAATCTATATAATCAGATTTTGGTTTTGTCATTCTATTGTTGCATGCGATGCAAATAATATCTTATCTAATCCAAACACCACGTTATATATATATATATATATATATATATATATATATATACAATTTACATGTGTCACCCTAAAATGGTTTTTATGGTGGATGTGTATCATGGTTATGGCCAATAACCACTATCTGTGCATGGTTGTATGTGGATGGTTTATCCAGTTATCTCATTCTACAACTGAGCATCTATCTTATCTTCCCAATGTAAAGTTAATTCTCTTATACCTTTTCTCCCCTTGAATGTAACTCGAGGTTTCCCTATAATCATATAAAAGTAGGATAGTTTACTTTCCTATCATGACGAAGATGAAGGACCTTGAAGGACATGGAGGAAAAGTCAGACTGATCGCCTGGTGGACCCAACTGATCCGCTGGAGGAGCTAGCTGATGGTGGATAGAAGGACCAAGTGACTAGTGAGACAACCTAACAACCAGCCATGAGGCAAGCCCATTGATTTAAGGGTTGAACCGATCAACCCAGATTGGCAAGTACAAATCTTCATCAACAACATGTTTTTGCATGTGATGTACACGTAGATGACCGTAATTCCTTATGGCTCCAAGGGATTACATTAGGACTGGCCATGACCATCGCTTTTCATTTATTACATGTTTTTGTTGTGGGATGTAGCATGTATATGATACATACTATATATGTGGTGATTGGATAAAGTATATGTATTTATACAAACTCCCTCAACTAAAATATTAAGTCTTAGACGCCTTTCATTAGCAATACACATGAAAAGCTTGATTGACTAAGTGTAGATTTACACAAAGCATGGTACACCATCTATCTCATGGAAGTGTGATGGTAGATGTAGATTTACACAAAGCATGGTGCATATCTATCATATTGGATGTTGGGTTAGGCTTAACTGGTGACTTAGAGAGCCCAAGCTCAGAGGCATGCAGATGATCATGGCAAGGTGTTTCACATATCATCTATCCAAGAGTTGCATATGATGTAATTGGCATGATGGCCTACCTAAATAGTCAGGTTATGGGTGATCAGCAAAAGTTGACCCATGACTTGATGAAATATGGATCTTGGCTCACTAGAATATTGTACGCTACAATATTCCGAATTGATATTGAGGGCTATAAATTCTAATAAAATAGTGGGAGTGATAATAATTAAATACGTAATTAATATCATCAAATTTTCAAATCAAATAAAATAAAAAATGATTTTTGACAAATGCAAATTTTCTCTTGTAGAATCAATACAAACAAATCAAATTTGCGATTGTCCTAAAGAAGGAAAAACTTGACTGGAAAAATTTCCACTAATGGTTTTGGACTTTGAGAGAAGGGTTATCAATGAAGAGTGCAATCTCTACATCCTTGACAAACCAATGCCTAAAATACCTCCTCCTGATGCACCTAGGGGACAAGTGGATGCTTACTGGAAGCATGCCAATGATGCTTTAGAGAAAAAGTACCTTATGCTAAGCTACATGAACTATCAGTTGCATGAGCAATGTGAGTACATGAGTGTTATTGAGACGGTGACACATCTTAGAAAAGTAACACTTGGTCTTGACAGGAAAGAAAGGAACACTATCTTAAAGGTGATACATGAGTCAAAGCTGAAAGAGGGAACCTCAGTAGAATAACATGTGCTCAATATGATTGGACATGCGTATCATCTTGAAGAGTTGGGAATTACCGTTTCATTGCATGCCAGCATGTGAGTAATTTGGTTGGACAAATGTTAGAACTACTTGACATGTTAATTCACGTTGAAGCAAAAAGTGAAGAAGGACAAGCCCATGATATCAACGAGGATGAGTCCAAGGAGCAAAGCAAGACCAAGAAGAGTTTTGCGGTCAAGCTTAAGTCCAATTCTCCAGCACTCAAGATAAGGAAAAAGAAAAGCACAAGAGGAACTCATCCTTTATACTTAAAGGTTTTCCGGAAGCAGAAGATGGAGATGGTTATATCCACTTCAGGTATATACATTATTGAGATAAATCTATCTACTTCATTATCTTAGGTATTAGATATCAGATGTGGATCTCACATATGTTCTCATATGTAGGATCTGAAGGGAAGTAGGCCTTTAGGGAAAGGTGAGGTGGAACTGTGAGTTGCTAATGGCACAAGAGTTGTGGCTAGCACAGTTAGAACCTATAATATATCTCTACCTACATGTCTTGTAATAGAGTTAAAGAACTGCTATTATGTACCTAATATAAATAGAAACAACATATATGTATCTTGTTTGGACAATGATGCATTTGAATTCCATATTAAAAGTGGCCAATGTTCTATTTCAAAAGATGGTATCTTTTATGGCAGTGCCCCTATGTCTTATGGTCTTTATTGTTAGATCTAAAGACATATGTATATAACGTTAATACCAAAAGGCTAAAACTCAACAACTCTAACAAAACATACCTTTGGCATTGTCGTCTAGGGCACATAAATGAGAATCACATATCTAGACTGCATAAGGATGTTTATCTAGAATCTTTTGATTTTGAATCATTTGAGACATGTGAATCTTGTTTGTTGGGCAAGATGGCTAAGACTCCTTTCACTGGAAACAATGAGAGGGCCAATGATATATTAGGACTCATACATATTGATGTGTGTGGAATTGTTAGAGGTGGGTATCAGTACTTCATTACCTTTACTGATGACTTCAGTAGGTACAACTATGTTTATCTAATGAAACATAAGTAAGAAGCTCTTGAAAAGTTCAAGGAGTTTATGAATGAAGTACAAAACTGTCACACATCGTTCAAATAAAACATTATTAAATAAGCGGAAGCGATCACTAAGCAGAAGATTACCAAAAATCACTAAAAATTAAAACCATTTTATAAAGAGGTCCACACATAGGAAAACTTTTTCATAAAGAACCAGAGTAACTTAATTACATATTGGTTCACAAATACATGTCCTGTATCATCTTTCTCTGGGGATAACATGCATCAACTGCTCTATTAAGCTAAACACAGGCAGTATGAAATCCCGAGGCACTAAGACAAAATCTCGAAAGCATTAACTACTACTCCGAGGACCTGAGAGTACAAAGATGACACATAGGACTCTATGTACATCTATACAAGACATATCAGCCAGTGTCTCCACCTGAGAATTCACTGCTGTTCCTACTGCTGCTGTTGTTGTTCTCCACCTATTGAAGGATTCTTGCCTCCTCGTCTGCGTCCACCTATAAATGTAGTTCCCACGGGGGTGAGACAATTGTAAAATTACCCCAATGAGAGATATAACTCTCCTCCAGAAACATTATTATTGCAGATTAATAAGATAAGTCTGAATAGAGGAATCATAATTGCTTAACAATAGTTAATTCATTGTTTAACAAATTAGAACATTATTCTTATCTAATACATTGCAGCTGTAACCTGATAGAGCATCATATCACTTATCCCATAAGGAATGTGAAGAACATGTATAACATTTATCCGCTACACTAAGCAGTATAATATCATCTAATATTTCTCGCATTTCAACTTTATGCAAATACACTACACAACTGATTATATTTTACACATCATGTGTCAGGCTACAATTAACTTGCCAGAGTAAATTGACATCTTCATTATAGAGTTACAACCACAACATATACTCTGTTCAGGCTTAGAACACACAACTAATGCCTGGGATTGTTTTGTGGAGTCATGGCCTATAGCCATACTCTTCTAACAAAGTATTGGGATATTAATCCCTCATCTCATCAAACACATTTCCATTTCTTAACAAGTTACATCATGATTATAAAATATGGGTATTCAAACCCTTAATTCATCATAGAATACTTGTTACCACATAACAAATAACTTAATATCTTCAGGTCATTTAACCAAGGTAAGCATGATTCTTACTACACAAGCATTCCACATAACACACAAAGCTTAATTCATCTCTTGTTACCTCTTAGAAGACAACAAGGCATATTATGACTTATGAAGCCCATAAACAATTTCAATAATTAAAACATCATATGGCACACATGGATCATTAACTTTAGATTACCTCTCACTAAGCAACAAAACATGTAAAGGCTTATAAGGCATATAAAACATTTTCAAAATAAGAGCATCATAGCTCATACCTGGCTATGCTTATCGTCTCAACATACCTGCATGATTAGTTCTCATGATAACAATTATAATGCTTTCATATCAGCACCATGCAACACAAAGTAAAACCTCTATTCCCTTTTAGGGTTAGGATTCCCCTTACATATTATCACCCTCCAGTAGGGTTTTCCACAAATAACCATTTAGGTTCTTAAGATCATGTTATTAATGATCAAACCTTAACTCAATGCTCCACACAGCTACGAGCCAACATTGATAACATAAGTATTCAATCATACTTATTTATTCTCATCATTCATCATTAAATGGATTATCAACACAAAGTATGAGTTTCTCTCTCATATTTACCAGAATATGATTGCATCATAGTCTATTGATATAGATTAACCTTTTCATAAGGCACACTAGCCTACTTATCAAAGTGCATTACATATGAATGTAACAACTGACATGACACACTTCATGTGTCACTCATTCAAATATATAGGATTTAAAAATACATTAAGGTATATCACACTTGAGGTGCTGGATGTGATATTTATCATATTTTGATGTATCACTTTCCTCATCACCATTACCTTACTTGAGTTCATCCACTTATCTTGTATTAGGATATTTCCCATCCTAATACTTTATACACAAGTTCATCACATTTATCATGTAATGTATTGGTCACAAGTCACTGTATTTAGAAAATACAACCATTGCTAATGATATGGACTCATCTTTGAGTTAGGAACTATTGATATAAGGATATCCACTATCAACCTCTTTAGATGTTACACTTGTCAATACATTAATCACTATTCCATTATTAGGAATAGGATTTTCCATGTTTATAAATTAAGGTTCACATAGCATCTCCCATAAATATGGGTTTCACATAACATTACTCTACTTTAGAGTTTCACATAACATCCTCATATATCAGGGTTTCACATAATATTACCTTACATTAGGGTTTCACATAGCATTACTTGAAATTAGGTTTTCACTTGACATCACCCTTAATTAGGGTTTCTCATGTCACACCCTTGATTAGGGTTTCATCAACCTTCTCAATTAAGATTTCATGATCTCTTTACAAAGGATCATACCCCGATTACTTATTATGTTCATGTTGAAAGTGTTGAGGTTTAACAATTACATGATTGTCACTCATGTAGGGATTCCTCTTCTCTCATCCTCCCTAGGATGTCAATTAATTCAATCTTAATAGATTAGGTCCAAACAACTTGAATGAAGGGTTGTCACAACATATTAAATCATTACTTTCATAAGCATCAAGAGTTAACCACTCAACAAGGTACTAATTACCCTAGTACCTCAAAGGTACAACCATTGTAATCACCTTTGATTTACATCATTAATAATCAATTAGTTAATTGACCTTTAGTCACCTTAGGTGTTCAAATGGTTTGACCAATTGAACCTCAAATATTCTTGGTCACTTAGACCCCAAATGGTCTTAGTCACTCATACATTGAATGGTTTGAAATCGTTTAAGCAAAACCATAATGAAACCATATGGACATTTCTTACTTGAAACCACTTGGGTCTCCAAACGGTTTGAGACCGTTTGGTCCAAACCTTCTCAAAACCAAATGGACCAACAAGGTATTTCAACACTTATCAATTCAGGGTTTCAATCATTAAACCCTCTATCAATTGAACTACTGATTTGTTCTTCAATTGAATCATTGAATTGCCCTTCAATTGGACCTTCAATTAGGGTTTTGAACCCAATTGAACTAAGGTTTATAATCAAGAAACCATCAATTAGGGTATTGGAATCGAAGAACCATCAATGATTGACATTGTGGAACTAATTCAATTGAAATCGTTGGATCATCATCAAACCATGACATGACTTGACCTCAAACGGTCTTAAGGTCGTTTGGATAATCTACAAATGGTCTTGAGACCGTTTGACTCATCCCATCATTGAAATTTATAAAATTCACTTAGAGTTTGCATCATTGAATCGATCATTAATTGAGCTAGTGATTATTATTCAATTTGATATCACTGGATCTTCAACCATCCAATCATACACCACCACAGACCTCTAAACGGTCATGGTTGACCTCCAAATGGTCTTGAGACCATTTGGGTGACCTCCAAATGGTCTTGATACCGTTTGGGCTAATCAACCCAAAAATTGATTCAATTACTTAAGGGTTCCACACTCATCCCGATTAGGGTTTGAATTTAAGGAATCATTCACAATTGAAACCTTTAAGATCAAACCAATTGAAACCATTGGATCAATATCCAAGTACAACAACATATTTCCTCAAACGGTCAACCACTCCAAACGGTTTGGAACCCAAACCTCCAACGGTTTGGTAAACCGTTTACAATAGATATTTGTGGAGGTGTGTGCTAATGATGATGCCATCATCATCAAGCTATAAACCCATGAAGCTCGCTGTGATTTTCATGGTGATTGCATCAATCAACCAAATAAAATTTCAGAAACAAAGAAAGAATCAACAATTGATGAAGATATGGAATCAATAACAAAGTTCAAGGGTTCAATCTATATGACCCGCCTTTAATTGAGCTTCAAAGATTGGAGCTTCACATCAACAATGGTGGAAGAAGCTTTTGCAACCCTCCCAAGGCTCGTCCTCAAGATTTGGAGTGAAAAGATTGGCTAGGATTGAAGATGGAGTGAAATGGAGAAGAAATCATGCATTGTTTTGTGATTTCCACCATGAATTCAAGGTGAAAGAAGGTCAAGAAGATTACCAACAGGTTGGGGGTCGTCCTCCTATTGCTCCAAGCTCCCTTGGTCGTTTTTGCAAGCAAGAAGTGAAAGTCGATTCGAAACCCCTTCACCTCAAAGATAAAGGAGCTTATATATGAATTTTATTGAAAATTCATTTAAGAGAGAGAAAGTAGGAATTATCTCCTCAACTTTCTTGACATATGCCCCCTTATTTTACTTAGGGATGAGGCTATCCTATTTTCCACTTATTCCTCTCAATTATCCACGATTTAAAGGAAAACAAACTAAGCACCTTAAATCATATTATAATAATATCCAAAAATGAATGGATATTTCTTTTTCTTTTCTTAATGTGAGTGGGTTCTCCACTCAAGTAGATATTTCCTTTGCCTTTGCAAGGCAAAATGATTTACACACATAACCAAACTCAACATTATAGTTTTGGTTGAAGGGAAAACCAATTAATGTAATTATTTTTGCATTAAATTGAATTAGGGTTTCAATTATGCTTAAATCTTGATTATTTTAATATCAAGATTCTCCCTCCTTCAAAATGATTTAAATGAGGCGCCCCTCTCAAATTATTTTCTCTACCTGATGCCAGGAATCATGAGGGACCCTCTTGAAGTGGTATTTTTCTTATTGAACCCAATATTTTGGGTAAATTGCACATTACACCAAAACTAGGTTTTAATGCACAAACATTGCTCAACAGGCTCTTTCTTATTATTCAGGCTTGTAGAAGCCATACTACTGTATCATAGTCATTCCCATGATGCTTCAACACATGAGGAACATTGTATCATGTACAATTTGCAAGTTAACCCCTCAACTTGGGTAATTTGCACTTTAGTCCAAAACTAATAAAACATTGTTTCAACATTATTCAAAAGGGACTAAAATTGAAATATAAGTTCCTCTTGAGCCTTAATTACTTTTAGAGAGATAAGAGAGAGCATATAATCAACTTCATTAAGCAAAACATCTAGGTTTAAGCATAACCCAGGTCAGGGATGTTACAAATTATAAACCCCTAACAAGGATTTCATCCCCGAAATCCCAGATAATAAAAGATAGTTGTTATTCATGTCATCAAGTCTCTAATTATCAACTCAATATAATGGAGATACTATAGATCTTTAATCCACACAAAGTTCTTCCACACATGATTATTCTAAGAAAATATTTTCAACTCGATAAACTTTTCCACCATAATTACACTTGTTCCTTCCATTAGTTCATCCTTATCAATGTTTATGTTTATGCAGAGCATAAACCCCTAACATATGATGTTCATATTTTTTTTGTAACTAGATTGATTTCATAGTTGACCAATATATGTAACCAGCATAAATACCTTACTTTGATATTCATCATATGTATTGAGAACATATCTCATCCTTATCATATTCGATTCCCTGTAGTTACCACCAAGGGTACACATGCACAAAGTATTTCTTTTACTTTAGGACATTACTTGTTCCATATATCATTATCTTGGAACCAAAGTCCAAAGAAAACTAATACTTTTCTAATTATTCATCAACAAATTATTTCTAATCTAAGTACATCAACTATCATAATACTTACTTGATTGTCATGTAAATGAAAGGAGAAACATAAAGTATCATACTCCTATCATTACCCAAGGTTGTTCATCAAAGGGAAAACATATATATATTTAACAGAGGTAATCCACTCAACAATCCTTTATTTGTTTGGGAAAGTTCACTTAGCACTTCCTATGTAATTAGGAAAGTTCACTTAGCACTTCCTATGTAATTAGGAAAGTTCACTTAGCACTTACTTATGTAATTGGGAAAGTTCACTTAGCACTTCCTTATGTTATTAGGAAAGTTCACTTAGCACTTCCTTATGTAATTAGGAAAGTTCACTTAGCGCTTCCTATGTTATTAGGAAAGTTCACTTAGCACTTCCTATGTTATTAGGAAAGTTCACTTAGCACTTCCTATGTTATTAGGAAAGTTCACTTAGCACTTCCTATGTTATTAGGAAAGTTCACTTAGCACTTCCTTATGTAATTGGGAAAGTTCACTTAGCACTTCCCTATGTAATTGGGAAAGTTCACTTAGAACTTCCCTATGTAATTGGGAAAGTTCACTTAGCACTTCCCTATGTAATTGGGAAAGTTCATTTAGCACTTCCCTATGTAATTGGGAAAGTTCACTTAGCACTTCCCTATGTAATTTCATTATACTCACTAGATTGTTTCAGAATGACTACTTGATCAGAGTAATCAGAAAGATAACAATCTAAGAGTTTCATACTTTCCTTATCTCAAATAATCATACACCTGGTCAGGGTATACAAGTATTGAGATTAGGTAGTATGCACTTTATTTTCTATCATATTCCTCACTTTTCATATCATTATACACATAGGATTTTTCATTCTTAAATTTTCTTCAGGCATCACTTCTATATCTCATATTTTAACACACATATAAGGGAGATTATAAAGCATTTTAAGGAACACTGAGTAAGATGTAAGTTCTCGTCTCCCCTGTGTCCTTATAGGACTAGTCATAGGGAGTTCAAAAATAACTACTTTCTTATTTTTAACACATAGAATCATGAAATGAAATATCAGAATGAATCTATTTCATCTGACCTGTCACAACCTGAGGTTTGACTATTGCATCAGATTGATTCATTGCGTAGAACCTCACAGTTGCTTGTTGTTGCTTTTGCCTTTACTTAGTGGCTACTGCCCTGGTGCATTAGGCATTTATTGCACTGGTGGCACCAAAAACTTTGGTTTTTTCAGAATTACTAGGCAAATGTCTCTAACATTATAGAGATCTTACTTTAAATCTCAGTTTATTGCCCCTCCTTAGGCACTAGCATCACAGATGTACTATCTGTCTAAACTTATGGTAGAGTCTACTTTCTCGCCATATGTTAATCTTTCCCACATTTCCACTGTTCCAACATGACTATGTTATTCAGGAACCCTTTATAAGCCCAAAGTTTCCACATTAAGGATTGGTAACCTAGGTCGCAATGCTAGTATCTAGTCTTTTATATGCATTACTGTTGTCCTAACCTGCCCTTCAAGAGCATAAACATAGGATTCTCTATCTTGATCAGGTCAAGATGGGAATTCTTAGGCACTTGTTCTACACTTTCCTGACCCCTTGCACCCTCTCTTGGTGTAACAACATTGCCCTTAGCAATGTGTTCCTCGTGTTCCCCAGTCATTTATAAACTTTACCCTTTACTTTGCATAATCAAAAGTCAATATAGGGTATACTGGAGAATACTAACACAGACTCAACATCTTAGTCCTATGGCTCTATAGACTCAGCGAACCTAGAGCGCTGATACCACTAAATTATCACACATCACTCGAATGAAACTTTATTAAATACGGAAGTGATCACTAAGCAGCGGATTACCAAAAATGACTAAAAATTAAAACCATTTTACAAAGAGGTCCACACATAGGAAAACTCTTTCATAAAGAACCGGAGTAACTTAATTACATACTAGTTCACAAGTACACGTCCTGTATCATCTTTTTCTGAGGATTACATGCATCAACTGCTCTGTTAAGCTAAACACAGGCAGTATGAAATCTCGAGGCACTAAGAAAAAATCTCAAAAGCATTAACTACTACTCTGAGGACCTGAGAGTACAGAGACGACACATAGGACTCTATGTACATCTATACAAGACATATCATCCAGTGCCTCCACCTGGGAATTCACTGTTGTTCCTGCTGCTGCTATTATTGTTCTCCACCTATTGAAGGATTCCTGCCTCCTCCTCCGCGTCCACCTAAAAATGTGGTTCCCATGGGGGTGAGACAATTGTAAAATTGCCCCAACGAGAGATATAACTCTCCTCCAGAAACATTATTATTGCAGATTAATAAGATAAGTCTGAACAGGGGAATCATAATTGCTTGACAATAATTAATTCATTGTTTAACAGATTAGAACATTATTCTAATCTTAATACATTGCAGTTGTAACCTGATAGAGAATCATATCACTTATCCTATAAGGAATGTGAAGAACATGTATAACATTTATCCACTACACTAAGCAGTATAATATCAACTAATGTTTCTCGCATTTCAACTTTATGCAAATACACTACACAACTGATTATAGCTTACACATCATGTGTCAGGCTGCAATTAACTTGCCAGAGTAAATTGACATCTTCATTATAGAGTTACAGCCACAACATATACTCTCTTCAGGCTTAGAACACACAACTAATGCATGGGATTGTTTTGTGGAGTCATGGCCTATATCCATACTCTTCTAACAAAGTATTGGGATCTTAATCCCTCATCTCATAAAACACATTTCCATTTCTTAACAAGTTCATCATCATGATTATAAAATATGGGTATTCAAACCCTTAATTCATCATAGAATACTTGTTACCACATAACAGGTAACTTAATACCTTCAGGTCATTTAACCAAGGTAAGCATGATTCTTACTACACAAGCATTCCAAATAACACACAAAGCTTAATTCATCTCTTGTTACCTCTTAGAATACAACAAGGCATATTATGACTTATGAAGCCCATAAACAATTTCAATAATTAAAACATCATATGGCACACATGGCTCATTAATTTCAGATTACCTCTCACTAAGCAACAAAACATGTAAAGGCTTATAAGACAATTAAAACATTTTCAAAATAAGAGCATCATAGCTCATACCTGGCTATACTTATCGTCTCAACATACCTGCATGATTAGTTCTCATGATAACAGTTATAATGCTTTCATATCAACACCATGCAACACAAATTAATACCTCTATTCCCTTTTTAGGGTTAGGATTCCCCTTACATATTATCACCCTCCATTAGGGTTTTCCACAAATAACCATTTAGGTTCTTAAGATCATGTTATTAATGATCAAACCTTAAATCATTGCTCCACACAGCTAGGAGCCAACATTGATAACATAAGTATTCAATCATACTTATTTATTCTCATCATTCATCAATAAATCGATTATCAACACAAAGTATGAGTTTCTCTCTCATCTTTACCAGAATATGATTGCATCATAGTCTATTAATTTAGATTAACCTTTTCATAAGGAACGTTAGCCTACTTATCAAAGTGCATTACATCCAAATGTAACAACTTACATGACACACTTCATGTTTCACTCATCCAAATATATTGGATTTAAAAATACATTAAGGTATATCACACTTGAGGTGTTGGATGTGATATTTATCATATTTTGATGTATCACTTTCCTCATCACCATTACCTTACTTGAGTTCATCCACTTAGCTTGTATTAAAGTATTTCCCATCTTAATACTTTATACACCAGTTCATCACATTTATCATGTAATGTATTGGTCACAAGTCACTGTATTTAGAAAATACAACCATTGCTAATGACATGCACTCATCTTTGAGTTAGGAACTATTGATATAAGGATATCCACTATCAACCTCTTTAGATGTTACACTTGTCAATATATTAATCACTATTCCATTATTAGGAATAGGATTTTCCATGTTTATAAATTAAGGTTCACATAGCATCTCCCATAAATATGGGTTTCACATAAAATTACTCTACTTTAGAGTTTCACATAACATCCTCATATATCAGGGTTTCACATAACATTACCCTACATTAGGGTTTCACATAACATTACTTGAAATTAGGTTTTCACTTGACATCACCCTTAATTAGGGTTTCTCATGTCACACCCTTGATTAGGGTTTCATCAACCTTCTCAATTAAAATTTCATGATCTCTTTACAAAGCATCATACCATGATTACTTATTATGTTCATGTTGAAAGTGTTGAGGTTTAACCATTACATGATTGTCACTCATGTAGGGATTCCTCTTCTCTCATCCTCTCTAGGATGTCAATTACTTCAATCTTAATTATATTAAGTCCAAACAACTTGAATGAAGGGTTGTCACAACATATCAAATCATTACTTTCATAAGCATCAAGAGTTAACCACTCAACAAGGTACTAATTACAATAGTACCTCAAAGGTACAACCATTGTAATCACCTTTGATTTAAATCATTAATAATCAATTAGTTAATTGACCTTTAGTCACCTTAGGTGTTCAAATGGTTTGACCAATTGAACTTCAAATATTCTTGGTCACTTAGACCCCAAACAGTCTTAATCACTCAGACATTGAATGGTTTGAAACCGTTTAAGCAAAACCATAATGAAACCGTATGGACATTTCTTACTTGAAACCACTTGGGTCTCCAAAAAGTTTGAGACCGTTTGGTCTCAAATCCAAATGGTCTTGAGACCATTTGGACTCAAATGGTCTTAAGACCGTTTGGTCCAAACCCTCTCAAAACCGAATGGACCAACAAGGTCTTTCAACACTTATCAATTCAGGGTTTCAATCATTAAACCCTCTATCAATTGAACTACTGATTTTTTATTCAATTGAATCATTGAATCACCCTTCAATTGGAACTTCAATTAGGGTTTTGAACCCAATTGAACTAAGGTTTATAATCAAGAAACCATCAATTAGGGTATTGGAATCGAAGAACCATCAATGATTGACATTGTGGAACTAATTCAATTGAAATCGTTGGATCATCATCAAACCATGACATGACCTGACCTCAAACGGTCTTGAGGTCGTTTGGATAATCTACAAATGGTCTTGAGACCGTTTGACTCATCCCATCATTGAAATTTATAAAATTCACTTAGAGTTTGCATCATTGAATCGATCATCAATTGAGCTAGTGATTATACTTCAATTTGATATCACTGGATCTTCAACCATCCAATAATACACCACCATAGACCTCTAAACGGTCATGGTTGAACTCCAAATGGTCTTGAGACCATTTGGGTGACCTCCAAATGTTCTTGAGACTGTTTGGGCTAATCAACCCAAAAATTGATTCAATTACTTAAGGGTTCCACACTCATCCCAATTAGGGTTTGCATTTAAGGAATCATTCACAATTGAAACCTTGAAGATCAAACCAATTGAAACCATTGGATCAATATCCAAGTACAACATCATATTTCCTCAAATGGTCAACCATTTCAAATGGTCAACCACTGCAAACAGTTTGGAACCCAAACCTCCAAATGGTTTGTGAAACCGTTTGGACTAAATGTTGAAACCGTTTGCAATAGATATTTGTGGAGGTGTGTGCTTATTATGATGCCATAATCATCAACCTATAAACCCACGAAGCTTACTGTGATTTTCATGGTGATTGCATCAATCAACCAAATAAAATTTCGGAAACAAAGAAAGAATCAACAATTGATGAAGATATGGAATCAATAACAAAGTTCAAGGGTTCAAATTATATAACCCGCCTTCAATTGGGCTTCAAAGCTTGAATCTTCATGTCAAAAATGGTGGAAGAAGCTTTTTCTACCCTCCCAAGGCTCGTCCTCAAGCTTTGGAGTGAAAAGATTGGCTAGGATTGAACATGGAGTGAAATAGAGAAGAAATCATGCATTGTTTTGTGATTTCCACCATGAATTCAAGGTGAAAGAAGGTCAAGAAGCTTACCAACAGGTTTGGGGTCGTCCTCCTGTTTCTCCAAGCTCCCTTGGTCTTTTTTTCAAGCAAGAATTGAAAGTGGATTCGAAATTATCCCTTCACCTCAAAGATAAAGGAGCTTATATATGAATTTTATTGAAAATTCATTTAAGAGAGAGAAAGTAGGAATTATCTCCTCAACTTTCTTGACATAGGCCCCCTTATTTTCCTTAGGGACGAGGCTATCCTCTTTTCCTCTTGTTCCTCTCAATTATCCATGATTTAAAGGAAAAAAAACTAAGCACCTTAAATCATATTATAATAATATCCATAAGTGAGTGGATATTTCTTTTTCTTTTCTTAATGTGAGTGGGTTCTCCACTCACGTAGATATTTCATTTGCCTTTTCAAGTCACAAGGACGTCCAAACATAACCAAACTCAACCATTATAGTTTTGGTTGAAGGGCAATCCAATTAATGTAATTATTTTTGCATTAAATTGAATTAGGGTTTCAATTATGCTTAAATCTTGATTATTTTAAAATCAAGATTCTCTCTCCTTCAAAATGATTCAAATGAGGTGCCCCTCTCAAATTATTTTCTCTACCTGATGCCAAGAATCATGAGAGACCATATTGAAGTGGTATTTTGCATATTGAACCCTATATTTTGGTTAAATTGCACATTACATCAAAACTAGGTTTTAATGCACAAACATTGCTCAACAAGCTCTTTCTTGTTATTCAGGCTTGTAGAAGCCATAATACTGTATCATACTCATTCCCATGATGCTTCAACACATGAGGAACATTGTATCATGTAAAATTTGCAAGTTAACCCCTCAACTTGGGTAATTTGCACTTTAGTCCAAAACTAATAAAACATTGTTTCAACATTATTCAAAAGGGACTAAAATTGAAATATAAGTTCCTCTTGAGCCTTAATTACTTTTAGAGAGATAAGAGAGAACATATAATCAACTTCATTAAGCAAAACATCTAGGTTTAAGAATAACCCAAGTTAGGGATGTTACAAATTATAAACCCCTAACAAGGATTTCGTCCCCGAAATCCCAGATAACAAAAGATAGTTGTTACTCATGTCATCAAGTCTCTAATTATCATATCAATATCATGGAGATACTATAGATCTTTAATCCACACAAAGTTCTTCCACATAAGATTATTCTAAGAAAATATTTTCAACTTGATAAACTTTTCCACCATAATTACACTTGTTCCTTCCATTAGTTCATCCTTATCAATGTTTATGTTTATGCATAGCATAAACCCCTAGCATATGATGTTCATATTTTTTTTGTAACTAGATTGATTTCATAGTTGGCCAATATAGGTAATCAACATAAATACCTTACTTTGATATTCATCATATGTATTGATAACACATCTCATCCTTATCATATTCGATTCCCTGTTGTTACCACCAAGGGTACACATGCACAAAGTATTTCTTTTACTTTAGAACATTTCTTGTTCCATGTATCATTATCTTAGAACCAAAGTCCAAAGCAAACTGATACTTTTCTAAGTATCCATCAATGGATTTATTACTACAGAAATAGCTTATAACGTCACATTTAGAGATGTCAGTTATTAGCTAAAACCGACGCCTAAACCCTACAAGGTCGGCTAATTATAGAGACCAACATCTATATTTGAAGACCGGCCAGAAACGGGTATAACTTTTTATTAAGTGTCGGCTCCCTAAGACGAACTGACGCCTAAAATAGCCCGCCAAAACCAAATTTTCGAACGAAAAAAATTACCCTCAAAGTTTCACATACAGTGTCAGTTTTGTACCTAATAACCGACGCCTAAAGACGAAAAAAATTACCACCAAAGGTCGTCGTTTTGTGGAAAAACCGACGCTAATAAGATTTTGCGTGCCATCCCCACAAAAATTTTTAGGGTTAAGATTGTCCAATGGATGTCAGTTTTTTCTGGCAACCGACACTGATGTATATTAGGCATCAATTTCTTAGATAACTGACACCTTTGTCAACTTAATAGGCCCCGTGAGAAACAGACTCTTCCCCATTCGTCTTTGTTTCATTGTGAGAAATAGACCCTTCTGTCGCTCCCGATGCTGGCGGTCATCCAACCTGCTCCCTCCTCCTTGTGTGCCGCTGCCGCCCTTCTCCCTACTCGCCGCCGTCGGCCGCCGTTCTCCCTGCCGCCGCCGCCGGTTCAGGAGATCGCTAGCCTTTTGCCTACTCCAGAGCTCACTGCCTGCTCCAGAGCTCGCTGGCCTTCTACCTGCTCCAGAGATCGCCACTCATTGGCTTCTTGCTCCAGATCGCTCACCGCCTACTACCTGCTCACCGCCGCCCTTCTCCCTCCTCCTTACTCGCTCATTGGCTGCCTGCTCACCGCTCTTCCATGCTCCCCTGCCCGCTCAGCTTGCCCATTCGGCTTCCACGTGCACCCATCCGTCTTGTCCTCTCTCCCTGCTCCAGAGCAAGATGCCTGACTGGGCTCAAACAGAGGTAAACATCCCCAAAAACCCTCTGTCTCGTCCTCTCTCCCAGCTCCAGAGCAAGACACTCTGATTTGTATTTACTTATCTACTCATTCGTTCATCTAATGATTTTTTATTCATCACATTATTTAAATTTAGGGATTTATATTTATTCATCTACTTTTTAAAATTATTTAATCATCTATTGATTTATATTTTTTTATCAACTGAGATGTACTTTTTTATCTATTGCTTTGTATTTGTTTATCTACTGATTATATTTATTTATCTAATGTTTTGAGTTTACTTATTTAGATGTTGCTATTGTAAATCAACCTAGGATATGAATAAATCTTGTGCTTGCATATATTTGTGCTTCTAATCCTCATGCTTGACCTAATTCAGTAAACCCTAGGAATTGATAGTATAAATGCATCTAAACATTCATAAGCTATTAATGTGTCATGGTCTCTCTTCCTAATACATTGATTAATTTAGGAAGCATTGATATGTTGTTATGGCTGTCCACAAGTGTTTTTATAAGAAAATTGTGTGTTGAATGGGGTTGTGAACAAGGAACTGGTGTTGTATTTGTTGGCTTAGAAACCCGTCTAAGATTTACTCATTAGGAGTAAATCTTGGATAGTCCTCGGTTTGGGACTGTTCTTGAAAATCTAATCTCACTTAGGATGTAAGTGTATAATGTGTATTGGGTTTTCAAGAAAATTTCAGCAACATTTCCCCGTTTGTTCTCTAAGTACATATGTACTTGGAGAACAACAGGGAAATGCTGCCAAAATTTTCTTAAAAACCCAATACACATTATACACTTACTAGTGAGATTAGGTGTTCAAGAATGGGATAGGTGGTACACATTTATTATATATAAGAATGAATGTATAAACCCTAAAGTTTTAACCATAAACTCTAATCTGTTTACCCTAGACCCTAATCTTGTTGTAATATATACTTATTTTCTCTTTGATCATAGAATGGATAGATCATGGATGTCCATTCACAATCGCTGCACCCCAGAGTTTATTTCTGGTCTTGATCAGTTTATTAGATTTGCCAAGGAACATAGGAAACAACCTGAAGATAGGTTCTACTGTCCATGTAGGCATTGCGGTAACAACTTGAAAGTCAGTACTGGTGATGAAATTAGAAGTCATGTTATGTGAAATGGGATTGTACAAGGCTATACAGAATGGCACTGGCATGGAGAGATTTCAAGCCTGAAACCAATGGATGTCGATAGCAGTGGTTGTGTGGAAGAAGAAATTGCCTCCGATGATGTAGATGTGAATGAACCAGTTCCAGTAGACATCGTTGATGCGATGTTGGATAGTTGTGGGGTAGAGCACACCGATCCACCTCCCATGTTTTGAAACATTGTGCATGATGCTGATTTACCGTTATGCACAGGTTGTAAGTTTACGAAGCTTAGCGCTGTGTTGAGATTGTATAAACTGAAAGCTACAATCGATGGAGCGACAAAAACTTCACGTCATTGTTGTCTTTGTTGAAAAAAATTCTTCCTAAAGGAAACGAGCTGCCGATCTCAACATACCAGTTAAAGAAATTGTTGTGCCCAATGGGAATGGAGGCCAAGAAGATACACGCATGCAAGAATGATTGTGTATTATTTCAAAAGGACTATGTGGATTTGAAAGATTGTCTGAAATGTGGTGCGTCAAGGTATAAATTGACGACTTCGGGGGAGTCCAAAACTGGTTCTCCCTCTAAGGTGATGTGGTATCTACCTATAATACCACAGTTTCAACGCTTGTTTGCCAATACTATAGATGCGAAGAATTTGAGGTGGCATGCAAATGTTAAGAAAAATAATGATGGGATCCTACGACATGCGTCTGATTCCCCACAGTGGAAGAAGATTGATTTATTGTACCCTGAATTCGGTGAAGAGGATAGGAATCTAAGACATGGGCTTTGTACAGATGGGATGAATCCGTACGGGACATTGAGCAGCCAACATAGCACTTGGCCAGTTATGCTTGTTATATACAATCTTCCTCCCTGGTTGTGTATGAAAAATAAGTATGTTATGCTGTCGTCTTTGATATCGGGCCCTAAACAAACTGGAAATGATATCGACGTTTATCTTGAACCTATGATTGATGACTAGAAGAAGCTCTGGGGTGAAGGTGTGATGACCTATGATGCTTCATGAAGAGAGACATTTTGTTTGCACGCTATGTTGTTTTGCACTATGAATGACTTTCCAGCATATGGGAATTTGTCTGGATATAGTGTCAAAGGATCTAAAGCATGTCCTATATGTGAAGAGAACACTGATTCAATACGACTAAAACATGGTGGCAAGACTGTATATCTTTCTCATCGAAGGTGTCTTCCAAAATTTCATCCGTATCGTAGGTTGCGCAAAGCATTCAATGGACGGAATGAGGAACATAGTGCACCTAAACCTATATCTGGGGAGGATGTTTATGAAAGAGTGAAAGACATCGCCAATGAATTTGGAAAGAGATCACAATGTACGATGGCCACAAGGAGTGACAAGTCTTTATTCAAGAAGAAGTCGATATTTTGGGATCTTCCTTATTGGAGCTCTTTGATAGTCAGGCATTGTATCGATGTCATGCACGTTGAGAAAAATGTATGTGATAGCGTCATCGATACTCTGTTGAATATACCAGGTAATACTAAAGATGGGATAAAATCCAGAATGGACCTACGTGAAATGGGAATAAGGACAAAATTAACATAAGTAGTTAGTAGTGATCGGAGAACATACTTACCTCCTGCTTGTTACACGTTGTCTAGAAAGGAGAAGAAAGCATTTTGTGAATGCTTGGTAAATGTTAAGGTGCCACCGGGTTACTCATCCAACATTCATACATTGATATCAATGAAAGATCTAAAGTTGATAGGTCTTAAATCTCATGATTGTCACACTCTAATGCAACAAATATTGCCTGTGGCAATTAGATCTATATTTTTGAAGCATGTAAGGTTTGCAATCACCAGACTTTGTTTCTTTTTCAATAGTCTGTGTGGTAAAGTTATTGACCCTGATACTCTCGATAATTTTCAAAGAGAAGTGGTTGTTACCCTATGTCAGCTTGAGATGTATTTTCCTCTGTCATTCTTTGATATCATGGTACATCTTGTTGTCCACTTGTCTAGGGAAGTGAAAATGTTGGGACTAGTTATCTTGCATTGGATGTATCCCTTTGAACGATACATGAGTGTTTTTAAAGGTGATGTTTGAAACTGTTATCGGCTTGAAGGGAGTATTATTGAGGGTTATGTGGCGAGAGAAGTTATGGATTTTTGCAATGACTTTCTGAGTGGTAATGACGCTCCCATGAATGACAAGATTATTGAGGAGCATTTTGGCAAAGGAGTTTTGGGATCATGGGTGAAAGTAATCAGCCATGAGCAGTTGGAGCAAGGTCACTTATATATTTTACACAACATCGACGAAGTGAGTGTTTATATTTAGGAACATACCAATTTCATCAAGAGACAATATCCTCAATCCAATTCAATGTGGCTTGCTAGAGAGCATAACAAGACATTTATTAAGTGGTTTGCAGATAAAGTCTTACATAAACTATCTCAAATACCAGATAATCTTACTGAAACCATCAAATGCCTCGCCTTTAAACCAAAATTGAATGTTATGTCTTATGAAGGGTTTGACATAAATGGTTTCTCATATTACACAAAGCATCAAGATAATAACAGTGTCGTCCAAAACAACGGGGTCACCCTTCAAGCGTCTTCATTGTTTTTGCAAGTGCAAAGGATAAAAGTCCACGTGAAGCTAAAATATCATATTACGGTGTCATTGAAGACATATGGGAGTTTGACTATGTAGATTTCAGAATTCCGCTCTTTAAATGTAATTGGGTTGACAACAACAAAGGAGTTATAGTGGATGAATTGGGTTTCACATTAGTGAACTTTGAAAAGATTGGTGAGAAGGGTGAACCATTCATATTGGCATCACAAGCAAAACAAGTATTTTATATCGATGATCCTGCAAATGATAAATGGTCAGTTGTTCTTCATGGTAAAAGACAGTTCATTGAAGATCCTATAAATGAAGAAGAGTACTATGATAAGTATGATGACTCCAATCCATTCTCAGTTGGGTTGCCAACACCACCAAACATTGAAGCTGGGGATCACAATGACTTGTATGTTCGCGGGGATCATAATGAAGGATTGTTAATTGATAAAAGATCACAATATTAGAGGCATGGGTGTTTATATTTTTATTATGTTCCCATGATGACCGTGCCGATGATCACCGCGAGGGTGAGGACGTGCTTGCACCGCCTGACAATGTAAGTTTTAAGAATATATCCCCGAGGTTTCTATCTATATGTTCATTTATAATTATATTATGTAAGTGTGTTTTTTATCAAAATTTTAGGATACTAGTTAATACCAATTCTATTTAATTTGCAGAGAATATTTGATCTGGATGAAAAGCTGCATCATAAATGTGTGATGCAACATTGTGGGAGGGTCCTAAGGAACTATAGAACCAATCTCACCCGAGATTACATACACGATGCTGAGAATAGGTTCTTGATTAATTCCAATTCTAGACATTGATCAGTATTTCACTAACTCTACAATAATAATTTTTGTTTGTATTCTCTTTGAAAAATAAATATAGGAAGAAGGAAGCCACACATTAAAGGAACTACTTGGACCCCAAAGACTGGGAGGAGTTTGTTACCCAAAGAAAAATAGATGAATTCAAGGTATTAAGCGCCACTCCCAATTTAATTAATATACATTTTTATGTATTCACCTATTCAAGATTAACCTTTTGTGTTACTAACCAAATCAATGTGCTAACTAACTAGGCTATCAGCGATGCTCAATGAGAAAGACGTGCACTGAGAGAAAGCAAGCATCCCACACTAAGGTTATATAGATATATAGTGGGACTAAGGTGACGATCCCACCTGCTAAAACATGTTACCGACAACTACATGTTACGACAGGGAGGTCATGATTTAACAACCGTATGCATTAGCAGGAGGACAAATAGATTTCACCACGAGTTAACATTGAAGAAGGTCTACTAACCTACACTGAGCTAAACAAGTTTATCAGTACTAACCTAAGGTACAAGTACTGTTCGTCAGGACAATGACAGTCGCCACTAAGCTTCCACGACCGTCATTGTCCTGACGAACAATACTTGTGCGTTAGGCTAGTACTGATAAACTTGTTTAGCTCAGTGTAGGTTAGTAGACCTTCTTCAATGTTAACTCATGGTGAAATCTATTTGTCCTCCTGCTAATGCATACGGTTTCTGAATCACGACCTCTCAGTCATAACATGTAGTTGTCGGTAACCTGTTTTGGTAGGTGGGATCGCCACCTTAGTCCCACTATATATGTACTAAGCTAGTGTTGTATGTAAATTCATTGTTGTTGTTGTTATGCACTATATATGTGTTAGTCTGTCATGTTGTTATATGAATCTAAAACACTTGTGTGTGCTGCACTTTATGTATTGTATCTGTATCATGCTTCTCTTCATTGTGGCAAAAGCCCTGCAAAGAGTGGGAATTTTTCAATATGATTTTGTTGACAATGATAACAATGATGACAATGCTGAATAAAGAATAACTTTGTTCTCATAATTAATTTGGTGTGAATGAGAATGAATTTTTATGAATTGTCATATGTGTGTGAAAATCATCAATACATGAATGTTTCTACATGTGTCTGAATGTAAAAAGAGATGAAATAAATGGAACTGCAGGTTGCTACTGGTCTCTACATGCATGTGATGAAAAAATAATATGAATTAAATATTCTTATACATGAGTGTGAATCACATATATATAATATTGTCCATCATGTTAATTTTGCAGGTTTGTGGCCTGTTGTTGGCTGATATCAATGGATGTCGTAAAACATGTAGTTTATAACTGAACTGCAGGTTTCTCATCCCGCGACCAGCCACAGCAGGTCTGCAGACTGGCAGAAAAAAACATAAAATAGGCGTCGGTTATTTGAACAAAACCGACACCAAAGCCATACGACGACGGTTTTTGACATAAAATCGACGTCTATGTGACTAGGTACCATGGCCGTGCTGGGAAGCAGGGCCGTGGTGGAAGGCAGGGGATATGGCGTCAATTATTATCACAAAATCGACGTCGTTCAGAATGATAGGGTGTCAGTTACTGTTAAAAACCGACGCTTATAATCCCTTTTCTGGCGTGTTTTTGGTGGCGGAAAGAATTTTGGCTTCGGTTGTTGAGTAAACAACTGACGCCTATAGTCCCTTTGCTGGTGCGTTTTCGGTGGCGGGAAGAGTTTGGGCGTCGGTTTTTACTAAACAACCGACGCTGATATTCCCTTTGCTGGCGCATTTTCGGTGGCGGAAAACATTTGACGTCGGTTGGAATCCGACGCTGAAGGTGTCCCCCTTTAGCGGTGCCCACTTGGGTGTCGCTTTGAAACCGACACTAAAGAGCTTAAATAACCGAAACTAAAAGGCTTTTATGTAGTAGTGATTATTTCTAATCTAAGTACATCAACAATCATAATACTTACTTGATTGTCATGTAAATGAAAGGAGACACATAAAGTATCATGCTCCTATCATTACCCAAGGTTGTTCATAAAAGGGAAAACATATATATATATATATATATATATATATATATATATATATATATATATATATATATATATATATATATATATATATATATATATATTTAGCAGAGGTAATCCACTCAACAATCCTTTATTTGTTTGGGAAAGTTCACTTAGAACTTTCTATGTAATTAGGAAAGTTCACTTAGCACTTCCTATGTTATTAGGAAAGTTCACTTAGCACTTCCTTATGTAATTGGGAAAGTTCACTTAGCACTTCCTTATGTTATTAGGAAAGTTCACTTAGAACTTCCTTATGTAATTAGGAAAGATCACTTAGCACTTCTTATGTTATTAGGAAAGTTCACTTAGCACTTCCTATGTTATTAGAAAAGTTCACTTAGCACTTCCTATGTTATTAGGAAAGTTCACTTAACACTTACTATGTTATTAGGAAAGTTCACTTAGCACTTCCTTATGTAATTGGGAAAGTTCACTTAGCACTTCCCTATGTAATTGGGAAAGTTCACTTAGCACTTCCCTATGTAATTGGGAAAGTTCACTTAGAACTTCCCTATGTAGTTGAGAAAGTTCACTTAGCACTTCCCTATGTAATTGGGAAAGTTCACTTAGCACTTCCCTATGTAATTGGGAAAGTTCACTTAGCACTTCCCTATGTAATTTCATTATACTCACTAGATTGTTTCAGAATGACTACTTGATCAGAGTAATCAGAAAGATAACAATCTACGAGTTTCATACTTGCCTTATCTCAAATAATCATACACCTAGTCAGGGTATACAAGTATTGAGATTAGGTAGTATGTACTTTATTTGCTATCATATTCCTCACTTTTCATATCATTATACACATGATTTTTCATTGTCGAATTTTCTTCAGGCATCACTTCTATATCTCATCTTTTAACACACATATAAGGGAGATTATAAAGCATTTTAAGGAACACTGAGTAAGATGTAAGTTCTCATCGCCCCTGTGTCCTTATAGGACTAGTCAGAGGGAGTTCAAAAACAACTACTTTCTTATTTTTAACGCATAGAATCATGAAATGAAATATCAGAATGAATCTATTTTATCTGACCTGTCACAACCCGAGGTTTGAATATTGCATCAGATTGATTAATTACATAGAACCTCATAGTTGCTTGTTGTTGCTTTTGCCTTTACTTAGTGGCCACTGCCCTGGTGCATTAGGCATTTATTGCACTGGTGGCACCAAAAACTTTGGTTTTTTTTCAGAACAACTAGGCAAATGTCTCTAAAATTATAGAGATCTTACCTTAAATCTCAGTTTATTTCCCCTCCTTGGGCACTACCATCAGAGATGTACTATCTGTCTAAACTTATGGTAGAGTCTACTTTCTCACCATATGTTAATTATTCCAACATTTCCACTATTCCAACATGACTATGTTATTCAGGAACCCCTTATAAGCCCAAAGTTTCCACATTAAGGACTGGTAACCTAGGTTGTAATGCTAGTATCCAATCTTTTATATGCATTAATGTTGTCCTAACCTGCCCTTGAAGAGCATAAACATAGGATTCTCTATCTTGATCAGGTCAAGATGGGAATTCTTAGGCACTTGTTCTTCTCTTGCCTGATCCCTTGCACCCTCTCCTGATGCAACAACATTGCCCTTAGCAATGTGTTCCTCGTGTTCCCCAGTCATTTATAAACTTTACCCTTTACTTTGCATAATTAAACGTCACTATAGGGAATACTGGAGAACACTAACACAGACTCAACATCTTAGTCCTATGTCTCTGTAGACTCAGCGAACCTAGAGCTCTGATACCACTAAATTGTCACGCATCATTCGAATAAAACATTATTAAATACTGAAGCGATAACTAAGCAATGGATTACCAAAAATCACTAAAAATTAAAACCATTTTACAAAGAGGTCCACACATAGGAAAACTCTTTCATAAAGAACCGGAGTAACTTAATTACATACTAGTTCACAAGTACATGTCCTGTATCATCTTTTTCTGAGGATTACATGCATCAACTGCTCTGTTAAGCTAAACACAGTCAGTATGAAATCTCGAGGAACTAAGCCAAAATATCGAAAGCATTTACTACTACTCCGAGGACCTGAGAGTACAGAGACGACACATAGGAATCTATGTACATCTATACAAGACATGTCAGCCAGTGTCTCCACCTCAGAATTCACTGCTGTTCCCGCTGTTGTTGTTGTTGTTCTCCACCTATTGAAGGATTCCTGCCTCCTCGTCTGCGTCCACCTAAAAATGTGGTTCCCACGGGGGTGAGACAATTGTAAAATTGCCCCAGTGAGAGATATAACTCTCTTCCAGAAACATTATTATTGCAGATTAATAAGATAAGTCTGAACAGAGGAATCATAATTGCTTAACAACAATTAATTCATTATTTAACAGATTAGAACATTATTCTTATCTAATACATTGCAGCTATAACCTGATAGAGCATCATATCACTTATCCCATAAGGAATGTGAAGAACATGTATAACATTTATCCGCTACACTAAGCAGTATAATATCAAATAATGTTTCTCGCATTTTAAATTTATGCAAATACACTACACAACTGATTATATTTTACACATCATGTGTCAGGCTGCAACTAACTTGCCAGAGTAAATTGACATCTTCATTATAGAGTTATAGCCACAACATATACTCTCTTCAGGCTTAGAACACATAGCTAATGCCTGGGATTGTTTCGTGGAGTCATAGCCTATAGCCATACTCTTCTAACAAAGTAATGGGATATTAATCCCTCATCTCATCAAACACATTTCCATTTCTTAACAAGTTCATCATCATGATTATAAAATATGGGTATTCAAACCCTTAATTCATCATAGAATACTGATGAGTGCATACTCATCCTAGAATTCAATTGCCTTTTTGGAACAATTTCATCTTTATTTTGCATCCTTTCATCCTAATATGAATCATAATGTACAAAACTACTTAGTTGATTCGATAATCAAGGTTTTAACTGAATATCATTCACCTAATGCAGGTAAATCGAGCAGATCCACGCATGCGGTCCAAAGACTGTTTGAATCCATGCGGTCTCAAGACCGTTTAGGTTCGTGCGGTCCCAAGATCGTTTTCTGGAACATACGAAAAATGAATGATGAAATCAGTTGCCAAAAGAAAACCATGCGGTCTCAAGACCGTTTGGGTCCATGCGGTCCCAAGACCGTTTGGGTCCATGCGGTCTCAAGACCATTTGGGTCCATGCAGTCTCAAGACCGTTTGGGTCCATGCGGTCTCAAGACCATTTGGGTCCATGCGGTCCCAAGACCGTTTGGGTCCATGCGGTCTCAGGACCATTTGGGTTCATGCGGTCTCAAGACCGTTTGGATCCATACAGTTTCCAAGACCGTTTACCGCAAGAACAAAGACCTATTGAAGAGCAGAAGCCGCGCGATTCACGCCGAGACCGAGACCGACCCCAAGATCGATCGACGCAAACTGTTTGACGCCGAAACGGCCTCCAAACCGTTTGGCACCAAATGGTCTCCAGACCGTTTGGAGAAGATATTTCCAGCAACTTATCCAAACCGTTCGGGATCAGATCTAAACCTATAAATAGACCCCCAGGGTCCTCATTTGGGGGTATCAGATCCGGACACCGACTGGCTACCAGAGCACCACTCCGATCAAGTTCCACTCCACCTATTGCTAATGTTGCATCCAAGGAGGCCAAGAAGAGAAGGAAGACAGAGCAAGGAGCGCATCTACTTCATCGGGCTGCGTCCACCCTCTGCACCGAGCTCATGGCAGATCTTTATTTCTCTCTCATCCTCCTTGTATCTCGCATCATGAGCGAGTAGTCCACTTTCACTGGGGTGCGGGGACTAGCCCCGCTGCCCATGCAAACCATGTTCTTTTGTTAAACTTTCCTTGGCAATGTATATATAACTCTTCATTTTGTTGTTGATCGTTAAGCTTGTAAGTTGGTAATGTGCTTGTTTTCATCTTTGTGCTCCCTATGTTGCGATAACATCGATACGTAGGTATGAACGTCATTTAACGAGCTCGAATCCCTAACTAGAAATAGAAGGGGATTCCTTGAGGCCGTAAGTGTATGATCCACGAGGGGACGAGCCATCTAGCCTTCGATGACGCTTCTGTGCGCCTAACGCCTGTATAGGGGGGGTCACAGCCTTAGTTGGATTTTGCATCGTCTTGTTAATCGTCGTTGTCTGCCAGTATGTTACCTGCTTTCTTGTTTATCAGTTAACGCGGCTGACTCCCAAACTAGAAATAGGATGGGATTTCATCGAGGTAGTAACTGCATGATCCGTGAGGGGACGAGCCATCTAACCTTCGGCGACGCTTCTATGCGCCTAACGCCCGTATGGGGGGTTCACAACCTCCGTGGATTTATGTATCTTCAGAGCCGTAAGACAAGTGATCCGGATGGTGACGAGACATCTGATGCCTATGGTGATGCTTACGCAAATCTAACGCCCGTATGGGGGGTTCTGCAGCAGCTCTACTTGGAGTGTTATTTCTTGCCTGGTTCGTTTACGATCGAATGTGCTTGTGTGTGTAGCGGAGGTCAAACCCGGTACCATCCCAGTGATTCCATATCACTGATCTAAACCTATCTTTATTTCCGCATTTACATTCCTGCAATTAGTTTAAACAAACCAAAATCAACCAATTGTTCTAAATATTAGTTTTACTTGAACTAGATTCAGCTGACAAAGATTCTTAAAAATGTTGTCCTTTGGGTTCGATCCTCAACTATACTGCGATAAGACTCGTCCACTTGCGGGTGGTATTATTGCACTTGGTTTAGGTAAAAGCTCGGGGATTTCAGCCCCTGGTGAATTTGTTAGTGCATTCAAAATGCCACGTCAAATTCTGGCGCCGTTGTCGGGGACAATGGAATCAGTCAGTCTAATCTAGTTCTTTTAAGACTAATCTAGGATTTTGCTTTTCTTTTGAAACTATCACTTATCTACTTGAATTTGATTTTTATTTGTGGATCTCATTTTTTAATCTTTCCAATTTTTAGGTGCTCTTCAATGCATAGTGTATGCACCGTTCAGATAGTCCCGGACTCACTGCAAGCTTTGATCCCAAAATTGATAGAACCTTCCATCGTCAGATTAGAGAGAATCAAGCAAGGATGGTGCAAGAAGAAGAGGGAGCACGAAGAGTGGCTCAAGCCATCAATGCGCAAAGAGAAAGGCTCATGCAAGAAGCCAGAGCTGTGGTTCAACAGGAGATCTTAGCAGCACAAGCAGCATCGCATGCAGCCGAACTACAGAAAGATCTTAGAGAGTTCTCAATCCCAAAGGCTGAAAATGTGTATCATCCAGTACAACCTCCTCCCATCGAAGCTGCCAATTTTGAGATTAGAGCACATTGGATCACATTGCTTCAAAACAACCCGTTCTATGGCAAACAAGAAGAGGACAGCCAAGGACATCTTCTGAGATTCATTGACTTATGTGCCATGACAAAGCAAAACGGAGTCTCCGATGATGCCATTCGTCTCCGTCTCTTCAAGTATTCCCTTGCTGATAGAGCCATCAGTTGGTACAATTCACTACAAAGTGAAGTACCTATCACCACCTGGGAGAAACTCCAAAACACAATTCTGGAAAAGTTCTACCCCCATCTCTTACATATGAAATCAGGGGGCGAATCACAAATTTCACTCAGGTCCCTGGAGAAACCCTCGCTGAAGCGTGGGATAGGTACAAGGAGCTCCTACGAAAATGCCCACACCACCGAATTCCAAAGAATCAACTCATAGAAATATTCTATAGGGGTGTGGAGGATGATGTTAAGATGTTCCTAGATTCCTCATCCGGAGGAAACTTCATGCGTCAAAGCTACGACTGCGCATGGAGAGTCGTCACCCTGGGAGCATAAAATCAAGCCAACTGGGGCAGATCTGTAGGAAAAGGAGTCTTGAAGGTAGCTATGGCTGAAGCTATCCCCGAGTACAAGTCTATTGCAGAAACTTTGAAGGTCTTAGTTGCAAAGTAGGACCATATAGAATCATCCCTTGCAGCGATTGGAAGAGGACATTCACCACTAGGCAACAAGAACAGGTCAAGGCCACCTCTCTGTTCTGCGAATCATTCAAAAGCACAGATCATTCCACTCTATCATGCAATGTTCTCTATGACGTTGTTCTAAGCAATGCTTGTGGGCAAGGAGATAATTTCCAGATGGAAAATCTAAATGCTATTAACACCATCCCCGGGCAGAACTATTACAATCCCAATCAAAATAGGAATCACCCAGGCTTCCAATATGGAAACCCTTCAGGAGCTATGAACTCACATCAATTCGGTCCCAACAATCAATCAAGAGGCCCATCAGGATTCCAGTTTAACCAACAACAAAACTTTGGGAATCAAGGAAATTTCAAAGGAAATTTTCAGAATAGAAACTACAACAATTATCAGAACAACTCTCAGTATCAAAACCTGAACCAACAAGGACAAGCGGGAGCCATCCCCGATGACAAGCTATCCACTATTGAAAAGATGTTACAAACTCAGCAAACTATGATATCTAACCAGCAGGCTCAGCTGAAAGCTATTGAGACTCAACTAGCTCAACTTGCAGCTAGTATAAAGCCACCAGCTGGGGTCTTTGCTGGCCAACCTGAAAACAATATGAAACATCCTGAACAGTTAAAAGTTGTCAACACCAGATTAGGGAAAGATTATTCGAACCCCCCAGTAAAGACACATGTAGTTATTGCTGACGAAGATGAACCTGTGATAGTCCAAAACTTGACAACCCCAGAATCACCACCAAAGGAAGATAAGACTGACAAGGAAAGTCCTGATGAGCCTGTTTGTGAAGAAGTTGAAACACTAGAGATGGATATTCCTGTATATAAGCCTCGAATACCCTTCCCATCCCGCCTAAGGCAAACAAAGCTTGATACGAGATTCATCAAGTTCAAAGAAGCCATGAAGAAACTCCACGTTGATATACCCTTCTTAGACGCTCTTGCTGAGATACCAGCCTGGACTAAGTATCTTAAGTCACTTCTCACCAAGTACATAACTGAAGAATATGAAACTGTAAAACTGGCTACAACCACATCTGATATTATACTGATCAAGATGCCAAAGAAACATAAAGACCCAGGATCCTTTGGAATTTCATGTCACATTGGTGACTCATCATGCAAGAAAGGATTGGCAGATCTTGGGGCAAGTATTTCTATTATGCCATTCAGTCTGCGCAAGAGATTAGGGTTTGTAGAATTGCTTCCTACTGCTATGACCATTCAACTTGCAGACAATTCAATAAAGAGACCGTTAGGAATCCTCGAAGATATCCCGGTCAAGGTGGGCAAGGACACATATGTTCCATGTGATTTTGTCATTATGGATATAAAAGAAGACACCAGATATCCTCTTATTTTTGGTCGTCCGTTCCTCGCCACTGCTAGAGCCCTTATTGATGTCAAAGCAGGTACCTTACTACTCAGGTTAGGCAAAGAGACTCTGGAGTTCAAGGTTTTTGAAAGTATGAGAAGACCGAGTATACATGAAGAAGTCTATCTGATTGATTGCGTTGAGCAATTGTCACAACTGACTCAAGAATATGATGAATCATACGACCCCTTGGAAATTGCTTTATCTGACCTACCGATCGATGTACCTATAAACATATAAGTAGAGGATCGCATTGAACCCCTCGAATCTGCTGATGAAGATATTAACACAACCTATGAAGAACTCAAGGCTACTGAAACTACAGAAGAAAGAAGCGAAATACTTGAAGCTCCCGAAATGAAGCCCCTACCGGAAGGACTAAAGTACATGTTTTTAGACGATCTCAAAGTCTGTCCTGTCATTATAAATTCCGATTTAACAACTGAACAAGAAGAGAAGCTTCTGGAAGAATTAAGAGGACGAAAGAAAGCCATCGGCTATAAAATAAGCGACCTCATAGGGGTCAGTCAAGCTCTGTGTATGCATAAGATCCCTATGACGGAAGATCACAAACAAACTATCAAGCCTCAAAGGAAGTTGAATCCAAATATGAGAGAAGTTGTCTGTCGTGAGGTCATCAAACTTCTCACGACTGGAATAATTATCCGATATGAGACTCGCCATGGGTGAGCCCAGTACACGTGGTTCCAAAGAAAGGTGGAACAACCGTTATGAGGAATGAAAATAATGAACTCATCCCCAATCGAGCAGTCACCGGGTGGCGGATGTGTATTGATTATAGAAAATTAAACAAGGCAACTTGAAAAGATCATTTTCCCATGCCCTTCCTTGACCAAGTTTTAGAAAGGTTGGCCCACCAAGAATATTTCTATTACCTCGACGGTTACTCTGGATTCTATCAGATTCCCATACATCCATATGATCAAGAGAAAATGACTTTCACCTATCCCTTCGGAACATACGCGTTTAAGAGAATGCCATTTGGTCTCTGTAATGCTCCCGCAACTTTCCAACGTTGTATGGCTGCAATTTTCATGGGGCTTACTGAAACTGTTATGGAAGTCTTCATGGATGATTTCTCTGTATATGGAGACTCATTCGATTCTTGTCTTAAGCATCTCTCCATGGTTCTCAAACGCTGTGAAGAAGCACATCTGGTGCTAAATTGGGAGAAATGCCACTTCATGGTAAGGGAAGGCATTATCTTGGGCCATAGGGTTAGCAGTAGATGAATTGAAGTTGATAAAGCCAAGATTGAAGTGATATCTAAATTGGCTATTCCCACGAATGTGAAGGAAGTTCGCGCCTTCCTTGGTCATGCTGGATTCTATAGAAGATTCATAAGAGATTTCTCCAAGATAACTATGCCAATGACCAACCTGCTTCTAAAAGATACTGATTTTAACTTCAATGAAGAATGCGTCAAAAGCTTCGACACGCTGAAGAACACCCTTACCACTACCCCCATCATTAGAGCTCCCGACTGGGACCATATTTTGAAATTATGTGCGATGCCAGTGATTACGCGATGGGTGCCTTCTTAGGGAAATACATAGAAAAGAAACATTACATGATCTACTATGCATCAAAAACCCTCGACGATGCTCAAAGGAATTACGCTACTACTGAGAAAGAACTTCTAGCAGTCATATATGCTTTCGACAAGTTTAGGTCATACCTTATCGGTTCGAAAGTCATTGTCTACACCGACCATGCTGCTATCCGTTACCTTCTGGCAAAGAAAGATGCTAAACCAAGGCTGATACGATGGATCCTCTTACTACATGAATTTGATTTGGAGATAAGAGATAAAAAAGGGACGGAAAATATTGTAGAAGATCACCTCAGTCGCATCCACACTCTGGACGCTGATAAGATTCCAATCAATGACTCCCTACCAGATGATAAGCTTATGAGGGTCTCGGAAGTTATACCATGGTATTCTGATGTTGTAAATTACCTTGCTGTTGGAGTCATCCACCCCCAATATACCGGGAATGCACTGAAGAAATTTATCCATGATGTGAAGCACTATCACTGGGATGAACCATATCTTTTTAAACTTTGCGCTGATGGTCTGTATAAACGCTGTATCGCCAAAGAAGAAGCTCAATCTATTCTGGAACAATGCCACTCAGGACCTGTAGGTGGGCATACGAGCTATAAAAAGACTGCCTTAAAGGTTTTGCAATGTGGATTTTTCTGGCCGACCTTATCCAAGGACTCTTACGATTTTATCCTATCCTGTGATAAATGTCAAAGATCTGGCAATATAACCAAAAGAGACCAGATGCCACTGAATCTATGGCAAGAAGTTGAGATATTCGACGTCTGGGGAGTGGACTATATGGGTCCATTCCCATCTTCTAATGGATTCTCATACATCCTAGTGGCGGTAGACTACGTCTCCAAATGGGTTGAAGCTATACCAACCGTCACTAGTGATTCAAAACCCGTCATCAAATTATTCAAAGATGTCATCTTCCCACAGTTTGGAGTACCACGAACTGTGATATCTGACGGAGGTTCCCACTTCATTGAAAGAAGCTTTGAAGCTTTACTAAGAAAATATGGTGTTTCGCACAAGGTAGCTTCACCTTACCATCCACAAACTAGTGGACAGGTAGAGGTCTCTAACCGACAACTGAAAGCTATCCTTGAGAAAACCGTTGGACGTAATCACAAAGACTGGTCGACAAAAATCAATGACGCCCGATGGGCCTATCGTACTGCTTATAAAACTCCCCTTGGGACTACACCTTTTCGATTGATATATGGAAAAGCTTGCCACCTGCTAGTCGAATTAGAACATAAGGTATGGTGGGCAATTAAACAATCAAACTTCGATACGAAAGAAGCAGGGCAAGCCAGGATTCTGCAACTCAACGAGCTGGATGAACTAAGAATGACAGCCTATGAGAACACACGAATCTATAAAGAACGTACAAAACTTTGGCATGATAGACATCTGAAAAGAAAAGACATACAAGTAGGAGACCAAGTTTTAGTTTTCAACTCCAGATTAAAATTGTTCCCAGGGAAACTCTGCTCACGTCGGTGTGGACCTTACATCATCAAAAGCATCTCTCCACATGGTGCTTTCTCTTTATGGAGTGACAAGTCAGGCGAATTTATAGCAAATGGTCACCGCTTGAAAAGATACTTCACGTCAACTGACATAGGCACCGAAATAATGTTGGAACTCACCAATCCAAAGGACCCACCATGATACCGAAGGACTCTGTCGAGCCATTGATGTAAAACAAAGGCGCTTTTTGGGAGGCAACCCGATCAATAATTCTGTTTTACTTTTCCTTTTCAAATTTTGGTTTCTAGTTTACTTTTCCTTAAATAAAATTTGCCTTCTGAGATAGTTTTTCTTCTTTCAGAGAAAAGATTAGAGTCACACTGATCAGAACACAATCACACTTGGCGGTCATAACTGGTGTAACCTTTCCCCTCCATCTTGGATTTAGGGTTTGCTCGGGACGAGCAAATTTCTAAGTTCGGGGTGGAGGGTGGGTGGTACGTACCTCACTTCCACATACACCCTCTTTTCATACTCAAGTTGTCTCTATCATAAAATTTTTCAAAAATTTCAAAAATTTTGAACAGACATTTGATGAATTTTTGACACTTGTTGATAAAATGCATCTTCAATCATAATATCCTCCTTATTCAAAGCAAATCCTCAAGATTACTGATTTTTGAAACTTGCCTTTTGCCTGAAATCATCCTGTGAAGCTTATGATTCCTAACATCATAATACCTTTTATAAAAATGATAAGTATCTGTCAAACTGATAGGGATCAAACATGTCGTGCTTCCTAACTGGCTAGTGGAACAATGGCCCGGAATCCCCACCGGATCCGCATCAAGTCATTATTTGAGCAGAGTATGACAAGGAGAATAACCCAGTGTTGAACTGTAAATCAAGATGCTTTCCGATCTGAACTCTCTTCTACACTTCTTCTATCATCTTCGTACCCCTCCATCCATCAAAAAGCAACAAAATAGCCAAAATTGTGCCAAACCCTAAGTTCGGGGTGGCACACCACTTCCCCCTTATCCGCTTCTTCCATACCCCTCGCAATAAATAGGGGCGTACCACCAAAAATGCAGTCTCAAGTCGAATAGAGGAGAGACTTGCAATCAAAAAATGCCAAAGTGCACACAAAATGAAATGCGATCTTGAGTCGAATAGAGGAGAGATTTGCACAAAAAATGCAATAAATGAAATTGCAAAACAAATAAAAATCTTGAGTTGAATAGAGGAGAGATTTACTTCTTCTTTCCATACCACCTTTCAGTCCTTTTTCTACCTAAGGGAACAATGCATGCCCCCACCATCATCAAATACACCAGTGTCAGATCAGATGCACACTTTTTGATTCTGCGGGTATCTCTGGACTCTTACAAAACTCTTTGACATGCTTGTTGTTGGAAAAAGTGAGGAGGAAGTGATGTTGGAAAACAAACTCAGGAACGAAGCTAGGGTAAGACGTGTTTAGTGGTCCCAGGAAGTTGAGGTACTGATTCATACTGAGCAGAAAGAAAACATTCGTGATGCGAAGATGAAGCAATCACACAGATTGAAAGTATTTCATTGGGCAATAGTTTCAAATTTTATGTTACTTGAGGACGAGCAACATTTAAGTTCGGGGTGTTTGATGAGTGCATACTCATCCTAGAATTCAATTGCCTTTTTGGAACAATTTCATCTTTATTTTGCATCCTTTCATCCTAATATGAATCATAATATACAAAACTACTTAGTTGATTCGATAATCAAGGTTTTAACTGAATATCATTCACCTAATGCAGGTAAATCGAGCAGATCCACACATGTGGTCCAAAGACCGTTTGAATCCATGCGGTCTCAAGACCATTTGGGTTCGTGCGATCCCAAGATCGTTTGCTGGAACATACGAAGAACGAATGACGAAATCGGTTGCCAAAAGAAAACCATGCGGTCCCAAGACCGTTTGGATCCATGCGGTCTCAAGACCATTTGGGTCCATGCGGTCTCAAGACCGTTTGGGTCCATGCGGTCCCAAGACCATTTGGGTCCATGCGGTCTCAAGACCGTTTGGGTCCATGCGGTCTCAAGACCATTTGGGTTCATGTGGTCTCAAGACCGTTTGGATCCATGCGGTTTCCAAGACCGTTTGCCATAAGAACAAAGACCGATTGAAGAGCAGAAGTCGCGCGATTCACGCCGAGACCGAGACCGACCCCAAGATCGATCGACGCAAACCGTTTGACGCCGAAATGGCCTCCAAACCGTTTGGCACCAAACGGTCTCCAGACGGTTTGGCACCAAAACGGTCTCCAGACCGTTTGGAGAAGATATTTCCATCAACTTATCCAAACCGTTTGGGATCATATCTAAACCTATAAATAGACCCCCAGGGTCCTCATTTGGGGGTATCGGATCCGGACGCCGACAGGATGCCAGAGCACCACTCTGATCAAGTTCCACTCCACCTACTGCTACTGTTGCATCCAAGGAGGCCAAGAAGAGAAGGAAGACAGAGCAAGGAGCGCATCTACTTCACCGGGCTGTGTCCACCCTCTGCACCGAGCTCATGGCGGATCTTTATTTCTCTCTCATCCTCCTTGTATCTTGCATCATGAGTGAGTAGTCCACTTTTGCTGGGGTGCGGGGACTAGCCCTACTGCCCATGCAAACTATGTTCTTTTGTTAAACTTTCCTTGGCAATGTATATAACTCTTCATTTTGTTGTTGATCGTTAAGCTTGTAAGTTGGTAATGTGCTTGTTTTCATCTTTGTGCTCCCTATGTTGCGATAACATCGATACGTAGGTATGAACGTCGTTTAACGAGCTCGACTCCCTAACTAGAAATAGAAGGGGATTCCTTGAGGCCGTAAGTGTATGATCCGCGAGGGGACGGGCCATCTAGCCTTCGGTGACGCTTCTGTACACCTAACGCCTGTATAGGGGGTTCACAACCTTAGTTGGATTTTTCATCGTCTTGTTAATCGTCGTTGTCTGCCAGTATGTTACCTGCTTTCTTGTTTATCAGTTAACGTGACTGACTCCCAAACTAGAAATAGGATGGGATTTCATTGAGGTAGTAAGTGCATGATCCGTAAGGGGACGAGCCATCTAACCTTCGGTGACGCTTCTGTGCGCCTAACGCCCGTATGGGGGGTTTACAACCTCCGTGGATTTCTGTATCTTCAGAGCCGTAAGACAAGTGATCCGGATGGTGACGAGACATCTGATGCCTATGGTGATGCTTACGCGAACCAAACGCCCGTATGGAGGGTTCTGTAGTAGCTCTACTTGGAGTGTTATTTCTTGCCTGGTTCATTTATGATTGAATGTGCTTGTGTGTGTAGCGGAGGTCAAACCCGATACCATCCCAGCGATTCCATATCACTGATCTAAACCTATCTTTATTTCCGCTTTTACATTCCTACAATTAGTTTAAACAAACCAAAATCAACCTATTGTTCTAAATATTAGTTTTACTTGAACTAGATTCAGCTGACAAAGATTCTTAAAAACGTTGTCCTTTGGTTTCGATCCTCAACTATACTGCGATAAGACTCGTCCGCTTGCGGGTGATATTATTGCACTTGGTTTAGGTAAAAGCTCGGGGATTTCAGCCCCGGGTGAATTTGTTAGTGCATTCAAAATGCCACGTCAAATACTTGTTACCACATAATAGGTAACTTAATACCTTCAGGTCATTTAACCAAGGTAAGAATGATTCTTACTACACAAGCATTCCACATAACACACAAAGCTTAATTCATCTCTTGTTACCTCTTAGAAGACAACAAGGCATATTATGACTTATGAAGCCCATAAGCAATTTCAATAATTAAAACATCATATGGCACACAGGGCTCATTAATTTCAGATTACCTCTCACTAAGAAACAAAACACGTAAAGGCTTATAAGGCATATAAAACATTTTCAAAATAAGAGCATCATAGCTCATACCTGGCTATGCTTATCGTCTCAACATACATGCATGATTAGTTCTCATGATAACAGTTATAATGCTTTCATATCAGCACCATGCAACACAAAGTAATACATCTATTCCCTTTTTAGGGTTAGGATTCCCCTTACATAGTATCACCCTCCATTTGGGTTTTCCACAAATAACCATTTAGGTTCTTAAGATCATGTTATTAATGATCAAACCTTAACTCATTGCTCCACACAGCTAGGAGCCAACATTGATAACATAAGTATTCAATCATACTTATTTATTCTCATCATTCATCATTAAATGGATTATCAACACAAAGTATGAGTTTTTCTCTCATCTTTACCAGAATATGGTTGCATCATAGTCTATTAATTTAGATTAACCTTTTCATAAGGCACGTTAGCCTACTTATGAAAGTGCATTACATCTAAATGTAACAACTGACATGACACACTTCATGTTTCACTCATCCAAATATATTGGATTTAAAAATACATTAAGGTATATAACACTTGAGGTGCTGGATGTGATATTTATCATATTTTGATGTATCACTTTCCTCATCACCATTACCTTACTTGAGTTCATCCACTTAGCTTGTATTACGATATTTCCCATCTTAATACTTTATACACCAGTTCATCACATTTATCATGTAATGTATTGGTCACAAGTCACTGTATTTAGAAAATACAACCATTGCTAATGATATACACTCATCTTTGAGTTAGGAACTATTGATATAAGGATATCCACTATCAACCTCTTTAGATGTTACACTTGTCAATATATTAATCACTATTCCATTATTAGGAATAGGATTTTCCATGTTTATAAATTAAGGTTCACATAGCTTCTCCCATAAATATGGGTTTCACATAACATTACTCTACTTTCGAGTTTCACATAACATCCTCATATATCAGGGTTTCACATAACATTACCCTACATAGGGTTTCACATAACATTACTTGAAATTAGGTTTTCACTTGACATCACCCTTAATTAGGGTTTCTCATGTCACACCCTTGATTAGGGTTTCATCAACCTTCTCAATTAAAATTTCACGATCTCTTTACAAAGCATCATACCCTAATTACTTATTATGTTCATGTTGAAAGTGTTGAGGTTTAACCATTACATGATTCTCACTCATGTAGGGATTCCTCTTCTCTCATCCTCTCTAGGATGTCAATTACTTCAATCTTAATTATATTTGGTCCAAACAACCTGAATGAAGGGTTGTCACAACATATCAAATCATTACTTTCATAAGCATCAAGAGTTAACCACTCAACAAGGTACTAATTACCCTAGTACCTCAAAGGTACAACCATTGTAGTAACCTTTGATTTACATCATTAATAATCAATTAGTTAATTAACCTTTAGTCACCTTAGGTGTTCAAATGGTTTGACCAATGGAACCTCAAATATTGTTGGTCACTTAGACCCCAAACAGTCTTAGCCACTTAAACATTGAATGGTTTGAAATCGTTTAAGAAAAACCATAATGAAACCGTATGGACATTTCTTACTTGAAACCACTTGGGTCTCCAAACGGTTTGAGATCGTTTGGTCTCTAACGGTCTTGAGACCGTTTGGACCCAAACGGTCTTGAGACCATTTGGACTCAAACGGTCTTAAGACCGTTTGGTCCAAATCCTCTCAAAACCGAATGGACCAACAAGGTCTTTCAACACTTATCAATTCAGGGTTTCAATCATTAAACCCTCTATCAATTGAACTATTCATTTTTGTTCTTCAATTGAATTGTTGAATCACCCTTCAATTGTACCTTCAATTAGGGTTTTGAACCCAATTGAACTAAGGTTTATAATCAAGAAACCATCAATTAGGGTATTGGAATCGAAGAACCATCAATGATTGACATTGTGGAACTAATTCAATTGAAATTGTTAGATCATCATCAAACCATGACATGACCTGACCTCAAACAGTCTTGAGGTCGTTTGGATAATCTACAAATGGTCTTGAGACCATTTGACTCATCCCATCATTGAAATTTATAAAATTCACTTAGAGTTTGCATCAATGTATCGATCATTAATTGAGCTAGTGATTATACTTCAATTTGATATCACTGGATCTTCAACCATCCAATCATACACCACCATAGACCTCTAAACGGTCATGGTTGAACTCCAAACGGTCTTGAGACCATTTGGGTGACCACCAAATGATCTTGAGACCGTTTGGGCTGATCAACCCAAAAATTGATTCAATTACTTAAGGGTTCTACACTCATCCCGATTAGGGTTTGCATCTAAGGAATCATTCACAATTGAAACCTTCAAGATCAAACCAATTGAAACCATTGGATCAATATCCAAGTACAATAGCATATTTCCTCAACGGTCAACCATTTCAAATGGTCAACCACTCCAAATGGTTTGGAACCCAAACCTCCAAACGGTTTGGAACCCAAACCTCCAAATGGTTTGGTGAAACCGTTTGGACCAAATGATGAAACCGTTTGCAATAGATATTTGTGGAGGTGTGTGCCTGATGATGATGCCATAATCATCAAGCTATAAACCCACAAAGCTTTCTGTGATTTTCATGGTGATTGCATCAATCAACCAAATAAAATTTTGGAAATAAAGAAATAATCAACAATTGATGAAGATATGGAATCAATAACAAAGTTCAAGGGTTCAAGTTATATAATCCGCCTTCAATTGAGCTTCAAAGCTTGGAGATTCACGTCAACAATGGTGGAATAAGCTTTTGCAACCCTCCCAAGTCTCTTCCTCAAGCTTTGGAGTGAAAAGATTGGCTAGGATTGAAGATGGAGTGAAATAGAGAAGAAATCATGCATTGTTTTGTGATTTCCACCATGAATTCAAGGTGAAAGAAGGTCAAGAAGCTTACCAACAGGTTGGGGGTCGTCCTCCTGTTTCTCCAAGCTCCCTTGGTCGTTTTTGCAAGCAAGAAGTGAAAGTGGATTCGAAATTATCCCTTCACCTCAAAGATAAAGGAGCTTATATATGAATTTTATTGAAAATTCATTTAAGAGAGAGAAAGTAGGAATTATCTCCTCAACTTTCTTGCCATATTCCCCCTTATTTTACTTAGGGAAGAGGCTATCCTCTTTGCCTTTTATTCCTCTCAATTATACATGATTAAAGGAAAACAAACTAAGAACCTTAAATCATATTATAATAATATCCATAAGTGAGTGGATATTTCTTTTTCTTTTCTTAATGTGAGTGGGTTCTCCACTCACGTAGATATTTCCTTTGCCTTTGCAAGGCACAAGGACGTCCACACATAACCAAACTCAACCATTATAGTTTTGGTTGAAGGGCAATCCAATTAATGTAATTATATTTGCATTAAATTGAATTAGGGTTTCAATTATGCTTAAATCTTGATTATTTTAATATCAAGATTCTCTCTCCTTCAAAATGATTCAAATGAGGCGCCCCTCTCAGATTATTTTTTCTAACTGATGCCAAGAATCATGAGGGACCCTCTTGAAGTAGTATTTTGCATATCGAACCCTAGATTTTGGGTAAATTGCACATTACACCAAAACTAGGTTTTAATGCACGAACATTGCTCAACAGGCTCTTTCTTGTTATTCAGGCTTGTAGAAACCATACTACTGTGTCATACTCATTCCCATGATGCTTCAACACATGAAGAACATTGTATCATGTACAATTTGCAAGTTAACCCCTCAACTTGGGTAATTTGCACTTTAGTCCAAAACTAATAAAACATTGTTTTAACATTATTCAAAAGGGACTAAAATTGAAATATAAGTTCCTCTTGAGCCTTAATTACTTTTAGAGAGATAACAATGATCATATAATCAACTTCATTAAGCAAAACATCTAGGTTTAACCATAACCTAGGTCAGGGATGTTACAAATTATAAACCCCTAACAAGGATTTCGTCCCCGAAATCCCAGATAATAAAAGATAGTTGTTACTCATGTCATCAAGTCTATAATTATCATCTCAATATCATGGAGATACTATGATCTTTAATCCACAAAAAGTTCTTCCACACAAGATTATTCTAAGAAAATATTTTCAAGTTGATAAAGTTTTCCACCATAATTTCACTTGTTCCTTCCATTAGTTCATCCTTATCAATGTTTATGTTTATGCATAGCATAAACCCCTAACATATGATGTTCATATTTTTTTTGTAACTAGATTGATTTCATAGTTGACCAATATAGGTAACCAATATAAATACCTTATTTTGATATTCATCATATGTATTGAGAACACATCTCATCCTTATTATATTCGATTCCCTGCTGTTACTACCAAGGGTACACATGCCCAAAGTATTTCTTTTACTTTAGGAAATTGCTTGTTCCATATATCATTATCTTGGAACCAAAGTCCAAAGAAAACTGATACTTTTCTAAGTATCCATCAACAGATTATTTCTAATCTAAGTACATCAATTGTCATAATACTTACTTGATTGTCATGTAAATGAAAGAAGAAACATAAAGTATCATACTCATATCATTACCCAAGGTTGTTCATCAAAGGGAAAACATATATATATTTAACAGAGGTAATCCACTCAACAATCCTTTATTTGTTTGGGAAAGTTCACTTAGCACTTCCTATGTAATTAGGAAAGTTCACTTAGCACTTCCTATGTTATTAGGAAAGTTCACTTAGCACTTCCTTATGTAATTGGGAAAGTTCACTTATCACTTCCTATGTTATTAGGAAAGTTCACTTAGCACTTCCTTATGTAATTAGGAAAGTTCACTTAGCACTTCCTATGTTATTAAGAAAGTTCACTTAGCACTTCCTATGTTATTAGGAAAGTTCACTTAGCACTTCCTATGTTATTAGGAAAGTTCACTTAGCACTTCTTATGTTATTAGGAAAGTTCACTTAGCACTTCCGTATATAACTAGGAAAGTTCACTTAGCACTTCCCTATGTAATTGGGAAAGTTCACTTAGCACTTCCCTATGTAATTGGGAAAGTTCACTTAGCACTTCCCTATGTAATTGGGAAAGTTCACTTAGCACTTCCCTATCTAATTTCATTATACTCACTAGATTGTTTTAGAATGACTACTTGATCAGAGTAATCAGAAAGATAACAATCTATGAGTTTCATACTTGCCTTATCTCAAATAATCATATACCTGGTCAGGGTATACAAGTATTGAGATTAGGTAGTATGCACTTTATTTGCTATCATATTCCTCACTTTTCATATCATTATACACATAGGATTTTTCATTCTTGAATTTTCTTCAGGCATCACTTCTATATCTCATCTTTTAACACATATAAGGGAGATTATAAAGCATTTTAAGGAACACTGAGTAAGATGTAAGTTCTCATCTCCCATGTATCCTTATAGGACTAGTCAGAGGGAGTTTAAAAACAACTACTTTCTTATTTTTAACACATAGAATCATGAAATGAAATATTAGAATGAATCTATTTCATATGACCTGTCACAACCCGAGGTTTGACTATTGCATCAGATTGATTCATTGCATAGAACCTCACAGTTGCTTGTTGTTGCTTTTGCCTTTACTTAGTGGCTACTGCCCTGGTGCATTAGGCATTTATTGCACTGGTGGCACCAAAAACTTTGGGTTTTTCAGAACAACTAGGCAAATGTCTCTAAAATTATAGAGATCTTACCTTAAATCTCAGTTTATTGCCCCTCCTTGGGCACTACCATCACAAATGTACAATCTGTCTAAACTTATGGCAGAGTCTACTTTCTCGCCATATGTTAATCTTTCCCACATTTCCACTGTTTCAACATGACTGTGTTATTCAGGAACCCTTTATAAGCCCAAAGTTTCCACATTAAGGGCTGGTAACCTAGGTTGTAATGCTAGTATCCCATCTTTTATATGCATTACTGTTGTCCTAACCTGCCCTTCAAGAGCATAAACATAGTATTCTCTATCTTGATCAGGTCAAGATGGGAATTCTCAGGCACTTGTTCTTCTCTTGCCTGACCCCTTGCACCCTCTCCTGGTGCAACAACATTACTCTTAGCAATGTGTTCCTCATGTTCCCCAGTCATTTATAAACTTTACCCTTTACTTTGCATAATCAAAAGTCAGTATAGGGTATATTGGAGAATACTAACACATACTCAACATCTTAGTCCTATGTCTCTGTAGACTCAGCAAACCTAGAGCTCTGATACCACTAAATTGTCACACATCGTTCGAATAAAATGTTATTAAATACGGAAGCGATCACAAAGCAACAGATTACCAAAAATCACATAAAATTAAAACCATTTTACAAAGAGGTCCACACATAGGAAAACTCTTTCATAAAGAACCGGAGTAACTTAATTACATACTAGTTCACAAGTACATGTCCTGTATCATCTTTTTTGAGGATTACATGCATCAACTGCTTTGTTAAGCTAAACACAGACAGTATGAAATCTCGAGGCACTAAGCCAAAATCTCAAAAGCATTAACTACTACTCTGAGGACCTGAGAGTACAGAGACAACACATAGGACTCTATGTACATCTATACAAGACATATCAGCCAGTGTCTCCACCTGAGAATTCACTGATGTTCCTGCTGCTATTGTTGTTGTTCTCCACCTATTAAAGGATTCATGCCTCCTCGTCTGCGTCCACCTAAAAATGTGGTTCCCATGGGGGTGAGACAATTGTAAAATTGCCCTAGCGAGAGATATAACTCTCCGCCAGAAACATTATTATTGTAGATTAATAAGATAAGTCTGAACAAAGGAATCATAATTGCTTAACAACAATTAATTCATTATTTAACATATTAGAACATTATTCTTATCTAATACATTGCAGCTGTAACCTGATAGAGCATCATATCACTTATCCCATAAGGAATGTGAAGAACATGTATAACATTTATCCACTACACGAAGCAGTATAATATCAACTAATGTTTCTCGCATTTCAACTTTATGCAAATACACTACACAGTTGATTATATTTTACACATCATGTGTCAGGCTGCAATTAACTTGCCAGAGTAAATTGACATCTTTATTATAGAGTTACAACCACAACATATACTCTCTTCAGGCTTAGAACAAACAACTAATGCATGTGATTGTTTTGTGAAGTCATGGCCTATAGCCATACTCTTCTAAAAAGTATTGGGATATTAATCCCTCATCTCATCAAACACATTTCCATTTCTTAACAAGTTCATCATCATGATTATAAAATATGGGTATTCAGGCCCTTAATTCATCATAGAATACTTGTTACCACATAACATGCAACTTAATACCTTCAGGTCAGTTAACCAAGGTAAGCATGATTCTTACTACATAAGCATTCCACATAACACACAAAGCTTAATTCATCTCTTGTTACCTCTTAGAAGACAACAAGGCATATTATGACTTATGAAGCCCATAAACAATTTCAATAATTAAAACATCATATGGCACACATGGCTCATTGATTTCAGATTACCTCTCACTAAGCAACAAAACATGTAAAGGCTTATAAGGCATATAAAACATTTTCAAAATAAGAGCATCATAGCTCATACCTGGCTATGCTTATCGTCTCAACATACCTGCATGATTTGTTCTCATGATAACAGTTATAATGCTTTCATATCAGCACCATGCAACACAAATTAATACCTCTATTCCCTTTTTAGGGTTAGGATTCCCCTTACATATTATCACCCTCCAGTAGGGTTTTCCAAAAATAACCATTTAGGTTCTTAAGATCATGTTATTAATGATCAAACCTTAACTCATTGATCCACACAACTAGAAGCCAACATTGATAACATAAGTATTCAATCATACTTATTTATTATCACCATTCATCATTAAATGGATTATCAACACAAAGTATGAGTTTCTCTCTCATCTTTACCAAAATATGATTTCATCATAGTCTATTGATTTAGATTAACCTTTTCATAAGGCACGTTAGCCTACTTATCAAAGTGCATTACATCTGAATGTAACAACTGACATGACACACTTCATGTGTCACTCATACAAATATATTGGATTTAAAAATACTTTAAAGTATATCACACTTGAGGTGCTGGATGTGATATTTATCATATTTTGATGTATCACTTTCCTCATCACCATTACCTTACTTGAGTTCATCCACTTAGCTTGTATTAGGGTATTTCCCATCCTAATACTTTATACACCAGTTCATCACATTTATCATGTAATGATTGGTCACAAGTCACTGCATTTAGAAAATACAACCATTGCTAATGATATGGACTCATCTTTGAGTTAGGAACTATTGATATAAGGATATCCACTATCAACCTCTTTAGATGTTACACTTTTCAATATATTAATCACTATTCCATTATTAGGAATAGGATTTTGCATGTTTATAAATTAAGGTTCACATAGCATCTCCCATAAATATGGGTTTCACATAACATTACTCTACTTTAGAGTTTCACATAACATCCTCATATATCAGGGTTTCACATAACATTTCCCTACATTAGGGTTTCATATAACATTACTTGAAATTAGGTTTTCACTTGACATCACCCTTAATTAGGGTTTCTCATGTCACACCCTTGATTAGTGTTTCATCAACCTTATCAATTAAGATTTCATGATCTCTTTACAAAGGATCATACCCTGATTACTTATTATGTTCATGTTGAAAGTGTTGAGTTTTAACCATTACATGATTGTCACTCATGTAGGGATTCCTCTTCTCTCATCCTCTCTAGGATGTAAACTACTTCAATCTTAATTAGATTAGGCCCAAACAACTTGAATGAAGGGTTGTCACAACATATCAAATCATTGCTTTCATAAGCATCAAGAGTTAACCACTCAACAAGGTACTAATTACCCTAGTACCTCAAAGGTACAACCATTGTAATCACCTTTGATTTACATCATTAATAATCAATTAGTTAATTGACCTTTAGTCACCTTAGGTGTTCAAATGGTTTGACCAATTGAACCTCAAATATTCTGGGTCACTTAGACCCCAAACGGTCTTAGTCACTCAGACATTGAATGGTTTGAAATCATTTAAGCAAAACCATAATGAAACCGTATGGACATTTCTTTTGAAACCGCTTGGGTCTCCAAACGGTCTCCCAAACGGTTTGAGACCGTTTGGACCCAAACGGTCTTGAGACCATTTGGACCAAACCTTCTCAAAACCGAATGGACCAACAAGGTCTTTCAACACTTATCAATTCAAGGTTTCAATCATTAAACCCTCTATCAATTGAACTATTGATTTGATCTACAATTGAATCGTTGAATCACCCTTCAATTGGACCTTCAATTATGGTTTTGAACCCAATTGAACTAAGGTTTATAATCAAGAAACCATCAATTAGGGTATTGGAATCGAAGAACCATCAATGATTGACATTGTGGAACTAATTCAATTGAAATCGTTGGATCATCATCAAACCATGACATGACCTGACCTCAAATGGTCTTGAGATCGTTTGGATAATCTACAAATGGTCTTGAGACCGTTTGACTCATCCCATCATTGAAATTTATAAAATTCACTTAGAGTTTGCATCATTGAATCGATCATCAATTGAGCTAGTGATTATATTTCAATTTGATATCTCTGGATCTTCAACCATCCAATCATACACCACCATAGACCTCAAAACGGTCATGATTGACCTCCAAACGGTCTTGAGACCATTTGGGTGACCTCCAAATGGTCTTGAGACCGTTTGGGCTAATCAACCCAAAAATTGATTCAATTACTTAAGGGTTCCACACTCATCCCGATTAGGGTTTGCATTTAAGGAATCATTCACAATTGAAACCTTCAAGATCAAACAAATTGAAACCATTGGATCAATATCCAAGTACAACAACATATTTCCTCAAATGGTCAACCACTCCAAACGGTTTGGAACTCAAACCTCCAAATGGTTTGGTAAAACCGTTTGGACCAAATGCTGAAACCGTTTGCAATAGATATTTGTGGAGGTGTGTGCTTATGATGATGCCATCATCATCAAGATATAAGCCCACGAAGCTTGCTGTGATTTTCATGGTGATTTCATCAATCAACCAAATAAAATTTTGGAAATAAAGAAAGAATCAACAATTGATGAAGATATGGAATCAATAACAAAGTTCAAGGGTTCAAGTTATATAACCCGCCTTCAATTCAGATTCAAAGCTTGGAACTTCACGTCAAAAATGGTGTAAGAAGCTTTTGCAACCCTCCCAAGGCTTGTCTTCAAGCTTTGGAGTGAAAAGATTGGCTAGGATTGAAGATGGAGTGAAATAGAGAAGAAATCATGCATTGTTTTGTGATTGCCACCATGAATTCAAGGTGAAAGAAGGTCAAGAAGCTTACCAACAGGTTGGGGGTCGTCCTCCTGTTTCTCCAAGCTCCCTTGGTCGTTTTTGCAAGCAAGAAGTGAAAGTGGATTCGAAATTATCCCTTCACCTCAAAGATAAAGGAGCTTATATATGAATTTTATTGAAAATTCATTTAAGAGAGAGATAGTAGGAACTATCTCCTCAACTTTCTTTCCATATGCCCCCTTATTTTCCTCAGGGACGAGGCTATCCTATTTGCCTCTTATTCCTCTCAATTATCCACGATTTAAAGGAAAACAAACTAAGCACCTTAAATCATATTATAATAATATCCATAAGTGAGTGGATATTTCTTTTTCTTTTCTTAATGTGAGTGGGTTCTCCACTCACGTAGATATTTCCTTTGCCTTTTCAAGGCACAAGGACGTCCACACATAACCAAACTCAACCATTATAGTTTTGGTTGAAGGGAAAATGAAATTAATGTAATTGTTTTTGCATTAAATTGAATTAGGGTTTCAATTATGATTAAATCTTGATTATTTTAATATTAAGATTCTCTCTCCTTCAAAATGATTCAAATGAGGCGCCCCTATCAAATTATTTTCTCTACCTGATGACAAGAATCACGAGGGACCCTCTTGAAGTGGTATTTTGCATACGGAACCCTAGATTTTTGGTAAATTGCACATTACACCAAAACTAGATTTTAATACACAAACATTGCTCAACAAGCTCTTTCTTGTTATTCAGGCTTGTAGAATCCATACTACTGTATCATACTCATTCCCATGATGCTTCAACACATGAGGAACATTGTATCATGTAAAATTTGCAAGTTAACCCCTCAACTTGGGTAATTTGCACTTTAGTCCAAAACTAATAAAACATTGTTTCAACGTTATTCAAAAGGGACTAAAATTGAAATATAAGTTCCTATTGAGCCTTAATTATTTTTAGAGAGATAAGAGAGAGAATATAATCAACTTCATTAAGAAAAACATCTAGGTTTAAGCATAACCCATGTCAGGGATGTCACAAATTATAAACCCCTAACAAGGATTTTGTCCCCGAAATCCCAGATAATAAAAGTTAGTTGTTACTCATGTCACCAAGTCTCTAATTATCATCTCAATATCATGGAGATACTATAGATCTTTAATCCACACAAAGTTCTTCCACACAAGATTATTCTAAGAAAATATTTTCAACTTGATAAACTTTTCCACCATAATTACACTTGTTCCTTCCAATAGTTCATCCTTATCAATGTTTATGTTTATGCAGAGCATAAACCCCTAACATATGATGTTCATATTTTTTTTGTAACTAGATTGATTTCATAGTTGACCAATATAGGTAACCAGCATAATACCTTACTTTGATATTCATCATATGTATTGAGAACACATCTCATCCTTATCATATTCGATTCCCTATTGTTACCACCAAGGGTACACATGCACAAAGTATTTCTTTTACTTTAGGACATTGCTTGTTCCATATATCATTATCTTGGAACCAAAGTCCAAAGCAAACTGATACTTTTCTAAGTATCCATCAACAAATTATTTCTAATCTGAGTACATCAACTGTCATAATACTTACTTGATTGTCATGTAAATGAAAGGAGAAACATAAAGTATCATGCTCCTATCATTACCCAAGGTTGTTCATCAAAAGGAAAACATATATATATTTAACAGAGGTAATCCACTCAACAATCCTTTATTTGTTTGGGAAAGTTCACTTAGCACTTCCTATGTAATTAGGAAAGTTCACTTAGCACTTCCTATGTTGTTAGGAAAGTTCACTTAGCACTTCCTTATGTAATTGGGAAAGTTTCACTTAGCACTTCCTTATGTTATTAAGAAAGTTCACTTAGCACTTCCTTATGTAATTAGGAAAGTTCACTTAGCACTTCCTATGTTATTAGGAAAGTTCACTTAGCACTTCCTATGTTATTAGGAAAGTTCACTTAGCACTTCCTATGTTATTAGGAAAGTTCACTTAGCACTTACTATGTTATTAGGAAAGTTCACTTAGCACTTCATTATGTAATTGGGAAAGTTCACTTAGAACTTACCTATGTAATTGGGAAAGTTCACTTAGCACTTCCCTATGTAATTCGGAAAGTTCACTTAGCACTTCCCTATGTAATTGGGAAAGTTCAGTGAGCACTTCCCTATGTAATTGGGAAAGTTAAATTAGCACTTCCCTATGTAATTTCATTATACTCACTAGATTGTTTCAGAATGACTACTTGATCAGAGTAATAAAAAAGATAACAATCTAAGAGTTTCATACTTGCCTTATCTCAAATAATCATAAACCTAGTCAGGGTATACAAGTATTGAGATTAGGTAGTATGCACTTTATTTGCTATCATATTCCTCACTTTTCATACCATTATACACATAGGATTTTTCATTCTTGAATTTTCTTCAGGCATCACTTCTATATCTCATCTTTTAACACACATATAGGGGAGACTATAAAGCATTTTAAGGAACACTGAGTAAGATGTAAGTTCTCATCTCCCATGTGTCCTTATAGGACTAGTCAGAGGGAGTTCAAAAACAACTACTTTCTTATTTTTAACACATAGACTCATGAAATGAAATATCAGAATGAATCTATTTCATCTGACATGTCACAACCCGAGGTTTGACTATTGCATCAGATTGATTCATTGCATAGAACCTCGCAGTTGCTTGTAGTTGCTTTTGCCTTTACTTAGTGGCTACTGCCCTGGTTCATTAGGCATTTATTGCACTGGTGGCACCAAAAACTTTGGTTTTTTCAAAACAACTAGGCAAATGTCTCTAAAATTATAGAGATCTTACCTTAAATCTCAATTTATTGCCCCTCCTTAGGCACTACCATCACAAATGTACTATCTGTCTAAACTTATGGCAGAGTCTACTTTCTCACCATATGTTAATTTTTCCCACATTTCCACTGTTCCAACATGACTATGTTATTCAGGAACCCTTTATAAGCCCAAAGTTTCCACATTAAGGACTGGTAACCCAAGTTGTAATGCTAGTATCCCATCTTTTATATGCATTACTGTTGTCCTAACCTGCCCTTCAAGAGCATAAACATAGGATTCTCTATCTTGATCAGGTCAAGATGGGAATTCTCAGGCACTTGTTCTTCACTTGCCTGACCCCTTGCACCCTCTCCTGGTGCAACAACATTGCCCTTATCAATGTGTTCCTCGTGTTCCCCAGTCATTTATAAACTTTACCCTTTACTTTGCATAATCAAAAGTCAGTATAGGGTATACTGGAGAACACTAACACAAACTCAACATCTTAGTCCTATGTCTATGTAGACTCAGCGAACATAGAGCTCTGATACCACTAAATTGTCACACATCGTTCAAATAAAATGTTATTAAATACGGAAGCGATCACTAAGCAGCGAATTACCAAAAATCACTAAAAATTAAAACCATTTTACAAAGAGGTCCACACATAGGAAAACTCTTTCATAAATAACCGGAGTAACTTAATTACATACTAGTTCACAAGTACATGTCCTGTATCATCTTTTTCTGAGGATTACATGCATCAACTGCTTTGTTAAGCTAAACATAGGCAATATGAAATCTCTAGGCACTAAGCCAAAATCTCGAAAGCATTAACTACTACTCCGAGGACCTGAGAGTACAGAGACAACACATAGGACTCTATGTACATCTATACAAGACATATCAGCCAGTGTCTCCACCCGAGAATTCACTACTGTTCCTACTGCTGCTGTTGTTGTTCTCCACCTATTGAAGGACTCCTGCCTCCTCATCCGGGTCCACCTAAAAATGTGGTTCCCACGGGAGTGAGACAATTGTAAAATTGTCCCAGCGAGAGATATAACTCTCCGCCAGAAACATTATTATTGCAGATTAATAAGATAAGTCTGAACAAAGGAATCATAAATGCTTAACAACAATTAATTCATTCTTTAACAGATTAGAACATTATTCTTATCTAATACATTGCAGCTGTAACCTGATAGAGCATCATATCCATAAGGAATGTGAAGAACATGTATAACATTTATCCGCTACACTAAGCAGTATAATATCAACTAATGTTTCTCGCATTTCAACTTAATGCAAATACACTACACAACTGATTATATTTTACACATAATGTGTCAGGCTGCAATTAACTTGCCAGAGTAAATTGACATCTTCATTATAGAGTTACAACCACAACATATACTCTCTTCAGGCTTAGAACACACAACTAATGCCTGAGATTGTTTTGTGGAGTCATGGCCTATAGCCATACTCTTCTAACAAAGTATTGGGATATTAATCCCTCATCTCATCAAACACATTTCCATTTCTTAACAAGTTCATCATCATGATTATAAAATATGGATATTCAAACCCTTAATTCATCATAGAATACTTGTTACCACATAATAGGTAACTTAATACCTTTAGGTCATTTAACCAAGGTAAGCATGATTCTTACTACACAAGCATTCCACATAACACACAAAGCTTAATTCATCTCTTGTTACCTCTTAGAAGACAACAAGGCATATTATGACTTATGAAGCACATAAACAATTTCAATAATTAAAACATCATATGGCACACATGGTTCATTAATTTCAGATTACCTCTCACTAAGCAACAAAACATGTAAAAGCTTATAAGGCATATAAAACATTTTCAAAATAAGAGCATCATAGCTCATACCTGGCTATGCTTATCGTCTCAACATACCTGCATGATTAGTTCTCATGATAACACTTATAATGCTTTTATATCATCACCATGCAACACAAAGTAATACCTCTATTCCCTTTTTAGGGTTAGGATTCCCATTACATATTATCACCCTCCATTAGGGTTTTCCACAAATAACCATTTAGGTTCTTAAGATCATGTTATTAATGATAAAACCTTAACTCATTGCTCCACACAACTAGGAGCCAACATTGATAACATAAGTATTCAATCATACTTATTTATTCTCATCATTCATCATTAAATGGATTATCAACACAAAGTATGAGTTTTTCTCTCATCTTTACCAGAATATGATTGCATCATAGTCTATTGATTTAGATTAACCTTTTCATAAGGCACGTTAGCCTACTTATCAAAGTGCATTACATCTGAATGTAACAACTGACATGACACACTTCATGTGTCACTCATCCAAATATATTGGATTAAAAATACATTAAAGTATATCACACTTGAGGTGTTGGATGTGATATTTATCATATTTTGATGTATCACTTTCCTCATCACCATTACCTTACTTGAGTTCATCCACTTAGCTTGTATTAGGGTATTTCCCATCCTAATACATTATACACCAGTTCATCACATTTATCATTTAATGTATTGGTCACAAGTCACTGTATTTAGAAAATACAACCATTGCTAATGATATGGACTCATCTTTGAGTTAAGAACTATTGATATAAGGATATCGACTATCAACTTCTTTAGATGTTACACTTGTCAATATATTAATCACTATTCCATTATTAGGAATATGATTTTCCATGTTTATAAATTAAGGTTCACATAGAATCTCCCATAAATATGGGTTTCACATAACATTACTCTACTTTAGAGTTTCACATAACATCCTCATATATCAGGGTTTCACATAACATTACCCTACATTAGGGTTTCACATAGCATTACTTGAAATTAGGTTTTCACTTGACATCACCCTTAATTAGGGTTTCTCATGTCACACCCTTGATTAGTGTTTCATCAACCTTATCAATTAAGATTTCATGATCTCTTTACAAAGGATCATACCCTGATTACTTATTATGTTCATGTTGAAAGTGTTGAGGTTTAACCATTACATGATTGTCACTCATGTAGGGATTCCTCTTCTCTCATCCTCTCTAGGATGTCAATTACTTCAATCTTAATTAGATTAGGCCCAAACAACTTGAATGAAGGGTTGTCACAACATATCAAATCATTGCTTTCATAAGCATCAAGAGTTAACCACTCAACAAGGTACTAATTGCCCTAGTACCTCAAAGGTACAACCATTGTAATCACCTTTGATTTACATCATTAATAATCAATTAGTTAATTGACCTTTAGTCACCTTAGGTGTTCAAATGGTTTGACCAATTGAACCTCAAATATTCTTGGTCACTTAGACCCCAAACGGTCTTAGTCACTCAGACATTGAATGGTTTGAAATCATTTAAGCAAAACCATAATGAAACCGTATGGACATTTCTTACTTGAAACCACTTGGGTCTCCAAATGGTCTTGAGACCATTTGGACCAAACCCTCTCAAAACCGAATGGACCAACAAGGTCTTTCAACACTTATCAATTCAGGGTTTCAATCATTAAACCCTCTATCAATTGAACTACTGATTTGTCCTTCAATTGAATCATTGAATCACCCTTCAATTGGACCTTCAATTAGGGTTTTGAACCCAATTGAACTAAGGTTTATAATCAAGAAACTATCAATTAGGGGATTGGAATCGAAGAACCATCAATGATTGACATTGTGGAACTAATTCAATTGAAATCATTGGATCATCATCAAACCATGACATTACCTGACCTAAAATGGTTTTGAGGTCGTTTGGATAATCTACAAATGGTCTTGAGACCATTTGACTCATCCCATCATTGAAATTTATAAAATTCACTTAGAGTTTGCATCATTGAATCGATCATCAATTGAGCTAGTGATTATACTTCAATTTGATATCACTGGATCTTCAACCATCCAATCATACACCACCATAGACCTCTAAACGGTCATGGTTGACCTCCAAACGGTCTTGAGACCATTTGGGTGACCTCTAAATGGTCTTGAGACTATTTGGGCTAATCAACCCAAAAATTGATTCAATTACTTAAGGGTTCCACACTCATCCCAATTAGGGTTTGCATTTAAGGAATTATTCACAATTGAAACCTTCAAGATCAAAAAAATTGAAACCATTGGATCAATATCCATGTACAACAACATATTTCCTCAAACAGTCAACCACTCCAAATGGTTTGAAACCCAAACCTACAAACGGTTTGGTGAAACCGTTTGGACCAAATGTTGAAACCGTTTGCAATAGATATTTGTGGAGGTGTGTGCTTATGATGATGCCATCATCATCAAGATATAAACCCACGAAGCTTGCTGTGATTTTCATTGTGATTGCATCAATCAACCAAATAAAATTTCGGAAACAAAGAAAGAATCAACAATTGATGAAGATATGGAATCAATAACAAAGTTCAAAGGTTCTAGTTATATAACCTACCTTCAATTGAGATTCAAAGCTTGGATCTTCAAGTCAACAATGGTGTAAGAAGCTTTTGCAACCCTCCCAAGGCTCGTCTTCAAGCTTTGGAGTGAAAAGATTGGTTAGGATTGAAGATGGAGTGAAATAGAGAAGAAATCATGCATTGTTTTGTGATTTCCACCGTGAATTCAAGGTGAAAGAAGGTCAAGAAGCTTACCAACAGGTTGGGAGTCGTCCTCCTATTTCTCCAAGATCACTTGGTCATTTTTGCAACCAAGAAGTGAAAGTGGATTCGAAATTATCCCTTCACCTCAAAGATAAAGGAGCTTATATATGAATTTTATTGAAAATTCATTTAAGAGAGAGAAAGTAGGAATTATCTCCTCAACTTTCTTGCCATATGCCCCCTTCTTTTCCTTAGGGACGAGGCTATCCTATTTGCCTCTTATTCCTCTCAATTATACACGATTTAAAGGAAAACAAACAAAGCTCCTTAAATCATATTATAATAATATCCATAAGTGAGTGGATATTTCTTTTTCTTTTCTTAATGTGAGTGTGTTCTCCACTCACGTAGATATTTCCTTTGCCTTTTCAAGGCACAAGGACGTCAAAACATAATCAAAATCAACCATTATAGTTTTGGTTGAAGGGCAATCCAATTAATGTAATTGTTTTTGCATTAAATTGAATTAGGGTTTCAATTATGATTAAATCTTGATTATTTAATATCAAGATTTTCTCTCCTTCAAAACGATTCAAATGAGGCACCCCTCTCAAATTATTTTATCTACCTGATTCCAAGAATCATGGGGGACCCTATTGAAGTGATATTTTGCATATTGAACCCTATATTTTGGGTAAATTGCACATTACACCAAAACTAGGTTTTAATGCATAAACATTGCTCAACAGGCTCTTTCTTATTATTCAGGCTTGTAGAAGCCATACTACTGTATCATACTCATTCCCATGATGCTTCAACACATGAGGAACATTGTATCATGTACAATTTGCAAGTTAACCCCTCAACTTGGGTAATTTTCACTTTAGTCCAAAACTAATAAAACATTGTTTCAACATTATTCGAAAGGGACTAAAATTGATATATAAGTTCCGCTTGAGCCTTAATTACTTTTATAGAGATAAGAGATAGCATATAATCAACTTCATTAAGCAAAACATCTAGGTTTAAGCATAACCCAGGTCAGGGATGTTACAAGAACCAACTTGGCAAAAGTATTAAGGCACTTCGTTCTGATCAAGGTGGAGAATAGTTGAACCAAGAGTTTGAGGACCTTCTTAGAGCCCATGGGATTGTGTCCCAGTGGACTCCACCTGGAACACCACAGCATAATGGTGTATTTGAAAGAAGGAATCGTACATTACTGGATATGGTACGATCGATTATGAGTTTAGCAGAGCTTCCAACTACCTTCTGGGGGTATTCTCTAAAAACTTCTACGTTTACACTAAACCGAGTACCATCTAAGTTGGTTCAAAAGACACCATATGAGATATGGACTGGGAAGCATCCCAAAATATCTTTTATGAGGATTTGAGGTTGTGAAGCTTGTGTCAAGAAAATGTTTTCTGAAAAGCTTGGCCCTAGATCTGAAAATGTTACTTTGTTGGATATCCCAAAGAAATTGTGGGATATTACTTGTATAATCCATATGACAACAAAGTGTTTGTTTCCAGAGATATTGTGTTCCTTGAAAAGGGATTTATTTCCAAAGGAATTAGTGGGATACACGTATAACTTGAATAGGTTCAAGTCTAAAAAGAGAACATTGAACTAGTAGATGAACTAGAGGAACCTAGAGAATCACAAGGTGTTGTGGAATCTCAAGCTCCTCAGGTAACACATGAACCTATTAGATCTAATAGGACACACCTTGAACCTGAGAGATTTGGATATCTTGTAACTTAGGAAGGTAGTGAATTGGTCATAGATGATGAGCCAATAACCTATAAAGATTCTATACAGGGACCAAAGTCTGAATAATGGAATGAGGCCATGAGATTTGAGATGGAATCCATGTATGCCAAAAAAGTATGGACTTTAGTGGATCCACCTAAAGGGATAAAACCCATAGGGTGCAAGTGAGTCTTCAAGAAGAAGACCGACATGGATGGAAAAGTTAAAACCTATAAAGGCAAATTGGTTGCAAAGGATTTCAGACAAGTTCAAGCTGTTGACTATGACGAAACCTTTTCTCTAGTGGCCATAGTTAAATCCATCATGATCATGCTTGCTATTGCAGCTTCTCATGACTATGAGATTTGGCAAATGGATGTTAAAACTGCATTCCTTAATGGGAATCTTGTTGAGGATGTGTACATGTCACAACTTGAGGGGTTTGTACATCTAAAGTTTGCCAATAAAGTCTGTAAGCTACAAAGGTCAATCTATAGAATGAAGCAAGCATATCAGAGCTGGAATCTTCATTTTGATGAGACAGTCAAAGGGTTTGCCTTTGCTCAAAATGAAGATGAACCTTGTGTGTACAAGAAGCTTAAGGGGAGCATAGTGACATTCCTCATATTGTATGTAGATGACATACTATTGATGGGAAATGACATCCCTACTTTATAAAAGGTAAAGACATGGCTTGGAAATACATTCTCTATGAAAGACTTGGGAGAAGAATCCAACAACTTGGGGATAAAGATCTATAGAGATAGATCTAGAAGACTTCTCAGACTAAGTCAAGGAACATACATTGACAAAGTGTTGAAGCGGTTCAACATGGAGAACTCAAATAGATGAAACCTACCTGTGAGCCATGGTGTTCCCATCTCTAGATCTCAATGTCCCAATTCTTGTAAAGAAAGGGAACGTATGAGTGTGATTCCATATGCCTCGACAATTGGATCAATCATGTATGCAATGTTATGTACCCTTCTAGTCATCTCATATGGTTTAAGCATGATGAGCAGATATTAGCCAGATCCAGGTGATGCTCACTTGATAGCCATAAAGAACATCCTAAAGTACTTGAGAAGGACTAAATATCAGTTCTTTGTCTACAACAGAGAGGAAGAGTTTGTGGTAAAAGGTTACACCGATGCAAGCTTCCAGACTGATCAAGATGATTACAAGTCAAGATCTAGATTTGTGTTCTGCTCCAACAATGGAGCTATAATCTAGAAGAGTTCCAAGCAAGAAACAATTGTCGATTCTACAACAGAGGCTGAGTATATTGCTACATCAAGTGCAACAAAGGAGGCTGTATGGATCAAGAAGTTCATCACAAAACTTGGGGTTGTTCCAAGCATCAACAACACAATTGAGCTATATTGTGACAATAATGGAGCTATTGCACAAGATAAGGAACCCAGATCACATCAACGCTCAAAGCATATATAAAGGTGGTATCTTCTCATACGAGAAATTGTACATCATGGAGATGTAAAAATTTGCAAAGTACCAACTGAAAGCAACGTTGTCGATCCCTTGATGAAAGCACTTTCACAACATAAGCATAATGGTCATGTAAGGTCACTCAGAATAAGATTCGTGGATGATTGGCTCTAAGTGCAAGTGGGAGTCTATTGGTTATGTATGCCCAGAGAGACAATCATATGATGATTGTAATGGCATGACATGTAGAAACAATTTGATTATTAATAAAAGGAAAGCTTCCAATTTATTATGTTTAATTCAGCTATGAGATAATGATGTAACATTATAAATGTCTAGAGAATTATATTACTCAATGACGTATGTATTCAAGTTACTATCCTTGTAGATGAGATCATACATATGTTAAGAGTAAATATACAAATTCTCATTATGTCCATGATCGGTTCTCATTGTGGAAGGTTGATAGACAACAATGAGACATAATATCAAAGTGTGAGTTGGTTGATGACTAGATCTCATTAGACATGATATGGTAATATCAAACCAAGCACATAGATACATGTTAGAGAATAATGTATTAGACAGACCCACCGTGAGACTGACACATGGAAGCCATCATCATGAAAGTCATAGTCATCTCTCATAGTGATGGTAGTAGTTGTGGTTCTTAGACCTGAAATCACTATACTCGACATGTCGTTGGGTACACTTTGACATCATCAAACACAGTCCTGAAACATGGGTTGTTATAACAATGATGATTGGGTGGCTTTGACACATGGGGATTGACTGTGAGTGATAGACATGGGATTTTTTCCTCCTATTAGAGTGTGATGTCATAGGTCTCTTGATTAGCGTGACTAAGAAAAGTATGGCCATGCACATGTGAGTAAATATGTGATATTGAGCTTACATATATCTTAGATAGTGTGCTCTTGATTCAAGAAACAAGATTGAATAATAATGAGAATCACTGCTCCATGCCTCTAGTTCAATCTGGACATCAATAACAAAGGAACTACACAAATACTACAACACCATACATAGATTGTAGGTTGAAGTTGTTCCCCAACTTTTCCATTTACTTGGGTAGCAATGATGTGCGATTAGGCACCACTCTTTGCTTGTGATGTCATAAGTTGTTATGGAGATTCACTGCTAACGTAATATGGGACCTATAGGGTCACACACATAGGTCTTGACTTAGAAGAGTAGTTCAAATCTCAAATGACAGTTGAATTAAGTGCTAAATTTCTTAGGCATTTGATTTAGGCAAAAAATATACTGACAACATTGCCAAACGCCCATCTCAAGTGTTGATACAACCATTTGGAAGTGCCAAACGACCATCTCAAGAATTGAGATGGGAGTATGGGTGTCAGGCCTGGTTGTGAATCAAAATTGGCAATGGAATGAACCGACCTAGACAAACAAGCTCGACTTAGGTCACCAGATGACTGTCTGGGTGAACCGAGACAACCGTCTCACATGGGTGAGATGGTCCTACTCGGTCAAGGAAGGTTCTAGTTGTTTCCCAATCCATTTCACTTGAGCAATACTCGTTGCACAAGGAAATCAATGTCTAACATTGATAGGAATTGATTTGACAAATTCATGCACAACTTGAAACTAAAAAATAGTCGTCTCGTAGTGCGAGATGACTGTCTCATGTGCGAAATGACCATCTGGCTCAGCCAAACGCCCGTTTCAACTGTCGCAGGTTGTGTAATTTCCATAATTGTTGTGATAATTTGAGTTCTTTGGGTCCTTTCCACTCCCGCACATTAATCCCGCATTGGATAGTAACTGGGAACCTTGACCCTAGCCACTATTATATATAGAGGGATATGGGGGGATTCCCAGAACACAACACAAACAATTGAAAATCAGTTCCCCTGACAACTATTGTCCTCTTTGGTTGTGGTAACCACGAGAGCCCAGGCAAGTTCTGCCCATCAAGGGAGGGATAGCCACAGGAGATAACAAATGAGAGTTGTCATTGTGGGAGAGCAAGTCAGTGACTAGTACACCAACAGAGAGGGACGACTCCTTCCTATCTGATCCAACATGATGACAAGAGTTCTAGACAGTCCGTGTGGACTACCATAGAGGCGGGAAGCCGTTGTTTGCCACTTGGAGGACAACATCAACCATCAGTCCTTGACAAGGGGAGTTGCTAAAGAAGACGGCGTTCATAGTTGCAGTATGTACTGTAAACCAGAAGGCGTAGTAGTCAAACATGTCCCAGTGAAACTAGGATTTAGAGTTGCTCATCTACAACAATGAGGATTGTCTCCAAACTTGCTCCAAGACTAGGTATATCCCATAAACCATCCTTCCTACATTATAGTTATTGACACGACCTACTATTTATGTGGAATATGGTAATAAAATTTTAAATTCTACTGCCTGCTCTGTACCATATTTCCCAATAATATTGATAAAGTGCTGAAGTGGTTCAACGTGCAAGACTCAAAGATAGGAACTTTTACCATGTCCCATGGAATTAATCTCTCTAGAGCCTAGTATCCTGGTTCTTTTGAAGAATGGGAGTGCATGAGTATGATGTCGTATGCATTTGCAATTGGATCTTTAATGTATGCAATGTCATGCACTTGTCTTGATCTCTCTATTCTTGGGCATGATGAGTATATAGCCAGATCCCGGTGAAGGTCCCTGGGCTTCCATAAAGAACATCCTCAAGTATCACTTAAGCATCACTTCCTTGAATATGGAGATAAGGAAGAGTTGGTTGTAAAGGGTTACACCAATGTAAGTTTTCCGAACTGACATAAATGTAGATCACAATTTGTGTTTTGCCTTAACAACAAAATTGTAAGCTAAAAGGTCCCAAGCAAGGGACTTTTGATGTTGATTACAATAGAAACTGAATACAATGCTATTTTAGAAACAACAATGGTATTGTATGGATCAAGAAGTTCATTGGTGAACTTACGGTGGTTCTCACTATTGAAGACGTAATAGAGATTGAAAAGATCTAGAGGGGGTGAATAGAGATTTTGGTTAATTTCAAGGAAATTGAAATACTTAGCTCACAGAAATTTGAGAGAAGCAAGCAACCACAATAGGACATGGAGATTTAGAGTGGTCCCATCAAAAGACGTTAGTCGACTACCTAGTTGTTTCCAACCAGGATTTCTAAATCATGTATTTTATTCCTTTTATATACCAATACACAATACACAAAATTAATCGGTATCTTTTGTGGCACAAGAATAACCCTCCTTTTCATCTCAAGGAGAACTACACCTTCTTTGACGGGCCACAAAAGGTCACCCTCTTCACCTCTTCTTTGATGGACGTAGAAGAGCACCATTGCTTCACCTCTTCTTTAACGGCTAGTAGAAGAGCACCAAGTTGAGAAGACTCCTTCTCATAGGTTCTAGGATAACCTTCACTGCAAGAAGTATCCCAAGAATAATACGACAAAGAAGAAATAGAATGGAGAAAGAAAGAAACAAAATTATCTCACAAGATATACAATCAATCTCTAATGGACAAGTGATGGTGATCCACTCCAAAAAGGTTTATGCAATGTTGTAATAGGTGGAGAGGATACTATAATTGAGCTAAGGGCTTAGGCTGGAATAATAGCAACTTGAAGTACAAGAACTAAGCTCTTGAGGATGATGGAAAGTATGTAGTATGCTCAAGTATGTGTACATGATCTCAATTATTGTGTCTAACTGTCCTAAGACCACTCATATTTATATTAAATATTTACAAGTGGTTAGGGTAGTTGTGGGGAGAGTCTAGAGTGTTCTTAGAGGTCAATTAGCCGTTAGGCTGAAATTGACTAAGTTGCAATGGCCAATTTGATTGTCAACATTTTTTTGGTTCTAGAACAGTTTCAATTGAGAAATTATTCTATCAGACACTTTCTCTATCAAGAAATATTTCAACCGATTTTGGTCTAAGTGTCAAACTAGCTCTAATGACTAAGTGTTGTTCTAACTACTTGGTCAACTAGTTTAACGGTCTATACCCGATCCACACAAATTTCAACCGAACCTGTCTTGGTGGACAAGTTTCTCAAATGAGGTAGACTCTGTGAATGTGCAAATGTGTAAAAAGTCTATCCAATTAATCAAGTAATGAAACCTATAAACCCTAGAGGCTTCAAATGAGTGTGGGTTAGGGTTTGGGATGGGCTTTGGAATATCATCACTTGTCCTTACATCATGTCTATCAAGTTGTACAAAAGCACACATACACTCAAATACATGGTACAACTTGATTTGCAAGCAACCAAACATGTAAAATTTGCTAGGTTTTTGTAGTTGGATCTTTGACTAAGTTCCTTGATCACCTAAAATAGTTAATACACATGTTAGTAATATAATTTGGGAAACATTTGCATCATCAAAATATGAGTGTGGCATATCAAAAACCCTACAATCTCCCCACTTTTGATGATGACAAATATTTTCATAAGATAAATTGAAAGTAGCAAATTTAAAACTTCATACCTTAAAATTACTTTTTTGATAATTGATAGAAAATTTATCTCCAATTAATGTCATGGGTTATTCTCCCCCTTTTGTTGAAGTCAAATAAGGTCAATAATTACCAATGCTACCCCTCAAGGAGACACCCCCCTCAACAACATAGTCATTTTGGAGAGGAAAAAGTTGTGCTTGATGTATTGGTTGAAAACTGATATAAAAAAGATAGACATTAAGGCAGTCAAAAAGCCATATGATCAAGGAGCATAAAAAGAAAGTTGTCTAATTGCCAATGAAAGGAATGTTAAGTCCTTCATGACAAAAAGATACAATAAAACACACATATATTAAAGATACTCTAAACCAATGGCAAGGAATGTTAAGTCCACCATGATATAGAGATGCCATGAAAATCAAAAGTCAAAACTAAAAGATTTTGCTCAATCACTTTCAAGGGATGTTAAGCCCAGAAATGATAGAGAATCCATTAAGAACAAACTTGAGATCAATAGAAGTATCTCTAGACCAAATATAAAGGATTTTAAGCCTATATTTGTATATAAGAGCCATTAAGCGCCATAAAATAGTTCTTAAAAGAATCCCTAAACCAAACATCACATGGTGTTAAGTCTTTGTTGATATAGAGAATTATTTAAGAGTGGAGAGATATGCAAGTTTATTAAAATATTTTGAGCCTCCCTTAATATCATGCCAAGTAAAAATAGCTCAATATAAGAAAAAGGATTCATAAAAAAAGTTCCATTCAAATTCCATGGTAAGGCATTTATGTCAGATATATAAACCAAGAATCAGTAAAGTTTTGAATATGCAAACCTAAGTTTTGAAAGATTCAAATAAGTTTTTTTTATTGATTTTATTTCAGTCGAGAACAATTTCAATTGAGTTTCTACTCGGTCCAAGCATTATTCGACCGAGATTTTCATAGGTTGCAGAAAATTAATTTGAGTACATTGATCATGAATGTGATAGCACATGCTATCCATGTTAATTTACTAAATTACTTCTCCTTGTTAATATAATATCCCTTTAAAAAGTTAAATATAACCATAGGAAGTATGAACTTTAGGGAGACATAAAATTCCATTACTTAATTCATTCATGATAATCTCAACAAGAGTACAATGCTTGGAAATAGAAAGAAATACATAAAAAGTGACATGGATCTAAAGGAAATATTACAAATTCTTAAGGAGATCAAGAATGAAGTCCACATTAGGGTCATGTACTCTAAACAAAGTATTTTCATAGTATTGCACAATAGTTTCCCAAGTTTATGCATTTATGGTCACCAAAGCATAGGCTTCAAGCAAAGTAGTAGCTTGAGAGAAGTTGAAGTGGACATCGATGTCTTGAAGCTAGGATTTAGAAAAGTATTTGTGACATAGTTCGTATGGTAGTGCTAGTGGTTGTAAATAGTTGAAGTTTGGGTTGTATGGAGGTACTCTCAGGATAAATATGAGAAGGATATTTATTTAGGACATTTTGTGTTAAGGCTTGCATGCATTCATTGAGATACGTCATTGCATGGTGTTACTAATCCATGCATTTTCTAAGATGATAAGAAACACCTTTGAAATATACAAAGCCATTCTCATGAGTGAAAGAGGAAGTTGGAGGTGGAGGAGTAGGTTCTTGTGGAGCCTCTTCTACATTTCTGAACCGCTTATGACCAAAGTCAATTCCCATCTTTTCAATAGTTTGAATATTAATTTTGTGGGAAAGATGGTTCAAAGAGTATCCTAAGTTAGAGAGAGGTTCATAAATGGAATGCTCAATGAGATGACATATGAAATTGGCAAAGGATGGTGATCCCTTATATTCAAGCATTTCATGAAAGAGAAGCTTCACAAAATTAATGAGAATTTTCTTGAGAATAGCACAAATGAGGTACAAGAAAAATTGAGGAATTTTGGTTCTATTGGACTGAGGACAAATATTTTAACAAATAATGAGATTGATGATTTGTGCTTCTTGAGTGAGGAAGAGGCATAGAAACTTTCTCTGGTCTCGTGATAAGTGGCACCGGGGAGAAGAAGAAATCTTTTAATAGAAGTTAGGGAAATTTCTTCTCATAAATAATTTGAAAACTCAATTTGAGGATTGTTGGTGGTGACATCAATATGGTGTGTAAAATAATTTGGTTGATGTCTAGCAACGTGCACATGGAATCCTTATCAAAAGTAAATCTATTGACATTGAGCATGTAAGAGAAGGGGAAATCATTTTTATCTATGCAAGTGAGATTAGCAAAGAAATTGTGAACAACTTGGGATGACCAACAATGATAACTTGGGGTAATAAATTCTTCAAGATATTGAACCTTAAAGAGGAGAAAAAGTTGAATCACCCATGATATTCTACATCCACCAGTAGTTGAGGAAGAGGTCCTTGAAGACAAGGTGAAGAACTTGTTAGTGGCGACGGAGTTGATGAAGGCGATGTCATTGATGATTACCAGTTGATCATCTTACTTCTTTCTGGAGAGATTCTTTTTGCTCCCACCACATGAAGATGATGCCATTTGAAGTTGTAGTGGAATAAGGAGAAGAATGAGTAAAAGTATAAGAGAAATGAGTAGAAAGAAGCTTGGTGGTGTAGCACAGCTCACAAAGTCTAATGGAAGTAGAGTAAAATTGCCCAAGAAGGTTTGGAGATGAGATCTAGAAGTGGTGTGTGAAGAATGGCCAATATAGGATGTTTTCATAGGTTCCTGAAACCCTCTCATTTGAGATTTTTCTTGACCAAATTCTCCAATGATAAAAAAATGGCTAGTTTGGCTGAGAGGAGAGTCAGTTGTGAATTTTCGGTCAAAATTCTTTTCGACCGGGGAGTATTCAGTCAAACTTTTTGTTGACCGAACACTCACTGGATTAAAATTTAAAATTACATTGAGAAACCAGTTGGTCCAAATATTGTGTGACCAAGATCTGTTCTGCTTGAACTTTTCTCGACCGAAAAAGTTCTGTTTCATTTTGAAAGCAAATTAATCAATGATTTAAATGATGAAAAAATATATGATAATTAGAGGTATTTCAAAATGTAAATAAAATAAATTTGAATAGTCTGAAAGCATGAGTGGCATTAAAAAATCAAGATATATTTATTAAAAAGGAGCAATATTTAATTTTTCTCTAATTACTTTGAGTTGTTATTAAAGCAAGGGGATTTCGTGGATTAATTTTCAATGTTAACATAACGAGGACATATGTGGTTGTGAAGAAAATATGTTTATCTTCAAAAGAATTTTTATTTAAGTGAATAAAAGATATGCACATTTACATCAAGTTAAGTTGAGATAAGACATAATTATATAAAATTAAGCATATGTCAAATCTCAACTAGTTTCCTTTTTATTCTAAGTTGGAGATTTTGGAACCCAAACCATGCCAGGGGCTCCTTTCTTCCAATATTCGTATGAAAAGGAATAATGTCCAAGACGTTGACAATAATTGCATGAAATGAAGGATATTTCAGTTCTATTTTCAACATTTTGAAAATTTACAACTTTAATTTTGTTTACATATGTAGTTCTAGTCTTGGAAGCATGTGTATATTTTATTTTAGACATATGTGAGGATTTGTTCTTTGGTACATATCCTAAACCTCTCCTTCCTACTAGTTTAGAGACATTATCTAAGATGTTATCAAGACTTACTTCCTTGAATTAATTTAGAAATGTGTTTTTGTAATTCAACATTTTCAACAAAATTTTCAGTTAAATCCAAATCTAATTGAGAAAGTTTTGAAAGTAAAGTATCTTTTTCTTTTACCAAAACATCATAATCCGAGTGTGTGCATAAGATAGGTTGATTTTGATAATAATTTAATTTAGCAAGCATATCAACCTTTTCTTGTGAAAGAATATTATTTTTATTTTCAAGAACAAGTAATTGTGCCTTATAGATATCAATAGATTCTTTTAAAGCATTATTTGAATATTTTAGAGTATCATTTTCAAAACTAATATGATCTAGATTAATGTTACATTCATCAATAATTTTATCAAGTTTCTTCTTTTGTCTTTTGCAATCAAGATATTTGTCATGAAGTTCTTCAAGGCTATAGACTAATTCTTCTTTAAATAAATAAAAAATACTCACCTCATTAGTTTCATCTTCATCCATTTTAGCCATGAGACATTCTACATCTTCCTCTTTGCTGCTTTCACCATCATCACTTGATTGACCCCATCCAGTAAAGTAGGCTTTGTCTTTTTTCTTGAATGAGGACTTCTTGACTTTCTTGACTTTTGGACATTCAAAAACCAAGTGGTCTTTCTTTCCACATCCAAAGCACCTAGAAGAAGAGGAAGGTACACTATGAGTTTTTTTAGATTGAGATCTCTTATATTCCTTACCATCTACAATCAACATGCTTTCATCATCTTCATCACTTGTATCACTACTTTCTTGGATGATGCTTCTTGATGATGCATTGGTGGCAAATTTGAAAGGAAGACCCTTCCTTCTCTCTTTTTTTGTTTAGCTTCCACCTTTTCTTTCTCCTCAAGGGTGACTTCGTGCATCTCCAGATTCCTAATGAGATGCTCCATATTTAGTGTTGTAAGATTGTTGACATTCTGGATAGTAGTGACCTTTGACTTGCATCTGGGAGGCAATGATCTAAGTATCTTGGATACTTAATCATCCTCACTTATGTTCTTGTCCAAAGCACTTAGGTTGTTAACAATGTTAGAAAATCTAGCATACATTTCTACAATACCCTTGTTAGTTTGCACACGAAATAATTCAAATTAATGTTTGAACATACCCATTGTTAATATTTTTAACTTGAGTAGTTTCGTCATGTGTTACAACTAATCTGTGCCAAATTTCATGAGTTATTTCACATGAGGATATGCAATTGAATTTACTAATAAATATAGAAGAATTAAGAATGCTTACTACCTTTGCATTGAGTGTGGCTTGTTTCACCATATCAAGATTCCATGTTTCTAACTCTTTTGTTGGAAGTTCATATGGACGAGCTATCATATTCCATAGTTCAAAGCTAATTCCTTGAAAGTAGAACTGCATATATCTTGTCTTGCAAGTGTATTTTGATCCATCGAACACTGATGGCCTGCTTACATAAGCTCCTTCCAAGTTGAGATGGCTAGTCACATTCTCCCCCATACTTCAAGACATGTTAGTGATCCTTGAAGACCTGCTCCAGAGTGTGGTGAATATAGATTTTGGTTAGTTTAAAGAAAACTAAAATATTTAGCTCACATAAATTTGAGAGAAGCAAGCAAACACAAGAGGATATAGAGATTTAGAGTGGTTCCATCAAAAGGCATCAGTCCACTACCTAGTTGTTTCCAACTAGGATTTTTGAATCATGTATTTTATTCCTTTTATATACCAATACACAATACAAAAAATTTCATGGTGTCTTTTGTGGCACAAGACTAACCCTCATTTTTATCTCAAGAAGAACTACACCTTCTTTGACAAGCCACAGAAGGTCACCCTCTTCACCTCTTCTTTGACAAATGCGGAAGAGCACCGTTGCTTGACCTCTTCTTTAATGACCAGAAGAAGAGCACCAAGTTGAGAAGACTCCTTCTCGCAGGTTACTGGACATACTTCACTTCAAGAAGTAACCTAAGAATAATACAACAAAGAAGAATAAGAATGGAGAAAGAAATAAATAAAATAATCTCACAAGATATACAATCAATCTCTAACGGACAAGTGTTGATAATCCACTCCAAAACAGTTTAGTAATGTAGTATTAGGTGGAGAGGATACTACAGTTGAGCTAAGGTCTTAGGCTAGAATGATCACAACTTAAAGTACTAGACCTAAGCTCTTGAGAATGATGGAAATCATGTAGTATGCTCAATTTTGTATATATGAACTCAATTGTTGTTTAATGGTTGTGTCTAAGTGTCCTAAGACCACTACTATTTATAGGAAATGTTTACAAGTGGTTAGGGCACCTGTGGGGAGAGACTAGAGTGTTCTTAGAGGTCAATTAGCCATTAGGACGAAATTGACTAAGTTGCAATGACCAATTTTATCATTAATAATTTTTGTTCCAGGACATTTTCAATCAAAAAATTATTCGATCGGACACTTTCTCAATTGAGAAATATTTCAACCGAGTTTGGTCTAAGTGTCAAACTTTCTCTAATCGATAAGTGTCGTTCTAACTACTTGGTCAACTAGTTTAACGATCTATACTCAGTCCACGAAAATTTTGACCAAACCTGTCTTTGTGGACAAGTTTCTCGACCGAGGTAGACTCTGTGAATGTGCAAATGTGTGAAAACCTATCCAATTACTTAACTTATGAAACCTATCAACCGTAGAGGCTTCACATGATTGTGGGTTAGGGTTTGGGGTAGGTTTTGGAAGATCATCACTTGTCCTTACATCATGTCTATCAAGTTATACAAAACATACATGTACACTCAAATACATGGTACATCTTGATTTGCAAGCATCCAAACATGTAAAATTTGCAAGGTCTATGTAGTTGGATCTTTACTAAGTTCCTTGATCACCTAAAATACTTAATACACATATTAGTAATATATGTCGGGAAATATTTGCATCATCAAAATATGAGTTTGGCATATAAAAAAGCAAGTAGAGATGTTGCGGAAACAATGGAGCTATTGGATAGATTGACAAACTTAGATCACATATTACAACACTTCCATATCATACAAACTACTGCACAACGAGGATATGTGAAGATTTGCATCAAATAGAAGCAAGTGTTGTTGACCTACTAACAAAAGCACTTACACAGTAGAAACACGATGGTCATGGTGAATCACTTGGAATTAGATTCAAGGGTGATTGGCTCTAAGTTCAAGTGGGAGTCTATTGGTATATATGCACATAGAATGAATCATTTGATGATCATATGGGGAATCATGTACTTGATTTCACAATATTAATATAGGCAGATCTATCTATTATGTTTGTCTCAGCCATGAGACAATGGCACAAGCATAATATATGTCTAAAGAATTAATAAAGGTAAATTTGTCTATTATGTTTGTCTCAGTCATGAGACAATGGCACAATCATAATATATGTCTAAAGAATGATGTTACTCGTTGACATATATCTTTAGGTTAAGGACATGAAGAATGTGACCATATGTATGATAAGAGTACATAGATTCTTGTTATGTACATGGTTAGATATTGTGGAAGAAAAAAATTAGACAACAATTATACATAAGATTGGAATGTATTTTGACTGATGATAAAGTCTCATTAGTCATGATATTGGATATCAAGTCAAACACATAAGTACATGTTAGAGAATAGTGTAGTGGACAAACCCACCTTGAGAGTGATACATGGAAACCATGGAATGATGGTCAGACTAAATCTCAAAGTGATAACAGTGATTGTGGTTTTTAAACTTGAAGTCACTGTACTCATCACATGTCATTCTATGAACTTTGACACCATCCAATGTGATCCTAAATAAGGGTTTCCATAAAGGTGGTTATTAGGTAATATGTGAAACATGGAGATTGATTGTGACTTATTTATATGGTATTTGTCCCTCTTATAAGAGTTTGATGTCATGGGACATTAATAAGCAAGACCAAGAAATGCATGGTCATGCTCGTGTGAGTCAATATATGATATGTGAACTCACTTTATCTCAGTAGTCTGTAGTAGTTCAAGAAACATAGATTGAGTATTAAAAGGATGATGATTCCATGCATCAGATTCAATCTAGATATCAGAGACAAAGGAACTACAAGATCATGTTAACATTGATCACTGAATGTAGGTTGAAGTTGTTCTCCAACTTTCCAATTACTTGGGTAGCATTGATATGTTTCTAGATACCTCTCATTGCTTATGTAGTCAGAATGGTTATGGACTTCACTACCAACATAATATGAGACCTACTGGGTCACACACATAGGGTACAATTGGAATAGGAGTTTTCTCATGGATAAGATTTAACTTGGTTACTAAAAGTTCTTAAGCAATCAAATTAGACAACATTGATTGTCATTTGATCGATTGGAGTGTCCACTTGAGAGACTAGATTATTGGCTGATGGAGCCAGCCATTCGACCCGTTGGAGTGTCCAACTGACCGAATGGATGACCAGTTTGACTAGGTCAAACAAAAATATGCAAAATGAGCAATATGACTGGGCCAAATGATTAATGATAAGCATAACGTGTATTAGTCATTGCATTAAAAGACAATGTTATTGCACCACTTACCACAAGCCAATCGGCCAACTAGACAATCAGCTGATCAACTAAGTGTGCTAGTCAATTGACTAGATGGTCCATTCGATGGAGTGGTTGTGCACAACAACTGTCAAACCATGAGATTTTACCTTTCATATTCCCTACATTTTAGAAACCCTAGCCCATACACTCCTATATAAGGAGGGGGTGGCCAAGGCTCAAGGCACACAATAGACACAAAGGATAGAGAAGAAGTCAAGATATTGTCTCAAGACTCCTCATCTCACAGTGCTAGTAATGCGTGAGAGAGCCTTAGTAGTATTAACCAAAAGGGAGGGTTAGCAAGGGGAAAGGAAGTCCATGCTAGAACATTGACAAACAAAAGGCAACTTATTAATGTGGGCTCTGGAAGTGCAACACCAATTTCTCAATGATCCGTGTGGATGCCAACGAATGTTGTCTATGTGATTCTTCTAAAGATTTTGTTTCCATGCTAGGAAGACATCATCAATCATTGTTCATGTGATACACCAGGAGGATGCCAACGACTATTGTCTATGCACTTCTTCTAAAGGGAGCACATATCTCTATCGTAATAGTTGTTGGACTAACTCTAGGATAAGGTATGTCTTGCACCATCTTTCCTAGATACATCCTTGTTGATGCAATCTACTGGTTAAGGGAAATATGGGTATCCATTACCGTTGCCTACTATGTCCCCATATTTCTCTATAATTATGAGCTTGATATTTTTTCAGTGGGGGGGGTCATCACCAATAACTACAGAAATATCAATTGCACAACTAAAATTTGAACAATATTATAGTAGAACATTTCTTACACAATACAACATGAACTGAACAATTATGTCTTATCTTTAGCAATATTCACTGAAGGTCCTGAATTCTAGATCATTAACCAAATCATAACAACATTTATTCATATAGAAACACCAAAAATACGAAATTGGTGAGTGACATAAAGTGTATTATCAAGCCAAACCATGTCATGTAACGTTATTGGTTTCAACATAAACTTGGGCTCGTATTATCTATGATTTGAGTCTCCTTGACTTGTACGCACCAACTATAAGTCAGTGTGCTTTATTCAGATGCCAACAACCCACCATAGAAGTCCTAAAGTAACCTAATTTGTCTAAGACTAATTAAACCCCACTCTATCAAAAGGTTGCCACCTCTGACGCTTAATCAACACATGGATTAGAATGCCTATACTACTCTAGCTACAAATTTTAGGCATTCAGAAGGGTACCAGATGATTAAGGCATATAATGAGAGTCATCACTTTGGGATGGCTCCTCATCCATTGATTTACAACTATGTTGTGCCATGACTCTCAAATGGTATCATAGTCAAACTATAATAATTCATAATAGGTATTACCCACTATTTTAGGGTCCCAAAAATTTCATGTGAGTGGTACGACTTATTCAAGAAAGGATCATGCATCATCTTGTCCATAATTCCCCAACAAGTCCATTATGAGATCCATTTTAAACTAATAGGTTTAATTCACTTAGTGTCAGACCTCAAGGGGGTGACAAATGACGTTCAAGGAATCTCATATACTAATTAACTGGGTTTGCCTATTTTTCTTGTGTGAACTAACTACAATTTTGATGTATTCTATGTATTTTCCATCCATTAGAAATTCTTCAAACACACATCAAGAAAAGATTCAAGTAAGTATATAACATATGTTTTATTTGTCAACTCATATCTAATGTACAATACTATGGTGTATTTTAGACACCAAAATCAATAGGGTTCATGAACAAGTCTTCATGATCTAGAAATAGCATTCATACATGTATACTATTATCATGAGGTGCATAATGTGTATAATGAAATCAATCATTATGGTTTCCACATCAGTTACTATCTGGATTGGTATAATAAATGAAATTGCCTCATATTATTATATGTACCTCAAAGTCATTATCATTTATTGGAATCTGATTTTAAATTTATGAAAGGAAACTTTTCATCAAAATTCATAATCTTTTTATATGTTTAATAGGTACTAGAGTGTCCTTAACACGTCACTAGATGTTTGTGCAGCTCAATTTAATTTCAAGTATACAATAATGTCTCCACTTAATGTATGCAAGACTGTGGTTACTTTCATCAAATTTCAAAGAAAAACATTTATATTGATTTGTAGTAACAAAATTTTAAACGGAGACGTACATGCATCCCTTATTTTAAGGAATAAGAACTGAGAGGGGATCCACTCATTACCAAATTGAGGAATAAACCTATTTCGTCAAAACACACTAACAAGTTTTTTGGAATATGTGTATTTTTACATTTCTTAAAATTATGGTATACAAGAATAGTAACAGAATAATTTAACATGACTACATTCAATTTAGAAGATTATATGAGGATCTCCCACAAGGGGCTTACATCAAGGCAAAAACTTCAAGGTATAAGCAGAGGGATATCCAAACTATTTCAAGTCTATCTCCTAAGAGTCAACTACACCAAGCTAGGTCCATGTCGTCATGTGAAACCTTTCACCTAAGGGGTCGGAAGAGTATCCCATAAGGGAAGACAAAATGGAAAATGCCAGCATAAAAGCTGGTATCTACTTATAAATATGTATTGATCAATATTAAGGAAAAGGATATCAATAAAATACTAATGACATCCTAGTCAAGAGGGAGAATGAACATCCAATTGGATATCAAAGAGAATATTTCAAGAAGATAACAATAAAAAAGGATTTCTTAGATTATATAAGGTCTCAACATAATATCTCAATTATAAATAATATTAAACATCACATGTCAAACAATTAGACTAATATTATTTAAGCATGCTCGAGACCCATAAAATTTCAAGCCTAAAAGTATTGGGTGGAAGAAGCACACCCTGCATATAATACATGCACCCTTTGTATGTACACGATAAGCACACTCGAGACGGAATATGCACATTCAAATGTTATGGAGATACAAAGGTACCACTATTGTAAATAAATTTGGCCTATTGTACATGCAAAAATGTAAAGGCAAGACATTCATGAGTTTTACATATGAAAATACTAGAGCAATATAAACATGTCGGTAGAAGATAACACAACTACCATGCTACTTTAATAATGTCTCTTGTAGGAAATATCACCTCTACATTATCAGGTGTGGGAATTTATACATCCACACAAAACACAATTGTCATATTATACTCATAGTCACAACATGATGCATATAAAAAGAATAAGCAAGTTTAGTTCAATAAGTAAGGGATGAGGACATCCATCATATATCAAGTGGGGGTTATAGGACTCATAAAAAGAAGATTCAACAATTTCAATAATGAAAGAGGATCTAGTAATAACAAGGATCTTCTAAATGAGAGCAAGTCAAGTAAATCACTCCACTAAGAGTATCACGATTAACAAGTTCCAAATAGACTGAGAGAGAAATATATGTCAATTGCTCGACATGGATAGTAAAGTGCAACATACCTCATATCAAGTTTACACATGTCCAACGTCAACCCTTGGTCCAAGTCAAGGTCATCAAAACACCTAATAAATACACATGAAATTAGGGTTAAGTTCATGTTAATCTTATGAACCCTATACATCATCGATAATGAGTTAGGTTACCAAAACCATACTATTGTGTAGATTATATTTATAAGTCAACAACATATTGTATTTTAATTTTCTGACTCATAAATTAAATATGAATTTCAAAATTTCAGGCTAGTTGGAAATATCCTTAAAGTCCCATATTTATTATATTGGAATTAGGTGATGGAAATCATATCATTTGATAGAGAAAAAACTCTTAATTCTATAACATATTTTCTTTTATTTTCCTAACCTATAGATTAATTACTATGAATTAATTAAGATAAAAAATAATTGATTTATTAAACAAATTTCCTTTGGCCAAATACTGATATATCCCCATGTATGATTTACAATCGTATAGTGTGACATGGTATATCAGTACATTGACATCGATTGAAACTCACACGATATCAAGTGAAATAAAAGGTCAAAAGACTATTTTTCCTATTAAAGCATGGAGCATAAACCAAGATGTTGAGGGAAAATTAGGCATTGCAAGTCCTTGATTTTCTTCCTTATCTATGATGCATGATCAATAACTACTCGAGTAGGCATCCATGGACATTGATCTTTTGATATGATCCCCAAACCAATGTTTTACATGGTCAGAAACAATCAAAGTAGATTCATAAGTTCATATCGATATCAACGAGCCAAAACTCAGGTGTTAAAGGAGCTGGAACCTCCCCAAGTTTCGTCGCCATTTATGGTAAAGGTGGAGATTCTATGTGAGAACACCAAATATGGGGACGAGATGAGGAAAATGGAAAGAGAGGCCACATGATGGTTCACCATCCTCAACATAGGCACACACAGAGACTACATATGGAAATGAAGGCGAGAACACAAAAGTGCACTGGAAGTAGATTTCATATCAGAAGAAATAGCTTGAGAGGGGGAAGTTGGAATACCTCAAAAAAGTAAGGACCTAATAAATATCTGGCTTTGGAGGATCACCACTAAGTGCTTGCGATCTCCCATGGCTCTTGGAAAGATGGAAACCTCACTCCAGGGAAGCTGAAATCCCCAACCCGAACTCCATACCACCTCTGAGACAAAACGAGATATGCAGAAGATAGGCGGAGCCGTTCGAGGTTACATAAGTGTAGAGGAATATTACCATAGGTCCTAGAAAGATTCAAGGAAGGTTTTATAGGGCCTAATGACCCAAAAATTTGAGGAGAAAGGAAAAGGAAAAGAAACATAGATGAAATAGGGGAAAGGAGAAACCATAATCCGATATTGGGTTGGGGTTTACTAGACCCGAGAAATATGAGGGTCATATGATGCAAAATTGTGAGGGGAAAGTAGGAGAGAAAGAAATGAGTAAGTACACTTAGAAACAAGATAGATATTTGAGGAACATAACCATGAATTATTTGACTTTCATATCACAAGTTGAAGACTACACATGGTTGTGAGGTATTGTCACTGGGCAAGCCCCAGGACCAAATATATCTCGCTAAAACCATCCTTCCCATTACATAGTCATTGATGCGATCTCCTGTTATGGGTTAATGGCCAGTAAAATTTGTGTTTCCGCTGCCTACTCTGAGGCCATAAAACCCAACATGTTTGTGTTCAGCTAGCTATATGTCTATTTTTCTCTTGTTTAAACCTATTACAATGGCTATATCTCGGTCCACAATATTGTCAACCGAGATTTTTTTTTTATAAGGATTTGCAATGTATGTGAGGTCCTATTGATGACTCATGACGAAATCGATCAATGCAAACCTGACGACTCAGATAGAGTCCAAAAAAGAATTTAAGGAAAGAACTAGCATAATGAAAGAATCTTATAAAACCAAGAAACAAAGGTGTGATAGGGAGATCACAATTTAAATGAATCATAATACAGTTCTACTTACATTGAGTTTCCATATAATAGAATTATCTTATAATCCAATTGGGATGGATATGGTTATCTATTTAGATTGAAACTTTGCAACTAGACTAAATAGGACCCAAGGAATCTTATTTCTAAATCAGATTTCACTTTTGAAGCTTTATTTTAGGAGTTCTAATACAAGTAGGGTATAACCCCTTATCTCAATATTCAATACTACATTGCCCAGTTATCATATACATTTGATATTTATAATATTCTTATCCTCGTAATATTATTAAAAGAGTTATGTTGTATTATATTATGCAAATTTCCATATTTTTACTTATTAAATCTAGTAAATCCATTTCTTCAACAATTACTTGGATAATGGGAAATTATTCACAAAATCTCCAATAATTATTCCATTCTTTGTATTAAGCATATTATACCACACATTAGTCAGTATTTATGTTTCTTCTCATTCAAATAAGAACTAGTCACATTTTAGTCATTATGCATGTATTGGTGAATGATGAATCATATTTGACATATTTAATGAGTTCTCTTGTATATTAAGCATCTTTTAGGTAGTAGGTCCACATTATGTCTATTGAGATATGGTTATGTGATTAAGCACCTAACTTTACTAATGTATCATCTATGGCATAAAACATACATAGGTTAGGGCTATATAATTACAACTTAGGGTCTAGGTCAACATGATCACTATACATTACACACACCTCATCAACATACATGAATTCTAGGTTTAGGATCCATATATCTTACTTATGGTCATACTAGGATTTATGGATCTAGAGCATGACAAGGATCACAACTAAACATAGACTAGGGTTGGAATTTTAGTTATATTATGTGTACATTCATTAGGGTACAACTATGTGTACTAGGGTATATCTGTAACCTTGTTCGGCCAATTCTAATGATCTAGGCAAAACATCATTCAATACACTTATTATGGTTTTTAGAGTGTAGATGTCAGGTTTTGGTATGTTACACTTCTACTTTGTATAAAAGTACTCATGTTATTCACAATACTCAAGGTCTCTACTAACTCATGTATATTCAATAAATGTATTAATTAGTAGTGAGGTTTCACATTAATGATTTACCTTTGGTTAGTAAATTGTGCACTTCTCAACTAGCCAACTCATTTGTTCCAAGTGGTAAATTATATTTTTAGAGGTTTTTCTATTCGTAGTTCTAAATATTCTTTGCAATGATCACTCCTTCAAATATTGACTCTCATAATTTAATTATTTATTTATTATGATGGAAATATTGTATAGAATTAACTCATATCAAATTCAATTAACTTTTCTTGATTCCATGAACTTATGAACGAGTTGATTTACTTTATGGTAAGTGAGTAAAATTCTAAATTAAACCATAACTCCAATTCCCTCACACAAATTTGACCTTTTTTTAATCATATAGTACTTTCCAACTCTTTTTTCAAATACGAACACTACATGTACAATTTCATTAATCCATCCAAAAAAAATCTCCAGTTAATCTCATTAAACCTATACAAAGTATAAATTATCATTTGGAAATGATCACTATTTGATCAGGAAATATCATGCGTTGTTCAACAAGTAGATTTTAGTAGTTTCATATACTAAATTACTCTTTTCCATTGATATTTATGATATCTAGTGTATAGATTTGGTTACCATAGTAAATTGTCATGTATGCATTTTTTCATTATTACTTGTAGAGTCCAACATAGAGATCCATGATGGGAAATTTGGGATTTCATCTTTGGAACACTAATAGAACACAATGTGACACTTGAAAACTAGTATGAATTATGATATTGTTTCAGTGTAGACTTAATATCCAAAACAAAAGATACTAATCATTTTGCAACTCAATCATGTAAGTCACTAACTTTCCAGCCAAGATACCATCCTCTCTCCAAGGGGTTTCTTACTTTGCTAACGATTACCTACCCTTCTTCCTCTCTAATCTAAGGGAGAATCACAATTATGCTGCCATAGATATTGGAATGTAAAGAAGTGAGAACCTCATAACATATACATTATAGGTCTGGTTATCTTACAAATCTCCTACTCACTCAAATAGATGTAGCACGTGATTAAGCTCATGAGAGTGGGTAGGGATCTTTGGGGCACAAATCTCTCAACCATAGTATAGGTGCCTTATGGGGCATGTGCCTGACCTTGGGATGAAGCTTAACAAGACGTGTTTATATTTAATAATGCTTCCTAGCCACTAGAATCATCTAGGAAGAATGTATTCATCATTAAACATGTCCAACATATATGTATATATATTTTCACTCGCATACCCCTTCAATGACCGCATTTCACTTTCTATTTGTCGTCAATTGATGCACTGAAAGACAAGTCTAAAACATGTATGTCAGATAAATTCTCTACTGAAATATTAGTTGATAGCTTTCCTTGAACCATCCATCTTGCTCGTCGATTGATATTGGTATCAGTTAAGAATTTGACCAATGACATCAAGTGGGTAAACATACAAGGTCATCAGTTGAGTCTTGATGTGGCCCAAACACACTAATCAAGGTTCAGGCCTACCAAGAAGGGATTAGACTAACCAACCACTTTCGACCACTAATTGAAATTGACCTTAACTTTTTTCCTTCTTTATTATATATAATGAATGCAGTATCTTGTGGATTTACCAAGTAACATTGGATTAACAACAAAACATCATGAGTCCACAATGGAGTATAATTTCTACCTTAAAATAGACTGAAGGGAAGGAGTTACAACTTCAATATACATCAAATACAACATTTTACAAAATATCTCTCAATCCTTACTATGACATTCTAGAACCAAAGGAAGTATAAGAGACCATCTAACTGAACCAACTATTTCTCTCTAGACCTCAAAAAAATATAGTCTCGATGGAAACTTGCTTCTGACTCCTCCTATTGAGTTGGACTTGTACCTGAAAAATGTTTCAATAGAGTGCATGAGCTATTGGCTCATCACATGTAGAGTTATAGAGAAGCTATGATATTTTAGATATGTATTGTTAATTGCATTAATAAAAATATTATCAAAATTGTAGTGGAAAACTATAAAGCAACCCTCATGGCAAGAGTTTTAAGAATAGTGATAATAAGTAAATCAACTAAATTCATTCATAAATATTTTATTCCTTTTATTATGCCCTAGACCCACATGAAGTATACCACGACATGTGGAAGTATCACAACAAGATATGCTCTCACCATATAGGACTTAGAGTAGTCTCGGGACTCTATTGTTGGGAAATACGGGCACAAAGTATAGTAGCAAAAACAAAACTTTATCTATATGTATTCCCATAACAGCAAGATCGCATCAACTACTATGAAATAGGAAGGATGGTTTTAACAAGTTATACCTAGTCCTGGAGGAAGTCTAGCAACAAAACTCGCTTCTTTGCAACTACTGATAAGTTTCTCTTGGACGGTGGTTGTGCATCTCCTAGTCTTCACCATGAACATCTGTCTGCGGAAGCTCTACATCATCTCCGGTGGTCTTGCCATAGACTACATGTTGACTTTTCTCTCCAAGCAGCAACCAAAGGACTCCTACCTATAGAGTAGTCTACATGGACCAACTAGAACCCTCACTAAGAACAGATAGGAAGGAGTTGTTTCTCTCGTTGGTGTACTAGTCACCAACATGTTCTCCCACAATGACAACTTCTCAGTTGTTCTCTCCTGTTGGCTATCCCTCTCTGTCAGGTAGGACTTGCATGGGCTCTCTTGGTTACCACAACAAGAGAGGACAATAGTTGTCAGAGGAATTGATTCTCAGTTGTCTGTGTTGTGTCTTGGGAAGCCTCCAGTACCCCTCCTTTTATAGGTGAGGTTTGGGTCAGGGTCCCTACTCTGTACAGGATTGCATGGGAGTGGAAAGGATTGAAAGAACTTGAACTTTCACAACCTGTGACAACCAAAACATCTATTTTGAACACCCATAGAGTCATCTGGTGTGCGAGATGGTCGTCTCACACTGCCAAATAGCTGTTTGGCAGTTTCCCAATCGCACACAAATTTTGGCAATTTTGATTCCAATTAATACACATATTAATTTTACTTGCTCATCAAGTATATGCAACTTAAACTATTCAAAATCATCCCGAACCTTCGTTCGACCCAATCGGGCTGTCTCACCTAGGCGAGATGTCTGTCTCAAATGAGCTGGTCGGTTCAAGGGCATAACTAAGCCAATTCAATCTTTGATCTACCTGACCACCCAAACAGTCTTCTCAATAATTAAGAATCCAGCCTGGCTGCCCAAACGGCCATCTCACTCAGTGAGATGTCATTTGGAAGACCTGGTCAGTCAATTGAGTGATCAGTTGTGTTAATTGAATACCTAAACACTTTAGTAATCAATCCAATTGTCATTCAAGAGCAAACTCCTCTTCTAGATGAGTTCCTATGTGCGTGACCCTATAGGTTCCATGTCACATTGGCACTGAATGTCCATAGATAGCTTATGATATTACAAGCAAAGAGTGGTTCCTAGTCACACATCAGTACTACCCAAGTGAAATGGACAGTTGGAGAACAACTTCAACATACAATCTGTGTAAGGTGTTGCAATGATTGTATAATTCTTTTATCTCTGATATCCAGGATGGAAATTGAGGCATGGTTGGTCATCCTCTCAATGTTCAATCTATGTTTCTTGAACTAAGAGTAGATTGTCTAAGATAATGTGACCTCAATATCATATATTGATTCACATGTGCATGCACGTGCATTTCTCAGTCTCACTTATTAAGTGGCCATGATATCATACTCCAGTAGGAGGGACAAATCCCATATCTATCACTCACAGTCTGTCCCCATGTGTCAAAGTCACCCAATCACCACCGTTATAACAACCCATGTTTCAGGATTACGTTTGATGATGTCAAAGCGTACCCAACAACATGTGATGAGTGTAGTGATTTTAGGTCTAAGAATCACAATCACCACCTTGAGAGATGACTGTGACCACAAAACCATGTGTCACTCTCAAGGTGGGTCTATCCGATACACTGTTCCCTAACATGTATATGTATGCTTGGTTTGATATTACCATATCATGACTAATGAGATTTAGTCATCAACCAACTCACACTATGATATTATGTGTTATTATTGTCTATCAACCTTCCACAATAACAACCAAATAGGGACATAATGAGAATATGTGTATGTACTCTTAACATCCATATGATCTCATAAACAAGATTAGTAACTTGACAACATAAGTCATTGAGTAATATATTTCTCTAGACATTCACTATGTATCCTCATTATCTCATAACTGAGTGAAATAGATGAACTGGAAGCTTGCCTTTATATATGTTATTATTAATAAAATCCTTTTAGGTAATTATGCCATGTAAATCATCATATGATTTTCTCCACGAGCATACCTTACCAATATATATGTCTACTAAACTAGCTCATTGACCTTCAATGGGGATCTCCACATGTGGACTTGTTGGATAAACAACTAGATGGATTAACTAGACTACTTCTCTAAACATGGGTACTCTAGTGGAGATTCAAAGCACTTGGCTTAACTATCTGCATCAGTAGTTCTACATGGGTTGACTCACTGAGAAGTATACGAAATAACTAAACTATATTGGTCACCACTAGAAATTATAGTTGGTGTCGAGTACCACACTACTTTAAGGAGACTGTCCTCATTGTGATTAGCCTCTCATACCTCTACGATACACTCCAACTACCTCATCATGGACTCTGCCTGTTGGTAAGCATGTTTTCTCCTTCATAGCACAAACCTATATGATGGATTCTACAATATTCATGACATATGCATTCTACTTGACTCTTTAGTTCCATCGATAGATTTACTACCGCATTGTTCTTATCTTAACTTGTACTTAAATATTCTACTTGTATTTTCTAAACAATGAACTTAGTCTGAATCAATGACATCAATAAATTCAACTTGGACAACTAAACTGACTACTGGACAAACTATAACGAACTACTCTTTGGCCTATCTAAATATCTATCTAGCAATAAATATCAATTAAATCATAGATTCACAACACAATTCCTTATTATAGAGATTAGGGCAAACCAGGGGCTCCTTTGCCTCTAATTCTACCATTAGAATTCACCACAATGTTGTAGATAATTTACTCTCAAGCATAATGCATATGTAAAAAAACATAAATATGCTAAGCAACCAACTGTTAAACTAAAATCATATATTTTGGGCTTAGTGAATTGAATATAATATCCAAGAGGCACGTTATCTTTATGATTTTTGGCTTAATTTTTATAAAAATCAAGGTTAAGGGGTGATTTTTGACCCACCCAGATCTGATCCTAGGTTATTAGTCTCATTTGTAGGTTTGATATGGCCAAATTTTGATCTAAGAGTATGGATTCGAGATAGAATCTTGAAAATACACCTTCTAAAAACCTGATGTTAGATTTGTTGCTCCAAACAAGGTCTATAGGATGAAGGGGATGAAGAGAGTAGTGGCACACATTAGTTCTCTATCAAAATTGAGGCATATTTAGGCATTCTTTTAGGAAATTTATCTCATATTCATATGTTTTATGAACATTTTCCCTAAATTTTCTAAAATGATCCATGTGCATCAATATTTTCCATTTTCTATGTATTTAGACCGAAATTTCTTTATTTAGTTATTTGCCTAACATATTGTTGCTTCATTTTAGACTTGATTGAGCAAAAAACAAAAGAAAGTTGGTACCACTAACTTTTGTGGGTGGCACTGGCATGAGAAGAAAAGGAATTGACACATACAAACTGAGAAAAAGGAGGATAAATGTCAAAAGGGTTAATGGTACCCACAACCTAAGTCGGTGGCACCAAGATTTAGAGCCCTAATTCACAATAAAGTGAAGAATCATGGCACTGGCATTTGTATGACAACCAATATAAAAACAACAAAAATTTGACGGTCTTTGGCCATGTGGTGCCTTAATTCTCCCTATATAAACAAGAAGAGGACAACCATCTAAAGGCATCACATTGGGAGGCAAGGTATCTCATCTGAAGGCTATCCCACATGCCACCCTTAGAGGAACTAGAGCCCAACAAGGAGGAGACGAAGGATCCAGAGCAACCTTTTGGGAGTTTTCTATGGCTTTGATCTCCTTCCTCCCTTATTTTAATTCTTTGTTGAACATGATGGTCTAAACTCCCATTCTTTAGGAATCAGGAGTAGCCCAATCTTAACTCTATGCAAGTTCGTATTCTGATTCATTACAATATATCCTTTACTTCTGATTTTACCAATTCAAAAATGTATTGCCTTATTTATGATTGATCACCATAATTTTGTCGTGGATTATTAACTCCTACCAAAATAGAGTGAAGAGTTAGAAAATCCATTTTCATAGTCAATAGTAGACTATGAAAGTTGGCTAATTACTATTAAGTAATTATGTAGATATAGTTCTTATCATTTACTCTCTTATATTGATGCTGCAAAAGAGAATTGGCAACTAGGCTAAACAATGTGCTATGCTACAAAAGTAGGTAGTACAAGATACAAATACTTAATCCAAGGGAGTAAAATAATTTGTTCTGATATGATAGAATGCAAGTATAGGATGACACATGGGTGAAGTTGGTACCCTAAAGAATCCATATATCTAATCTTTTATTCACTTTACTTTCTGCACTTGTAATTCTAGATCTTAGTTTTTAATCACTCAATAACTCTTCTATTAGCTTTAGATGATTTTCTTTCATTTCTTAGTAGTTTCTAGTAGTACCAATTCCCTAAGTTCAACTTTCGAGCCTCTGTGAGTCCCTTTACTACTTTGACGCATACATGTGCAATTAACACACACACTTAAGTCATTGTCAAGTTTTTGGCTTTGTTATCAAGGAATTGGCAATGCTAGCACTATGGCTGATCAAAATCGACCACTCTAATCTACTTTTTCTTTTGTTACCTTTTCTTTTTCACTAAAAAAACTATTGTGAAATCTTTACTTTTTTGGTAAGTTTTTTGTGATTCTTGTAATCCAATTTTCTTTTAAGGTACTTATTTATGGTCCATACACAGATTTCAGGCTGTAGTGAGTCTTCTTTGCCACCACCATCCCATGATAATATATAAGTTGAGAAAGAAGAGGAGGCTATTCTAGAACAACCAATGATAGAACTTGAAGACATGTCTGACCAAGGGGAGAATAATGATGATGTTGAAATCTCAGACGATGAGCAACCCATATGGGAAAAGATCAAATCCTTGTCTATTATGACACAATCAGGTCCGAGCTAGAGGCAATCAGTAAACTTGGGAAGCAATTAGATAGATCCTGGGATTGTTGCACTTATCAAGTCATGATATTTCCACAACCACTGTAATGAGGAACCCATGCAACACATAAATGATTTTGTTGAAAGCTATGCCATGATTAAATTAGACTACATTTGTACCACTGCTATATATTTAAAACAAGTTCCATATTCTTTAATAGATTGGGCTAAACATAGTTCTTAAGTTTTCCCTATGAGTCAATAGGATCTTGGGAGGAGATGATAGACATTTTCTTTTAAAAAATATCCCCCTCCCAAAAACCCAATAATCTGGTCAATAAAATGTATGGGTTCAAACAATTTTCTAATGAATCATATTTAGAGGCATGGGAGAGTATTCAAAACACGTTAAGTACCGTACCATGGGATTATTTTGTATAGGAAAGTAAAGACCTATTCATATAATGTCTTGCATACAAGATTACAAATCATGCTTGATAGTGTTGTTGTGATTTTTTTTCAAAATAATAAACCATCAAAATGCCATGAGATCTTGAAGGATACGACCAAAAAATCAATCCTACGACAATGAGAATGAGTGTTCTACCTTTGCAAAAAGTGTTAAAGAACCACAAGAAATTATGGAACTCAAAACACAAGTGAGTTGTTGGAAAAAAAACTTGAGAAGCATAATGCACTCTCATGTGGAGAGGAAGAAGATTGCATGTATATGAAACATCCCAATAGAAGGTATGAGTATCTTGGAGTAACAATAAAATTTTTTCTTGGAAGGATTCTAGTGACTATCAAAATGATGTGTCACAAGCACAACATCACCAGTGTACCAACGAAAAAAACCTAGACAATTCCAGCAACCCAAAACAAGTTTGTGACTTGAGGGATATCCTTGGAAATTTTATCAATGAAACCGAGGCATACTTTGAGAAATTCAATAGGGAAAAGCTAAACATGGAATCTCAACTCATGAGCTTGGAAACTCAATTTTCATAAGTAACATTAGATGTGTAAAAATTGAATAAACTTTCTCAATAAGGTTTTACATGTAATATTGAGACTGAACATCAGCATCACCAGTACAAGAAAATTTCTATCTATGGTAAAAATGGATGTGCAATGAATGTTGAGAAAGCATTCACTGCATAATACACTCCTGAACCAAGCTTCCTAAAATATATGTAGACCTATGAGCCACAACCCTTCCCTTTTTATGTTTGGATAAATGGACTATGGAGAGAGGAAGAGATATGCATGCAAGAGGAAGTTCCATTTTTCTGAAGAAATCATGAAGGAAAATAAAGGAGAACCAAGTGCTCCTTAAAATCCAAAAAAGATGCTCCTACAACAAGAACAAGTAAAGGTCCTACTACAAAGTGGAAAATCATGATTGATAAGGAAAAAAGGGGCTGGGGGTGTCGGGTGGGGGAGGCGGGGTTGCCGCTTTTTTCAACACAGAACCAGCTACGATGTGGCCGACCGTTCCATTTCCAAGCCACGTGAATTTTTGATATTCTTTTTTATTTCTCATCAAACGAATGATGAGTTTTCCTGAACTTCCTACATTGATTTGGGGTTATGCTCTAGAAACCGCAATATTTATACTTAACCACGTACCATCTAAATCAATTCAAAAGATACCATATGATATATGGACTGGGAAACGTCCCAAGATGTCTTTTATGAGGATTCAGGGGATGTCAAGATTATATCAAGAAAATATTTCCTGAAAAGCTTGGCCTAGATCAGCTAAATATTACGTTGTTGGTTATCTCAAAGAATCTAAGGGATACTACTTGTATAACCCAACTGACAACAAAGTGCTTGTTTTAAGAGATGATGCATTCCTAGAGAGGGAATTCATTTCCAAAGGAATAATTGGGAGGAAAGTAGAACTCAAAGAGACTCGAGACCAATAAGAAAGCATTGAACCTATAGAGGTACAAGAGAAACATAGAGAGTCACAAGCTGATGTGGAATATCAAATTCTTCAGGTAACATGGGAACCTCATAAATCTAGTAGGAGACGCCTTGAGCCAGAAATATTTGGTTATGTTGTGACTTAGGAAGGCAATGAATTGGTCATTGATGATGAGTAGATTGTCTACCTATAAGCTGTTAAGGGACCAAAATCTATGAGGTGGCTGGAAGCCATGAAATCTGAGATGGAGTCCATGTACACCAACAAGGTATGGACCTTAGTGGATCCACCTGAAGGGGTAAAACCCATAGGGTGCAAGTGGGTCTTCAAGAAGAAGACTGACATGGATGGTAATGTACAAACTTATAACAGGTTGATTGGTTGCAAATGGTTTCAAACAAGTTCAAGGTGTTGACTATGATCAAACCTTTTCTCTAGTTACCATGGTTAAGTCCATCAGGATCATGCTTGCCATTATAGCCTATCATGACTATGAGATTTGGCAAATGGATGTTGAAACTGCATTCCTTAACGGGAATCTTCTTGACATGTGTATGTTACACAACCCAAGGGTTTATAAATCTAAAGGATGCAAATAAAGTCTATAAGTTATAAAGGTCAATCTATGGATTGAGGTAAACATCTTGGAGCTGAAATCTCCATTTTGACAAAACAATCAAAGAGTTTGTCTTTAGTCAAAATGAAGATGAACTATGTGTTTACAAAAAGGTTATTGGGAGAATGATTGTATTCCTCATATTGTATGTGCATGACATACTATTGATGGGGAATGACATTCCTACTTTACATATGGTAAAGATCTGGCTAGGAAATACATTATCTATAAAAGACTTCAGAGAAGCATCCTATATCTTAGGAATCAATATCTATAGAGATAGATCTAGAAGTCTTCTTGGACTAAGTCAGAGTACATACTTTGACAAAGTGTTGAAGAGGTTCATCATGAAGAACTCAAAGAGAGGCAACCTTCCCATGTCTCATGGTGTTATTATCTCTAGACCTCAATGTCCAAATCTTATAAAGAAAGGGAACAAATGAATCAAACTCCATATTTGGATCTATCATGTACACAATGCTATGTACTCATCCTGATGTTTCATATTCCTTGAGCATGATGAGTAGATATCAACAAAATCTCGATGATGCCCACTGGAATATCATGAAGAACACACTTAAGTACTTGAGAAGAACTAAGGATCCGTTCCTTGCCTATGGTGGTAAGGAAGAGTTGATGGTAAAGGGTTACACCGATGCGAGCTTCCAAACTGGCAAAGACAATTATCGATCACAATTAGGATTTGTATTTTCCCTCAACAACGGTGCTGTAAGCTAGAAGAGTCCCAAGAAAGAGGCAGTTACAGATTCTACAACAAAGGCGGAGTATATTTTTGCATCCAATGCAACAAAAGAAGCTATATGGATCATTAAGTTCATTTCTAAACTTGGGGTGGTTCCAACCATCAACGATGCAATTGATCTATATTGTGACAACAATGGAGCTATTCTACAAGCTAAGGAACCCAGATCACATTAACATTCTAAGCACATACAAATGAGGTTCCATCTTATACGTGAGATCATACAACAAGGAGATGTGAAGATTTGTAGAGTGCCAACTGAAAGCAATATTGTTGACCTCTTGACGGAAACACTATTATAGTAGAAGCATGATGGTCATGTTAGATCACTTGTGATTAAGTTCATGGGTTATTGACTCTAAGTGCAAGTGGGAGTCTATTGATATGTATGCCCAGTGAGTCAATCATATGATGATTGTAATGACATAACTTGTAAACAATTTGATTAGTAATAACGACAATCTTCCAGTTTATTCTATTTTACTCAGTTATGAGATAATGATGTAACATAATAAATATCTAATGAATGATGTTACTCAATGACATATGTCTTCAGGTTGAGACTTGAACAATGAGATCATATAGATGTTAATAGTATATACATTCTTATTATGTCCCTAGTCAGATGTTACTGAGGAAGCAAGCTGGACTTGTGTATTAGTTGATGACATAATCTCATTAGTCATGATGTGTGAAATCACACCAAACACAAAGATACTTGTTAGATAAGAGTGTATCAGACAAACCCACCTTGAGAGTGATACATGAAAACCATTTTATGGTAGTAAGAATCAACTCTTATAGTGATGGTGATTATTGTGGTTCATAGAATTGGAATCACTAAACTCATCACATGCTGTTTGATGTACTTTGTCATTATCAAATGTGACCTTGAATAAGGGTTGCCATAAAGGTGATGCTCAAATGCATTATGGCACATGGGGCATATCCTAACCACTTGTTAAGTGAGACTAAGAAATGCATGGCCATGCTGGTGAAATCAATATGTGATATTGAACTTACACATATCTTAGACAGTCTGTTCTAGTTCAAGGAACATGGATTGAACATTGAAAAGGATGAAAATTCCATGCCTCGAGTTCAATCTATATATCAAAGATAAAGGAACTATACAATCACTGTAACGTCAATCATGGATTGTAGGTTGAAGTTGTTCTCCAACATTTCGAATTACTTGGGTAGAAATGATATATTTCTAGATACCAATCATTGTTTGTGCTTTCATAAATTAGTTATGTACATTCACTACCAAAGTAACTATATGGTCACACACAAAGGAATGCACTTGGAATAGGAGTTTGTTCATGAATGATATTTTACATTGATTACTAAAGTTTTAAGTATCCAATTTAAAAAACATTGGCAATCTGCACTCTGAAATGATTGATTCAATAAGTGAACTGATCGACTCAAGTGCATGAACCAATTAGCTCAGGTTGTGAACCGATCATTTGGTAGATCAATGATATTGGGTCAAGGACTAATGATGACATCATGTTTTGCATTAATCAGATATTAATTATCTAAACAGTTGTGAATAGGAAACATAGTGAAATGACTAGCCCAAGTGTTGAATCAATTGTTTCATGTGTGAACTAACTGGCTCACAGGTGAACTAATCAGTTTGACATTCATAGGTTCTAATAAATCATGAACTCCATCTCTTCGACCCCAGACTGACTAGAAACCATGACCCCGACCCTACTATAAATAGAAGGTCAATTGGGGATTCCCAGACACAACAATAAGCTCTGACAATTGTTGTCTTCTCCAGATGTGATAACCAAGAGAGTCTGAGAAAGTTCTACCCACCAAAGGGAGGAACAACAAAGGAGAAACAATTGTAGGAGAGCAATTTGATGCTAGCATGTCAATTAGAAGGGACAACTCCTTCCTATCCATTCATTTAGAACAACAGGAGTTCCCAAAGGTCCATGTGGATTACTCTAGATGTGAGAGACACTTATCCTACTAGGAGGACGCCATGAATCGCTATCTGTGGTGTCTAACCAGGAGGCTAACAATGATAGCTATCTGGGTGTAACTTGAAGAAAGGCACACACTATTATAAGGGAATTGTCTCTAGACTTTCTCTCAAACCAGGTATAACCTTGCAACCCTCTTTCCCATCTCATAGTTGTTGATGTGATTCACTATTTAATGGGGAATATGTCAAGTAATTTTTTTTTATTTCCACTGCCATACGCGATGCCATATTTCCCAACACCCATATCACCAAGGTGTACCTTATTTTTGGAGAGCCCATCATTAAGAAATTTGTGGTTAAGTGTGCTTTGTATAGAGTAGTACTAGGATGGGTGACTAGTCAGGAAGTTAATATACGGCTTTGTGTGAGTGAGGATGAAGCATGCAACCAGGATAGTGGTGATTTGTAAGGCCAAACATCATTCTTGAAACTATACTACAACCTTATGAGGTGGGTGCGATCATTATAAATGGTATTAGAGTCAATTTCCCTCGAGTAGGTGGACCCACATCAGCATGTGGCACGTCAGTGTTGTGTTGTATGGTCCATGAATGTTAAAAGGGCTATCCATGGTGATGTAGCCACCCTTGCGTTGGTACCAGTCATCCAAAGCTAGATGCACATGGGCCATTTTGGGTCTATACTAGAATGGGAAATATTACAAGGCCATATAGTCAAACCTTGATGAGGATGTCATAAGTTTAAGTTGGGGAGATTGTAACATCACATGATTTGAGGTGTCTATTATATGATCTTAAAACAAATGATTTGACTACTCATATCACCAAGGTGCACCTCCTTTTAGGGAGTCCATAAATAATAACTTCACGATGAAGCATGATCAACCTATTGTAGTACATGAGTGAATGAACTGTCAAGAAGTAGACCCTGACTGTGCATGATTGAGGACAAAGCACGCACCCAAGGCATGTGGTGGTTTGTGGGGTCAATTATCTTTCCTAAAACTTTATTGGAGCTTTTGACAATGGGCCCGAGCGTTAAAAGTGTGATGAAACAACCCTTGCATTTGTAGCCATTGTCGGGAACTATGTATACATGGGCCATTATGGGTATGAACTAAACTGGGAAAAGATTAGTACTCAAAATAAACCGATCCTTGACAAGGATGTTAAGAGTCTAAGTGGGGGAGATTTTAACATCCCAAGATTTGAGGCATCAGATAAATTGATCTTAAAAGGAATGATTAGGCTATCCATATCATCAAGGTGCACCTCTTTTTAGGGAGCCCATTACTAAGAACTTTGTGGTTAACTATGATCAGACTTGAGTAGTACTAGGATGAGTGACATATTGAGAAGTTAATACAAGTTGTGTGTGAGTGAGGACAAAGTGCACAATTGGGGCCAGTGGTGGTCTTTGGGGCCAATTGACATTCATAAAAAGCTACTAGATCCTTGGGTGGTGGGCCCGAACGTTACAAATGGTATCAGAGAAAAACCCCTCTAGTAGGTTGGCCTACATAGGCATGTAGCATGCTAGTCTTGAGTTGTGAGGTCTAGACATGTTGAAAATGGCTATCCATGGCATTGTAGCCGCCCTTGTGTTGGTAGCCATGATTTGGAGCTGGGTGCACATATGTCAGCAAGGGTCTTCACTAAAATGGGAGAATGATAATGAGGCCTTATATGAGCCTAGATGAGGACATCAAGAGTTTAAGTTGAGGAGATTTAACATCCCATGATTTGAGGTCTCAGATAAAATATTCTTAAAAGGAATGATCGAACTATCCATATCACCTCCTTTTTAGGGAGCCTGCCACTTAGAACTTTTTGGTTAAGGGTAGTTAGCATATAATAGTACTAGGATGGGTGAACCATTGGTAAGTTGATTATGAGTTGTGTGTGAGTGAGGACAAAGTGTGCAACCGAGGCTAGTGGTGGTCCATGGGGTCAATCATCGTTCTTGTAACTCTACTATAGCCTTGGGTGGTGGGCCTATGTGTTACAATATGTTTGACATAACCATTAGATGGGAATATATTCATTTTCCATTATTAAAGTTTTTATAAAATAAAAATAATAAATATATTTATTATATGTTCATATTAACTAGAAAGAACAACTAGTACATTTTTTCCTATTTATAAAAGGCATACCAGCAAGCAAGTCTATATTTGAAACTTGAGTTGTGGATATCCTGAGAATTGTTCCTCTTGATGCTCCCAATCTACTGACATCACATAGATATCCATGCAAAATAATGACAATCATGCCCAGTAAGTAGAGTTATATATATATAATAGGTAAAAAATATTTTGTAATTAAAAACATGAATCAAAATTAAAAAGTTTCATAAAAAAATTCATAATATTGCTTAACAACATTAATTATCTTGACTAATGAATTTTCCTCATCAAGTTTACATAAGTCCTTTTAAGCGTTCAAATTGAATCAAGTTTGCTCCCAAAAACTTGATAAGGCCAATTTTGGTTCAAACAAGTCCTATCAAGGCTCAACATAATATCTACGAATGATCAACTAAAGGCTCAACATTGACATACGACATTTCAGGCTTACATGTAATTTAAGGGACAATAGCCACTGCCTTTTTACATTACTTGTAATCATTTAAAGGATTACTTTCAATGTTTCTCATTATTAAAAATATAATAATTAGGTCACATGTAACATGAAACTAGTAGTTACGGGGTAAACTTTTATTACCATTTTAGGAATATTAAGAAAAAATAGAGTGGATCCTTATAATAACAATCATTATATGAAATGAAATCATCCAGTTTAGTATAATTAGATAGAAACCATACTAATACTCATGCACATATCTACTATTACCTAAAGTAGCAGAATGTTCCTTTTACTTCCTGGTCTAAGGTCTAGAGTGTTGTAATCATGAACAACCTACATTAATACCCTTGTCTTACCCCATTATCCCGACTATAGTAGAATTAGGTTTAGGGTTTTTCCTAGGTTTTAGTGTTACTTAGGATGAAGTGTAAATTGGAAACAATTCATTTATTAAGTTAAATTTGATATTTTAGATAATAAATGCACCATTTTTTTCATCAATTTTAGGTTTTCCACTATAGTGTTTTCTATACCCTTGATATGATTATTACTTTTACATATATGTGAATACATGTTTTTGATTAATTAGATGTATGTAGGTTGACAAGATGAGGATCGAGTCTTTTAATGATTTAATTGTTCAATTGATTATAATCATTCTGTTATTTAGTAATTATTCTACATAATTCATAATTACCTTCTCATTTACTATCATATTATTATTGGTATTTTTATTAGATATCATATTGCATTTGTGTATTATTAGGAGATAATGTTTTCAATTTAGGATCATTAGGGTAGACTACTAGTGATATAGGGTTTGAACATTCATGTTTCATGTTAGGTTACATTTTTTAATATCATTACATAGGAAACATACACTGTCCCATTAAAATATTTAATTTGAGTATGTCGATTAATGATGTTCATATTTTTCTTAGGTTTACAATGTTATTCTAAATTTTTAGTTGGTTTTGAATTTTTATAACATGTACATTAATTTCTATGGTATTTGAAAGACTAGAGATGTATATCTAATCACAAAAAATATAAAGAAAAAATTTTCTTTTCATAAAAATAATCATAGAAAAGATAAAAGGTCTCAGTGTGGCCCTACTAGTGTAAGTGGATCAGTGGGGTGCATCTACTTGACCCAAATCCATTGTAGCTAAACTACATGTTTAGGATAAAATAGAAGCAAAAGTGAGTTTTATCCCTCATCTTCAGAAAAAAAAAATCCAAAGCATCAGGAGGGAAAGTTGCTAAAAGTGGTGATGTGTTTTTTTGAGGAGAAGAACACAAACAAGTAGGAAGCATGGGAAGAGTAAGACAAGCTCATCATGACAAACTCAACATAGATGAAACTCGACCTAAATTGTTTTGTGTGTGCAGGGTATCAGTCAAGTTGTCACCATGACAAACTCAACCGACACTGAGATTTATCAAGAGCCACACAACTTGCCAGTCGAGTTGTCATTGGGACAAACTCGGCCAACAAGGCAATCTGTGATGAAACTTGGTAAATGCTATAAAAGTATTTAAACATTCAATTTAAGTGCATTTATTTTTTTTCTCAGCTTAGTTACAAGTCATAGCATCATAAAATGTTTTACAAATTTGTTCTAATTGATTTAAGGCCTTTTCCATAAAATGCTCTTGCATTGATTCTGTTTTTTTTGGTCAAGATAGGGCTTGATTGAATTCATTCTGTTCATGTACCTAATACCTAAAATTGATCTCAAATAGACACACTAGATACATATGAATGGAATGGTTAAGTCATCATCAAACTATGGACAAAGTATAACTATTAGGTCAACATTCTCCCCTTTTTACAGATGACAAACCATTCCTTAACATATGGAAAAAGACATGAAATTTTAACCATTTTATACCTATGATGAGTAGGGGGATACATGAACGTATGAAATTAATTGCTCCCCCTCAGTTCATGCTTATACAAATTAGGTCAGGTACACAAAGAACACAAGAACCAGACACACACACACACACACATATATATATATATATATATATATATATATATATATATATATATATATATATATATATATATATATATATATATATATGCAATTTCTAGAAAATAAGAGAGATGCAATATGTAGAGCAATTTCAAAATGGTACCAAGTTGTTTCTCCCCCTTTGTCATTTAAAAAAAAGAGGGGGTAGAAGATCTAGGGTTGGTAGTCTCCAATGCATAAGCAACAGATACCAAACACATAAACAATATATAGATAACCACCAAGCACCAAGCAAGTAGTGTAAACTAAATAGCATTGAGTCATAATCAAAATATGTGCTGCATACACCTGAACTCATAAAGTAGTAGAGTAAAGAGTAAATTTTACAAAGATAAAGATTACAAATCAAATGATAATAGTCTAAAAGTAAAAACAACAATTAGTGAAGAAATCAATTGATGGTAGAAATAGTATCCTTTGACATGATTTCCCAATGAATATTACATGCTAAGCATGACAAAATGCAAACACATGGGCACTCATAGACCTAAAATTAAACATCTAGGTCATCTAGGTCTATCTCCTCATCAGACTGGTAATCCTCATCATTGATGGGTTACATGCACTTAGAGGTGTCAGTAGTAGTAGCAGAGTCATCACCATCTGCAAGTCCACCATCATCATCAGATACGTGCACCTCATCATCAATGTCCTCGTCATCAGAATCTTCATCCATCTCCTCATCTTCAGAAGGTCCAAACAAGCGAGTAGCAATGTTGCTTTGCCTAAGAGATGCCACATGCAAACAATGTGTTGGCTTGATCGAAGTTGGATGTAGACACCCTGTCAAAACTAACAAGCATAGCAGAGGCAGGGCCAGGTGGAAGAGCAAGAAACTAAGTATCACTCAGATGAGGATGTGAAGAGGAAACAATAGATCTAGCACCAAGTGTGGGATGGGAAGCGGAAGAAGTATACTGGTTGGCTAGGTAGAAGTAATCATATGTGTAGGTAGCATAGTCATGAGCAGAGAAAGAGGGCTGGTAGGTCGTGTAAGGATGAGGGCAAGAGAGTTTCATGTTGATCATAATGTGGACAAGGTCTTGATGAAGATGCTCCTAAACCTACATGTTGTATGCAGTTTGGTGCATCATGTAACCCATAAGGGTTTCATTTGATACATAGAATTGATCACATGTAGGTCAAGGAGGAGGAGGTGAAGGCTGGGTTGAGGAGGAAGAAGAACATGAGGTAAAGGGACTAAAAGCATGGGAATCCTTCTTGACCCTAGTCTCACTAATGTAGACCCCTTCCCAATTTTGGGAGTACTTCAGATCCTTAAAAAGGGATTTCTCAGTGAGACTATGGAAGAGGCCACAAATGAGGTTAGGATAAGGGGGTTGGGAGTCCTCTGAGTTCTTTTTTGAGTCAAAACATTTCATACGGTGGAGAATGTATCTAGAACATTTGACTCGGTTCCCCTGAAGGATGAAACAAACAATCATCATCAAGTTTTCAACAATGTTCATCTGATTTCTCTTTGGATGTACATTGCAATTGACATTTAAGGCAATGATGAGTGCAAATCCAAGGAAAATGAAGGTAGGATGGATTTATTCCTAAAAGAAATGTCAGGCTTCTTCATGACTTTATGGATGTTAGAAAGATAAAGCTTTGGATCAAAGATATTATAGAAATCATCAAGATAAAGTAAGTCCAGGATAAAAGGGTAGGAGGATAACCATCTCTCTGCATCCATAGGAGTAGCTGAAAAAAAATAGGAATTACGATCATCCTCAGAGATAGTCAGCTTAGTCCCAACAACCATGGTAGAAAGGATGATTTGAGTGGATGGTAGAGGAATAAGAGAGTAATTCCAAGTTAAATTCACGTAAAATTCATGAACTACTTCGGTGCTTGTGTATGAATTAAAGAAGCAAAAATGCTCTATGCATAAATCACCTAGGCATTGGTGTAAGAAAAGATCACAAATTTGGTTTAGAAAAACATCCTTTGATTACGAAATAGGTTTAAAAGGAAAAGGCGCTCGAGGTAGGATCTCCTTGTACCCATTCAAAACTTGTGGATGGATGAAAGATGCACCATCATATGTTATAGTGCATGAGCAAGGAGTCGGAGCTTCATTTCCAGAGGTCGAGCTTTTCTTATTCCAATTGGTTGCCATGGAGCCAAGCTAAGTAGGAGCTAGAGAAACCAAGAAAACCTACAAAAACCCACACAAAACAACCTAATAAGGGTTTAGGAAGGTTGATCAAAGGTTGAAAAGGGCTGGAAGAGGGATGTAAGGATGCTAGGGTTTAAGGGTGAATGAAAGGGGGTTAGTATCAGTCGTTTTTCTCTAGTTGAGAGGGAGGAAATTGGCCGATAGACCGTGTTGACTTGAGAGTTATACATTGTCCATATTTTGATAATGACTTAACCATTCCATTCATATGTATTTAATATGTTTGTTTAAGATTTATTTTAGGCTTTAGGTACATATAAAGGATCAAATTCACCAAGCCCTAGCTTGTCCAAGTTTAGGTCAAAAGCATTGCAAATGTGCTATTTGGGAAAACACTCCAAATCACCTTAGAATATCTTTGTAATCATTGGTTTTGATGATATGACTTGTAACTAAGATGAGAAAAAATCAGGGACCCTTAATTCCATAGTTTTATCATTTAGGCTCCGATTGGTTTGTCGTAACTGGTCTAAACAACTTATGAACTAGAGTTCCTTAAGAAATTTTTCATGATTGTTTAAAGTAAGTCTTGGAACTTGAGTTTCGTGACTTTCAGTGACTTACATACTTACATACAAAACATAGTTCTGGAGTTCCCTCTCAAAAAGAGCAAAAAACGAGTTCCGGGACAACTAACAACATTTTTATATATAATTATATATTTCATTCATCATAAATGACACATGTAAAATATTTATGACTAAAAATATTAGCGGTGTGGATATAGTTTGTTGCTAAAATCATAAAATTATATGACTAAATACCATACATTATAATCACACTATGTAAAACATTTTACAACATAACCACCATAAGTGCGATTTACAAAATACAAAATACAAACATCATGTGAAAAACACACCGCACCATGTAAAAATAATATGATTTACCTAATATATATTCATTCTTCATGTTTAAGCAATGTGATGTGAAAAATGATGATTAAATATAACCATGCATGAATAATTGTTGGTATGTATGCCCATAGAGCAAGTCATGTGATGATTGTAATGGGATACTTTGTAAATGATTTGAATAATAATAAAGGCAATTTCCAATCTATATGTTTAAACTGTTTCTGAGATGATGGTGTAACATGATAGATGTCTAAAGAATGGTTTTACTCAATGACATATGCTTTTGGGTTCATGACCTAAACGATGAGATCATACTAATGTTAAGAGTATACATTCTTGTTTAGTCCCTAGTCGGTTGTTATTGTGGAAATAACCATAGACATCAATAACACTGAAGACAAGATTGTGTGTTGGTTGATGATAGAATCTCATTAGTCATGATATAGTGATATCAAACCAAGAATATAGGTACTTGTTAGAGAACAAGATATCAGACAGACCCACCGTGAGAGTGACACATGGAACCATGACTTGGTAGTCATAGTCAGCTTTCACAATGATGGTGGTGAGTGTGATTCTTAGACCTGAAATCACTACACTCAACACATGTCGTTGGGTACACTTTGACATCATCAAACACAGTCCTGAAACATGGGTTGTTATAAAGGTGATGATTGGGTGGCGTTGAAACATGGGGCTTTTGAGGGGTGAGTGATAGATATGGGATTTGTACCTCCTGAGGGAGTTTGATATCCTTGGCCACTTGATGAGTAGGATTGAGAAAGGCATGCACATGCATGTGTGAATCAATATGTGATATTGATGTCACACACATCTCACCCAGTCTGCTCTGAGATCAAGAAAATGAATGAATGTTGACAGGATGACTGTTCCATGCCTCTAATTCATTCTAGATATCAGTGACAAAGGAATTATACATTCACTGTAACACCATTCACGGATTGTAGGATTGAAAGTTGTTCTCCAACTTTCTATTTCACTTGGGTAGCAATGATGTGTGACTAGGCACCGCTCTTTGCTTGTGAAGTCATAAATGTTATGGACTTTCACTGCCAACGTGAATGGACCTGCAGGGTCACACACATAGGATTTAACCTGGAAGAGGAGTTTTGTCCACAAGCAATGTTTAGATTGATTACTAAAGGAGTTTAGTAGTTCAATTAAACACTCAATTAATCGATAGCTCAATATCATAATGTTCAAGGTGTTGGACGCATTGATTGGAGTATTAGATTGATTGAAATCGCAATTGACTGATTCTGCACAATCCACACTCCAAACCGATCGGCTCATGTGATGAACCGATCGACTGAGCTTGGTGAACCAGTCAGCTCAAGTGTTGAGCCGATCGGCTCAAGATCAGGGTGAACTGATTGATTCAAGTGTTGAAACGATCGATTCAACTGGTGCAACCGAGCAAGTTGGGAAAGTAGGATTGGTGAGAATTTTCCTTGCGTTTCACTTGCCCAATTTGATTGGAACAAGGATTGGTATTCGATACCAATTAGAAACAAAAGAAGGAAAGTCAATCGGGAACCCCAACCGATCGGTTCAGGAGTGAACCGATCGGTTCAAGGGTCCCAACTAACCAGTTGAGGTGTCAACCGATCGGTTCAGGTCCCCAACTGACCGTTTTAGTTGTGAAACGATCGGTTCAGGTTGCGAGTTGGTTGCTTTTGTGGAAAATCTCGAACCCTTCTACTCCTTTTAGTCCTATATTATCCGAGATGGAGAACCCTGTCCCATGACCCTCCTATATATATATAGAGGTATTGGGGGCTTCTCAGAGTACGACTCAGTGCAAACCGGTTGCTCTGCAAAGTTGTCATTCTCTCTGGTTTTGGTAACCGAGAGAGCCCGAGCAAGTGCTACCCAAAAAGGGAGGCGCAACAAGGGAAGGAAAACTGCAGTTGCAACTGGTAGCAGGAGAGTGAGTTGGCAACTAGTACGCCGACAGGAGGGTGCGACTACTTCCGGTTCCTTGTGTGACAAGGAGATCGGAGTTCCAGGAGGTCCGTGTGGACGACTGTAGAGGCGGGAGACCTCTGCCGCTCAGAGGACGACTGTCAATCCCGACTGTCCCGGTGAGAGGAGGAGTCTTCAGTCCCGGTGCGACCAGGAGCTGCACAGACACCGTCCAAGACCGGAGGTGAAGACTGCATAAGGCGCGAGGTACTGTCGCTGAGCAAGCCTCAGGACAAGGTATGCATCCACAAACCATCTTTCCTATTGTATAGACGTTGACACGATTCCTTTTGTTTAGGGTTTTGGGGAGAAATTTTTTGTTTCCGCTGCTTCTCTGCCTCCTCTAAAACCCAACAATAATATAGTAAAAATTTCCTAAAAATAACATAAAAATAGTATTTTACATTATGTTCAACAATGATGAACCAAAAATTATATATATATATTTTTGAAAATAGCTCAATATCATTAAAAGTAAGCCATACAACATCTACAAGATAGACATCTCACAACAAGTAACCAAGCAACAACTCCTTTTACGGAAAGACATAGCACAAGGCTCAGATTGGGATGCGATAGGTACGCTTCTGCGCCATCCACCTCTAATAGTGGCTGTCTCAAACAACTATCTGGGATGGAATTCATCAATCTACCAGAACCTATGAGTACATCTTGAGAGGAGTATGCAAAGCTACTGACAGAGATCACCATCCTGAAGACAACGAAAGATTACCCGACAAAGAGCTTGACCCCAAAGCAACGACACAAAACTAACAACACAGACACCACGCCCCACCAAACAGGACGAAAAAATAACTACTAGTGACGCACTAAGGTTGCCAACCAGCAGACCCGGGAAGGAGGCCAAACCCCAGAGGTGCAGATACAAAGGAAGGATGGCTCATGCAGATACAAAGGTGGGGAGTAGAGGGTGCCGGGAACTCCACCACCACTCCCGACCACCACTGCGAACAGGGGGTGGAAGATCCGCACGAAGCCCAAAACCCAGCTTCCTCCTCCTCTGCCTAAAGCACCAAGGGATGCCCGAGCTCACCGTCTGCCAAAGAAGGAACCCGCGGCACGACACGACCAACAAAACGATACAAGCACCCACACTGGAGGAACAAAACCAAACTATACAACTAGGAAACACCTATAGACGGTGGCAAACAGGACAGAAGAAACCTGCCACATACAGACAAACCTACACAAAAAACCTAAGCAGAAAATAACAAAACTAAAGCAACCATCCGCCGCCCAGCCCCACACCAGCCAAGAACCGCCATCACCTCCTCGTCGTCCCCAGCCCGCGTCGCCCCCAACACCGCCACAGTCGAAGAGGGCGCTTGATCGGGATCTCTGGCGGCCAGCAAGGACCCACCGCCCAAGAACCGGATTGCACAGACAAAGGAAGGGAGGAAGGAGATGGTGCAGAAGCTCCGCCAGGTGCTGCGACCAGCACGCACGAGACGCCCATGCCCTCACGTCACCGGAGAGAGCACGGGCTCCCAAGGGACCTCCAGCCAGAGAACAGGACCTCACGAGCCGTCGCCCACGCCCACACACCGCCAGAGCGAGCCAGACCCCCGCCCAGCCCCCAAAATGCCGTTGCCGCTAGCCGCAACGCAGCGTCGCTTAGAAGGGCAGGCAAAGGAGGGGGAAAGCAGAGACCCCGATCAAAGAACCACGCAGATGAAGATGAAATCGAGTAAGGAGAGAAGCCCAGGGGGAGAAGTGGAAGCACTGCGCTCCGACAGGCAACCTCCTTCCCCCCTGAGCAGGGTCGGCGGTGAGCGAACCCTAAAACGCCCTGACGATCACGAGAGCAGAACCCGCAGCCGTGCGAATTATATATATATATAACCAAAACTTATATCTATAAGTACATGAAATGCAGAAATTATTACAATACTTTGTACTTACAAAGTGAAATAAAAATACTTTGATGTGATTTTAATCATAATATTTTTATTAAGATTATAATTGTCCATAATAATTTTTTTAAAGGAGAAACATCTGCACCATAACCACTTGTTGAGGTTATTATGATTTTTCATAGATAAAATTTTTTAATGTCTTTTTCATCCTTATTTATATTACACAGTAAAAATTAACAATATTTTTAATGATTTTCATATTTACATTTACAAGAAACCAATCACATGGAAGTGAATGGAACTCAAGTTCCAAAAACTAAACTAGAGTTTCCTAAAAATGAGTTCCACGAAACTTATGACTTACACCAAACCAATAGGAGCCTTACAAATCATTTGGAAATTTTGTCACAACAACTTTGTCGATCGAGTTTGAATCTCGACCGATCAGTGATGGATTTTTGGAAATGATTGAATCGGTCAAGTTGTACACTCACAAAATTTGGCCGACCAACTTTCTGACTAAAGTTGATTTTGGCTGATTGGTCGAGTTACCCCAGGACAAACTCGACCGATAGTTTGAAAATTTGGCTTCGTCGGTTAGTGGATTGGTTGAGTTGCCTTTATTGAAACTCGACCAAATCCACTGTACAAAAAATGCAGAAAAAGTGATTCCAACGATTGGAGAGTTGTTAGAAATGAAATAGATCCGTTGCAAGTTGTAAAATGTCTATTTTTCATTCTTAAGTGATCACATATTCAAAGGAACACCCCCAACTATAAATAGGACCCCTCAGAGTTCATTCCAAGGTTGCTCATTCATGTTATCCATGGTTCTTGCTATAGTTGAGTGTGCTAAGCCCCTTTGAGCCCCTTTATCTCTATCATTTATAAATCATTTCGTGATTATGAGAGAGTTAGGCATGTTGTAAGAGAGCTACCTCATTGTTACTTTGTAAAGATCTCCATCCTTCCATCTTCCCAATCCCCTTTCTCAAAGAGAAAAGGCTGAAGTGATCTTCTTCGAGTAAAGGAGGAGTTGTTGTTCTTGTTCAAGGCTGAAGAATGTGTGAAGATCTTATCCAAGTGAAGGAGAAGGAGAAGGACAAGGTAGAATATTCAAGAAGAGTGGGTAATCCCTAAGAGGCCAAAGACTTGATGGAAGTGTGGGTAAGTCTTTGTTGAAAGCTGAAGACATCTTGATCAAGTGGGTAAGTCCTTGTGTAGGTGGAAGACTCTTTTCTTGGATAGGTAAGACCTTGTATGTAAAGGTGGTCTTCTTGTATGTCTTATAATGGAATATGAGTATACATGGGTTGTAAATTCCTAGAGGTTGACCTCTGCAGGTAGTGGATTGACAGTCTCCTAGTTCGGAGATTAGAACTACTCTAAACACCTTATCCAAGTGTATGTTTCAATCTCTCTCTCCCTTGCTATGATTGTTTAGATATGACCTCAAATTCACTTTTATCATTTGGTTTAAATTAATATAATTTGAAGGTCTAACTATTCTTGTGCAAGTTTTGAAGTCTATTCACCACCCTCTAGAGCCCTAGATCCAACAAGTGGTATCAGAGCAAGTATCTTATCCAACAACTCTCCCACAAGATGAGAAGATGGGTGATAACCTACTTGGTTCTCTCAACCTAGAGGGAGGATTCTCCATGCACCCCACGATGTTCGACGACACCAACTTCCTCTACTGGAAGCGGCGGATGCAATTTTACATTCAAGGGATGAATTTTGACATGTGGAAAGTGATGATTGCACCGTACAAGGAGCCAACTAGAGCTATTTCTACTTGGAAAGAAGCCACTCCAAAGACTACACAGCTCAATGCCAAAGCAATTAGCATTCACTATGCTTCCCTCACCCCTTCTGAGTTCAACCACATCTCTTCATGGGACACAACCCGTGAGATATGGGACAAGTTGTGCATCACTTATGAAGGCACAAAGCAAGTGAATGAGGCAAAAATGCTGAATGGCCTCTTAGAGAACTTCAAGATGGGGAAGAAAGAAGGTGTTTCCGAGATGTACTCACACCTCAACATCACCATCAACAGACTTGCAACCTTGGGACACACATTGGATAGGGGAGCAATCAACTCCAAAATCCTAAGGTGTCTTCCAAAGAGATGGGAGTCAAAGGTGACATATATAGAAGAAGTGAGGAGTCTTGGTAACCTCCTCACTGAGGACCTCATTGGGAACCTCCAAACCCATGAGAAAAGGCTTGATAAGCAAGAAGAAGAGGTAAATCAATAAGAGAAAGAGTCAAGGAAGGTCAAAGATAATGCATTTGAGGCTCAAGTTGAAGCCATGATCATTAAACAACAACATGCTTTCCGATCCTCTCCCTCCTCCTCTAGTGAAGATGATGGTCCTACTGACCATGAAGCCAAATTCACCAAGGGAAAGCACTTCAAAGGAAACCAATCTTCTTCATCTACTCCTAGGTGCTACAAGTTTGGTCAAAAAGGACACTGCAAGAGTGTATGTCCTAAGGCTTGAAAGTCACACCACAAGAGCAGCTCCAAGAAGGAGGAAGACTACAAGAAAGATAGCAAACACAAGAGGAAGGACAAGAAGGAGAGGAGGAACAACTATGCAACTCATGCCGCATGGAAAGGATCATACTCTAGTAGCTCAAGCTCTGATGAAGATGGAAAATGCCACCTTGCACTCATGGTCTCCACAAGTGAAGATATTGGTGAGGTAAGTGAGATAAGTTTGCATGAGTTAGATAAAGAAACTCTTATTGACATGCTTAATGCTACCTGTTCTTCTTATTTTGAATGTAAATAAAAAATATGAGATTGGGTAAAATCATTGATGACTTATATGATAAACTTGACATTCTTGAGCAAAATGAGGAAATACATCTTGAGAGAATTGATTCCTTACAAGGCCAATTTCTTGATCTTGATCTCCATTACATTGGGGTTGAAGTAGAGAATGGGATCTACCTTAAGAATATCACTACTCTTAAGGAAAAGAACAAATAATGCCTTTATGAGCTTGAGTTGCTTCAAACTGAAAATTCTGAACTTACCTTTATGAGTGATTCTCATAGAGATTAGAGAGATGCTTATATTAAAGAGATTCAATTGCTCAAATATGAAAATTATAGGCTTCTTGCTCAAGTTAATGATTTGTCTTCTAGATCTATCTTGCCTAGTAATGATGTTGCTTCTATTACTCTTAAAATGATTCTTACTTGACTAAGGACCTCTGCTTAGAGGCCGACCTTGTACATGCTAGAGATGATCTTGCTAGTTTGTGTTCCATTGTTATCTCTCTTACTGATGACACTCATAGACTTAGAGCCTCTCTACAGAATTCCTCAAAGGGAAAAACTCCCTAAATGAAATCCTTGATCACTCTACCAAACAAAGTGGTACTAGTGGTTTGGGATTTGTAGGTGGAGCTCCTAAGGATAAGAGTAAGGCCAAAGGCAAGAAAAAGAGTAAGGAAACTCTTCTTTTCATTGGGGAGTCTTCCGGCACTAAGAACCCAATGATTTGTTCTCATTGCAAAAGTGATGATCACTATTCTTTTTATTGTCCTTACAAGCCTAAGGGGACCAACCCAGAGATGAAATGGGTCCCCAAGATAACTCCGAATCCCAAAGTTTGAGTTGGGAACTGACATACTCCTTTCTTGCAAGAAAAAGGAAGATGGATTGTTGATAGTGGCTGCATAAAACACATGACATGTGATATAAGCCACTTCAACAATTTCACAAAGAAGAAAGGAGGATCAGTTACTTTCAGGGACAACAAGAAAGGTAAAGTAAAAGGTGAGGGTGATGTAGGTGAATCTTTATGTGTCAAGAATGTTCTCTTTGTGGATGGCCTACATCACAATTTAATAAGTGTCAATTATTTATATGATAATGGTTACCTTGTGCTATTTACTTCTTTTGAATGCTTGCTTATAGACTCCCTCACTTATAATGTCATATATAAGGGAACTAGGGATAGTAATTTGAATGTAATTGTACTTGAATTTATTAAGCATGTTGTTGGTAGATGCCTTGTAGTCAATTTGAATGATATTTCTCTTTGGCATCGTCAACTAGGTCATGTAAATATGCATCAATTGAAGGAGTTGAGAAAAAATAACTTGGTCAAGGGACTTCTCAAATTTGATTTTAAAAAGGATGATGAATGCCAACCTTGTACACAAGGAAAGCAAACCAAGTCCTACTTCAAATCAAAAGGAGTCCTTAGAACCAAGAGAGCTCTTGAACTTATCCATATAGATCTATTTGGATTTATTATAACTCAGTCACTTCCTGGTTCCAAGTATTGTCTTGTTATTGTTGATGATTTTCTTTCGATATACTTGGACCTTCTTTCTCATTTTATGAGTCACACACTTGATGTTTTCTCTAGTTTTTGCAAATGAGTTGAAAATGAAGCTTTTTACTGCATCATTTCCATTCATAGTGATCACGGGGGAGAATTTGAAAATGATTTGTTTGAACACTTTTGTGATGAATTTGGTTATGTACATAACTTCTCTTCACCTCAAACATCTCAACAAAATGGGGTTGTAGAGAGGAAGAATAGGTCACTACAAAAATGGATAGGACCATGCTTCTAGAATATGATACTCCAAAGAATTTTTGGGCCGAAGCTATTAGTACCTCATGCTTTGTACAAAACTGAGTTTTCACACATCTCGCTTAAGAAAACCCCCTATGAACTATGGCGTGGTAGGAAGCCATCTATCGAGTATTTTCATGCTTTTGGGTGTCCTTATTTTGTTTTGAACATGGAAGATTCTCTTGACAAGTTTGATCTGAAATCGTACAAGGCTTTCTTTCTTGGCTATAGCACTACAAGCAAGGCTTATAGAGTGTATAATGCTGATCTATATAAAGTAGAAGAATCTATTAATGTCAAATTCATTGATACTAACCTCTATATTTCCAAAGATATTGCTAATGATGATATTAAAGATGAAGTAATTCCTATCTTTAAGGAGCTCAACATCACCTAAAAGGGAAAAGAGGTGGCTACTCAAGAAGAAGAAGTTGATAAAGAAAAGAAGGATCCCACTCCATGCTTTGCAAAGAACCATCCTAAAGAGATAATCATAGGTAACCCCTTTGAAAGAGTGAAGATGTGGACTTCCTACAATAAAGAATAAGCCAACAACACCTTCATCTCACAACTCAAGCCAAAGAATGTCAAAGAAGCACTTGGGAATGATGGGTGGATCCTAGCCATGCAGGAAGAACTGGAGCAATTCGAGAAGAACAAAGTGTGAACTCTTGTGCTAAGACCATGTGATAGAAAGATCATTGGCACCAAGTGGGTCTACGACAACAAGCTAGATGAAAGTGGCAAGGTGGTAAGAAAAAAATCAAGGTTAGTTTCTTAAGGCTATAATCAGTAGGAAGGTATGTATTTTGATGATACATATGCACATTTGTTGAGTCAATTAGAATGATGCTTGCTTTTTCTAGTCATAAGAACTTTCTTCTTTATCGAATGGATGTTAAAAGTGCATTTTTGAATGGTACAATTGAGGAGGAAGTATATGTTGCTCAACCTCCTAGATTTGAAGATGATAATTTTCCAAATGATGTCTATCTATTGCAAAAAGCTCTCTATGGATTCAAACAAGCACCTCGATCTTGGTATGAAAAATTAAAGAACATTTTGTTAATGGTTGTATCATGGGCAAAATTGATTCTACCTTCTTTATTAAACACACTTCTAGGAATTTTCTTAGCATTTAAATTTATGTTGATGATATCATTTTTGGCGGAAATAATCTTGATCTTTGCAAGGAGTTTAGTGATCTAATGTAGAGTGAGTTTGAGATGAGCATTATGGATGAACTTGCATTCTTCCTTGGCTTTCAAATCAAGCAAACTAAAATTGGGATCAACCAAGGCAAATACACAAGTGAGCCACTCAAGCTCTTTGGTATGGAGAACACCAAGACAATGGACTCACCCATGACAAACACCACCAAATTTGATAGAGATGAAGAAGGTGAGAAAGTGGATGAGAAGCTCTATAGAGGTATGATTGGAAGGTTACTTTATTTAACTGCCTCTAGACCTGATATAATGTTTAGTGTTGGCTTGTGTGCTCACTTTCAATCAAATCCCAAGAAATCACATCTTATAGTTATTTAGAGGATTTTAAGGTACTTAGCTAAAACCCAAAATTTTGGACTATGGTATCCTATGTCAAGGAACTTTACTCATACTGCTTATAGTGATGCTGATTACACAAGATGTTTGATTGATAGAAAGTGCACAAGTGGCACTTGCTTTCTCCTAGGACCGTGCTTGGTGTCTTAGTTTTTCAAGAAATAGATCATAGTGGATCTATCAACTACCGAGGCTAAATACATTGCAGTCGAGAGTTTTTGTGCCTAGGTTCTATGGAGGAAGCAAATGCTCTAAGACTTTAACATTCATTTTGACGCTTCTCTTATATTTTGTGAGAATACTAGTGCAATCAATTTATCTTACAATCCTATATTGCTTAGTAAAGCCAAGCATATAGAGGCTCATCATCATTTTCTTTGTGATCACATAGCTAAAAAGGATATTTATATCACACATGTAGACACAGAAAATCAGTTGGCAGACATTTTTACTAAATCTCTAGCTAGAGAGAAATTTAATTTTATTAGATCTAAATTGCTCATAACTTCTTTGAAAGAATCTGATATGCCTTCTAATTAGTTGCTATCTATACTATATGCTTTGCTCATGTCTTGATCACTTTTCTTGCTAAAGTGCTAAAATTTCATTTTTTTCTTAAGCCTTATTTTTGCTTGTTTTGGGTACTTTTTGCAAATGATTGTTTTATTACCAAATATTACCCTACGATGAGTGGATGTGCTGAAGTACGTCTAAAATGCAAAATGGACTAGAAAAATAAATTTAATTAACACTCAAATGGCTATAATCTAGAATTTCTAAGTTGGGATAGAAATTCTATCGGTCGAGTTTCCAAGTCGACCGATCGGTGGCTGGGGCTTTTGTAAAAAGCCATCCGGTTGAGTTTCTTTCTTTTAGAACTCAACTGATGACCGGGATGGACCAAATCTAAAATAGGATTCAACTAACTATTCTCCCTCTCAACTAGAGAAAGGTCGACCGATCCTCCTCCAACTCTCTCAAGATCTCAAACCCTAGTCCCTACCTTCCCTCTCCTAGCCCTAGATAACCTTTGTTTGACCTACCTAGTACCTTTTCCTACCTTTTCTAGCTGGTTAGACGACCCTTGGTGGTGTTTCTCTCATTTTTGGTCTCTCAATCTTCTCCATCTCACCTCCATGGCCTCCAATAGAAGAAAGAGAGCCGCACCTGTCAGAGCACCATTATCTTCCTCCAACTCTCACCTCATTCCCTTTGATGACACCTTCTTTGTTTCTAACAAATCTCTAAATAGGTACAAGGAGCACCTTCCTAGGAACTCCTTTCCCTTCCCTGCCTTGTTTGAGTCTTGTCTGCATAAGCAAGAAGTGATATATGAGGTAGCCGAGTTACTTTATGGCCATCACCTTGCTGCCTTGAGTGTCAAACACCGGTGCTTTCACAATTCCATTACAAGTACTAAGGCGGTTCATGACTTTTATGCTAATTTTTCATGAAATTATGACACTCTTGTACCCCCTCCTAATGCTCATGTGATTATCACTTTCATGATTGCTGACAAGAAATTCACTATCTTAAAAGATACCTTGAATATCTTTCTCAATGGTGCTAAGGTAATCGACGCATGGATGAAAGATTATCCTGAGTATTTTGACTTACTTGACCCTAAGGCTATCTATGAGTAGAAATATTATCCTGAGTATTTTGACTTGCTTGACCATGAGGCTTTCTATAAGCAATATGATATTACTCTCCTTGATATTCATAAATTCTTGAAGAAGCCTTAGACACCCTATAGGATGAAATCCACCATCCCATCCTATCCCTTGGGTCTCAAAAACTGCATACTTGCTCTAGTAGTCAACTGCAATATTCACCCTAAAAAGAATCAAACTGAAATTGTAGAGAAAACCACAATAATATTGTTTTGTCTTTTGAAGAACATAGGAGTCAAGTGGGCTAGATACATTCTTTATCATATGACCTACTTTGACTCCAGGAAGAATACCTGAGACACCCACCCACCCTACCCAACCTTGATCTATGGTCTCTTCACCTTTGCGGCTGAGAAGTCTCTTTTTCATGATTTTCACTACGAACCTTCTAGAAAAGGAGTATGTATTAGTGAGACCACAATCAAGAGAAACCCATTTTCCTACATCTTCTTCCACCACACCTGGAGCCTCTACCTCCACCTAGGCACTTCCACATCCACCACCCTCCCAACCTACCCGTGCCTCATTTCATGTATCCAATGAAGCCCTCATGGGTTACACGGTGCATCAGTAGGCGTACAACCTACAAGTTCTAGACCACATGCTTCAGGATCTCTGCCAGTTCATGTCATGTAACGTCCTTGATCAAATCACCTGAATTTCTTCTCCAAAAAATCAAGTAGCTGAAACTGAGCCATTACTATGAAACCAAGAATCAAAGCATAAGAGTGAGATAAGTAATATTTCATTTCAAAATATTATACCCTTACAAAAGGTATTTCTTACATTATCTCCTACACCAATTATAAATGATACATGGGTTTAAAAATTAAGCTTGATCCATCTTTGGTTCTTGATGCCCTTCAAGATCTTTTCAAGATGAGTCTTCTACAAGGAAATTCCCTCAAATAATAATTTGCAACATGGAATAATATGTCGCAAACCATGTGGGGGAGTATGGGTTAGACAAATGTCTAAGTACGGAAAATAGAGATAAGAAATAAGACAATATTAACATAACTACATTCTTAATATATTACTCGAGTATCAAAAGTTCAAACAAATTTTACAGACCATCTACTAGTATGATGGATAAGGAATGTGTATGTATGTATATTCATTAAGAATTTATCAGATGTCAACTTTATCAAAATGTTAGACCAATACAGTGGAACACAATTAGAATTATTGGTATTTCTCAAATAAAGATAACAAAATGGGAGACCTTATTCTATAAATGAGTTTAACTACAACTCCCAGAGAAGGTGTCAATTCACCTTGAGCAAGTGTTCGTAAACCACACAAACTCGCTTATCCAAGACTTTAGTCTATTAGGGTTACTAAAACACCTGTAAGTACCCTGACCCATCCTCATCCACTCGGGCAAACTGCATGCTCTATACAATGAATCAGATTACCACATGCATCCATCAGTCACCTTTCCAAGATCGGAAGAGGGTTCTCCTTGCACAAAATTCCACTTGGAATATCATTGGTTAGCATGCTTATCTTTGCAAGAGATTATTCCCCATTACTAACATGGTCATGCCTGATTCTACATGAACAACCCAAGTGTGGGCCTGAGTATGCTAGAGCATTATACTCATCTGTCCTTGACTCCAAAGGACTTAGATCCAGATCCCAAATGTATCAATCCTTGGCTAAGACATGCCGACTCTGTTACCAACACATCTCCCAAGATAAGGTTTAGAAGCAAAAGGACATCATCAAAGATATACGACTCAATATGATGGCTAGTAAAAGTCAATGAAGTCAAAAGGTAGACATGAATATATGATTCATTAGTTTAGTATTTCACTATGACACCTAAAATGTAAACTTGTGGGATTGTGGAATTGAATTAGACAAATCTATGGCTAGGATCATGCAAAAGATTAGAGAGTCCCTCTGTGCGATCACAAAACCAATGAAATAACCTTTCCTCTTTACTGGCTATAGGCATCAGTGAAACATGCTTCTAGTCACCTTAGAAATGTCTGATGGAATTCTACTTTTCAACAATATTACATGACTCAAACAATAGGGAGAAATAAAAGAAATCAAATGAGAATAGAACTAGAATGCACAAAGGCATGCTTAACTATCATATAGGTTCCTAACTTGATGTAAAATCTTAGGGATGGAAAGGAAGTCCATTGATATTCATATCTATCTTATTAATAATATAGTATATCATTTATCTAGTCTTTAGAAAGAATATGTCAAACCATGCAAATCATGATTTTCATTGATGTTGATATCATTGATCGTGATAAGAATTGGAATACCATACTAACTATTTTAAACAATATTAAACCATACTTTTCATTGATGTTTATATCAAGAATTATGATAAGGAGTGAAGATTATACTTAATTATACCAAACCATAATAAACCCTACTTTTCATTAGTGCTGATATAAGAGATTATGTCAAAAAATGAAGACATACACAATTATACTTTCCATTGATGCTTACATAAGAGAATATTGCAAGGAGTGAGGACCATACTAAATCATGATACTAAACCCTACTTTTCATTAATTGTGATCTAAGAGATTATGTCAAAAGATGATAAAATCCAAAACCATACCTCTATATGTACTTGATACATAATTCCACAAGAAGTCCATAGAATCATTAAATATATCCAATCTTGATATATTTGAGCAGCATTACGACACATTTTCCATCACCTCAATCTTGGTTCCCAGCTACATAACTTCTAAGGTTTCTCTCACTAGAGTAGAAGAGGGACGTGTTAAAGCTTCATGATATTTTTAGAATAAATAGTATTGGGTTTCTCTTACTAAGGTGGAGGAGGGAGGTAGTAGGTTTCTATAGAAGGTTTGTTGGGAGGTGGTTCCATTCACCAATAGGAGAAAGAGAGAGTTCTTTGCTAATCTAGAGAGATATTGGAGGTTTATGGTGAAGGAGATGGGCAAGGAGGAAGAAGGGACGTCCACCTTTGCTTTGGGATAAAGAGGAGAGAATTTGTGATGATGGTGAGGGATCCTTTTATAGGAATGGTGGAGGGTAGCATGGTCCTAATTGCAAAAAGTATATGGATGATACATGGGTATATGTGTGTCATAAAAAGAGAGATGATTTGTAGTTAAGTGACACACAGATGTGTATGTGTCATCTTAAGAGAGATAAATTTGTGGCTATATGACACATGGATGCATATGTGTCATCTTAAGATTTCTATCAAGGATTAGTTGACACATGGTAGGATATATGTCAAATATTAGGGTGTGCTAGGTGTTTAAGAGATGAGCATGACACTAAGCTACTTTCTTTACCTAGTAGTGTGTTTCTTGCATGCTTACCCACCAAAATGTTATTTTTCAAAAATTGACAAAAAGTAACGCAAATATATTTTCAATATATGAAAGCTTTTAAACAAATTATAATAGATTATTTTAACATTAAAATTGATATTATAAAAACTTCTCGAAGAAGCTTGTTTTTATGAATAGCTCTAAATAAGAGTTTTAACATGGGCAGGAGATCAGGATGTTACATGTCACACATGAACCTATCATGTGTCCATCCTTACCTTGCCTACCTACCCTACCTAGGTGGTGGTTATGCTTCCTATGCATATAATCACTTCTACCCGACCCCTCCACCTGCTGCTTCCATTGCTACACCCTATAATGCTGGTGGATCTGCCCCTACACCTATCCCTATAGTGATACCTCTACCTACTAGCCCCACAACTATCCTACTTGTAGGCCTTGCCATTTATTTTCCCACTTTCCCTCAGGCCAAGGAGCTCCATGATCTTGGCATGACTTGGGATGAGAAGAATGCCATGTGGCCTGGTCATGGTTTTGGTCCTTCTGCCAATGAGGAGATGCCCGACCAGGTTGATGAGGAAGATGATACTGATGATGACGAGGCATCTGAGGATGATGGCCCCTAGGATGGTTCTGATGATGATGGCTTTGCTGGTGGCTCTGGTGATGAAGGTGAAGCTGCACACCCTCAGATGGAGATGAGGACTATGAGCCTGCTGCTGCTGATGATGATGTCGATGATGATGCTTTGGACATAGATGGCATAGATGTTTAGATGTTTTAGTTTTTTAGTCGTTAGATGATGGTCATATATATCTTTCTAGACTATTTTGTACTTAAGACATGTAGGCACATTATCAGAGCTGTAATGTTTCTATCATCATGTTGGTTTCATCTTTTTGGCTTGTTGTTGCTTGAGAACATGCTTATGTGTTGTAATCTTAATTCTCTATATCATAACTCTATGTATGTTCTATCATATGAGTTATTGGTATGATTTCCATATTTTGATTATGACACTAGTTACTTGTTTCTCTATCGTCTTTGTTTGATGTGTGTTATGTGGTTGCTTGTTTTTATCTCGTGGTTACATGTTTTTGGTTGTGCTTGGAAAAGAGCTCTTTTTGGTCTCTTCTACCCCTTCTTTTTTGATAATGCCAAAAGGGGGAGAGAAGTTTAGATGCTTGTTTTTAAGCTCAACCGTATTGCTTTTACCGCATTTATGATCCTTTTCTTGTCTAAGTAAATGTTTTATCATGTGACTAGCTAAAGGACCATGTAGTATACATGTTATATAGCTTTGAGTAGAAAGACTAACTATGCATGTAAGATTGAGCATAGATTGAGGCAGAGCAACTCACATTGTTCAAATTATGAATTCCCTTGCAATTCAGAAGGCAAAGATATATCTTTACATATCCTTTTCAATATGATTGATGAAGGGTTTGTCATTGTCAAAAAGGGGGAGAATGTTGAGTTGAGAGTTATACATTGTCCAAATTTTGATAATGATAATAATTTCATTCATATGTATCTAATATGTTTGTTTAAGATTGATTTTAGGATTTAGGTACATGAAAAGGATCAAATTCACCAAGCCCTAGCTTGTCCAAGTTCAAGTCAAAAGCAATGCAAATGTGCTATTTGGAAAAACACTCCAAACCACCTTATAATATCTTTGTAATTGTTTATATTGATGATATGACTTGTTACTAAGATGAGAAAAACTAAGGACACTTAATTCCATCATTTTATCACTTAAAAATCATTTTGGAAAATTTGTCATACCAACTTTGTTAGTCAAGTTTGAATCTCGGCCGATCAGTGATGAATTTTTAGAAATGATTGGATTGGCCAAGTTGTACACTCACTGAACTCGACCGAGAAACTTTCTAAAAAAAGCTGATTTTGGCTGATCAGTCGAGTTACCCCAGGACAAACTCATCCGATAGTTTGAAAATTGGCTTTGTCGGTTAGTGGATCATTCGAGTTACCTTTATTGAAACTCGACCAAATGCATTGTACAGAAAACATAGAAAAAGTGATTCTAACTATTGGAGAGTTGTTAGAAATAAAAGTGGATCTATTGCAAGTTGTAAAATGGTTATTTTTCATTCTTAAGTGACCCCACACTCAAAGGAACACCCCCATCTATAAATAGGACCCCTTGGAGTTCATTCCAAGGTTTCACATTCATGCTATCCTTGGTCCTTGCTGTAGTCGAGTGTGCTAAGTTCCTTTGATCCCCTTCCTCTCTCTCATTTATAAATAATTTTGTGATTATGAGTGAGTTAGGCATATTGTAAGAGAGTTACCTCATTGTTACTTTGTAAAGCTCTCCATCCTTCCATCTTGCCAATTCCCTTTCTCAAAGAGCAAAGGCTGAAGTGATCTTCTTCGAGTGAAGGAGGAGTTGCTATTCTTCTTCAAGATTGAATAAGGTGTGAAGATCTTCTCCAAGTGAAGGAGAAGGAGAAGGAAAAGGCATATGATCCAAGAAGAGTGGGCAATCCATGTAAGGCCAAAGACTTGATGAATGTGGGTAAGTCCTTGTTGAAGGCTGAAGACATCTTGATCAAGTGGGTAAGTCCTTGTGTAGGTAAAAAACTCTTGTCTAGGATAGGTAAGCCCTTGGATGTAAAGGTGGTATTCTTGTATGTATTATAATGGAATATAAGTACACATGGGTTGCAAAGTCCTAGAGGTTGACCTCTCTAGGTAGAGGACTGATAGTCTTCTAGTTTGTACATTGGAACCACTCTAAACACCTTGTCCAAGTATATTTTTAAATCTCTCTCTCCCTTTCTATGGTTTTTTAGATAGAACCTCAAATTCACTTTTAGAATTTGGTTTAAATTGATATAATTTGAAGGTCTAACTATTCTTGTGCAAGTTTTGAAGTACTATTCACCCCCCTCTAGAGCCCTATATCCAACAGACCCTACTTAAAGTTAGTAGCACAGTGCTATCAGTTGAGTTTGTCAGTTTGGTAACTTGGCTGACGATGTGTGCAATTCAACCCTTGGTCATGTCGTCGGTTGAGTTACCTGCATGACAAACTCAGTCGACAGGAAGTTCTATCAACAAAGATAAGACATTTAATTTCAGACTCCTAGAGTGCTATGCTAATTCATTTCTCTATCCTATCATGTATTGCAAGTATATGTGGACATGTTTTGATCATCATAGGCTACTATTTCATGATAAAATGTTCATTTGTGAAAAAGTTTGATTTTGAGCAAAATAAAGCATTAAAACTTGGCAAATATAGCAAATGATAGCACATGATAAGTATTTTTGAGCAACAACATAGAGGTATATGAACATATTATCTAGAAGGCACACAATTATCATCAAGAGCAGTTATAAGAAGTTTTGATCTAATAAAAATAAATTGCTCTCTAGATAGAGGTTCAATGAAAATATCCACAAGTTCATTTCCGGTGTCCACATGTGTAAAGTAGATATCTTTCTTAGTAATGTGGTGTCAAAGGAAATGTGGTGGACCTCTATGTGTTTATCTCTAATATGCAATATAGGATTGTATTATATATTGATTGCACAAGTATTTTAACGATAGATAGGAGAAGCATCATAGAAAATATTGAAATCTTGGAGCATTTGCTTCATCCATAAGACTTGGGCACAACAACTTCCAACTACAATGTACTCAGCCTCAGTAGTTGAAAGAGTCACTGTGCTTTGTTTCTTAGAGAGCCAAGAAACCAAGCATGATACTAGGAGGAAGAAAGGGCCACTTGTGAACTTTCTATCAATTAAACACCCGCCATAATCCACATCATTATAAGTTGTATGAGTAAAGTCCGTTAACTTAGGATACCATAGTCCAACAACTTTTGGGTTTTGTCTAGGTATCTTAGAATCCTCTTAACATCTATAAGATGATATTTTCTAGGACTTGATTGAAATGTAGCACACAACCCAACTTTAAACATAACATTAGGTCTAGAGGCGGTTAAGTATAGTAAGCTACCAATCATACATCTATAGATCTTCTCATCTACCTTTTCACCTTCTTAATATCTATCAAGTGGACATGGGAGTATCCATTGGCTTCATGTTCTCCATCCAAAAGTGCTACAAGAGTTCACTTGTGTATTTGCATTGGTTGATAAAGTTTCCATCCTTTGTTTTCTTAATTTGAAATCCAAGGAAGAATGTGAGCTCCCCCACTGCGTGTTGGGTTTTATGGCCTCAGAGTAGGCAATGGAAACAAAAATTTACTGGCCATTAACCCAAAACAAGAGATCACATCAATGACTACGTAACGGGAAGAATAGTTTTAGCAAGATATACCTAGTCCTGGGGCTTGCTCAGTGACAATACGTCGCAGCCATGTGCGGTCTTCAATGCCATGTCTTGGACGATGTCAATGCAGCTCCTGGTCTTCACCATGGACTCTGGACTCGACCACATACTGCAGTTGATGTGTCCTCCTGAGTGGAAGACATCTCCTGCCTCTGTAGATAGTCCACACAGACCACCTGGAACTCCTTCCATATTAGAAGAACTGGCAGGAAGGAGGCAACCCTCCTATTGGTGTACTAGCACCAACCTACTCTCCCAAACTCATACTACTTTTCTATAGTTGTCTTTCCCTCGCTGTGCCTCCCTAGTCAGGTAGCACTTGCTCGGGCTCTCTCGGTTACCAGATCCAGAGAGGATAACAACTTTGTAAAGTAACTGATGTTCTGAGCTGTGCATTATGAGAAGCCCCCAGTACCCCTCTATTTATAGTAGAGGATAGGGTCAGGGTTCCCAGTCAGTTCGGGAGTAGAAGGATCTAGAAATTCCATGAATAGTTTGTACTGCAGCAGGCAAACTGGTCGGTTGGGAGTGTGAGCCGATCAGTTCACCCAGTGAACCAGTCATTTCACTTCCCAGACTTGCCTACAATTGTCTTTCCTCAATCATTAGCAATTAATGCAAAGATTAATCCTTATTCCAATCAAAATGAATAAGTGAAACGTGAAAGTTTTCCTCCAAGTGGGAAAATCCCAATTTCCTCGATTGGTAGGACTGTGAGCCGCCCGGTTCACCAAGTGAACCGGTCAATTGGCTCACACCAGCCAATCGGCTCACTTGGGTGAATCGGTCGGTTGGAAGTCCTAACATTGCTAATGCAGTCTCCAATCAACCTGACACTCTAACCAACTAGTTCAACACTTGAACTTGATATTTCTGAGTCCAATAAGTCTATTGTATGTTTAATTGAGTACCTAAACACCTTTAGTATCAATCTAAACATAAATCATGGACAATCTCCTCTTCCAGGGGTATCTTATGTGTGTGACCTTGTAGGTTCCAATTTACATTGGCAGTGAATGCTCATAACAACTTATGACATCACAAGCAATGAGCGGAATCTAGTGACTCATAATTGCTACCCAAGTAACTCAGAAAGTTGGAGAACAACTTCAACCTACAATATGTGACTAGTGTTACTGTGATCGTATAGTTCCTTTATCTCTAAAATCCGGATTGAACTCGAGGCATGAAACATAATCCTCTTCAACATTCAATCCATGTTCCTTGAACTAGAGCAGACTGTCTGAGATGCATGTGAGTTCATATATCATATATTGATTCACATGAGTATGGCCATAAAATTCTCAGTCTCGCTTGTAGGAGGGACAAACTGTTGGGTTTTAGGGGAGATAGAGAAGGCAGCAGAAACAAAAAAATTTCTTCTCCCAAACCCAGAATTAACGAATCGCGTCAACGTATATACAATATGAAGGATGGTTTGTAGAGGCATACCTTATCCCGAGGCTTGCTCAGTGACATTACCTCATGGCTTGTGCGGTCTTCACCTTTGGTCTTGGATGGTGTCTGTGCAGCTCCTGGTCTTACTGGGACTGTCGGGATTGACAGTTGTCCTCCAAGCGGCAGAAGTCTCCCACCTCTACAATCGTCCACACAGGCTGCCTGGAACTCCGATCTCCTTGTCCCACAAGGAATCGGAAGGAGTCATACCCTCCTATCAGCGTACTAGTCACCGACTCACTCTCCTGCAACCAGTTGCCTTTCTGTAGTTGTCTTTCCCTTGTTGTACCTCCCTTATCGAGTAGCACTTGCTCATGCTCTCTCGCTTACCAAAACTAGAGAGAACGATAACTTTGCAGAGCAATAGGTATTCTGAGTTGTACTTTGAGAAGCCCCCAATACCCCTATATATAGGAGGGTCATGGGACATGGTTCTCTACCCCGGGCAATGCGAGATTAAAGTAGGAGTAGAAGGGTTCGAAATTTTCCACAAAACAACCAACTGCGTTAGCTGAACCGATCATTTCAACCCTAAAATGGTCATTTGGTGACCTCAACCGATCGGTTCACACCTAAACCGATTGTTTGGGACACCTGATCCGATCGGTTCACTTCTGAGCAGATCGGTTCGTAGTCCTGGTCCAACTCAAATTGAGTTTCATATTAGTTTTTGATTAATCAAATATTAATCCTTGTTCAAATCAAATTTGTACAAGTGAAACAAATTTTATTTGCAAAATAGTCTTCTGACTTTCCAAACAATATCGGTTAGACCAGTTGAGCTGATTGGTTCAACCCTTGAATCGGTCATCTCAGCCTGTCTTGAGTCGATCGATTCACTAACCTGAGCCGATCGATTCATCACATGAGCCGATCGGTTGGGGCAGCAAACTGTGCAAATCAGTCAATCACAGTTTCAATCAATAGGATACTCTAATCAATTGGTCCAACACCTTGAACACTATGATTTTGAGCTATCAATCAACTGAGTGTTTAATTGAACTACTAAACTCCTTTAGTAATCAATCTAAACATCTTTTTGTGGATAAATTCCTCTTCCAGGTTAAATCCTATGTGTGTGACCCTGCATGTCCATTTCACATTGGCAATGAAAGTCCATAATACTTATGACTTCACAAGCAAAGAGCAGTGCCTAGTCGCACATCAGTGCTACCCAAGTGAAATAGAAAGTTGGAGAACACCTTTCAATCCTAGAATTCATGAATAGTGTTACGGCGAATGTATGATTCCTTTGTCACTAATGTCCTGAATGAACTCAAGGCATGGTACAGTCATCCTTTCAACGTTCATCCATTTCCTTGATCTCAGAGCAGACTGGGTGAGATGTGTGTGACATCAATATCACATATTGATTCACACATGCATGCACATGCCTTTCTCAATCCTACTCATCAAGTGGCCATGGACATCAAACTCCCTTAGGAGGGACAAATCCCATATCTATCACTCACCCCTCAAAAGCCCCATGTGTCAAAGTCACCCAATCATCACCTTTATAACAACCCATGTTTTAGGACTGCGTTTGATGATGTCAAAGTGTACCCAACAACATGTGTTGAGTGTAGTGATTTCAGGTCGAAGAATCACATTCACCACCATCACTATGAGAGCCGACTGTGACTACCAAATCATGGTTCCATGTGTCACTCTCACGGTGGGTCTGTCCGGTACACTTGTTCTCTAACAAGTACCTATGTGCTTGGTTTGATATCACTATATCATGACTAATGAGATTCTATCATCAACCAACACACAATCTAGTCTTTAGTGTTATTGATGTCTATGGTTATTTCCACAATAACAACCGACTAGGGACTAAACAAGAATGTATACTCTTAACATCCATATGATCTCATCAATTAAGTCCTTAACCTAAAAGCATATTTTATCGAGTAAACAATTCTTTAGACATCTATCATGTTACACTATCATCTCAGAAATAGTTAAAACATATAGATCGGAAATTGCCTTTATTATTATTCAAATCATTTACAAAGTATCCCATTACAATCATCACATGACTTGCTCTATGGGCATACATACCACATACTCCCACTTGCACTTAGAGCCAGTCACCTAGGAACCTCAGTCCTTGTGAGCTAGCATGACCATCATGCTTCTGCTGAGAAAGGGCCTTAGTCAGTGGATCAGCTATGTTGTCTTCAGTTGGTACTTTTCAAATCTTCACATCTCCTCACTATACGATCTCACGTATGATATGGAAGCGCCGTCGTATGTGCTTGGACCGCTGATGTGATCTGGGATCCTTAGCTTGTGTAATAGCTCCATTATTGTCACAATAAAGCTCAATTGCATCAAAACTACTGGGAACTACACCAAGTTCAGAGATGAACTTCCTGATCCACACAGCTTCCTTTGCTGCATGTGAAGCAGCAATATACTCGGCCTTTGTAGTAGAATCAACCACTGTTTCTTGCTTGGAACTCTTCCATCTCATAGCTCCATGGTTTAAGCAAAACACAAATCATGATTGCGATCTGTAATCATCTTTTTCAATTTGGAAGCTTGCATCGGTGTTACCCTCTACAACCAGTTCTTCCTCACCGCCGTATACAAGGAACTGATCCTTCATCCTTCATAAGTACTTGAGGATGTTCTTTACGGCTGTCTAGTGAGCATCCCTGGGATCTGAATGGTACTTGCTCATCATACTGAGAGCATACTAGACATCTGGGCATGTACACAACATAACGTACATGATGGATCTGATGGCTAATGCATATGGGATCCCATTCATACGCTCCCTCTCTTCACAAGATTGGGGACATTGAGCTCTAGAGATGGTGACTCCATGTAGCATGGGGATGTTGCCTCTCTTTGAGTTCTCCATCCTGAACCGCTTCAGCACTTTGTCAATGTACATGCTTTGACTTAGTCCGAGAAGCCTTTTAGATCTATCTCTATAGATCTTAATACCTAGAATGTAGGATGCTTCTCCTAAGTCCTTCATTGAGAAAGTATTCTCAAGCCAAGTATTTACCTTCTCTAAGGCTGAGACATCATTCCCCATCAATAGTATGTCATCCACATACAATATGTGGAATGTGGTCATGCTCCCACTAACCTTCTTGTACACACAAGGTTCATCTTCATTTTGAATAAAGCTAAACACTTTGAGTTCCTCATCAAATTGAAGATTCCAACTATGAGATGCTTGCTTCAATCCATAGATTGACCTTTGGAGCTTATAGACTTTATTGGCATTCTTTGGATCTACAAAACCTTCAGGTTGTGTCATCTATACATCCTCATTTATATTCCCATTAAGGAATGCAGTTTTAACATCCATTTGCCAAATCTCATAGTCATAGTAAGCCGCAATAGCAAGCATGATCCTGATGGACTTAATCATGGCAACTGAAGAAAAAATTTCGTCATAGTCAACACCTTGAACTTGTCAGAAACCCTTTGCAACCAATCTGCCTTTATAAGTTTGCACATTGCCATCCATGTCAGTCTTCTTCTGGAAGACCCACTTGCACCCTATGGGTTTTACCCCTTCAGGTGGTTCCATTAAAGTCCATACTTTGTTGGAGTACATGGATTCCATCTCGGATTTCATGGCCTCAATTCATTTCTCAGAATCTGGTCCCTCCATAGCCTCTAGATGGGTAGTTTGATCATCATCTATGATCAACTCACCACCTTCCTGATTCACAAGGTATCCAAACCTCTCAGGTTCAAGGTGTGTCCTACTAGATCTATGAGGTCCTTGTGTTACTTGAGGAGACTGAGATTCCACAACACCTTGTGAATCTCTATGTTCCTCTTGTACATCTACTGGTTCAATGTTTTCTTGTTGGGATTGAACCTCTTCAAGGTCTATTTTCCTCCCACTGCTTCCTTTGGAAATAAATTCATTTTCTAGGAACACAGCATCCCTGGCAACAAACACTTTGTTGTCAGTTGGGTGGCATAAGTAATATCCCTTGGTCTCATTAGGATATCCAACAAAATAACATTTATCAGATCTAGGTCCTAGCTTGTCAGGAAACATTTTCTTGACATATGCCTCACACCTCCAAATCCTTATAAAAGACATATCGGGATGCTTCCCAGTTCATATCTCATAGTGTCTTTTGAACCGATTTAGATGGTACTCGGTTAAGTGTAAACATGGCAGTTTCAAGAGCATGACCCCAGAAGGAAATCGGAAGATCAGCAAAACTCATCATTGATCGCACCATATCCAGTAAAGTGTGATTCCTTCTTTCAGACACACCAATATGTTGTGGTGTTCCAGGCGGAGTCCATTGTGATATAATACCACAGGCTCACAGAAGGTCCTCAAACTCCTGGCTTAAGTATTCTCCACCTCGATCAGATCGAAGTGCTTTAATACTTTTATCAAGTTGGTTATGTACTTCATTCATGAAATCCTTGAACCTTTCAAGGGTTTCTGACTTATGTTTCATCAGGTACACATAGCCATACCTACTGAAGTCATCAGTGAAGGTAATGAAGTATTGATACCCATTCCTGGCATTAGTTCTAAAAGGCCCACATACATCAGTATGTATGAGTCCTAATAGATCACTAGCTCTCTCACCTTTACCTGAAAAGGGAGTCTTGGTCATCTTTCCCAACAAACAAGATTCACATGTCTCTATTGATTCATAATCGAAAGAGTCTATATAACCATCTTTATGGAGTCTAGAAATGCGCTTCTCATTTATGTGCCCTAGACGACAATGCCAAAGATACATTTTGTTTGAGTTTTTGAGTTTTTGCCTTTTGGTGTTTACGTTGTATACACTTGTCTCTAGATCTATCAAATATAGACCATAATACATTGGGGCACTGCCATAAAAGATCCCATCTTTTGAAATGGAACACTTTCCATTTTTAATAAGAAATTCAAAACCATCCTTGTCCAAACAAGAGACGGAAATGATATTCCTATTTATGGCAGATACATAATAGTAGTTCTTCAACTCTATTATTAGCCCACTAGGTAGAGTTAACTCATAGGTTCCTATGGCACTGGCAAAAACTCTTGCCCCATTGACAACACGTAGTTCAACCTCGCCTTTCCCCAAAGGCCTACTTCTCTTAAGATCCTTCACATTTGAACAAATGTGAGATCCGCATCCGGTATCAAGTACCCACGATAAATAAGTAGTAAAGTTAATCTCTATCATGTATACACCAGAAGTAGAGATCTCTATCTATCACTTCTTCTTCCATCATTCCTTCCATCCTCTCCATGTTTTGAGTGCAGAAGAATTTGGTTTGGTGAGAGAACCCTTCTCTCCCTTACCTATGTCATTGATCTCTATCAATGAACTATCCTTCTTCTTAAGCATACATAGAGTGGATTCAAAGGCTACCGGTATATCTGGATTGTGCAGAACACTTCTCACAATCCTCAACCAGTTATGAAATTTATTATCAATTAATTTTCCCATTTTAAAAGATGATTCTTTTGCCATTCTACAAGAGAAAATTGCATTTTTCAAAACTCCTTTTGATTTGATTTGAATAAAATTTGACAGTGGTTAATTAGGCCTTTAATTAATTACCACTCCCACTATTTTGATTCAAATTGATAGCCCTCACCATTAATTCAGAAGATTGCAGCGCACACTCTTCTAGTGGGTCAAGATCCATATTTCATCAAGTCATGAGTCAGCTTTGGCTAATCACCCACAATCTTGATTATTTAGGTAGGCCATCATGCCAATTGCATCATATGCAACTCTTGATGAATGAACATGCACAACACCTTGCCATGAACATTCCGTGCCTCTGGGCTTAGATGCTCTAAGAATCACCAGTTAAGTCTAACTTGAAAGCCGACACGGTAAACATGCACCCTACTTTGGCAGAACCTACATGTTTACCCTTCACACTTCCATGAGATAGACGACGCACCATGCTTTGGCGTAACCTACGCTTGGTCGATCAAAATTTTCATGTGTGTTGCTAATGGAAGATGTAAAAGACTTAATATTTAGATGAGGGATTTGGTTTTTTATAGGTACATATACATATCCAATCACCACAATATAGTAAGTATCATATACATGCTATATCCCATAGAAAACATGTGAAACGATAAAAGAAATGATTATGGCCATCCTAATGTAATTCCTCGAGCCAAGAGGAATAACGGTCATCTAGGTCCACATCACATGCAACCTGTACAAGATGAACTCTGTGCTCTGCCGTTCTGGGTTTTTTGAACTCATCTCCATGATTGATTGGCTCGCCATCAGGCCGGTCGGTTGGGTGCCACCATCCGATCAACGAGTGCCTCCAGCCGATCGGTTCACTGGTCACCGTGCATCTCTTCAGGTCGCCACCCGCTTGTCTCTCTCCTCAAATCGGTCATTAAAAGGTCTACCGTTCTTTGACATAACAGGAAATAAAAGATCTATCCTATTTTACATTTGAAAAAGGATATCCCGAGTTACATTGGGGGGGAGCAAAGGTAGGAAAGAAATATCGAGTTATCTCAATTTACATCGGGAATAGGAGATAAGGAATCAATGTACAGACTGAGATGTAAGCAACCACATTCAACCAAGCACACATACATAGGGTTTATTGGCCATAATCATGCTATACATCCACCACAAAACTCATTTAAGGGTGACACACATCGAGTGCATTTATATTACATATCATATATGTACATTGGGATTTGTGGATTTAGGATTGGACATGCATAAAGCCAATTTATTCGCATCATATGCATTAAATAAAGGCGACAAACCAAAATCGATCACATCGATAATCATAAAGATAGAGTAGTTGACGTGGACTGTTGGGTTTTAGGGGAGATAGAGAAGGCAGCGGAAATAAAAAAATTTCTTCTCCCAAACCCAAAATAAAGGAATTGTGTGAACATTTATACAATAGGAAGGATGGTTTGTAGAGGTGTACCTTGTCCCGAGGCTTGCTCGGTGACATTACCTCACAGCTTGCGTGGTCTTCACCTCCGATCTTGGATGGTGTTTGTGCAGCTCCTCGTCTTACCGGGACTGTCAGGATTGATAGCTGTCCTCCAAGCGGCAGAAGTCTCCCGCCTCTGCATTCATCCACGCGGACTGCCTGGAACTCCGATCTCCTTGTCCCACAAGGCATCAGAAGGATTCATACCCTCCTGTCGGTGTACTAGTCACCAACTCACTCTCCTGCAACCAGTTGCCTTTCTGCAGTTGTCTTTCCCTTGCTGTGCCTCCCTTATCGGGTAGCACTTGCTCGGGCTCTCTCGGTTACCAAAACCAGAGAAAATGACAACTTTGTAGAGCAACCGGTGTTCTGAGTTGTACTTTGAGAAGCCCCCAATACCCCGATACATACAGGAGGGTCATGGGATAGGGTTCTCTACCCCGGGCAATGCAGGATTAAAGCAGGAGAAGAAGGGTTTGAAATTTTTCACAAAAAAACTAACTGCACCAGCTGAATCGATTGTTTCAACCCTAAAACGGTCATTTTGTGACCTCAACTGATCAGTTCACATCTGAACCGATCGTTTGGGACACCTGACCAGATCGGTTCACTTCTGAGCCGATCAGTTCATGGTCCTGGTCCAACTCAAATTGACTTTCATATTTGTTTCCGATTAATCAAATATTAATCCTTTTTCAAATCGAATTTGTACAAGTGAAACAAATTGTATTTGCAAAATAGTCTTATGACTTTCCAAATGATATCTGTTAGACCAGTTGAGCCGACCGGTTCAACCCTTGAATCGGTCATCTCAGCGTGTCTTAAGCTGATCGGTTCATCACATGAGCCGATCAGTTCACTAACTTGAGCCGATCGGTTCATCACATGAGTCGATGAGTTGGGGCAGCAGACTGTGCAAATCAGTCAATCACAGTTTCAATCAATCCGATACTCTAATCAATCGATCCAACACCTTGAACACTATGATTTTGAGCTATCAATCAATTGAGTGTTTAATTGAACTACTAAACTCCTTTAGTAATCAATCTAAACATCTTTTTGTGGATAAATTCCTCTTCCAGGTTAAATCCTATGTGTGTGACCCTACAGGTCCATTTCACATTGGCAGTGAAAGTAAATAACACTTATGAATTCACAAGCAAAGAGTGGTGCCTAGTCGCACATCAGTGCTACCCAAGTGAAATAGAAAGTTGGAGAACAAATTTCAATCCTACAATCCGTGAATGGTGTTACAACGAACGTATAATTCCTTTGTCACTAATGTCTTGAATGAACTCAAGGCATGGTACATCCATCCTTTCAACATTCATCCATTTCCTTGGTCTCAGAGTAGATTGGGTGAGATGTGTGTGACATCAATATCACATATTGATTCACGCATGCATGCACATGCCTTTCTCAATCCTACTCATCAAGTGGCCATGGACATCAAACTCCCTTAGGAGGGACAAATCCCATATCTATCACTCACCCCTCAAAAGCCCCATGTATCAAAGTCACCCAATCATCACCTTTATAACAACCCATATTTCAAGACTGCGTTTGATGATGTCAAAGTGTACCCAACGACATGTGTTGAGTGTAGTGATTTTAGGTCGAAGAATCACATTCACCACCATCACTGTGAGAGCTGACTGTGACGACCAAATCATGGTTCCATGTGTCACTCTCACGGTGGGTCTGTCCGGTACACTTGTTCTCTAACAAGTACCTATGTGCTTGGTTTGATATCACTATATCATGACTAATGAGATTCTGTCATCAACCAACACACAATCTAGTCTTTAGTGTTATTGATGTCTATGGTTATTTCCACAATAACAACTGACTAGGGACTAAAAAAGAATGTATACTCTTAACATCCGTATGATCTCATCATTTTGTCCTTAACCTAAAAGCATACGTCATCGACTAAACAATTCTTTAGACACTATCATGTTACACTATCATCTCAGAAACAGTTAAAACATATAGATCGTAAATTGCCTTTATTATTATTCAAATCATTTACAAATTACCCCATTATAATCATCACATGACTTGATCTATGGGCATACATACCAACACAAACCCCATCTCTATCACTCACAGTCTATCCCCATGTGTCAAAGTCACCCAAATATCACCTTTATAACACCCGTGTTTCAGGAATGCATTTGATGATGTCAAAGTGTACCCAATGACATGTGACGAGTGCAATGATTTTAGGTCTAAGAAACACAATCACCACCATCACTATGAGAGATGATTGTGACTACCATTCCATGGTATCCATGTATCACTCTTAAGGTGGGTCTCTCTGATATATTGTTCTCTAACATATATCTGTGTGCTTGACTTGATATCATATATCATGACTAATGAGACTCTATCATCAGTCAACACACACACTCTAGTCTTATGTATAACTACTATCTATTTTTCTTCCACAGTAATATCCGACTAGGGACATAACAAGAATGTGTGTACTCTTATCATGCATATGGTCTCATTGTTTAGGTTCTTAACTTGAAGACATATTTCATCAAATCACATCGTTATTTAGACATCTATCATGAATGTGTCAACATATCATGAGTGAGACAAACATAATAGATGGAATTACCTTTATCATTATCAAATCAAGTATCATATACCTCATTGCAATCATCATATGATTGGCTCTCTGGGCATACTATACCAACAGACTCCTACGTGCACTTAGATCCAATCACCCACGAATCATATTTCAAATGATATTAACATGTCCATCATTATCTACTACACAAGTTCTTTTACAGCGGGTAAGCAACATTTGCTTCATGTCGGTATATTGCATGTTTCACATCCCCTCACTGTACGGAAACTCGTATGAGATGGAAGTGTCATAGTATGCTATCTGAAATTCCTTTACCTAACCAGTAGCTCCATTGTTGTCACAATATTACTACTGAGTCACCAATGGTCAGAATCTCCCATAAGTTCATACATATGAACTTCTAGATGCATACAATATCCTTTACAGTGTTCGTAACACTAAGGTACTCGTCTTCTTCTTGTAGAATTAATCAATTATCTTATGTTGGAACATTTCCAACTAACAATTCTTTGCAAGGTCGAAACACAATTTTGTCATTTCAGAAGCTTGCATCGGTGTAACTATTTACACCCAACTCTTCCTTATTATCATAATTAAAGAACTAATCCTTTTAGTACTTCACAAGTACACAAAGATGTCCTTCATGGTATTCTAGTAGCTCTTACTTGAGTTTGACATATATCCATTCATCATGTCCATTACATATGAGATAACTAGATATCTTGTCATACAAGATGATGATTTCATATCTTCTTGTCATGTCCAATACATACAAGATGATGAGTTCGTATATTCTTGTCATGTCCAATACATACAAGATAATTTGTGCATATTTTCTTGTCATGTCTAATACATACAAGATAATGAGATGAGTTCATACGTGATGGATCCAATTGTGAATGCATTGGCACCTATCCATGTGTTCCTTATTCTTCATAAGAATTGGGACACTTGGCTCTTGAGAGACTAACTCATGGAACATGGACAAGTTTTCTCTCACCATGTTGAACTCATTCAACATCTAGCCAAAGTATGTTCTCTTTCCTAGGACAAGAAGCCCTCTTGATCTATCTCTATAGATCTTGATTCCTATCACATAGGATGCTTCCCAAAAAACCTTTTAGAATGCACTTTGTTGGCATATTTTGTAGTATAAGGATGATACCCCCCATTAATATTTGGAATATATACACGATCCCACTAATTTCTTGTAATCACACATTGCATCTTCATTCTGTCTCATGTCAAACTCTTTGACTATCTTGTCAAATTGAAGATCCAGTTCTGAGGTGCTTGCTTCAATCCAAAGATTGATCTATGCAACTTTATAGACTTTATTTGCATTATTGGATTTATAAAACCTTTAGGTTGTGTTACATACACATCCTGCACAATATTCCATTTAAGGAATGCAGTTTTAACATCCATATGCCAAATCTCACAGTCATATTAAGCTATAATGACAAGCATTATCCAGATAGATTTATCCATGGTAACTGTTGAAAAGATTTCACCATGTTCAACACCTTGAACTTATTAGAAACTCTTTTCAACCAACTTACTCTCCATGTCAGTCTTCTTCTGGAAGACCCAAAAGTACCCTATGAGTTTTGCCCCTTCAGGTGGATCAACCAAGGTCATAATTTGTTGATGTACATGGAGTCCATCTTGGATTTCATGGCTTCAAGCCATATCTCAGATTTTGGCTCTCATTAGCTTCTAGGTAGACTATTGACTCATCATATGATCAACTCACTGCCTTCTTGTCCATAAGATATCATATATCATTCAAGCTCTAGGTGTGTTCTACCAGAACAATGAGTTCTGTGTGTTACTTAAGGAACTTTGAGATTCTACAACATTTTGTGATTCTCTTTATTCCCAGTGTAAAGCATGTGCCCAAAAGGAAATTTGAAGTATTAGCTAGTAATCACACTCTGACTCATCAAGGTGTGATTCCTTCTTTCTAATACACTTCTCATGATACACTATCATTTTGTTTCAAATGGAGTCCATCATGATACATTATCATGATCTTCCAGAAGGTTCTCAAACTCTTGGTTTATAGTATTTCCATATCGATCATATCAAAATTTAATACTTATATCAAGTTTGTTATGTGCTTCATTTATGATCTCCTTGAACACTTCAAGAGATTCATGTTTGTATTTTATTAAATAAAAACTATCATATCTACTGAGGTCATCAATAAATATATTGAAGTACTATTGATTACATTTAGCATTTATTCTAAAAGGTCTGTATACATTATATGTATAATCCTTAATAGAATAATCATTCTCCCGCTACATCTAGTGAATAAACTTTGTCATATTGCTCAATGAATGAGATTAGCATGTCTCTATTGGTTCAATAACCAAAATGAGTCTAGATAACCATCATATGGATTTCTAGAAATGCGATTCACATTTATGCACTACAGATGACTATGCTATAGACATTCAAGTTTGAGTTATCATGTCATTCATTACATGTGTCACCCACATTTGTCTCTTTAACTACCAAGTATAGTTGATGAGACATAGGCTTGCCATCAAAGATCATTTCTTTGAAATGAAACATCAGTCCATTACACTCTTGTCCATACAAGATGTATGCCAATTTCATTGATGGCAGATGTATAATAGAAATTCACTAATTCTATTATATGCAACTCTTACTCTACACACTTTCTAGCTGGTTAATTCTTGACCTATAAGAAATCACAGTTAATCTATATGCACAATCATATTGAGCATACAAAATTATACTTGATCTCCATCTGTCTGATTATACTCAAACATTGCTTTGAAGACATTATACCTTTCATACTTTACATGATTCTTAAGATGTATAACCTTCTCAAGAATGTCCATTCTTCAAGCGATTTATGCAACTCATAGTTCATATAGCTCAACATAAGGTTCTTGATGTCTTAGGCATCATTGGCATACTTCAAGTAAGCATCCAATTTTAGCCTTAGGCACACTTGGAGTGGTTCTACTGGCTCTGGTCTTTCAAGGACTTAGAGCATTCACTCACTTGTGAGAACACTTCTCAAAGGTCCTAAACCAGATTTGAAGTTTATCCCATTTATGAACTGATTGCAATGATAATATATTTGTGCTTGTCATTTGGATTCTACATAAGAATTTTGCAACTTTGTCAAAACATTTTTGATTTATTTGATTTTATAATTTTGACGATATTAATTAGGCCTTTAATTAATAATCAATCCCACTATTTTTGTTCAAATTGATAACCCTCACGTATCAATTTGGAAGGTTGCAACGTACAACCTTGTAGTGGCCAAGATCCATATTTTATCAAATTATGAGTCATCTTTGGCTGATCACCCACAACATGATTATTTAGGTAGGCCATCATGCCAATTGAATCATATGTAAATCTTGGATAGATGACATGCACAACTCTTTGCCATGATCATCTGCATGCCTCTAGAGCTTAGACTCTCTAAGAATCACCAGTTAAGTCTGACCCAAAATCTGACACGATAAACATGCACCCTACTTTGGTAGAACCTACATGTCTACCATCACACTTCCACGAGATGGATTGTGCACCATGCTTTGGCATAACCTACACTTGGTTGATTAAGATTTTCATGTGTGCTGCTTATGGAAGGAATCATAGACTTCAATATTTTTTTGAGGTATTTATTTTAAGTACATATACATATCCAATCACCACATTATTATAGTACATATCATATACATGTTATAACCACAACAAGAAACATTGAATATCAATAAAAGTGATGATTATGGCCATCCTATTATAATTCCTTGGAACCATAAGAAATTTTGGTCATCTAAGGTCTACATCATATGCAACTTGTTATTGATGAATATCGTTTTGCCTAAACCATTCTGAGTTGATCGACTCATCCTATGACATGATCAGCTCGCCTCCTGGCTGGTTGGTTGGTCGGTCTGGCCTCTATTGTCTAGACACCTCCAACAAGCGGTTGGGCCATCAGTCGGTTAGTCTGGCTCCTTCATAATCCTCCTCAATCCTCCAGGTGGTCGGCTCATCTGGTGTTGAACATCTTCTTCTTCGATGTAACAAAAAATAAACTATCCTACTTTTACATAATCTTTGAGAAACCTCAAGTTACATTCGAAGGGAGCAAAGGTAGAATAGAAAGGATCTCGAGTTATCTCGAGATACATGTGGAATAGAAGGTAGAGGCTTGATATGCAAATTGAGATGCAAACAATTATAACCAGTCAAGCACACATAGGGTTTATAGGACATAACCATGCTACATATCCACCATCAAAACCATTTTAAGGCAACATGTATCATATCATATATGTATATTAGTTTGTGGTCGCATGTGGTATTTAGTAGGATAAGCACATTAATCATTTTAAATATTTGCATCGTATGCAATAAATAAATGATGATAAAACCAAAATCCAATAATATCGATTTATCCCAAAACACAGAATGTTGACGTGGCTCTGATACCACTGTTGGGTTTTATGGCATCAGAGTAGGCAGCGGAAACAAACATTTTCTGGCCATTAATCCAAAATAGGAGATCACATCAACGACTATGTAATGGGAAGAATGGTTTTAGTGAGATATACCTAGTCCTGGGGATTTCCCAATGACAATACCTCACAGCCATGTGCGGTCTTCAATGCCATGTCTTGGACAGTGTCTATGCAGCTCATGGTCTTTGCCATGGACTTTGGCCTCCACTATGGACTATGGATGACGTGTACTCCTGAGTGGCATACATATCCCACCTTTGCAGATAGTCCACATGGACCACCTGGAACTCTTGCCGTTCTAGAAGAACTGACAGGAAGGAGATGACCCTCCTTTTAGTGTACTAGCACCAATCTTCTCTCCCAAACTCATACTGCTTTTTTTTAGTTGTCTTTCCCTCATTGTGCCTCCCTAGTCGGGTATCACTTGCTCGGGCTCTCTTGATTACCAGAACCAGAGAGGACAAAAAAATTGCAGAGAAACTGATATTCTGAGTTGTGCGTTCTAAGAAGCCCCCAGTACCCCTCTATTTATAGTAGAGGACAGGGTTAGGGTTCCCAGTCTGTACGGGAGTAGAAGGATCTGGAAATTCCATGAATAGTTTGTACTGCAGCAGGCGAACCAGTCGGTTCACCCAGTGAACCAATCATTTCACTTCCCATACTTGCCTGCAATTGACTTTCCTCAATCATTTCCATTTAATGCAAAGATTAATCCTTATTCCAATAGAATTGAACAAGTAAAACGTGAACATTTTCCTCCAACTGGAAAAATCCCAATTTCCTCAGTTGGCAAGACTGTGAGCCGCCCAGTTCATCAAGTGAACTGGTCAGTTGGCTCACACCAACTGATCAACTCACCTGGGAGAATCGGTCAATTGGAAGTCTTAATATTGCCAATGCAGTTTCCAATCAACCTGACACTCTAACCAGCTAGTTCAACACTTAAACTTGATAGTTCTAAGTCCAATCAGTCAATTGTATGTTTAGTTGAGTACCTAAACACCTTTAGTATCAATCTAAATATCATTCATGGACAATCTTCTCTTCCAGGGGTATCCTATGTGTGTGACCCTATAGGTTCCAACTTACGTTGACAGTGAATGTTCATAACAACTTATGACATCACAAGCAATGAGTGGAATCTAGTAACTCATCATTGCTACCCAAATAACTTAGAAAGTTGGAGAACAACTTCAAACTACAATATGTGACTAGTGTTACCGTGATCGTATAGTTCCTTTGTCTCTGACATTTGGATTGAACTCGAGGCATGGAACGTCATTATCTTCAACATTCAATCCATGTTCCTTGAACTAGAGCAGACTGTCTGAGATGCATGTGAGTTCACATATCATATATTGAATCACATGAGTATGGCTATACAATTCTCAATCTCACTTATCAAGGGGCCCTAGATATCATACTCCTTGTAGGAGGGACAAATCCCATCTCTATCACTCATAGTCTATCCCCATGTGTCAAAGTCACCCAACCATCACCTTTATAACACCCATGTTTCAGGAATGCATTTGATGAGTGTACCCAACGAAATGTGATGAGTGTAGTTATTTTAGTTTTAAGAACCACAATCACCACCATCACTATGAGAGATGATTGTGACTACCATTCCATAGTATCCATGTATCACTCTCAAGGTGGGTCTGTCTGATATACTGTTCTCTAACATATATTTGTGTGCTTGACTTGATATCATATATCATGACTAATGAGACTCTATCATCAGTCAACACACACTCTAGTCTTATGTATTACTGTTGTATATTTTTCTTCCACAGTAATATCCGACTAGGGACATAACAAGAATGTATGCACTCTTATCATGCATATGGTCTCATTGTTTAGGTCCTTAACCTGAAGACATATGTCATCGAGTCGTGTCATTCTTTAGACATCTGTCATTTATGTGTCATCATTTCATGAGTGAGAAAAATATAATAGATGGAATTACCTTTATCATTATCAAATCAAGTATCATATGCCTCATTGCAATCATCATATGTTTGGCTCTCTGGGCATACTATACCAACACCATGCTCATTTCAAATTCACTCTGCATAAAATAACTAAAATCCTTGCAAAGATCAAGACCAGTCCCGCCAAAAATGATACCATCAACATAAATTTGAATGACTAGAAGTTGTTAGAAGTGTGTTTAAGAAATAGTGTAGAATCAGCTTTTCCCATGACATAGCCATTGTCTATCAAAAAGTTTTTCAATTTATCATACCAAGCTCTAGGGGCTTGTTTGAGACCATAAAGAGCTTTTTGTAACAAATAAACATGGTTTGTAAGCTTCTCATGTTCAGATCTAGAAGGTTGAGCCACATAGACTTCCTCCTCTATAATACCATTCAAAAAAGCACTTTTAACATCCATTTTATATAGCTAGGACATTTTATGACTAGCAAAATCAAGTAGCATTCTAATAGACTAAAGTCTGGAAATAGGAGCATAAGTTTCATCAAAGTCAATACCTTCTAGTTGATTATAGCCTCGAGATACTAACCTTTATTTGTTTCTTACCACCTTGCCTATTTCATCAAGCTTGTTTTAGTAAACCCACTTTGTGCCAGTGGTCTTTCTATCACTTAGTCTTGGCACTAGAGTCCACACTTTTCTCTTTTCATTCTATTCTAGTTCCTCTTGCATTGCTAGGATCCACTCATCATCTTTAAGATCTTCCTTGACATTCATTGGCTCAAATTGTGAGATGAAGGCGCTGTCATCTTGTTCTTTTTAGAAGCAGCATGCATCTTTACTCTTTCAAATAGATTGCCTATGATGAGCTCTTTTGGATGATCTTTAGCAAACTGTGGAGTAGGATCCTTGTTTTCATATCCTTTTTGGTTCTCATCCTCAATGACCTATTTTCCTTTGTCATTGATGTTGAGTTCTTCAATCTAGGAATCACTTCATCTACAACATCATCATTTACAATATTCTTGAAAATAGGGGGTTAGTCTCAATAAACTTAACGTTGATAGATTCTTCTACTTTAGTTAGTCAATGTTAAAATACTATAAATGATCTACTTGTAGTGCTATAATAAAGAAAAAAAGTATTATAAGATTTTGCATCAGACTTATCAAGAGAGTCTTTGGTGTTCAAGACAAAGCATGGACACCTAAATGTATGAAAGAAGTTGATTGAAGGATTTCTACCACACCATAACTCATAGGGGATTTTCTTAAGCAAACTCCTGACCCCACTCTCGCGAATCACTCCTGATGAGTGAAAACCCATTTTTGCAGAAACACATGAGATGCTAACCGCTTCAACCCAAACTTCTTGGGACCGTCATACTCCAAAATAATTGTTCTAGACATTTCTTGTAAAGATCTATCCTTATTCTCAACTACCTCATTTTATTGAGGCGTACTGGGAAAATAAAAAATGTACAAGTAATCAGATTTCTCATAAAAAACTTTTAAAACAAGTCATTTTCAAATTCTCCCACGGTCACTATGGATAGACACGATACAAAAAGAAGCTTCCTTTTCAATTTGTTTGCAAAAATCCGAGAAACTATCAAGAGTATCACTTTTTGATACCAAAAAGAAGTTCCATGCAAAACGGGAGAAACCTTCAAAAATCACAAGACAATATTTACTACCACAAAGTGATTGTGTTCTCATTGGTTGAAATAGATCAATGTGAAGAAGCTCAAGAACACTCTTGTTTCTAAGGACTTCTTTGGATTTAAAGGAGGGTTTGGTTTACTTTCCTTGTGTACAAGGTTGGCATTCCTCATCCTTCTCAAAATCCAATTTAAGAAGTCCCTTGACCAAATCCTTTTTGTAAAACTTCTTCAATTGATGCATTTCTACATGTCCAACCCTACAGTGCCACAAAGATACATCATTTTAACAACTACCAAGCATTTACCAATAATAGGCTTAAGTGAATCAAGAACAATAATATAAAGATTTCCACTTCTAGTTCCCATATATATGACATTGTAGGAGAGGGAGTCTAGAAGCAAGCATTCATGAGAATTAAAAAGAACAAGATATCCATTATCACAAATTTGGATAACACTAATTAAATTGTGACATAGGCCATCGAAAAGAAGAGAGTTCTTTATGCATAGTGAATCACCTACACTACCCTCAGCTATCACTTTACCTTTCTTGTTGTCCCCAAATGTCACTGAACTTCCTTTCTTTTTTGTAAGTGTTGAAGTGGTTTCTATCACCCATCATGTGCTTTGAGTACCCACTATCAACAATCCATTTAACTTTATCCTACATAGAAAGGATATGTCATTACCCAATTCAAACTTTGGGATCCAGAGTTATCTTGGAGACCCATTTTATGTTTGGGTTGGTCTCCTTCATTATATAAGGACACAAAGTAGAGTAATGATCGCCCCACTTACAATGAGAGCAAACCATAGATGCCTTAGATACAAAAGTCTCTCCATGGTATATTGTAGGCCCCTTTCTCTTTTTCTTACCTTTTCCTTTATTATTAGGGGATCACTCATATCCCAAACCACTATTACCCACTTGTTTGGTAGAGTGCTCTAGGAGTTCATTTAGGGACTTTTTCCCTTTAAGGAATTTTTGCAGGGTCTCTCTACTCTATGATTACCATCACTAATAGTTATGACTATAGAAGAATGACTAGCAAAATATCTTGAGCATGCAAAAGTTCTGCCTCTAAAGAACGGGCTTTAGTAAGTAAGAATCCCTTTTAAGAGTTAAGCTGACTACTTATTTACTAGGAAAGATAGGTTTAGATTCAAGATCATTTACCTTAGAAAGAAGCCTAGTGTTTTTTATTCTAATAAAAACAAGTTCATCAACATATATTTGGTTTTCATCTTTAACATCATTCATTTTCTTTAGATACACACCATTTTCAATTTCAACTCCATTATATTGAAGTTCTAGATCAAGAAATTGTCCTTATAAAGGATCGTGCTATCAAGATGAACCTTTTCTTTGTTCAAGAATTTCAATTCTGGCATATAGATCATTTATGATTTTCCCTAATATTTTCTTTATAGATTTGCACTTAGAGTATGAAGAATAGGAAGCATGAATCATGTCAATGAGATCATATTTAGAAAGTTCATTCAAACTTACCTCACTTACCTCACCTATCTCTTCACTTGTTGAGGCCATGAGTGCAATATGACACTCTCCTTCATTTGATCTAGAATCACTTGAAGAAGACTCCTCCTAAGCGGCATGGGCAACATCTTTGCCTCTTCTTTCCTTCTTCTCCATCTTCTTGAATTTTCTCTCCTTGTTGTAGTCCTCCTTTTTAAAGCTGCTCTTGTGGTGTGACTTCTTTGCATTGGGACAATATTTCTTATAATGTTCCTTCTATCCACATTCATAGAATCTAGGATTATAGGGGGAGGAGGGCTTTCCCTTTGGATTAATGAGCTTCTAGATCACTAGGGGTTTCATCTTTACTAGAGGGATGAGTAGGACAGAAAGCAAGTTGTTGTTCTTGTACAATTGCCTCCACTTGATCTTTGAAGGATGCATCCTTTATCTTCTTAGATTCCTTTTCTTCTAGCTTTTCTTCTTCTTCTTGAGTGTCAACCCTAAATTCAAAGGCTTGAAGATTCCCAATGTGTTATTTGGTAGGAAAATCAATAAGGCTCTTTGTTTCTTCAATGGAGGTCACCTTGGATTGCCACCAATTGGGAAGAGATCTAACTATCTTTGAGGTGAACTTCCCTTGATCCATGGGTTGGCCCAATGTCGCAAGCCCATTCACAATGGTGTTGAGTCTAGCATACATTTCAACAATTCTTTATTTCGTTCCCATTTTGAAGTTCTGAAGCAATCCATTGAACACGTACATCTTTTTCTCCTTGACTTGCTTGGTGCCTTCATAGGTAACACAAAGTTTATCCCATATCTCATGATCTATATCCCAAGCAGAGATTCAGTTGATTTTTACGAGAGTGAGGGTTGAATAGATGATTCTTATTTCCTTGGCATTAAGTTGATCCTTCTTCATGGAAACTTCATTCCAAGTAGCCATGTCTTCTTTGTATGAAGAAGAAACCACTCTTCACATCCCGTAACTCATCCGTTAAAGGTATAACTACTTCCTTCTCCAATATAGTAAATTTGTGTCGTCACATATAGGAGAACACATAGAGACTCTACCTTCTATGTTAAGGGACCCCAACAAATTCTCACCCATCTTCTCATCTCATAGGATCACTTGGTTTGGAGAAGACCTTCTCTGATACCACTTGTAGGATCAATGGGCTCTAGAGGGGGGTGAATAGAGCTATAAGTACTTAAACTAAATTCATTATACCTTCAAATTATATTACAAGATAAGGTTGCTAACAGCTAAGCATACATAACAAGTATGATAGAGATTGAACAAGCACAAGAACACAAGCTATGTACAGTGGTTCTAAACTCCAAACTAGGAGATGTACATACACTACCTAGTGAGGTAAATCTCTAGGATTTTCAAACATTGCACACTTCTTATATTCCATTATAAGAGATATAATATGACCACCCTGTTCTAAGGTCAAGGGTACTTTACTTTCCTATTAAGGATCAAAGAAGCAAATAACCTTACAAGGACTTACCCATCCTAAAGCAAGAGTCTTCTACCTTCACAAGGATTTACCTACTTTTGCAATAAGCTAGTCACCTTCACCAAGGAGATCTATTCTTGCAACAATTATTTGGCCTTGAAGGAATTACCCACTCTTCTCTTAGATCTTTAGCCTTCAACTTCACCTTCACCAAGGGGAAGCTTTCACTATCTTTGCTTTGAGAAGGGAGATTGGGAAAGGAAAGTAGAGAGCTTCACTAGGTGTACAATGGAGCAATGTCCTCACAAGAATCATGTCTCATTCAGATTGATGTAGATTATGAGTAAGCTTCATAGACAAAGGGGCTTTTAGTAGACAAAGCCACTCAACTATAGCAAGGAGCAAAGAAGGAAAACTTGGAATAAAGTCCAAGGATCCCTATTTATAGTTGGGTGTGTCTACTAGCCAGTAGATGCATTTATGAGCAAATTCTAGCCGTTTGGGGTGTTGAAATGAATATTTTTTAAAGTTTTGCAACACTCAAACGATAGAAACACTTTTCTACACTTTTCCATACAATGGTTTCAGTTGAGTTTTCATAAAGGTAATTCGATCGATAGCACTATGCGATAAAGAAATTTTGAGTTGTCGACCAAGTTTGATCTAGATGAAACTCCACCAACAACTTAAAATTGTTTTTTGTGTGTAGGGTGTCAATCGATTTGTCACCACAACAAACTCACCTGACACTGGGATTTATCATGTTCCACACAACTTGTCGGTCAAGTTGTCACCATGACAAACTCAGCCGACAAGGTAGTCTGTGATAGAATTTGATAAATGATGTAAAAGTGTTTAAACATTTGATTTAAGTGCATTTTATATTTTTCTCAGCTTAGTTACAAGTCATGGCATCAATACAAGTGATTTACAAAAATTTTCTATTTGATTTAAGGCCTTTTCCACAAAAGGCACTTGCATTGATTTTGGCTTCTTTTTGGTCAAGCTAGGGTTTGCTTGAATTCATTCTTTTCATGTACCTAATACTTGAGATTGATCTCAAATAGACATATTAGGTACATATGAATGAAATGGTTTCATCAAAATATGGACAATATATAAATATTAGGTCAACACTTCTAGCATGACCTTATAGGGTGGTCTTCAAGATCATAGGTTGTGACCACACAATCTTGGAGGGTTGTGATACCTCTTTCTAGATAAGGAAAAATTAGGATCAGACTCGATACCTCTACTTAATGTCTTGACTTGATACAAATATATGAATTTGTATACATATATCCTAAAGAACCTTAAACATTATTGCATATTAGCTGACTAATGTGTCACCAATTGAATGAACTCATGTTTTCCTCCTCCTTTTATGTAATCATATCATATTATAAATAGCTATTTATAAATATTACTCATGTTTGGTAATCTCTTGATTGGATGAGGATTTCTTACTATGTGTGTGAAGCTTCCTTCATATGTGGGACCCAATGTAGACCTTGGGTTTTGTGGGTAGTCAAGCTCACAAAAACATTGTTCCATGTTCATAATCAAATCTTTGACCATTCCCATAATACTAATCTCTTCTTCTCTAGAAAATGGTTCCGACTTGATTTTAAAAAATAGCACTAGATTAGGATTGAGGTTGGACCTAGGGATTACCTGTATGGCTCTAATTACTACCTTGTCCATGACAACGACACGTGCTTTCACCAAAATATCAAATAAGACATGGGAATTCGTGCTTGGTGAAGTGGAGGAAGAGAGGTGGATTCATCCTTAACAATGGCATGGCCTTGACCTTTATCTAGAAATTTAGTCTTAGGGCCATATGAGAAAGAGACATAAAACTACTTGAGAATTTTATTAATGCCCTATGGAAAACTATATTTTTACTTTGATACCATATTATAACCCCCCATTTTTCAAAATATAATATACATGAGGGGAATCATCAATTCCATTCACGTGATCCAAGGAAGTGTCATAGAGGTGGAACAAATTTTAAGTAACACTATAAATATATTGCATCACATGGAAAAGATATATTTCTCATTCTTAAGGTCCTAGAAAAGGAAAACTACTATACAAGTTTGTTACATGTTTACTTTAACTAGGAAAAACTAATCAAATTCTTCATAGTTATAGAAGGTATACCTGTGAAGTATTTATATTCTCAAACTTGATTTGTCAATCTATTGAGTTTTTCCTCCTAATACGTCCCACCTACATACTTTGCATCCATATACATAAAAAGATATGAGAAGTGTGTGAGTAAGTGATACCATGCATATCGCATACCAAAAAAAAGTGATACCATGCATATAACAATAAATGATATTCTAAAACTAACATGTGAAGACGTGAACTAAAAGCATGAAGTTTATAGGAATAACTATTCATAATATTGCTTAAGGACATATTGATCGATTTTGTCCTCTTCAAATGAATAAAAGGCCTTAAAATGTCAACAAGAATCAGAATACTCTCATATAGATTATAAGGTCATCAGGTCTCAATATATGGTTTGTTAAGGCATAACGTATGGTCTCTGAACCCACAATATGGCGTTGTTAAGTCCCATCATAAATAGAAGGTATATGATGTCTCACATAATGCAACGGAAAAATAAAAAACTTTTACATGATTTATTAACAATTTAATGGATTACTAAACATATTAGGTTAACTTTGACATTATCGTTAATTCACATAAAACATAAAACAAACAATTATATGGTAAAATTAATATTCATTTTTCATGAAAATTAAGAGATGAAGCATATAAAAGATCACAAGAAAACACTATCATTTTTTAAATGAAATCATACATTTTAGTAAAAATGAATTAAAACAATACTAATACTCAATGTGCATATGTGCACAACTCTGAGATTAGAATCTTGTAATAAAGAACTAAATTGCATCAGTACGCTTTCTTTTCTTGTCATCTAATTAGGGTTAGGGTTTTAACATGAGTTTGTAGGGGTTTAGGGGTATGGTAAAAACACTTCTTAGAAAGATTACGTGTTGGGTTGATATTAATATTTAGTTAAAGCATGTACAATGATAAAAAAATCTAGGTTTTCTAGAAATTATAATCAACAAATTACCTTAATTGTATTACATAGATGTGAATACATGTTCTTAGATTTGCCTACATATATTCAGGTCCACAAGAATGAGTTTAGTTATATTAATGATTTATTTGGCCAATGAGTTTTCATATATCCCATTATTTGTTATTTATTCCATGTCATTTATAATTACTTTATGAAAAATATTTATTTGATCTCAAGTCTTGATTACTTTTGATGGATATACTTGTATAGGTAGCTCTTAGTCCCTCACACAATAAATGTTTTCATGTCCTTTTATAAGAATGAAATTGAAAATGCTTCAAAAAAGTACATACACAGAAAAGGAGTTTTTTTTATACATATGAATATTAGAATAGTTCATCAATGTTCTGGTTATAGAAAAATATTCACATTATTTCGTTTCACGTTCTACATATTATTAAAAGTATGATATAGAAATTTCATTCTCGTATCAATATTTTTGTATGTTGATTGATATTCATTATATCTTTATTAGATTTAAAATTTTACTCTAGAACTATGATAATTGTATGTGTTATTCCTATCTTGTAAATTCATTACTAAATTTTATTTTTGACCAATCAAAAAGATAAAACAAAAGGTTTCTTTTTAAAAGAAACAAACTCATGGAAACTAGAAGATTGGAAAGGTGACAACCCCCAGTTGTTGAGTTGGCTTGATGGAGGCATAGCCACTCGACCTATCCCCTTCCCCCCACAACAAACCCATTTAGTTTTGGATAATACACATGCAAAAAGTTGGTTTCACCCCCTCCATAAAAGAAGCCACTAATCATGGAGAGTTAAAGTTAATAAATGTGACAATGGGTTTTCCATGTTCAACACATGAAAAATCAAGATATAGGGGAGAAAAGTGAGAAAACTAAGCCACTAATTTGGGAATTTTCATGCAAACCAGAATCACTGTGACGATGAGGTCATAAAAAAACCAACGATCCTCTATAGAGACCTCGAGGTGGTCAATAAAGGGAAAGCAACATTGTTGGAAAAGGTTGAAGAAAAGGTATTACCATGTTAGAGAAAAACCGGGAGAATTGAATCTCGTTGGAGTCGAGGGTGAATAGAATCTTGTCTTTGGTGTCATATAATCCACTATAAGTGTTTCTTGGTGGGGCAGTGAAGGCATGACATTGGGAGTATAGGTTTGGATTTGGTTTCCCTAGAAGTGGGCCTAGGAGGTTAAGAGGATAGTATGGAGTAATTTTCTAACCCAACTACCTCAAGCTAGAGAACAAAGGTAGTTCATAATTAGTAGTCTAGAAATTTACAAAAAAGATAGTTGGCAGAATCTACATGGTTGGAGGGGGAATGGAGGGAGGGGTTTTATATGTTGGATTCTTAGGATGATGTTGGGATGTTAGGTTTTAGACATGATAGACTGGGATGAGGAAATTGATTTCATTAAATGTGAGAGAATGTGAGGTTTTGGTTATTTCTATGATGAGAGAATAATTGGGAAAGTAAAGACAAGGTGGCGCTGAATGATCTCTTGGATCTAGTGTGAATAAAAGTACAACATAAAAGGATAGGGAGAAAAATATGGTGGCGGGAGGGGAAGTAGTCACAATTTGTTCTCCTCATGATATTCTTACTGGGAAAATGATGATCATAAGGGACACTAATACCGAGACTTAGTGATAAAATATAAAGGGAAATTGTTTTGAAGGAAACCACATAAAATTTGAACTATAGCTGGATCAAAGATCAAACATTCTAGACAAAACCTAGCATGTAGTTATTTATATATTAATCAATTAACTACAAAAAAGAAAGTTTCCTATACTTCCTTTGTTTATCTAACAACAAATGACCCAATTGATAAAGATTTTCCATAAATATTGATATGTGAGTGATATTATGGGTACACATTTCATTTAGGAGAAGATCAAAGCTAATGCTTTCCTAATATAGTTAATCTCTAATTTGTTAGTTTTAATAAATGGAATAGGAATCTTTTTGGATGATCATACTTACTCTATTCCTTGTTATACAAATTTTGTGAGTGGATATTATGAATACTTTAATGAGTATTTATTTATTTGTGATTCAAGTCAATTTGAAGGGAGGGAAAGGTGTTACTATCTAGATTTTAGTTTTTGGTAAAAAAATCTTGAAATCTTTAAAATTTGGATCCATAGTTTCATATTTGGAATTTAATTATGAAAGCAAATATTGACCAGAGGACGTCCATGTTTTATTTATTCTTGTTATTGAATGAAATTTAAGTAGTTGGTTTGTGATTTTGATGCATTTAAATAGACACAAGAGCATATTCATTAAGTTTTCATTTTATTTGGGTTTTAAATTTAGTTTTACTTTTCCTAGAATGATATATAGTCTAAAATATATATTAATCAACTATGTATTATAATATTAGCCTTTTACAATATAATATGCATCCTATGAATGTCATTTTTCTTATAGTGTCCTATAAAAGGTATATACATGTAAATTGGTGAAAGTTTTATTATGTTGGTTATGGAATTCACGCTCTGAACTTGGTGCCTAATTTTACATGCCATGCCATTATTATAACAGAACAACGATATGTAACATGATGTCATGATACGGGTTTTTCTAAGGATAATGTTTAAGATGATAATTATATGTCAAGTTAATAAACAAAATAAAATATGTTGAAGTATCCAATTGTGAGTTTATGGCTAAATGATGGAAATGTTGGCAAACTTGAAAAGGATTTTGTCGTGAAATGAACCATGAATGTTTATTTTTTGTTCAACTTTATTAGACACACGCACAAACGTTGGAGTCTAGGTATGCAAAGCATAAGATTGGAAACCCATATTCTCAAAATACTTATTAAAGATGACCTCATGATATGCTATGATAAAGGAAGGTTGATCAAGGGTGTGTAAACCACATTAGCGAGTACATCCAATACATAACGAGTAAACCAAAATCAAACAACTAAGGAATTAAAAAGAATAAAGTGGTATGAATGTATACAACATGATGGATGCCTCCAATAGAGGGTAAGCCACATTTGGACAACAAATGAATACAAAAGAGCGATTGGTTGTTTAATTGACTAAATTTTAGGAAGTGAAACTAATATTAGTGGGTGTGATCACAATTGGACTGAATTCTTATTATTACGCTTTCACCACAATTTACATTACAATTAACATCATTTCATTAATATTAGTTCCTCCTAGCCCTGGACAAAGGGACCTATAGAAAGAATGATCTACTCTAATAGTGTAATTAACTACCAAATCTAATATAAATCCCACTCTCATAGTGATTTGATTATTAGTTAGGTGCTTTACCAAATTCTCTGGTTTATTCCCTTCACAATTGTAGACCTTCTCTCGAGGTGAAGTATAAATTGTGTGAACCTATGAGTTTTCCAACCCTTAATCCCTCTCTTAAAGAAATTAATTCTCTAAGAAATCACCTATGGTGATCAGGCACAAGCAATTCATGAAGCAATCATAGAGATATGTCCATAAATTAAGAGATATATGCATATTAATTCATAACTATCAATTACAATACAAAATCGGACTACTCCCGGGTCAAGGAACAAAGGGGGTTAGCCCCGCATGATTTCCATAGTCAAGAACATGAGACAAGAAGAGAAAATGTAGGAAAAATTAGAAAACTAAAGTAACCACTAAAGAAAATGATCTGGATGACTCCCTCTCTTGAACGTGCTGATTTGCTGACCTCTGGCTACAAATCTGTCCATCGGAGGTGCCCAAATCTCCCATAATATGGCTTTCTTCGCATCTTTCTCCTCTCCTAGATCTCAGTTTTAATGAAATGGAAAAGAACATGATACCTAGGTCTGACCGCAAATCCCCTTAGTCATAGAAATGACTTAGGGCGTCATTAAGTCTCAACCATCACATTAATTCTAATTTTTGCTCAGGCCTGATCACGTCAAGTCGTTACTACTGACTTGGTGTCGGTAGTACCATGATCCATTTTAAGTTGTTAGTACTAATGAATTTTCTGTCGGTAGTACTGATATTTTCTCTGACCTTCCTTGTTGGATTTTCAGTAGAAGTCGGTACCACCGAGCTGACCGTCAGTAGTACCGAGTTTCATCCTGAATGCTCATGTTAAAATGTCAGTAGTACTGATTCTTATTTTGGTACTACCAAGTTTATTGAATTCAACTCTGTTAATTTTTGTCAAATTTTGGTACCATCAAAAGGCTTGTCAGTAGTACCAAGCTGTGTCTTTCTTATAGATTCACCTGAAATTCAACAAAAATAAACATAAGCTCCAAAATAAGGATAAATCAATTGAGAACAGTAAAAGATAACAAATATTTGATGCAATTAAGTATCACAAGCTATTAATGATAAATCACACACAAATGATAAGAATGAATCATAAGTGCACACAAAATGTAGTAAAACATCCTGTAAAAGCAACAATTATTCAGTGTGTCAAAATCCCATAAGCTTAAATGTTGCCCATTTTCGAGCAATACACCCTCGGATCTGTTTGAGACAAGTCAACAAAAGGACAAGGAATATGAATTTCTATTCTCAACTATCCCCACCTGGCAGTCCCAAACTAGACTTTACTGACCACTGAACAATTAGCTACTCTAAAGTGACCAAAAATATCCATAAAAGATGTCCATATTCAGATCAATGAAACACTATTAGTAGAGCAGTTAATATCATAGTCAATCAGGCATTTGCTTGGTGCATCATGTGATTGCCTATCTACATTGCTCTTTCCTAACTACTAACTAATTGGAAGCAACTCTCCTTATAAGAATGAATGAGGAGATCAATCACATGTGTGGCCTACCAATAAGAGCAATAGATGGAACAAACTAGGTGGCTTATGAAGAATCACAATTAACTTTGAATCATTTATATAAGAATAAAACATGATGAACCTAACATGTGAAAAATAAGAAAATGCATGAATCCTAATGCATACTATTGTGGGTGGAATGATGTATGCAATGAAAAATTCGTCTGACTGATGAAAGTGAAATAAAGAATGCATCATGTACATGAGTTCATCTTCTTTTAAAGAAAGATCCAGATCTGAGATAGGGCATCCTTATCTACCTCTTTATTTAAATTTTCCTTATTCTATTTTTTTCATCAACCCATGTTCTAGCATGATAAAATAGTATGCTTGGGCTCCACTATACTAATCACAATTTTCTTTTGTTTCTTTTTTTCAATTTATTTTAAGAAATATGGATGTGTATCCTTACACTTTTAATTTCAAAAGAAAATACATGAATACATGGTGCAGAATAAATGATGCAAAAGGTATGAGATCTACACAGAATTTGTTATGAAACTAGATGATATGAATAAGAGAATTGTTTTTCAATTTGTAACTAATGCACTAAACATAACTAATTATCATGTCACCAATTATGCCATGTAATGCACTAAAAAAGAAACAATTCAGGTTACTTGATCATATTAAAGTGGTGGATCAAAATGGATGAAAAAATGGATGGAATCACATAATTAAGAGAAAATGTCTTTCTTAATCTATGATATGTCCCTCTACTACTAACATGTGTACAATGTAACCTTAGGATTTCTCTCTAAAACATCAATTTAAGGCCCCATTAATTGTTTGATCAATTCAGGCTCAAACCCGACTGTCATCCACTTTACATGAATAATTAAGACTTCCATTCATATCAAATGTCTATAATATGACTAACCCATACACTTCCTCTAGGTGATGCCACTCAATAAATTGCAACCAAGATGAAAATAATTTCAATTTTTAATTTTCATTGCAAAGATATGGAAGAACACATTCTATGATTGACAAAGATAGAAATCATGTTTCTACAGCTCCACAATTACAAAATGTAGATGTGAATCCTAAAAAAACTCAAAATAATAGAACAAAAAAGTAATAAAACATAGAGATGTTCCAACACCCCCCTAAGGTTGAACTTGAGTATGCCCTCATAGTCAAAATCCAGACAAAGAGGTGGAATGGTGGTACGGATCAAAATGGTGGTGGTGGTGACTGCGGCATGGTCTGGTCATGGGGGTAGAAAGTCCGCTAAAATATCAGGGGCTTCTGTAGCATCTCTGAAGGCTGTGGATAGCTGCCAAAATAACCTGGGCTCCAGTAGTTGTCAAAGAACGGCTGGTGTTAGTTTTCCATCCACTATAGGTGTGTATCCGTGTTCTCCTGGTTGGCCAGGAGAAGTCGCTCATTCTCTAAGATGGCATGTTGGTTCCGGTGTATCCATCCTTGGACATCATGAGTGGCCACCAATGTTGTTGCCTGTTGTTGTTGCCCCTGCTATATTTCATGTAACATCCCATACATACATGCCATCGAGTATGGGTCATCATCCTAGGTAGTTGGTGGAACAGAGGAGCTAGAGGCACCATGTACTCTGGAGTGCTTCTAGATAACCCAATGCCTTGTGAATGGCATGGTAGCCTCTTCGTCCTCCTCTTCTTCATCTTGCTCCTACTGTTGATCTTGCTCAGTGTTGTCATCTTCTTCTTCATCTCCCTCCATGACATCTTCTTCCAGCCACCTCATGTGTCGAATCTCTTGCAAGTTGAAGATGATGTCATGGAGTTCCCTCTTCTTCCACTGTTCTATAAGTGTACAACAAGCATACACTTTCCCACGGTGCTCGATGATGAGATTTGCTCTCTTGAAGTGCTTTAGATCCAACTTAGAGGATGTCTTCAAAGGATTGGAGGTGGAGAGGTCTAGATTGAGATGCATACAGTGGGAGTAATGAGCCTTCCAAAATGAACCGGGGGCTTCCTCTGCACCAGTCACTTTACCACCATCATGCGTTGTAGAAACAAGGTACCATAGTCAAACATCTCTTTCCCTAAGGCCAAAAAAGACCAAATGGCATAAAGCTCCACCTACTAACCTTCCCCTATCCTTGGCTGGACTTGTTGAATATTGTGTTGGTGATATAGCGATGTAGAACATGAGCAAATAGATGCTCGATGTCGGTGATGGAGTTCCTATGCCAACTGATAGTGTAGCACTATGGGAAATATGTCAAAAGACTCCATGCAATAGTGTAGTTGAAATGGTTGTTGGTGAAGCGCACATCTCCAAGTGGCCACTCATAGATGGAATTGAACTCCTTCAACATCAACTAATAGGCAATTTTGAAAAGATGGAACTTCACCCATCCTTCCCGCCATCCTTCCCCATGCTCGAGAATGCAACATATCTCCAATGATTCTAGAAATTTGTAGATGATTTCCTAGTAAGTGGGCCAATAACTAAATAAAGGGTGACCACCCACCAAGCCTTGGGCTATGCAGACTTGGAGTAGGTTGTCGGTGAAGCCGAAGGAGGAAAGAAAAGCATGGTCTCCATACCATGTTGTGATGAGCTCTTGATTCATCAAGCCTTCATAGATCTTCCTTTGGTCAGTGTTGATGTGAGCAATGCATGTTGGCTTTGGTACCAACATGATGTTCGTTGTCGCTGAGTAAGCTAGACGGTTGAATGCCATCAGCCCGATACAAGAAGGGATGGAGGAGAAAGAGCTCAGTGAAGACTTCGATCACCCTGGAGCACTTGCACACATCTTCTTCAAAAAATTTGGTGTGGGTCTGGGTGTGATTGAAACACAACCCACACCCTTACATTTATAGATAACAAGTTGCCTTCAGGAACCGCATCGGTAGTACCAATGTGAGTGTCGGTAGTACTGACTTCTCCCCCACAATCGGTGTAAGTTGGTACTGACAATTGATATTGACATCCCTCATTTGTTGATGTCCATACGTGTGAATTGTCTGTGTTGGTAGTACTGATAGATGTCAGTAGTACCGACATATGAGGATATGCATCGAAATGGTACTACCAACTATTAGATGTGGACAACTGTGATTGTTGATGGCACACCCATAGATTCTAGTTTTCTTGTTGTTGGTACTACCGACTGGTGTGTTGGTAGTACTGAGTCTTTTAAAAATATCGATATTTTTGAGAAGTTTTTTGGTACCTCAAACTTGGAGCATGGTTGTGGTGTTGGTACTACCGAGTTTGGTGTTGGTAGTACTGATCCCTATTCAATTAACTCATCTTGTTTCTACAAAGATTCAGTTCTACAGACCTTAACGCTGGTACTCTCCAGAAGATTTTTGGTCGTCCCTATTGAGAACTATTCGTACTACCAACCTATGTGTTGGTGGTACCGAGTTTCTATGAAACTCGACCCTATTGTCCATGTGAGTGTGTCATTACTACTGACTGTGCAATCGATATTACCAACTTTTTCTCTGTCTGCACACCAAAGAAGAATGATCAAGACACCTTTTTACAATGAAAATAATGCAATGCAACTAGAATGTAATAGAACCTGAATGTAAAGAACAAAATCCTAAAATAGTAAAGGATGGTTGGGTTGCCTCCTAACAAGTGAACTTGTTTTAAGTCCTAGGGTCAATCATTATATCAAAAATAATCAGTGAAGTCGAATGAGATTCAACTCCTCTCCCTCACATGGTAAATCTCCCCCATTTACAAGGAATGGCTCAACTCCATTGCTGATCTCGACTGCCCCATGGGGGAAAATGTCAACTATGACAAATGGAACAATCCATCTAGACCTCAATTTACCGGGATGGAAATTAATTCTAGAATTGAACAAAGAACCTTTTGTCCCAGAGTGAACACTCTATACAAGATGTGGTGGTCATGGATCTTCTTTGTTCTCTCTTTGTAGATCCTAGAGCTTTCATAGGCATCCAGCTTGAGCTAATATAACTCATTGAGTTCCAACATTCTCTTATTCCTTGCATCATCCAGATTATAGTTCAATTTCCTCAAAGCCCATTTGGCTTTGTGTTCCAATTCCAAAGCAAAATGACATGCTCTCCCATTATATGCATCCTTAAAGAGCGTTGCCAATAAAACCCATAGTCTAACACTTTGGTCGTTGCCCTTGAGCTAGCATGTTGTCCCCCAGTAGGTAGGGAGTGATAGTGTGCTAAGATACTCTCCATCTCACATTCGAGCACACACTTCCTCAGAATCCCATCCCTACATTATTTGAGCAAAATAGGATCATCCCACACATAGTATCTTAGGAATGGAAAAACTTCTTCTTATCTTGATACCCCTAGTCTTCGGGAAGCTCACCACAGGCCATGTAGTTCACAATGTTTGCAAACCATGGGTCCTTGTCCTTTATGGAAAACAATTTCTCATCTAGAAACTCTTCAACTATGGATATATCAAATCCTTCTCACCCACTCTTTCCAGCCTTGATAAATATCTGGAACCACATTCTATGTCCCTACTTTATCCTTAATTTCAATATCAAACTCCTACAATAGCAAGATCCATCATATCAACCTAGGCTTGGCATCTTTCTTTTTCAGCAAATACTTCATCACTGTGTGATCAGTCCACTCAATAACTCTTGTCCCTATCCAATACTGATGAATTTTTTCAAAAGAAAAAACTAATGCCAACAATTCTTTTTTGATGGTTGTGTAATTCGCATTGGAATCGTTAGGAATCTTCGATGCACAATAAATCACAGTGGGATTCTTGTCTTTGTCTAACTTAAAATAGCCCCTACTGCATAGTCGAATGCATCACACATCAATAAAATGGTTGGCTCCAATCTGGAGCTTGAACCACAGGTGCAGAGACCAATTTCTCCTTTAACATCACAAATGCTTTCAAACATCACTTGTCAAAATTCAATTCCAGATCTTTTTCTAACAATTTGGAGAGCGGCTTTGTGATTTTTAAGAATTCCTTTATGAAATGTCGACAAAATTTGGTGTGTCATAGGAAACTCCAAACCCCCTTCACTGATGATGGTGGAGGTAGATTAGAGATGACTTCTATTTTAACTAGGTCAACCCCCATTTCTTTATAGGACACCTTGTGTCCCGAGATTATTCCCTCACTCGCCATCATATGACACTTTTCCCAATTCAACATTAAATGAGTGTCCTCATACTACTGTAAAACCTTGTTGAGACTGTCAAGGCATCCCTCAAAAGACTCTCCATGCACAAAAAAATCATCCATGAAAACTTTGAGACAACGCTCAACCATATCAGAAAAAATGGCAAGCATACATCTCTAGAAAGTTGTTGGTGCATTACATAACGCAAAAGGTATGCATTTCTAAGCAAACATACCATAGGGATAGGTGAAAGTAGACTTCTATTGGTCCTATGGCTTGACAAAAATCTAATTACATTCAGAATACCCATCAAGAAAATAGAAATGAGAGCGTCCGCAAGCCGCTCAAGAATTTGATCAATGAAATGAAGCAAAAAGTGATCTATCAGTGTGGTGGCATTCATACGGTAGTAATCAATGCATACACGCCACCTGATCACCGACCTAGTAGATATCAATTCATTAGATGAATTTTTCGTGACAATTGTCCCTCCTTTCTTAGGAACCAATTGGGTAGGACTTACCCAATTTGAGTCAAAAATTGCATAAATTATACCTACCGATAGAATTTTTACTACCTCTTTGTTCACCACCTCCATCATGATTGGATTGAGATTCCTTTGAGGTTTCACTTTTGGCTTGTATCCTTCTTTGTAGAGGATCACGTGCTGGAAAAAGCTAGGGGAGATCCCCTTGGTATCTACAATTGACCACCCAAACACTACCCACTAGTTCTTCAGCACCACAATCAACTGCTCATCTTCATGGATTCTCAAGGATGCTGAGATAATGACCAGAAGCTTCTCATTTGATTCTAAGAAGATGTATTTCAAGTATGGTGGCAATGGCTTCAACTCAAGATCCACATGACTCTATAGAGATGGAATCAATGGTGGTGGTCCTAAGTCCTCATAGTGCCTGTGTAGTAACACAGTAATGCCTTGAGGAATAAGACACACTCCTCTAAGGAATGACATGGTGTGTAGTCAACCACAAAATATATGATGCACGCCTCCAAAGGTAATATGTGGATATGCTTGAACAAGGGTGGCAGACATCGCCTCTTCAATTGTCACTGGGCACTCTTCCTCCTCTTCATCATCGGGATATTGGATTGCCTTAGCCAAAGAAACTTCCTTGGTATGCTCCATGATATCCACTCCCAATGTGCCTTTCTGGTACCTTGGTCATCACATGATCCATGTCTAGGAATGGCTTCCCTATAAGTAGAGTCACCTCTCCTAGTACATGTTGTATTATGTGACAATGTGCTTTCTCCTCAACTGGTTGTGCAGATCCGGGCATCTTTATTTCAAAGTGGTTATCTTTGATACCATTGCCAGTCTTCCTTTTCCCATCTCCAGAATCATATCTACAATAGCTTGAAATGTTCTTCCTAAAAGTAGTTCATTGCCATGATGATCTTGCATCTCCATGACTACAAAAATTACTGGAAACACAAATTTGTCAACTTTGACAAGAACATCCTCACAGATACCATATGGCATAACCACTAAATTATTTGCTAGTTGTACGATCATGTTTCTCTTTCTAGATTCTTTGACACCCAACTTTTTGAAAGTAGTGAAGGGCATGATATTGATGCTTGCCCCTGAGTTGCAAAAACCTTCTCCAAACTTTGTCTTCCCAATGTAGCATGGTATATTGAAGCATCTAAAATCCTACATTTTCTTTGGAAATATTCTCTGAATGAGAGTAGTGACTTTCTCTCTCAATACCAGTACATTTGAATCAGCTACGCTACTCTTGTTATGCCCTTCAAAAATTTGTTGTAGAAAGGAATCTGCTCAATTTCATCAATGAGAGGGATGTTGCCATGAAGCTTTCTGAAACTATCTAAAAACTTCTAAAATTGTTCGTCAACTTTATTTGCCATCAAACTATTTGTGAAGGGCACTAGAGTCACCAACTTTCTTTGGTGAGGTGGGACATATGCCTCCTTGTCTCCCTTGGTTCATTAGTTTCTTCTTCAGCTTCTTTATCCCATGTTGTTGTGTCCAACTCAACTAGATCAGTAGTCATCGTTGGTCCTGTGTCACCTGCCTTATTACTTTCCTATGGAATTGTCTTCTATTCATTCAACACTTTCTTCCCACTGTGTAGTAATATTGCTTTCACCTTATGGTTCCACGATGGAAAATCATTGTTTCCTAGAAATCCTTGCTGAATAGGTTTCTTTAAGGAAGCCACTTCTACAATTATTTGAGAGATCTGATTCTCTATATTGTGGATCTGTGCCCCTTGGTTTTTCAAATCCCTCAATGTCTACCCAATGATCACTTCATTCTGACTAACTAGCTTGCCTAGCATGTCCTCAATGCAGACTATCTTGCTGGGGACCCTGTCATGCTGTTATGAATTGCCTTGGTATTGCTTGCCCTATTATGCTTGAGACGGGTCCTGCTCAAATTTATTGGGATCCTTCCAAGAAAATTTAGGATCCTTCCTCCAAGAGTAGTCATTTCCTCCCCTGTAATTCTACTGCCGCACATACATACATTCTTTTTCCTCTCCTCCATAGGAATTTCCATCCTTTTGATATAATTTCATGGCAATTAGGTCCAACTTCTCATTCAATGTTGTAATGACTTTATACTCTCCAACACTTTTAACAGTTGATGGACGTTCTCTTTCATCTCCCCATGATTGATTTTTAGCCATATTCTTCAGAATCTCGTGACACATGGATGGCTTGTTGTTGAGGAAGAATTTCTTGCACTATCGAGTGTGGTCCTCTCTCCTTGATGCAACCCGTAATAGAAAATCTTTTCTTGTCCATAAAGATCGATCCCATGATGAGGGACCTTCCTCAACATGTTTTAAAACCTCTCCCAAGCTTTAGAGTAGGACTCCTCTGCCTGCTGCTTCAAGTTGTAAATCTTCTTGACCAACTCATTTGTCTTCTTCGGTGGAAAATGGCACTCAAAGCAAATGTCGATCATCCCCTCCCATGTTTCTATTGACTCGGGTGGGAGGTTAAGGAACCATGACTTTGCATTGTCTTTCGATGAAGAAGGGAACAATTTTAGGTAGATGACTGTTGTTGGAACCCTATGAATCTTCACCATGTCATAGCTCTTGACAAAATTGTTGATGTGCATCATTGGACCCTCTATGTTGTGGCCATGAAATGCTTGTGATTTAACCAACGCCACCAAGCTAGGGTCTATTTTGTAGATGCCCACATTGATAGCCTGCCTTTTATAGGGCCTAACTGAGTTGTTGCATATGACGCCTTGATCTTCTCCCCAGATGGTATGCTCTTCTACTTCTATGTCACCCATCTCCACTGGTTTAGGTTGTTTTGTTGGAGGTGGTGGAGTTTGAATCAATTTTGGTGCAGAGTTATCGTACTCCTATGCTCTGCATAAGAATTCCTCCTGGAATACACTTTGTGGACTTGATCCTCCATACTCAGTGCTTCTTGTTTGCACCATGCACTAGTACCTAAAATTGATGAAATCTGTATGAGAAATTGATACCAGTGACTTGATAAATATTTAGAATTCAGCTTAAAAATAGTAAAATAAAAATAACATTTGTGGACTAGAGTGGCTGGCTACAACACTTGTAGTGTTGGGCACCATTTCCCCCCACAATGTTACCAAAAACTTGATGCATAAAAATACACATAAAAAATGCAAGTGCATGTATCAATGTAATATAGGCCCAAAGAGGCTCAGATTTTGAACATGGGGAAAATGTGTATCCAGAGACTTCTACTAACAATGCCCTAATCAGCTAGGCCTAAGAAAAAGAGCGATTGGTTGTTTAATTGACTAAATTGCAGGAAGTGAAACTAAGTTTATGGGTTTTGATCACAATTGCAATGAATTCTTTAGGATTATGATTTCACCACAATATACATTGCAATTAACATCATTTCATTAATACTAATTCCTCCTAGACCTAGAAAAAGGGACCAGTAGTAAGAATTACGCACTCTTGCAATGTAACTCACTACCTAATCTAATATAAATCCCACTCTCGTAGTGATTTGATTATTATTTAGGTGCTTTACTGAATTCTTTGGGTTATTCCCTTCACAATTGTAGCCCCTATCTTGAGGCGTGGTATACATTGTCTACACCTATGAATTTTCCAACTCTTAATCCCTCTATCAAAGTAATTAATGGTCTAAGCAATCACCTATGGTGATTAGGGACAAGTGATACATGAAGTAATCATAGAGATATGTCCAAAAATTAAGAGAAATATGCATATTAATTCATAACTACCAATTATAATGTGAAACAAGGCTAATCTTGGGTCCTAAGGAACAAAGGGGATTAGCCCTGCATGATTTCCATTGTCAAGAACATGGGAGAAGAAGAGAAAAACATGGGAAACATTAGAAAACTAAGGTAACCCTTGAAGAAAATGGTCTGGATGACTCCCTCTCTTGTACATGTTGATTTGTTGACCTCTAGCTACAAATCCATCCACTAGAGGTGCCCTAAACTCCCAATAAATGTCTTTATTCTTCTCTTTCTCCTCTCCTGGCTCTCAGTTGTCATGCAATGGAAAAGAAAATGATACCCAAGTCTGACCGTAAATCCCCTTAATCATAGAAGTGACTTAGGGCATCATTAAGCCTCGATCGTCGGATTAATTGTGATTTTCAATCTGTCCTAATCACATCAAGTCAGTAGTATTGACACCCTTGATTAGTTGTGATCCATTGTAAGCTGTTGGTACTACCAAGTTTTCCGTCAGTATTATCGAGATTTTCTCAGACCTTCCCTATTGGATTTTCAGTACATGTCAGTACCACCAAGATGACCGTCCGTAGTATCGAGATTCATCCTAATGCTCCTAGTATAATGTCAGTCATACCAATTCTTGTTTTGGTACTACTGAGTTGTTTCACTTCAACTCTGTTCCTTTTCATCAAATGTCGACACCATCGACAGGCTTGTCGGTAGTACCGAGTTGTGTCGTTTCTTGTAGATTCATCTGAAATTCAACAAAAACAAACATAAGCTCCAAAATAGTAATAAATCAACTTGGAATAGTAAAAAATAATGAATATTTGATGCAATTAAGTATCATAAGCTATTAATGATAAATGCACAATTGATAAGAAAATGAATCATAAGTGCACACAAAATGTAGTAAAATAGCCTGTAAAAGCAACAATTATTCAATGCATCATGAAGCATGACTTTGAGGATACCTACTACAATGACGTGGCCTTCATCACATAGATGGGATTCACCAAAAACTTGTGCAACATGTGCATAGTCTGGGGGTGGCTTCCACTGACTCCTTCCTAGGGGGTGGCCAATGTTGGAATTCTTAGCATCCTTGGAGGTGTTTTTCTTGACACAACATGACAACAACTAGGAAATGGCCTGGGTAATGTTTGGGCTTTACAACAACACCCACCATCTTACTATGGAGGTGTTCAACACCATATTTGGGTGGGAAAATTGTAGAATGCGATCCTGACCCAAGAAATTTAGTCACTCCATGGCATGGAGTAAACTCACAACAACATTGGCCTGTGACAAGGTCAAGTGGAATCATTCTAGCATTACTGACATTAAGAACCCCTTTGCCTACATTCTTCATGGACCCTCTATGAACACCTTGTTTTCCATGTCCACTCAGGGGCAAGGGAAGGTCCAAACCATGGGCATGTTCACACTTTGGACATTCCTTTCACTACAAAAAGAGAAGATCAACTTGGGCACATTGTTACTTGGACATGCACACTCACTATCCATAAACAAGAAGAGGAAGTTGCACATCCATCTTGGCAATATCATAACAAGACTTGCCATCCACTCAATCTTAATCTTTATATAAAAATGTGAAGTTGAACATGAATTTGCACTACAATCATTTTCATAATTCCAAGATCGTTGAATGGATTGGAGTTAGCATTCATGAAATCTCTAAAATAGGTGCAAGGTAACTTATAGACCCCATCTTTAACATCACTAGCCTTGATCATCTATGATGGCCACAATGATGTGAGATAGACTAGGAGGAGGACACCGATGAAGAAGTTGATAAGGACAACAACTACAAGATTGAGAAGGTAGTGATTCTATTTCCAAGGACTCATAGGAGGCCACACTATAGGTCTCACGCCTATGGCACCTCATGTTCTACCACAAATATGTCACATGTTGACTCATGTTTGTTTGAGGGCACATATGACATTCTTAATACTATTTAAACATGTCAACAACAATAGTAGGAGGTGATGACTCACCACACTTCCCAATAAGAGAGTATCTTCTAAAACTAAGATCATATTTTCACGCACTAATAGACAATGCTCAACAATGAGCACCTTCTCTTTACTAATCAGAAAAATTCAACATATACATGCAATGGATGGAGTACACTTAGAAACCTCTCTGCGGGGTTCTTCCCCGACTAACCCAAGCCACCACCCATGCCGTTAGACCCATCTTAGTTCATCAACACATTCTATCCGCAACATCTCAGCTCAATCTAAAAGATTCTACCACATGGTGCCTAATCATGTGGTGCACTCATTCCATCTTTGAGTCTATTTCAATAATGAGGACATTGTCAAATTCAAGCTTATGAGGTATGGGACATGATTTATGTTGCATACATCTATATTGCATCTATCTATTTTATTTTTGTATTTTTAATTTCATCATAGTTTGCTTCTGCATTTTTAGTAGTTTTTTCTTTATGTTTTACAATTTTCATTTTCCATGCATATATCCAAATCTATTTAGTGTAAAACATGGATTTAGAAAAATGATCACATGGATCCGTTGAAGCATTGGTCTCTATGCACTTCTATCTTTTAAACTTCATCTTTCTTGTTTAAGAGTATTCTACATGAGGTATTGATGGGATTATTCAATCTAGAGATATAGGTGATGAACTTAATATCTAACTCTACCCTTGGCTTTTTGATCAAAGATGTTGTCTAAGTCTGATCTAACCAATAATTAGAATGAACTTTTATGTTAATTAAAAACTAAGATTTTGAATCAGCCTAACACATGAGTTATTAGATGAGTGACATATCATGGTTAGCAAGAGTGTGTAGCTCTCAGTCACCTGATCTCGTCCACCCCCATCTCACATTATTTCATCACCACCATAGACTTTAATACTTGATTCAAGTCAATTTTCTTACTGATTTCATATCATCATGATAGGTAGAATATAGCTTAACTTTTCTTTAAAAAATAGAAAAAAATTGTTGCATTAGTATTTCATCTATATAGGTTAGTTTGCATACCAACATTCATGTAGTTGCATTCTTAATCATGAATTCATTTGGGTGTAATATATGTTTTTCACATCCTTTTCTAAATATATAGAACAATAAAATTGTATACATCCTTAATTTTTCTCCCAGTTGTGAAAACTCTAGCCTACACATTAATTTTGTATGGATTTGTTAAAAAATGCAAAACAAAAGAAAAGACAAAGAAAAAGGAGAATGGAGGATAAAGGAAAATAATAATATCTCTTGTGTATAAGAAATATAATTGTGGAGTTCTATGTTAAATCACATTCCACACCCACTCATCATTAGGATGAGGCATCTACAATATTCATCATTCCACTAGACATAATAGAATAAGGATACATTAAATTTGCATACATTCTTCATTTAGTTATATCATTTTGTTCTCTTGCACAAATGACTTGGATGAAGTGTATTTCTATTTTTGTGCCACTCATTCCATCCAACTACTTTTCTGTATGGTAGGCCACCAAGATAACTTTTTCCCTTATTTCAATCACATCCAATGAACTACATCGATACTAGAATTTTTTCAATAGCGCAGTACAATTAGGGAGATCTTGGTATGAACTCAACACAACTTAGACTTTCTATCATATATATATTTGCTTCGACTTACATAGATGTTAAGTGGTCTGATTTCAATGTTATATTTTCTTTATTGGTCACTTATATACTGATTGTTTGCTTTGTGGTTGGAGTGGACCAATGATTTAGCTCACATATGTGTCTCTCTTTTGACTATTTCAATAAACTTCAAAGCAGTGTTGCTCAAGGGTGAGCAATATTCATGTTTAGAGGATATTTTTTAGTGGCACCAACACTAGAAGAAAAGGAACCGATAAAGAAAAATAAAGGAGGAGGGGAAATGTCAAAAGGTTCTTGGTACCACCGGCTCAAGTAGGTGGCACAAATATTTGAAGTCCTAATTAACAATAAAAGCAAAGAGTCAGTGGTACTGAAATTTGTTTGAAGGCCAAGATTAAAAAAAAAGCACAACTAACAATTTTATCCAAGTAGTGCCCTAATTCTCTCTATATAAACAAAAGGGGGAAGCCATATGGAGGCATTACAGTGGGAGTCAAGGCATGTCATCTATAGGATATCCCACTGGCCATCCTTGGAGGAATAAAAAACTAATAAGGAGGAGACAGAGTCAAGAGCGGGCTTTTAAGAGTTTTTTCTGCCTTTACTCTCCTGTCTCCCTTCTTTTGATTCTTTTTCGAGAACGAGGGGTTAAACCTTCATTCTTTAGGACCCAGGAGTAGTTCGGTGTTAACTCTATGCATGTTCATATTCTAATTTAATACAATATATTCTTTTACTTCAAATTTTGGTAATAGAAAAGCTTTATTGCTTTATTTATGCTTGATGGCCATAAGTGTGACGTCTGACTTGCAAAAACAAAATTAACTAATGCGGAAGCAATTACTAGCAGTGGATAAAATCACTAAAAATTAAAACCATTTATCAAGAGATCCATTCACAGGAAAACTCTTTCATTTAGAACCAAAGTAAAACATTACATATTGTCTTACTTAGTACATGTCTCATACTATTCCTCTCGAGATTTACAACATTAATTACTCTGTTAAACTGTACATCAGTAGTATAAAAATCTCGAGGCATCAAGCTAAAATCTCAGATCGAATTCTCAAAACACTAACTCCTAGGACCCGAGAGTATAGAGACGACTCATAGGACTAACTATACAAGACTAGATAGCCAAGGTCTCCACCTGGTGGATCACTGCTGTCCTTGTGGTTGCTGCTACTCTTCTCCTTCAGATGAGTTTTTGCCTCGATGTCTGCGTCTACCTAAAAATGTTGAATCCCACGGGGGTGAGACAATTATAAAAATTGTCCCAGCGAGAGATATAACTCTTTGCCAAAACATTATCATTGCAGTTTAATAGAACTAAACTGAGCAGTGGGATAATATAAGCTAGTAGCAGATGAATCAACATCTATACAAGTTAGAGCAACATTCTTATGCAATTATTTCAGTTATAAACTAATAAAGAAGCATGTCTCATATTCAATATAAATTAAAAGAATATAAGTAACAATTATGTACCAGGGACATGTTAAGTAGTGTAACATCAACCAATGATTCTCGTATCTCAATCTTATGTAAAATACGCTACAAGGCTGATTATATTTTACAAATAGATTTAAGCTCTGAGGAGATGAGGTATACCGCTCATACTCCAACCGACCATTTCTAGAATCGAAATCGGTACCATAAATAGGTCAATGGAAGAGTCGGATTCCCATGACCTCCCACATCCTGGTCAGCACAGGACTACAAGCATAACTATGTTGACTATTCAAATAGCTTTCCAGGGTATACTGGAAATTCGCTATGAAGTTACATTGTCAACGGCATTCTCATCGGCAATCGAGAGAATTAATGTTTATATCTATCTACCCGACATAAAATGACATTGGGAGATTAATGATTCATCCATCCCAACCATCGGGAGATTTATGACACATCTATCCCGACACATGAAGGATTGAGAGGTTTAGTGTTTACCCTTCCTCAATCTCTTCACCCGGACATAAGGATATTTTCGCTCATTTACCCCCACATATTCAAAATATGCGAATTCCAGGATTTCCATAGAAAACCTGTTTCACCATCACCAGCTTCTGATGGTGATGGATCTATGGTCAGAGCACTACATGAATAGATTTCACTTGATTAATTAAGTACATTTTCATATTCATTTAGCATCAGGAAAGTTCTCAAACATAACTTATTATATCAATGCTATAAGGAAACATGTACTAATTTCATCAATTACTTAACAGTCTTAAAAGATATTGGGAACTCAATCCCTTGTCAATTTCATCACCGTAATCATATGGCCCTGGGTGATTAAACCCTTGATTATTATTAAGCATCATTACCACTTTTCCAGGTAACCATCACCTTCAGGTCAATTGACCAAGGCAAACATGACGCTATTACAAGCATCACACATGGTACTTGATGCCCATTAACTCTCTTGATACCTCTTACCAGGTAGCAAGGTAAATCATGGCACTCAAGGTACAATCACAATAGTGAATTAAACATCATAGCTCATCCTGGGCATGATCATCATTTCAAGATACATGCATGGTTAGCACAGATGATACAGTGATATCAATTGCATATCAGAACCATGTTCAACAAATATGAATTCACTATTCATGGGTAACACCACTATTCCCTTACCAGGGTTAGGGTTTCCGATTCCATGTCATTTAAGGATAATCATCCCCTTATCACATCAAAGATATGGTTTATCACCATATTGCCCAAGATTAGGGTTCATTAGGCAATACAAAGCATTACCTTGGGTTTGGGCTTCACAACACATCAATCATCAGGATTTCTCATTAAGCCATCCTTAGTTAGAATTTCACATCAAATTCATCCTATAAAAGTATTTACATTCATTGTTCCACAATTAGGGTTTACTATTCATCCCAATTAGGGTTTCATAATCCATCACCCATAATTAGGGTTTACTATTCATCCCAACTAGGGTTTCATAATCCATTACCCATAATTAGGGTTTACTATTCATCCCAATTAGGGTTTCCACTTGAAGGATCGTGCACACATTGGATCATCATACAACCTTTGATGAGTTCAGACCTCAAACGGTCAACCAAACCAAACGGTCAACTCAACTATGCAGTTTGGAGTCCAACTTCACCAAACGGTTTTCAAACGGTTTGGTGAAACCGTTTGGACCAAAGGTCCAAGACCGTTTGCTATTGCTTTTTGATTAAGGTGTGTGCTTATGAACAGGTTGTCATCTTCAACCTTTAAACTCATGGAATTATTGCCATTTTCCATGGCAACTCCATCAATTGAGCAAAGCTATTGCAATAATGACAATTAAATCAATTGTAAGTAGAAATCGAATTCAATGACAAAGATTAAGGGTTAAAGTTATATAACCCACCTTCAAATCTGATACCAATCTCCAAGCTTCACGGCTCCAATGGTAGTTGAAGATATAGCAACCTCCCAAGGTTGTTTCTCAAGCATTTGGAGTGAAAGGATCGGCTAGGGTTGAAGATGGAGTGAAGAAATGAAGAAATCATGTATTGTTTTATGATTTTCACCATGAAATCAAGAAGAACGAAGGTCAAAGGATTACCAACAGGTCGGGGGACGTGCTTCCTTCTGTTCCTAGCCTTCTTGGTCGGTTTTTCAAGCAAGGAGAAGAAGTGGGGTCGAAAAAGGTCCTTAGGTGGGTTGGACAAGGCTCTTTTATAAGAAAATTGATGAAAGAGAAAATGTCTTATAAAAATCAATTAATTACAAAAATGTTGCCACCGCTTCCTCCTTGGTTTTCTTGCATGCAAAGGCAACTCAATCCCACCGAGCTCCCTTCCATTATCCATGGATTAAGGGAAAAGAAATCAAGCACCTTAATCCATTATAATATAAATATATCTTTCTGAGTGGAAATTCTTTTCCTTATAATAAGGTGAGTGGAATTTCACCTCCTTAAGATATTTTAGGTCCTTGCAAAGCTCAAGGACGTTCACACACACATCTGAATTCCACCATTTTAATTTTGGTTGAAGGCCCTTCAATTATTTTATTTGTTTTTGCATTAATATTTCCATTATGCTTAAATCTTGATTATTTTAATATCAAGATTCTCTCTCCTTCAACTTAATTCAAATGAGGCGCCCCTCTCAATTTATTTGCTCCACTTGATGAAAAGAAACATTAGGAACCTTATTGAAGTGGTAATTTTCATATTGCACCCTAGGTTTTGGGTAAATTGCACATTACACCAAAACTATGTTTTCATGCACAAACATTGCTTTATCAGCTCTTTCTAGGAATTCAGGCTATCACAAGCCATACCCCTGCATCATATTCACTCTCATGATGCTTCAACACATGAGGAACATATTATCATGCACAAATTGCAAATAAACCCCTCAACTTGGGTAATTTGTACTTTAGTCCAAAATAGGCAAAATATGATTTCAACAATATTTAAAAAGGACTAAAATTGTAATATAATTTCCTCTTGAGCCCTAAATACTTTTCAAAGACAAAAGCATGCATATAATCACTCTCATTATGAAAAACACCTAGGGTTACTTCATAACCCAGGTCAGGGATGTTATAATAAGTTTGTAAAGGATTATTAACTGCTATGAAAGCAGGCTAATGATTAGAAAAGTCGTTGTCATCATAGTGAATAACACAATGCAAAAGTTGGCTAACCATTGTGAAGTAATTATCCATATATAATTCTTATCGCTTAGTATCTTATATTGATGATGCAAACATAGATTAGTAACTAGGATAAATATTGTGCTATGCTATAAAAGTAGATAATACCAACTACAAATGCTTAATACAAGGAAGTAAAACAAGTTGTATTGATCTAAAAAAATGCACGTATAGGTTGATACTGTGGTGAAACTAGTATCCTAAATAATACATCCATATGATATTCCAGTTTGTAGTATTAGGAGTAGTTGATCTATTTCAGTTTGTAGTAGTTTCTAGCAGTCCCAGTTATCTAAGTTTGACATTTGAGCCTCATTGGATCCCTTTACTACCCTGTTGCATGCACATGTGTTTAAGATGTGAACTTAAGGTGTGTTACAGAGGTAGAACTAAACCTCTAATGGGCGTTACAACAAATTTCAAGTAAGAGAGAGAGAGAAAGAGAGAAGAAATCTATGGACATGCAAATCTAACTGACCACAACTAATCTTTGTCTAGATCTTCATTTTCCATGTTTTTAACATCCCACAATTTGAGGCTTCGGACAAAATGATCTTAAAAGGAATGATTGGACTACCCATATAACAAAGGCGCACCTCCTTTTCAGGGAGCCCATCACTAAAGAACTTTGCAATTAAGTGTTCTCAGCCCAGAGTAGTACTAGGATGAGTGACCAATTGGGAAGTTTATCCTGGCTAGTACGTGAGTGAGGACAGAGCACACATTAAGGATAGTGGTAATATGTGGGGCCACTCTTCATTCCTAAAACTCTGCTAGAGCCTTGAGCAATGGGCTCGAGTGTTACAAATGATATCAGAGCCAATTCCCCTCCAGTAAGTGGGGCCTACATGGGCATTTGGCATGCCAATCTTAATATGTCGGTCCAAACAAGTTGGAAACGGAATTCCACTAAGACGAGATGGATCCGCCCTTGCACTGGTATCCATGGATGGGACTTGGGTGTCTATGGGCCATTATGGGTCTGCATTGAAATGGGGAAGATATTATGAAGCCATATAGTTGAGCCTGAATGAGGATGTGAAGAATCTAAGTGGGGGAGATTGTAATATCCCGAGATTTGAGGCCTCAGACAAAATGATCTTAAAAGGAATGATTGGACTACACATATAACCAAGGTGCACCTCCTTTTCAAGGATCCCATCACTAAAGAACTCTGCGGCTAAGTGTGCTCAATCCAGAGTAGTACTAGGATGGGTGGCTAGTCATGAAGTCTATCCTAGATTGCACATGAGTGAGGACAAAGCACATAGTTAAGGCTAATGGTGATATGTGGGGCCAATCATCATTCCTGAAACTCTGCTAGAGCCTTAGACAATGGGCCTGAGTGTTACAATTCTTTGTGTTTTTCCCCAAAGTCTCCCTATAAATTTCCTTTATGTTTTCCTTTTTGTGATTTAAGGATTCAATTGTGGAAAATTGTCACATGAATCCAAACAAACAAAATTCATCAAATTACAACATGTATATCAAACATTATTGTCATTTTAGTGATTGATTATGTTTGGTGGAAACACAATTCATTTTTTCAGTATGCATGGCTACTAACTGGTCATCAGTCTGAATGGTTTTCTATCTACATGGCCGTATGTCTGCATGGCTACTAATCAATGATAAATATATATGACCATCGATTTATGTGTTTGTTGGTCTACACGGCTACTGACCATTCATTAGTCTGCATGGATGTTGGTCTGCACAATCATCGGTGTGTGTGGCTACTGGGTATCCATTAGTATGTGTGGTCACTAACATGTGTGGCTACTGATGGGTTATTGGTCTACATGGTCATTAGTTTGCATGACAATGACCGGTCATTGGTCTATGTGGCTCGATGAAAGTGTATACTTACGTCAATGTTGCACACGTTACTAAAATCATCATAATGTCTCATTTTAACTTTGTTTGTATCCCTTCTTTTTGTATTGGATTCATAATTGAATCCTTTGCGCTTCCAATGTAAGGGTCTTATAAAATTCTAAATAAAATTTTCAAATAAATATCTCCACGAGTATCTTCAGTTCTCTTCCCACAAACATGTGGGTGCTATTTCTATACAACTAAAGCTCAAATCTCATGTATGCACAAATCATGAATTTATCTCAACTAAACAAAAGAGTAAAATAAAATAAGGCCTAAATAAACCACAAGGTAATTAAGGTACCAACAAAGGCACAGTTAACACTAGGTTATCATTAACCCTAATATTATAGGTCAGACAAGATATGGGTTGTAACAAGTCTATTCTAAGACAATCCTAGTCAATCAAAGTACTTGTTCATAAAATCATGATTAATGATAAGTCTAATATTATTCAATCTACTTAATTATATTACATTGTTAGATTAATTATAAGTCATTCAATCATTATAAGTGGTCATAATACAGATATAAGGAGAGAAACTATATATTCTTTAGTTTGGTTTTTTTCATGTATGACTTAATTTCTCCAAATTAGGGCTTGAAAATTTTGGCATTGGAGTGTTTCATTCTAAAGCAAATCAAGTAGAAACATTAGATACAAATAAGAGGAGTGGTTTTTCATCATCAACATGGGATTAGGCAATTTATCTCTTGAGTCAACACCTTCAAAATTTAATCACCTAGATAATGCAAAAAGAAAAAAATGTGGCTTCATTACTGCATGTGCAATCAACACAAAAATACTACATTGAACCAGTCTCTTATAGGATATCGAGCTTATGTAGATAATTATAGAATATATTGATTGAAATAGAACCACAATCTAAATTTCATCAAGTGAGATTATCATCTCAGTTAGTTTTCTATCTAATAACTAAAATGTAAACTTTTTTTAATTGTAGTAAGTTGCACAAGACAATAGATAAACTATAGCTTGTGTTGGCATCTATTTCTCATTATCTTTCCATTGTTTTGTTGCTTTGGATTTGATACGAAAATGTGTTTGTTATGGGTTTACTATCCTTTAGAGGATCATGTACACCATTTAATAACAAGTTGTTGGTCATCAAGCCACATGCCAAATATTACCCTATTCATATGGAATCCATGTGGAAACAAACTTATGATGTGCCCTATTATGTATAAAAGGCACATGCATGGGCCTTACCATGTATGCAGTACTAAAACAAAGTACTATAAATATATCATAATTTCATTTCTTGAAAATGCACACCTATTAGATGATCTATTTTCAACATTAAAATCCAAACTATTGACCAGGATCAACCTTGCAAATACTTAATCACCCTACTTCACAAGTCTAATAACAAAACAAAAAATTATAAGCTTATGCCCCTAGAATATTTGGCTTGAAAAAACCCATCAGGTTTTTAACAACACAAATATTGTTCATTTTGATATTATCAATCACACTGCTTATATTGGGAAGCCTCTCCACAACCTTTTTTCAACTAGATTCACAAAAATGACGTCCAAACAACAATTTTGAGGTAGTTTCCAATGAGAAGTAAATTGTCATAGTCAAGCTCTTGATGAAAAAGGTCTTAGGTTCTACTTCATGGATGATGGGTGGTTTTTTATCATCATCTAAAAATGGTCAATCAACACTCTCGCTCCCCTTACTTGTTTGCCGCACAAGTTTGGGTCAAGATGGAGAATCCATGAGTTACCTAGACATTGGATAGTCGAGCAAGAGTAGGAAGTATAGTGGGGCTCCTCCTCAACTTAGAGGATTCCAATATGTCTATAGTCTCATGTCATTCTAAAGTTTGAGTTTGTTGCAAAACCTAGTCCAAGTGTTGGTGCAAACAATTTGGGCATCGGCTTGGCTCATGCCATTTACAAAATAGAGGAGTTATGGAGGAGTTAATGGATAAGGTGACTTGCATATACAAGTTGGGAAGCAGAAAGTAGGTTATGACACAATGTTGATAGCAATCAACATTAGATGAATAATCCTCGTGATGCATCTCCACTTTCTCCAAAGGCTTCAAAGTGGTAAGGTGTCACATAGCTATGATATTTCCTTTTGTTATCCATAAAATGGAAGGCTTAATGATAAGCATGAGGATGAGGAAGTTTCTATGATAGCCACGAGATTGTATAAGAAATAAATAAGATGTATAGAGACTGAGGAGGGAATTACAAACTTAGTAATAATAAGAAGAAGCATAAAATAGTATCTCATTGCCCACTTTTTTTAAGTCTAGAGTATTAGTTGATTCATCCTAATTTCAATTTAGATATTTCAAGTCAACTTTAGCTAATGTGTAATCTTGGTTGTGGTTGCCTTTTGTTGTCATGGGTGTAGTTTGTTTTCCTTTTTGGATATTGGATATTCTAGTCTTGACTATCCCTTTGGCATGCACCATTGTCATACATGTATTATGCTTGTTGTTTCTAGAGTTCTAGTGGCCTATATGTTTATACCATGGTGTATCTATTTTTTTATAAGTTCTATGTGTGGAACTCAACTATTTGGAATGTTTTTACCTGTCTGGGGCGCATGTATCTAAGTACCTAAAATTGGTTATCAATAAAAGTCTCACATTTGTTTGACAAAAAATAGCAATTTCCATCAATATTGAAAGACAATATAATCCAATAGAATATGTTTGACAACAGATCAAGTCTAGTTTAGTGCTTGTCCTTTATGTTTGTCTTATGTACATGTAACTTTTCCATTGTGACAAAATCTAACCAAAAAATGATTGAATCTCATTTCAACCATATTTCAATCTTAGTCCTTATCTGGTTTTGGATTGAACTTGGATTGGGCCTTGTCTTTTTGTGCCAAGTAGGCTTAATTGGGTCCAGGTTACTCAAGAATGGTCTTTTCATGTGCATACCATAACATCCCCATTTTGGGATTCTATAACCTGCAAATTTAGACCAACTTAGTCTTGATCCATGCGGTATTATGAATCTTGTTTAGGTTAGGCCTTGTCATGACTAGTCACAAGTAAATAGGAGGATAGAATGGTCTCTCCCCTCAAACATCATGAATCATATCCTCACTACTCCCTCTCTTCTTTGCTCATATCCTCCCCATATGGGGGCTCTCTCGTCTCTCTACACTTGGTCATATTTGATTCTTCTTTCTCTAGTAGGTGGAACACCATGGTTCTAGCTAGGAAGCTAGAATGGGAAATCCAACTTCATATTCTAGCTAGGGTGACGATATAGTGCTAAATCTAGGTTTTTGTCTCTAGTCTAGCTCCAGCTCCAGCATGGGTTCCTGCACCATGGAATCAATGTGGCATGCCATAGTGGGGCTAACAATGGCGTGCAAGTGGCAAAAAGGTAGGTTAGGCATGCCCCTTCTCATCTCCTTTCTCACCACGTGTTTTGATCTATGATCTTCACCCCCGTGTTTTGAGCCAAGATGTTATCTTTTCAAGGAATAGAAGCAAGAGATACACTAGCCAGTGCAAGGGGTGCATGACAACCTTTAAATTGGTGGAATTGTTGATTGAGTCTCTTCTACTCCAATTGCCTATCCTCCACCGTATATTCACAGAATTTGTGCCCATTGATTGATGAATGCATATTCATCCTAGTTTAAGTTTTATTTTCAACTTATTTTTGCATCCATTTCCATCGTTTCACTTCTAAACTAGCTTACATTAGCTTTTATTAATTTTATGTAAATATATAGGATTCGGATCCATTTGTCTAGTTTTCATGGAAACCTCGAGCTTAATTACACACTAGGAGTACATGAGGCAATGCTCCTGCTAATCGACTAGTGGGACCAAGAAATTTTTGAATAAATGGACCATATTTTTGATGCTCTCTTTCTTCATCAATTGTTGAAACCATCGAACTGCATTACACCATCCAAGACACCAGTTTCCATCATTCTACCGATCCATTAATTTTTTTTTCATTCTACCCTTCCTTTTGGTTGACAGCAGAAAGAAACTCAGCGTCCTACCACTGGTGTTACACCAACATCCCATGATTACCACTAATCATGATATTAGGGCATCTTTTTGAGGATTATACTTAATACAAAGCTCACTCCCAATTTTTTTCTTTGATTTCAAACTCTTTATTTTCTCACATTTAATGAAACAAACAAACTTTACAAGGGAATTTAACCTTGATTACTCTAATATGATCTCAACATTAATGATACAATCCAAACATTCATTCTATTTCTCACACTTCCATGTACATACAACATAATAACCAGATATATACTCTATTATTAAGGAAACAAAGTTACACATTATCATTTAAAATTCTTTCAAATCTATACAAGGACCTAGAGTGACAGGGACCAACTGAACTTAACTAACCTCATACTTAACTCCTATGGCATATCTACTCTGATGCATTGACATCTTCAATCCACAAGTTATCCTTAAATTGTGAATAGAGGGGTGATCCTACTCGCTCAGTGAATGAGTACTTCAAAGAAATAGTTTAAAGCACTTATATAATTACAGATATATTGTTGAGAAAATCATATCAATTATAACAACAGTAAACTTTAAAGAGACTAACCATTCACAAACATAAATATGGAAGAATACTCTAGACATCTAGAAGAGTGAATCAATATATGAACATGCTTGATTAATTCACAAAGAAAACTAATTATCTAGAAACATACAAAGAATAATTGAATAATTGCACACACTTGGTTAACCTCTCATTTATCTTATTATGCCCTAAACCCACATAAGGTGTACCACAACATGTGAAAGAATTGTAGAAAGATGCAATCTCACTATACAAGGCTTAGGAGCATGTCGGGATTCCTAAGCCTATCTTGAGTAAGACCCCATCTATAGTGGTCCTCAGCATGTCTGCCTCTCATCGGCTAATGGGAATGGCCGGATATCTCAGACTCCACCTCTCAACATGGATACTCAGGCGGTGAGTTAAAGCCCTTAGGCTTATTGTGCATTAGTGGACCTACTGACCGCTAATCACTACAACATGTAACACGGGTACCACTGACATCCCCAGTTGGTGTTGGGTACCACACAACTGTAAGGAGTCTTCCCTATTGGTCAAGACCCCCTCACCCTACTAGTGCGCTCCAACTTACCTCAATCTAGACTACCTCCAGTCCGAAAATAGTTTCCTCCCCACAGAGCAGGCGTCATCTTGTGAGGATTCTAAATTTTTTAGGGCATCTACATGTCTAATTCACTCTTTAAATTCATGATTCAATCATCACATCAAAATATCATAGTTTGTCTTTGTAAATTGTTCATTTCATAGATCATCTCATAATATTTACCACAACTGAACTATTAAGCACCACCACATCTCATACTGAGAAACATTGATATCATAATACTTGATTTACTGAACACCCTATCCTTATGGTTACATTTACCTCATTCACTTATATCATGACTCGCATAAGGATTGAATGCGTCATAAACATTCACTAAATAAAGATTACTTTCAATAATTCATATACAATCAACATATGTATGAAACTCTAGAACTGAGCTGAATTTGGGTTTCCATGCCATTCACTGAGATATAATGTATCAAGAATAACATTGAATAAATAAAGTCTATGATGTCAAGAAAATCACTTCAAAAGGATTTCACAATATCTATTCACAAATTTCCAACTTTCCTCTCAGCTAGGGTTTCACCCTCTTTACTGAGATATCAAGCAAACACTATTCACATTACACAAAATCCAAGATAATATCTAACATTTATGTACTATGGATTTAGATAAATGATCATTCATAATCAGTGAGATCCAGATTAACAAATTTCTCTATTTAATTATACAACAATTTTAGTCATAGTCGAAAACCCTAAATTTCAGTATATTCTTGTAACCTCTACAACTACTTTAAGAACTATCATTTATATGGATTGTAACCATTTATAATATGATTTCATCATCTGAAATTCATCACATTAGATAAATAATCCATTCCATATCATATTTCAAAAGCTAGATCAAAACGGCCATTTAAAGTTTGTACTCACATACTAAGCAATTGAATATTATTGATGATTTAACTCATTTTCGTGCAATCTACTATTTAAAGGAAGTACCCACTCACCCTAAGGTGTGAAAACACCTTAAAAACACAGCCCATCTATGAAAATCTTGAATCCATACTAAAACCATAGCAAATCAGTGGTTTCTTCTTCCTTTCAACCCAGAAACCCTAGAAATGAGGGATTGTGAAGAAAGAGTGAGAAAAGGAGAGGATTTGATACCATTCTGAATAAAATTAGAGGAGGGATGGAATATTGAAATGTGAGAGAATATTCGCCATGGAAGTCTATGAAAAGAAGCTAAACTTACTTGACTCCATCTTATCTTGGATAGAGAAACTGTAGATCAGCAATTCCACCACTTTCTCCTCCCAAACCCTAACTCTCCCTCTCTCTCTAGGATTTCATTTCTCTAGAATGAATCACGAATTATTATAGGCCCTGGTGTGTTAGGTTGACCATATAGAGCAATTGAGCTGCTTGGGTCAACTGCACATTAACCCCTCACTATACTTTCTCTTATTTTAGTTCAACTTTCTATCAGAAAAGTGTTACTGTAATTTGTTTATTTTAGAGGTTAAACCTTCTCCAAAAAGTATGAAAACTTAGCATGTTGTTTGTAATTGATTTACAAAGCTTTATTTAAAGTTTTAGAACATTCCAATCTAGCATTAAAAAATAAAAAATCGAATAGTACACTACTTTCCAGCAATCTGTAGAACAGTCAGTTGAGGAAAAAATTCCCCAGAATGGCCATGCAAGATACCCAACCGTGCTAACATGGACCCAGCATGGCTGTTCTACCTACCACAGACACGGTGCATTGGTTTCATCAGATTTGAGTAAAAAAGTTGGTCAACAGTTCAATTCTTTCAAAATGGTCGTGTGGCCTAGAATGCATGTGCCACCAACGACCTAACACGGTCATGCTACCCCCCACGGCCATGGTATCCAAGCCTCTAACTACCATTTTCATTGTCCTTTTCCTAACTCTCTCATTCCTCCCCAACATGAGCCTGTTTGGTGAAAACCCTAATTTCATCCGACTAGGATTTATATTTTCTCAAACCCTAATTATACAAAGTGATATCATACTTGGAGTTCTCATTAAGTTTAACACATAATAATTGAACTACCATCCTTAATCATGTTTAAGCAATGATCAATATACTAAGCATGTAATCATACTGATAAACCCTAGTTTACCATTTAAGCTCAGATGTGGTCATAACAATTCTCCCTCCCTTAAAAAGTTTCATCCTTAAAACATAAATACACAGGTAAAGTATATTCAAGGTTTCTTTTAAACTTCTAAAATATTATGTGTCACTATACTCTTGTATTTGATATGTGTATACTATTTTCAACATTGAGTCATTTGTTTCTTTTCTAATCACAACATGTTTATAGCATGGCTTCTCAATGACAAAAAAACAATTCTCTATGCCACAATCAATCATAGAAAAGAGAAAGAGAAACAACCATTTTCAATATTTTCATACTCTTGAGGTGTTACCTCAACATTGATAATTTGATTCAACTATCTCAATTCATACGGCTCAATATGTACTATCGTTCTGTATTACCTCTGAGTCACAAAAGAGAGTTCACCATGTTGTTTTGAATTTTACTATTATGCTACTCAAATAGCAAAGAACTCATGAGTTGGAACACTAGATTCAACAAAAATTGTATAATAATAAGATGTCCATATTGGTATGAATGACTATAAATATCAAACACCTTTAATTAACATATTTCTTGCACATGTACAACTGAAATCATACACTAAAAAAAATTACACCCCTTAATATACCTTCAACAAATTACACTTCTAAAAACAAATTCATGTATTACTGAAAGCCATTGTTTTCTCGTATTTCTCTCCTCATTCATTACTACTTACTTCTTGTTACTTATCCTTCTCATTTTGATCATATAGAATAAACACCCAAAAAATTGAAACATATAATGTAAGAATAGATTTTTCATCATTCCTAATATCTCTATAAAAATTTATCTCATATCGCACTTTACTCATATTGTGTTTCTCCTTTTGTTCAAAACACACTTGTTACATTTCAAATTTATTTGTTACCCTTTTCTCCGAATCATTTCCATATTGTTTATCTACCTTTCATATTTTCTACCTTTAAACCCTAGATTACTATCAATGCTAGTTCACTTCTCATAGTGCTAATCTCATGATCTTGTTTTATAGTAATGCTAGTATTCAAGTTCAAATCACTAGTAACATCCCTTTAACAATCACAACTCTAAGCATTCTAGGGTTTGGTCCTTATCAATAACATTATGTAATTGTGATGTGACTTTACTCCCTTAATTTGAAATTCAAACTCTGGATCTCACAGTTTTACTAAAGTCTTCCTTATCTTATCACTTGAATTTCCTTTCTCTTACTTGGCCATTAATATAGATTAATTTCTTAATTTACCCTACTAGGGTTTCATCATCATATTATGTGTCGTTAATACATTCTATATATGTCTATACAATGTTGGGTATGCATCATATATGATTCATTTTTTTATTGCTTCATCCCCACATTACTCTCATTAGGGAGGATAAAAAGAGAAGGTAGAGAAGGTGATTCTAAAATTTAGAACTCCAATCTTCAAGTACTCACTTAACATGTTTCTTGTATCTAGGCTTAGTTACTCATAATGAAAGATACTAGACTACTTAGTGTCATCTTGCATCTCCCATTCTCTCTCTTTTATCATCTATATTACTCCCACATGTTTCAAATACTTCTTTATTTTCCATAATTCTCTTACCATATTCTACTCTTCCATCTATCATCTTTAGCTTCTACTTATCTCTTATGATCATGTTTCACACTCTCATGTATGATTCCATATTTGGTGCCATATATACTTATTATCATCCTTTTACTTTTATCAAGTTGAAAGTTCAGATCAATATTCTCCTTAATTACTAGTTTCATCTCCTGCATAATACACTACATGTCTTTCATTTAAAATTAAATAACCCATGTATGGTTCAACCATAGTTTCTTCTCAATCAAGCTTTTCATCCCTAATATAATCCACCTCTATATTATTTGTTCATTTGCTTAGCTACACTTTTTTGTTCCTTTGAGAACTAGTTCCATTCCATCACTAGGAGGCTATTGAATACATCAGATGGAAACTAGGTTGTTGTTCTATAGAGACTTAGAATCCAAAGGTAGTAAGGATGAATGTATTAAACTTCATAATAAAGGTATACATTCCATGCTCTCAATTATATCATGTAACCCTCATTCCTTAATCAAGCTCATAATTTCAAACATTTCTCTTTCTTTCAACTAAGTTTGTTATTCTAGTCTTATGATTTACATGTTCATCCAATTCTCTTTACTTTAACTCTTATGAAGACTCTTCACTTCTATGTACTTATTGTATACTCAACTCTTTTTTTCAATTTTTCCTTTGCTTTGGAGTACATAAAAGCATTTTACTTGATTATGATCCATTCCTCATAATTGATTCTAACTATCTTAGCCCTTACATACCTTTCTCATATCTTCTCCATATTTCATATTTAATGTTCATATAATATTAATCATTAAACTTAATCTAAACCTTATGTCGTGTTCCTTTATTCCTAATTAAGGGTTTCTCATTTGAGGCCCCATAGTTGGATCTTAAATATCAGTTCCACCTGGTTCTTAGTTATTCCAATCTTTTCCCATATGTTTCAATCTCTAGTGTATGTACATACTCATTACATTATGAGTTTGCCTTCCTGTAGTTTAATTACTCTTATTAGAATAATTAATAGGACTCATTAGATCCCAGTAAGGCATCCTTCCATCCGGACCAAGCTTAACCTGCAGTTGTGAAGCCAAGAGATACTTAGGATTAACCGAATTCTATATATCTCAAACATATAGAAAGAATATCCACTCAGGGTAAACTCATTTAAAGATAACTTCCGGTCTAGTTGATACAAAGACTTAAAACAATAATTTAATTAACTTCATAGTGTACAAGAATCTTAAAGGACCACATATGTTTCTAAGAACAAAATATTTGAATTCAAATATAACAGTTTTTCTATTGATATCTAGTCAAACCAACAAATTAAAAGAAGAGTTACATCACATTCTATTATTATGCTCAATGCATTCATTTCTTTATGGTCTTCTAAGTCTAATATTTCTAGGGTTTCTCTCTATTCCATCCTCCCATAGCATGCCTAGAGATGGCATTCAGAGAAGAATAGATAGAGTAGCTTGATAATGGTCAACCTAGGTATCTAGATACCAGGCCAGGGTATCCAAATACCCAGACTTCCCATAGCTATTCACACACCACCACTTAACTGCCAGACTTATAACTCTGACTTTCTATCTTAATGGTCCCCGACAACTCAACCTAAGCTCTGATACCAAGCCAATACACCCACATCCCATGATTACCACTAATCATGAGATTAGGGCATAACTTTAAGGATTATACTTAATACAAAGTTCACTCCCATTTTTTTCTTTGATTTCAAACTCTTTTTTTTCTCACATTAAATGACACAAACAAAATTTAAAAGGGAATTAAACCTTGATTACTCTAATATGATCTCAACATGAATGATACAGTCCAAACATTCATTCTATTTCTCACACTTCCATGTGCATACAACATAATAACCCAATATATACTCTACTATTAAGGAAACATAGTTACACATTATCATTTACAACTCTCTTTCAACTCTATACAAGGACCTAGAGTGACAGAGACTGACTAAACTTAACCAATCTCATACTTAACTCTTGTGGCATATCTACTCTGATGCATTGACATCTTCAGTCCACAAGTTATCCCTAAAAAATTGGGAGTAGAGGGGTGAGCCTTCTCGCTCAGTGAATGAGTACTTCAAAGAAATAGTTTAAAGCACGTATATAATTATAGATATACTATTAAACAAATGATATCAATTATAACAACAGTAAGCTTTAAATAGACTAATCATTCACAAACATAAATATTGAAGAATACTCTAGACATCTACAAGAGTGAATCAATATATGAACATACTTGATTAATTCGCAAATAAAACTAATTATCTAGAAACATACAAAGAATAATTGAATAATTGCACACACTTGGTTAACTTCTCATTCATCTTATTATGCCCTGAACCCACATGAGGTGTACCACAACATGTGAAAGAATTTTAGCAAGCTACGATCTCACTGTACAAGGCTTAGAAGCATGCCCAGGTTCCTAAGCCTATCTCTCGAGTAAGACCCTGTCTGTCGTGGGCCTTAGCACGTCTGTCTCTCAGAGGCCAATGGGAGCAGCCAGATATCTTAGACTACACCTCTCAGCATGGGTACTCAGATGGTGAGTCAAAGCCCTTAGGCTTATTGTGCATCAATGGACCTACTGACCACTGATCACTACAACATGTAACACAAATACCACTGACATCCCTGGTTGGTGTTGGGTACCACAAAACTGTAAGGAGTCTACCCTACTGGTCAAGACCCCCAAACCCTACTGGTGCACTCCAACTTACCTCAATCTGGACTACCTCCCGTCAAGAAACCATTTCCTCTCCATAGTACATGCCTCATCCTGTAAGGATTCTACAGTGTTCAGGGCATCTACATGTGTAGTTCACTCTTTAAATTCATGATTCAATCATCACATCAACATATCATAGTTTCACTTTATAAACTATTAATTTCATAGATCATCTGATAATATTTACCACAACTGAACTATTAAGCATCACCCCATCACATACTGAGAAACATTGATATCAAAATACTTGATTCACTAATCATTTACCTCATTCACTTATCTCATGACTCACATACGAATTTAATGTGTCATAAACATTCACTGAATAAAGATTACTTTCAATAATTCATATACAATCAACATATGTATGAAACTCTGGAACTGAGCTGAATTTGGGTTTCCATGCCATTCACTGAGATATAATGTATCAAGAATAACATTGAATAAATAAAGTCTATGATGTCAAGAAAATCACTTCAAATGGATTTCACAATATCTATTCACAAATTTCCAACTTTCCTCTCATCTAAGATTTCACCCTCTTTACTGAGATATCAAGTAAACAATATTCACATTACATGAAATACAAGATAGTATCTGAAATATATGTACTACACATTAAGATAAACAATCATTCATAATCAAGGGGATCCAGATAAACAAATTTATCTATTTAATTATACAGCAATTTTAGTCATAGTTGAAAACCCTAAATTTCAGTATATTCTTGTAACCTCTACAATTACTTTAAGAACTATCATTTATATGGATTGCAACCATTTCTAATATGATTTCATCATTCTAAATTCATCACAATAGATAAATAATCCATTTCATATCATCTTGCAAAAGCTAGATCAAAAAGGCAATTTAGGGTTTCTACTCACATACTAAACAATTGAAGATTATTGATGATTTAACACATTTTCATGCAATCTACTATTTAAAGGAAGTTTCCACTCACCCTAAGGTGTGAAAACACATTAAAAATGCATCCCATCTCTGAAAATCTTGAATCCATACCAAAACCCTAGCAAATCAGCGGTTTCTTCTTCCTTTCAACCTGAAAACCCTAGAAATGAGGAATTGTGAAGAAAGAGTGAGAAAAGGAGAAGATTTGATACCATTCTGAATCAAATCATAGGAGGGGTGTAATATTGACATGTAAGAGAAGATTCACCATGGAAGGCTATAAAAATAAGCTAGCTTACTTGATTTCATCATATCTCAGATAGAGAAACCCTAGATCAGCAATTCCACCACTTTCTCCTCTCAAAACCTAACTCTCCCTCTCTCTCTCTCTCTAGGCTTTCATTTATCTAGAATGAATCATGAATTATTAGAGGTCCTACTATGTTAGGTTGATCATATAGAGAAATTGAGATGCTTGGGTCAATTGCACATTGACCCCTCACAATACTTTCTCTTATTTTAGTTTAACTTTTTGTCATAAAAGTGTTACTATAATTCATTTATTTCAGAGGTCAAACCTTATCCAAAAATTATGAAAATTTATCATGTTATTTTTACTCTAATTACAAAGATTTAATTAAATTTCAGATCATTCCAAGCTAAAATTAAATAAATAAAAATCAAATAGTGCACTCCTATCTAGAAATCTACAGAACAGTCAGTTGAAGAGAAAATTCCCTAGAACGTCCATGCAAGCTTCCACGGCCATGCTAAGATGGAACCAAAACATCTGTCCTACCTACCATGACTGTGGTATATTGGTTTCATTAGATTTGAGTACAAACGTTGGTCAACGGTTAAATTCTTTCAAAACGGTCGTGTGTCCTAGAATGCATGTGCCACCAACAACTGAACACGGTCATGCTACCCACCACGGTCATGGTATCCAAGCCTGTAACTACCATTTTCATTGTCCTTTTCCTACCTCTATCATTCCTCCCCAACAAGAGCCTATTTGGTGAAAACCCTAATTTCATTCGACTAGGGTTTATATTTTCTCAAACCCTAATTATGCAAAGTGATAGCATACTTGGAGTTCTCATTAAGTTTAACACATCATAATTGAACTACCATCCTTAATGAGTTTAAGCAATGATCAATATTACTAAGCATGTATACATCCAGATAAACCATAGTTTATCAATTAAGCTCAGATGCGGTCATAACAACTGGTCACCTTCTGATGGTGGTTCAACGCCCTCTAACGATGTATGCCAACCAATGGTACTTCTACCACAGCCTTCTGATGGCAGTTCAACACTCAACAAGCAAAGGATTTCCTACACTTGTCTACTAATGGCCACACAAGATCTTCCTACATACACCATCTTCCAATGGACATTCTATAGTGCCTTCTAAAGGGTTTCCTGCACTTGCCAATTGATGGCTAATCTGGATCATCAACCAAATGTTTCCCTGTGCCTACCTTTGGATGGTCCACCTGACCATTATTGAATAATGGAGTTACTACAGATCATCAACCCTTCATCTTCCTAGCATGGTGTGTCGCCTCTTCACCTCCATGGCTACCGAATGTTAACTCGAAGGCAACTTGGAATATATCCAAGCCCTAACCTCCACTTATAAATAGAAGAGGACTGCCAATAGAGAAGGCATCAACCATTTATGCATGCCAAGATACTACTGCCTCCACTCACATTTGACGTTTGACCATTTCCATTGGCTGACTAACATCAACTGAAGGATCTTCCACCTCCATTGCAACCAAGGTACCAAGGTTCAACCTCAAAGGAAGCATGTCTTGTGGCACCTACATCCATCAGTTAGCCACTTATACCATCTTGAAACTACTACTCCTCTTCACAACAACTGCATTCAACATTGGTGAAATAAAATGGTATCTTCAATACTCCCTTCAATGAACGTTTGAAGATTGATCTTGTTTGTATGTTGACTGCCTTTGTTCCAAACCTCAAAGACAAACACCCTAAAACCATGACTACTCCTTTGTCATTTACTATTCTGATGGATTCTTTGCTTTCTTCTACTGTTATCTTTGTTACTTGTGCCACGAGCATGTACTCATCTCACTAGGAGGTGGGGAATAGCCCCACTACTCGATTTTGTTCTCTTATCAGGATCTACTATTGTATGGACCAATATATGTTTTGAATTTTGAATCAAATGTTTTATTCTTATATTCTAGATTGGTCATCAATTTTATACGTAAATCAGATCTTGAGCATAGAGAACTTTGAACCTAGGTCCGTCTAGGATATCTCTCAATACATGTGAAACTCTTGATGAGAATTCTGGATAGGTGCTTTCCAAGGCGATATATGCATGAACCTTGGGTAACACGACGATGACCTTAGAGTGACATTTGTCCATGCATTAATTCTAATGCCTAAAGGGGGATTTTCTTGGCCTCAAGATATATATAATTCATGCTTAATATGTTGCAGTGAGAGAGGAAATGATAGGTAGCAATGGTGAAACCCATTCCGTCCTAATGTTCCCATACATTGGTAAAATTTAGGCTTTAATACAAAATTCTATTATTTGCAATTAGTGTGATCAACAATCATAAACCTTTTGTGATAAATACTAGTTCTTGTGTGGTTACTTAGATTAGTAAACTCTTACAAACATTGTTCTTCGGGTTCAATCTAGAACTATACTACTATAAGATCTGCCCGCTTGCGTGTGGTGATTATTATATGATGGTTAAGGTAAACTTATGGATTTCACACCTAGTGAATTTTCCTATGCAATAATATACATGTCATTTATCTAGCATGTTCCAAGTTGTGCATGTTTTAAAAGAGGTAGGCAACCCTCCATTAGTTTATTTGCCTCATTTTTCAGATTAATTGCATTCCTCAAGTATAGTAACTATGTTTTGATTCTTTTCTTCTTTATCCATCTTGATTTCATCCATGGTGGATCGTGAATATGGATTTGGTGGTGGTTCTTCCCTCCTTGCCATCTCTTCACTCCTATTCAAGTATTTTTTACAATGAAAGCATTCTCCCCTTGCATTTACCCCTGGTTAACGGTTGGTTTGTTTCTTATGACTTTGGTTTAAAAGTAGCAATGTGTATCTTGTTATTTGTGAAACAATAATGGAGTGTGTATTTTGTTGTGACCAACATGTGGGGACAAATTTGGTGTGCATTTGACACATGGAATGGATTCTTGTATAATTGTTCGTGCAGGTTTTAGTTGTTATCACATATGTAGCAGTGTTCAGAAAATCGGCCTAATCGGCCGAATATTCATTTTTGTGGGTGGAGCGAACCGCTCAGGCCTAATCGGACATAAAATCGGCCTGGGCTGATTATTCGGCCGACTGGACGCTTAAACGGCCGAATATTCTGCGATTTTCTAAAGTAGGCCCGTCAAAGAAAAAAAGGTCCACTTAAGTGAACCCCAACCCGAATCCCCACCCCACCTTCCCGACACTCTTCTCTATCGTGAACACATGTCGTGGAACCAGCAGCGCTAGGGCTGCGATCTACTCCCCCTCAACTCTCCGGTGGCCCCTAAGCTGTTTGGCGGCGACTTCCTCCTCCAACGACGGTGTCTCTTCCCTCGCCGGCTCTCCACCTTGGCACAGGCTGCACATGTGGTTCCCTCTCCCCCGGTGCCTCTCTGGATAGTGGTCGTAGGCGCCTTGAAGCAGCAGTACCGGCGGCTTGAAGCAGCAGCTGCACTACGGCTTGAAGTAGCAGCTGCACTACGGCTTGAAGCAGCAGCTACACATGCGGCTTGAAGCAGCATCTGCAGCAGCAACAGGTAATCTGCTATTTCGCCCCCTCCAGTTCCTCTATTTTTTCTTGATTCTTTTCCTCTACCTCTATTTGTCTGTCCTTTTCTCCTATTCCCCCAACCACGTCTTCTTCTTCCTTCCCTTCAGTTTGTTACTCATGTTCATCCATTTTCTTCTATTCAGTCCCTTCCTCTTCAATTCTTCTCCCCCTCTTTATCTTCTCCCTGTTTGTCTTCCCTTCCTCCTACTTATCCAATAAAGTCTTCTTCTCTATTTTTCTAATACCTATAGCAATAACCCACTACCCCCCTTCAATCTCGTCACTCTTATTATCCCTTTTCTTATATTCTGCCCCCTCACACTCTTTGATTCTCCCCCTCCTATCGTCTCCCTATTTCACCTCCAATTCCCCCTCCACTCCAATTACTCTTTCTCTAAGATTGTTTATTGAAAACCATTTATGCTTCTCCCTTATCCCAACACCCTGTTTTCCATTTCTCCTATTTGCTCCTAAATTTTTATTTGATCAGTGCAATTCCCCACTTTATCTCCCCTTCCATCTCTATTTCAAATATTGGTAGTTCAATTTCTTTTTTGGTACTAGTTAGTTGTAACTTGGTTAGTAGTAATAATACTAAATGTTTGATGTTTACTTAATTTATTCAAATGCAACAATGTGTTTTGATTTGTTCTTTCATACATTAGCCTATATTGTTGTACTTGTAGTCTTGTATGTATTTCGTTTGGTTTGCAATTGTTTACTGTCCTTATTTGTAAATGTCTTTATGTATAATTATGTTCGGTAAATATATAAATTTATGTGAATATATCATAAATTTATTAAAAAAATTGAAACCGATTAAAACTGATTAATCTCCCGCTTATACTCCCGCATACCGTATATACTCTATTCGGTACCCCGACCGCCCGTACACCGATTACCGTTTTTCAAAACACGGATATGTAGTACATTTCATATCATGGCTGTACATCATATGTCATTCATGGTGAATTACAATTTGTGTTCAACACTCTGTCGTTCATGTTAAAATGTTATTCTTACCCAATGTTTTCCCTTCCCAAGAACACTTTGTGTTCATGTTCTAATTTTTATCCACTCATGCCATATATCATTTTGAATGTTTTGGAAGACATATTGCAAAAAGGTTTACATTTGAGAATTTTACATTATTTAAATCTAGATATGAATGGTTGATTAGGTATGTAAAGAGGTGAGATCACCTCCTTACTAAAATTTAAAGGACATACAAAACATCCACACTTTTCAAAAAAGAGAGACTTTGGGATGCTTGCATAATAATCCAAATAAATAAGCATGATTCCAGATACATTATAAAATGTCAATAGCAATAGAAATAAAAATATTAAGCCTATTACATGGATTTCATTGTTCACTACATGATTGTTCACAAAAGAAAAAAATAAGAGAAAAGGATCTATCCATAGAAACCTAGACATCCTTCAAAACAACTTGAGATCTACTCCTGAGATGACTTCCTTCAAGCTTGTCCTTCTCCTTGCTCAACACCAACACCTGGGTGGTTGGGAAAGCACCCAACAAAAGGGAAAGGGAATAAAAAGTATGTGACACAAAAAATAGTCTAGGATAACAAGATAAGATAAGTAAATTAAAACATGTGAGGGTTCATCATAAGATGAAGATAACAAGAGTATGAGGTTATATCAAAAGAAACTTGCTATTAACAATTAAATTAAAAAGGGTTTTGCATGTAAGATAATTATGTCTACCTAACTAAGTAGGGTTTAGGCACCTACCGGACCTCTAACCTTAGGTTAGGGGAGAATAAGACATTCCCAGTCACCTACAATAATATGGGGAGAATAAAAACATTCCCTGGGGCAAATAAATACATGCCCTCTGTGGGTGGTTATACATAAGTACCGCTACTTTAAATTAAATAGAACATAAATCTACATGCTAGAAAAGTAGTCATGGCAAGAATAATCATATGAATCAATAAGCATGGCAGTCGGGTCTGAAACCCAAACAATAAGAAATTATAATCTAATTTGAGGTATAAGAAATTAGGGTTTTAAGAAAAGAGAGTTAGATTCAATTAAGCCTCATTAGGGAATATTAGGTTAAGGCATAAAATTCCCAACTAAGGTGTTAAATGCACATACCTCTTCCTTAGAGCCCTAGGTATCACTTTTCAATATCTTTAAACGAGATCAGGGTCCACTTGTTCTATATCATAACCATGTTCATGTATTAGAACTATGTACACTCATTAAAGACTTAAAACACTAAAGTGATCAACTTTTTCTACAAACCATCAATTTAGGTCTTAAAACTGTCACCACTATCTTAATTAGGGTTTTTTTATCAAAATAACATATAATTTTATATATTTTAGAGATATGGACTTTTAGAGGTATTTTTAGTGATTTTTACTTAATTAATTTATTCCCAAAAATACGTTTTCAAAAAAACTCATAATCAAGCATCAAAATCATTTTTATTAGATAGAGGGGATTTTTTTTAGTTTAGAACATATTTTATTTTTAATTTTGGACCGAGGAATTAATTTCTATGAATTATTTAAGTCTGGTCAATAGGAAAATTAGAAAGTCCGATTTTCATTTTAAAAAGATAGAGAGAGAGGGCGGGGTTGGGCCCACTTCTTGGCCCAATCATAGAGAGCCAAGTCAGTGGCCTACCTCATTGGCTGGCACCGGTCAAATTTGAGTCAAGGGCGGTTAAAACTGGGTAAAAAGACAAGTGTATCCTTGCGCGAGTCAAAGGCGAGAAAAGACAAGCGAGGGTAATTCAATAAAAACATGTGGAGGTATCTTCCTCCTTCACATGTGTGACATGGCACTGAGCAGTAGTAGCTGCTCGTGTGGGATTTTGGGTGAAACCAAAACACAAGACCAAACACAAATATAGGAGATGTAAAAGAAAGATAAGGGCAAAATGAACTTAACAGTACCTTTGATTTGGTCAAAGGTGGAGGGAAGAGAGAGGGAGCACCACTGCAAACCCAGTGCCATCAACCGCTCTTTGAGGGGTCAAACAGTGATGAAAAGAGAAATTGAAAGTTGAGTTGAGTTGCAAAGGTGATGGGGATGCTCGGGGTATAGGTATTTATAGGCAAGGGGGTGTAGGTTAGGGTTTTAGAAACCAAGGTGAGATAGCTTTGAAAGAATTGGGGATTTCTTGATTATTAATCAAAACATAAAAATGTTGGGATAAAGTGGTGCGGAATCATGAGAGGAGTCCAACGAGAGAAAAAGTTCTTGATTTGGTTGAATATCCAGAGAGATATCACAATTTGAAAAATCAAAAATCCTCTCCAAGTTTCCTAATCCGAACTGAGGTAGGAGACAAGCTCCCGACTATCTCATGGTTCCTCAGGCTCTCCTAGCCTTCGGATCGTATGCATAGGAGACCTATTAGGCACGTGATAGTTATTTTCCAGTTTTATTATAATTTGACTAAAGTGATCTATATATTATTTAATGAATTTCTCTTTCTTCTTTTGAGGGCTCAAACAATTTCCAAATTTAATAAAATTTGACATTGACTGATTTTGAGGTGTAGACTTTGAATATGGAATTATTTTTACCTTTTGAGGACTTTTAATGGGTTAAATAATTCAAAACTCATTTTCTCTATCATCCTTCATTTATGACTCTATGATTATCCAAATATGATCAAATTTCACCCACTTGTCCCAATTAATGTCTTAGATACTATTTTTCCATTATTTGATCATTTTTATGCCATTTATTTAATTAGTTATCAAAATGAAGTATCTACACACTTTCTCTCTTCTACTTTTTCACATTATCCAAATATCATCCAAATTAGTTGAAAACTTGCCCAAAGGCTTATTTATATTTCTAGATTATGAATTTGGAGTTAGTTTTCCAATTTGAGAACATTAGATATTTTACTTCTCTTTCTTGGCTTATTTCCTAATTTCCTTTAATAAAGGCTTATACATATATTTATTTTCCACATCGGGTGATACTTGGCCCTTATGTAACTTTTAGTTAAAGAAAACGAATTTGTGTATCAAATTATCTTGTGGTTTTTCTATTCATGATTTTTGGAAATAATATATTCCACATTATCTCCTTTTATCCATTCATAGAATTTATCATTTCCTTTATGTATATTTTTGGGTTTTCTTTTCTTTTTCCTATTCTAAAAAGTCCTAGAAAGTTCTAGCATGAATTCCTTTATTATTTTTATTACTTAAGTGGACAATTCTGCTTCATGCCCATTACTTAGGTTTCCACTAAGGTATTTGTGCATAAAACCCTTTATTAAGAATTTACGTGGAATTTATTCAATAACCATCATAGTTCACTAATTCAACTCCAAAGACATATGGAATGAAAATGAAGAACAAATCTTATTGAAAAAGAGTAAAAAGAGGTACATAGTAGATTTCAGTATGTTACAAGGTCCTTGACTTTAAAAATAGAAATTGGAATATTGTAAAATGTATATCTCACCTCACCATCTATACTGTTCACATATCATGTTGAGGTTAGGTAGGGGTGGCCTTTTGTTTCCAATAATTGTTGGGTCATGTTTGTGTTAGTCCAAGGTAGGGATTATAGGGAGATAAGTTTGGGTGACATGGATGAGAATTAAAACTGAGGTAATAGAAATTGGATACAAATACTTATTATGATTGAATTATGAGGGTTTGATAATATAGTGGGTAACAAGCATCGGCGCCAAACTATATATATAACAATATTCTTATGACAAGTTAGAGTTATCAATATTTTGAAGCTCCTTACAAGATATCTGAAATTCTTATATATGTTTTAATGAGCTTGTTACATAAGTTAGTGGGTTCTTACCAGTCAACAAATTTCACAAAATACACATATATATATGTTTTATTTAGTGAGATGTAGTAAGATAACATTCATGATAACTTATTGTTTTCAACATATTGATTTTTCTACTTGTGTCATTTATTATGACTAGTCATGACTATTTATGTATTATAATGTGTTGTTGACTTGCATATTATATTATGGATGTGTACACAGATGATTATGACCAGTGTAGACTTATGCTTTGTGAAATAACATATTTATATAAAGGTGAAAATAGATTTATATAAAAGTATGTAAATATTCAACATGCAAGGATAAATTTGTCGCCATGGCCTCACATCCCTTACCAAACCTTTTAGTTGTGGAAATGGCTTGAAAACATATATCCCATGCAAATGACCATTTCTATAGCATCCCAGGTCTTGAGGCCTCAGATTAAATGATCTTAAAAGCAATTATGGGACTACCCATATCACTAAGGCGTACCTCCTTTTTAGGGAGCTCATCACTAAAGAACTATGTGGTTAAGCATGCTAAATCCAGAGTAGTACTATGATGGGTGATCTATCAGGAAGTTGATCTCGAGTTGTGTGTGAGTGAGGAAAAAGCATGTGTTGAGGCTGTGTGGTGATATGTAGGGAAAGTCGTCATTCTTAGAACTCTACTAGAGCCTTGGGAAGTGGACCAAGAGTTATAAATGGTTATGATCCATATCCCCTCTAGCAGGTGGGGTCTACATGGGCATGTGGCATGCCAGTGTTGAGCTATCCAATATAGGCATGTTGGAAAGGGTCATCCATGGTGATGTAGCCACCCTTGCGTTGATAACCATGTTTGGGATCTGGGGGTTCATGGGCCATTATGGGTTTGCACTGAAATGGGGAAATATTATGAGACCATATAGTTGAGCCTTAACGAGGACGTCGAGAGTCTAACATGGGGAGATTGTAACATACCAGGTCTTGAGGCCTCAAATAAAATGGTCTTTATTGGAATGATTGGACTATCCTTATCACCAAGGTACACCTCCTTCTCAGGGAACCCATAACTAAGGAACTCTATGATTAAGCGTGCTCATCCCATATTATTAAAAGGATGAGTTACTTGTTGGGAAGTTGATCTTGGGCCATGTGCGAGTAGGGACAAAGAACGCACTGAGGCCATTTGTTGGTCTATGGGGATAGTCATTATTCATGAAATTCTACTAGAGCCTTGGGTAATGGGCCCATGTGTTGCAATTTATTTATAAAATAATCAACAAGATTGTCCCTCTTTAGAAACCAACACCCCATATCATAATAATTGTAGTCGTATCTTGTTAGAAATTAAGTTTACACCTATCAATGCACTATGATCCATTATTATTGCATATTTTTGGTTGAAAATCAGAATTTACCTCATGTATCCTGAAAAATTATTTCTCTACAAAGAACCACCCATTTATATAAATATATGAATGATATACTTTAAATCAATAAAGACATTTTAAATCATCAATATTGATTGTGTTTATGTTGGTAAACATTAATAAAGTAACACAAATATCTAATAAGATCAGCTATTAGTTAATAACATATAAAAAGGTAGTGCAAGTGTCAGAATTGGATGACTTGACTACTCACTATAATTTTAGAAACATTCATCTTACCAAACATTAATATATAAAAGATTTGAGTGAAGCATATTAATTTTAAGAAATTTTCAAAATACCTACATCCTAGAGTTGTGTTATATATTATTATTCATGCATTGTTGGTCATATTTGAAGCATGTCACTAGACCTATCCCTAACATGGTCTGGTTTACGTTTACTATGGTAATTCATTAATTTTGTTGGACTATCATTATACCTACCCCTAACATGGCCTGTTGTGATTTTCCCATGGATGCCTAGTATTATTAGCCTTGTTTTCACTTATTTGGTATTACATGTCGTGCTATGTCGGTCATGATCATGGGTGACTAATTTTGGCTGATTGCATTGACACTATGGACCTATCCACTATGCCAATATGACTGTTTCACATGTATTATTCTCCCATATTTGTGGGTTTGTCCTGATTTGTTGCATGGATTGGACTAATATGTGCTTATGGTTCTATAAATATGGCTATTTGTTTCTGTGTTGCATACAATGTCATATTGTTCCCCATTGTTTACTAGTATAATACTTGTTTTATTGTACATTGGTACATTATGGGTTTGATATATGACTCTTCTTTATGGTGTTTTTCTCAATAAAAAATGTAAGCCACTTTTATCATTATTATTATTATTCCATATTAGTGGTTTTTTATCCCACTGGACTAAGATGAGGTTATGGTTATGCAAATCTGGCTATTTGTTTTTGTGTTTCATTCACTATCATGATTTTTTCATGGCTTAATACTATTATGATTAATCTTTTTTTCTATACATTAGTACATTTTTGGCTTGATATATGACTCTTATTCATGGTGTCAGTTCAATAAAAAATTTAAAAATGTTATTCGAACATTCTTCAACCAACACCCTCCTTCCTATAGAGATTCAATATTTCCTTTCAACCCAAATAGATTACAGAATAACAACACACCCCAGTTGGGATCTTCTTACATATCAAAATCCACACAAGCCTCCAAATAGTTTGGATTTGTATAAATAACCCTATCATCCTTGCCTTTGTTTCCCATACATAACAAACAAAGGAACATATAAAGATACAAATGCTTGTTATGCATCTAGTTACTCCTTGACGACGTCATGGCCAACCCAAGTGTCAGCTACATTATTCCTAACCACATTAGGTCTAATACATATTTGTATCGGTTATCTCAAATTGTGGACATGTGCTTCATTACTATGATTGTACATGAGTGGGTATTGAAAATTTCATGATGAATTCCTTATCAACATCTCTATGATTGATTTGTGGAATAATAATTATTCTTAGAATTCAACTTAGGTTTCCTAATTTTATTGTTATAATTGATTTGGTCTTTGTCTCACATGCATTTCCATAATTGCACACCCATACTACCACACTTGGAAATTGATTAATATTCATTGACTCTCTATTTAAACATTGATTTTTGTTTCGTGTTTAATTGTATTTCATCTACCATAGTTCATGTTAGATGTTCACTCCAATTAAATTGGAATTTATTTCACATTAACAATGTATTTGTCTTTAAGTAAATTTTAATCATAAGGTACCACACTAGTAAGAGGCAAAACAATTAAAGACTTCTTCAAAAGTGACAAGTATTCAACTTCTACTACTAGTTTTATGTCCATCTCAATCTAAAATCCTAATACTACATACGTAGTCTGTGTTGCTAGCCAACTTGATCATCCATATTTTGTAAACTTTTGAGTTCCATGACGACGTGAGACAAACTGGATTGGAAACTCCCAATAGTGAAACAACTAGGACAACACTTATGGAAGAAACCAAAGAAGATACATATGGATGTATAATCCATTAAGAAAAGCTTGAAACCCTATATTTGACACTTTGAATGGTTAATAGGTCCTCCTCATATTAATCAGGTAGTAGTAAGGCCTAAGGGCTGATTCATGCCCAAAAAACGCCACCAATTGTGATGCCTCCATATTATGTACTGCATCAGCTGGGATTTCCTTCCTAGTCCATACCTTCACCATTCATCACCATTGCTAGTATGCCATGCATGTGGCTAGCATTTAGTGATGATTCCAGCACAAGTGGCCATAGCATAGGTTCTACAATGTAGAGTAAGATCTATAGCATATCAACATTCCATTAAAGTGTACATTGCACCATATTGTATCTTTGACTAACATCTAGGTTTTTTATGTTGTCTCTACATGTTCATCCATGTTGTAATGTTTAGTATGGTAGTTGCAAACATCAACATACCTATGTTTTTGTGTTGTAATATTTCATAAGGTTGTGGACATTAACCTATCTAGTTTTTTTATGTTGTAATATTTCATATGGTTACAAACATTAACATGTTGGTATGTATGCCTAGAGAGACAATCGTATGATGATTGGAATGTGGCATTAAATACTTGATTCTGTCTATTATGTTTGTTTTAGCATGATATGTTGACACATACATTGTAGATGTCTAAAGAATGATGTTACTAGATGATGTATGTCTTCAAGTACATGAGTGGAATGATGAGATCATACATATGATAAGAGCACATACATTCTTGTTATGTCCCTAGTCAGATATTATTGTGGAAGCAAAATAGACAACAATAATACATAATGCTAGAGTGTGTATTGACTGATGATAAAGCCTCATTAGTCATGATATGTAATATCAAGTCAAGTACACAAGTACATGCTAGAGAACAATATATGGGATAGACCCACCATGACACTGATACATGGAGACCATAGAATGGTATTCATAATCATCTCTCATAGTAATAGTGGTGATTGTGGTCCTTAGACATGAAGTCACTACATTCATTACATGCCGTTCATGTACTTTGACGTCATCCAATGTGATCCTGCATAATTTTTTCATAAAGGTGATGTCCGGGTTCACTATGACACATGGGGATTGAATGTGAGTGATGTAGATGGGATTTGTCCATCCTATAGGAGATTTATATCCAAGGCCTCTTCATAAGCGAGACTGAGAAATGTCATACTCATATGATTCAATATGTGATATGTGAACTCACATGCATCTTAAATAGTCTGCTCTAGTTCAAGGAACATGAATTGAATGTTGAGAGGATGATGATTCCATGCCTCGAGATCTATCTGGATATCAGAGACAAAAGAACTATACAACCACGGTAACACTAATCATGGATTGTAGGATGAAATTATTCTCCAACTTTCCTTTATTATTTGGGTAGCAATGATGTGTTGCTAGATATCTCTCTTTACTTGTGAGGTCATAATTAGTTATGGACATTCATTACCAATGTAATTTTGAACCTATAGGGTCACACACATAGGATACACTTGGATCAAAAAAGTTTATTCATAAATGATATTTAGATTGATTACTAAAACAATTCAGGTATTCAATCAGACAACTAAGGTTCAAAATTGACTGTTTGGACTCTAAACCAACCGGTTCAAGTGTCGAATTGATCGATTGGACTGTCAGGTCAATTGGAATCAACATCATATGATCAATGGCTGAACCAGGGTGTGAAACGACCAGTTCACATAGTGAACCAAATGGTTCACAAGTCCCAGCCGATTGGTTCATGGGATGAACTGCCCGATTCAATGGTCAATTTGATTAGATCAAGGATCGATGTTGACATCATGTTTTGCATTAATCATACATTAAATATTAATACAATTCAGAATAGGAAACTATATGAACCGACCGATTGGGCATCCGAACCGACTGGTTTGTTGTGTGTAGGTTTTGGAAAATTTGTGAATCTGACCCTTTCGACTCCCACATAGATTGGAGACCCTGACCGTGGAATCTCCTATAAATAGAGGGGTATTGGGGGCTTCTTAGAATACAATAGTTTCTCTAAAAAAATTTGTCCTCTATGGTTTTCATAACCAATAGAGAGCTCGAGCAAGTCCCACCTAATAAAGGTAGGGATAGTAAGGGAGAGACAAACATGGGAGAGCGTATCAACTCTAGCAGGTTGACATTCAAAGGGACAACTCCTTCCTGTTAGATCTGGTAACGCAACGTCGAGTTTCCAATAGTCTGCGTGGACTTCTCTGGAGGTGGGAGGATTCTGCCGCTAGGAGAACCCCATCAACTACTATCTGTGGTGTCTGGACCTGAAGGCCATTGTTGACGACTATTCGAGTGTTGTAGAAGAAGGAGCATGTTGATGCCTGAAGAACATGCTCACTGGTGCTTGGAGAAGAAGCACGGTACTGCATCAAAAGTGGTCATTGGACTTGCTTTTGGAACATATATAACTCTTGTTACTTTCCTTCCTATATATATTGTTGTTGATGTTATCTTTCTGTTAAGGAGAATCGGATTTTAAATTTTTGTTTTGGCTGCCTAATATGTTACCCCGATTTTCCTATAGTGGTATCAGAGCCACGTCAATTTATTGTGTATATGGATTTAAATCAAAATTATCATATTATTTTTATTGCATACGATACGAATATTAAACTGGTTAATGTGCATATTTGATTAACTACCGCATACGCTTCACAAACACATATATATAGTCAGGCTAGAATACACTCGAGTGTACATATCACACGAATACACTCAAGTGTGTTTGCATATCAAGACTATTTTTTTTACAAAATGTAAACCATTGATATTTACAGTCATACTATAAATAGGCTACATACAAATTTTGAGCCCATTTGGATGAGTGTAAGTCACTCATCCAAGGGCAACAAAATCAACGTGCGAAACTAATTTGAAATGCATAATTTTTGCGTTCTTTATAACATGACCAATAAATGTCCAAATGTGCTCAAATTTTGTGTATGAGCTATTCACAAGATGTTTAAGAAAATTAACATATTAGATTTTTGAAAAAAAAATATTGCAACATGAAAAACTAATTGAGTGTATTCTGCTCTGAATACACTCGAGTGTATTCTAGCCTGACTATATATATATATATATAGAGAGAGAGAGAGAGAGTCAGGCTAGAATACACTCAAGTAGTTTTTCATGATGCAATATTTTTTTCAAAAATCTAATCTATTGATCTTATCAAACATCTTGTGAATAGCTCGTATGCAAAATTTGAACACATTTGGACATTTATTGGTCATGTTATAAAGACCGCAAAAATTATGCATTTCAAATTAGTTTCGCACGTCAATTTTATTGCCCTTGGATCAGTGACTTACACTCATCCAAATGGGCTCAACATTTGTATGTAGCCTAGTTATAGATGATGGTGAAGATCAAAGGTTTACATTTTGTAAAAAAATAGTCTTGATATGCAAACACACTTGAGTGTATTCGTGCGATCTGTACACTCGAGTGTATTCTAGCCTGACTCTCTCTCTCTCTCTCTCTCTCTCTCTCTCTCTCTCTCTATATATATATATATATATATATATATATATATATATATATATATATATATATATATATATATATGCAATTTACATGTGTCGTGCTAAAATCAATTTTGATGGTGGATGTTTAGTATGGCTACGCCAATAATCCTAGATCTTTGTGCACATGGTTGTGGTTGTTTATTCCTATTTTTATCTCAATTTGCATAAAGAGCCTCTCTCTCCTTTCCAAATGTAAATTAATACTCTTATTCATATTTCTCCTCGAATGTAACTCAAGGTTTTCCCTTATACAATGTACTAAGAATAGGATATTTTTAACTTATGTTTCATCATGAGAATACGTTCTTCACCATACAAACCGACTGGCTAGTGAGATGAACCTATCATCTAGAGGACTGAGGAGTACATATGATAGGAGGATGAACTGATTGATTAATGGCCCAACTGACCAACTGGAGCAGTCCAGACATCAGTTGAATCTGAGAACCATACGACCATTTTAAGAGCCCAACTGAGAAACCAGGAGGCGAGACGAATGGTTCAAGAGTTGAATCAATCAACCCAGATTGGTTCGAGCACAGATATTCATCAACAACATGTTACATATGATGTGGACCCTAGGTAGTAGTAATTCTTTGTGTCTACAAGGAATTGCAATAGTATGGTCATAACCATCACTTGTGTGTTTTATATTGGATGTTTTTGTTGTGGTTATAACATGTATATGATATGTACTATAAGTATGTGGTGATTGGATATGTATATGTATTTATATATAAAATCCCTCAAATACAATATTAAATTTTAGATGCTTTCCATAAGAAGCACACATGAAAATCTTGATCGACTAAGCATGGACTCTCTAAGGGTGGTACGTTGTCTATCTCGTGGAAGTGTGATGGTAATAATGTGGGCCTACGAAGTAGGGTACATTATTGTCATGTTGGATTTTGGGTCAGGCTTAACTAAGTGTACTTAATGGGATTAAGCACCATAGTCATGCAAATGACTATGGCAAGGAGTTATGCATATCGTCTATCAAATAATTGCATATGATGCAATTGGCAAAAGTTGCCTACCTTAATAATTGGTTATGGATGTTTGTGTGGGTAATAATTCAATTGTTTTGGATCTTGGATCACTAGAAGATTATATTATGCAATCTTCCAAATTGATATATGAGGGTTATCAATTTGAGAAAAATTCTAGGAGTGATAATTAATTACATGACTAATTAATATCATTAACTTATCAAATCAAACAGATCAAAAATGTTTTTTGAGAAATTGTAGTATTTATTTGTAGAATCTAATGTCAAACACAAACATGTTATCATTGTGATCATTCCTTGAGTAGGAAAAACTAAATGGGATTGACTTCCATGTCTAGTTAAGGACTTTGAGAAGTGTTCTCAATCATGAGTGAATGCTTTATGTCATTGAAAGACCAGATCCAGAGAACCTGGAGGCTAAAATGGATGCTTACTTGAAGCATGCCAATGATGGCATACACATCAAAGACCTTATGCTATGTTGTATAAACCATGAGTTGCATTAAAAACATGGACATTCTCGAGATGGTAACACATCATAAGAATCATGTTAAGTAAGAAAGGTATAATGTCTCCAAAGTGTTATATGAGTGCTAACTGACATAGGGAGATCCAGTAGAGCCCCATGTGCTCAATATTATTGGGCATGTGGAACATCTAATGTGACTGGGATTAATGGTATTTCTTTTAGGTCAAGAGTTGAGTATGAATATGATTTTGCAAGCCTTTCTTGAATCATATAGCCAGTTTATCAAATGCGATCACTTAACTTGGCCAAACTTCTGTCTGAATTGCTTGGCATATTAATGTCAGAGCACACATGAAGAAGGACAAATCAATGATGGTGATCAACAGAAGTGAGTCAAAAGGCATAGGCAAGGCCAAGAAAAATTTTGAGGCTAAGATGAAGTCTATGACTTTTGCACTCAAGATGTGGAGAAGGGTAAGTGCAAAAGAAATCTGTCCTTTTCACCTTACAGGAACAAAGGAAAAAGAAAGAGATAGAGATCTCTACTTCATGACCCAATAAGAAGTAAGCTAGAATTGTATGGAGCAAGGTTGTTGCCACTATAGTTGGAATTTGTCATTCATGGGCATATAATAGAATTACTGAATTGCTATTATGTATCTGCCATTGATGAAAACATCATGTATCTTGTATGGACAAGAATAAATTGATGTTTCAAAATAAAAGATACGATCTTGTATGGCAGTGCCATATGTATCACAATCTATACATGATAGTTATAAAGACAAATGTATATGGCACATATATTGAATGACCTAATAACTCAAACAATACCTATAGCATTGTCATATATAGTGCATAAATGAGAAATGCATTTCTAGAATCGGTAATGATGGTTATCTAGAATCTATTGGTTATTGAACCAATAACGACATGCATATCTTATTTGTTGGGCAATATGATCAAAGCATCTTCACTATATGTAGTGGGAGAACAAGTACTCTATTAGGCCTGATGGATATTGATGTATATAGATCTTTTATAATAAATGCTAAAGATGGTTATTAGTAACTCATAATATTATCTTATGATCTCAATAGATATGTAAGTTTGTATTTAATGAAATACAAGTATGAATCTATTGAATTGTTCAAGGAGATCGTGAATGAAGTATGTAGCTAACTTGGTAAAAGTATTTAAATACTTTGATGTGATCGATGTTGAAATATTTTAAACCAAGAGTCTGAGCAGCTTTTAGAGACCATGATAATGTATCATGATGAACTCCACCTAAAACACAATTATAGTGCATTGGAAAGAAGGAATCACACCCTATTAAGTCATGGTGCGATTATATATAAATATAGCTAATCTTCCCATTTCTTTTTGGGCACATGCTTTACACTAAATAATGTACCGTCTAAAATGGTTCAAAAGACACCATATGAGATATGGCATGGGAGATGTCTCGATATGTCTTTTATGATTATTAGGAATGTAAGCTTATATAAGAAAATAGTTTCTTAAAAGGCTTTTTCTAAAAGCACATAAATGTTATTTTGTTGAATACTACTTTTATTCCAATCTGACAAAAAAGTATTTGTTGCTAGGATAGTTTTATTCCTAAAGAGGAACTTAGTTCCAAGGGAATCAGTGAGAGTAAAAGCAGAACTTAAAATGTTTAATATAGACAAGAAAACATTGAACCTAAAGAGGCACAATGGGAACAAAGAGAATCACAAGATGTTGTGGAATCTCAAATTCCTTATATAACACAGAATATCATAATTCTAGTAGAAAATTCCTTGAGCTTGAAAGATTATGATATCTTATGGCTCAAGAAGGTAATGAGTTGATTATATACGATGAGTCAATAACCTACCTAGAATCTATTGAGGAACTAAAGTCTGAGAAATGGATTGAGGCCATGAGATCCAAGATGTAATCCATGTAAAACAACAAGGTATGACCTTGGTGGATCCACCTGAAGGGTAAAACCCAAAGGGTGCAATTGGGTCTTCAGGAATAAGACCAACATGGAAGGGTAGATTGGTTGCAAAGAGTTTCAAACAAGTTCAATGTGTTGAACATGGTGAAGTCTTTCACCAGTTACCGTAGTTAAATCCATCATGATCATGCATGTTGTTGCAACTTGTTAGGACTAATGAGATTTGGCAATGGATCTTAAAACTGCATTCCTTAACTGGAATAATTATGAGGATGTGTACGTGACACAACCTAAAGGTTTTATAAACCCATTAATTCAAATAAAGTTGATAAGCTACAAAGGTCAATCTTTGGATTGAAGCAAGCATCTCAGAGTTGGAATATTCTATTTGACAAGATAGTCAAAGAGTTTGACTTGAGTCCGAATGAGGATGGAATATGTGATTACAAAATATTTAGTGGGAGCATATGTATATTCCACATAATGATGGGGAATAACATCCTTATCCTACATATGTTAAAACCTAGCAAGGAAGCACCTTCTCTATGAAGGGTTTAGGTGAAGCATCCTATGTGATAGGATTTGAGATCTATAGATATAGATCTAGAAGGCTTCTTGAACTGAGAAAGAGCACATACATTGGAAAGATGTTGAAAGGGTTCAGCATGCAAGACTCAATGAGAGAAAACTTGTCCATGTTTCATGAAGTTATTATCTTAGGAACCTAGTGTCCTAGTTCTTGTGAAGAATAGGAACACATGAATAGATGCCATATGCATCCGTAATTGGATCTATCTTGAATGCAATTTTATATACTCATCATGTTATCTCATATGTATTGGACATGATGAGAGGATACATATACCTATCTAGCAATCTCATATGCATTGGACATGATGAGAGGGTATCTATCGGATTCCAGTGAAGATCATAGGAATGCCATAAAGAACATTCTTAAGTGCTTGAGAAGAATGAAAAGGATCATTTTCTTGGTTATGGTAATAAGGAAGAGTTGGGTGTAAAATACTACACCAATGCAAGATTCTGTAATGACAAGTAAAATTAATGATCACAGTCTAAAATTATGTTTGACCTTAAACAAGAACTGTAAGTTGGAAAAGGTTCGGATATAATGACAATTGTTTAAATCTACAATAGAATCCAAGTATCTTGGTGTTATGAGAATAGATAAGGATATTGTATGGATCAATAAGTCCATGTGAATAAACTTATAGGAGGTTCCAAACCATTGATGACACGGTAGAAATATTGAGGACAATGACCTACTAGTTAGGCAATGAATATCAGATCACATACTATGACACTTCCATCTCATACGAGTAGTCTTACAACAAGGATATGTGAAACTTGAAAATACTGACTTGAAGAAAATGTTGCTAACCCACTATAAAAGTGCTTGTGCAGGAGAAACATGATGGACATATTAAGATCACTTGGAATAAGATTCGTGGGTGATTGTCTCTAAGTGCAAGTGGGAGTTTGTTGGTATGTATTCCTAAAGAGACAATCATATGATGATTGAATTGTGGCATTAAATTCCTAATTTGATAATAATAAAGGTAATTTTGTCTATTATGTTTGTCTCGTCATGTGATGATGACACATACATAGTAGATTTCTAAAGAATAATGTTACTCGATGGCGTATGTCCTCAAATACGTGACTTAAATAATGATATCATATGTATGATAAAAGTACATACATTCTTGTTATGTCCATAGTCAGATATTACTGTGGAAGCAAAATAGACAATAGTAATACATAAGACTATAATGTGTATTGACTGATGACAGAGTCTCATTAGTCATGATATGTGATATCAAGTTGAGAATACATGTACATATTAGAGAATAGTGTATCAGACAAACCCACCATGAGAGTGATACATGGAGACCATAAAATGGTAGTCTGAATCATCTCTCATAGTGATAGTGGTGATTGTGGTTCTTAGACCTGAAGTCACTACATTCATCATATGTTGTTCATGTACTTTGACATCATCAAACGTGATCCTAAATAAGGGTTGCCATAAAGGTGATGCTCGGGTGCACTGTGACACATGGGGATTGAATGTGAGTGATGTAGATGGGATTTGTCCGTCCTTTAGGAGAATGATATCCTAGGCCTCTTGATAAGTGAGATTGAGAAATGTATGATTGTACTCATATAATTCAATATGTGATATGTGAACTCACATGTATCTTAGACAGTCTGATCTAGTTCAAGTAACATGGATTGAATGTTGAGAGGATGTCGATTCCATACCTTGAGTCCAATCTAGATATCAAAGACAAAGGAGCTATACAATCACGGCAATACTAATCACAGATTGTAGGTTGAACTTGTTCTCCAAATTTCCGAATTACTTGAGTAGCAATGATGTATTGATAGATACTACTCTTTGCTTATGATGTCATAATTGGTTATAGACATTCACTACCAATGTAATTTTGGACCTATAGGGTTACATGCATAGAATACATTGGATTAAAGGAGTTTATTCATGAATGATGTTTAGATTGATTACTAAAAGTTTAGGTATTCAATCAAATGAGGATTAAAATTGACTAATTGGACACTAAACTGGCCGATTCAAGTGTTGAACTGGTCAGTTGGAGTGTAACATCAATTAGAATCAACACTAGATGATCAGTGGTTGAACTAGGGTGCAAAACAACCGATTCACAAGTCCCAACCAACCGGTTCATTGGATGAACCACTTTATTCAATGGTCAATTTGATTGGATCAAGTATTAGTGTTGACGTCATATTTTACATTAATTGTAATACCAATTTCGGTTTGCCCTACACAGGTTCTGAAAAAAATATGAATCTGACCCTTTCAACTCATGCAAAGATTGGGAGCCCTAACCCTGGCCTCTCTTATAAATAGAAGGAAACTTAGGGCTTCTTAGAACACAACATTTTCTCTGACAATTGCCGTCCTCTCTAGTTGTGGTAACCAATAGAGATCCCAAGCAAGTCCTACTTGATGAAGGGAGGATATCAAGGGAGAGACAATTATGGGAGAGCATATCAACTCTAGCAGGTTGACGTTCGAAAGGAATAACTCCTTCCCGTTGGCTCCGGTAGCACAACTTGGAGTTCCTGATGGTCTGCTTGGACTTCTCTATAGGGGGGTGGCTTTTGTTTCTAGGAGAACTCCATCAACCGCCGTCTATGGTGGACAGACTAGGAGGTCATTGCTGACGATTGTTTGAGTGATGCTGAAGAAGGAGCATGTTGCTGCCTGAAGAAGAAGCTCACTACTGCTTGGAGAAGAATCATGGTACTACATCAAGAGTTGTCGTTGGACTTCCTCTAGTACCAGGTATAACTCTTTTTACTTTCCTTCCTTGATACATTTTTGTTAATGTAATCTTATTGTTAAGGGGAATCATGTTTTAAATATATATTTTTTGGCTGCCTTATCTGTCGTCCGCAATTTCCCTACATAACCTACCTAGGTTTTTGTTTTGTTCTATTATATTATTCCATGCACCATTTTTCATGTTTTCTTATTAGTACCCACACAACTATTGAAACAAACTCTCTCTATATATATGTATATGCATATATTCATACCATGTATCTTTACATGAGCTTTGTGGCCTCAGTCACAACCTTTATACAAAATATATCATCCACTAATTACAGCATTTACATGTGGCCCATGGCATACAACCATAAACTCAAGTCGATAAACATCATATACAAAAAACCATGCCTAGACCTAAGAGTACAAGGATGTTACCAGGACTCTACACAACCCAACCAGCCTCTCAACCTCTATAGGTCTTCAAACTGTGCCTCCTTGCTACCAAGGTTCTGACCGCAATGGCAATCACCTAAAAAGGGTGTGAAAACCCATGAGGTGAGATCTATGTCCAGTGATATGATATAACCTCTAATAATATATATTTCTTACAAATAGATTATGTGCCTTAAGCAGTTAAGATAGATAGCATTACAAAGTTGAAAGACCATGCAAGTTAAATAAAAATATCAAGCCTAGTCAATCTTGTTTTTCTATATATGAATCACATACAAAGGCTAGCAAGGACAAAAAAATCAATGATTATCTTATAATATGATTTTCTACATAATCCTAACATTTATACTACATAGATGAATTACTATTTTGTTAAGCATTGGGTATTTGAGGTGAACCACTCAAACTACTAGCTGACCACTATGAAGTTGCAATCAGCCTTATATAAGATCTAGGATAACCAAAATCCTAAAGATTGCTTCCCCTCAGTCAGTACAAGTAACAACCATAGTGACACATCAACCCAACTACATATGCAACCTACTCTATCTTGGGCACACGTGTCGTGACACCAGAAACTAGAGTATAAACCATCAAGTCTAAGTTACGACCACAGTTAGTCTCAATTACATTAACATCTAGGACACGCCTCAGTCGCTCTCTAAAACCATGGAATCCAAATGTCAGGGATATACCCTACCCACACCTGCATATACTCAATAGTATATGACGCCTAGCGCCTTCCAGATTACTCATTTCACATATCATGTAAGTTTTGACACTGGGATAGTTCTATGGACACATGGCACTATATGATTAAGATTACACTTGATTGCTTAATTAATTCTAATATTTTTTACTACATAAATCAAGTTACATACAAACACCTAAAAGGTTCTTACAAAGTAATTGGGGTTTGCAACCTCATAAGATATAAATCATATTAAACAATTTCATGTCACTCCATCTAAGCATAGGTATACATCCTTGATCATTAAGAGAATGAAACCATAATTTCAGACATGTAAAGGCCCATTAAAGCACTTAGATCCAAAATAGTAATAATTTCATGTAGGAGCATCACTAGCAATTGAAACTTTGCAGATAGCTTAATGAGTAATAAGCAAGACCATACCCAAAATTTCATCAAAAGAGTCCCATGGATGAAATTGTGGTATTTTGAAGAAATAGAAGATCGCATGCTCAAAACCTATCATGAATGAGCTACCTTCAGTACTAGGGCTTCGTCCAACCATCATTATAGAGTTATAACATTGAATACAGATCCTTAATTTGCATTAGATAACCATCATATAATAAGGATAACACATGGGTCGGATTTCCTTTTTACTTAGCACTAAAATTTCATAATAATATAAATTTTAGGAGTCATCACACTTATAATTAGAATTTCAGACCTTTCACATTCAAAGAAAGGTTCATTTTATCATCAAAAAGTGTTTATAGAGCTAAAAAACTTTAAAAATCACATTATCATCTTGTGGAATAAAACAAAGTTAAAAAGGTCATCTTTTAGCATTTAACAAATTTTTAAAGCAAGATTTAAGCCATTCATGTAGAAAGTATGGAGGAAATATTTTTACGGTTATATCACTCGCCTTGGTAGAGAAGAAACATAAATTCAAGAGGAGAAACTTCAAAATCAGCAACAAGACACCATGCTTGGTCCACCATAACTCCAAAAATTAAGTGTATCTAAGACAAGAATAGAAGAAAAGAAAGTTATCCATTCACACGCAAAGCTTCCAGTGAGGAACGCCATGAATCTCGGCCATGAAAAAGAGAGGGATGGAAGAAACAACAAGAAAATTGATTCAAGGAGAAATATCTTACATGAAGGAACCAAAAACACGGTTAAAATCATTCAAATCATCAAACAGAAACTCGATCTAGCACATGCATCCAAGAACAATGTCTCAACAAGTCCCAATTGACCTCATTGATCTCACATGTATTCTCAGTGGGTTCCTCCCATTCCAGGAGATGCTCCATCAAATGAATGGAAGGAGAGAAGGAAGGAGGTATTTATAGGGATTGATCAAAAGGTGGTCTCTCGTCGATCAGGAGACCCTCCAAGCTAAAGTTCAGATAACCCATCGATCTACTTTCATTAAACTCCATCACTCAAATGTGTAGAATGTGCACTAGAATCGAATTTGAATATATGTTGGTCGATGTCCGATCGTCAGTCAAAAATGCACAGAAGCTTCATCGACCTCGTACAAGCATAATACTTCAGTGACCCAAGTTTGTTAACCTGATGATATAAAAAGATCCCATTGGCTGGCTACCCCATTGATCTAGCTACTCTGTAATTTTCATCGGTCAACCAAGACTTGTTCCACCTTAACACTCATTGGGCACCGAGGACCAGTTGTCGACAATCTGATAAGATTTTGTCAATCAGTGAAAACACAACATTGTTGCTAAACAAATTATATATATATATATATATATATAACCCCATGGAATTAAAGTTCATAAGCCTCCAAAGGGAAAGAAATTTTGTAAGATTCTTAAGTATATCATGAAGCAACTCAAACAGGTATAAATATTATCCTTAGACCCCCTGAAAAGAGGTAATTTGCATAAAGGTTCAAGTTATATGAAATTGGATAACATGAGAAAGTAAGGTTTTATTTGATTCAAATTTTAAACATAGCTCCATCATCTAGTATTAAATCATAATCTAGAGTTAAATTTCAAAAATTAGGCATCCAATTAATCAATTTAGTTATGTTTATGATTTAAGCAAAGTTAAGGACCTTACACTTGGGACCAATGCTCGTAAACCTTTAGGGTGACCATGGAAGGGTTGCCATCTTAGAGTGGTTTTGAGTGTGTTGAGCTAGGAATCCAGCATGATATAATGTAAAACTCATAAGCCCTCAAAAGAATCTTTGGTTAGAGAAGATTAAATTTCCTCCACGTTGATCGTGATCAAGTCTTTAAGGGACTACATCTGTACGGTTCACCATGGGCCGATGACGAAGAACCTTTATTGGTTACGAAATCTCATGAAGATGGTAATAGGATCCAATATGCTTTGTTTTTTAGGAAATAGTAAATCTTCTAACTCCTATACCTCAAAGCCTTCCTCAGGATCAATGAGGAGTAAAAGACATGCTTCTCTCTATTAGATGGATCCTTTGAGAACTTTTGGGCTATATACACCAGCACATGGAGAATGCCAAGCTTGCCACAACAACTTATAACATGTTGTCCCTCGAAGCCTTCGACATTTGGCCATTATCTAGTCGGTTGATGTTCATTTTGTGTTTGTAAGTTTTAATTCTCAAAGTTAGCAATGTATTCTCTATTTGTATAGAACAAGTTCTTTTTGCAATGAATGATAATTATAAGTTGTTAATATTGATTTTTTGTCCATCAAGTTGTTTCATTGTTTGTTGTACATCTACTAAATTATAAGTTATTTACATTGTTTGGTATACATCTAGTAAATTATTATTTGTATTGTTTGTTGTCCATCTACTAAATTGAAATATGTCCCCAATGACTATTTCAATCACAAATTCTGTGAGCAAATACATATACATTATTGGCATCGGTGTTTTTCAAGCTATGATACAATTGTTTCTTTATATAATGTGAATCATTTTTTTTGGGATGACAAGTCAGATGCATCACTCGACACAGTATTAGGATGTCGGTACTATTTACGCCAAATGTGTGGCCCTTCTCTACGTCAAGCTTGGTGTGATGTCCTTTGCGAACTCCACACATTATAGTGAGGACAAACGTCAACATGGACATGTTTAAGGCAAGGTAAAAAGTGTTGAAACTTCTAGATGTACGTAGTTCCACGCACCTTCTAGATCAGTCCTCATACTTACCCACCAGGCCTACAACAGCAATCCAACTAAGCGAGAAGTTCTCAACCACATGCAACTGTTGGAGTTACTACACTAAATGATGTTACCGGTCTGACGATTGAGCTACTGCACTGAATGATGTTACTAGAGGCGTTGGTGGTGAAGACAGTGAGTGAATGTTAGATTAATGACTACCTAAAATGTTGAAATTGAAACTTAAGCAACTTAATTTATAGTTGGCAAATATCTTATGATTTTTCTTTGTGTGATTTCTCATAATGGTGCTATAGTTTCATTAGTATTCCATATCACATGTTTGGGTTTACTTTTGACTTTATATGTGTTTAGCTTACATTATTGGTTGTTACACACCTATTGATTAGCAACACAAATTTTATGTATTATATCAATACAATTCAATGGTCATTAGTGATTTGAAAACATAGGTGTAATTCAACATCGATACAACAATACATATTTTATATATTTTGTCACTATGTGGGTAAAATAATTACTCATTTTGAAATATACTCTTCAATTAAAATAGTCATACTCAGAATTTAAATAATCATAATTATATTTTTTGTAAATATAGATTTTACTACAATAAAATATAATATCAAACACAGTTGGTTTATAAACTATGTCATCCAAACAATTCCAGATTCCAAGCATATTAGAACTAGATCAGATCTGACTAGTTTGTCATACAAAATTAGACTTATCTTGACCAGACGATCAGAATTAGACTGGGTTGCCAAACAGAATAAGAACAGATCCAGACTAGACTAGTCTAGATGTTTTGACCAACCCAAATAACCCAATGTTGACTACATAATCCCAATCTCGAACCAAATAAGTGCTTTATGTCGGAATTAGCTCAACCCTACTAGCAACAAGATTTGTGCAATCCAGTTCAGATTTTGCCTCACAAGGCCAACATATGGGACAGATTTCAATCCAGTTTCCCAACTTGTACTACTAAGTAAACTGTCAACAACAAAAATACAAAATAATATACTAGTAAGGGACTACTAATTGACTACAGTCCATTCTTGTTATAGTTCCAGAACTTTTGAAGGCAATTGAGGGCTGTTTGGTAGAGAGTAGTTGGATGACAAAGTGTGAGTTTATTGCACATTTTTACATCACAAACATATACACCTACACCCGACTACACCCAACCAAACTCATTGTACCAAGGATAAAAATGTGCTTAAAACAAGTAAGCGAACATCTTTGTGAGCAATTAAACTCCTCATGTGTAAACTTGTATTACGTAGTGGTTCTTTGTTTTTCGTTAATATTGAAAATGTAATAATGAGTTTGTAGTTATTCCAACTCGACTTGGTAGGGTGCAGACATAACTTCATTCAGAATACAAACAGCATCACATATATCAACTGAACAATGTACGTATTTAACCGGCTAGCTTGTGGTAAAGCCTAATAGAGCTGGTCGCAGATATAAAACATGTTGGTAGTGTTGGTACACCTAATAGAGAGGAAGCAACACCAAAGGCCTTGCATTGTGGTTGTGATGGGGAGCTCCAGAAATAGTCTTAAAAGGTATCAAAAAAATGTGATATCAAAAAAATGTGATAAAAATGCTACGTAGAATACTTATGTGTTTTGCTGCTTGTTAACAAATTTCTATCCAACAAAATAGCTATATGCACTGCGCATGCGGACATACATCATTGTTAGCATAAAATTTTCAAATTTCAATTGGCAATTATTGAATTGCAACGAACAATATTCAAATTTGAGCTGCGAAATTGGTGTGAATGTGGTGGAGAAAGATGTGATCCAGAATCACTTCCATAACTGATTTGCTAAAATATGAACCTACATACTCCAAATAATACAATTTTCAATGAAACTGGAATAAAGTGAAGGATCAATCAGAATGTGGAGGTTTCCTATTGTTAAGAGCGATTTAAATTTGCCATTGATTTACCTTTTTACAGAAACCGACTAGTTGTAAATTGCACCGGCCGTGTGTCTGGTATTTTGACCTCTAAATACCACACGTTGTAAATTAAAGATTTCTTCTATCATCCTAGATTATACACCGCCAAAATAATTCGATTAATCACGCAACAATTTCAATTTTTGGGGTTCCACGGCAGTTCAGTAATGCCGATTTTGGTGAACAGCACCGATAAATGTCAAACAATGATCATACAACCATGATAAAAAGTACCTAGACCGAGGTTCTAAACCATTTGCACGCTTCTATGTATGATTACTATACACCAAAAAGTAACGGAAAACTACTGTCTTTTTTAAGAGCTAAATGAAGAACAGTTATCTAATTTGATTAATCACTTGCATGGGTTGCACGGAAGAAATTCCAATGTAAGTTTGCAAAAAAAAAAATCACTGTCTTGGACACTAGCGAGATGCTAATTTGGGTCGCATACAGAGAATTCAGCAAGAGGTGTTAATTTAATGTGAGATGTGACATGGACACTAGCGAGATGCCAGCACCGCTATTCCAGCCACACAAGACGGGACTAGTGCTAGTGGTGGGAACTTATGCCTTTTTAGGGGACTTGGTAGCCTTCTTGACTACATAATCCCAACCTCGAACTAAATAAGTGCTTAGTATCAGAATTAGCTCAACCCTACTAGCAATAAGATTTGCTCAACCTAATTCAGATTTTGCCTCACAAGGCTAACATATGGGACGGATTTCAATCCAGTTTCCCAACTTGTACTAATAAGTAAACTTTCAACAACAAAAATATAAAATGATACACTAGTAAGGGACTACCAATTGACTACAGTCCATTCTTGTTATAGTTCCACAACTTTTGAAGGCAATTGAGGGCTGTTTGGTAGAGAGTAGTTGGATGACAAAGTGTGAGTTTATTGCACATTTTTACATCACAAATATATACACCTACACCCGACTACAGCCAACCAAACTCATTGTACCAAGGGTAAAAATGTGCTTAAAAACAAGTAAGCGGGCATCCTTGTGGGCAATTGAACTCCTCATGTGTAAACTTGTGTTATGTAGTGGTTCTTTGTTTTTCGTTAATATGGAAAATGTAATAATGAGTTTACAGTTATTCCAGCTCGGCTTGGTAGGATACTGACATGATTTCATTCACAAACAACATCACATATATCAACAGAACAATGTAAGTATATGACCCAATCTTGACTACATAATCCCAATCCTGAACCAAATAAGTGCTTAATGTCAGAATTAGCTCAACCATACTAGCAACAAGATTTGCCCAACCCAATTCAGATTTTGCCTCACAAGGTTAACATATGGGACGGATTTCAATCCAGTTTCCCAACTTGTACTACTAACTAAACTTTCAACAACAAAAATATGAAACGATACACTATTAAGGGACTACCAATTGACTACAGTCCATTCTTACTACAGTTCCACAACTTTTGAAGGCAATTGAGGGTTGTTTGGTAGAGAGTAGTTGGATGACAAAGTGTGAGTTTATTGCACATTTTTACATCACAAATATATACACCTACACCCGACTACAGCCATCCAAACTCATTGTACCAAGGATAAAAATGTGCTTAAAATAAGTAAGCGGACATCCTTGTGGGAAATTGAACTCCTCATGTGTAAACTTGTGTTACGTAGTGGTTCTTTGTTTTTCGTTAATATTGAAAATGTAATAATGAGTTTGTAGTTATTCCAACTAGGCTTGATAGGGTACAGACATAATTTCATTCACAAACAACATCACATATATCAATAGAACAATGTAAGTATCTAACCTAATCTTGACTACATAATCCCAATCTTGAACCAAATAAATGCTTAGTGTCACAATTAGATCAACCCTACTAGCAACAAGATTTTCTTAACCCAATTCAGATTTTGCCTCACAAGGCTAACATATGGGATGGATTTCAATCCAGTTTCCCAACTTGTACTACTAACTAAACTTTCAACAACAAAAATATGAAATGATACACTAGTAAGGGACTACCAATTGACTACAGTCCATTCTTGTTATAGTTCTACAACTTTTGAAGGCAATTGAGGGTTGTTTGGTAGAGAGTAGTTGGATGAAAAAGTGTGAGTTTATTGCACATTTTTACATCACAAATATATACACCTACACCCGACTACACCCAACCAAACTCATTGTACCAAGGATAAAAATGTGCTTAAAATAAGTAAGCAGGCATCCTTGTGGACAATTGAACTCCTCATGTGTAAACTTGTGTTACGTAGTGGTTCTTTATTTGTCATTAATATTGAAAATGTAATAATGAGTTTGTAGTTATTCCAGCTCGGCTTGGTAGGGTACAGACATAATTGCATTCACAAACAACATCACATATATCAACAGAACAATGTAAGTATTTAACCAGCTAGTTTATGTTGGATAATTGGACTTAGCATACTCTTTGTTTTGATGATGAAAAACATGTCATTCTTGTGGATCTAACGTGCTACTTGAGTATTCATGGTTCAAGGAAATAAGGAGATCATACTAAGTGGAAAATTGAAGATCAACACAAATTGAAGATCAAATACACTCGATTGTTTATGTTTTCATGATTGTACTCAAAAGTAAATTTGTACAAAGATATAATGTAAAAATACTTAGATATCATATAAATCAAGTGTTAGATATTCCCTATCCACCCAAAACCATATCTTACACTCACATGAAGACTTTAGGGTTGATACATGTCTTGGACGGTGTTTGTTCAGCTCATGGTCTTCGCCATGGACTCTGGCCTCCACCACGGACTATGGCTGACGTGTCCTCCTGAGCAGCAGACATCTCCTGCCTCTGCAGATAGTCCACACAGACCACCTGGAACTCCTTCCATTCTAGAAGAACTGGCAAGAAAGAGATGATTGGTCAGGGTGTAACCCTTTATCTTCCACCTTTCCTTTTTATTTCTTCCATAACATGTATGTATTATCCTTGCATTTAGTGTAAATTTTAACGTAACGTTAGCTTCGTAATATTGTGTTTCTTAATTTGTAGCTTTGTAATTAAGGCTATGCAATGCAAATCTTATAGCTAAATGCTTATCTTTATGTCTAATTTTTTCATCTTAAACTGCTTGATCTTTTGCTTATCTTGCTCTATGACTCTTTCCTTAAGTTTGGTAATGAATCTAAGGTTATGTGACTTTTGCATATCTTAAAACATTATTCCCTTGATCTATGTGTGAATGAAAAATCCAAGGTATAGGACTGTTGGATTGAGCTAAAGCACGATCAAAGACTCCTAGCTACGGTTTCACAAGCTTGCCTCTATTCTAAGGATCCTTGAATCATAATTGCTACTCTTCACACATGTGTCAAACGGATCATGATGAGTTTTGAGCCATAATCAAGTTGAAATGTTTTTCCTTGATGGACTATGCGCCCTCTCACCTTAGATTGAGTCAAAAAGATGAAAAAATAAAAATTTACAAAAGAGGCTTGGCCGCCCACAAAATTCCAAAACACATCAAAAGAGTTTTCACCCAGGCCTATAAATTAGAATGCAGAGAATAAAAGCCTGAGTGTGATTAAATGAGAACTTGTTTTCTCTTTTAGGAGAGTTGAGGATGGTGTCCAGCCGGTGTATGACTGCGCTCATGAATGTTGGTATGTCGTGCCTAGTAGTACCACCCCAAAAGCTCATTAGAGAGTCACTAGGAACCCATAGGAGACCTATGAGATCATCCCGGTAGCAGGGTTGGTTCGAGCACAGTACGAGGAGTTTGTCTCACTGCCCTAGGCCAACTGGCTTGGACTGCAGAGACTATTGCTCGTTACATGGACTAGCCTGATGCATATCAGGATCCTCAAAAGTCATTAGAGTCTTTTTGCTTTTTTTGCCTCCTAGGACCTAAATAAGTGAGAGATCCATGGCTTAAAAAGTATAACATGACTTGTCTTGCAAAAGAAAGATCCATGGCTGAAAAACTCTTAATCCCGTATATATATATATATATATATATATATATATATATATATATATATATATATATATATATATATATATATATATATATATATATATATATATATATATATATATATATATGCATAGTTTTTCATTTATTTTAAATAAACTTGTCCATATATATTGAATAGCTTTCCTTTTTTCTTATACTTTTTCAGCCATAGATCTTGCTTCTGTAAGACAAGTCATCTTGTCCACCCCAAACTTAAACCTTTGCTTGTCCTCAAGCAAGACTGTGTTCAAAGAACAAAAAGATAACATCCAAATTAAGCTTGATGGTAAATGCTAAGGTTAAGAAAAAATTGTAACATCCCAGGATTTGAGGCCTCAGATAAGTTGATCATAAAAGGAATGATTGGACTACCCATATCACCAAGGTGAACCTCCTTTTCCAAAATCCCATCACTAAGAACTCCATAGTTAAGCGTGCTCAGCTTGGAGTAGTACTGGGATGGGTGACCTGTCAGGAAGTTGATCCTGACATGTGCGTGAGTGAGGACAAAGCGCGCATTTGAGGCTAGCGGTGGTTTGTGGGGACAGTCGTCATTCCTAAAACTCTACTAGAGCCTTGGGCAGTGGGCCCGGGCATTACAAATGGTATCAGAGCCATAACCCCTCCAGTAGGTGGGGCCCACATGGGCATGTGACATGCCAGTCTTGAGTCGTGTGGTCCAGGCATATAGGAAAGGTATGTCCATGGTTGATGTAGCCACCCTTGCACTAGTATTCCATGATCGGGAGTTGGGTGTCCATGGGCCATTGTGGGTCTGCATTGAAATGGGGTCAGATTATGAGGCCATATAGTTGAGACTTGATGAGGACATCAAGAGTCTAAGTGGGGGAGATTATAACATCCCAGGATTTGAGGCCTCGGATAAGTTGATCTTAAAAGGAATGATTGGACTACCCATATCACCAAGGTGTACCTCCTTTTCTGGGAGCCCATCACTAAAGAACTCCATAGTTAAGTGTGCTCATCTTGGAGTAGTACTGTGATGGGTGACCTGTTAGGAAGTTAATCCTGACATGCGCGTGAGTGAGGACAAAGTGTGCAGTTAAGGCTAGTGGTGGTAACCCCTCCAGTAGGTGAGGCCCACATGGGCATGTGACATGCCAGTCTTGAGCCGTGCGGTCCAGGCATGTAGGAAAGGTATGTCCATGGTTGATGTAGCCACCCTTGCACTGGTATTCCATGATCGGGAGTTGGGTGTCCATGGGCCATTGTGGGTCTGCATTGAAATGGGGTCAGATTATGAGGCCATATAGTTGAGACTTGACGAGGACGTCAAGAGTCTAAGTGGGGGAGATTGTAACATCCCAGGATTTGAGGCCTCGGATAAGTTGATCTTAAAAGGAATGATTGGACTACCCATATCACCAAGGTGTACCTCCTTTTCTGGGAGCCCATCACTAAAGAACTCCATAGTTAAGTGTGCTCAGCTTGGAGTAGTATTGCGATGGGTGACCTGTCAGGAAGTTAATCCTGACATGCACGTGAGTGAGGACAAAGTGCGTAGTTAAGGCTAGTGGTGGTAACCCCTCCAGTAGGTGAGGCCCACATGGGCATGTGACATGCCAGTCTTGAGCCGTGCGGTCCAGGCATGTAGGAAAGGTATGTCCATGGTTGATGTAGCCACCCTTGCACTGGTATTCCATGATTGGGAGTTGGGTGTCCATGGGCCATTGTGGGTCTGCATTGAAATGGGGTCAGATTATGAGGCCATATAGTTGAGACTTGATGAGGACGTCAAGAGTCTAAGTGGGGGAGATTGTAACATCCCAGGATTTGAGGCCTCAGATAAGTTGATCTTAAAAGGAATGATTGGACTACCCATATCACCAAGGTGTACCTCCTTTTCTGGGAGCCCATTACTAAAGAACTCCATAGTTAAGTGTGCTCAGCTTGGAGTAGTACTGGGATGGGTGACCTGTCAGGAAGTTAATCCTGACATGCGCGTGAGTGAGGACAAAGTGCGCAGTTAAGGCTAGTGGTGGTCTGTGGGGACATCCGTCATTCCTAAAACTCTACTGCAGCCTTAGGCAGTGGGTCTGGGCGTTACAAAAATAGTTAAAACATCAATTCTCCTGATCTATGTTGTTTCAGAACAAACCCCCACCAATCAAGCACAATCCTGCCAAAGTAAGATCAAAGAGAAACCAGGAAAGGTTAAGCTAGTCCACTATAACCTGTCGCTACCCATGAGGGTTTGAATCATAATTATACAACATAAAAGCATTGTCACATACGTAGACCTATCAGGGACAACGCACCTCTCACTTATTTAGGTCCTAGGAGGCAACAAAAGCAAAAAGACTCTAATGACTTCTGAGGATCCTGATCTGCGTCAGGCTGGTCCATGTAACGAGCAACAATCCATATAGTCCAAGCCAGTTGGCCTAGAGTAGTGAGACGAACTCCTCATACTGCGCTCGAACCAACCCTTCTACGGGGATGATCTCATAGGTCTCCTATGGGTTCCTAGTGACTCTCTAATGAGCTTTCAGGGTGGCACTACCAGGCCGACATACCCGCGTTCATGAGCATAGTCATACACCGGTTGGGAACCATCCTTAACTCTCCTAAAAGAGAAAACAAGCACTCATTTAATCACACTCAGGCTTTTATTCTCTGCATTCTAATTTATAGGCATGGGTGAGAACTCTTTTGGTGTTTGTTGGGATTTTGTGGGTGGCCAAGCCTCTTTTGTAAATCTTTTTTTTTCATCTTTGTGACTCAATCTAAGGTGAGAGGGTGTGTAGTCCATCAAGGAAAAACATTTCAACTTGATTATGGCTCAAAACTCATCATGATCTGTTTGATACATGTGTGAAGAGTAACAATTATGATTCAAGGATCCTTAGAATAGAGGCAAACTTGTGAAACCACAGCTAGGAGTCTTTGATCGTGTTTTAGCTCATTCCAATGGTCCTATACCTTGGATTTTTCATTCACACATAGATCAAGGGAATAATGTTTTAAGCTATGCAAAAGTCACATAACCTTAGATTCATTACCAAACTTAAGGAAAGAGTCAAAGAGCAAGACAAGCAAAAGATTAAGCAGTTTAAGATGAAAAAAATTAGGCATAAAGATAAGCATTTAGCTATAAGATTTGCATTGCATTGCCTTAATTACAAAGCTACAAATTACAAAACAAAGTCTTACGAAACTGAAGTTACGCTAATGCATGCATGCTATGGAAGAAATAAAAAGGAAAGGCAGAAGATAAGGGGTTACACCCTAACCACCACCCCAAGATTAAATTTTTTGCTCATCCTTTAGCAATTCTTTTAGCTTCAGAAGGTGCGGGAAGAAACTAGTAGTCGTTGTTTAAATATTGATCCAGATTGCCTAAACCGCTTGATGTGTTCTCATAGTTCTGGTTTAGATCCTGCTGAAAATGAATTGATTGGTCAAAGCCTTTGGTCTGCTGATAGAAGGGCCCGAGGGGTTGCTAGAACGGTTTTTGATAATTCAGTTGAGGTTGTGGAGGAAAGGCTATGTTGAACCTCTCTCTGAGGTACTGCACCTCCTGCTCCAACGTATCAAATTGTCTTCCTGAGTCAGCGTTGAAGTCTGTCATGAACTCATAGAAGCTCCCCGCATTAGGATTTGGCAAGAATTACCCCTATTGAGGGGGTTGAGGGTAATCTGCGGTAGGCATCTCTTCGTAGGATCCTCCCTGATAAGGTATGTCATGGAAGGTTGTCCCCGTCTGCCGCCCACCCTCTTGAGCCTCTAGCACTGATGGTGCAGAAGTAGAAGCTCCTGCAGTTCTGCTTGTACGATGAACGTTACCCTGAGCGTCCAAAAGAGAGACGTCCATGAATGACGTTCTACATGCGAAATATGCATTTGCTAGAAATAATATTCTATGCTTGTAGTGACCAAAGATATAAAGATAGCATGTGTTGCACTATTTGATCACTCCTTAGCAGATCAAGTGGTCTAAGTCTAACTTGGATCACTCGGTTGTTTCTTGCATAAGTGCCAATTGTTCATCTCCAATTCCTAGATGGTGTGCCATAAGAGTGATAATTCCCGCCATCGGCATGAATTGGACTTGTTTCTTGAAAGAGTTGTGGATGTGGCAGATTATGAAATTCCCCACATTCACTTTCTTTCCTACTACCACACACCACAAAATGTAGAGGTCGGTTGCACTGAGCGCTCCTTGACTGTCTTGCTTTTCCAAGACGTGGATTGCTATTACCCGATGTAGATAATGAATTGTCAGTTTGTGGATGTGCGAGGCCTTGGCGCCCTTAGTGAAGTACTTGTCTTCCCCCGTAAGCATTTTCCATGCTTGGAAAGCATTAAAATTATGGTCTGATGTCTCCAGTTGGCCTCTAGACATCTCGGAACAGTCTTCAGCAGAACATGACAACAAGCTATTGAGTTGTTCCATAGTAACTTTGTGGGGCTGGTTAAGGAGATGAAAATGCAAGGCAATGTGTTGGTGGTCCTTGGATGTCTCTGGTGTAGCATAAAACTCACAAGTGAGTATGTGGTAGGTGTTGTACTGTGCATACGCAAGGACATCTAGGCCAACGACTGCAAGATATATGTCGACCTACTCTCAGATCCCAAGTCTAAGGAGTGTTCTAGGATCAGCATATCTCGGGCCCACTAGTCTGCACTTGTCTTTGATTAGAGCATCAAAGTGTTGCTTTTGCTTCATACTCTTGAATAAAGGAGAGTGGAGTGATATTTGGTTGACACTGCCATAAGTGATGTGGAGTATGTTCCCCTGAAAAGAATCACATGAGGAAGTCGATCGTCACAAGGATGCAAACCATTTTGCTGACCGTCGATGTTGGTCTCCTGCAGATGAAGCTCTATGCAAAATTGATGGGCTTTCTTGATACCCAGTTGAAGTCTAGACCTCAGCGTCACGGTGTTCTGTCCACGTCCTCTCACTGGAGGCTTCTTGCATTGACGCACCGCTATAGGTATCCATAGGAGTGTCGGCCAAGTAGCGGTAGTCTAAACCAATCTCTTGAAACCCGAACCCTAGAGTATAAAGCATAACATCATCTTCATATATCAGATTCATGGTTCGAGAGGAATGGTGTGGGTATGGGCTTCCATAATTTGATGGTGACGCGGAGCTTCCTTCCCCTTTCTTTTTTGTAATAGACTTTTTAAGTTTTTTGACGCTATTTTTCATAGCGTCCATGGTGTCGATTCTTCTGATGCAAATTCGGTAGGCTTGACTGTGGTGAAGATCGGTGTTGCTACTTCAAGATACTCCAAGCCCGCCTGTGGTCTGGACCGCAACCTTACGCGGTAGTGAAGACTGTAACCTCTGTGGCTGGCCTTGGCACCGCGACCTGCGTGATCGTGATCACCATGACCGCAGTGCACAAGGTGACTGCAATCGAAGTGACTACAAATGTGAAACAGACCTTGATATCGTGACTTGAGTATATTGGACACCGTGACCACAGTGTATAAGGTGACCATGATCTAAGTGACCACGACCGTGAAACAGACCTTGATACGGTGACATGAGTATGTTGGACACCACGACCGCGGTGTACAAGGTGACCGCAATCTAAGTGATCATGATCGTCCCCACCAAGGTGTCTTGATCACCGATCCGCTCGCAGTAGAGGAGATCGTGATCTAAGGGACCGCGACCTGAGTGTTGATCGCGATCGAGACCACATAACTTGGTGCATCCCTAAGCGTGTGGTTGGTGGAGTCATTGGGCCACTGCTTAAATACGACGGTCGTGATCTAACGGGGGTTGTTGTTGATGTTGTTGGCGTGCCCGCTCTTTCCCTGTTAGCCTATAACGAGGACAGGGGAAAGAGGGAAAAATGGGTAGTAGGTAGCGCGGAGGTGGAGGAAACTTGGTGGTTAGGCGAGGAGATGATACTTCGGTCCAGGGGTATTTATAGGTCGGGTGTGTAGCCCCAGCCTCACCCCAAATCACGTGAGGTCGCGGTCAAAGCGAAAGCAAAACCAAAAAAGGTCATTGGAGACCCGGTCAAAAAGGGATGAAAATCTAGGTCAAAAGAGCAACAGTTGGTCAAAAGGGAGGAGACAACCCGACATGTTGGTTAGTCAGGCTGAAAAAGCACACCTGGGTCTTACGTAACCGTGGTCGCGGTCTAACTCGGGCATGACTGTGGTCGCAGTTTTTGACTTTTAGACTGCGGTCTTAGTCTAGCTAGTAGGCCGTGATCGCGGTCCTTGCCTTTAAATTGTGGTCATGGTCCCAGCTCTGCCACGGGAGGAAGGATGAGAGTGGGAACTAAGAAATTTTTGGAACCAGGGAAGCCTTTAGAGGATAAAATCTGAATTGAACACCATGGAAGAGCAACAAGGAATGATGATTAACCTCTTGCAAGATATGGACCAAAGACAGCCGTCAGGGTGCAGAGATGGAAGGGCATGAAAATTTAAAAGAAAACTAGATGATGCAAAATAAACTAAATTTCCAGTAGTTAGGGGGAAGATAAAAATTAGATTGACCTTATTTGCAAAATATATAAAATGTAAAGATCAAAGAAAAATTTTGTAGGCAGTAGGGGTGGTTGTCCTACGTCTCCTACACTTGGATCCCAAATCCATAGTTTTTGGGTCCGAGTTACTTGTATATCGCTACTCGGGCTCACCATGTAGTGGTAGAGTGTGCATAGAGGTGACCCCTTACGATTCTGGAAGAGAGGGATAAAACCACGCGACTTGTTGAAGTCATCTTTATGTTGTGAATTACTTGAACTACATTGGTATTAATTCTTTGGCAAATCATCTTTAAGGTACCCTCCAAGATATGAATCTTAACGGGAAGGCCCTAGGATGTCGATACAGGATGATACTGAGGGGAGATGTTGGATGTCTTCTGGAGGACTTATCTCTTCTCTCTCCTCCTCTGAATTTGAGGTTGGATGCTCAGATAAATTCTCATTTATAGTCTGGGTTATCCAATCATTTTCTGAGCAAGAAGTACCCCCGGAAGGACGTATTTGGGGTTCTACCACCCCAAGCTTGGCGCCTTTTGTGGGGTCCAGGGTGTCTTTATGCTCAGCAGCCATGTTGTAATGGATTGTCCATCCTGCTCCATCGATATCCACCAAGCCTTTTAAGGGAATGGTGGTAAATGTCAGCTCATACTACTCCAACTCGTCATCATCGGTATATTCACTACTCCAATTTGAGTAGTTGTCGTCGTCGACGTCATCGAACAAATTGTTCCAAACCATGATGGGTGTACTACTCAAGGCTAAATGACAAGTCTCAATGTGAGACCTACCATTATGGTCTGGATCAATGTTTGACTCAAGTTCCTCAAACCAACCTTCCAGTTGCAAGGTAGTTTGACTATTTTAGTGAGGATAAGAGTGTTTATCATCTACATCATAAAACCATCCATACATATGACTTATATCTTCCATTAGTTCATCAACTGGATCATCTGGATAGAATGAAGGGCTTCCCCAAGTGGGTTGGTCTTCATAGAAAAATCATGGTGAATCCAGTTGATGGTTTGAATATGATGGTGAGGCGTACTCCTCTTTAGGCCCAATGGAATGGTCTTGATGACAAAAATATTCATTATCAGGCAGTGGAGATTGCAACTGTATAGTAACCAAATTGATGAGCTCTTGAAGCTTCTTGCCTTGTTCGACATCTTTATCATGAAGTTGTTGGACTTGTACAACAACATTTTCAAGATTCGTCAATTCCACATTGCACTCCTATTGGAGGCTCTCTGTATTAGATTGATGTGATTGGGTGAATCCTTGCTCAGCAGTTTGAAGTATGCTCATACTAGGGGTTGCAATCTCTCTGGCTACTTGGAGTTGATGATTCTGCCTTTCTAGTAGTTGTTGGAGTGGATCGACATTTTCTCAGAGATGAGGAGTTAAGGAGATGAGTGTGTTAACACTCTCTTCAGCTAATTCCACTACCTTAATTAGTTCTTGATCCCATGATAGCACGAAATTTGAGGTCTAATTGGCAGTCTCCATTGTAAGAGCGTCTACATATGACGACGGTGGAGGTGAATATAGCTCGACGAGTTGTAAGGCACGGCTTTCAATTATTTCCCAGCAGTCGGAACTACGGAAAAATTCAGGAGGATGGGTGGACAAGATGACTTGTCTTGCAGTAGCAAGATCCATGGCTAAAAAAGTATAAGAAAAAAGGAAAGCTATTCAGTATATATGGATAAGTTTGTTTAAAACCAATGAAAAACTATGCATATATATACGCGCTTGAGTGACAGAACAAAAATCTTTTAGGTGTGTTGACGTGGAAAACCACGTCCCCGGCAACAGTACCAAAAAGTTGATCGACCTGAATCATGTGTCCGGAAGGGAGGCGGACTCAGAAGGAATCGAACTTTTAAATTTATAACCCGAAACCTTCAAGGACCCCCGCAACTTTATTACGGGGTCGAAGTAGATATACAGGGTCGAATGTAGGGATGTGGTGACGTTTAGGATGCTTGAGATTTCATTCTTAAGTCAGATAAGTCAAGATGATAGTTGAGAAAAGTATGGAGCTAAAACTAGTCTAGCAGATTGTCACGAATTAAAACAAAACAAAGAAAATAAAATAAAACAGAGTTCGTAGGATTCTACTAATCAGAGAGAAGGAGTTCTTGGCTATGTAACCACAAGTTGGGCAGTCTATGCACCCGTTCTCAGGCATAGACAACTCTCAAACACCTCACCAAGCAATCTACATCCAAATATAACACATATTGTGGTATCTATTCATGTGGGTCATCCCACTCGCTCTCGTGAAGCGTGACTAAAACCCATCGATGGTATGAAACCTCTCTTAAGGATGATAAACCAACATCCTAGAATATTCTAGATACCCTCTTAGGTCTAGAATATTCTGGGATGTTAGAAACAGACAACCTTGAACCATACTCCTTTCAGACTCCGATCCAAACTATCTTCTCTTATATATTTCTACAATGAATCTCTCGATATAGGTAGAAATAGCAATTCAAGCAAGAAAGAGATCAACCAAACTAGAAATCATAACCAGAAAGAGGAGATAGAACATAAAATGTGCTAGATCTAAAATAAAACTACTTGCTTAAGGTAAAAGTACATAAATGTGCCCAAAGCAGGCTACATAGCCAAAAAGGAGCTCAACTAGCCATGGACAAGCATAGTTGGCACCGAACAAAGATGGAAGAACATCATTTGTACAGAAATAAAGGAGAACAGTAGAAGGAAGGAGAATAAGAAGAGATTTAGCCCATAGAGGAGAGGTGGCTCTTGCTCCCTAGCCTCTGTATAGGTTGGATCTCATATTTTGGGTCGTCCTCCTTGATCTTTTGGGCTCCTTGGCCTCCTTACTCTCCAGATCCGCCCCGAACAATAGCTTGGTTGGTGGATGGGGGTGGAATATGATGGTGTGGATGTTATCCTTCTCTCGAAGAAGATGGATCCTCAATCTTATCTCTCCTCAACTTTCGCCTTTTGAAGATATAAGATCGGAGGTGGAAGATGGTGGGGGATGGAAGCATGCTGAAGATACGAGCGTAGAACAAGCACTTCGGCCTTCTTAGACCTCCAGACTCTCCCACGGGGCTCTGGGAACTTCACCAGGTTGGAACTGCAAGGTAGAAAAACTCCCCAGATCTGAACCTCGTTTTAGGTGGAGAGGGGCAGGTATTTATAGGCGGGGCTGATAACCTCCTATTTTAGTCGATTATCTTAGTCCTTTTCTTTAGTTTTCCATACTCTTTCTAAGTTTAAACTATACATAATCCTAATTTTACCCTTTTTTGTGAATATACCATCAGACTAACTTTCCTTTCTATATATGCAGAAAAAGCACAAAAAAATCATAAAAGAATAACTCAACCTCAAGACCGCATGGATTCAAACGGTCCCAAGACCGCATGAAGCCAATCGGTCTCGAGACCGCATGGAGTCAAACGGTCCCAAGACCGCATGAAGCCAACCGGTCTCAAGACCGCATGGAGTCAAATGGTCCCAAGACCGCATGAAACCAACCGGTCCCGAGACCGCATGGAGTCACACGGTCCCAAGATCGCATGAAGCCAACCGGTCCCGAGACCGCATGGAGTCAAACGGTCCCCAGACCGCATGAAGCCAGCTGGTCCCGAGACCGCATGGAGTCATGCGGCCTCAAGACCGCATGAAGCCAAACGGTCCCGAGACCGCATGGAGTCAAGCAGCCTCAAGACCGCATGAAGCCAAACGGTCCTGAGACCGCATGGAGTTCAAACGGTCTCAAGACCGCATGAATCCAACCGGTCCCGAGACCGCATGGAGTTCAAACGGTCTCAAGACCGCATGAAGCCAACTGGTCCCGAGACCGCATGGAGTTCAAACGGTCTCAAGACCGCATGAAGCCAATCGGTCCCGGGACTGCATGGAGTTCAAACGGTCTCAAGACCGCATGAAGCCAAACGGTCCCGAGACCGCATGGAGTTCAAACGGTCTCAAGAACGCATGAAACCAAATGGTCTCAAGGTCCAAACGGTCTTGAGGTCCCAAACGGTCTTGAGGTCCAAACGGTCTCCAAACCATTTGGACTTCACTCAAGGCCTATAAATAAGACCCCAAGGGTCCTCCATCGGGGAGAAAGTTTCAGACGTCCAAGGGCTGCCTCAATCGTTCCAGAGCTCTTGCTACTTCCATCCTCTGCCCTGGGGCTGCCGGTCTGAGATCCACATTCCATCCTAAAGTTGTTTTCTCCTTCTTTGCCAAAGAAGGTGGGAAGGGGAGACTTCATCATCGTGCAACCTACGAAGACTGGTGGATCATTGCTCTCTCTCCAAGGGGTTGACTTTCCTCCCTCCTTTGTGGGGATGATGATCTCTCTCTCTCTCTTCTTGCCTCCTTCTTTGTCCTAGTCATGAGCGAGTAGTCTCCTTCACTAGGGTGTGGGGAGTAGCCCCGCTACCCATGCTTTCATATCATGTAAATGTAATCCTTAGGATGTAATATAGAGTTCTTATCTTTGTCAGTTCGACATCAAACGATTAATGAATGCATGTTGCTTGATCTCCAACTTGTGTTATCTTTTATCTTTTAGTATGAGTTGTCTACGTTTGTACTATTAGATTTGAAACTCGTTTGTATGTTGGTTCTTGGTGCATGTATCCACCATGCATCTGTTTCGGTATCTAGAAGTGTATCTCAAGAAGTGGAGTAAACTCACTATCATCCGCTGCACTTTCATACTATGAAATGGAATCAGTTGACGTATGGAAGTGCAACCTTGGTAAGTCGAGGAACACACCTTGCGAGGGGAATGATGTAAAGTAATGTGACCATTTGATCGAGAATGGCTGGCGTTGCAACATTCCCGCACTTCTCGTAGTTAGATTCTCCGAAAGGAGGCTAAGTCTACAAGGATACTAACTGACTGGACTCTTTTTATAGGTTAAGTTTTGCTTTGCATGTGTTGATCGATGTGTAGTGGCGGTGAAAAACCGATCACACCCTAGTGATCTTTTATCATAGTTTAACTCATTAGATTTACTTGCTTTCTTTACTTTTTATGTTCTTAGTTTAAAACATCAAAATCCAACTTTCGATATAAGTATCTGCTAGTAAGTGACTAAGTGAAATTCCATATGTTTTCTATCTTGTTGCTTGCAACAAGACCGTTGTCTTTTGGGTTTGATCCTAAATCTGTACTACGATAAGGCTTCCATACTCTTATGGGGTTGGAGAATTTATCTAAGCACCAGTTATAGGTAAACCTAGGGAAGACATCAACTCTCTAGGGTTTTTGGTGCATATTTGGGACTCCCATTGGAAGAGTAATCTTTTAGTGTAAGTCCCAGCTCCATCAAAAAATGGCACCGTTGTCGGGGACAACGGAACGTTGTAATTTCATTTAGTACCTTCCTAGTTGGTTAGGATTTTACACTTTCTTTTTAACCATAACTCTATATCTTCTTGAAACTATTATATCTTTGTCATTATCTAAAGGTGTTCTCTTTTCTCTACTCAGGTAGAAATCGTGCATGCGATCATCGCATAATCGTGGATTCTCCCCTGATCCGGAGTTCGACTCTGAGGTAGAGAGAAGTTTCCACCGCCGAATCTGTCTCAATTGCCAACGAGCCAGAGAAATGGCTGACGAACAGCACCAGGCTACTTTGGTGATGGAGAGGGTAAATGTTGCCATCGCCGCACAACGGGCACAACTCATTGCAGACACTTGTGCCCAAATTCAAGCGAAGATACGTGCAGAGTAGCAAGCCCGCATAAGAGCTGAGACTGAGGCAGCAACCCAAGCTGCTCAGCTAGAGTTAAGGAACAAACAACTGAGGGACTACGTTGTTCCGAAGAACTATGAGGATAACCATCTGGTCCGACCTCCGATTATTAATATCCCAAACTTCGAGATTCAGACCCAGTGGGTCCAGATTATGCAAGGCATCTCTTTCTCCGGAGGTTCAGGAAATGATTGCATGGATCACCTGAAAAGGTTTAAGGCGTTGTGCCTCCTAGTTCCGCAGGCCGGTGTCACTTTTGACGCTATAATGCTTCATCTATTCCATTTCACTTTATCTGGGAGGGCCCTGAGTTGGTACAACTCACTAGACAGAGAGCCCATAATAACCACTTGGGCCCCCCTAGAGGAAAAGTTCTTAGAGAAGTTCTTTCCCCCCTCACTGACCTATGAAATCAGAGGGCAAATCAATCACTTCTCTCAGCTGCCTGGAGAAACCCTTGCTGAGGCATGGGAAAGATTTAAAGAACTTCTGCGCAAATGCCCCCATCATGGAATCTCCCAGAACCAACTGATAGAAACCTTCTATCGGGGAGTGAGCGATGATATTAAATAGTTTTTAGATTCCTCATCTGGAGGAAACTTCATGAGGAAGAATTATGAGGACGCATGGAAGATTGTTACACTCAGAGCTGAAAACCAGTCCAACTGGGGACGGTCAGCCGGTAAAGGTGTCCTCAAGGTTTTCAAATCTGAAGAATCTATAGAAATGAAGGCAATAGCTGAGGCCTTGAAAACAATTGTTCATAAACAGCAAGCTCTCGAGACTTCTCTCAGAGAGATTGATAAAAAGAAAACTCCACTAGTTCAACAAGTCAAAGCCGTCATAGGATCCTGTGAGGCTTGTCATGCTTCTGACCATCCGACTCTATCCTGCGGTATGCTGTATAATGTGATGATGGATCTGCATCCACCAACACAACCATATGAACCCATTACTAATCAAGCTGAAGATCAGATTCCAGAACAAGTCAACTCCATTCACACTATTCCAGGACAAGTCTACTACAATCCCAATCAACCGAGGAATCATCTTGGATTCCAATATGGGAACCCTTCTGGAACTGTGAATCTATAGCATCAGACACAGGGGGGATCTGATAGTAGGCTACCACCTGGATTCTCAAACAATTTCAACCAAAATCAGGGGAACTCCAGGAACAACTTCCCTAGGGCTAACTACCCTAGGAACCAATCACCATACTACCAGTACACTCATCCCCCGCTCCATCCATAGCTGCATACTCAACAACCTCAGCTGGCGCTACCACTTCAACAATCTCAACAAACCCAACAACAAAGTCTTCTGAAAAATGCTCCAGCCCAACCAGAAGTCAAAATATCCTTGATAAGGCAGATGTTACAATCACAGTAAACTATGCTTGCTAACCAACAGGCTCAGCAGAAAGCAGTGGAAGCCCAGCTTGCCCAGATTGCTGCACAATTGAAGCCTCCGGCAGGCACATTTGTTGGGCAGCCTGAATCAAATCCTAAGCATGGGCAGAACAGACATGAACAGTCGAATACTATGCCAACAGCATGACAATGTCGCAGCTTCGTCGAGCCAGCGACGTAAAACCAAGGCGCTACTTGGGAGGCAACCCAAGATTTCAAATTTTTTCCTTTATGTCCTGTTCTTTTATTTTCCCTAGTTTTATCTTATGAAAATACAAAAAAAAATCACATATTCAAAACTATTAACAAAAAAAATACAAAAACAAACAACATAAAAATATATAAATCCAAAACAAACATAAAAATATAAAATCTTTTCTGCCTTTGCCCCTCCAAACGGTCTTCAAACCGTTTGGAGCCAAACAGTCTCGAAACTGTTTGGAATGCAAACGGTCGCTAACCATTCCCTATAAATATAAACCCTACCCCTTTGTCTTTCTCTCTTCGAACTCTCGAACTTTCTCGTGTTTTTGTTGCATTGCTCTTGCTTGCCCCCGTTCCCGCGCGATTCTCCTCTGGCGACGTGGTTCCCGTGCTTCTACACAGCAACCGCACTTCCGCACCACCGACCTTCGCTTCCTCGTCATCGACATCACAACCAGCTGCAAGGTAGTCCATCAACCACGGAAGCACAGCCGACCGTCCGCAAGTTTCCACCTTTATCGTCGTCTGCAACCTTCTTCTCTTCTACCATCATCACCGCCGGTGCCACCATCAGCTCTGTCCTCCATCGCCGGGACCACCATCGTCTTCGCCGTCTTCACCAACGACCCTGTCCGCCGTCACTGTCTTCGCCACCATTTTCATCGCCGCCGTTTTCGTCGACGGCTTCACCGTCATCTTTATCATCATTTTTACCATCGCCGTCGTCGCTGATGCATCCGCCGCCTCTGTGCTGTTTCGCCTTCATCTTCGCCTTCGTTGGTGGCCGCACGACGCTTCATTTTCCAAACAGTCTGGAAACCGTTTGGGGCCAAACGGTCTTCAAACCATTTGGTCTTCCACATTCATTTAATTTTCATAAAAAATACAAAAACTCATTAATACAAATAAAATCCACTCTTTCCAAACATGTTATTCTAACTCTTGATTTCTCATTTTACAGCTATGGCATCACCAGCAAAGAACGTCAGCGGGTTCGAAGACCCTGAAATCTGGAAAAGAGAGGAACTGCTGGAAGAACAGGCTAAGCTCTAGAAGATAAGAGTTGACTTCAACAAGACCGGGAAGACACCACCAAATGTCAAAATAATGGACGTCCTGTGCGACCTTGATCGCCTAGAGAAGTGCCTAGCTGAGGCACCAGAAGAAGAAGTTGAGATCTCTTCTTCTGATGATGAAGGCTCGGAGTACAATCCTAACTCTGAGGAGGAATCCCCTGCTAAAGAACAAAAGGGGAAACGCAAGGTCCTAGAGACTGCATCTGGGCAGCCCTCCAAGAAGCAGGCAAGGAAACAAGTTCGACCTGCCTCTTCCATGGATCAACCCTTCACAAAACCTACCACCATCCCTGCTACTACCACCACTACCACCACCATTCCTGCTACTACCACCACCATCCCTATTACCACCCCCACTTTCACTCCCATCACCACCACAACACCACCACCAGAAAACCTATTCATCCAAACCAACCTCTCCGCCGACAAATCACTGAAACCCACCAAGTATGTGTGCTCCAGCATACTGCTCAGGATGGGGATATACGACCGCATCTTCAATGTGCTAGACAAAGCCAACCTCGTCAGGTTGTGTTTAGTACCTGAAGTATCCTACTCTGAACCCACTACATTGTTTTTCACTTTTCTAACCAAAGAGCCCGTCGACATCATGGATAGGTCACGGGACGGGGGTGACAGAAGGCTCGTCACCCAGATCTTTGGCAGCAAGGTTGTCATAATGGAAAATATGCTGAACACAATCTTCATTGACAACCAGGAACAGCTGCGAAAGGCCATGGCAGTGGGAACCGATCATCCAGAGTTCAACAGACACACATTCTGGAAATTTCTAACTGGGATCCCAACATATGATGTGAAGACGTGCAAAGCAACAAACATACACTCTGGATTTGTGCGCACCCTGCACAAAATTCTTGTTGGCGCACTCTTCCCCAGGACAGAAGGGGGAAACGTTATAATTTCAGATCTTTTCGTTCTCTAGTCTATTCTTAACTAAAGGCCAGTCAATATCGGACGATAACTGATCCAGAAACTATCAATATCCAGCCTGGGGAAAGAGATCTGCATGGGGGGCATGTCACATCTATTATCAAATACCTCAAGATGGACAGACCCCTACCCCGCTGCACACAACTAAAGGGCGACATCCTTACCAATGAGAAAACTCTGAAGAACTCCTTTATTATCAAGGAAAAGGATGGGAAATTACATTACGTCTTCTGCCCGATGGTTAAGTCTTCCAGAATACTTATCCCGCTTTCAGAGCTAGCAAATTATGACATCAAACAGGTCCTCTTCTCGGATGAGGAGCTTTCACAACTACTAGCTTCGGTTAAACCAACCGAAAAGAAAGCTACAGCGGGACAAACGGAGCTGAGCATCACAGCCCTGGCAGCTCGACCAACAAAAATACCTGTCAAACGACCTTCTAGAAGGCAGTTGCAGGCCCAACAGCTGTCGGGGAAACCAACATCTCGGCCAAATCCAGAGGCCGAGACCCTACATGAAGAAATCTTAGCCACCTCCTCAATCGACTCTTTCATTCAAATTCTACATGATCACCTAAACTCCACCACTTCTCCACCTTCCACCTTTCCAACATCCACCACTCCACCCTTCTTCCCCACATCCACGCAACCTTTTACATCTTCTTCTTCACCCATTTTTACCTCGGGCTTTCCCTTCTCCATCCCTATGCCCAACTTTACCACTTTCCCTTTCACCTCCGCAGTTTCCACCCCATCACTATCGCTGTCACCGCTTTCACCACAAATTCCACCACTTTTCACATCCTCCACCACCCCGACACCGCTGGTGACTACATCCACAGTCACTACGCAGCTTGGGGCATCATCAGTGTCTCTTCCGCAAGACACTAACACTATCCCATGCAGACCCCAACCATCCCACCCTTCCGCTCCTGGGGTCCCTTTTGCTAATATCGGTGAGGAATTCGGCCGTCAATTCGACGTTGTCCGAAACCTCCTCACCGATCCTTCTAATATATTAAATTCTATTTTTTCTTGTGTGCAGGGTTTATCATGACAGGTGGCCACGATCGACAAACATCACCGAGCCTTGCCCACCATCATCCAAGGCTTCCAACAACGACAAGATGAGGTGTCTAAGCAAGTTGAGCACATCAACAGCCACTACAACACCTTGCCGGACCTGGTTCTTGGAGTGAAGCGTCAGCAAGAAGCCACGGTGAAGCAAGTCGATGAGATCTCCACGCAGACTCAGCCTCTGCCAGAGACTCTCCGCGAGCTCCAGCAACAACAAGAAGTTCTGAGCACGTGCTTGGACACCATCAACAGCACACTTACTCAGCTACAACATCGCCAAGAAGAGTCCAATAATGATGAAATGCAGCAGTTACGTGCTCAAGTCACCAATCTTACAGCACGTCTCCTCTCCGCTGAGGGCAGATATACCGACCTCAAAGAATCTCATGATGCACTGCTCGAAACACACGAGCATCTGCAAGTGGCCTTCGATGAGCTACAAGCCACCCATCGGTGGTGCAAAATGTCCGCAAGCAAAAAGCAAGCAGACAAGGATGCAGATGACAAGGATGGCGATGATGATGAAGAAGACGACTCCGACTCATCTGCTGACTCAAACAAAGACACCACCTCTGGTGATAAGCATGATTATGGAGAGGACCCAGGCAACGCGGCAGGACCTTCTCACAGAGGTTCCGACAAAGGCCACCATGACAGTGACAATCACCCCAAGTCCCCATACAACGACAATGTCAACATGTCATACGGGGACCAATTCTTCGATTATTCCGCTATGGGGTCCATCGGGGAAGCTGCTAAGGATGTGGCTTTCGCTGAGTTCCACCACTGTATACTAGGAACCAGCGCTAGCCCACCAAAAACAACTGCTCCACCTCTCTCAGCACCTTCTCCCCTTTACCAGGATGAGGCAGACCGAGTAAGCCTAGACACGGATGAGGATCTTGATTCTGCCTCCGACTCGGACGAAAATCAACAAGGCCATGAAGAGGCCTCCGAACAACCTACTTCTCCCCCACTACAAGAACTTCCCCCGCCACCACCTCTTCCGCATAAAATGCACGACCTAGATATGGTGGCCATCTCCATTCTAGATGCTCATGACTTTTTTATACTGAACACTATAGTGGACGATGCAAAGGCAGGGGAGGACATAATTTATCACAATACGAAAACTAGGTGTAAGTTGACACGTGAAGACTTCCGCAGCATCCTACGACCTCGGTCCATGATGCCTATGGCAATCTTCTGTGTCCTCCTCGCCAACAGTATAGAAATGTACAGAAGCTCTAAGCGGCAACAGCCGGTCTTCAATGCCTCGCCCGCTCTGTCTATTGGCCTTTTATACAAAGACATAAGAGCAAAGTCGATCGAGCGACTGTGTGATGGTTTAGCATGTCGGGCACGTTATCTTACCATGCCCTTCCAAGTCTCGGACCACTGCTTTTTATGATCGTGGATACCGAGGCTCGGGATGCCTAAGTGTACAATTTCTGCAGCACCGAGCTACCAGCCGGCACAATAAATTTCGTAGGTGAAGCAGCAGGTGAAGCAAGGTGTATACCCTTCTGGCTGCTTAAGTTAATTTGGGATGCACGCCCATCTCTCCGCCAAGATTGGAGCCAGCCTTGGTTCAAAATCATAAACCCTCAAGTTCAAGCCGCCGAGGGATCTGGGGATTGCACTTTCTGCACAATACGTCACATCCAAGCGATGAACCAGGAAATCCCCTTCACTGATCTGGTTACTGATGATTTTCATTCCTTACGCGGGCGTTATGCCATGGAGCTCATATGTGATAGACGATTCTTCAAGGACCCAACTATGGCACCAGATGACGTTCCTCGCTACCTCTTCTCAGCTATCCAGCGACCGCAGTTGCGACCCTTCCGACAAGCTCTGAAGGAGTCAGAAAAGACCAAGGTGCCAGTCGCCGATCCCAAGCAAGCTACAAGCAAGATCGATCCTCTGTCTGCCATTAAACCAACCTTCCCTGATTTTGATCGCGATGCTTGCAAGGGTCTCAACGACCTCGAATTGCGTCTCATTATGGCATGGCTCTCAGCCAACAAAGATGGACTGGTATTCATGTCTCAGGACATTCTTGTAATGGCAGACACACTACGAGAGACTTTACAGATCAAAGGATCGCTCTCTGTAAGTTTAATGGCCGCCTATCAGTTTCTACTCGGCCAAAATAACCCAACAACATACATGGCATCTCCATATATGAAAGATGATCTTCTAAAGCTCAAGAACTTCGGCACAACTGACGCACGGATCTCCTATCTCCAGCACACAACGCCGACGTTCATCATGTTACCTTTCCTTTATCATGAGCACTGGATGCTCCTGGCAACAAATCTCCCAGAAGGAACAACCACAATATATAACAGTTCTGATAGCCAGTACAACGCACGACAGAGAAACTATGTCGTGACACCGAAGACGCCAACAGAAGTAGTGGCAAAGGAGTGTGCCGAAAAGTTAATCGATTTTCTGAGTCAGCATACAAAGGCGTACGACAAAGAGCATTTCCACCGCCCTGCCTTCTTCCACAAATGCCCCCAGCAAATCTGACAATCGAATGACTGCGGCTTCCACATCCTCTACTAGATGTACACCATCATCGTTCTCCAAAGACCAGTAGAGGATATGACTGACGTGGAGTACCACGCTCTACGAGGACAGTTCGCATCCAATCTACTTCATTCCCTGGGGGCAAATGCAGATTTACCTTAGCCTGCAGCCCTTGTCGTAATTACTTCTCAACCTATCACTTTGACACTCTGAGGACAGAGTGAGTGATAAGTTGGGGGGGTACATTAGACAAGGGTGAGGTATCATTTTCTACATCCCTCTTTCTGTCAGCACTTTCTATTTTTCTTCTTTTATTCTTTCTCTTTATACAATTCTTTTTAACTTAAATTCATTTGGATTAAAGTCACCCCAACTAACCTTAGAATCATGATAGTCCCCAAAAGTAAATAGCACTTATACATTTAATGGTGATTTAATAAATGTCACTCCACTCTTGATTTCCATGCTTTTGCTTCAATTCTTTATCTGACTCTCCACAGGTCAAAATCAAGGCAGAAATAAGCCAAGCTCTCAAGGATGAGAGGGGAATCAGGCAACTTCCAAATCAAGAAGTTCTGCAAGTGAACCACAAACCAAATAAGTGCATGTTGAAAAACCCTAAGAACAGCTTTCCTCTCTTCAAAATAAAAGAGGCTTGGCCGCCCAAAATAATTTTCCTAGCAAATCCCCAAAACCCAAGCCTGTGAGTTATCAAATAAAAGCCAGAGAGACGAATAAAATTATGAGAGTTGTGCCATGAATAAGGATCTATATAAAGAACCGATGAAGGTTTCACCCGGCTGGCACATTTCGCTGCCCTCACAAAGGCAGATGTGTCATGCCCGGTAGTGAAACCCTAAGGTATCTAAATATATGAAAGGCTCATAAAGGACTCACCCGGCTGGTACATTCAGCTGCCCTCACAAAGGTAGATGTGTCGTGCCCGGTAGTGAGATCCTAAAAGCATAGATAGCCCCTCCCCCACTTGAAGGGGGAGCTACACCTCAAGCCTTTAGCCAACCCTCATATCCTCTCTAGCTTCCAGTAGGTCTTTTAGAGAGGTATAAAGCTGATTAGAGTCAACAACATGCACAAAATAAAGGTGGTCCCAATGCGAACTACGAGATACGGAAAGAACCTGAGACCCAAGCAACTCTCAAAATCTGAAAGAGTCAAGGCAAGCAATAAGACTTGATATAACCTTAGGGGAACTCAGGTTAAGAATTGAAGCAAGAGTATGGAAATCCTAAATAATAAGATCGCCTCGCCATTACATGCCTCAGCTCTATCTAACTTGAGGACAAGCTAGACTCTAAGTTAGGGGGGGTGATAACCTCCTATTTTAGTCGATTATCTTAGTCCTTTTCTTTAGTTTTCCATACTCTTTCTAAATTTAAACTATACATAATCCTAATTTTACCCTTTTTTGTGAATATACCATCAGACTAACTTTCCTTTCTATATATGCAGAAAAAACACAAAAAAATCATACAAGAATAACTCAACCTCAAGACCGCATGGATTCAAATGGTCCCAAGACCGCATGAAGCCAATCGGTCTTGAGACCACATGGAGTCAAACGGTCCCAAGACCGCATGAAGCCAACCGGTTTCGAGACCGCATGGAGTCAAACGGTCCCAAGACCGCATGAAGCCAACCGGTCTTGAGACCGCATGGAGTCACACGGTTCCAAGACCGCATGAATCCAACCGGTCCCGAGACCGCATGGAGTCAAACGGTCCCAAGACCGCATGAATCCAACTGGTCCTGAGACCGCATGGAGTCACGCGGCCTCAAGACTGCATGAAGCCAAACGGTCCTGAGACTGCATGGAGTCAAGCAGCCTCAAGACTGCATGAAGCCAAACGGTCCCGAGACCGCATGGAGTTCAAACGGTCTCAAGACCGCATGAAGCCAACCGGTCCCGAGACTGCATGGAGTTCAAACGGTCTCAAGACCGCATGAAGCCAACCGGTCCCGAGACCGCATGGAGTTCAAACGGTCTTAAGACCGCATGAAGCCAAATGGTCCCGAGACCGCATGGAGTTCAAACGGTCTCAAGACCGCATGAAGCCAAATGGTCCCGAGACTGCATGGAGTTCAAACGGTCTCAAGACCGCATGAAGCCAAACGGTCTCAAGGTCCAAAAGGTCTTGAGGTCCCAAACGGTCTTGAGGTCCAAACGGTCTCCAAACCATTTGGACTTCACTCAAGGCCTATAAATAAGACCCCAAGGGTCCTCCATCGGGGAGAAAGTTTCAGACATCCAAGGGTTGCCTCAATCATTCCAGAGCTCTTGCTACTTCCATCCTCTGCCCTGGGGCTGCCGGTCTGAGATCCACATTCCATCCTGAAGCTGCTTTCTACTTCTTCACCAAAGAAGGTGGGAAGGGGAGACCTCATCATCGTGCAACCTACGAAGACTGGTGGATTGTTGCTCTCTCTCTCCAAGGGGTTGACTTTCCTCCCTCCTTTGTGGGGATGATGCTCTCTCTCTCTCTTCTTGCCTCCTTCTTTGTCCTAGTCATGAGCGAGTAGTCTCCTTCACTAGGGTGCGGGGAGTAGCCCTGCTACCCATGCTTTCATATCATGTAAATGTAATCCTTAGGTTGTAATATAGAGTTCTCATCTTTGTCAGTTCGACATCAAACGATTAATGAATGCATGTTGCTTGATCTCCAACTTGTGTTATCTTTTATCTTTTAGTATGAGTTGTCTACGTTTGTACTATTAGATTCGAAACTCATTTGTATGTTGGTTCTTGGTGCATGTATCCACCATGCATCTGTTTCGGTATCTAGAAGTGTATCTCAAGAAGTGGAGTAAACTCACTATCATTCGTTGCACTTTCATACTATGAAATGGAATCAGTTGACGTATGGAAGTGCAACCTTGGTAAGTCGAGGAACACACCTTGCGAGGGGAATGATGTAAAGTAATGTGACCATTTGATTGGGAATGGCTGGCGTTGCAACATTCCCGCCCTTCTCGTAGTTAGATTCTCCGAAAGGAGGCTAAGTCTACAAGGATACTAACTGACTGGACTCTTTTTTTTGCAGGTTAAGTTTTACTTTGCATGTGTTGATCGATGTGTAGTAGCGGTGAAAAAACCGATCACACCCTAGTGATCTTTTATCATAGTTTAACTCATTAGATTTACTTGCTTTCTTTACTTTTTATGTTCTTAGTTTAAAACATCAAAATCCAACTTTCGATATAAGTACCTGCTAGTAAGTGATTAAGTGAAATTCCATATGTTTTCTATCTTGTTGCTTGCAACAAGACCGTTGTCTTTTGGGTTCGATCCTATATCTGTACTACGATAAGGCTTCCATACTCTTATGGGGTTGGAGCATTTATCTAAGCACCAGTTATAGGTAAACCTAGGGAAGACATCAACTCTCTAGGGTTTTTGGTGCATATTTGGGACTCCCATTGGAAGAGTAATCTTTTGGTGTAAGTCCCAGCTCCATTAGGGGCCATCACAATTCTGATTTAGGTAGCGTCCTTAATCACCACGACCGTGGTAGTGACCGTGGGTCGTGGTCCTCACTAGGTCATGGTATGTGGTCGAGGTACCTTCAGCGGTCGCGGTTGAGGTTGTGGATTAACCATGGTCGAGGCTCGATCCGCGGTTGAGGCATAGGCCTCGGTCGTGGTTAGCTTAGAAGTTGCGGCAGTGGCTTGGATCACGGTCGATGTGGTTTCCTAGACCGCCGTCTTGGTGGAGGTGGATACCGTGGTCGCAGTCGTGGTGTATCCTGCAGTCACTGTCGTGGTGTATCCCACAGTCGCGGTCGCAGTGAAGGCCTAGCTACTGCAAAAACCCATGTGTTGGGGAGGATTCTTTGGAGAATAGATGTCTTCTCTAGTTCAGTGCCTGCAAGTCCAAAAATTGCCTAGTTCGAGCATCTTTTTTTTGTGACCGACAGAACCCACCCTGGACGAGCCCGACATGGTAAACTCTAGAGGCATGAGAGGGTGTGGTCCGGTCACCCCCCTCTCGTGCCTAATCAGTGCGTTTGAGCATCTTTATCTATGAAAAGATATAAATTACTAAAAGATCAGGAACATGGGATATTTTGGGCATATTAAGGCTATAGTGACACAAAACTATAGATAAATTCTTAGCATAAATACATAAATTTGGGTGTTATCAATGACCCTCCTATTGGCGTACTAGCACCAACCTGCTCTCTCGAACTCAGAATGTTTTTCTGTAGTTGTATTTCCCTCGTTGTGCCTTCCTAGTCGGGTAGCACTTTCCCGGGCTCTCTCGGTTACCAGAACAAGAGAGGATAACAACTTTGTAGAGCAACTGATGTTCTAAGTTGTGTGTTCTGAGAAGCCCTCAGTACCCCTTTATTTATAGTAGAGGACAGGGTCAGGGTTCCCAATCTGTTCGGGAGTAGAAGGATACAAAAATTCCATGAATAGTTTGTACTGTGGCAGGCGAACCGATCGTTTCATAACTAAAATGGTCATTTGGCCAGGTGAGTCGATCAGTTCACTAGTGAACCGGTCGGTTGGGAGTGTGAGTCGATCGGTGCACCCAGTGAACTGGTCATTTCACTTCCCAAATGTAATGACCCTGACCTAGGTTATCAGTTAAACCCTTTTTTTTGCTAATAAAGTTGCTTAGAACTTTAATATAATCCTGTAAGGAGTTTTTTTATCATGTGACACACTTATGTTTCAAGTTTGGTCCTGATTGAATGTTGTTTGAGCATTGTTCCTTTATTTTGGACCAAAGTGCAATTTGCCCAAGATAACGGGTTATATTGCAATATGTCACATGTTGAATGTTTTCTAAAGTGTTTTAATATCATAAGGGAGAGAATGATGCTAAGTGATGGCTTGTGGAAAGCCTAAATCTCAAGTTATAACTTGTTTAAACAATGCTAGTACTTTGTGCACCAATTTTGGAACAATTTGTAATTTACCCAAAATATAGGGTAGAAATGCAAATTACCACCTCTAGAGTGTTCTTACTTCCTCTATGTATCATTTAAAGGAGATAGAATGAATGATACACCATGTTTTAATCATTTATGAGTGGTAGTATTCTTGGTGATGAAAAGACCAAGAGAGGGGTTGAATGGAAACCCTAATTTGAGCTTGTATCGAGTTGTAGTGTTAAATGGGAAGTCCCTATCAGCCAAGGAGACAAAGAGGAGACCCCCATATCCTGTTTTTAACTCTTTTACTTTGTAAAAACGAGCTAAGCACCTCAATAAAGCAATGGATATCGACTTGCAACTTTCCTTGGGACAGGTTGCATTGAATTGTGAATATAATAATAATGTGAGTGGAAGTGGCTTGTCCTAGAAGATAACCAAAGGGGTCCGACCCTTATCCCTTGCATTATCCTCAAGTTTCTATTTTGCATGGCAAGATAAATATGGACTGCATGAAAGTACGTGTGTCAATCCATGCATGGCCATGTGGCTCATTAAGGGTAAAGTGATATCGGGTTGAAACACACACACACCTCTTTGCCCGATATGGTGTGAAGCACACACACACACCTCTTTTCCCGATATGGTGTGAAGCGCACACACACCTTTTTTCCCAATATGGTGTGAAGCACACACACACACACCTCTTTGCCCGATATGGTGTGAAGCACACACACACCTCTTTTTCCCGATATGGTGTGAAGCACACACACACCTCTTTGCCCGATATGGTGTGAAGCATACACACACCTCTTTCCCAATATGGTAAGCACACATACACCTCTAAAGTGATATGGGTAGCAATCATACACCTCTATACCAATATTGGGTTAAGCATACACCTCTTGTACTATATGGTCTTGAGCACACATCTCTAAAACAATATGGTGGGTAACCCAATGCACTAGATGACAAAAGTGGTATGGTGGCTAATACCCTAGAATATGTGATGACCAATACACTAGAGTATGGTGCGGCCAATATATTCAAGAGATGTGAGGATGTTACACTCATGTATGGTGAAGGTGATACACCATATGATTGGTAAGGTTGATACCTTTATGGGTAAGGGTATGAGGGATATGATGATGTCTAGCCCAATATACACCTAACCCAATACATGTGTTCAGCTTTACATACATGATTCAACCTAATACACCTTGTAAAGGTGAGGGTAAAACACTCTTAGGAGTGATGAGTGTAACACCAAGTAAGGGTGTGGTTAATACTTTGATATGTGAAACACCTAAAATGGTTGATAATGGTCAACCCTATATCAACAATGCCTTAACTCCAGATGAGTCCATATCACTTGATGATAGTTGGATAATTCAAATACAGGATAAATGTGATGAGTTAGTACATGAAGTATTAGTATGGGAAATACCCTAATACAAGATAAGTTTATGAACTTAAGGAAGTTAAAAGTGATGAGGGAAGTGATACACCAAGGCAAGATAAATATCACATCTAGCACCTCAAGGATGATATACCTTGATATTTTTGGATGAGTAACACATGAAGTGTGTCATATCAATTGTTACATTAAGATGTAATGAGTTTAATGCACTTTGATAAGTGCAGTCTAATATACATTGATAAAGGGTTAAGCCAAGTTAATAAAGTATGAAGTAATCAACATCCTAGTGAGGATGAGAGAGAAACTCATACTTTGTGTTGTTAATCAGTTAATGTTAAATGATGAGAATAAATAAGTATGATTGAATACTTATGATATCAATGTAAGCTCCTAGATGTGTGGAGCAATGAATTAGGGTTTGGATTGATAATATGAACTTGAAACCCTATTCGGATATAAAGGGAAACCCTAACCCTAATAATGGGAAGGTTGTATTTCTCTTATTGAATAAGCCTTGTGAAACATGTTAAATACTTGTATAACAAGTATAATGCTTATGTGGTCTGATGACCTAAAAGATAGTTGTTACCTAGTGAGAGGTGAAAAGATGTTTAACGGCCTTGTGAGCCATAAGAATAGTTGTTACCTAGTGAGAGGTGACAGGATGTTTAATGGGTCTTGTGAGCCATGTGAATAAGTGTTGCCCAGGTGAGAGGTGACAAGATTCTTAATCAAACCATGTGAACTATGTAAAATACTTGTACAACAAGTGAAATGAATACCTTGGCCTGAGGACCTAGAGGTAATGGTTACCTATTATAGAGGTAACAATGATGTGTGGTGATCTAAGGGTTTGAATACCCCGATCCAGTAATCATTATAATGATGATGTGAAGGGATGAGTATTCCCAGTAATGTGATAAAGGACTGAGATCCCAAGTGTTATGCATCTAAATGTGTTCCTAAGATTTGAAAAGTACTTGATAGATGTATTATAGTTTTCTTTGTAGCATTTGTTTATGATTGATTCTTATAACTTGTTTGATGCTAAAAGAATATTGTAATGCACTTAATATATCATTAGAAACCATAAAATGTTGCCCTGACCATAGATCCATCAACGTCAGAATTTGTTGAACGGTGAAACGGGTTCCCCGTGGGATAACCTGAAATGCATATTTTTGAATATGTGGGTGGCGTAAGCTTTGATGTCCATGTGTGAGTTGATCCGCTTACGAACTCAAAATAAATGGAGATTTGGCTGTGTGAAACCATATCCTAGCTCGAGTGTGACTTCGGTCGTAGACTCTATGTTGAGCACAATGAACTGGCACGTGGCTCAGAGTATGGCTATATGCCATGACTCTGTAATTTTATAACTGGGGATGATTGTTAGTAGATGTTCCCCTAAGTGATGTAGTAACTCTGAGCGAAGATGCCTAGTACCCTGCCAAGCTATTTTTGTAGTGACACAAGATGTCCTGCCAGCAGATGACATTAGATTTCCTGTTGAACCTGTGTGATCTCGTACTGACCGAGATAGATGAGGTCATGGTAATGGGCTCTCCCATTGACCTTGTATGGTACTAACTTGTGAGAAGTTTGTGGTTGGTTTGAGATGAATGGGGTGTACTTCATCTCCTCAGGGCATAAGTGTGATTGTAAAATATGTTCAGCCATGTAGCATATTTGCTTAAGATCGAATACGGAAAACATTGTTTGATGCGTAATTCAGTTATACATCTTATTTGATAGATGTTTTCTATGTTCCTTTACATTCCTTGTAAAGTATATAGATGGTTTGTTATTCTACCATGGGTAGATGCATCATTTTCCTTAAAGCAAAGAGATTACTTTGTTCTATTCATACAATGATTAATCTTGTCTCTTGATATAAAAGAACCCCTGCTCAGTTTTATAATACTTATCTGTGATAATAATATGGTCGGTGGAGAATTATATCTCTCGCTGGGACAATTGTCTCACCCCATGGGATCCACAATTTTTAGGTGGATTTGCACGAGGCGGTGGAGACCTTTCTACAAAGGAGAAACAACAGTTGAGGTAGCAGTGACAGCTCAGGTTGAGTGTAATGCCTGTCGTGTCTTGTAGATAGAAGTCCTATGTGTCGTCTCTGTGCTCTCAGGTCCTTGGAGTCGGTTCGTAATGGTTTCGTGAATGATCTGAGATTCTGGCTTGTATGCCTCGAGGTTTTATGTTTCTACATTACATGTGTTGATAGAGCAACTATTATATGTTGTCCTCAAGATGAGATGAAATAGTGTTGTACAATGTAAATCATGTTATGAATAAGATTTGGATCTTTCAGTCTGAGTTTTCTGGTAGAGGATCTCCTTGCAAAATGGTTTTTTATTTTTGTGATTTTTGTTAATCCGATGTTTATGATAATTCTGCATAATTAGTAATGATTTGGTTGTAGATTTGATGATGTTCATTACAAGTTTGGTATCAGAGCTTAAGGTTCTCTGAGTCTACAGAGACATAGGACTAAGATGTTGAGTCTGTTCTAGTGTCCTCCAGTATATACTATAGTAACTTCTGCTTATACAGAAGAAAGGGTGAAGTTTAAATGATTGGAGAATACGAGGAACACATTGCTGAGAGCAATAGTGTTGCACCAGGAGATGGTGTAAGAGATCAGGCAAGAGGAGAATGAGTGCCTGAGAATTCCCATCTTGACCTAATCAGGATAGAAAATCTTGGTTTTTATGCTCTTGTTGGGAAGGTTAGGACAACAGTGATGCATATGGTAGACTGGATACTAGCATTACAACCTTGGTTACCAGTCTTCAATGTAGAAACTTTGGGTTCTGAAAGGGTTCCTGAACGACATAGTCATGTTAGAACATTAGAAAATGTGGAAAGGGTGAACATATTGCAAGAAAGTAAACTCTGTCATACATATAGACAGATAGTACATATGTGATGGCAGTGCCCATGGAGGGGTAATAAGATGAGAATTAAGGAAATGTCTCTACAATTCTAGAGACATTTGCCTAGTTGTTCTAAAAAGACAAAGTTTGGATGCCACCAGAGTAATAAATACCTAGTGCACCGGGTAAGTAGTCACTAAGTAAAGGCAAAGGTCCTAACTTTCCACCTGTAAGAACTCCTAGCTTAGCTTCTACATCAGTAATAAGACTGATAAGACCATGGTACGAGGCAAGACATGTTATAGATGTGGACCTGTTAAGCATACTAAATCCTTTTGTTCAAAAAGAAGGGAGGAAATGACCCAACAACCGAGGCAGACTTGGCAGGGCTTACAAAAGTTACATCCCAATAGTGTAACAAGGCAAAAATAACAACATGAAACAGCTAGACTTTATGTGTTGAGTCAACCTGAAGCGGTATATGACCGCGATGGGTAATAGTCAAATAGAGCTTTTTCGTTTTGATATACCTTTTCTTGATTTTATCTGATAATCATAAGAAGGATTGTTGTTATTGACTTCCCTATTGATTGCCCCATGGGAACATAGGGAAGAAATGATGAGTACTAGAATGTATATTCTATTCAGTATTCTTTTAAATGCTTTATAATTGCTCTTATCTGTGTGAAAGAGGATGAGGTGTAGAGTGATGCCTGGAGAAAATTCAGGGATGCTAAGTCTTATATTTTTGATGATATGAAAAGTAAGGAATATGATAGTAAACAAAGTGCATACTACCTAATATCGTATTTGTATACCCTGGCTAGGTATTCAACTATTGAAGATAAGGTGAGTATGGAACTCTTAGATTGTTATCTTTCTGATTACTCTGATCAAGTAGTCATTTTGAGACAATCTAGTGAGCATAACGAAACTGGAAATATGGCATGGATATTTTTATCACATCCTAAGTGCAATAAAATGGAATATGAGATGATCTCAGATCAATCTGTGTGTATGAGGAAGTAAAAAGTATAATCCTCATGATAAGAGAATGAGAACAAGGGAGATGATCCCTATTTGATAAAGTTTGTGTGAATAGTAAAGATCTTTTCCATAATATGAAAATGGGAAATGTGATAAAACCATGAAATGTTCATGAACATGATGGGAAATAACAAAGAAAGGGATGATGATGTGTAATCATCCATATAATTCCTATGCAGATGGCAAGGAACCTAGAATGGAATGAGTATAAATGACTCATGAACAGTGAAAGTTCATGTAAAAATCTTAGGAGATGATAATGTCTCCTCTTTGATGAACAACCCTGGGGAATGATGGGGTGATGAAAGGAATATGTTTCCATGTATTCTTTCCTTTCAGAGACATGATTATGACACTTGATGTGCATGAGTTAGAAGTGATCTCTTGATGGATACTTAGAAAAGTATCAGTTTGTTTTGGACCTTGGTTCCAAGATAAAGATATGTGTAATATATAACGTTCCAAGATAAAAATAAAGATCCTTTTGTATGTTTGACTTTGGTATTAACAATAGATAAATGGAAATGATGAGGATGTGATGTGTTTTCGACACATGTGAAAGATACCAAGGTAAGGGATTTTGGTATCCAATATGTGCCAGGTGGTATGGGAAAGTGAGGATATGACTCCTGATAAGATGAATAATGTTTGGTTATCTAGAAGGGCCAACCTTGAGATAACTCTAGTATGAAAATCATATGTTAGGGGTTTATTCTCTGCATAAACATAACATCGATAAGGATGTATTAATTGAAGGAACAATTGTAGAATCATTTTGAGAAAAAGCTTATTAAACTAAAAATAATTCCTTAGAGTATCCCTATCTAGATCTATTGAGGAAGCTTATACATAACATCTAGAGATACCTCTAGGATAAGTTCTTCTTTAATAATTGACCTTTCCCTCTGATAAGAGAATGTACAACTAGGAAGATAATTGGTACAAGTCATAAGAAAGTTTTGTGTGGTGTCAACAGAATAGAGTGGCACTAAAGATGAATGATAAGACCTGTAGTCCCAAAAGAGTGACAAAACATAATTATAATCTCTCCATGAAAATTAAATGCTAAAACTAAGTGAGGTTTGACACCTGAATTATTCGAATTATGAATGGTACTTCTCTGACTTAGAAAGTGTTACCAGACACAGTCTGTAGTCAATAATGGATAGGACAGCTGAATATGTGTCATGTGTGATAGATCTTATGATGCTCTTTAATGGAAGGACTTTTTTCTGGTCAAATTTCTATGGCATCTCCATGACATCAAGATGTTATGTGGAGACTTGACAATATGATGCATGAATGACAATTGTCTTCCTTCATCTGGGATTTCAGGGATGAAATCCTTGTTAGGAGTTTATAACTTGTAATGACCCTGACCTGGGTTATGAGTTAAACTCTATTTTTTTTGCTAATAAAGTTGCTTAGAACTTTAATATAATCCTCTAAGGAGTTTTTTTATCATGTGACACACTTATGTTTCAAGTTTGGTCCTGATTGAATGTTGTTTGAGCATTGTTCCTTTATTTTGGACCAAAGTGCAATTTTCCCAAGATAACGAGTTATATTGCAATATGTCACATGTTGAATGTGTTCTAAAGTGTTTTAATATCATAAGGGAGATAATGATGCTAAGTGATGGCTTGTGGAAATCCTAAATCTCAAGTTATAACTTGTTTAAACAATGTTAGTACTTTGTGCACCAATTTTGGAACAATTTGTAATTTACCCAAAATATAGGGTAGAAATGCAAATTACCACCTCTAGAGTGTTCTTACTTCCTCTATGTATCATTTAAAGGAGATAGAATGAATGTTACACCATGTTTGAATCATTTATGAGTGGTAGTATTCTTGGTGATGAAAAGACCAAGAGAGGGGTTGAATGGAAGCCCTAATTTGAGATTGTATCGAGTTGTAGTGTTAAATGGGAAGTCCCTATCGGCCAAGAAGCCAAAGAGGAGACCCCCATATCGTGTTTTTAACTATATGACTTTGTAAAAACGATCAAATAACCTCAATAAAGCAATGGATATTGGCTTGCAACTTTCCTCAGGAAAGGTTGCATTGAATTGTGAATATAATAATAATGTGAGTGGAAGTGGTTTGTCCTAGAAGATAACCAAAGGGGGCCGACCCTTATCCCTTGAATTATCCTCAAGTTTCTATTTTGCATGGCAAGATAAATATGGAGTGCATGCAAGTACATGTGTCAATCCATGCATGGCCATGTGGCACCTACTAGAAGTCAGGTGATGACACCTTTTACACTCTCTCCCATGAACCTCAAGTATATATACCCTTCCTTTCACCCCTTAGTGAAATTTTTCAAATCCTACCACCTCCTTTCTCTTAGATATCGTGCATAGAGCCTTGGTATCGTGAATAGGTGATGTGGTATCATGCATAGGGCTTGGTTATCGGCCATAGCAAGTGGTATCGGCCATAGCATGTTGATATCGGCCATAGCATGTTGATATCGGCCAAGTGAAGTGATATTGGCCACAAGTAAAAGGGGTATCGGCCACAAGTGAGGGCATATCGTACATGATTAGTGAGGTATAGTACAAGGTGATAAGTAGCAAGAAGGATCTCAAGTCTTAACCCTAAGGTGAGGCCATGATCATCTTCAACCTTGGATTGAAGCATGGATCTAGGGTTATGATCTTCCTTTCTTTTCTTCTTCACCAAGTTCTTAACTATGGTGATTCCTTGTATATGAAGGAGCTATGAACAAGCCTTGGAATTTTTATAAGTCATCTTCAACCTTAGGAACGTGAATCTTTGGATCCTGGAACTTTGAAGTTGTTCTTGAGGCAGGTTATATAACTTGAACCCAATTATATTATTATGCACTTTCAATTTTTTCATACTTGTTGAACTACTTGCAATTTCAATTTCTCTTGAATAACTGATGATCCTTTGAGTTCTAATAGCTTCCTGGGACTGTTGTCCATGAGTTATAATAGTAATAACAAGAGTCTAGAGGTTGATGGTAATGACATCATCAAGGGTAAAGTGATATCAGGTTGAAACACACACCTCTTTGCCCGATATGGTGTGAAGCGCGCACACACCTTTTTTCCCGATATGGTGTGAAGCACACACACACACCTCTTTTCCCGATATGGTGTGAAGCACGCACACACCTCTTTGCCTGATATGGTGTGAAGCATACACACACCTCTTTGCCCGATATGGTGTGAAGCACACACACCTCTTTGCTCGATATGGTGTGAAGCATACACACACCTCTTGCCCGATATGGTAAGCACGCATACACCTCTAAAGTGATGTGGTAAGCAAGAACACACCTCTTTCCAGATATGGTAAGCACACATACACCTCTAAAGTGATATGGGTAGCAAGCATACACCTCTAAACCGATATTGGGTTAATCATACACATCTTGTATGATATGGTGTTGAGCACACATCTCTAAAATAATACGGTGGGTAACCCAATACACTAGATGACAAAAGTGGTAAGGTGGTTAATACCCTAAAACATGTGATGGACAATACACTAGAGTATGGTGTGGCCAATATATTCAAGATAGGTGAGGACGTTACACTCATGTATGGTGAAGGTGATACACCATATGATTGGTAAGGTTGATACCTTGATGGGTAAGGGTATGAGGGATATAATGATGTCTAGCCCAATATACACCTAACCCAATACATGTGTTCAACTTGACATACATGATTCAACCTGATACACCTTGTAAAGGTGAGGGTAAAACACTCTTAGGAGTGATGAGTGTAACACCAAGTAAGGGTGTGGTTAATACTTTGATAGGTGAAACACCTAAAATGGTTGATAATGGTCAACCCTATATCAAAAATGCCTTAACTTGAGATTAGACCATATCGCTTGATGATAGTTGGATAATTCAAATACAGGATAAATGTGATGAGTTATTGCATAAAGTATTAGGATGGGAAATGCCCTAATACAAGATAAGTTGATGAACTTAAGGAAGTTAAAAGTGATGAGGGAAGTGATACACCAAGGCAAGATAAATATCACATCCAGCACCTCAAGGATGATATACCTTGATATTTTTGGATGAGTAACACATGAAGTGTGTCATGTCAATTGTTACATTAAGATGTAATGAATTTAATGCACTTTGATAAGTGTAGGCTAATATCCCTTGAGAAAGTGTTAAGCCAAGTTAATAAAATATGATGTAATCAACATCCTAGTGAGGATGAGAGAGAAACTCATACTTTGTGTTGTTAATCATTTTGTGGCAACACATCCCACTATCACACAAACAGCGAGGTGTTACGCGAAAACGTGCAGAAATCACCATAACCACAGATTATCAAAAACACAGGTTAATTAAAACTGATTGCGGAAAACTAATAAGCTGAGAAACTATTACATTCTAGTCCACATCCTGCAAGAAGACAGGTTATATACATTTATACAAGCCTTGGAACATGTTCCCAGTTTAGAGAAACAGATGTCTTGTCATCACATGAGTTCCTTACCTATTTATTCATACATAAAGGCCCACATCCGGCTAACAGTTGGATATATAAAACATCTACAGATGTACATCGTGAAACAACGTCAAAACATCGCCAAGGACCTGAGAGTACAGGGATGACTCTAGACTCTGCTATAAAACATCCCAAAACAGCAGCATGTCCATCGCTTGCCTCCTACTGTTCTTCTTGCTGCTCGGCCGCAACTCTACGACCACCACCATGTCTAGCTCAACCACCTAAAAAGGGTGTAAACCAGTGGGGTGAGACAATCAAACATTGTCCCAGTAAGAAACATAACTCCCCGCCGAAACTACAAAACTTCAAGAAGATAAAGCAGATAATTGATATAATAAGAGCAGTTATAAAATAAGGTTGTTCATACTTAGCAAAACTTACCAGATGTACTCAGGCATCTATCCAATTATTCTTTATGAAACATGATTAACAAGGTAAGATACATAAAGCTTACCACATATGAGAAGTATATAAGCAACTGCAAGATATAACGAAGTTAACTACACAAACAAGGCCTCAACCAATGTTTCGTGTTTGTCTTAAGCAGTAAATACTAAACGGCTGGATTATGTATTATTATGCCATGAGGAAGTGAGCTGTACCGCTCAGATCCAACCTTCAGTTGTGAAACCCAAGCCGGTTCCATACAAGGTCAATGGAAGAGCCGGAATCCACGACCTCACCCTTCGTGGTCAGTGCACGAAACAAAAGCAGGACCGTAGTCTCATGCTTGAGTAGTCTTAGCCACAGGGTCAGCTCTATAGGCTACCCTTTCTAGCTCGCCTCGGTACAGGTATCGGTGCTAGTATATTTGAGCCATGAACAAACGTGTTCATGCTCCAACACATTGAGCCATGGGCTTACTCACCATGCTCTTCATATACATATATATCTGAGTCTACAACCATAGTTGCACTCGTTTTCCTCTCTATTTAAGGCTAGGATTAACCACACATATTCAACAATATGCGCTTCCAGGTTAGCCCGTAGGAGAACCTGTTTCACCATCACCAGCTGCTGACGATGATGGATCTATGGCCAGGGAAAACTATATGATATATCCCACTATGATTAATTAGTATCTTTTATATGGATTGCAAGATTCAACCAAGTTGTATAACATGCAAACTATAATAGGAAATAAACAACATAAAGCTCAAGATTATGCTTTTATCGAAATCACATCAACCTGATCCATTTCAAGGATCCAACATCACATGTTACCACTTGGCCTCTTGCCAATCATCCAGATCCATCTCAGGGATCATCACACACCATGGGATCTCAATCACTCATCATATATTGCCTCCGCCTTTCAAGACTTACATCATCATCACATCATTCATGCAATCTCATCAACAAGAGTGACTATCAAAGTGATGTTATTCATCACATATTTCTCATAGCCCTTTCATGGCTACTCATCACCTGCATGGTTAGTGTATAAAATAATCATAGGTTCAACAGAAAGACTATGCTTACCAATATAGAGTGACATTAAAGATTCTATACTTATCAATCATACATCAACTGATGATCATGTGCATAAGACACATCATTAAACAAACCACTTATGTGCTTACCCTTATTTCAACTGATACTCATATGTATCGGGTACATTACTAAGCAACTCACACTACATACTTATCATTTCCCTTAGCGTCATACAGATAATCATGATGATCAAGTTCATGCATATAGTCATGTTAGATATAAAGGACAAACGTTACCATCACCATTACCATTAAGTGAGCAAGGAATCTCCATAGAGTTAAGCAAGGATATATGTATATACAACTGTCTACTTCCCATGAAATGTGAAACCCTCACTATATGCGCTAGGAGCCCTCACTAGAGGTACCAAGGACCCTCACTAAAAAGTTGTATCGAGCCACCTGCCCTCACCAAAGAACAACACACACAGCCTGCGACGCTGCGTTGCCACTAAGGCAACCAAGCGTGCAACGCAGCATCACATGAGGGGTATCGCGCGTCAGGGGGGGTATGTCGGGCACTCAACACTATCGGGCAACGTCCGTCACAACTCGCACTATCGGCCGATACAAAGGCAGTGTGACGTCGGTCATAAGGTAGCCCAGCAACGCCCGTCACAGGGTGATTATCGGTCGGGTCACACTACAAAAGGATAACGTCCAAGAGAGACAACTCAACCATATATTGTGCAACCAACTGATCAAGGCCTAACGGCCGTCACAAGATAAGGATGAGGTTGTGACGCCCGTCACAGATCAGAGTATATCATCCATCACAAAGGCCTACCCCATCACTTGTATCGTGCAAGGCTAGGTCAAGAGGGTTGTCGGGCAGCACCTCCCCAAACCCATTTCAACCAAGGTACAACTCACCAGGTCATCTTCTTCCTCAAACACAATGGCACCTGAAACCTTAGGAAGATGGATCACCTCAAACAACTAAGAAAGAGGGGTCTTGCACATCAACTATCCCCAAACGGGCAACACAAAGGAACCCTAGAAAGAGTCACCACCATAACCAAGCTCACCCTTCTAGTCCATGGTGAGAGGAGAGTATTGCTCAAGCAACTAGAACACAAGCTCACCTCAATTGGCTAAGAGAAAGAGGGGTGTTGCTCATGATACTAGAGACTCAAGCTCACTCCTCTAAACCAAGGAGAGAAAGGAGTATTGCTCCTCCTAAAACCCTAGTTCACATGGATCGGCCAACATGGATACTAAAGCAAGAACTAAGCTACTACCATGCATATAAACAAGATCATAGCAAGAGATAATGTAGTTAGGGTTAGAAGTTATGCAACCCGCCTAAAGCAAGCTCCAAGCTCCTAGCTCCACGCACCACCAAGAAAGGAAGATGGAGACTCCAAGGCTATCGGCCACTAGCTTGCTCCTCTAAGGGGTGTCGGCCACCAAGCTTGCTTCTTCAAGGGAGTATCGGCCACCACTTGCTTCTTCAAGGGGATATCGGCCACCAACAAGAAAAGAGAGGGTGTGTCATGCACAAAGGTGGAGAGGGACCAAAGGACCAAAGGAACTCCTAGCTAAGAAAAGGAACCACCTATATAGAAGGGAAGGGAGGAGAAAACAAGGTTGGTCCAAGCAAGGTGTCGCTTGCCTAGGGACACTTGTCCTAGTGCACAAGCCACCACTCTAGAAAGCTCTATACACATGTCCAAGGTATGCACCAAGTGTCCACAAACAAGGTCAAGGTTAGCTCAAAGAGCATGGGCGACACAACAACAAGAACCTTGGGCGACACACCTCTTGCCATGGGTGACACACACACACACCTTGGCCCATACATGCACCACTTGGCCGATACAAGGCTCAACCAAAGCAAATCAAGGCACCTCAAGGCCCAACAAGCTCAACTAGGCCCAAAAGAACTCAAGCAACGAGCCCAAGCCTTACTTTATACATAAGAGGAAGCAAAGAGAGAGAGAGGAACACCTCACAAGGTTACAAACTTGCCCACAAAACCTTAGACTTTGGGTATTTGCAAGTAGCACCTCAAACTCTCAACAAAGCGCAACCAAACCCTAATCACCCCCAAAGGTGATTAGCAAGCACCAAAGCACCAGGGTTAAGCAAAGCAAATAGGGTAAACCCTAAACAAAGGTCAGGGTCCTTACAAGCTAACCCCCTTCAAAGGATTTCGTCCCCGAAATACGAAGAGAAAAGCGAGGGATACTTCCTCCTCTTCTCTTCCTCAAGCTCCCTCATGGCTTCCTCAACGCCACGATGATGCCAAAGAACCTACACCATAAATAGGTCCTTCCTCTTCAGCTTCTTAACTCTTCTGTCGAGGATCGCCATAGGACCTTACTTGTAGGTCACATCTTCAACAAGCTCAACCTCTACTGGCTGTATCACTATTCCTGAATCTGGATGGCTTTTCTTTAGCACACTGACATGGAACAATGGATGTAACATGTGCAACTCTGGAGGCAACTCTATCTCATAAGCTACCTTTCCAACTCGTGCTATGACTGGGTAAGGCCCCATGTACCTGGGTGCTAAATTACCCTTCTGGACAAACCTTAGCACTCCTTTTCACGGTGAGACTTTAAGATACACTTTGTCTCCTACTCGGAACTCCAAAGGTCGTCGGCGATTGTCTGCATAAGACTTCTGCCTGTCATGTGCCACTTTCAACTGTTGTTGTATCACCTTAATCCTTTTTTTTTGTCTGTTGTACTAACTCAGGACCCAACAACTGATACTCACCAGACTCATACCAACACAAAGGAGATCTGCACTTCCTCCCATACAAAGCCTTATAGGAGCTATGTGAATGCTCTGCTGATAACTGTTGTTGTAGGCAAACTCTATCAAACTAAGATGCATATCCCAACTGCCTAGGAACTGCAAAATACAAGATCGGAGAAGATCCTCCAGAATCTAAATAGTCCTCTCAGACTGTCCATCTGTCTGCGGGTGGAAAGTGGTACTGAACCTCAGTTGTGTTCCCAACGCTTTGTGTAATTGTTCCTAGAAATGACTCGTAAACTGTGGTCTTCTGTCAGAAACTATCGTCACTGGCACACCATGCAAATGTACTATCTCATCCACATATACTCGAGTGAGCTTCTCAGCGATATACATTGTCTTTACCGGTAGGAAGTGGGCAGACTTCGTTAATCTGTCTACTATCACCCAAATGGAATCATGATTCCTAGTTGTCCTGGGTAGACCAACTACGAAATCCATGGTTATATGATCCCATTTCCACTGCGGTATCGGCAAAGGTTGCAACATACATGCCGGCTTCTGATGTTCAGCCTTCACTTGCTGGCAAACCGCACATCTAGCCACGAACTCAGCTACATCTTTCCTCAAGACGGGCCACCAATACAAGTCTTTCAGACTATGATACATCTTGGTGACACCTGGATGCATAGCATACATTGACGTGTGTGCTTCCTCGAGCACCCACTTCCTCAGCTCATCAACATCAGGAACCACCATCCTATCATGATAGCAGACCAGCCCATCCTCGGACTCATGAAACCCATCACGCTTTTCGCTGCCGAACTCTGATCTGATCAACTGTACCGCATCATCTGTATGTTGGGCATATTTGATCTGCTGTCTCAACGTAGGCTTGACTTTCATCTGTGCTAAAAGTCCAGCTATCGAAGAAACCTCCATATGCACATTCATCTGCCGCAAAGAGACAAACATATCCCGCTTATGGCATACCAGGGAACTCAAATGTGCCTTCTTGGGAGGAAAAGAAGACTTTCGACTAAGCGCATCAGCTACCACATTCACCTTACCAGGATGAGACTCGAGAGTGTAGTCGTAGTCATGATCAAATCCATCCACCGCCCCTGTCGCATGTTCAACTCTTACTGCATAAAGATGTACTTCAAATTCTTATGATCCATAAAGATCTGACACACTTCCCCATAAAGATAGTGTCTCTAAATCTTTAACGCATGAACCACTGCCACCAATTCCAAGTCATGAGTCAGATAGTTCTCCTCGTGTTTCTTAAGCTGTCGCGAGGTAAAAGAAACCACATGATCATCCTACATCAGCACACAACCTAAACCCTTCTTGGAAGCATCACAGAAAACCACATAGCCCTTTCCAGGCTCTGGCAAGATTAACACTGGAGCACTGGTTAGCTTCTCCTTCAAACTCTGGAAGCTTGTTGACATCGATCATCCCAGACAAAAGGCACATCCTGAATGGTGTCTATGTAACTGGATGTGTTCCTGGGACCAGATTGATCTCAAAGTCAAACTCTCGGGGTGGAGGAACACCAGGAAACTCCTCAGGAAACACATTTGCAAAAACCTGGACAACAGTCACCTCCTCGAGACTAGGACCTTTCGCCTTGGTAGCCACAACGGTATCCACCACATGAGCTAAGAACGCCTCACATCCCTGTCGTAACAACTTATCTGCAACCATAGCTGATACCAGACATGTCAGAAGAATCTTCCTGTCTCCCTGAAAGATCCACATCTCTCCGGCATCATCAAACACCGCCTGCTTGGGACCTCAGTCCAAAAAAACCATATACTTCTCTAAGGTATCCATCCCAAGGATAACATCAAACCTGTGCATATCAAGTGGTATGAGATCCACTTGAATGTGGTGTCCCAAGAAAGACAAGACACAAGATGGACACCCTTCTTGAAGCAACGAGGAACCATCAAGAGGGTTTCCAACAACAAACTATCCTTCTTGCGACTAACAGGTAAACGACAGTCTTAAGCATACTATAGGCGATAAAAGAGTGTGTAGCACCCAGGTCAACCAGAACAGATATAAAGCAAGAAGAAGACATATCAGAATGAAATAACTCCATCTGACATGTCACCACTCGCGGGTTGACTATCGCCTCCAGCTGACTCATAGCATAGAATCGAGTTGTTGCTTGCTGTCCGCGACCTCTGCTTCCTTGAGCAGACGATCCAGCTTGAGATGCTTGACCGCGTCCTTGTCCCCTGCTACTACTGGGTTGTTTTCGATCTGACCCTTGCTGATTCTGCCTCGGCTGCTGCGTCACTTCAATGTCTCTACTTGGGCAATTTGACCTCAGATGCTCGATCTGACCACAACGATAGCATGCCCTTTCTTCAGACCGTCGTCTAGATGGCCCTGTCACTGCTACTAAAATTGAAAACCTTGGCTCCTTAAAGCCACCAAACCTCCGTCCCTAGAACTGAGCATGCCTCTTCTTAGATACGGATTCTCTTTTCTCCCTGACTGACTGTTCGATCCTATGTACATATTCCACAATCGTAGCAAGCCGTTCTCTGTCTCCAACGCCAAAACTGGTGTTGTCAGCTCAGAACTCAGACCTTTCTCGAAACGTCTGGTCCGCTCTTCATCTGTTGTTGCCATGTGAGGACAAAGCCTACAGATCCATGAACTTGGCTTCATACTCGGTGATGTTCATCATTCCTTGGTGCAGGCTCTCGAACTGACTGATCTTCTCGTCCAGATACGTCCTTGGAAAGTACATGGTGATGAACTCGTGCCGGAACACTTCCCAACATATCACCTCACCGGGCCGCTTCTCTTCCTCAATGGTCCACCGGTGACCAGCACTACCTTTCAGAAGGTAGACAACGTGCTTTACTTTGTCCGCTTCGGGGATGTCGAGGATCCGGAAAGCCTTCTCAAGGCTTGTCAGCCACAGATCTACATCTGTTGGATCAGCCATTCCTGCATAACCCGAAGCTCCAACTCGGCGAAGCCGCTCGAAGGTCTTCCCAATACCTGATGTTTCACCATGGGGAGCCTATGCTCGCGGAGGAGGCACTGGCAACCGCTCAACCATGAGATTCATCATAGCCATCATATGCCCCAAAAGTTGATGGTAGGCAGGATGTTAAAGAATGGCTGGGTTAGGTTGGGGGACCTCAGGCACCCGATCTTCATGTGCCTGCCCTACAGCTCCATCAACCGATGCAGCATCGTTGTGCTCAGCAGTGTGTTCTTCATGGTTTCTAGACATCTTGGCTTTTCTTCCGCTGAGAGCAGAAGATGATTGTGAGAAAATCTTGAAAACTCATAAGACCAGACTCAGACTAGTCCTAAATCCATGTAGACTCATTGAACCTAAAGCTCTGATACCAAACTTTGTGGCAACACATCCCACTATCACAGAGACAGCAAGGTGTTACGCAAAAACGTGCGGAAATCACCATAACCACAGATTATCAAAAACATTGGTTAATTAAAACTGATTGCAGAAAACTAATAAGCTGAGAAACTATTACATTCTGGTCCACATCCTGCAAGAAGACGGGTTATATACATTTATACAAGCCTTGGAACATGTTCCCAGTTTAGAGCAACAGCTGTCTTGTCATCACATGAGTTCATTACCTATTTATTCATACATAAAGGCCCACATCCGGCCAACAGCAGGATATACAAAACATCTATAGCTGTACATCATTAAACAACATCAAAACATCACCAAGGACCTGAGAGTACACGGATGACTCTAGACTCTACTACAAAACATCCCAAACCAACATGTCCATCGCTTGCCTCCTATTGTTCTTCTTGCTGCTCGGCCGCAACTCCGCGACCACCACCATGTCTAGATCGACCACCTAAAAAGGGTGTAAACCAACAGGGTGAGACAATCGAACATTGTCCCAACGAGAAATATAACTCCCTGCCGAAACTACAAAACTTCAAGAAGATAAAGCAGATAATTGATATAATAAGAGCAGTTATAAAATAAGGTTGTTCATACTTAGAAAAACTTACCAGATGTACTCAGACATCTATCCAATTATTCTTTATGAAACATGATTAACAAGGTAAGATACATAAAGCTTACCACATATGAGAAGTATATAAGCAACTGCAAGATATAATGAAGTTAACTACACAAACAAGGCCTCAACCAATGTTTTGTGTTTGTCTTAAGCAGTAAATACTAAACAGATGGATTACGTATTATTATGCCTTGAGGAAAGGAGTCGTACCGCTCAGATCCAACCTTCGGTTGCGAAACCCAAGTCGGTGCCATACAAGGTCAATGAAAGAGTCGGAATCCACGACCTCACCCTTCGTGGTCAGTGCACGAAACAAAAGCAGGAACGTAGTCTCATGCTTGAGTGGCCTTAGCCATAGGGTCATCTCTATAGGCTACCCTTTCTAGCCCGCCTCAGTACAGGTCTCGGCGCTAGTATATTTGAGCCATGAACAAACATGTTCATGCTCCAACACATTGAGCCATGGGCTTACTCACCATGCTCTTCATATACATATATATCTGAGTCTACAACTGTAGATGCACTCATTTTCCTCTCTATTTAAGGCTAGGAGTAACCACACATATTCAACAATATGCGCTTCCAGGTTAGCCCGTAGGAGAACCTATTTCACCATCACCAGCTACTGACGATGATGGATCTATGGCTAGGGCAAACTATATGATATATCCCACTGTGATTAATTAGTATCTTTTATATGGATTGCAAGATTCAACCAAGTTGTATAGAATGCAAACTATAACAGGAAATAAACAACATAAAGCTCAACATTATGCTTTTATTGAAATCACATCAACCTGATCCATTTCAAGGATCCAACATCACATGTTACCACTTGGCCCCTTGCCAATCATCCAGATCCATCTCAGGGATCATCACACACCATGGGATCTCAATCCCTCATCATATATTGCCTCTGCCTTACAAGACTTACATCATCATCACATCATTCATGCAATCTCATCAACAAGAGTGACTATCAAAGTGATGTTATTCATCACATATTTCTCATAGCCCTTTCATGGCTACTCATCACCTGCATGGTTAGTGTATACAATAATCATAGGTTCAACAGAAAGACTATGCTTACCAATATAGACTGACATTAAAGATTCTATACTTATCAATCATACATCAATTGATGATCATGTGCATAAGACACATCATTAAACAAACCACTTATGTGCTTACCCTTATTTCAACTGATACTCATATGTATCGAGTACATTACTAAGCAACTCACACTACATACTTATCATTTCCCTTAGCGTCATACAGATAATCATGATGATCAAGTTCATGCATATAGTCATCTTAGATATAAAGGACAAACGTTACCATCACCATTACCATTAAGTGAGCAAAGAATCACCATAGAGTTAAGCAAGATATATATATATATATATATATATATATATATATATATATATATACAACACTCTACTTCCCATGCAACGTGAAACCCTCACTATATGCGCTAGGAGCCCTCACTAGAGGTACCAAGGACCCTCACTAAAAAGATGTATCGAGCCACCTGCCCTCACCAAAGAACAACACACACAGCCCTGCGACGCTGCGTTGCCACTAAGGCAACCAAGCGTGCAACGCGGCGTCACATGAGGGGTATCGCGCGTCGGGGGGGGGGGTATGTCGGGCACTCAACACTATCGGGAAACGCCCGTCACAACTCGCACTATCGGCCGATACAAAGGCAGTGTGACGCCCGTCACAAGGTAGCCCAGCAACGCCCGTCACAGGGTGATTATCGGCCGGGTCACACTACAAAAGGATAACGTCTAAGAGAGACAACTCAACCATATATTGTGCAACCAACTGATCAAGGCGTAACGGCCGTCACAAGATAAGGATGAGGTTGTGATGCCCGTCACAGATCAGAGTATATCGTCCATCACAATGGCCTACCCCCTCACTTGTATCGTGCAAGGCTAGGTCAAGAGGGTTGTCGGGCAGCACCTCCCTAAACCCATTTCAACCAAGGTACAACTCACCAGGTCATCTTCTTCCTCAAATACAAAGGCACCCGAAACCCTAGGAAGATGGCTCACCTCAAACAACTAAGAAAGAGGGGTCTTGCACATCAACTATCCCCAAACGGGCAACACAAAGGAACCCTAAAAAGAGTCGCCACCATAACCAAGCTCACCCTTCTAGTCCATGGTGAGAGGAGAGTATAGCTCAAGCAACTAGAACACAAGCTCACCTCAATCGGCTAAGAGAAAGAGGGGTGTTGCTCATGATACTAGAGGCTCAAGCTCACTCCTCTAGACCAAGTAGAGAAAGGAGTATTGCTCCTCCTAAAACCCTAGTTCACATGGATCGGCCAACATGGATACTAAAGTAAGAATTGAGCTACTACCATGCATATAAACAAGATCATAGCAAGAGATAATGTAGTTAGGGTTAGAAGTTATGCAACTCGCCTAAAGCAAGCTCCAAGCTCCTAGATCCACGCACCACCAAGCAAGGAAGATGGAGACTCCAAGGCTATCGGCCACTAGCTTGCTCCTCCAAGGGGTGTCGGCCACCAAGCTTGCTTCTTCAAGGGAGTATCGGCCACCACTTCCTCTTCTTCAAGGGGATATCAGCCACCAACAAGCAAAGAGAGGGTTGTGTCATGCACCAAGGTGGAGAGGGACCAAAGGACCAAAGGAACTCCTAGCTAAGGAAAGGAACTTCCTATATAGAAGGGAAGGGAGGAGAAAACAAGGTTGGTCCAAGCAAGGTGTCGCTTGCCTAGGGACACTTGTCCTAGTGCACGAGCCACCACTCTAGAAAGCTCTATACACATGTCCAAGGTATGCACCAAGTGTCCACAAACAAGGTCAAGGTTAGCTCAAAGAGCATGGGCGACACAACAACAAGAACCTTGGGCGACACACCTCTTGCCATGGGCGACACACACACCTTGGCCGATACACGCACCACTTGGCCGATACAAGGCTCAACCAAAGTAAAGCAAGGCACCTCAAGGCCCAACAAGCTCAACTAGGCCCAAAAGAACTCAAGTAACGAGCCCAAGCCTTCCTTTCTACATAAGAGGAAGCAAAGAGAGAGAGGAACACCTCACAAGGTGACAAACTTGCCCACAAAACCCTAGACTTTGGGTGTTTGCAAGTAGCACCTCAAACTCTCAACAAAGCGCAACCAAACCCTAATCACCCCCAAATGTTATTAGCAAGCACCAAAGCACCAGGGTTAAGCAAAGCAAATAGGGTAAACCCTAAATGAAGGTCAGGGTCCTTACACATTTAATGATAAATGATGAGAATAAATAAGTATGATTGAATACTTATGATATCAATGTAAGCTCCTAGATGTGTGGAGCAATGAATTAGGTTTTGGATTGATAATATGAACTTGAAACCCTATTCGGCTATAAAGGGAAACCCTAACCCTAATAATGGGAAAGTTGTATTTCTCTTACTGAATAAGCCTTGTGAAACATGTTAAATACTTGTATAACAAGTATAATGCTTATGTGGTCTGATGACCTAATAGATAGTTGTTACCTAGTGAGAGGTGACAAGATGTTTAATGGGCCTTGTGATCCATGTGAATAAGTGTTGCCTAGGTGAGAGGTGACAAGATGCTTAATCAAACCTTGTGAACTATGTGAAATACTTGTACAACAAGTGAAATGAATACCTCGGTCTGAGGACATAGAAGTAATGGTTACCTGTTACAGAGGTAACAATGTTATGTGGTGATTTAAGGGTTTGAATACCCAGATCTAGTAATCATGATAATGATGATGTGAAGGGATGAGTATTCCCAGTAATGTGATAAAGGACTGAGATCCCAAGTGTTATGCATCTAAATGTGTTCCTAATATTTGAAAAGTACTTGATAGATGTATTATAGTTTTCTTTGTAGCATTTGTTTATGATTGATGCTTGTAACTTGTTTGATGCTAAAAGAATATTGTAGTGCACTTAATATATCATTAGAAACCACAAAATGTTACCCTGACCATAGATCCATTAATGTCATAATTTGCTGAATGGTGAAACGGGTTCCCCGCGGCATAACCCAGAATGCATATTTTTGAATATGTGGGGGGCATAAGCTTGGACGTCCATGTGTGAGCCGATCCCCTTACGAACTCGAAATAAATGGGGATTTGTCTGTGTGAAACCATATCCTGGCTTGAGTGTGACTTCGCTCGTAGACTCTATGTTGAGCACGCTGAACTTGCCCGTGGCTCAGGGTATGGCTATATGCCATGACTCAGTAATTTTATAACTGGGGACGGTTGTTAGTAGATTTTCCCCTAAGAGAGTACATGTTGACGTAGTAACTCTAAGCGATGATGCTTAGTACCCTGGCAAACTCTTTTTGCAGTGATACGAGATGTCCTACCAGCAGATGACACGAGATATCCTATTGAACCTATGTGGTCTCGTACTGACCGATACAACTGAGGTTATGGCAACCGGCTCTCCTATTGACCTTGTATGATACCGAATTGTGAGAAGTTTGTGGTCGGTTGGAGATGAATGGGGTATACTTCATCTCCTCAGGGCATAAGTGTGATTGTTAAATCTGTTCAGTCGTGTAGCATATTTGTTTAAGGATCGAATACGGAAAACATTGTTTGATGTGTAATTCAGTTATACATCTTAGTTTTATAGATGTTGTCTATATTCCTTTACATTCCTTGTAAAGTAGATAGATGGTTTGTTATTCTATCATGGGTAGATGCATCATTTTCCTTAAATCAAAGAGATTACTTTGTTCTATTCATATAATGATTAATTCTATTTTTTGATATAAAATAACCCCTGCTCAGTTTTATAATACTTATCTGTGATAATAATATGGTCAGTGGAGAATTATATCTCTCGCTGGGAAAATTGTCTCACCCCGTGGGATCCACAATTTTTAGGTGGAGGTGCACGAGGCGGTGGAGACCTTTCTGCATAGGAGAAACAACAGATGAGGCAGTAGTTCCAGTTCAGGTTGAGTGTATTGTTTGTCATGTCTTGTAGATAGAAGTCCTATGTGTACTCTTAAGTCCTTGGAGTCAGTTCGCAATGGTTTCGTGAACGATCTAAGATTTTGACTTGTATGCCTCGAGGTTTTATGTTGCTACATTACATGTGTTGATAGAGAAACTATTATATGTTGTCCTCAAGATGAGATGAAATAGTGTTGTACAATGTAAATCCTGTTATGAATAAGATTTGGATCTTTCAGTAAGAGTTTTTTGGTAGAGGATCTCCTTGCAAAATGTTTTTTAATTTTAGTGATTTTTGTTAATCCACTATTTATGATAATTTTGCATAATTAGTAATGATTTGGTTGTCGGTTTGATGACGGTCATTACACCAGACTTGCTTGTAATTGACTTTCCTCAATCGTTTTTCAATTAATGCAAAGATTAATCCTTATTCCAATCGAATTGAACAAGTGAAACGTGAAAGTTTTCTTCCAAGCGGGCAAATCCTTATTTCCTCAATTGCCAGAACTGTGAGACACCCACTTCACCAAGTGAACCGGTCGGTTGGCTCACACCAGCCAATCGGCTCACAAGGGTGAACTGGTCGGTTAGCAGTCCTGACATTGCCAATGCAGTCTCTAATCAAACTGACACTCTAACCATCTAGTTCAACACTTGAACTTGATAGTTCTGAGTCCAGTCAGTCAATTGTATGTTTAATTGAGTACCTAAACACCTTTAGTCTCAATCTAAATATCATTCATGGACAGTATCCTCTTCCAGGGGTATCTTATGTGTGTGACCCTATAGGTTCCAATTTACGTTGGCAGTGAATGTTCATAACAACTTATGACATCATAAGCAATGAGTGAAATACAAAAACTCATCATTGCTACCCCAGTAACTCAGAAAGTTAGAGAACAACTTCAATCTACAATCTATGATTAGTGTTACCGTGATCGTATAGTTCTTTTGTCATTGACATCCGGATTGAACTCGTGGCATGGAACGTCATCCTCTTCAACATTCAATCCATGTTCCTTGACCTAGAGCAGATTGTCTGAGATGCATGTGAATTCACATATCATATATTGAATCACATAAGTATGGCCATACAATTCTTAGTCTCGCTTATCAAGGGGCCTTGGATATCATACTCCTTGTAGGAGGGACAAATCCCATATCTGTCACTCACAGTCAAGTCTCCATGTGTCTAAGTCACCCAATCATCACAGTTATAACAACTCATATTTCAGGACTGCGTTTGATGATATCAAAGTATACCCAATCACATGTGATGAGTGTAGTGATTTCAGGTCTAAGAACCACAATCACCACCATCACTATGAGAGACGATTGTGACTACCATTCCATGGTATCCATGTATCACTCTCATGGTGGGTCTGTCCGATATATTGTTCTCTAACATATATCTTTGTGCTTGACTTGATATCACATATCATGACTAATGAGACTTTGTCATCAGTCAACACACACTCTAGTCTTATGTATTATTGTTGTCTATTTTGCTTCTACAGTAATATCCGACTAGGGACATAACAAGAATGTATGTACTCTTAATATACATATGGTCTCATTGTTCAGGTCATCAACCTGAAGACATATGTCATCGAGTCACATCATTCTTTAGGCATCTATCATGTATGTGTCATCATCTCATGAGTGAGACAAACATAATAGACGGAATTACCTTTATCATTACCAAATCAAGTATTATATGCCTCATTGCAATCATCATATGATTGGCTATCTAGACATACTATACCAATAAAACAATCATCCGATCGACAATATTGTGAACCGAGAGTCATTCGATCGACAACATTGTCGCCTGATAAAAGTTCTGGAAACTTTGCATTTAACGAATATTTTAGTCGTTGCAACCAAACTATTTTCTACCTAATGGCTAGTTAAGTACTAAGAACACTCTAAAGACTCCTTAAAAACGTCCCTAGACACTTGCAAACCATTCCTATAAATAGGAGAGGCCTTAAGACACCTAAAACACACAAACTACACTTGAGCATTCACTATTGAGAGTAACAAAGTTAAGATTCACTTACTATCTTCTTCCTTGTGCTCTAGAGTTGTGTCTTATAGCTACAATCTCCTAGTCACCACATATAGCCACGTCCATCTTAAGTGGATAGGAGATCTATACGCTTCATATAGGATGAAAACGATGTACTTTATTGGTTAAGTATTTTCTTTGTTTCAATCTATTTCTTTTACATTGTACTTTGTTCTCCTTGACTACTTCTAGGGTTGGGGGTCATTGAAAGGAGGTTGTTTGGTGCTACTTCAACAAAGTGAAGGTTGTTCCAAGGTGTACTTGAGGTTACTTCAAGTAGGCTGCTTCAAAAAGGTTGAGGCTACTTCTAGGTGAAGGATATCTCAAGGTGGTGGAGCTACTTCAAATAAGTGAAGGTTGCTCCAAGGTTGATTGAGGTTACTTCAAGAAGGCTGCTTCAAAGGAGGTTGGAGCTACTTTTAGGTGAAGGCTATCTCCAGGTGGTGGAGCTACTTCAAGGTGGTGAAGGTTGCTCCAAGGTTGCTTGAAGTTACTTCAAAAAGGCTGCTTCAAAGAGGTTGAGGCTACTTCAGGGTGAAGGCTATTTCGAGTGGGAGATGATTGTATTTTGTTGTAATCCTTACGAGGTAAATAAAATAAATTCACTTTCAAAATCTCAATTGGAAACAATTGGGTAGTGAGTTGTCAACCTTTGATTTAAAGGTTGGAACCACTCTAAATCAAAGTATCTTTCTTATTTTCTCATCCTTCTTTGGTTGAGTGTTTAATTATTTTTAAAGTACCAAAAGCTCTATTCACCCCCATCTAGATCTTTCAACTTAGTGGTAAAGCCTCATAGAGCTAGACATTTCCACAATAGACCCATAGAGAGAAGGGTTTCATCCCTATCCAATTGAATTGGGGGGAGTTCAACAGCTCGACCGCAGATATAAAACTTGTTGGTAGTGTTGGTACACCTAACAGACAGGAAGCAACATCAAAGACCTTACATTGTGATTGTGATGGGGACTCCACTAGTAGTCTTAAAAGGTATCAAAAAATTGTCATAAAAATGCTATGTATCATACTTATGTGTTTTCCTGCTTGTTAACAAAATTCCATCCAGCAAAATAGCTATATGCACTGCACATACGCATACATCATTGTTAACATAAAATTTTCAAATTTCAATTGGCAATTATTGAATTGCAACGAACAATATTCAACTTTGAGCTGCGAAATTGGTGTGAATGTGGTGGAGAAAGATGTGATCCAGAATCACGTCTAGAACTGATTTGCTAAAATATGAACCTACATATGCCAAGTAATACAGTTTTCAATGAAACTGGAATAAAGTGAAGGATCAATTAGAATGTGGAAGTTTCCTATTGTTAAGAGCGATTTAAATTGGTCATTGCTTTACCTTTTTACAGAAACCGACAAGTTTTAAATTGCACCGGCCGTGTGTCTGGTATTTTGACCTCTAAATACCATAAGTTGTAAATTAAAGATTTCTTTTATCATCCTAAATTATACACCACCAAAACAATTCGATTTATCACACCACAATTTCAATTTTTGGGAGTTCCACAGCCGTTCAATAATGCCGATATTGGTGAACAACACCGACATATGTCAACCAATGATCGCACAACCATGATAAAAATTACCTATGCCAAGCTTCTAAACCATTTGCACACTTCTATCTATGATAACTATAAACCAAAAAGTAAAGGAAAACTACTGTCTTTTTTGAGAGCTAAATGAAGAACAGTTGATGTAATTTGATTAATCACTTGCACAGAAGAAATTCCAATGTAAGTTTGCAAAAATTTCACACTGTCATGGACACTAGCGAGATGCTCATCTGGGCCGCATACAGAAAATTCAGCAAGAGGTGTTAATTTACTGTGAGATGTGATATGGACACTAGCGAGATGCTAGCACCGCTATTCCAGCCACACAAGACGGGACTAGTGCTAGTGGTGGGAACTTATGCCTTCTTGGGGGACTTGGCAGCCTTCTTGGGGGATTTGAGCGCTTTCTCCTCGGAGTCAGACTTGGAGGACTTCTTAGGGAGAAGCACCTGGTGGATGTTGGGAAGGACACCACCGTAAGGGATAGTGACACCAGACAGCAGTTTTCCGAGCTCGTCGTCGTTCCTCACGGCCAGGAGAACGTGGCGGGGGGTGATTCTGTTCTTCTTGTTGTCCTTTGCAGCGTTTCCAGCGAGCTCCAGGACCTCAGCAGCGAGGTACTCGAGGACAGCCGCGACGTAGATGGGGGCGCCGGAGCCAACACGCTGGGCGTAGCGGCCCTTCTTCAGGTACCGCGCAATCCTTCCGACGGGGAATTGGAGCCCAGCCTTAGCGGTCCTGGACACCGCCTTCTTCCTCGCGCCACCTTTGCGGCCAGCAGCACCCTTGGCAGCCTTTCCGGTCTCCATTTCTTCTGATTGGGAGGATGGACGACGAAATCACGATGACGCACACGATTTCTGGAGTGCGAATGCTCTAGATGCCTAAGGTAGTCCCTGCCGCAAGTTATTTATATGCGTAGGAGCGGAGTTCATCTGGACGGTCTAGATTCCGCATAATTCTGGTACACGGACGGGATCGCGAGGAAGTAGCGATCCGCGGGTTGTGGCCTTCAGCCAATGAGGATACAGGGTTGTTTCGTTGCTCCCAACTCCCCAGCGGCGGCGCGTAAACGTTTTCGAGAAATAGCGCGCCGGACACTGGTAACTGTTTTCGTTTGAACTTTTTGAATTCACAAGATGAAAACCGTGGATTTTCACCTGCACGTGTTGGGCTCTCTTTGTGCCCAGAAAAGAAAAATGCATTATCGATTCCCGGGATATAGGCGGAATTATAGATCATGGAATATGGAATTAGGGGTTTTAATAGGAAATATAAGAATTCGAAAATTCATGCTGGTAAAACCTGGCTGGAAGTGGCTGGAATGCGGTTGAACTCCATTTGAAAGTTTTTTAACCCTGTATCATAACTTCAAACCTCTATCGGCCAGTCATGAGTGGCTCAACAAATTAATGAACTCAAATTATATTTTAAAACTTCCATAATGAGTTTTCTACAAGTCCAAAATTCCGGCTCTGATAACTTCTCTATAGCTTTGTAAGTATCTTCAAAATCCTCATGCTCTCTTATAAAATGAGCACAAAATGGGTTACAAACTAATTAACAATGTCTGCAATTTATATTTTATTAATGTGATGAATAAAAAATGAATAACTAACAAGATGCACGGGATTACACATTTACATTGAACATACATTGGAAGATTTTCATATTTGTGTTCATAATGCTATCCAAATCATATTATGATATAAGCATATTAATGTAAACTTAGCTTTATTTTTTATTATGTTTATATGCATATTTGAAACATAGGTACCAACACATGACTATATTTGTGTTCTCTTAGTTATAGTATAACAATTTCTTATGCCATTAATAGGGGATGACATGGAATTATGTGGTGTATAACGTATCTTACTACTTGTATATATATAACTGAAATCCTTGAACTAAATGACAATCATGGGGAGGTATGACAATTCAGGCTACAACAAACCAGAAAAATATAACTAACATTCACCTAGTATAATTGATTCCAAGTCCAGAAACATTGAATATTCTTAGTGCATTCTCTCTTGTTAGATTCATGTGAAATTGGCATCTTTGGTCCTTGTAGGCATCTCGATTGGAAAATTCTCAATTGAAATCAGTACTAGATTCTCGATTCTATTACAAAATTATATTATTCCCTCTTGATTTTTAATTCATATTATTTTACAAAAGTGATGAACGAATTTGTTATTAGCCTTATCCCTCGTGTTGAAGATCACTACATCTAAACTTAATGTTGAACATTGTTGAATGAATGAAATAATGGTTGGTTTTGATGTTGACACTAAAAATTTAAATATTGGGTAAGACGTATGACTCAGTATATCTGATAGGTCATATCCCCCAACCATGCTCAGTGGATAATGGACAATAGAGGTCTCCCAATATTGTTTACCCCCACGGGAGAAAGTGTCGTTCTTTCATAGAGGGGAGAACATTAGGCACCTAACTCTAATAAAGACAAAATATCATATCACATTTTCCAATGGATAAACCATTTCATTTTAAAAATCTTAATAGCAGTTTTGAGAATCTCTTTCTTATTTCTAATTACCACTTTGAATCGGTATACTCAATTGAAACTAGTATGGTAACTAGATCATCTTGTTGTTATTATCATAGTCCACCAAGAAAACTTACCTATATTTGATTACATAAATATTTATTTTAAAATAGCTCAGTAATTGAATTTAATACCAGCTTTGCTAGCCCATCTTCCCTTTGGGATTCTATGTGTGATTTTATTCCCTTTGAGAATTTATGGATAGGTAAAAGAGGTGTGTAGGAGATGTCCTATGTTGAAGAGTGAATATAATTATTATATATTTTAAAATTCTGATTATTATGTACAAACTTCTGTGATTGTGACGTAAACATGAATTGTAAAAAGATTTATTTAAAACATGAATTGTAAAAATATTTATTTATATTTTTTTGAATATCAATTATTTACAAGTAGTACGCATCTTGCCACTACAATATGCAGGGCCCTCTCACTCACTTTACAGTCGATGTAACATCCCTGACCTGGGTTATGTGTTAACCCTAGATGTTTTGCCTAATAAGGTTGAGTAGATTCTTAATCTTATCTTGGGAAAAGTAATTAGGGCTCATGAGAAATGTATGTTTCAATTTTGGTCATGTTTGAACAATGTTGAAGCAATGTTTGCTTATTTTGGACTAAAGTGCAAATTACCCAAGTTGAGGGGTTAAATTGCAAATGTTTCATGATAAGATGTTCCTATGATGTTGATACATCCTAAGAATGAATATGATGTAGTGGTATGTTTTTCACAAGCTTGGGCACCAAGATTAAGCTTGCAAAGCAATCCTTGTGCATTAAAACCTAGTTTTGGTGTAATGTGCAATTTACCCAAAACCTAGGGTTCAATATGCAAATTACCACTTCAATAAGGTCCCTAATGTTTCTTGGCATCATGTAGATCAAAGAAAATGAGAGGGGTGCCTCATTTGAATTAAGTTGGAGGAGAGAGAATCTTGATATTAAAATAATCAAGATTTAATCCTAAGTGAAACCCTAATTCAATTTAGGGCAAAAATGAATGTATTAATTAAAGGGCTTTCAAAAAAAATTAAAATGGTTGGATTCAGATGTGTGTGGATGAGCTTAAAGCCTTACAAAGGCACGAGCATATCCTAAGGAGGTGAAATTCCACACACCATTATTATAAGAAAAAGAATTTCCACTCAAATATGGATATTCTTATTATAAGGGTTAAGGTGCTTAATTTCTTGCTGGCCCATATTCCCTTCGGGAATCTATGTGTGATTTTATTCCCTTTGGGAATTTATGGATAGGTAAAAGAGGTGTGTAGGAGATGTCCTATGTTGAAGAGTGAATAGGATTATTATATATTTTAAAATTCTAAATATTATGTACAAACTTGTGTGATTGTGACATAAACATGAATTGTAAAAATATTTATTTAAAACATGAATTGTAAAAATATTTATTTATATTTTTTTGAAGATCAATTCTTTCAACTAGTACGCATCTTGCCACTACAATATGCAGGGCCCTCTCACTCACTTTATGGCCGCACCCCCCCAACCAAATCCCTATCAATTTCAAGGTAGATTGTTTATGCAACTCTGGTGGTGTGTTTCTTGTATTACGAGTTCTTTCCTTGTGGAGTCTCCTATTTATCATTGTCCACCCCAACCACTTTTGTTCTGAGTAGTTGGTGTGAGTTGGAGAAATAGAGGAGAGATGAGATGAGATGGAGTTAGGATATACATTTTCGATGATATCTGTGAGAATCTTACAGGTGCACTATATATGTGACACCCTGCGCCACAAAAGTGAGATTACTCAAAACAAAACCGCAGAAGAAAAATTAAACAAACATGTTACCGGAAAATACTAAATATTAAAACCATTTTCATAAAATTGTCAAACAACAAAAGCCTTTACATATGAGTTCTTTCATACCTCAAAGCACTTATTGTGTGTGCCATCAGTTTGTTACCAGAAAACCTGTTCCAGAACATGTATACATATATCCATTGTAACTGTACATAAAAGGGCACAAAACCCAACCACATATCGAAACCACATATACCTAAACATCTCCAAATACCCAAGTGTACAGGGACGACTCTAAGACTCTAACAAAAGAATACATCCAGCACTACTTCCAACCTTGTCATCTACTACCTTTTTTGCTGCTCCTCAACCTCTGTTGCACGATCTCCACCTCCTCATACACGTCCACCTAAAAAGGATGTGAGAAACCCACGGGGTGAGATTTCAAATCTTAGCGGGAGATATAAGTGTCCACCAACTCTATTATTATCACAGATAAAGATGATTTAAGAAAATAGTGTAGTTACAAGCATGGTAAGCATGTAATCATTATTAACAGAATAAGCACTTACTATTGGATTATGAAACATTTTAACATTATAAAAGGAATATGAAGAACATGTATATCTTCTACCAACACTATTATACAAAGTCAAGCAAGGCCTCATCCAATGTTTTTGTGTTTGATCATATACAAGTATACTACATGGCTGATTACATATTTTATTTTGCCCTGAGGATTTGAGTCGTACTACTCAAATCCAACCGATTACTGCTAAGTCGAAATAGGTGCCATACCAGGTCTAGTGGAAGATCCAGAATCCACGACCTCACCACCTCGTGGTCAGTACACGAGTGAAACTTGTAGTGACATCATCAGTTAGACTGCTTCCAGTGACATATAGTCCAACTATGCAAACCTAGCCCGCCTTGGTACAGGTCACGATGCTAGTGAAACTATACTACAGCCTGCAACCGCACTCTTCCATGGTATGGCCCGCAGCCAATCTTGTGTCACATATCACTGAGCTACGGCCTGAAGCCGCACTCTTCCAGGGTATGCCCCACAACAAATCATATGCCACATATCTTGGATGTAAGGGAATATTTGTCCTAACCCCCACATATTCAAAAATATGTGCTCCGAGTTAAACTCATTTCACCATTTGGCAAATGCTGACACTGAATGGATCTATGACACGGGTCAAGCTACATGATTGGGTTCCAATTGATTAGTTAGGCCATTTAAGTGTCTTTTAGCATCAATCAAGTTACAGTGTATAAACTTTAAACAAGTTCTACATAGATAAGGGCATAACACATTACCAGAACATATTTGAGCATATAAGGTGTGATCTCATCACATTATCACTTTATGCTTGTCTTTCCCCATGTTTTTTTATCACAAGTACCACATACTTTGACGTAGCAACCTCTCATCTCATTACTAAGAAGATTATCATTTCATATAAGGCAATAAGCCATCACTAGGTCATAAGACCATTTTCCTCCTCTTTTAATGATACCAACATCTCACATGCCTCATAAGGCCCATTCAAACATATCATAAACACCATAGCTCTTATCTAGTTGTGCATATCAAGTTGTGTTACCTGCATGGTTAGGGACTTGTGACAAGAAAGATAATACTTCATTATCACCACCATTTTATAAAGATTCATGTCATTCACATTACATCATTAGGGTTAGGAATCTCTTTAACTGATTAGGCTTTACAAGATTGGATCACAACCAAACTCAATCCATCACTTCCATCATTAATATGTTAAGAGATTACAAATTATAGAAAACAACACTCCTTCGTTGTCCATACAACCACCCCATAGGGTATTTGTAACATCCCAGGATTTGAGGCCTCAAATAAGTTGATCTTAAAAGGAATGATTGGACTACCCATATCACCAAGGTGTACCTCCTTTTTCGGGAGCCCGTCTCTAAAGAACTCCATAGTTAAGCATGCTCAACTTGGAGTAGAACTAGGATGGGTGACCAGTCGGGAAGTTTATCCTGGCGTGTGCGTGAGTGTGAATAAAGGGCGCAGTTAAGGCTAGTAGTGATCTGTGGAGCCAGTCATCATTCCTGAAACTCTACTAGAGCCTTGGGCAGTGGGCTCAGGCGTTACAAATGGTATCAGAGCCATAATGTAATGACCCGTTTTCAAATTAGTCATCTGATTAGGGTTTGCTTGGATAGTTGTATGCTTAATTAAGTTGATCATTGCTTAAAGCTTGATTAGTGATGGTAGTTAAATTTTCATGTTATAAATATAATGAGAAGTTTTAATCATACTTTGATCCACCTAATTAGGGTTAAGGTTTGGAAACCCTAATCGGCCCAAATTAGGGTTTTGATGACATATGAATACATAATTTGATAAGTATAATGTCTCACTAAATGATTTTTACTATTTTATGCGTAACTCTGATTTACTTCAAATTTGGATATGATTTGGATATATAAAATGTGAGCAACATTGGAATATATCAGAATTTTTGAAGAATGTTCTGACATGTTCATATTTTCATATTTATATAGCAGTGTGGTAATTGAATTTTATCTTTTTATTGACATATCCAATTGATCTCAAATTTTAATTGTGCTTGAAAAACACAATTTTAGACACCCTTTTAAATTGGCGTAATTTTTGGATGACTTTTGATCTCTACAGTGAGGGTGTCGGTCGAGTTCTGTGCAGGACAAACTCGACCGACCATGCTGTTGGCTGCAATATAGTAGTGTAGTATTTGATTTTTAGTTATTTAGTGGTAACTCCAAATAATCTAAAATTTTTACTGTATCTTAAACACACCATTTAAGACATTGGATTAAAGTTTAATAATTTTTAAATTATGTTTGATCTCTGAAACATGTGATTTCGGTCGAGTTTATAACTCAGCCGACCAACCAGTTTGAGCAAAATAAAAATACATTTAGGGGCTTGTTTGCAAATGTTCTAAGCACCTCAATTCATCTATATCACTAAACTAACATACAAGCAGCTCTCATAACTCGTCCTTCCTGTCAAAGAAACGAAATTCTTGGGAGAGAGGAGAGCTAGGGTTTTGAGTAGAGAAAGTGGAGGAGATGATGACCTAGGGTTTCTCTATCCAAGACATGTTGAAATCAAGTAAGTTTAGCTCCTTAGCATAGCATTTCATGGTGAATCTTCTCTCACATGTCAATATTCCGTCCCTCCCTTGATTTGATTTGAAATCACATCAAATATCTCCCTTTTCTCACTCTTTCTCTTCTAATCCTCATTTCTAGGGTTTCCGAGTTGAGAGGAGAAAGAATTGGATTCTTTTGCGAGAGTTTGATTGGGTTTCCAAAAATTCAGAGGTTGACTTCCATTTTTAAGGTGCTTGGCACCTGAGGTGAGTGTTTTTCTCCCTCCTAAGCTTTGTATTCATGTTGAAAGCCTAATTCAATCCGGCTAAAACAATCAGAAACCTTGTTTGTATATGTATGTGATTGGATTCGATTTGGGAAAGGTATTGGGGAATCCAATTTTACTGTTTTTGATTATTTTTCATTGATTGAAAGTTGATTAATTCCTGTATATTGATTGAGGATGCATGGGTATTCTTATGGGTAGATGACTATGGTATTTCATGTGAATTTTGCTTAAAAATCATCCCAATGGCGGATATGCTTGGATTTGAAATTGACATGTATAAAGTCGTATTTGACTTGTACTAGATTGAATTATACAAGTGCATTATTGAATGTTAATGGAGTTGAATGACCACATATCCTGATTAGGATTTTTTGTTGAGGAAGTGAATTAATTGATTCAATTAATCAATGTATACTTATGATTGATGAATGAAATGTGTGAAAATGGAAACTAGGGTTTTCATGTTTGTGAATAACCCTAATGAACCCTTGAGTCATGATTGGATTACTAAATGATATGATTCTTATGATATGTTGAACTAAGGAATGACTTCTTGAAAACCCTAAAAGTTTATTACTAAGAAAATTATGAGTGATAAAGCTAGAACTTGTATATGATATTTGAAATGTGATCAAATGCTGAAATTGAAAGTATTAATACTTCAATTGAATATGATGAGTCTTACTATATCATCTAAGTCTAGTGCATTTGTTTTAGTATAATAAAGAATGATCATTGTTGATTATGAGAATGACATTAGTAGTCAACGTCAAGGTACACTTATCTGAATATAAGAGACAATATGAACAAGATGTACTTAATGGTGATTGCAAGATAAAGATGAAACTAATGAAGATAGTATGATGAAGTATTTAATCTTTTATTTAATTACATATGGATTAACCCAAATTAAATAAAATATACTAGGAATTGTACTTTGATAAATGTTATGTAGAAGAGAAGCTTTGCATGTAAAGTGAATCAAGAAAGATTGGTCCAGATAATGTAATGAACATGAAATGAAAGAAGTTGAGACTACTGAGTATAAAATGATGGAAAAATATAGGAATTAGTAGATGATTCTAAGAATGTAACTCTTACCCTAAAATGATGAGTTTGATGATGCTAATGAATGGCAATCTCAAATGGGTGATTAAGAGATGTACATGATTGTAGTGAATTCAACTAAATGATGAAACTCAAGTATTTGAATTGACTTACAAGAATGTGTTCTTGTATTGTGATTGTTTGATAGAATACTTGTATTATGAGAATGAACCAATTTGATGGAATTCAAATGATAATCAACATGTGTTTACTAGTAACCCCATATGAAGAATGTGAAATAAAAGAGGAAGAGAACTAAGTCGGGTATGCATGTATATGCATGAAATTTGTTGGCATCTATTCAGATTGGATGGAACAGGCATATGTTGTAAGATAAATCCATTCTGAGTATGAGGAATGATACATGATATCTATATGCTTTTATTGTTGCTAGTTTTAATGCCTCTGCTAATATTTGTTCATAATCGTGATATACAATGAGTTGATAAGATTTATGTTGAAATGGAATTTAATATGCACTCCTTACATTGAGAAACCCTGATAAGGGTAAATGTTGCATAATGAGATTATGTCTAGGGCTGAAGGCCCAGTGATGATGATAAAACCCTGATGGGGTAAATAATGGACAATAAGATTATGTCTCTGGCAGAAAGCCCACTATTGATGATTGCTATGAGTTGATGCAGAAGATAGAAATAATCATATTTGTTGCAATCTATAGACTTATTGTGCTTCTTGCTTTGATCATTGCCCTTATTGATAAAGTTAATCTGTTTCATGTTATTATAGTTACGCGAGAATACACAGATATGATATATGATGTTTTGAATTCTTTTAAGATGACTGAAAGAGATTAATAACAAGTGAAATGATTGAACATCTAGTTAGGTGCCCTGAACACTGTGAGTTTTCCCCGATGACCACACTGGGGAAACAAAACGGATCTCCTTGTAGTAATCGATGAATTATGAGAAGGATTTCCGGAGTGTGGATCGAGACCTTAAAGGTTAGACCACCAGGATTTAGGAGTGAGTCATCTGGAGTGGCTCTGGCCCTACATCCTTGTTGTGAAAGTCTATGTCCAGATGGAATAGACTCTGTTGAAATGAAATATGTGAAATGTGAAATGAAAAATATGTGAAATATTGTGATATGTGATATATTTTTTTGTGGGTTCCTATCTCGTGTACCCGAGATGAGGACGTGAGCCTCTTTAGGCAACCCTGAGGTGGCCAGGGTCTGTTGTTGATATCTTAGGGTGGCCGGATAAACCCTAAGATAGTGACGGTGAGTCGTTGACATGAGAATCAGGCGTGGCGACTTCTACTTGGTGAGGTACAAGCCAAGTAGTTTCAGGGCAAATGAATAAAAGATGATAAGCCGTGTAGAACATGATTTGAATGATTATTACATTCCTTGTGCTGCTAGTTGATGATTTGTCATTTTTGATTAAGCTTCATGTTGTGGAAAGTAATCATGTTGCTATGGACATTTCCTATTTCATATTATGATCTGTCATTCTGACAAGTTATAAATGTTGAATTTATATTTATTCTGAATATGAGTTGGATTGCTTGCTATTTGATAGTATTGTTTGGTAGATATGTATTATGTGTACTTCAGCTTCCGGACTGCAGGATGTGTTCCTGGTCCGGCTGGTGGAGTGTCACAAAGATAATGTTATTTTTATGTATTGATTCAAAAATGCTTAGAACTTATCTTATTTCACATGTAGTAGGGCTCTTAATCTAAACTGAGAAGTATCTGCTGATTTGTTCATAGACATGCTCTAAAAGATGTTTCAAAGTTATAATTGGTTTAAGTGTTTATATTATCTGTTGGATTATATTACCATTGTAAGATAGATTTGACTCATGATAGAACTATCTTCTAGACTTTTCAATATCTGCATGTTTTTGTTAAGTTATTATACTTAATCTGATGTCGATGCATGTACCTAGCTTGAGTGGGAGGTATCCACTCACTGGGGCTCTATATGAGTCTCATGAGGTTGTTTCAAATGTTTCTAGGTATAATGCTATCCAGCGGAGAGGTCGTGACAAAGAAGATATAAATAGTATAATCTAGATAGATTAGAATGTCCCTGTACTCTCTCTTTCCCGGGATGGGTTGTAGATTAAGTTTGTTCATCAATGTACATGTATCTGATGTAAACTGAACCGCATATGAGAACAAGATTTGATTCTGGATTCAACGAAGTTGAATATGATTGTGATACCTGCATGTAATGTCCTTGATGTGACATTGATTTCTGAGTTTGTGAATAAAGAAAAAGGAAAAATTTATGTGTGTTTTACGTATAATGTTTGATCGCCTTTGTCGAGAATTCATTGTTTATTTCATAATCTGGGTTTAGGTTTTGGGATTACCTCTAATGGTTGGTATTTGTGCTGATCAAAAGAGTGGGTCCTGACAGATGTGGTATCAGAGCCTAGGTTAGATGAGTCTACATGGACAATAGGATCTAGGAATAAATGATAATGTGGATGTTGAATATAACCTGAATGATGTGCATACTGACTGAACTCAGTATCCAGATACTCTGGTCAAGTATTTGCGTATTGAGCTAAGCTAGTATGGAACTGCCGACTATACTTCTTCTGGATGCCCTGACCAAGTATCCAGATGAACATAGTTTGGTAGTATAATAAGATGCATGATGAAAAAGAGAAGAATGGCGATAAAATGGTGAAAGAGAAAAGGATTTTATAATTCAATATGGAACCTATGGAAAGCAAAAATTTCATATAATAAAGATGAAAGCTTAGTGGATTATGAAAATAATCTCTAATGAGTTTGAGTCTAAGTATGAAATATGAAATTGTGAGAAAAATCTATGAACTAAGATGCACACTAGATGATCTTCTTTATAAAGGAAATTGATGAATGCTGATGATAATATGTGAATGAGTCATAATCTTAATCCATGAGATACACAATAAAAAAAAATGTGAAAGGTGATGTGAATTAGATCTTGATAAATGATGTATTACCAATATCTTTGAAGTAAGTGTTTGTAATACTCAAGGAGAGATGTGATGATTACAAGGGAAGAAATATTCATTTAATGCAAAAAGAAAGTGTCATATGAAAGAAAGATAAAATGAAAGTCTTTATAATTTGATGCTCAGATAGGTGAACAATTAGATGATATGATATTCTTCCATATCTTTTATTGGATTTTGGGATGAAATCCTAAAAGGAGGGAAGAATTTGTAATGACCCGTTTTCAAATTAGTCATCTGATTAGGATTTACTTGGATAGTTGTATGCTTAATTAAGTTGATCATTGCTTAAAGCTTGATTAGTGATGGTAGTTAAATTTTCATGTTATAAATATAATGAGAAGTTTTAATCATACTTTGATACACCTAATTAGGGTTAAGGTTTGGAAACCCTAATCGGCCCAAATTAGGGTTTTGATGACATATGAATACAGAATTTGATAAGTATAATGTCTCACTAAATGATTTTTATTATTTTATTCGTAACTCTGATTTACTTCAAATTTTGATATGATTTGTATATATAAAATGTGAACAATATTGGAAAATATCAGAATTTTTGAAGAATGTTCTGACCTATTTATCGGTTGAGTTTCAAACTCGACCGATCATATTTTCATATTTATATAGCAGTGTGGTAATTGAATTTTATATTTTTATTGGCATATCCAATTAATCTCAAAATTTAAATGTGATTTAAAAACACAATTTTAGACACCCCGTTAAATTGGCGTAATTTTGGATGACTTTTGATTTCTACAGTGAGGGTGTCAGTCGAGTTCTGTGCAGGACAAACTCGACCGACCATGCTGCTGACTGCAATATAGCAGTATAGTATTTGATTTTTATTTATTTATTGGTAACTCCAAATAATATAAAATTTTTAATGTATCTTAAACACTCAATTTCAGACATTGTCTTAAAGTTTCATAATTTTTGTATGAAGTTTGAGCTCTAAAACATGTGATTTCGGTCGAGTTTATAACACAGTCGACCAACCAGTTTGAGCAAAATAAAAATACATTTAGGGGCTTGTTTGCAAATGTTCTAAGCACCTCAATTCATCTATATCACTAAACTAACACACAAGCAGCTCTCATAGCTCGTCCTTCCTGTCAAAGAAATGAAATTCTTGGGAGAGAGGAGAGCTAGGGTTTTGAGTAGAGAAAGTGGAGGAGATGATGACCTAGGGTTTCTCTATCCAAGACATGATGAAATCAAGTAAGTTTAGCTCCTTTGCATAGCATTTCATGGTGAATCTTCTCTCACATGTCAAGATTCTGTCCCTCCCTTGATTTGATTCGAAATAACATCAAATATCCCCCTTTTCTCACTCTTTCTCTTCTAATCCTCATTTCTAGGGTTTCCGAGTTGAGAGGAGAAAGAATTGGATTCTTTTGCTAGAGTTTGATTGGGTTTCCAAAAATTCAGAGGTTGACCTCCGTTTTTAAGGTGCTTGGCACCTGAGGTGAGTGTTTTTCTCCCTCCTAAGCTTTGTATTCATGTTGAAAGCCTAATTCAATCCGGCTAAAACAATCAGAAACCTTGTTTGTATATGTATGTGATTGAATTCGATTTGGGAAAGGTATTGGGGAATCCAATTTTACTGTTTTTGATTATTTATCATTGATTGAAAGTTGATTAATTCCTGTTATATTGATTGAGGATGCATGGGTATTCTTATGGGTAGATGACTATGGTATTTCATGTGAATTTTGCTTAAAAATCAGCCCAATGGCGGATATGCCTGGAATTGAAATTGACATGTATAAAGTCATATATGAATTGTACTAGATTGAATTATACAAGTGCATTATTGAATGTTAATGGAATTGAATGACCACATATCCTGATTAGGATTTTGTGTTGAGGAAGTGAATTAAATGAGTCAATTAATCAATATATACTTATGGCTGATGAATGAAATGTGTGAAAATGGAAACTAGGGTTTCCGTGTTTGTGAATAACCCTAATGAACCCTTGAGTCATGATTGGATTACTAAATGATATGATTCTTACGATATGTTGAACTAAGGAATGACTTCTTGAAAACCCTAAAAGTTTATTACTAAGAAAATTATGAGTGATAAAGCTAGAACTTGTATATGATATTTGAAACGTGATCAAATGCTGAAATTGAAAGTATTAATACTTCAATTGAATATGATGAGTATTACTATATCATCTAAGTCTAATGCATTTGTTTTAGTATAATAAAGAATGATCATCGTTGATTATGAGAATGACATTAGTAGTCAACGTCAAGGTGCACTTATCTGAATATAAGAGACAATATGAACATGATGTACTTAATGGTGATTGCAAGATAAAGATGAAACTAATGAAGATAGTATGATGAAGTATTTTATCTTTTATTTAATTACATATGGATTAACCCAAATTAAATAAAATATACTAGGAATTGTACTTTGATAAATGTTATGTAGAAGAGAAGCTTTGCATGTACAGTGAATCAAGAAAGATTGGTCCAGATAATGTAATGAACATGAAATGAAAGAAGTTGAGACTACTGAGTATAAAATGATGGAAAAAGATAGGAATTAGTAGATGATTCTAAGAATGTAACTCTTACCCTAAAATGATGAGTTTGATGATGCTAATGAATGGCAATCTCAAATGGGTGATTAAGAGATGTACATGATTATAGTGAATTCAACTAAATGATGAAACTCAAGTATTTGAATTGACTTACAAGAATGTGTTCTTGTATTGTGATTGTTTAATAGAATACTTGTATTATGAGAATGAACCAATTTGATGGAATTCAAATGATAATCAACATGTGTTTACTAGTAACCCCATATGAAGAATGTGAAATAAAAGAAGAAGAGAACTAAGTCGGGTATGCATGTATATGCATGAAATTTATTGGCATCTATTCAGATTGGATGCAACAGGTATATGTTGTATGATAAATCCATTCTGAGTATGAGGAATGATACATGATATCTATATGCTTTTACTATTGCTAGTTTTAATGCCTCTGCTAATATTTGTTCATAATCGTGATATACAATGAGATGATAAGATTTATGTTGAAATGGAATTTACTATGCACTCCTTACATTGAGAAACCCTGATAAGGGTAAATGTTGCATAATGAGATTATGTCTAGGGCTGAAGGCCCAGTGATGATGATAAAACCCTGATGGGGTAAATACTGGACAATAAGATTATGTCTCGGGCAGAAAGCCCACTATTGATGATTGCTATGAGTTGATGCAGAAGATAGAAATAATCATATTTGTTGCAATCTATAGACTTATTGTGATTCTTGCTTTGATCATTGCCCTTATTGATAAATTTAATCTGTTTCATGTTATTATAGTTACGCGAGAATACACAGATATGATATATGATGTTTTGAATTCTTTTAAGATGACTGAAAGAGATTAATAACAAGTGAAATGATTGAACATCTAGTTAGGTGCCCTGAACACCGTGAGTTCCCCCGATGACCACACTGGGGAAACAAAACGGATCTCCTCGTAGTAATCGATGAATTATGAGAAGGATTTTCGGAGTGTGGATCAAGACCTTTAAGGTTGGACCACCAAGATTTAGGAGTGAGTCATCTGGAGTGGCTCTGGCCCTAAATCCTTGTTGTGAAAGTCTATGTCAAGATGGAATAGACTCTTTTGAAATGAAATATGTGAAATGTGAAATGAAAAATATGTGAAATATTGTGATATGTGATATATTGTTTTGCTGGTTCCTATCTCGTGTACCTGAGATGAGGACGTGAGCCTCTTTAGGCAACCCTGAGGTGGCCAGGGTCTGTTGTTGATATGTTAGGGTGGCCGGCTAAACCCTAAGATAGTGACGGTGAGTCGTTGACACGAGAATCAGGCATGGAGACTTCTACTTGGTGAGGTACAAGCCAAGTAGTTTCAGGGCAAATGAATAAAAGATGATAAGCCGTGTAGAACATGATTTGAATGATTATTACATTCCTTGTGCTGCTAGTTGATGATTTGTCATTGTTGATTAAGCTTCATGTTGTGGAAAGTAATCATGTTGCTATGGACATTTCCTATTTCATATTATGATCTGTCATTCTGATAAGTTATAAATGTTGGAATTTATATCTATTCTTAATATGAGTTGGATTGCTTGCTATTTGATAGTATTGTTTGGTAGATATGTATTATGTGTACTTCAGCTTCAAGACTGTAGGATGTGTTCTTGGTCCGACTGGTGGAGTGTCACAAAGATAATGTTATTTTTATGTATTGATTCAAAAATGCTTAGAACTTATCTTATTTCACATGCAGTAGGGCTCTTAATCTAAACTGAGAAGCATCTGCTGATTTGTTCATAGACATGCTCTAAAAGATGTTTCAAAGTTATAATTGGTTTAAGTGATTATATTATCTGTTGGATTAGATTACCATTGTAAGATAGATTTGACTCATGATAGAACTATCTTCTAGACTTTTCAATATTTACATGTTTTTGTTAAGTTATTATACTTAATCTGATGTCGATGCATGTACCTAGCTTGAGTGGGAGGTATCCACTCACTGGGGATCTATATGAGTCTCATGAGGTTGTTTCAAATATTTTTAGGTATAATGCTATCCAGCGGAGAGGTCGTGACAAAGAAGATATAAATAGTATAATCTAGATAGATTAGAATGTCCATGTACTCTCTCTTTCCCGGGATGGGTTGTAGATTAAGTTTGTTCATCAATGTACATGTATCTGATGTAAACTGAACTGCATATGAGAATAAGATTTGATTCTAGATTCAACGAAGTTGAATATGATTGTGATACATGCATGTAATGTCCTTGATGTGACATTGATTTCTGAGTTTGTAAATAAATAAAAAGGAAAAATTTATGTGTGTTTTACGTATAATGTTTAATCGCCTTTGTCGAGAATTCATTGTTTATTTCATAATCTGGGTTTAGGTTTTGGGATTACCTCTAATGGTTGGTATTTGTGCTGATCAAAAGAGTGGGTCCTGACACATAACCCTTCTAGTAGGTGGGGCCCACATGGGCATGGCATGCCAGTCTTGAGTCGTACGGTCCAGGCATGTAGGAAAGGGTTGCCCATGGTTGACGTAGCCACCCTTGCGCTGGTATTCTGTGATTGGGAGTTGGGTGTCCATGGGTCATTGTGGGTCTGCACTGAAATGGGGTCAGATTATGAGGCCATATAGTTGAGACTTGACGAGGACGTCAAGAGTCTAAGTGGGGGAGATTGTAGCATCCCAGGATTTGAGGCCTCGGATAAGTTGATCTTAAAAGGAATGATTGGACTACCCATATCACCAAGGTGCACTTCCTTTTCTGGGAGCCCATCTCTAAAGAACTCTATAGTTAAGCGTGCTCAGCTTGGAGTAGAACTAGGATGGGTGACCAGTCGGGAAGTTTATCCTGGCGTGTGCATGAGTGTGAATAAAGTGCACAGTTAAGGCTAGTGGTGATCTGTGGGGCCAGTCGTCATTCCTGAAACTCTACTAGAGCCTTGGGCAGTGGGCCCGTGCGTTACAGTATCATAACATACCTTGTAACCCTGTCATCAATATGATGTAGCATGATTATCATCATAAAGTATCGGTTTAGACTAACTTGTGGTGTATCAGTTTTATCACTAGTCCAAACATATCGAGTAACTACACATAAGGTGTCAGATCAACCATACAAGAGGTGTATTGGTTTAGCACTCATGGTGTGTATCAGTTTATCCCTTCTTGAAAGTGTGACAGGCAACCCCACTTGAAGGTGTGACGGGATGTTAGGGTTAGGGTTTCAATAAGGGATCACAGTTCACTTCCTCAAGGTGTATCAGGAAACCCTACATGAAAGTGTTTCTCAACCAAGGTGTCATGGTTTGGCACTCAAACATACAATCTCACTAGGTATCCTCATGGTCATGACGAACTAACACCCTCATAGCATATCAGTCAAGGCACCTCTAGGGCATGTGGGCTAACTCCTCTAGAGCATGACGGGTTAGCAACATATTGGTTTAAGCATCTCTAGGGCATGACGGTGTAGCCTCATCAAATCCTATCGGTTTAGCATCCCCAAGTCATGACGACTTGCTACATGATGTGTCGGGTTAAACACCACAAGTCATGATGACCACTCACAACTTAGTGCATGTTTGTGTGGACTTGTCATCTTCGACCTTAGGAAGATTGGCCATAAGTCCATATACCATCAAGGCAAGAAGGTGCAAGATATGGGCAACAACTAAAGAAAACTCCTTCATCAAAATAGTTCTCAAAATTACCAAAAACTACTAGCATGCATGAGATAAATGATCTAGAGATGAGAAATAACATAAACACATGAAAGAGTGAAAATAACAAAGGAGGTTAAGAGTTATATAACCCACCTCAAAGATCACCACCAAGATCCAAGCTCCAAGGTCAAGCTCACGAGCTCAAGGTAGAAGATGATCCACCAAACTTGATCACCAGTACACCTCCAAGGAAGAAGATGAGACCAAGGTTAAGATGGTTCAAGATGAAAAGGATATACCCAAGATCCATGGCCAAGAATAAGGAGAAGAAGAAGAGATCTAGGAAACATAGCTTGCCAAGGTAGAAGAGGGAAGATGATCAAGGAGCTCCACAACTTGGGACTCATCCACCAAGCCCCTAGAGAACCTCCCTAGCCCCCAAAGCTTCTCAAGGTCATCTACCAAGAAGGAGAGAAAGCAAAGATGGCAAAAGGATCCTCTTGCATGGAGAGAAAGAAGATTATATACTAGGGGGATGAGAGAGAGGTCATGGAAGAGGTTTCATCACCTTAGGAGCTTAGGTGACACTTGTCCACAAAAACGGGGCCACATGCAACAACATGCAAGATATGGTGATAAGGTCTAGGCTAGATGTCGCCCTCTTGGTCTCCTACCAAGGTCATACCTAATATTCCAAAACCCAACACACTCACAAACCGGTAGGGCATAACCCTACACACTCACAAACTGATACACAACCTCTCTAGGGCTCTCTAACATGAGATAACACATCTAGGTGCAAGACACACCTCACTCATGTGCTCTACACATCACCAAGGGTGTTACCTCACAACCAAGACCTAAAACAAGGCGCCCATCTATATATATCTCTTATAGATTATTCTAAGAGAGAGAAAGAACACTTTAGATGGGGCAAACATGCACATCAACCCTTATTCTGGGTGAATTGCAATTTGCATCAAAACCTCATCATAAAACACAAGCATCATCTAAAGAAGCTCATGTTGACTCAAGGTCAATTAGGCCAATGTTGACTCATGTATAAATTGACTAAACCCGTGTTTTGATGATGACTAACCATTCCACATATTGGTGTCTAATGTATCTACTTGAGTGATTTCAGATTAGGTATAGACACACTCCAAATGCCCTAACTTGCGCATATCAAATTGGAGAAAAGACAAGTCAAAGTCAATACAAGTGCATGTTTTTGTAATATGATGTAAATCCATTAGAAACATGTTGTAAATCACTTGTAATGATTGTATGACTTGTAATTAAGCTTAGAAAAAATTAGGATAACTTCGATCGAATGTTTAAGCACTCAAAAGCCATTTTCCAAAATTCACATCAGTTTGTTCATCGGTCAAGTTCTGTGAGTTGCAAACTCGACAGATCCTGATTGGATCTTGAAAATGACTTTTGATCGATTGAGTTTACACTACACAAAACTCAACCAATGGAGTACCAGACCAATTCGATTTTCATTGGTCGGTCGAGTTTCCCTAGGACAAACTCGACCGATGGTCTGAATATCGGCTTTGTCTTTTACTCTATCGGTCGAGTTACCCTTATAGAAACTCAACCGATTGCACTGTACGAAAAAGTTTAGAAAAGTGCTTCTAGCCGTTGTGGAGTTGCAACAAGTGAAAATATATCTGTTGCAAGCCACAAAACGGATAGTTTTCATTCTCAAGTGTTACCAAAGGCTAAGAGGCATCCCCAGCTATAAATAGGACCCTTTGGGCTTCATTCCAAGGTTGAGCATTCATTGCAAAACTCTATGTGAGGTTCCTATTCTATAATTGAGTGCTTCCTACAACCTCCTCTCTCTCTCTAAGCTTAATCACTTGCTACACCCATTAGAGTGAGTATGAGATTTGTAAGAGAGATAGTCCTACATGTATATCTTGTGAGGCTCTCACTTCCACCACCTCCCTTTTCTCTCATTTCAATCATGAAGATGAAGGTTCTCTCTCTTGGCTAAGAGAGGTGAAGAAGAACAAGGGAAGGCATCCCTTGGTGAAGGCAGAAGACTCCTTGCTCAAGTGGGTAAGTCCTTGGTGGAAGCTTCTCCGAGTGAAGGTGAAGTCAAAGGCGGAAGATCCAAGAAGAGTGGGTAATCCCTGCAAGGCTGAAGACTTGGATCTAGAGTGGGTAAGCCCTTGGTGAAGGCATAAGACTCCTTGCTCAAGTGGGTAAGTCCTTGGTGGAAGCTTCTCCGAGTTAAGGTGAAGTCAAAGGCGGAAGATCCAAGAAGAGTGGGTAATCCCTGCAAAGCTGAAGACTTGTACAAGAGTAGGTAAGTCCTTAGAAGAAGGCGGAAGACTCCTTGCAAAGTGGGCAAGTCCTTGGTAAGGTTGAAGACTCTTTGTATTGGATAGGTAAGTACTTTGTTTGGTCATGTATTGTAAGTCTTATGAATGAATATAAGAATACAATGGTTAGGAAATCCTAGAGGTTGACCTCTCTAGGTAAGTGGACTGACATACTTCTAGTTTGAAGTGTGGAACCACTCTAAATAGCTTGTCTACTTGTGTTTGCTTAATCTCTCTCATCCTTGCTATGCATGTTTTAGTTGCACACAAATTACCAATTTAGCAACCTTATCTTATCATATATCTTGAAGGTCTAATGAATTTTCTTTAAGTGCATTCAACTCTATTCACCCCCCCTCTAGAGCATCTAATCACCCATCTAGGATCTAACAATTGGTATCAGAGCGGGCTTCTCCAAGCATACTTCTACAAGTAGGAGAAGATGGGTGACTACCAAGGAGGGAGATACTTGATCAGCCTTCCAATCTTTGATGGGAGCAATTTTCTCTATTGGAGAAGAAGGCTTCAATTCTACATCCAAGGATCAAGTCTTAAGATGTGGAAAATGGTGAACAGCCCATACATGCTACCAAAGATAAAGATTGAAGAATGGGATGAAGCTACCTTGAAGAAAGCAACCTTGAATGCTAGAGCAATGCACATACTCTATGCCTCCATGACTCCCACCGAGTTCAACCAGATTTATTCATGTGAAACAGCCTATGAGGTATGGAGAAAGCTATGCATCACTTATGAAGGGACAAATCAAGTGAAGGAAAGCAAATCCTACATGCTCAAAGGGCTGCTTGAGAACTTCAAGATGGGAAAGGAGGAGATGATAGCCAAAATGTACTCAAGGCTCAAAACCATTGTGAATGGTCTTGCTGTTCTAGGACATCCTATGAGTAGAGGAGAGATCAACTCTAAGATCCTTAGAAATCTCCCCAAGAGGTGGGAACCCAAGGTGACTTCCATTGAAGAAGCAAGGTCCCTTAAGGATATTCCTATTGAAGAGCTCATTGGAAATCTACAAGCACATGAAGCTACACTTGACAAGAGGAGGGAAGTAGAAAGACAAGAAGAGAAAGAACTCAAGAGAATGAAGAAGGCTGAAATGAAGGCTCAAATCAAGGCTATTATTGATCAAGACTCTCCATCCTCTCAAGTTGAAGAATATGCCATGTACTCCAAGGGTAGATTCTACAAAGGCAAGTCCTCCTCCATCCGGTGCTTCACATGTGGAAAGAAGGGTCACTACAAGGAAGATTGCCCACAAGGCAAAAAGTCCCATCTTCACAAGAAGAAGGAGAAATGGCACTCAAGCTCAAGTGGCTCCTCTAACTCAAGCTCAAGTGAAGATTCAAGTGAAGGATCAAGCTCAAGCTCTACTGATGAAGGAGAATGCCATTTTGCTCTTATGACATCAACAAGTAAGGACTCAAGTGAGGTAAATCTAAACTCTTTAGATAAAGAATCTTTGATTGCTATTATTCATGATACTTATGCCTCTCTTAAGTCATCTAAAAGGAAAAGGAAAAAGCTTGCTAGAATTGTTGATAATTTGCATGTAGAATTAAATGATCTTGAACATGCTAATTCTTGCTTGCTTGATGATAAAAATGCTTGTCTTAGCCAAGTAGACTCTCTTAAACTTGAAAATGCTAGTTTGCTTGATAAGATTAGATTTCTAGAAGCCCAACCTCTTATGCCTAGTTCTAATGAAGAGCATACTTTAATTGTTGATTCTCTCATGCATGATATTGATGTTCTTAAATCTGAAAATAAGGACAAAAATTTTGTTTTGCAAGAATTAGAAACAGAAAATGCCTCATTGCTTGATAAAATCAATGGGCACAAATCTTGTTCTAGTTCTACTAATAGAGAGAATGATGTTGCTGCTCTTCATATTGATAGAGACTCTTATTTAACTAAAGCTCTTTGCTTAGAAAATGATCTCTTGCATTCTAGAGATAATATCAAAAATTTGTCTTCTACTATTGCTTCTCTTAAGCATGATAATGACAGTTTGAGATCATCTTTGCAAAGATTCTTAGTTGGTAAAAAGAGTCTTAATGACATCCTACACCATTCTACTAAACAAATTGGTAGACATGGTTTAGGATATGATAGTAGTCAAAGGAACAACAAAGATAAAGGACCTCCAATCTTACATGGAGAATCCTCTAGTTCCAAGACTATGGGCACATGCAACTATTGCAATGATTTTGGTCATTATTCTACTTGTTGTTCTTTTAGAAAAGCACCCAAGAGCAATCAGACTTGGGTTGCTAAACTAACCCCTCCGGACCCAAAAACATGATTGGGGATCATTTCATCTTTCTTCTTGTAGGTACTTGCAAATGGATTGACTTGAGCTATTGAATTGCAAATTGACTTCTCAATCCATATGAAAGAAGAAAGGTGAGATGTGTAGAGGGTGACAACAAGTGGAAAAAGGAATGGTAAGAACAAAGGTAATGTTTTCTTGCTTATAACCTTTTCTAACTTGTTTTTGTCAAGTTAGTGTGCACTATGCATATGGTTTTTGAGTCAAAAGCGGTATTTTGTGATTCTCTTCACACACTTGCTCAAAAATAGTTTCTAATGCTTCTATAGTGCATTACTAACTTGCTTAGACATGTTTGGATATGGTTTGTATTTTTAGCATGCCTTTAAATATGTTTTTATGAAATATATGTGCTTTTTGACAGCTGCTCTGTCGATCGAGTTTTCCCTGATAGAAAATCGACCGATAGGCACCAATGGGTGTTGCCAGCAGCTGTCATCGGTCGAGTTGTCAATGCACAGAACTCGACCGATAACACTGTGTACAGAATATACATTTGGCTTATTGAATGAGAATTTCCCTCTCAACTATATTTTCTCAACCAATAGTCTTATTCTTTGGCACTCCTTTGGTACATTTATATATGCATATTGCCATGTTCTAAATTGCCTATCTTGCTTACAACTCTATCTTTCAAATTGCTCTAAATTGGTATATCTATATCTTGCAATTACTTGCTTTGAGTTGCTTTGTAGGTTTTGATGATGATCTCTTTGGATCTCTTGGTTGTGTCTAAAATTGCTTCCTTTGTGCTCTAACTTGCTACATCTATCAAGGTGTATATCTTATGTTGATACAACCTTGAGGTTCTTAGTGGTAATCATCTTTTGGTAATGATGCATACTTTTTTTTTGGTGAACCCAACTCGTTGCCCCTTTTTATTACATTTTTTGAAAGAATCTGTACAATGATGCATACTTGTATGTGAGTTATATCCTTTCACGCTTCTAAAATTGCATATCTCTTTGTTTGGATATATCTCTACATCTACTCATAGCTTGCTTTATCTTGTGTATCTTTTGGTATCTCTTGCTATGATCTAGATCCTACTAGTAGTTCAAATACATGTAGTTCTAGCCTTGTTTAAAATTGGCATCTTTGCTCATCCATATGCTATGCTTGTATCTTGTCTCATACATGCTCAAGATTGTTCCTTGAATTGCATATCTACTATCTTGAGTTGCTTGCATAACATTGAGATGCAGGGTACATAGATCTACATTATGTGTAGAAATTGGAGTATGTTTGGATTTTATGCAGATTTTGCTCCAGTTCAGTTTTTGGTGTAAGATTAGTGTTTTTCATGCAGAAACGGCCTTCTAAGCAAGACTCGTTGCTTTGCCATGATACCCTGACACTTTTTGGGCAAATTCTATCATCTTGAGGGTCAAATTATGTTTTATTGTTTTTCTGCAGCACTTTATCTTGCATTTTGGGTTGTTCAAGTATACACTTTAACTTGCTTTTCCTTCTATGCTCGGACAAGCCCCTATCTGTGCTCTTCTACTCTCCTCATATAAATTTTGCTATCTCCTTTCTCTTAACAAGTGATGTTTCTTATTTCTTCATACCCCCACTTTTTTAAATGACAAAGGGGGAGAAAGGCATGTCTTCTTTTGACAAAACGGGGAGAAGGCATGTCTTACATGAAGAGGAGAAGTATGTCCATGTAAGGGGGAGAAGGTAAAATGGGAGAAGACATATATGTGTAGAACATATATGAGTAGAAGACATAGTATTCTATAAATGTTATGAAAGCTAACCATGCAGGAGAAATAGCATCAATTGAGGGGGAGTATGAGAACTCCATGTGCATCAATTGAGGGGGAGCATATGATCTCAATCCTATTGAAACCCCTAGGTTTCTCTAAAGGTATGATTTTATTTTAAAGCTTTCAATACATTTATGGAATGGTTTGTCATCTTCAAAAAGGGGGAGAATGTTGACTCAAGGTCAATTAGGTCAATGTTGATTCACGTCTAAATTGACTAAACCCGTGTTTTGATGATGACTAACCATTCCACATATTGGTGTCTAACGTCTCTACTTGAGTGATTTCAGATTAGGTATAGACACACTCCAAATGCCCTAACTTGCGCATATCAAATTGGAGAAAAGACAAGTCAAAGTCAATGCAAGTGCACATTTTTGTAATATGATGTAAATCCATTATAAACATGTTGTAAATCACTTGTAATGATTTTATGACTTGTAATTAAGCTTAGAAAAAATCAGGAGAACTTAGATCGAATGTTTAAGCACTCAAAAGCCATTTTCCAAAATTCACATCAGGTTGTTCATCGATCGAGTTCTGAGTTGCAAACTCAACCGATCCTGATTGGATCTTGAAAATGACTTTTGATCGGTCGAGTTTACACTACACATAACTCGAACGATGGAGTACCAGACCAATTCGATTTTCATTGGTCGGTCGAGTTTCCCCAGGACAAACTCGACCGATGGTCTGAATATCGGCTTTGTCTTTTACTCTATCGGTCGAGTTACCCTTATAGAAACTCGACCGATTGCACTGTATGAAAAAGTGCAGAAAAGTGCTTCTAGCTGTTGTGGAGTTGCAACAAGTGAAAATATATCTGCTGCAAGCCACAAAATGGCTAGTTTTCATTCTTAAGTGTTCCCAAAGGCTAAGAGGCATCCCCAGCTATAAATAGGACCCCTTGGGCTTCATTCCAAGGTTGAGCATTCATTGCAACACTCTATGTGAGGTTCCTATTCTATAGTTGAGTGCTTCCTACAACCTCCTCTCTCTCTCTAAGCTTAATCACTTGCTACATCCATTAGAGTGAGTAGGATATTTCTAAGAGGGCTAGTCCTACATGTATATCTTGTGAGGCTCTCACTTCCACCACCTCCCTTTCTCTCATTTCAATCATGAACATGAAGGTTCTCTCTCTTGGCTAAGAGAGGTGAAGAAGAACAAGGGAAGGTGTCCCTTGATGGAGGCAGAAGACCCCTTGCTCAAGTGGGTAAGTCCTTGGTGGAAGCTTCTCTGAGTGAAGGTGAAGTCAAAGCTGGAAGATCCAAGAAGAGTGGGTAATCCCTGCAAGGCTGAAGACTTGGAGCTAGAGTGGGTAAGCCCTTGGTGAAGGCAGAAGACTCCTTGCTCAAGTGGGTAAGTCCTTGGTGGAAGCTTCTCCGAGTGAAGGTGAAGTCAAAGGCGGAAGATCCAAGAAGAGTGGGTAATCCCTGCAAGGCTGAAGACTTGTGCAAGAGTAGGTAAGTCCTTGGAAGAAGGCAGAAGACTCCTTGCAAAGTGGGTAAGTCCTTGGTAAGGTTGAAGACTCTTTGTATTGGATAGGTAAGTCCTTTGTTTGGTCATGTATTGTAAGTCTTATGAATGAATATAAGAATACAATGGTTAGGAAATCCTAGAGGTTGACCTCTCTAGGTAAGTGGATTGACATACTTCTAGTTTGAAGTGTGGAACCACTCTAAATAGCTTGTCTACTTGTGTTTGCTCAATCTCTCTCATCCTTACTATGCATGTTTTAGTTGCACGCAAATTACCAATTTAGAAACCTTATCTTATCATATATCTTGAAGGTTTAATGAATTTTCTTTAAGTGCATTCAGCTCTATTCACCCCCCCTCTAGAGCATCTAATCACCCATCTAGGATCCAACAACTCAAACAAGAAACTTAAGCTTTCTACAAACCCTAATTACATCTCAGATGATTAGAGCAAGGTTCTAAGAAACATACTTAAGCTAAACAAATAGGGTTATCCCCAAATGTTGGTTTACAAGCCATAAACCTCTAATAGAGATTTTGCCCAAAAAATCCTAAGAGAAAGGGGAGGGGTACTTCCTATTCATCTCTTCATCCAACTCCCACGTGGCTTCCTCAACACCACGATGATGCCAAAGAACCTTCACAAGAACTAGGTCTTTCCTCTTCAGCTTCTTCACTCTCCAGTCAAGGATCAACACTAGACCTTTCACATAGGTCATATCCTCATCAAGCTCTACCTCCATAGGTTGCAACATAAAATTTGTATCTAGATGACACTTTCTCAACATACTCACATGAAACACTGGATGTAACATGTGCAACTTAGGTGGCAACTCCAATCTATAGGCCACCTTCCCAATACGTGCCACCACTAGGTAAGGTCCCATAAACCTGGGAGTCAACTTACCCTTCTTCCCAAACCTCAGAACCCCCTTCCAAGGAGAGACATTCAAATATACCTTGTCTCCCACCTAGAACTCCAAGGGTCTACGACAGTTATCTATATAAGACTTTTGTCTATCCTGTGTTGCCTTCAATTGTTGTTGAATTACCTTGATCTTCTCTGTCGTCTGCTGCACAAGCTCAGGACCAAGAAGATGATACTCACCTGTCTCATACCCACATAATGGAGATCTGCAATGCCTCCCATACAATGTCTCATAAGGTGCCATGTCAATGCTATTCTGATAGCTGTTTTTGTAGGTGAACTCTGTTTAACTGAGGTGTATATCCCAACTTCCTAAAAACTAAAAAACTAAGGCTCTCAATAGATCCTCCAAGGTTTGAATGGTCCTATAAGATTAACCATCTATTTGTGGGTGAAATGTAATGCTAAACTTTAACTGTGTACCCAAAGTTGTGTGCAGTCACTCCCAAAAGTGACTCGTGAACTGGGGACTTCTATCCGACACGATAGTTGTTGGAACACCATGCAAACACACTATCTCATCCACGTAGATTTGAGCAAGCTTCTCAGTTGTGAATGTTGTCTTTACGGGGAGGAAATGCGTTGACTTGGTCAACCTATAAATGATCACCCAGATGGAATCGTGACCTTTGGCTATCCTAGGCAGACCAACCACAAAGTCTATAGTCACATGATCCCATTTCCACTGTGGTATTGGCAGTGGTTGCAATGTCCCTATAGACTTCTGATGCTCAGCTTTAACCTACTGACATACAACACATCTCACAACAAACTCATCCACATATTCTTCAATCCTAGACACTAATACATATCCTTCAGATTATGATACATCTTGGTACTACCTGGGTGCATAACATACATGGATGAGTGAGCCTCCTCCAACACCATCTTTGTTAGGTTATCAGCATCAGGAACCATTATTATTCCATGATAACAAACTATCCCATCGCCTGACTCGTGGAAACCATCACACTTCTCATTACCAAACCCTGATCTAATCTGATGTATCGAAGTATCAGTCTGTTGTGCCTCTTTGAATACTGTCTTAGCATGGGCTTCACCAATAAATGCACAAACAAACCTACTAGCAAGGAAACTTCCAACTTAACATTCATCTGACGCAATGAGACCAACATGTCTTGTTTGTGGCACATCAAAGAACTAAACTGGGCTCTATACAGAGGCAAAGATGAAGACTTCCTACTCAACACATCTGCCATGACATTCGCCTTCCATAGATGATAATCAATCGTGCAGTTGTAGTCTTTGATTAACTCCATCCAGCAACGCTATCTCATATTCAACTCCTGTTGTGAAAAAATGTACTTTAGGTTCTTGTGATTTGTGAAGATTTGACACTTCTCCCCATACAGGTAGTGCCTCCAAATCTTCAAAGCATGAAATACAACAAATAACTCCAAATTGTGGGCTGGGTAATTCTCCTCGTGTTTCTTAAGCTGTCAGGAAGCAAAATAAACCACTTGCTTGTCTTGCATCAGCACACAACCCAAGTCATTCCTAGATGCATCACATAAAACTATGTATCCTTTTCTTTGCTCAGTCAAGACTGGAACTATTGCACTTTTCAACTTCTCATTCAATGCTTGAAAAGCATGCTGGCATCTGTCATCCTAGATGAAAGTCACATCCTTTCTTGCCAACTTTGATAGAGGTAAAGTAATAGCGCTGAAGTCCTTGTTGAACCTCTTGTAATAGCCTACCAAATATAGAAAGTTGTGCACTTCTGTCAGCATCTGTGGCTGCCCCCACTCTGTCACCGACTCCACTTTCTTAGGATTCACATGTACTCCCTTGGCAGAATTAACATGCCCCAACAAAGCTACCTTCTTCAACCAGAACTCACACTTGCTAAACTTAGCATAAAGCTGATGTTGTCTTAGCACGATCAATGCCTGACGAAGATGATTTTCATCTTGCTGACTATCACAACTATATATCAAGATATCATCTATGAAAACCACCACAAACTGATCAAGAAATGGCCGGAACACTCTGTTCATCAAATCCATGAATGTTGCTGGTGCATTGGTCAGCCCGAACAACATAACCACAAACTTGTAGTGGCCATACCTTGTCCTAAAATCTGACTTAGGTATGTCATCCTCCTTGATCCTCAATTGGTGATATCCTGATCTCAGGTCTATATTCAAGAACATTTTCGCATCACTCAACTAATCAAACAGGTCATCTATCCTCGGTAAGGGATACTTATTCTTTATCGTCACATTGTCCAGCTGTCTGTAATCTATGCACAACCTCATAGACCCATCTTTCTTTTTCATGAACAACACTGGAGTACCCCACAGTGACATACTCGACCTGATGAAAACTTTGTCAAGCAATTCTTGCAACTATCTCTTCATCTCTGCCATATCTGTTGGAACCCTCTTAGAACTACAATCCAAGACTACTCTATACTTCTCCAAGGTATCCACTCCAAGGATTACATTGAATTAATGCATATCAAGTGGTATGTGATCCACTTGAATGTTGTGCCCCAAAAAGGAGAGGACACAAGAAGAACACACCTCCTACAACACTGTAGAACTGACTAATGGGGTTTCTAACAACAAGTTATTCTTCTTACGACTAATAGGTAAAAGACAACTATCAAGTACTTCACAAGTGATAATAGAGTGCATTGCACCCGAGTCAACTAAAATAGATACATAGTAAGAAGAAGACAAATGAAGATGAAATAACTCCATCTGACCTATTACTACTCATGGGTTGACCACCTCCTCTGACTGACTCATAGCATAGAATCTAGTCATTGCTTATTGTCGCCCCCATCCTTTACTTCCCCGAGAAGACGATCCGAACTATGATGCTTGGCAACATCCTCATCCTCCTACACCATTGTTTTGCTGCCTCTACGAGCCCTGCTAGCTCTACCTTGGTTGCTGGGTCACTTCATTATCTCTCACTAGACAATCTCACCTTAGATGTCCTATATGTCCATACTTATGGCAAGCCCAACTCCCATATTGTGGCCTAGATGACCCCGTCACCCATATTGATGTTGTGTTGTGAGCTCCAGCAGGTGGAAAGCTATGGCCTTTGCCCTTACTAGGTGACCACTACGTCAGAGCACTGAACCTTTGTGATATTGGCAGTGTAGAAAACCTCGGCTTCTTAAGGCCTCCTAACGATTGTCCTTGAAACTGTGCATGCCTCTTCCTTGTGAATGTCTCTCATTTCTCCTTTATAGACTTATCTATCCTATGAATAAAATTGATAAATGCAGCAAACCTTTTTCCAATTCTCCAAAGAAGTTGATGGGGTAGACAACTCAACATTCAACCCCTTCTCAAAATGACAAATCCACTCATCCTCCGTAGTAGCCATGTGAGGACAGAACATCAACAACTCCATAAACCTTACTTCATACTCATTGACTGTCATGGATCCCTGTCAAATCCTCTCAAACTAGTTGATCTTCTCATCAAGGTATGTCTGAGGAAAGCACTGACTAACAAACTCACATCAGAACTCTTCCCAACCGATCACAACACCCGACCTCTTCTCCTCCTCTATGGCCCACCAGTGGCCAACAATCCCCTTTAGAAGGTACACCGCATGCTTCACCTTATTCGCTTTTGGGATACTAATGATCTTAAAGGCTTTCTCAAGCTCGGTAAGCCACAAATATGCATCTGTCGGATCAGCCATCCCAGCATACTCCACCTCCCTAACACGGTGAAGCCGCTTGAAATTCTTCCCAGTACCCAAGGATTCAATATGGGAAACAGGTGCCCTAGGCTGAGGTGTAGGCATATTGTCTGTCATATGAGTATTAATAGTCATACACTGCCCAAAAAGGGATTGAAAGGTAGGGTTTTCAATCATGGATGGGTCAAATTGGGGGACTTCAAGAACCCAATTTTCTCGTGTCTGGTTCCTTGCACCACCACTTGGTGTAGCAACACTGCTTTCAGAAGTGTGTTCTTCATGTTCTCTAGACATATTTAAGCTTTCTCTTCTTCTGCATAAGCAGAAGTCACTATAAGACAAACTGGAGGACACAAGAACAGACGCAAACCCTAGTCCTAGGTCCCTATAGACTTAGCAAACCTAAAGCTCTGATACCAACCTTTATTGTGATGCCCAATGCCACAAAAGTGAGATTACTCAAAACAAAATTGTATAAGAAATATTAAACAAACAAGTTATCAGAAAATACTAAAAATTAAAACCATTTTCATAAAACTGTCAAATAGAAAAAACCTTTACATACGAGTTCTTTTATGCCTCAAAGCACTTACTGTGTGTGCCATCATCCTGTTACCAAAAAACCTATTCTTGAACATGTATACATATATTCATTGCAACTGTACATAAAAGGGCACACAAGTCAACCACTTATAGAAAGCATGTATACCAAAACATCCCCAAAAACCCAAGTGTACAGGGATGACTCTAGGATTCTAAAAACAAAAGACATCCAACAGTACTTCCAACATTGTCAGCTAATGCCTTTCCTGGTGTTCCTCAACCTCTGTTACACAATTTCTACCTCCTTGTGCACGTCCACCTAAAAAGGATATGGAAAACTCACGGGGTGAGATTCCAAATCTCAGTGGGAGATATAAGTCTCCACCAACTCTATTATTATCATATATAAAGATAATTTAAGCAAATAGTAAAGTTACAACCATGGTAAGTAGGTAATCATTATTAACAGAATAAGTAATTACTATTGGATTATGAAACATCTTAAAATTATAAAAGGAATATGAAGAACATGTATATCTTCTACCAATACTACTATATAAAGTCAAGCAAGGCATCATCTAATGTTTTCGTGTTTGATCCTATACAAGTATACTACACAACTGATTACATATTTTATTTTGCACTAAGAATTTGTGTCGTACCACCCAAATCCAACCAACCATTGCTAAGTCAAAATTAGTGCCATACCAGGTCTAGTGGAAGAGCAAAAATCCATGACCTCACCACCTCATGGTCACTACATGAGTGAAACCTATAGTGACATCATCAGTCAAATTTCTTCCAGTGACATATGGTCCAGCTGTGTAAACCTAGCCCACCTTGGTACATGTCACGACACTAGTGAAACTGAGCTACGGCCCGCAGCCGTACTCTTCTAGCTTATAGCCCGCAGCCAATCTTGTGTCACGTATCACTGAGCTACGACACGAAGCCACACTCTTCTAGGGTATGGCCCACAGTAAATCCTATGTCACATAACCTGGACATAAGAGGATATTCATCCTCACCCCCACATATTCGAAAATATGTGCTCTGAGTTCAACTCGTTTCACCATTCAGCAAATTCTGACACTGAATGGATCTATGGCATAGGGCAAGCTACTGATGAGGTTCCACTTGATTAGTTAGGTCATTTAAGTGTCTTTTATCATCAATCAAGTTACGACGTATAAACTTTAAACAAGTTCTACACAGACAAGGGCATAACACATTACTAGGACATATTTGAGCATATAAGGTGTGATCTCATCACATTATCACTTGGTGCTTGTCTTTCCCCATGTTTTTCATCACAAGTACCACATACTTTGAGGTAGCAACCTATCATATCATTACTAAGAAGATTATCATCTCATATATGGCAATAAGACATCACTAGGTCATAAGACCATTTTCCTCCTCTTTCAATGATACCAACATCTCACATGCCTCATAAGGCCCATTCAAACATACCATAAACACCATAGCTCTTATCTAGCTATGCACGTCAACTTGTGTTACCTGCATGGTTAGAGACTCGTGACAAGAAAGATAATGCTTCATTACCACTACCATTTTATAAAGATTCATGTCATTCAAATTACATCATTAGGGTTAGGGATCTCATTAACCGATTGGGGTTTACAAGATTGGATCAACAACCAAACTCAATCCATCGCTTCCATCATTACTATAAAGTATGTTAAGAGATTACAAGTTATAGAAAACAACACTCCTTCGTTGTCCATACAACCACCCCATAAGGTATCATAACATACCATGTAACCCTATCATCAACATGATGTAACATGAATATCATCACAAGGTATCGATTTAGACTAACTTGTGGTGTATCGGTTTATTACATATCCAAACATGTTGAGTTAACTACACATAAGGTGTTAGATCAACCACACAAGAGGAGTATCAGTTTAGTACTCATGGTGTGTATTGGTTTAGCCCATCTTGAAAGTGTGACAAGCAACCCCATTTGAAGGTGTGACGGGCTGTTAGGGTTAGGGTTTCAGTAAGGCATCACGGTTTACTTCCTCAAGGTGTATCGGGAAACCCTACATGAAAGTGTTTCAGCCACTTGATCAACCAAGGCGTCATGGTTTGGCACTCAAACATACCAGCTCACAAGGTATCCTCATGGTCATGACGAACTAACACCCTCATAGCATATCAATCTAGGCACCTCTAGGGAATGACATGTTAACTCCTCTAGAGCATGATGGGTTAGCAACATATCGGTTTAAGCATCTCTAGGGCATGACACGTTAGCCTCATCAAAGCCTATCAATTTAGCATCCCCAAGTTACGACGACTTGCTACATCATGTGTCGGTTAAACACCACAAGTCATGATGACCACTCACAACTTAGTGCATGTGTGTGTGGACTTATCATCTTCAACCTTAGGAAGATCAGACACAAGTCCATCTACCATCAAGGCAAGATGGTGCAAGATATGGGTAGCAACTAAATGAAACTCCTTCATCAAATTAGTTCTCAAAACCACCAAAAACTACTAGCATGCATGAGATAAACGATCTAGAGTTGAGAAACAACATAAACACATGAAAGAATGAAAATAACAAAGGAGGTTAAGAGTTATATAACCTGCCTCAAAGATCACCACTAAGATCCAAGCTCCAAGGTCAAGCTTCAAGCTCACGAGCTCAAGGTAGAAGATGATCCACCACACTTGATCACCACTACACCTCCAAGGAAGAAGATGAGACCAAGGTTAAGATGGTTCAAGATGAAAAGGATATACCCAAGATCCATGGCCGAGAAGAAGGACAAGAAGAAGAGAGCTAGGATACATAGCTTGCCAAGGTAGAAGAGGGAAGGTGATAAAGGAGCTCCACAACTTGGGACCTGTCCACCAAGCTCCAAGAGAACCTCCCTATCTCCCAAAGCTTCTCAAGGGCGTCCACCAAGAAGGAGAGAAAGCAAAGTTGGCCAAAAGGATCCTCTTGCATGGAGAGAAAGAAGATTACATACAAGGGGAATGAGAGAGAGGTCATGGAAGAGGTGTCATCACATTAGGAGCTTAGGTGACATTTTTCCATGAAAAAGGGGCCACATGCAACAACATGCAAGACATGGTGATAAGGTCTAGGCTAGATCTTGCCCTCTTTGTCTCCTACCAAGGTCATGCCCGATATTCCAAAACTCTACACACTCACAAACTGATAGGTCATAACCCTACACACTCACAAACCTATAGGGCATAACCCTACACACTCACAAACTGATACACAACCTCTCTAGGGCTCTCTAACATGAGATAACACTTCTAGGTGCAAGACACACCTCACTCATGTGCTCTATACATCACCAAGGATGTTACCTCACAACCAGGACCTAAAACAAGGTGCCAATCTCTCTCTCTCTCCTATAGATGATGCCAAGAGAGAGAAAGAACACTCTAGAGGTGGCAAACTTGCACATCAATCCTTACTATGGGTGAATGCAATTTGCACCAAAACCTCATCACAAAACACAAGCATCATCCAAACAAGCTCAAACAAGAGACTTAAGCTTTCTACAAGCCCTAATTACATCTCAGATGATTAGAGCAAGGTTCCAAGCAACATACTTAGGCAAAGCAAATAGGGTAAACCGAAAACGTGGGTCAAGGTCCTTACAAAATATCTATGGATCTGCATTGATGTTATATGCTTCTTGGAGAGCTTGATATCTATATCTTCATTTATGTTGCTATACATCTTGAACTTTGTTTGTGACATAAAAATTTGTGCATGCGGATGTTGAACCCAGTTACATCGTATCTACTTTTCTACTATTTGTCTGTTGTCTCTTTTGCATGCTCACTCTCAGCTACATTTGATCCAACACTCTCTAAACTATTGTGTTTCAACGCTCTTTAGCTTTTGTCTATGCTCAATATGCATGTTGACTGTGATGACAAACCAACAGCCAAATCGCCACCAATAATTATGCAGAATAACCTTAGCAACGGATTAATGAAAATCACTAAAAATTAAAAACCATTTTGCAAAGAGATCCATTATCAAGAAAACTCTTTAAGAAAGAACCAAAACTTTATATACATCATGGTTCACATTGTACATACATTGTACCATTTCATCTCGAGGATAATGTATACCAGTTGCTTTGCCAAAACACATACTGAAGCAACATAAAACCTCGAGGCAATCAAGGCAAAATCTCAGACCGTTCATAAAACCATTACGTACTAACTCCCAAGGACCTGAGAGTACATAGATGACACATATGACTTTTATCTACAAGACACGACAGTCAGCACACTCAACTTGAGTTGTTACTTCTGTCCCTGCTTGTTACACCCCGATCTCACAATTTCCTCAAATCATGAAATTAGGGCATAAGATAGGATTTATATGTAACACAAAGAACACCCTTAATTTTTTTTCTTCTTTTCTTTAAAACTCTTGTTTCCCCGCATTGAACCACATAAATCATCTTAACAAGGGAATCTGAACATTTCTTTTACTAATCAGACTTCAATAGTAAAGATACATGTATAAACATTCATGATGTCTCTCACACTTTATATACATAAAACTTGCTAATTAGCATATATATCAAAAGAGGAACAATATTACACATCGTAATTACAACTCTCTCTCTTATCTCTTACTGAGGACCTAGAGTGACAAGGACCGACTGACTCAACTAATCTTGTACTTAACTCTTGTAGCAGATCTACACTGATGCTCCGACCATCTTCAAGTCCAGGCAGATAACCCTAAAATGTTTGAGTAGAGGGGTGAGCCTACTCGCTCAGTGAATGAGTACTTCAAGGAAACAGACTAATGCACTAATGTGATTACAGATATAATTTTGAGTAAACGATATAAAATTTAACAATAATAAATACTACACTGAGCAGTTCTAAACAATATAATTGAAATAACAAAGAATGTAAATATTGCATCCAAAGAATAACTACTAGAAGACTATGCTCTAGTCTTCCTTAACTCTTTCATTTATAAGGAACTCTGTGAACCTATATGATCATATTTTAGATTATGCCCCAAACATATGCAGTGCACTCTGCATATGAAACTCGTAGTGCACTACGAGCCCACCGTACAAGACTTAGCGACACACCCGGGAAATGCTAAGTCTGACTTCTCGTCCTGGTCTGCACAGGACTCTCAGGCTCACAAGGCCTCACTGCACTAACTCTGAGTGCTCTGGACTCCTCCGCAACCTGTAGTGCACAGTCGGAGGGTCTCTAAGTCTCCGATGCCTGGGCGTATCCCCAGGGCTGACCGGGACTTTCTCCGATGCCTGGGCGTATCCCCAGGGCTGACCGGAATTCTACCTCTCAGACTTTGTGTCACCGAGACATTCGGTATTTGTTGGACACGAGTCTCCGATGCCTGGGCGTATCCCCAGGGCTGACCGTTTCACCCCAAAGGTACAGACCGCGCAATGGGGTTCTACGGTGTTGGGGCACCTGAGTCTATTAACTGATTTACATATAAACACTTAAACAGGAATATCACATTTCATACTTATTTCACATTCTGAACATCACTAGAAAACACATATACATCATTTGTCATCTTTAAACATGACTTAGTAACATCCCTTTCTAGGGCATGTCATATCTCATCACCTGCAATTTACGAGATATGTATTGAAAATAAGAAGCCCTGCAGTATGTAGATATCAACTCAGAGAGAACAAGCATATAAAGTTAAATGCACTAGAAACATACAATTCAATAATTAAGCATCACCACATCTCATATCGAGACCTTTCATATCACCATAACATGATTCATTGAACACCCTATCCTTAGGGTTTCATTTGCCTTATTCATTCATCATATGCCAACACCCTACTCTTAGGGTTTCATTCACCTCATTCACCTTTTCATTTGCCTCATTCACTTGTCACATGGCTCTCATAAGGATTTCATAGGATATAAGCATTCACTAAATAAAGATTGTTTTCAACAAATCATATACAATCAATATAGATATGAAACCATGGAAATTTAACTAAATTTAGGTTTTCCGTACCATTCACTGAGATATCATGTATCAAGAATAAAATTCAATTAAGATAACCCATGAGGTACATCCTAAATACTTATAATATTACTAGTCCTTTTCAATAAGGTCGAAACTCTAGTGATATCTCAATTAGGTTAAACCCTAATTACATCATATGGTATAAATCTGAAAAACATTCTTACTAGGATGTGTTGTATACGTTTCTGATGTGAATCTACCATCAAAGAGTCATTCAAACAGAGAAGGAATCCATATCATATCAATTTGCAACAACTTAAATCAAACGGACATTTCAGGGTTTAGAATCGCATACTAAGCATTTAGGGATTTGGATGCTATAATCAAATTTCGTGCATTAAACTGTTTGAAGGAAGAACCCACTCACCCTAAGGTGTGAAAACACCTCAAAACTGCAGCTCAACTCAGGGAATCTCGAACTCATATCAAATCCCTAGCAAATCTTCCAATTCTTCTTCCATTCAACTCGGAAACCTTGAAAATGAGGGATTATGAAGAAAGGGTGAGAAAAGAGGGAATTTCGACATCATCTTGGATCCAATCAGAGCATGGACGGAATCTTGACATGAGAGAGAAGATTCACCATAAAAGTCTATGCAAAGAATCCAAACTTACTTGATTTCACCATTCCTCGGACCGCAAAACCCTAATTCAGCAATTCCACCTCTTTCTCCACTCAAGCCCCAACTCTCCCTCTCTCTCTAGATTTTTCGTTTCTCTGGAGTGAATGACGAATAATGAGAGCTACTTGTGTGTGTGGTTGCTCATATAAGTCAATTTGAGCTGCTTGGGTCAATTGCATATTGACCCAACACTCAACTTTAATTATATTGGCTGAATATTCAGTGTCACAATAGTTTCTGTAATTCGCCTACTGAATAGCTAACAGAAGCTCCAAAAATTCTGGAAATTTTATATGTTATACCTAATGAAGTTTCAGACCTCCAGTAAAAATTTGAGATCATTTCTAGTTACCAATAAATAATAAAAAATCAAACAGTGCACTGCTATATGCAGTCTGCAGCAGATTCGGTCGAGTTGCAAACTCGACCTACAAACAGGTCTGAACATTCTTCATAAATTCTGATATTTTTCAGTGTTGTTCACATTTTATATATCCAAATCATATCCAAATTTTAAGTAAATCATAGTTACACATAAAATACTAAAAATCATTTAGTGAGACATTCTACTTATCAAATTCTGTATTCATATGTCATTAAAACCCTATTTTAGGCCGATTAGGGTCTATGCTTCTCAAACCCTAATTCTCAAGACAAAAGAACATTTAGACTTCTTATCATAGTTAAAACATCCTAATTGTGTTATCGTCATTAATTAGATTTCAAGAATGATTATTCCAATTAATCTTTGCAATTGTCTAGGTAAACCCTAGTTTACCAATTAAGCTCAGATGGGGTCGTAACAACTCTCCCCCCCTTAGAATGTTTCGTCCTCGAAACATAAACCTACAAGAAAGATACATTCAAGGTTATTCTAAGCTTCTAAAGCCTTCCATGTCATTATATTCTTGTATTTCATACCTGAATGTAGTTTTCAACATTAGATCTTTTAATTCTTTACTAAATCACAACATATTTCAAATAGTTCTCAATGATATCAAGCAAATTCTTTATGCCACAGTCAAACATAGAATGCAAAGATAAACCACCACGCTTTCTCTGCGCAACTCTGATACTCTGATACAACTATCTCAACTTATGCGGCTCAGAAAGTTCTATTGTTCTGTATCACCTTTAAGTGACAAAAGCGAGTTCACCATGCTGTTTTAAACTTTAATAAAGTGCTATTCAAATAGCAAAACAGTCTTGAATTAAAAGACTAGATTCAACAATCAATTGCACAATACTACTCTTGGCATCCCCATTGGGTCATGGATGCATGAGGTGAAGCATTACCACCTCATTCCATACTATCCTGTTTCGATCCTGGGACCTGTGGGTTATGGGCCCACACACAATTCAAAGTGTAACCATCGTATTATATCATTTTAGGGTTTCAACAACAGTAATAAGGTAATCCACAATTGTATCAGTCATTCAAGCATTAATCATACTCAATTACCATCACTCAGTTATATTAGAGCTAGGTATAACAAGCTACACCTCATTAGGGTTACTTTTCCAGACAATCTGATTATCATCCCTTTCTATTAATATGAGTGAATAAGTATGACTACCTTGTTCAGGGTATCTCTCCATGTGTTCTGACATCATCCAAACCGTATCACAATATCACAAATACACAATAGTAAGATGCATATTAGGTATGAATTACTACAACTATCATACACCTTTAATTTAACATATAGCTTGCACAAATACACTGAAATCATATGTAGAACCAACTTTCATACCTTAATATGCCTTCAACAAATCATACATGTAAAAACAAATTCACATATTACACAAAGCTAGTGTTTTCCCATATCTCTCTGCTCATTCATTACTTCTTTACTTTTTGCTACATATCCTTTTCATATGATTATATACAATAAACATCATTAACATTGAAGCATTTAAGATAGGAATATATTATTCATCATTCTTGCTATCACACAAGAATTTATTTCTTATCGCACTTCATCATATTGTATGTCACTATTACATTCATTAGATGACCCCACCAAGGTAGTTATGCACCATATATGATTCATTTTCTCTTATCATTTCATTCCCACCTTGCTCTCATTAAGGAATATATGAAAGAGAAGATGATTTCAAGACTTGGAATACTTGTATTCAAACATTCCCTTAATACATTCTCGTATGTAGATTTACTTAGTTATCAACAGAGATATTTGATTAATTAGCACTTGCTTGAATCTCACAACCTCTTTATTTTATAACTTCTCCATCATATTTCAAACCCTTTCTTACGTTTCATAGTCCTCTTACCATATACTACTCTTTAACCCGTCATCTTTAATTCTAAATTTTTCTCTTATGACCATGTTGCTTATACATATGTATGGTCATGTATACCATGTTGCACATATTTCCTCCTTTATCTTTATACTATTGTGAAGTTAACGTTCTAAATTAATAGTCCCTCTATTAGTTTTTCCTCATGTTGAATACATTACATATTCTTCATTATTAAATCAAGTGGATCATGCATGGGTCAAACATAGTTTTTCTTTCAATCAAGTTTTTCTCTCCTGAATACAGTCTACCTTTGTATGACTTATTCATTCGTTAAACTACACCTATGTTCTTTGCTTAGAAACTAGTTTGTTGTTCTAGTCTTATGAATTACATGTTCATACGATTCTCTTTACTTTTACTCTTTTGAAGACTCTTTACTTCTATGGACCTATTGAATGCTCAACCCTATTCTCTACTTAGCCTTTGCTTTAGAGTTCATAAAAGCATTATACTCAATTATATGATTCATTCTTCATGATTGATTCTTGCTATCTTGAACCATACATACATTTCACATATCTTTTCTATATTTCATATGTATAGCTCATATAATATTAATCAATAAACTGATTATGAACTTCATATCATGTTCTATTATTCCCAATTAAGGGTTTCTCATATGAGGCCCCAAAATTGAACCTCAGATACCAGTTTCAACTGATTCTTAGTTGTTCTGATCTTGCCCATCTGTTTCAACATCTTACTGTATGTACATTCTCACTCTAATGTGGGTCTAATTATTCCAATTATATTCTTATATACTATTGATAGGATTCATTAGATCCCAGTAACGCATCCTGCCAGCCGGACCAGGCCAAACCTGAAGTCCTGAAGCCAAGAACTACTGAGGATTACTCAACTTCTATTCATCTCAAAAGTGTGGAAGAAAACTTATCCACTAAGGAAAGATCATTCAAAGATGATTTCTAATCTACATGTTACAAAGAATGAAATCAATAAATGCTACAACTGCATAGTGTACAACAGATATTAAAGACCCATATTTCAAAGTATTGAATATTTCAATTCAAACATATAAGAGCATTTCTATACATTTCCAACAAAAACAACATTATGAAATGTAAGTTCTATCTCCTTTTACATTTATGCTCTTAATTCTTGTTTCTTTTCTCGTTTTCTAACCCTAACATTTCTAGGGTTCCTCTCTAGCCCATTCTTCCACTGTATACCTGGCCAGGGTATACGTGAGAGAATAGACAGAGTAGCTTGTACTGGTTGATCCAAGTACTCAGATATCGGGCCAGGATATCCAAATACTCAAATCCCCCAAGCTAACAACAAAACATCTCCTATCTGCCACACTTAAGACTCTAACTTACTAACTTAATGGCCCTTGACAACTCACCCTAAGCTCTGATACCAAGCTGTTACACCCCGATCTCACAATTTCCTCAAATCATGAGATTAGGACATAAGATAGGATTTATATGTAACACAAAGAACACCCTTAATTTTTTTTCTTTTCTTTAAAACTCTTGTTTCCCCGCATTGAACCACATAAATCATCTTAACAAGGGAATCTGAACATTTCTTTTACTAATCAGACTTCAATAGTAAAGATACATGTATAAACATTCATGATGTCTCTCACACTTTATATACATAAAACTTGCTAATTAGCATATATATCAAAAGAGGAACAATATTACACATCGTAATTACAACTCTCTCTCTTATCTCTTACTGAGGACCTAGAGTGACAAGGACCGACTGACTCAACTAATCTTGTACTTAACTCTTGTAGCAGATCTACATTGATGCTCCGACCATCTTCAAGTCCAGGCGGATAATCCTAAAATGTTTGAGTAGAGGGGTGAGCCTACTCGCTCAGTGAATGAGTACTTCAAGGAAATAGACTAATGCACTAATGTGATTACAGATATAATTTTGAGTAGACGATATAAAATTTAACAATAATAAATACTACACTGAGCAGTTCTAAACAATATAATTGAAATAACAAAGAATGTAAATATTGCATCCAAAGAATAACTACTAGAAGACTATGCTCTAGTCTTCCTTAACTCTTTCATTTATAAGGAACTCTATGAACCTATATGATCATATTTTAGATTATGCCCCAAACATATGCAGTGCACTCTGCATATGAAACTCGCAGTGCACTACGAGCCCACCGTACAAGACTTAGCGACACACCCGTGAAATGCTAAGTCTGACTTCTCGTCCTGGTCTGCACAGGACTCTCAGGCTCACAAGGCCTCACTGCACTAACTCTGAGTGCTCTAGACTCCTCCGCAACCTGTAGTGCACAGTCGGAGGGTCTCTAAGTCTCCGATGCCTGGGCGTATCCCCAGGGCTGACCGGGACTTTCTCCGATGCCTGGGCGTATCCCCAGGGCTGACCGGAATTCTACCTCTCACACTTCGTGTCACCGAGACATTCAATATTTGTTGGACACGAGTCTCTGATGCCTGGGCGTATCCCCAGGGCTGACCGTTTCACCCCAAAGGTACAGACCGCGCAATGGGGTTCTACGGTGTTGGGGCACCTGAGTCTATTAACTGATTTACATATAAACACTTAAACAGGAATATCACATTTCATACTTATTTCACATTCTGAACATCACTAGAAAACACATATACATCATTTGTCATCTTTAAACATGACTTAGTAACATCCCTTTCTAGGGCATGTCATATCTCATCACCTGCAATTTACAAGATATGTATTGAAAATAAGAAGCCCTGCAGTATGTAGATATCAACTCAGAGAGAACAAGCATATAAAGTTAAATGCACTAGAAACATACAATTCAATAATTAAGCATCACCACATCTCATATCGAGACCTTTCATATCACCATAACATGATTCATTGAACACCCTATCCTTAGGGTTTCATTTGCCTTATTCATTCATCATATGCCAACACCCTACTCTTAGGGTTTCATTCACCTCATTCACCTTTTCATTTGCCTCATTCACTTGTCACATGGCTCTCATAAGGATTTCATAGGATATAAGCATTCACTAAATAAAGATTGTTTTCAACAAATCATATACAATCAATATAGATATGAAACCATGGAAATTTAACTAAATTTAGGTTTTCTGTACCATTCACTGAGATATCATGTATCAAGAATAAAATTCAATTAAGATAACCCATGAGGTACATCCTAAATACTTATAAGATTACTAGTCCTTTTCAATAAGGTCGAAACTCTAGTGATATCTCAATTAGGTTAAACCCTAATTACATCATATGGTATAAATCTGAAAAACATTCTTACTAGGATGTGTTGTATACGTTTCTGATGTGAATCTACCATCAAAGAGTCATTCAAACAGAGAAGGAATCCATATCATATCAATTTGCAACAACTTAAATCAAACGGACATTTCAGGGTTTAGAATCGCATACTAAGCATTTAGGGATTTGGATGCTATAATCAAATTTCGTGCATTACACTGTTTGAAGGAAGAACCCACTCACCCTAAGGTGTGAAAACACCTCAAAACTGCAGCTCAACTCAGAGAATCTCGAACTCATATCAAATCCCTAGCAAATCTCCCAATTCTTCTTCCATTCAACTCGGAAACCTTGAAAATGAGGGATTATGAAGAAAGGGTGAGAAAAGAGGGAATTTCGACATCATCTTGGATCCAATCAGAGCATGGACGGAATATTGACATGAGAGAGAAGATTCACCATAAAAGTCTATGCAAAGAATCCAAACTTACTTGATTTCACCATTCCTCGGACCGCAAAACCCTAATTCAGCAATTCCACCTCTTTCTCCACTCAAGCCCTAACTCTCCCTCTCTCTCTAGATTTTTCGTTTCTCTGGAGTGAATGATGAAGAATGAGAGCTACTTGTGTGTGTGGTTGCTCATATAAGTCAATTTGAGCTGCTTGGGTCAATTGCATATTGACCCAACACTCAACTTTAATTATATTGGCTGAATATTCAGTGTCACAATAGTTTCTGTAATTCGCCTACTGAATAGCTAACAGAAGCTCCAAAAATTCTGGAAATTTTATATTTTATACCTAATGAAGTTTCAGACCACAAGTAAAAATTTGAGATCATTTCTAGTTACCAATAAATAATAAAAAATCAAACAGTGCACTGCTATATGCAGTCTGCAGCAGATTCGGTCGAGTTGCAAACTCGACCGACAAACAGGTCTGAACATTCTTCATAAATTCTGATATTTTTCAGTGTTGTTCACATTTTATATATCCAAATCATATCCAAATTTGAAGTAAATCAGAGTTACACATAAAATACTAAAAATCATTTAGTGAGACATTCTACTTATCAAATTCTGTATTCATATGTCATTAAAACCCTATTTTAGGCCGATTAGGGTCTATGCTTCTCAAACCCTAATTCTCAAGACAAAAGAACATTTAGACTTCTTATCATAGTTAAAACATCCTAATTGTGTTATCGTCATTAATTAGATTTCAAGAATGATTATTCCAATTAATCTTTGCAATTGTCTAGGTAAACCCTAGTTTACCAATTAAGCTCAGATGGGGTCGTAACACTGCTATTGTTGTCCTCCTCTGCAGTGCGCGTAACACTGCTATTGTTGTCCTCCTCTGCAGTGCGGTCTCTGCCTCGTCGTGCACGTCCACCTAAAAATTGTGGATCCCACGGGGTGCGACAATTGTCCCAACGAGAGATATAACTCTCTGCCAACAATATTATTATTACAGGTAAATAATATAAAACTGAGCAGAGGATCTATTAAGGAAATAAACATGTTTAATCATTTTTTAATTGTAGTGCAAATCAATAGAATTGTTTAAGCAATTCAACTATCTATGATAGAGCTATAGATCATCTATTTTCTTTATAAGGAATATGAAGAACATGTATAACATCTATCAATTAAGATGTATAAAAGTAGTGTAGCATCGACCAATGTTTTCGTATTCAATTCTTAAGAAAATATGCTAAACGACTGATTACAAATTCACAATCACACTTATACCCAGAGGAGATGAGGTATACCACTCATGCTCCAACCGACCACGGCTATGTAAAGCATCCATACCATACAAGGTCAATGGAAGAGCCAGCTGCCATGACCTCACCCATCTCGGTTAGTACGAGACCACTGGCAGTGACCACATGTTAAACTGCAACTAGCTTTCCGGGGTATATCGACATCTTCGCTAAAGAGCTACAGTCATAGCATGCACTCTCTTTGAGGAGATATCACATCAATCCTCAGTACATTTTCATCAGTCGACCACAAGGCAACCCTAGAATTCTTTGGGGAGATAACACATCTATCCCCATATGAACGTAAGGATATGTTCGATCATCACCCCCACATAATCAAAAATATGCTATCCAAGTTAAACTCATTTCACCATTCAGCAAATCCTGACACTGAATGGATCTATGGCCTGGGCACTACATAATAATATTTCACTTGATTAAATAGGTGTATTACAATATCTTTTAACATCAAACAAGTTACAAGCATGTATGATAACATATACAAAGAAAGGTGTAATACATTTATCAAATACTTTCCATAATCTTTGGAACACATCGAATGCATAACACTCGGGATCTCAGTCCCTTATCACATTACTGGGAATTCTCATCCCTTAAAAGTATCATTATCATGATTGCTAGATCTGGGTATTCAAACCCTTAGTTCATCACTGAACAATGTCACCTTTTATCAGGTAACTATTACCTCTAGGTCCTCAGACCAGATATACATTATACTTATTGCACAATTATTTCACATGGATCACAAGGCCCATTTAATCTGTATCATATGAAACATCATAGCTCATACCTAGCTATGCTCATCATCTTATAATACCATGGTTAGTATTTCATGATAGAAGCAATATCAAGTACATATCATTACCATGAAACATAAGAGAAATACAACCTTTCCACAATTAGGGTTAGGGTTTCCCTTTTCACCGATTAGGGTTAGGGTTTCCCTCTTTAACGGATTAGGGTTTCAAGTTCATATTATCATGAATCAAAATCCTAATTCATATAATCAAGAACCAAACCCTGATTCATAGCTCTACACATATATTGGCATCAACATATGCTCATTGAATGATTAACACACAAAGTATGAGTTTCTCTCTCATCCTCACCAGGATAATGATTACATCATACTTTATTAAGTTGGCTCAATCCTTCTCTCAAGGTACATTGGCCTACATTTATCAAAATGCATTGAAATCTATACATCTTAATGTATCATCTGACATAACACACTTCATGTGTTACTCAATCAAGTATATTGTATTGAGGTGCTTCCACCATATTTGGCATGAGGGGTGTGTGTGTGCTTCACACTATATCAGGCAAAGAGGTGTATCCTTGATCACCATATCATGCTTCCATATAAAGTTGCTCAACATTATGGTTTGCATATCGGGTTATACCCTTATGCTCATATATCTTCAAACCTTCATGGTATCGGCCTACCATTCACTGTGTGATAAGTGACAGCCTAGAAAATAGGTTAGTCTAGACCAAATCATGTGTACAAACCAATAGGGGTTTGGGTCCCAAGGTATATCGGGTTTCATATTACCATGTTGGGTTTCAATACCATATCAGGTTAGAGGTATATACTTGACACCATATCGTGCATAAGGTGTGTGCTTGACACCATATCGTGCATGAGATGTGTGTATGTGTCACTCATATCATACATGAGGTGTAAACTCATCACTATATCGTGCATGAGGTGGGTACTTAGATCACTTATATCAGGTTACTCATAATTTAGGGTTTGTCATATCGGGTTAGAGGTACTTCAACCCGATATCAGGTTGAGCTATGATGATGTCATCATCTTCAAGCTCAAGACCTCGTTCCTTAATTACATAGAAAATAGTCCTATGTCACTAATAGAACTCATGGATTCATCTATTATGCAAGAAAACTCGAAATTGAAATTAGATCATCAAGTATGGCAGGATTGATAGTGAATAATAACACAATTGGATTCAAGTTATATAACCTACCTCAAGAACAACTTCAAAGCTCCAAGATCCAAAGATTCACGTTCCCAAGGTTGAAGATGAACTTATCATATATCCAAGACTCGTTCATAACTCCTCTACATGCAAGGAATCACCATAGTTAAGAACTTGGTGAAGAAGAAAAGAAAGGAAGAATCACAACCTGAGATCATGCTTTATTCCAAGGTTGAAGATGATCATGGCTTCACCTTAGGGTTAAGGCTTGAGATACTCCTTGCTCCTTAGCACCATGCACAATACCTCACCACTCATGTACGATATCCCCTCACTTGTGGCCTATATCCCTTCACTTGTGGCTGATATCACTTCACTATGGCCGATATCACTTTGCTATGGCCGATACTAAGGCTCTATGCATGATACCCCTTCACCTATGCATGATACTGAGACACTATGCATGATATATAAGAGAAAGAGTTTGGTAGGTTTCGAAAAATTTCACTAGTAGGTGAAAGGAATGGTATATATAGTTGTGGTTCATGAAAAAGAGTGTATATGAGGTGACATCATTTTACACTACTAGGTGCTACGTGTCCATGCATGGTTGACACATGTCCATGCATGCATATTTATCTTGACATGCAAAACTCTTAAGGATAATCTAGGGATAAGATTTTTGCCCTTAGTTATCTTATTGAGCAAGATATTTCAACTCAACATCACTTTATTCACAAACCGATACACTTTTTCTAAGGAAAGTTGCTAGTCAATATCCATCACCTCCCTGAGGTGCTTAACACATCATGGAAAAGTCCAAAAGTTGAAAAAACGATACAGGACCTCCTCTATGGCTCCTTGTCTGATAGGCATCCCCATATAAGCTCTACAACTCGTTACAACTCAAATAAAGGCTTCAACTATGCATCTTTTCTTGGTCTTCTCATCACAAAGAATGATACCACTCAAAGATGATTAAAAAATGGTGACTCTTTCTTTATCTCTCCTGTAGATGATGCCAAGAGATAGTAGGGAAACTTTATAGGTGGTAATTTGCATATCAACCATACATTTTGGGTAAATTGCAAATTCCACCAAAATTGGTACACAAGGCACAAGCATTATTCAAACAAGCTCCAACTTGGAACTTAGGCTTTCCACGAGCCACCCCTTAGCATCATTATCTCTATTGTGATGCTAAAGCACTTGAAGCATGTTCAAAATGTGACATATTGCAATATAACCCCTCATCTTGGGTAAATTGCAAATTACACCCAAACTATTGTGTAATGCACAAACAGTTTGCAAATAAGTTCAAACTTGAAAATTTAAACTTTCCTTGAGTCTTAATTACTTTTCAAAATATTAAAACAAGTTTATAAATAACTTACTTAAGCAAAACTTACCGGTTTATGGCATAACCCAGGTTAGGGATGTTACAATTATCAACCCCTAACAGGGATTTCGTCCCCAAAATCTCAAGAGAAAAGAGAAGGGTACTTCCTCCTCATTTCTTCCTCCAACTCCCGTGTGGCTTCTTCAACACCACAGTGATGCAAGAGAACTTTCACAAGAACTATGTCTTTCTTTTTCAACTTATTGATTCTTCTGTCAAGAATCATCGTTGGACCTTCCACATAGGATATATCTTCATTCAATTCTACCTCTACAAGTTGCAACACCAACTCTGTATCAAGATGACACTTTCTCAGCATAGATATATGAAACACTAGATGTAGTCTATGTAGCTCAAGTGGAAACTCAAACCTATAGACTATGTTTCCAATCCATGTTGTCACTGGGTAAGGTCCCATAAATCTAGGAGATAACTTACCCTTCTTCCCAAATCTAAGAACACATTTCCAAGGAGGGACTTTAAGATACACTCTATCTCCAACTTGGAATTCTAAAGGTCTACGACATTTATAGACATATGACTTCTGTCTATCATGTGCAACCTTCAACTATTGTTGTATTACTTTAATCTTTTCAGTTGTATGTTGTACTAATTTAGGACCCATAAGTTGGTATTCTCCTATCTCATACTATCATAACAGAGATCTACGACATCTACCATATAATGCTTCATATGGCGCCATATCAATACTAGTATGATAACTGTTGTTGTAGGCAAACTCTATTAAGCTCAAGTGTAAGTCCCAACTTCCTACAAACTAAAGAACACATGCCCTAAGCAAGTCCTCCAAAGTCTGTATAGTCCTTTCAGATTGTCCATCTTCCTGAGGGTGAAAAGTTGTGCTAAACTTTAACTGCGTACCCAAGGCATTATGTAGTCATTCCAAAATATGACTTGTAAACTGGGGACCTCTATCAGACACAATTGTAGCTGGAAATCCGTGTAACCGCACTATCTCATCTATGTAGATCTGTGCAAGTTTTTCAGTAGTATAGGTTGTTCTAACAGGAAGAAAATGTGTTGACTTAGTCAACCTATCAACTATCACCTAAATGGAATCATGACTTTTGATTGTTCTGGGTAGACCAACCACAATGTCCATTATCACGTGATCCCATTTCCACTGTGGTGTAGTTAAGGGTTGCAATGTTCCTGTAGGATTTTGGTGTTCTTCTTTAACTTACTGACACACTAGACACCGCATAACAAACTCCACTACATCCTTCTTCAAACCAGGCCAGCAATACATATCTTATAAGTTATGATACATTTTAGTACTCCCTGGATGCATTGCATACATGGATGAATGAGCTTCCTCCATAACTATCTTTCTTAAGTCATTGGCATCAGGTACTACCATCCTACCATGGTAACAGACTACCTCATCCTCTGACTCATGGAAATCGTCCCATTTCTCACTACCATACTCTGACCTGATCTGCTGAATCACAATATCAGCCTATTGTTCCTCTTTAATCTTTTGTCTCAGAGTATGTTTCACATGCATCTCAGTTAGCAATCCTGCTAACAAAGATACTTCTAACTATACATTCATTTGTCTCAAAGAGACAAACATGTCCCGTTTCAAGCACATTAAAGAATTCAAATGTGCTTTATCTATGGGTGGAGATGAAGATTTTCTACTTAATGCATCTGCCACTACATTATCTTTCCTTGGATGATAATCAATTGTACAATTGTAGTCCTTGATTAATTCCATCCAGCGTCATTGTCTCATGTTCAACTTGTGCAGTGAGAAGATGTACTTTAAGTTTTTATGGTCTGTGAAAATCTGACATGTTTCTCCATAGAGATAATGTCTCCAGATCTTCAACGTGTGGACCACTACAGCTAATTCTAGATCATGCATTAGATAGTTCTCCTTATGTTTCTTAAGCTGTCGAGAAGCAAAAGAAACTACATGATCACTCTACATCAGTACACATCCTAGACCATTCTTAGAGGTGTCACAGAAAACAATGTATCCCTTTCCCTACTCAAGTAAAACTAACACATGTGCACTAGTCAACCTTTCTTTCAACAAATGGAAAGAACGCTGACACTTGTCATCCCAAACAAAAGGAACCTCCTTCCTGGTCAACCTAGTTAGGGGTAATGCTATAGAACTGAAGTCTTTAATAAACCTTATGTAGTAACCTACCAAACCTAGGAAACTGCGAATCTCAGTTGGTGTCTTGGGCTGTTCCCACTCTGTAATAGATTACACGTTCTTTGGATCAACACGAATACCTGAAGCAGATATAACATGTCCTAGGAAAGACACTTCTGACAAACAGAACTCCCACATGCTAAACTTAGCATATATCTTGTGTTGTCTCAACAAAGTCAAGGCTTGACAAAGGTGTTGTTCATGTTGTTGACCATCTCTTTTGTATATCAGGATGTCATCTATGAAGACCACTATGAACTGATCAAGGAATGGTCGGAAGATTTTATTCATCAACTCTATGAATGCAGCTGGTGCATTAACTAGTCCAAACGACATAACTACGAACTCATAATGACCATACCTTGTCCTAAAGGCTGACTTAGGTATGCCATCCTCCTTGATATGTAACTGATGATATCATGACCTTAGATCTATCTTAGAGAACACTGTTGTACCATGCAACTGGTCAAATATATTATCTATCCTTGGTAGAGGATATTTTTTCTTTATAGTCACCTTGTTAAGCTGTCTATAGTCCGTGAATAGTCTCATAGACCCATCCTTCTTTTTAATGAAAAGAACTGGAGCACCCCATGGCAAAGTACTCGGTCAAATGAAATCTTTCTCAAGCAAAACTTGTAACTGTTTCTTGAGTTCCGCCATCTCAGCAGGCGCCATCCTATAAGGTGTTTGTGCTATTGGTTGCGTACCTGGAATTAGATTAATCTCAAATCAATATCTTGAGGTGGAGGAATATCTGGATATTCTTTAGGAAACACATCCTTGAATTCCCTGATAACTAGAACTTCAGAAAGACTAGGACTCTCTACTTTGGTGTCTACCACATGTGCCAAGAATGCTTCACATCCTTTTCACATCAGCCTCTCCACTACCATTGCTAACACTAGACAGGTTAGAAGAATATTTCTATCCCCCTGAAATAACCATGTCTTATCACTATCTGTGAACATAGCTTGATTGGAACCACAATCCAAGACAACCTTATATTTTTCTAAGGTATCCATCCTAAGAATTACATCAAACCCGTGCATCTCAAGTGGTATAAGATCCACCTAAATGTTGTGTTTTGAAAAATAAAGAACACAAGGAGAACATACCTCATGTAACACTGTAGATATGACTAATGAAGTTTCTAATAACAGATTATCTGTTCGACGACTAACTATCATATTGAAGTCATGAATCACTTCTCGAGTGATAAGGGAATGTGTAGCACCCGGATAAATCAAAATAGATACGAAGAAGGATGAAGACATATCAGAATGAAACAATTCCATCTGACTTGTCATTGACTCATGGATTGACTACTGCCTCTAGCTGATTCATAGCATAGAATCTTGTCGTTGTTTGTTGCCGACTTTGTGCTCTGTTGTTTGGTGCTGACAAACCTGCTTGGGACGCATGTCCATGTCCTCGTGAGCCACTGCTGAACTGTTGCCTCTGAGAGCCTTGTTGACTCTACATCGGTGGTTGGGTTACCTCCCTGTCTCTAACTGGACAATCCTTTATCAGATGTCCTGTCTGCCCACACTTGAAGTAGTCTCTGTTCTCCCATTATAGCCTAGATGGTCCTGTCACTGACATTGGTGCCGTGCTATGGGCTCCACTTGGCAGAAAACTATGGCCTCTACCCTTGCTTGATGTCCACTACATATGAGCACTGAACCTCTGTGGTGCTACTAGTGCAGGAAACCTTGGTTTCTTAAAACTTCTAGACCTTTGTCCCTGGAATTGGGCAGGTAATTTCCTACTATTCACCTCACATTTCTCAATCACAGACCTCTCTATCTGCCTAACTGACTCCACAAAGGTGGCAAACCTCTCTCTATTCTCTAGAGCAGACGCAAGTGTGGTTAACTCAGCATTCAGACCCTTCTCAAAATGCCAAATCCTCTCCTCATCCGTAGTAGCTACGTGTAGACAAAATCACAGAACCTCCATAAACTTAGCTTCATACTCACTAATCTTCATCGACCCTTGTCTAATCCGCTCAAATTGTGAGATTTTCTCATCCAGATAAGTCTTGGGAAAGTATCTACTGACAAACTCACATCGGAATTCCTGCCATCCGACCTCAACACCAAGTCTTTTCTCTTCTTTAATGGCCCACCAATGGCCAGTGCTTCCTTTTAAAAGGTACACAACATGCCTAACTTTATCAGTCTCTGGAATGCTAAGGATTCTAAAGGCTTTTTCCAGCTCAGTGAGCCATGAATCTATGTCTGTTGGGTCTCATGTGCCAGCATATTTGGTGGCTCCTACCCAGCATAACCATTCAAAGGTCTTACCAGATCCATGTCCTTCATTGGGAACTGGTGCCCTAGGTGCTGGTGCTAGCATATGATCTTCCATATGTGTCGTTGTGGTCATGAACTGCCCGAAAAGAGCATGAAAGGCTGTGTTTTCTAGCATGGCTTGATCAAGCCGAGGATTCTCAAGCACGAATTCCTCTCTAACCTGATCCCTTGCACCTCCTCCTGGTGCAGCAACACTACTCTCTGCAGCATGTTCTTCGTGTGCTCCAACCATCTTTCAGCTTTACTTCTTCTCCTATATGAGAAGAAGTCACTATAAGATAAACTAGAGAATACTAGAACCGACTCAACAACCTTAATCCTATGTCTCTATAGACTCAATGAACCTTAGGCTCTAATACCAAAACTTTGTGACAACCTGCCATCAAACCGACATCCAAATCACCACCAGTAATTACGCGGAATAACATTAGCAACTGATTAAAAAAAATCACAGAAAATTAAAAAATATTTTGCAAAGAGATCTATTATCACGAAAACTCTTTAAGAAAGAACCAAAACTTTATATACATCATGGATCACATTGTACATACATTGTACCATTTCATCTTGAGGATATCGTATACTAGTTGCTTTGCCAAAAAACATACTGAAGCAACATAAAACCTCGAGGCAATCAAGCCAAAATCTCAGATCGTCCATAAAACCATTACGTGCTAACTCCCAAGGACCTGAGAATATAGAGATGGAACATTAGACTTTTATCTACAAGACACTATAGATAGCACACTCAACCTGAGCTGTTACTACTGTCCCTACTATTGTTATCCTTCCTCTATAGTGTGGTCTCTACCTCCTTATGTACGTCCACCTAAAAATTATGGATCCCACAGGATGAGACAATTGTCCCAGGAGAGATATAACTCTCCACCAACAATATTATTATCACATGTAAACAATATAAAACTGAGCAGAGGATGTATTATGAAAATAAACATGTTTAATAAAAAATTTAATTGCAGTGCAAATCAATAACATTGTTTAAGCAATTCAACTATCTAGGACAGAGCTATAGATCATCTATTTTCTTTATAAGGAATATGAAGAACATGTATAACATCTATCAACCAAGATTTATAAAAGTAATGTAGCATCAAGCAATGTTTCCATATTCTATTCTTAAGCAAATATGTTACACAGCTGATTACATGTTCACAATCACACTTATGCCCATAGGAGATGAGGTATACCACTCATGCTCCAACCGACCATGACTACGTAAAGCATCAGTACCATACAAGGTCAATGGAAGAGTCTGCTACCATGACCTCACCCATGTCAGTCAGTACAAGACCATTGGTAGTGACCACATGTCAAACTGAAACTAGCTTGCCGGGGTATAGAGGCATCTTTGCTAAAGAGCTACAGCCATAACATGTGCTCTCTTTGAGGAGATATCACATCAATCCTCGATACATTTTCATCAGGGTGATCACAAGGCAACCCTGGCATTCTTTGGGGAGATAACACATCTATCCCCATCTGGAGATAAGGATATGTGCATCCATCACCCCTACATATTCAAAAATATGCTCTCCGAGTTAAACTCGTTTCACCATTCAACAAATCCTGACACTGAATGGATCTATGGCCTAGACACTACATGATAATATTTCACTTGATTAATTACATGTATTACAATATCTTTTAGCATCAAACAAGTTACACATGAATTATAATAGATGCTACAAAGAAATGTGTAATACATTTATCAAATACTTTTCATAATCTTTGGAACACATTGAATGCATAACACTCGGGATCTCAGTCCCTTATCACATTACTGGGAATTCTCATCCCTTAAAAATATCGTCATCATAATTCCTAGATTTGGGTATTCAAACCCTTAGTTCATCACTGAACATTGTCACCTTTTATCAGGTAACTATTACCTGTAGGTCCTCAAACCAAGTATACATTGTACTTATTGCACAAGTACTTCACATGGCTCACAAGGCCCATTTAATCTATATCATATGAAACATCATAACTCATACCTGGTTATGCTCATCATCTTATAATACATGCATGGTTAGTATTTCAAGATAGAAGCAATATCAAGTACATATCATTACCATGAAACATAAGAAAAATACAACCTTTCCATTATTAGGGTTAGGGTTTCCCTTTTCACTGACCAAGGTTAGGGTTTCCCTCTTTAACGAATTAGGGTTTCAAGTTCATATTACCATGAATCAAAATCCTAATTCATATTATCAAGAATCAAACCCTGATTCATAGCTCTACACATATAGTGGTATCAATGTATGCTCATTCAATGATTAACACATAAAGTATGAGTTTCTCTCTCATCCTCACTAGGATAATGATTACATCATACTTTATTAAGTTGGCTCAATCCTTCTCTCAAGGTACATTGGCCTACATTTATCAAAATACATTGAACTCTATACATCTTAATGTATCATCTGACATAAAACACTTCATGTGTTACTCAGTCAAGTATATTAGATTGAGGTGCTTCCACCATATAGGGCATGAGGTGTGTGTGTGATTCACACCATATCAGGCAAAGAGGTGTATCCTTTATCACCTTATCATGCTTCCATATCGGGTTGCTCAACACTAGGGTTTGCATATCAGGTTGGACCCTTATGATCATATCTCTTCAAACCTTCACGGTATCGGCCTACCCTTCACCATGTGATAAGTGACAACCTAGAAAATAGGTTAGTCTAGACCAAATCATGTGTACAAACCAATAGGGGTTTGAGGTTCCAAGGTATATCGGGTTTCATATTACCGTGTTGGGTTTCAATACCATATCGGGTTAGAGGTATATACTTGACACCATATCGTGGATAAGGTGTGTGCTTTACACCATATCATGCATGAGATGTGTGTATGTGTCACTCATATCATCCATGAGGTGTAAACTCATCAATATATCATGCATGAGGTGGGTACTTAGATCACTTATATCAGGTTACTCATAGTTTGGGGTTTGTCATATCGGGTTAGAGGTACTTCAACCCAATATCAAGTTGATCCATGATGATGTCATCATCGTCAAGCTCAAAACCTCATTCCTTACTATTCTAGTACATGGAAAACAGTCCTATGTCACTAATAGAACTCATGGATTCATCTAATATACAAGAAAACTCGAAATTGAAAGTAGATCATCAAGTATGACAAGATTGATAGTGAATAATAACACAATTGGGTTCAAGTTATATAACCCGCCTCAAGAACAACTTCAAAGCTCCAAGCTCCAAAGCTTCACATTCTCAAGGTTGAAGATGAAATTATCACAGATTCAAGACTCATTCACAACTCCCCTACATGCAAGGAATCACCATAGTTAAGAACTTGATGAAGAAGAAAAGAAAGGAAGAATCACAACCCGAGATCATGCTTTATTCCAAGGTTGAAGGTGATCATGGCTTCACCTTAGGGTTAAGGCTTGAGATCCTCCTTGATCCTTGACACCATGCACGATACATCACCACTCATGCATGATATCCCCTCACTTGTGGCCGATATCCCTTCACTTGTGGCCAATATCACTTCACTATGACCGATATCGCCTTGCTATGGCGGATATCACTTTGCTATGGCCGATATCACTTTGCTATGGCCGATACTAAGGCTCTATGCATGATACCCCTTCACCTATGCATGATACCAAGACACTATGAACAATATCTAAGAGAAAGAGTGTGATAAAATTAGAAAAATTTCACTAGTAGGTGAAATAAATGGTATATATAGTTGTGGTTCATGAAAAAGAGTGTATATGAGGTGTCATCATTTTAAACTACTAGGTGCCACATGTCCATGCATGGTTTACACGTGTCCATGTATGCATATTTATCTTGACATGAAAAACTCTTGAGGATAATCTAGGGATAAGATTTTGGCCCTTAGTTATCTTCTTGAGCAAGATATTTCAACTCAACATCACTTTATTCACAAACCGATACACTTATTCTAAGGAAAGTTGCAAGTTGATATCCATCACCTCCTTGAGGTGCTTAACCCATCATGGCAAAGGCCAAAAGTTGACAAAACGATATGGGACCTCCTCTATGGCTCCTTGGCCGATATGCATCCCCATATAAGCTCTACAACTCATTACAACTCAAATAAAGGCTTCAACTATGCATCTTTTCTTGGTCTTCTCATCACAAAGAATGCTACCACTCAAAGATGACTCAAACATGGTGCCTCTTTCTTTATCTCTACTCTATATGATTCCAATATATAGTAGGGACACTTTAGAGGTGGTAATTTGCATATCAATCCTACATTTTGGGTAAATTGCAAATTTCACCAAATTTGGTACACAGGGCACAATCATTATCCAAACTAGCTCCAACTTGGAACTTAGGCTTTCCACAAGCCACTTCTTAGCATCATTCTCTCTCTTATGATTTTAAAGCACTTGAAGCATGTTCAAAATGTGACATATTGCAATATTACTCCTCATCTTGGGTAAATTGCAAATTACACCCAAACTATCGTATGATGCACAAACAATTTGCAAATAAGTTCAAACTTGAAAATTTAAACTTTCCTTGAGTCTTAATTACTTTTCAAAAGAATAAAACAAGTTTATAAATAACTTACTTAAGCAAAACTTACAGGTGTATGACATAACCCAGGTCAGGGATGTTACATTGACTCTCTAATTGTGTTGACAACTCATTTTTGGGAACCCATCAAATCCTTGCTATTTAGGTTATTTACATAATGAGTGAAAATACCAAATTTTGATAAAAGAATCAAACATGGGTCTACTAAATACAGTTTTGGTCAGTCCACTGTGAAAGACCGATTTGCACAAAGTTCATACAAGATGTGCACCCACATCAGACTTAGTAAAACCTTAAATTTTGATCACAATCGATCATGAACCCTAATGGACAAAATTTATACATTATCTAGGTTGAGTTGAGACCTGCAAAAAATCCCAATTTGACCTTACTAAATATGGCAAAAATTGATTTTGCACTCAAATTAGATAAAATACAAACCTTTCCTATCTGGAATCTTTTGAGAAAGAATCTCATGTTGATGTCAAAGGATTTTGCACCCAAATGTGTCGAACCAGTTCACACACATTTTGAGTACCCTTTTACAGACCACAATGAGCACACAAGTGTTTTTCACCCAAATGTGTCGAACTAGATCACTCGCATTTCAGGTCACCTTTCACAGGTCACACTTAGGTGCAGAAGGGTTTCACACCCATATGTGTCGAACCAGACCACACACATCTTGGGTTCACTATTGGAAAGTCAGGCTGGGTGCCAAAAGGTTTCACACAAAAATGTGTCAAACCAATTCACACACATTTCACTTGTTCTAAAAAAAGGACACATGAGCACAAAAGGGCTTCTCATCTAGATGTATCGAGAAGACCGCACACATCTTGGGTTCTCTTTCAGAAAATCAGACTGGGGGTCAAAAGGTATCACACAAAAATGTGTCAAACCAATTCACATAAATTTTTTTTAAGAAACAAGCACTTGGGTGCCAAACCCTTTCATGCCAACAAGTGGCAACCAAATCCACACCCACTAAAACCATATTGGCCTTGGGAAGCATGAGAGAGGGCCATATGGCATCCAATGATGAACCAATAAGTGAGTGGATGTTAGTTTGGAGAAAGAGAGGAAACCAATCAGATTACCCCTTGACTCTAGAAAAGGAGAGAGAAGACCCCTAAAAGAAAACCCCAGATTCGATACTATCGTGTGGAGAAAAAGAGAGATTAAAGATAGAAAGAGAGATAGAGGACCACAACTTGGTGTGAAACTTGTTCACGCTCAGAAGTGTGAAACTAATTCGTACTCAAGAGCGAAAAACTTATTCATGCTCAGAAGTGTCAAAGCGATTGGCGCCCGAATGTGTGAAAGTAGTCGACGTTGGATTGGATTTGTGTCTATTTTTGATCTGAAATTGTTGTTGGAGGCTTCCTGAAGCGTGAATTCACTCCACTCTTAGAAGTTTCAAACCTCTTTTCCCATGAGATACAAAGCAAGGTGAGATCACATCATATCATCTTCTTTCTTGCAATTCACATACAACTACTTTTTTATGCAAACCCTTGCAATGTAATTCTGATAGGTGAATCAAGGTATCAAATTTTGACCCTCTCTCGATTTGTAAATGAGTGTGCCAAATTAATATATATATATATATATATATATATATATATATATATATATATATATATATATACATCGTCCTTCCTTATCCATGCATGAGTCATTTCGTTTTCTTTGGTTATCTAGGTTTTTCCAACTATAACTCAGCGACAACTTTGAACTGTTTCCCATATTTGATTTCTAATGAAAACAACTTGGATGTGCTTTGCATGCACTTTGGCTACTATCATTTTGTGATTTGACACTATCTACATTGTCACCTAACACTCTCTGGACTATGGCATCAATGAGTGAGAAGGAAATCTGCATGCACACGTGTTTCTAATTATCACTCAAGATGCTACTTTATCAACTTGAGAGGATTTTTTTATGTCAACCCTATACAATTTCCTTCATGCTAGATGCTTTACTGCTATGTCCATTAGGCATACTTGACTAGTCTACTACTACCCTAACACTATCTACTTCAAGAAGAAGTGGCATACTGCTTGAGTGTTGAAATCTTTATATTTAGGGGGAGTGATATTGTATGGATGAGTATATATTTATTTTATATTTGAGTTTGTATGTGTCTGCCAAGCTAGACATGTGTTTCACCTATGCTCATGTTAAAGGGGAGTCTGGAATCTATATGTATTGGTCATGTGTTTAGGAGTACTACCATAATAGAATCCTATTTATGTATGTGAAAAATCAAAATTAAAGCTAACGAGATAATTTATTAGACAAAACTCACTCCTATATATAGGATAGAGGAACACTTATGAGTGAACTCAAAGCCTAGTGGGCCAAGTATACTTGGGTCCATATACATAATAACTTAATAACCCTAACACTCCCCCTCAAGTTGAAGCATGGGTGAAACAAATGTCTGGCTTAATAATATATAAAAAATATAAAATAGTGCATAAAAAATTAATCTCCCTTGATAAGATATGATCTCCAATTGAATCTTAAAATACAACAATTGAAGCACTCACTCCATTTAAAGAATATAAAACATGGCAAGTAGCAAGACATTTTATCCCCTAACAATAAGAGTACCATGGTAGAAGTAGTAATTGCATATGGGACTCCCCTTGAAATTGACGACTGCAAGACCTGAGGGAGCAATCATTAATAACATCATAAACTTTAGTGAGAATCCAAAGCAGTCGACGGTGGAAAATATGTGTAGAATGTTGGCTTTTTGGATGTTCCACACTCATATTTAGATGATGCAAATAAATCCACAATTGTATAACTAACATATGTATCAAGTATTTTAGGTGATCAAGGAACTTCGTCAAGATCTGACTACAAGGACCTGGCAATTTTATATGATTGGATGCTTGCAAATCAAGTTGTACCATGTATTTGATTGTACACATGTGTTTTTTGTACAACTTGATAGTCATGATGTAAGGACAAGTGATGATTTTCCAAAAACCTACCCAAAACCCTAACCCACACTTATATGAAGCCTCTAGGGTTGATAGAATTTATTAGTTAAGTCATTGGATAGCTTTCCACACTTTTGCATATTCCTTCACAAAGTCTATCTTGTTTGAAAATGTTGTACACCAAAGTCCATTTAGTCTAAATATAGCCTTTGAATAACTTGAGTTTTTGGTCATTCTCGGTCAAAGAAAATCTCGACCGAGATGGCCGATCGAAGAATTTGTTCACTGACAATGAGCCATTGTGCTTAGTTGGACTGAGGAGATAGATCAAAACATAGCCATTAGAGTCATTTGACCCTAAGACATTTCTTGGTCGACGATTCTGTCGACCGAGAATGGTTCTAGAATGTTAGTTTACTAATGATCAAATTAATCATTGAAACTTAATTCACTTCTTCCTAACAACTAATTAACCACTAAGAACACTCAAGACACTCCCCAGAGGTATCTTAACTACTTGTAAACATTTTCTATAAATAGGAGTGGTCTTAGGACACCTAGACATCAAATTTTTACACAACTTTGCACATTAGCTTGCAAACAACATTTGATACATACTTGAGCATACTTCTACTTGTCATCTTTATCAAGAGATATTAGGTTATATAATTGAAGTTGTTATCATTCTAGCCTAAGCCTTTGGCTCAATTATAATATCCTCTCCACCTAATAATACTTTGCATAAACCCTTTTTGGAGCAGATCATCATCACTTATCCAGAAGAGGTTGATTGGATATCTTGTGAGCTTATTTTGTTACTTTCATTCTCTAATGTATTTCTTCATTGTTGTATTACTCTTGGGCTACTTCTTGGGGGTGAAGTTTGTCAAGGAACCTACATAAAGGAGTCTTCTGAACTTGGTGCTCTTCCACTGGTCGTTAAAGAAGAGGTGAAGAATGGCACTCTTACTCAATCGTCAAAGAAGAGATGGTTCAATTCTCTTCCTCGTCCGTCAAAGAAGAGGTGGTTCGGTGATCATCTATGTATGTCAAATAATAGGTGCAGAGGGTGATCTTCCAACGACCCGTCAAAGAAGGTGGTAGTTCTCCTTGATCTGGAAAGGAGGGCCCCACAAAAGACATTGTTAGATTTTGTGTATTCTGTATCAGTATATAAAAGGAATAAAATACATGGTTATAAATCCTGGTTGGAAACAATTAGGTAGTGGAATGACTCATTTAAAGGAGCCACTATAAATCTATGTCTCATGTGGTTACCTCCTTTACTTATATTTCCATGACACTTTAAGTACAATAATTTTATTTGATCAAAATTATTATAAAGCTCTATTCACCCCCCTCTAGATCTTTCATTTGGTATCATATAAAGTATTCAAGGAGGCCTAATAGGTCTTAAAGAATGGGGGATGACATGCTTGGCAACTTGAACTTAGAAGGAACACATGTGAGAAGGCCAGTGTTTGATGGATCAAACTACACACACTGGAAAAGGAGGATGTAGTTGTACTTCTAGGGAATCATCTTTCAACTTTGTAAGATGATAGCTCGGCCATTCGTGCTTCCAAACACTAAGTTAGAAACATAGAATCAAGATATGGTAAAGCAAGCCACACTCAATGAAATAGCAGCAAGCATTCTTTATTGTTATTTATCAATTAGTGAACTAAATTATCTGCTCATGAAAGTTGGCACAAATTAGTTGTAACACATGAATGAACTACCCGAGTTAAGAACATTAAAATTAGTATGTTAAAAAACAAGTTTGAACTATTTTGTATGCAACCTAACAAAGCATTGTAGAGATGTATGCTAGATTTTCTAAGTCTGTTAACAACCTAAGTGCTTTGGGAAGAACATAAGTGAGGAAAATCAAGTATCCAAGACACTTAGATAATTGCCTCCCAGACACAAGTTGAAGGTTACTGCTATTCAAGAAGCTAATGATCATATAGCACTAAAGATGGATCATCTCATCTAGAATATAGAGACGCATGAAGTCATCCTTGAGGAGGAAGAAAAAGTGGAAGATGAACAACAAAAGTAGAGAAGGAAGGTCCTTGATTTCAAAACCACCACCAAAATATCATAAAGAAACATCATTCAATAAATCAGTGACACAAGTGATGAAGATGATGAAAATATCTTGATTGTAGATGGTAAGAAATATAAGAGATTTCATTCTAAAAAAACTCATAGTGCCCCTTTCTCTTCTTATAGGTTCTTTGAATGTGGAAAGAAAGGCCACTTGTTTTTTGAATGTCCAAAACTCAAGAAATGCAAGAAGTCCTCATTCAGAAATAAAGACCAAAGCGTACTTAGCTGCATGGGATCAATCAAGAGATGATAGTGAAAACAAAAAAGAGGTGGAGGTAGAATGTCTTATGGCAATAGCAGATGACGAAGAAACTAATGAGGTAATTTTATTTATTTATTTAAAGAAGAATTAGTTAGTAATCTTGAAGAATTTCATGACAATTATATTGATAATAGAAACAAAAGAATAAACTTTTCAAAACTATTAATGTACTTAATGTTAATCTAAATAATCCTAGTTTTGAAAATGATGCTTTAAAACTTTCAAATAATGCATTAAAAGAATCTATTGAGAGTTATAAGGCTAAGTTACTTGTTCTTGAAAAATAACAATAATATTCTCTCTCAAGAAAAGGTTGATATGCTTGATAAACGGAATGATTATCAAACTCAACATATTTTATGCACACACTCAGAGTTATGATGTTTTGGTAAAAGAAAGAGATACTCTACTTTCAAATCTTGCTGAAGTAAATTTGTATATAACTAAAAAGTTTGCTGAATATATTAAATCACAAAAAAAGTTTCTATATTAATGAAGGAAACAAAAGTCTTGATAATATCTTAGATAATGCATTTAAACAAGTATGAAGGATAGGTTTAGGATATGTGCCAAAGAGCAAATCCTCACAAATGCCTAAAACCAAAAAGACATATGCTTCCAAGATTAGAAATACATATGTACCTAAGACTAAAGTTGTAAATTATAAAAATGTTTACAAGAGAAATGAAATATATTTTATGCCATGTTATTATTGCCAACGTCTTAGACATTATTCCTTTTCATGTGAATATCAGAAGCAAGGAGACCTTGACATAGTTTTGGTTCCAAAATTCTCAACTTACAATAAAAAAGAAACTTGTTGAGATTTGACATATGCTTAATTTGATTAATATTTTTATGTCCCATCTCAAAAAAGGTAAAATTTTCACATCTTTTTCTTAAAATACTCATTTGCATAAGTTTTAAGCTATTCATTTGCATATCTCACAAAACAAAAATTTTGGTTTCTCTAGAACTTGTTATCGGTCGACAAAACTTTGACCAGAAAGATCCTCAGTCAAAAAATCTTCTCGACTGAGAACAAGTCTGTCAAAAATTTAACTTGAATATTTAATCTTTACAAGAAAAGGTGTTAAAATTCATATATGCAAAAGTCTTTCTAGCTTGATAATATCAGTTCCATTCATGATATCTATGTTAACCATCATGGACCCTACTTGAGTACCAAAATTCTCTCAACTTTGCGGGATTGAGAGGTTGATGGTAGATGCTCCAATCATATGACTGGAGATTGGAATGCCTCCAATACACTTGAAAAGAGAAATGGAGGATTAGTCATATTGGAAATAGTGGTAAAGGTGCTTTCATGGAAGTTGTAACAAACTAAAATCTGGATATATTCCCAGTTTGACCTTTTTCCCATGCTTTCCCTATATTTTCTATCCTTTTTGTCCTTAATGATGAATTTGTTGAATTATTAGTGGTTTGGGGTGAATTTGATTACCATTTATTCCAATATATGGGTTTATGCACAAATACCTTAGTAAATGTTTTTAATAGGGGTCTGAATGCAAATCTACCACTTATATGAGATAATGATAAAATGATTCATTCTAGATCATTCCTTAGCCTTATGGATCAAGGAAGAGAAAAAGGAAGGAATATTAATGCGTGAAACATGTTAATGTGATATTGAATGATTTAATATGAGATGTAGTGGTAATATTGGATAATGGGATAAAATTAATAAAATGGAGACAAATTGGTTAAAGATAACTTAAGATTCATTTTCCTTGAGTTCAGTTTGGGCTTGGAGGCAAAGTTTCATAATTTTGGGATAATAATAATTATATCATTTTTATTTTGAAAAGAAAAGGTGAGTTTTCTTCAAAATATGAGATAAATCATTTAATGACTCAAGAAGTGGAAAAGAATATTGTATTTGTAATCTAGACATTAAAATAGCCTTTGGATAAATTTTCATGTAATTTGAATAATCTTTAATGTTCATGTGTAGATTAGGAGAGTGAAAGTCCAAAATATTAAATAATGAGCAAAATATTTCCAAAGGATAAAATTAATGACCAATTTGTGTTCTATATGTCTTGGTTTGCTTAAGGATGAAGTTTCACCTTAATTGATGGTTTCTAGATGTCTCTAAATCACAAGGAAAGAGAAAATATGATTTGCTTTAAAAGAATTAAATAATATGGCAAAAGTCTCCAAATGTGAACTAATGCCAAATCAGATACTACATGTCCTAGTTAGTCTAGGTGTATGGTTTCTTCTTAAATGGATAATGTTTTCTATCTCAATTTAACTAGAAAAGAAAATTACCTGAATACTATTCCCAATGTAACTCAAACCTTGCTTTATTTGATTATTTCCTTGATTTATTTGTCACAAGTTGATTTCTTGCATTTTCATATAGTTTCCTATGTCACACTCCTTTTATCTGTGATGTCTTTCTCAACTGTATGATCGGGATCAGAGGGTGTAGGGTTTATCCCCTAGCTCCGCTCCCTTTCTTTCCCTCACGAACAGGTGCCGATTTCCCATATGATTTCTAGTGTGGATATCTCCCTCTCCTTTCTTAATGATTTTCACTGATTTCTTCTTCCTCACCTTCCTCATCCTTTCCCAGACATAGTGATTATATAACCCCTAGGATTCCTTCACCTTCTCGCACCAGTTATCTCGGTCAGCTACTTCCTCCATTTCTACCTTGTTTGTCATTTCATTTTATTCTCCTCGCCATCCAGGGCTTTTAGACCTCGATAGAATCATTCATCGATAGTCATCCATGTCCTAGGAACCCATAATGGCACTTGTAGCACTGTGGTTTCCCCTCCACCAACACTCCTGAACTCCTTCTTCCTCCTGACACCTCCCTGGCTCATCAAACTAGGGTATGGGACCCCCTTTGCCACCGAACGACTTGTTGTGGTCTTCAGGAAGATTTTAGGATCTTCAGTTTCTGTCCAGAGCCAGTCATTCTCACTTTCCCCTTTCATGTGGTCTTTTGTGATAGTTTATGAAGGATGAAAATTGAGGGGCTTGCACCGCTGTTTCCTTCAAATATACACAATGATCGACCTCATTTCATAAGCTTCTTCAAGTTTGTGTTATCTTTGTGATCTTGGTTCACCTTGCGCCAACTTCCCTTGTTCTTTTCCTCCTACCACCCATGGCAGAACATCTGTTCCTGTTGTTCGTGCACCTCTGGACCCAAATTTGGGTTCCTTGAGACCGTCTGGTGATGAGGAAGATGATGAGCACCTTTGCTGATGGTGCTGGAGTTGTTTCACATGATCTCTTCTACACCAAGGACCTTCCTGAGTTGTTTGAGCTTTTCTGTCTCTCGTGCAATTTTGGAAGATGATCAATGAGCATGTTACATATATGCCCTTGTTCTGATCTTTTATTTGGTTTTGCCATCAAGGACAAAGTGGTCTTTTTCCCTCATTTTTCTGATTTGCGAGATGGTGCTTCACTGGTGAAGGGCCCGAAATGGTGGACCACCCTTGATTGGTCCACCTCGGCAAGTTGACCTTACTTGACTGGACTTTATCCTTTGATGTGGACTTTTGGTATTTTTCGTATTGGCCAAAATTTGCAAAAATTGTATCTTTTAATATACTTGTCCAAAAATAAAAGTAAAATACGTTTTGGAATCAGAAGAATGTATTCTTTCTAATAAAATAGTTTTCACACCTGATTTCTTTGTTTTTCTGAAGGATGATTTTGGTTAATGAATGTAATGTATAAAAACCCTAAAAATCACAACTTAACCATATTAAATCCAAAGTAACATAAAAATCTGTTTTCTTGATTAGGAAAACCTAATAAGTCGATTGGTGAGATTTTAAGAGTCAAAATTTGAGTTTTTCTAAAGAGGTCTAGAATTAGGGTTTCAATACACTTATATGGACTTCAAAACCCTAATCTATATGAATAACTTGAAATATGCAAAGTTGAAGTTGGGATCATCTATAAGTGGTGAAAGTTGATAATCAAACTCAATATGAGAGGTATGTGCATTCCTTACACCTTAAGTTGGGAATATTTTCAAACCTAACGTAATTTCTCTAATGAGGCACTTATTGAACCCTAATTTCTCTATTGATATTTCTTTTTCTATATTTGCCTCAAAATCAGTATTGATAGTTTATTTCTTGGGTCTTGTACTGCACTTCCATGTTTATACTAATTGATGCTAATACTTGCCATAGTTCTTTAGCATGTTGATTTTATTAGACTATTTAACTAGTGTAGTGGTACTTTTATACAACCATGCATAGATAGGGCATGTGTTAATTTTCCTAAGGGAATGTGTTACTCTCCCAAATACAAAATATTTTATAGGTAACTGGAATGTGTTACTCTCCCTCACCTATTTGGTTGAGGTTTGGTAGGTGCCTCAACCCTACTTAGTTAAGGTAGTCAATATTAATCACGCATGTAAATATTTTACTATTTTTCTTGTTATGGAAAGCATCTATTTGATTATGCCTCATACTTTTGACCATGGTGCATAACTTTGACTTCATGTCGACTTCGCCAGGTGTGGAAGTGGAAGTTTGTGGAAACTTCGAGGAAGTTTCAAGGAAGTTTAGACGCAAACTTCGACAAACTTTGATGCCATTTTTTGAAGAAAATGATGTGAATTTGAAGGAAACTTTAATTGAAAACTACTATATATGTTATAGATCTATCTTATATATGTTAATTTAACACAAAACACAATTCAAAACTCTTGAGCCCTAGTTTCAAGGGTCAAATGTGCAATACACATATACAAATATAGTTCACCATATGTATTCTATACAATATACAATCAAATAGTATATAAAACACCCTATCTGGGAAAGAGTGGCAACAAACAACATAGGAGTCAATATTAAAAGTTGTGAAGAGGGTTGGAGGTGACACTTATTCCTTATATGGCCTTTAGGACACTAGTTAGGATTAATGCTCTGGGTCGTCTCAACTTCGACCAAACTTCGCCAACTTTGCCAACTTCGAGGAAACTTCGACAACTTCGGAGAAGTTGAGACGAAAATTCACACAAAAAAGTCAACTTCGTCGACATCACTGAAACTTTGCCCCGAAGTTTGGACGAAGCCGAAGTATTTGGGATTCGATTTCACCTATGGTCGAAGTTCAAAGTTTCGGCAAAATTTCGCCAAAAATCGTCGAAGTTATGTTCCATGCTTGTGACCATCTTCATCTTATGATGAAACCTTAGCCTCTATTTAATTAGCACGGACCTAACTCATGAAGTTGTTGCTTGGAGACAAAGTTGGTGTAGTTTAGATTTCCCTCTATCTAAATCCTTTTGTTGTTGTAAACCCTACATGGGAGTTGATGATATACTCTTATAAAATTGAATATAGTCATTACTTTTATTCCACTGCTATGCACTTTGGTCTTTTTTATACCATCATATAAAAAGTTGAAAATTTTACACCTGTTCCAACATATCTTTTGATTATGTTTGGAATGGATGTTTTATTCTTCACATTTTTAGTAAAGGGGTGATTTCACTCTTTTACAACACAGTATCAGAGATCATGGTAGTCCGAATCTGAATATTTCAATTTTGTCTCCCAAGTTAGAACCCTTGCCTTGCAATAGTTCCCCTCTAATTAAGATGTTTGCCCTAGAATTGACTTGTACTACTCTTGTGATGATGAAAGGCTGATTTAGGATCAGAAGAGTTCCACATTAGAAATGTTTTTATTTAACCTTCATGTGATGAGCCTATTAGGTATCTATTAGGGCATAATTTGAAGGCAGGGTGTCTAGAAAGGATCAAGGTTCGGGGACTGGCAAGATTTTCCTCCGTGCCACTAGCTTGGTTTATGAGGACTCCCAAATCTGTATGATACCTGCCTGGCCTGAGCTTGATACCGACTGTATGAAATAGCAAACCTTTAGTCAATAGCATCCTTAGACATCTAAGTTGGTTACTCCTAGAAACCTTATATGATGACCTTGTGACTTGTTTGAGGATGAATACCCAATATAGTTCCCTTATGTTCCATAGAACCACATGTTTGGGCAGTCTATCCCTAGAATCTAGACTTTGAGGTTTGGTGATTAACAAACAATCAAGTTATGGATCTTATACATGGTTTAGTAGACTCACCCTTTTACCTCTAGTTTAGTTTTACTTGGTAGGTCAAACCTCTTTAAGGGGTATAGAGTAGTTGGTTGTTGATGCTTGGGCAATTAGATTTTGAGGATGAAATCCTTTTTATGGGGATGTAGTCTTGCATTATATCAAAATCTAGCTACTCATACTCTAAAAACCCTAACTCCATGATTAAGAGGTTAGTACTCTTGAACCCTTAGAATTGACCAAACAAGTTATACTTGTAACCCCACATGTTTGTTTATATACTAATGAGCATGTAATGGTCATCTAATGAACAATTCATATGTTTGAACCCTAATGAATACTTGATGCACATAATATGAGTAACTCACATATTAATACTAATAATGAATAAGCATGATACTAACCATGTCATCAACCAATAAACCATAATGACGTGTTGAGTAGGATAATTGGAACCTTACTCTGGACTTAATGCATGCTAAGAAGGTATGAGTAAAATATAGTGATCATGTTGACCTTAACCCAAAGATGTAATCATCTAACCTTAACCTATACATCCTTAATGGCAGTCAATGATACATTAGTGACATTAGGTGTCATAACCAGATTATATACTTTGACACACATTAATGTTATATAATCACCTAATCATAGATTAATCAAGTCATCAATATGTAATGCATATCACTTTGTTCATTAATATACGCCTAGTTAATCACCAAATCATGACTTGGTATGCGAATCAATCCATTAATATGTAATATGTGTCCACCTTATTCAGTAAAATACATATAATGACTCAAATATGGATAAGAAGTAAGTAGAATCATATAAATTTGCATAATAAATAATAAGAAGTGAATAAATATGAGTAAATAATTTATGATGACATTAATGTGAGTAAAAAAGAAAATGTGATAAGGTGACAATGTTTAATATATATAATTAATTAATGTGACGTAATTTAGATTAATTGTAGACTTCATAACAAATTGGATAAAATGTCTTATATCATGCAAAATAATTTGTTATAATTCAATATGGTGATAACATGAGGATAATGGAATCTCAAATCCAAATTATTAAGGAAAATGATCAAATATAATATAGATATTGAGATAATTGAGTAACCTCTAATTGTACTATAATACTTAATATGATAAACGATATATATATATATATATATATATATATATAAGGTTTCATGCATAATAATGAAATGTAACTCATTTGGCAACAAAGTGAATATGACATGACACAAATAAAAACAATGATGATGTGATATCCCAATGAGTTAATGCTAATAGGCCTAAAAATGTTATAAATAAATCTTAATAGTGGAACCTTTAGGTGATCCATGAACCTGACCTTTGAGGAGTTACATGTGAAGATTTTGAAATCCCAAGTTAAGCAGTTGAGGAATAAGGAGTTTGAGTTAGTGAAAGTCTTAGTGGAAGCTTAATGGTTTCGAGGAAACAATCTGGGAGTTTAGAGATGAGATGTTACATACTCACCCTTCTCTCTTTGCTTGATATTTTAGGGACCGAATCCTTTTTAAGGGGTGGAGTGCTATAAAAAATTAAAATTTGGATATATTCTCAACTTGACCTTTTTCCCATGCTTTTCCTATCTTTTCTTACCTTTTTTTCCTTGACTATGAGTGAATTCGATCACCATTTATGCCAATGTATGGGTTTATGCACAAATACCTCAATAAATAGTTTTAATAAGGGTCTAAATGCAAACTTACCATTTATATGAGATAATGATAAAATGATTTCGTTCTAGATCATTCCTTAGCCTTATGGAGCAAGGAAGAGAAAAAGGAATGGATAATAATGCTTTGCACATGTTAATGTGATATTTAATTATTGACTATGAGATATAGTGGTAATATTGGATAATGGGCTAGAGACTAATTGGTTAAAGATAACTTAAAATTCGTTTTGGAGGCCAAGTTTCATAATTTTGGGATAATAATAATTATATCGATTTTATTTAAAAAAGGAAAGCGAGTTTTCTCTGAAAATATGAGATAAATCATTTAATGACTCAAAAAGTGGAAAATAATCTTGGATTCATAATCTACACATTAAAAATAGCCTTTGGGTAAATTTTATTATAATTTGGATACTCTTTAATGTTCATGTGCAGATTAGGAGAGAGAAAGTCCAAAATATTAAATAATGAGCAAATAATTCCAAAGGATAAAATTAATGGCGAATTTGTCTTGTATATGTTTTGGTTTACTTAAGGGTGAAATTTCACCTTAATTGATGGTTTCTAGATGTCTCTAAATCATGATGAAAAAGAAAATATGATTTTCTTTAAAAGAATTAAATAGTATATCAAAAGTCTCAAAATGTGAAAACTAATGCCAAAATCGGATTCTACATGTCCTAATTAGTCTAGGTGCAAAGTTTCATCTTAAATGGATAATGTTTGCTATCTCAATTTAACTAGAAAAGAAATGTACCTAAATATTATTCCCAATGTAACTCAGACTTTGCTTTACTTGATTATTTCCTCAATTTATTTGCCACACATTGATTTCTCACATCCCCATATCGTTTCCTATGCCACACTCCTTTTATCTGTGATTTCTTTCTCGACTGTACGATTGGGATCGGAGGGTGTAGCGCTTGTCGCCTACCTCCACTCCTTTTCTTTCCCTCACAAACATGCGTTGATTAGCCCTATGATTTCTAGCATGGATATCTCCCTCTCCTCTCCTAATGATTTTCATTGATTTATTCTTCCTCACCTTCCTCATCCTTTCCCAAACCCAGTGATTATATAACCCGTAGGATTCCCTCACCTTCTCACACCAGTTATCCCGGTCAGATACTTGCTCTGTTTCTACACTGTTTGTCATTTCCTTTCCTTCTCCTCACTATCCAAGTCTTTTAGACCTCCATAGAATTGTTTATCAATAGTCATTAGTGTCCTACAAACCCATACCAATGCTTGTAGCACCGTGGCTTCCCCTCCACCAACACTCCCAAACTCCTTCTTCCTCCTGACGCTTCCCTGGCTCATCGACCCAGGGTATGTGATCTTTAGGAAGCTTTTAGGATCTTCAATTTCTATTCAGATCAAGGTATTCTCAGTTTCCCCTTTCATGTGGTCTTTTGCGGAAATTTAGGAAAGGATGAAATTGAGGGGCTTCTGCCGTCGTTTCCTTTGAATATACACAATGATCGACTTTGTTTCATAACTTCTTCGAGTTTGGGTTATCTCTGTGATCTTGGTTCACCTTGCGCCAGCTTCCCGTGTTCTTTTCTTCCTGTCGGCCATGGCGGAACATCTGATCCTGTTGTTCAGGTGCCTTTGGACCCAAATTTGGGTTTCTTGAGACCACCTGGTGATGAGGAAGATGATGAGCACCTTTACTGATGGTGCCAAAGTTGTTTTGCATGATCTCTTCTATGCCAAGGACCTTACTAAGCTATTTAAGATTTTTTTGTCTCTCGTTATTTTGGAAGATGATCAATGAGCATGTTACATATATGCCCTTATTTCGATCTTTATTTGATTTCACCATTAGGGGCAAAGTGGTACTTTTGCCCTCCTTTTTCTGCTTTGCGAGATGGTGCCTCAGTGGCAATGTGTCCTGACTGGTTGGCCTCCCTTGATTGGTCCACCTTGGCAATTTGACCTTTCTTGAATGGACTTTATCCTTTGATGTGGATTTTTGGTAGTTTTCTGATTGATTGATATTGCAAAAATTGTATCTTTTGATATACTTATAAAAAAATTAAAGTAAAATACGTTTTGGAATAAAAAAAATGTGTTCTTTCTAATAAAATAGTTTCAACTCCTGATTCCTTTGTTTTTGTGAAGAATGATTTTGGATAATGAATTTAATGTATAAAACCCTAAAAATCACAACTTGACCATATCAACTCCAAAAGTAACATAAAAATATGTTTTCTTGATCGGGAAAACCTAATAAATCAATTGGTGAGATTTTAAGAGTCAAAATCCGAGTTTTTCTAAAAGGGTCTAGAATTAGGGTTTCAATACACTTATATGGATTTCAAAACCCTAATCTATGTGAATAACTTGAAATAGGAAAAGTTGAACTTGGGATCATCTAAAAGTGGTGAAGTTGATAATCAAACTCAATATGATAGGTATGTGTAAATCCTTACACCTTAAGTTGGGAATATTTGCAAACCTAACCTAATTTCCCTAATGAGGCACTTATTGAACCCTAATCTCTCTTTTGATATATCTTTTGCTATATTTGCCTAAAAATTAGTATTAATAATTTATTTCTTGGTTCTTGTACCCCACTTCCATGTTTCTACTAATTGATGCTTATACTTGCCATAGTTCTTCAGCATGTTGATTTTATTATACTATATAACTAGTGTAGTGGTACTGTTGTATAACTACCCATAGATAGGGCATGTGTTAATTCACCCAGGGGAATGTGTTACTCTCCCCCAATATAAAATATTTCATAGGTGACTGGAATGTTTTACTCTCCTTCACCTATTTGGTTGAGGTATGGTAGGTGCCTCAACCCTACTTAGTTAAGGTAGTCAATATCAATCATGCATTTCAATCTTTTACAATTTTCTTGTTATGGCAAGCATCTATTTGATTATGCCTCATACTTTTGACCATCTTCCTTATGATAAAACCTTAGCCTTTATTTCCATGTTATTTCCTTACCTTTTGTTTAGGTTCACTTTTGACACATACCTTGTTTCTTTCTCTTGTTGGCATCTTCCCAACCACATAGGGTTTTATCAAGGTGCTGGAGCAAGGCCTAGGATCAGAGTGTGCAGTAGGAGAGTGGAGGACCAACCTAGAATTAGGATATGGTGTATATGGCTTTTAGCATAGACCTAACTCATGAAGTTTTTGCTTAGAGATAAAGTTTGGGTAGTTTAGATTTCCCTCTATCTAGATCCTTTTGTTGTTGTACACCCTATGTGGGAGTTGATGATGTACTCTTATAAAATTGACAATAGTTATTTCTTTTATTCCGTTGCTATACACATTGGTCTTTTGTATACCGTTATATAAAGATTTGAAAATTTTACACTTGTTCCGGCATATCTTTTGAGTATGTTTGGAATGGAAGTTTTATTCTTCAAATTTTTAGGAGAGTGGAGAACCAACCTAGAATTAGGATATGGAGTATATGACTTTTAGCATAGACCTAACTCATGAAGTTGTTTCTTAGAGACAAAATTGGTGTAGTTTAGATTTTCCTCTATTTAGATTCTAATTTTGTTATAAACCCTATATGGGAGTTAATGATGTACTCTTATAAAATTGAATATAGTCATTACTTTTATTCCGTTGCTATACACTTTGATATTTTATGTACCGTTATATAAAGATTTGAAAAATTTCCACCCGTTCCAGCATATCTTTGAGTATGTTTGGAATGGATGTTTTATTCTTCAAATTTTTAGTAAAGGGGTGATTTCACTCTTTTACAACACAGTATCAGAGATCATGGTAGTCGGAATCTGACTATTTTGATTTTTTCTCCCTAGTTAAGACCCTTTCCTTATAATAGTTCCCCTCTAGTTAAGATGTTTGCCCTAGAATTAACTTGTACTACTCTTGTGATGATGAAAGGCTGATTTAGGATCATAAGAGTTCCACGTTAGAAATGTGTTTAGTTAACCTTCATGTGATGGATCTGTTAGGTAGGTATTAGGGCATAAGCTGAAAGTAAAGGTGTCTAGAAATGATCAAGATTTGGGGGTTGGCAAGATTTTCCTCCGTGCCACTATCTTGGTTTACAAGGATCCCTAGATCTATACGATACATGCCTGGCCTGAGCTTGATACTGACTGTCTGAAATAGCATACCTTTAGTCAATAGTTTCCTTAGACATCTAAGTTGGATACTCCTGGAACCTTATATGATGGTCTTGTGACTTGTTTGAGGATGGATACCCAATATAGTTCCCTTATGTCCCATAGAGCCACATGTTTGGGCAGTCTATCCCTAGAACCTAGACTTTGAGGTTTAGTGATTAGAAAACAATCAAGTGATGGATCTTATACATGGTTTAGTAGACTCACCCTTTTACCTCTATTTTAGTTTGACTTGGTAAGTCAAACCTCTTTAAGGGGTGGAAAGTAGTTGGTTGTTGATGCTTGTTTGGTTAGATTTTGAGGATGAAATCCTTTTTATGGGGATGGTGTCTTGCATTATACCAAAATCTAGCTACTCTGACTCTAGAAATCCTAACTCCATGATTAAGAGGTTAGTGCTCTTGAACCCTTAGAATTGACCATACAAGTTATACTTGTACCCCCACATGTTTGTTTATATACTAATGAGCATGGAATGGTCAGCTAATGAATAGTTCATATGTTTGAACCCTAATGAATACCTAATGCACTTAACATGAGTAACTCACATATTAATACTAATAATGAATAAGCATGATTCTAACCATGTCATGAACCAATAAACCCTAATGATGTGTTGAGAAAAATAATTGGAACCTCACTCAAGACTTAATGCATGCTAAGAAGGTATAAGTAAAATATAGTGAACATGTTGACCTAAACCCTAAGATGTAATCATCTAACCTTAAACTATAAATCCTTAATGACAATCAATGATATTAGTGACATTAGGTGTCATAACCAAATAATTGATACACATTAATATTATATAATCACCTAATAATAGATTAATCAAGTCATCAATATGTAATTCATATCACTTTGTTCACTAATATACACCTAGTTAATCATCTAATCATGACTTGGTATGTGAATCAATCCATTAATATGTAATATGATCCACCTTGTTCACTAAAATACATATAATGACTCATATATGGATAAGAAGTAAATGAAATCATATAAATGAGAATGATACATAATAATAAGTGAATAAATATGGGTAAATAATTTATGAGGACATTAATGTGAGTAAGAAAGATAATGTGACAAGGTTATAATGTTTAATATAGGTATAAGTAATTAATGTGAAATAATTTAGATTAATTGTAGACTTCATAATAAATTGGATAAAATGTCTTATTTCATGCAAAATAATTTGTTAAGATTCAATATGGTGACAACATGAGGATAATGAAATATAAATCCAAATTATTAAGGACAATGATCAAATATAATACAGATATTATGATAATTGATTAACCTCTTGTCGTGCTAAAATTCTTAATAAGATAAATGAGGTATATATATATATAAGGTTTCATGTAGAATAATGAAATGTAAATCATTTGGAAACAAAGTGAATATGACATGACACAATTATAAATAACGATAATGTGATATCCTAATGAATATAATGCTAATAAGCCTAAAATGTTAAAAAGAAATCTTAATAGTGGAACCTTTAGGTGATCCATGAACCTGACCTTTTAGGGGTTGCATGTGAAGATTTTGAAATCCCAAGTTAAGCAGTTGAAGAATAAGGAGTTTCAGTTAGTGAAAGTCTTGGTGGAAGCTTTATGGTTTTAAGGAAATGATCTGGGAGTTTAGAGATGAGATGTTACATACTCACCCTTCTCTCTTTGCTTAAGATTTTGGGGACGAAATCCTTTTTAAGGGTTGGAGTGCTATAACAAACTAAAATCTAGATATATTCTCAGTTTGACCCTTTTCCCATGCTTTTCCTATCTTTTCTAACCTTTTTGTCCTTGATGATGAATTTGTGGAATTATTAGTGATTTGGGGTGAATTTGATCACCATTTATGCCAATGTATGGGTTTATGCACAAATACCTCAGTAAATGTTTTTAATAAGGGTCTAAATGCAAATTTACCACTTCTGTGAGATAATGATAAAATGAATTCTTTCTATATCGTCTCGGCAAAAGCCTTACGAGTCTCCTGGGTTACCAAAAAAATTCTTTCTAGATCATTCCTTAACCTTTTTCCCATGCTTTTCTGATATTTTCTAACCTTTTTGTCCTTGATGAATTTGTGGTATTATTAGTGGTTTGGGGTGAATTTGATCACCATTTATGCCAATGTATGGGTTTATGCACAAATACCTCAGTAAATGTTTTTAATAAGGATCTAAATGCAAATTTACCACTTATCTGAGATAATGATAAAATGAATTCGTTCTAGATCATTCCTTAGCCTTATAGAGAAAGGAAGAGAAAATGGAATGGATAATAATGCTTTAAACATGTTAATGTGATATTGAATTATTTAATATAAGATATAGTGGTAATATTGGATAATGGGATAAAACTAATAAAAGAGAGAATAATTGGTTAAAGATAACTTAAGAGTCATTTTCCTTGAGTTGGTTAGGGCTTGGAGGCCAAGTTTCATAATTTTAGGATAATAATAATTATATCATTTTTATTTTGAAAAGAAAAGGTGAGTTTTCTCCAAATTATGAGATAAATCATTTAATGACTAAAAAATGGAAAATAATCTTGGATTCGTAATCTACACATTAAAAATAGCATTTGGGTAAATTTTCATGTAATTTGGATAATATTCAATGTTCATGTGTAGATTAAGAGAAAGAAAGTCCATAATATAAAATAATGAATTTGTTTTTCAAAAAGATAAAATTAATGGCCAATTCATGTTCTATATGTTTTGGTTTGCTTAAGGGTGAAGTTTCACCTTAATTGATGGTTTCTAGATGTCTCTAAATCATGATGAAAGAGAAAATATGATTTGCTTTAAAAGAATTAAATAATATTGAAAAGTGTCCAAATGTGAAAACTAATGCCAAAATCAGATTCTACATTTCCTAATTACTCTAGGTGCAAAGTTTCATCTTAAATGGATAATGTTTTCTATCTCAATTTAACTAGAAAAGAAAAATACCTAAATACTATTCCCAACGTAACTCAGACTTTGCTTTATTTCCTCAATTTATTTGTCACACATTGATTTCTCACATCCGCATATAGTTTCCTATGTCATGCTCCTTTTATCTGTGATTTCTTTCTCAACCGTACGATTGGGATTAGAGGGTGTAGGGTTTGTCCCCTACCTCTGCTCCCTTTTTTCCCTCGCGAACAGGTGTCGATTTCGTCTTTGATTTCTAATGTGGATTCTCCCTCTCCTCTCCTAATGATTTTCATTGATTTTGTCTTCCTAACCTTCCTCATCCTTCCCCAAACCTAGTGATTATATAACCCCTAAGATTTTTTTGCCTTCTCACACCAGTTATCTCGATTGGCTACTTCCTCTGTTTTTACCCTATTTGTCATTTCCTTTCTTTCTCCTCGCCATCTAGGGCTTTCAGACCTCCATAGAATCATCTACTGATAGTCATCAGTGCCCTAAGAATACATACTAGTGCTTGTAGCACCATGGTTTCCCCTCCACCAACACTCCCAAACTCCATCTTCATCCTGACGCTTCTCTAGCTCATTGACCCAGGGTATAAGACCCCCTTTACCACTGGATACAATGTTGTTGGCTTGTTGTGGTCTTCAGGAAGCTTTTAGGATCTTCAATTTTTGTCCTGAGCAAGGTATTCTTAGTTTCCCTTTTCATGTGGCCTTTTGCGGTAGTTTAGGAAAGGATGAAATTGAGGGGCTTGCGCTGCCATTTCCTTTGAATATACACAATGATCGAATTCATTTCATAAGCTCCTTCAAGTTGGGTTATCTCTGTGATCTTGGTTCACCTTGCGCTAGCTTCCTGTGTTCTTTTCCTCCCGCCGGCCATGGCAAAACATCTTTTCCCATCGTTCGGGCACCTCTGGAACTAAATTTGGGTTCCTTGAGACCGTTTGGTGATGAGGAAGACGATGATCACTTTTATTGATGGTACTAGAGTTGTTTCGCATGATATCTTCTACACCAAGGACCTTCCTAAGTTGTTCGAGCTTTTCAGTCTCTTGTGTGATTTTGGAAGATGATCAATGAGCATGTTACATATATGTCCATGTTTTGATCTTTTATTTGGTTTCACCATCAGGGGCAAAGTGGTATTTTTGCCCTCATTTTTCTACTTTGTGAGATGGTGCCTTGCGGGCAAAGGGCTCAGACTGGTTGACCACCCTTGATTGGTCCACCTCGGCAAGTTGACCTTGCTTGACTGGACTTTATCCTTTAACGTTGATTTTTGGTATTTTTCTGATTGGTCGATATTGCAAAAATTGCATCTTTTAATATATTTGTCCAAAAAATAAAGTAAAATATGTTTAGGAATAAAAAATGTGTTCTTTCTAATAACATAGTTTCAACACCTAATTTCTTTGTTTTTGCGAAGGATGATTTTGGGTAATGAATTTAATGTATAAAACCCCCAAAAATCACAACTTTAACCATATTAACTCCAAAAGTAATATAAAACTATGTTTTCTTGATCAGGAAAACCTAATAAGTCGATTGGTGAGATGAGTAAAAATCTGAGTTTTTCTAAAAAGGTCTAGAATTAGGGTTTCAATACACATATGGATTTCAAAACCCTAATCTATGTAAATAACTTGAAATAGGCAAAGTTGATCTTGGAATCATCTAATAGTGGTGAAAGTTGATTATCAAACTCAATATGAGAGGTATGTGCATTCCTTACACCTTAAGTTGGGAATATTTTCAAACCTAACCTAATTTCCCTAATGAGACCCTTATTGAACCCTAATCTCTCTTTTGATATTTCTTTTTCTATAATTGCCTCAAAAACAATATTGATAATTTATTTCTTGGGTCTTGTACCCCACTACCATGTTTCTACTAATTGATGCTTATACTTGCCATAGTTCTTTAACATCTTGTTTTTATTAGACTATTTAACTAGTGTAGTGGTACTTTTGTACAACCACCCATAGATAGGGCATGTGTTAATTCACGTAGGGGAATGTGTTACTCTCTCCAATATAAATTTTTTTATAGGTGACTATAATGTGTTACTCTCCCTCACCTATTTGGTTGAGGTCCGGTAGGTGCCTCAACCCTACTTAGTTAAGGTAGTCAATATAAATCATGTATGCAAATATTTAACTATTTTTCTTGTTATGGAAAGCATCTATTTGATTATGCCTCATACTTTTAACCATCTCCATCTTATGATGAAACCTTAGCCTTTATTTCCATGTTATTTCCTTATCTTTTGTCCTGTTTCAGTTTTGACACATACTGTAATGACCCAACCTCTCGGTAACCCCCAATCAAGGGAGACTAAAAGGTCAGAGATGCTACCCCAATAATTCAGGATCCATGGTTCGACATTTAATAAAAAATAATTATCAAATTCCACTATTTCTAAACTGAAAAGCTGGAATAAAATAGATCTCTTTGCACACCTTGAAAATTCGGATTTAGACTTCTATCCACCGAACAAGTCTATCTAACTAATCCTCCTTGAACAGATTAAGTGTATCTTCACAATATTTCAATTTACTATTTGTCCTTTTTTAGAAATGTACCTAAAATGCCGACAAACAAAACGTCGGTCAGTATATTTCTATATTGATATGTGGGGCACAATCACAATTTCACAAATAGTTTCCAACAACCTAATTATCATAAATAATTGATTAACATCCAAGTTATGTTTTCAATGTGACTTATCAACCGCTTTTGCCCTAAACCCTATATTACCCTCTCTTAAGGTTTTGTCCTTGCAAGGGACATAAAGCCACCTTCTCCATCCTGAGCTTGGTGCCTGGGGTCACCTCTCGAGGTTTCCAACGGTCTTACCTCTGGGCTTGACCAAATCAGACCTTCCCTCCAGGGCTTGGTCTTGCAACATACATCAGGGGGCATGTAGGTTTTAGAATACACATACATAATTAATTGTGATACTCATAGGGACTTTATAGGATTGTAGAATTGAACATCCAACAGTTTAGGTTGCAATCAATCGAGAAACATTCAAGAAATTCTGTGAAACTAAGGGTGATTATTCATAAAGTAACCACATACCTTTGCCGTGCAGAATTCATGTAAGATGTACTTCAAGCATATTATCCAATCAACAAGAAATCCAAGCAATTCAAGCAATCATCATATAATCCGCATTATGTAAATCCTAAGGTGTCACCATATCATATTATTCCAATTAAACCTTACTCGGTCCTAATCTAGGGTATTAGGGTTTGGTTAAGGAATAGGGGTACAAACCCTAATTCTGTCACACAACTATTTAGTAGAGTTATTACTCCAACTTAGACATCATGTGTAATCCTAATTAATATATCCATTATATTTGTTCGTTAAGATCACTTAGATCCAATTTATGTTCACTAATTATATCTTAGTTTAAAAACCCTAATTCATACTAGCTCTTGTCATGATTACCAAATCTATTTCATCCTTGCATTATGAGATTCAACTAAGTCCATTAACAACCTAGCAAGATATGATCTTTAACCCTAATTATTCCCATGCATGAGTATTAGTCACATTAGAACACTAATTACCTTATCATCATTACTAACATTACATCTATAATCATTATGCTCAACAAGATCAGATGATTGCATAAAAGAAAGGCTTTCAACGTTTTCAACATTATATTACCCAAAACTAGGGTTTTTATGTGCTAAACACCATTTTATCATATGTTACCCTATTTTTAGAACAAGAAGCCTAACTAGATCTCAATTATATTTTCTTTGGATTCTATGTATTCTGCTGATCAGTTTTCATATATTATATGTTTCAATCCGAGTTACTAGCTAATTACTATCATTATTTCAAGATATCATTATTTGGACCAGTAGCAAGACGCCACGTCAGCGAAACTAACCTGAATCATCAGTCGCTTGGGCTTAGGAAATGACCTGATTGTCCTTGCTGTTTACACGTGCATAAAAGGGCAAAATCATCTTTAACCAATGGGTCTCCTTCTTTCTCGCGAAGGAAAACTCTTGCAGCTACCGCGCCCGGCCGTCGGGTCGCCTGGCTTAATTGCTGGGAACCGAGAGATTGAAGGAGGTTCGAAACCTGCGCCCACCTTCGACGATGATGTCTAGACCCCTAATCTCACTCGTGCACCCGCAAATCACCACTCCTATCTCTTGTGACCCAGAGTACATGCTCTGCCATGGCGGTTCAACAGAGCATCTGTGCCTCCTCTACTTGTGGCCTCCGACAAGTAACACAGAGTTCCACTTGCTTTTCCCCTTCCATCGTCTGTGATCTTTCCCTCTTGGTCATGCAACACATGTGCTGATCATCAATACTTCCATGATGGGGGGCGAGTGCGCTTACTCTGCCGCCAGGTGCCTAAGGCACCCTGTTGTTACGTCAGCTGTCCATGGCCCCCAGACATGCGGCCACCACCACTGGTCGGCACGGAAACATCGGAAAACCTGACATAGGGTGTTTCCTGCTTGAGAACCCTCGTCGATTGTGCAGCATGGAGGGGGAAGGTGAGGTAGATCAAGGAGGTATTTGGAACCTTGGCCATTGCAGCAAGGGCAGAGGAGTGCCTTAGAACTCCTAATGATGTTCCTTCCAGCGAGTTCCTCATTGTTCCCCACTCTTCCGACTCGGCCAATAGAGATCCACCATCACCGTTGTCCATGGTCACCTCATTCTTGACTCCTTCTCCCATACTTCTTCCTATCTCATGCATCGGGGATGACATGATCTAGGTGCTTGGTCTCTCCCTTACTACTACTTATATAGCATAGAATACCTAGGGTTAGGAGAAAGGTGATAGGGAGGATGAGATGGGAAAAGGTTGTCTCGTTGTGCACCGACACCATCTCATAACCCCTCTTTCTATTTCCTTTATCCTTCCTCCCTTGGAATACAAGGAATATGTCAAAAGGGAAAGATAAATATGACATCACAAACACGCTTTACCACCTTTCTACCATAAAAAGACACTTCTTTGATCCAATTAAAATAAAAGGAGAAAGGCAAGACATTTTCCTTATTTGGGAAAATAAACATATTCTCCTTATTCTTGGTTTTTAAGAGTTGGATTTGGCAACAAAAGTCATTGGAGAAATCATATAATTGTTTGGTAATACGTTCCTTTAAATCGATTAACAAAACTCATAAATGTTTCTTTACTCATATCCATTCCGTGGGGTTTTATTGGAATCTTTTCATATTTCCAAACTTGTTCTTTAAACCTTTCATTTATTTATCTTGTGCCACAGGCAACCATGTCACAAAGAAAATCAACAATATTATTCCACCAATAATACTATTGGAGAAAATAATCAATTCATTACTTTTCTTTACATGCAAGTTAACACTTATTAAGGCATATTTTATGCATATTTTTCTCTCCTATTCTTTTATATCATTTATTTGGATTCCTTTAAACATTAGAAACCATGTGGACTCAAAATATCATCCATGATGATTCTGTTATCCATATTTCCACATATTTCTTATCTTTTCCTCATTATCTTAAATTTCCTTCTTAATAATGCATTATTTGATTTCTTCTTTTCCTTTTTAATCATATTGGACTCATTAACATATTATGATCCACGAAATCACATGCACAAAGGAAATATTGCAAAGGGAATCCATTCAATACATATAATTCATACAATTCCCATAATCATACATTTATTGTGAAAATTTGCATTTCCCACCATATGAACCCAAAAATTGGGGTTGTAATATCCTTCCCCTCTTATAGGAATTTTGTCCTCAAAATTCCACCAAACATACAAACAATTCAGGATAAGACCCCCCTATATTCATCATTGGATCCCATGTGGCTTCACCCTCTCCGTGATGCTTCCAAAGAACCTTTATCATCTTATATTCCTACATCTGAGTTCTTTCACCTTGGTATCTAGAATCATCATGGGTGACTCAGGACATTTTAGCCTCCCTCATGGGCTCACTAGGTTCATTGCTTAGCGCATGGTTCGGGTACCTCACATAGTGCTCTAGATCAGACACATGGAACACATCCTATTATCTTGAAGGGTAAGGCCATACATAAGCAACTCCACCAATCCATCTCAAATGGACCCATGTATCAGGGACTCAGATTCCTCAACTATAGCTCAGAGGGGTCGAGTTTTCATAACACATGTCCACCCACAGTGAACTGCATGTCAGTTTGCTTCGCATCAGCTTACGACTCATGTCGATCCTGGGCTTCCTCAGCCATTGATTGATCAAAGCGACATCATCTGCATACACTTGTGGTTTCTCTGACCTTCACAAGGTCCTCTCACCAACATCACCCAAGTGAATCGATGACCGACACAACCTCCCTTACAGAGCTTCATACATCCCGATACTGGATATGGTGGCTATCATGACAAGCAAACTCTGCTAGGGTAGGTACTGATCCCACAAATCACCTTGAACGAGCACACATGCTCTCATCAGACCCTCTAAAATCTGGATCATACTTTCTTGATTGTCCATCAGTTGGGGGTGATATTCCGTACTCAACTTCAATCTTGCATCGAGTTCTTCTTACACCTACTTCCACAATCATAGAAGTGAACTTGAGGTCACGCTCAAGATATTGAACTCAGGTCTCAGTGTAGTTGAACTATCTCTCTCATATATATATATATATATATATATATATATATATATATATATATATATATATATATATATATATATATATATATATATATATATATATATATATATATAGTTCAACTGGATCTGTCACACTGACAGTGCTCTCTCTTAGGCAACGGATTAGGTCAACTTGGTAAGGTGATATACCATAACCCATATTCCATCATGACCTCTCTTGGTCCAGGGGAGACCCACCACACTATCCATGGTGATCCACTCCCATCTCCCTCTCAGGGACTTCTCATTATTGTAGAAACTCATTGGTTTACTGGTGTTCGGCCTTCACCCTCTGGCATGTACGACAACTAGGTACATGAAACACTATATCCTTATTCATCCCAGGTTCTCAAGGGCCACATACAAATCTTAACCATCTTGGTAGTACCATGGTGTACTTAAAATCATGAGCTTCTGGCATGACATGATTCCTCAAGGGTGACTCCTCAAAAACCCTAAAACACTCTGGTAGCGGATTTCACCACCTTCTTTTCCTGAGAAGTGTATTTGAGGTTCTCACAACTATCCTTTTATCTCATCAAGCTCTGGGCTGGTTAACTGAGTTAAGAAAACTTTGAGCTCATCATCTTAGTTATCAAACCTAACTTATAGATTCCAACTACTTCTAGGAAGGTACGTTCTTCATATCACCTTTGTTCTGTTTATGTTTTCAACCATCTTTCCAACGTATTCTCATAAGGTGTGGCACTTCTTCTATCCTAAATCATCATAGAAGGGTTTCAAATCATATCACTTCCATCCTTAGTATATGCATTTTGCCCAATCTCTCACACCCATAACAAGATGAAATAAGCATTTGGCTGCAGTCCAAATACAGAGCTCATCTCATTCCAAGAGTAGAGATGGTGCATCACAACACCATTACACTTTCCAAACTAAGCTGAAACATACATCTCATGTCTCCACATCATAAACATCTCCAATCTATGTTTACATCCATGGAAAGGTTGTTCTCAAACACACATGGGTCGTCACATAATCCTTAGTCATCTCCTCTAGGTCTGTAGGGTGCCGGTACTTTTGGGGTCATCCCTTTCCCTTATGCAACCAGGGAGTGCATACCTCATTTGCCCTTTGAGTCCCATTAACTCATGAAGGTGATAAATCTCCTAACCCATGGTCCTCAGATAAAGATAGATGTTACCTCCCAACCCTATAGTCTTGTGCATCTAGGAACCAGACAACTCCTACTCCCATCGGTCTTATCCCTACCTGACCTTGGTATTGACTTAGGATTCCATCATGGTACATCTCAAACTTGAATCCCTACCCAAAACTCCATCATCTCTCTGGGCATATGTGATCAAACTTACATCATTACATAGGGATCATGGTGACCTACCTAACTTGGTCTGGCCCCATACAGGCTACCTCCATCATAACCTCATTCCCCTTAGAGATTGTCACACATGGGTCTATGGATTCGTCCTCATTCTATGTTCTCTCCATTTAGCTCCTCAAGATCCTAAGAGAGACCTCTTTAGGTTACCTCAAACATAAACCAAAAGCTGATACTCACCCTACAGAAGGGTCCCTCCCCAGGATGGGAGAAAACTATCTCTTGGTAGCAACAAAGGTCACAAACATCCTTACATCTAGGGTTTACACCATCATGTGCATGCTTAACCCTATCATGCTACTTAGACATGTAGCTAGAAAGAAGACAACAAACTAAGCCACTATGGGTTCCCTAATATATCATACTTGTTCCTTATTCCTCAACATTGGACCAACATCATACATGCATATTGCACCAACCTATGTGTGAGGGGTTCATCAATCATATACCTTAGTCAAAGGGGGTTTCCTTTTCCTCTAAACATGCAGGGGTTCCATGCTCTAATCCTTAGGAACTCAACATCCTTGTGAGCACCAACTGCACCAGGTTCTACTACTTCCCCTCTTTGGTCTAGGAACCCCAGGTTCACTTCATATGCATCAGCCGTCTAACAACATACTCAACTGTTCCACCATGAACCGAACCTACACTAGAAAGGGCATACACTTCCTACCACTATTCCATGTGAATAACTCTGAGAGTCCCACACAAGGGTCACCAACTGGGTATGAGACCCCACAGCTGGTTACCATACCTCTTCATGGTCTAAGGAACTCTCCTTCCCATACCATAAAGGTAGGCACCTATAACATCTATACATCAGTTCAAGAAGCCTCTTACTCATTCTAGGGTTTGGTTCCTCTAAAGGCAAACAAGGTACGACAAGCTCCGAGGATCATGCATGAGGCAACCACATACATCCACTTGGGGTCGTCCATCTAGGCCATATCATACCCAACTTTCCATGATTCCTCATGTCTCAGAGTCTAAGCTTCCAACCTCCTTTCTCGGGTCTTGCTCTCTCTCTAGTGCTAACCCTACAACTTACCTTACCACTAGAGGTTTTCTCTCTAAGAATGTGGATCAAGCTCTAAAGGATACATGCCTACCCTACATGGGTGAAACGTAAGATCCAAACCTATGTTCGATCAAGATTATCCAAAGCTATGCATGTTCATCTCCTAACCTATCAGGCATAAACCTTCTGACCTAAGTCTCAATCTACTGCCATCACTACTGTCGTTCTCTTCTACATATGTGCAAGCCTCTTCTATGCTCATATATGCCTGTTAGGGTTCCCGTATAGTCACCACTAACCTCTTCAATGAAGGGGCTATCCTTCATCCTCAACATGCAAGACCACCCAAGGTCGGGTCACCAAAAGGCACTTCGTCAAACATCCTTACATAGCTCATGCTTCTTATGGGTACTCAAAACCCTTTATGCATGTCAACCACGTTCATACTGCATGGTCAACTTATGATATCTAACTCATCTTGTCATCTCCTTCTCTAACTTCCACTTAGGGTTAGGATTAGCATCATCCTCAGAGGATGTGTTAGGTCTCTACCTCTTCTTGGAGGCCTCTGCCTCCAAGGCTAACTCTCTCCTCATCCTCCTACAAGAAGGTCTAACCTCAAATCTCTCTTGAGGGTACGACAACACACGCCATGTAACCTTAAGCATGTAACTGATCTTTAGTTTACGCTTAAACTATTAAAACTTATGTCCATGACATCTTGTTTACATGCTTTTCATTATTTAGTGGAGGATTCCTTAATCCTTATGGTACTTACCCTGACCTCAAGTGGGTGGGGAAGAGAGAGAAAAACCCTAGAATTAGAACCTTAATTGAATTAGGGTTGAGAAGGGACGAAATATATGAGAGAGTCCTAAAGGTATCTTATTTCAAGTCAAGACCTCAAACTTTGTCCAAGCAATCACACCGCATCCGGGAGTCCTCATGACTGACTAGCGGGGTGGAGGAAAATATTGCCAGCCCCCGAACCGTGATCCTTTTCTAGACACCTCCATCTTTGGAAAATCCTCTAATAACTCCCTTGGTTCTACAAAGTTTGTAAAATTTAATAATTAATAAGGATTAAATGAGAAACCACGACTTTGATACCAAATGTAACGACCTAACCTCTTGGTAACCACCCAATCAAGGAAAAATAAAAGGTCAGAGATGCTACACCAATAATTCAGGATCCATGGTTTGACATTTAATCAAAAAAATTATCAAATTCCACTATTTCTAAACTGAAAAGCTGGAATAAAATAAATCTCTTTGCATACCTTGAAATGTTGGATTTAGACTTCTATCCAATGAACAAATCTATCTAACCAATCCTCCTTGAATAGATTAATTGTATCTTCATAATATTTCAATTTACTGTTTGTCCTTCTTTAGAAATGTACCTAAAATGGCAACAAACAAAACGTCGGTCAGTATATTTCTATACTGGTATGTGGGGGACAATCACAATTTCACAAATAGTTTCTAACCACATAATTATCACAAATAATTGATTAACATCCAAATTATGCTTTCAATGTGACTTCTCAACCACTTTTGCCCTAAACCCTATATTACCCTCTCTTAGGGTTTTGTCCTTGCAAGGGACATAAGGCCACCTTCTCCATCCTGAGCTTGGTGTCTGGGTTCACCTCTTGAGGTGCCCAATGGTCTTCCCTCCTAGGAGTGACCAAATCAGACCTTCCCTTTGGGGCTTGGTCTTGCAACATACATCAGGGTGGCATGTAGGTTCGAGAATACATATACATAATTAGTTGTGATACTCATAGGGACTTTATAGGATTGCAAAATTGAACATCCAATAGTTTAGGTTGCAATCAATCAAGAAACATTTGGGAAACACCATGAAACTAAGGGTGATTATTCATAAAGTAACCACATACCTTTGCCGTGCAGAATTCATGTAAAATGTACTTCAAGCATATTATCCAATCAACAAGAAATCCAAGCAATTCAAGCAATCATCATATAATCTACATTATGTAAATCCTAAGGTGTCACCATCTCATATTATTCCAATTAAACCTTACTCGGTCCTAATCTAGGGTATTAGGGCTTGGTTAAGGAATAGGGGTACAAACCCTAATTTTGTCACACAACTATTTAGTAGAGTTATTACTCCAACTTAGACATCATGTGTAATCCTAATTAATATATCCATTATATTTGTTCATTAAGATCACTTAGATCCAATTTATGTTCACTAATTATATCTTAGTTTCAAAACCCTAATTCATACTAGATCTTGTCATGATTACCAAATCTATTTCATCCTTGCATTATGAGATTCAACTAACTCCATTAACAACCTAGCATGATATGATCTTTAACCCTGATTATTCCCATGCATGAGTATTGGTCACAATAGAACCCTAATTACCTTATCATCATTACCAACATTACATCTATAATCATTATGCTCAACAAGATTAGATAATCACATAAAAGAAAGGCTTTCAACGTTTTAACATTATAATACCCAAAACTAGGGTTTTTATGTGCTTAACACCACTTTATCATATGCTACCCTATTTTTAGAACAAGAAGCCTAACTAGATCTCAATTATATGTTCTTTGGATTCTATGTGTTCTGCTGATCAGTTTTCATATATTATATGTTGCAATCCCAGTTACCAGCTAATTATTATCATTATTTCAAGATATCATTATTTGGACCAGTAGCAAGATGCCACGTCAGTGAAATTAACCTAAATCAATAGTCGCTTGGGCTTAGGAAAGGATCGGAGTGTCCTTGTTGTTTACACGTACATGAAAGGGCAAAATTATCTTTAACCAATGGGTCTCCTTTCTCGCAAAGGAAATCTCCCGCGACTACTGTGCCCAGCCGCCGGGTCGCCTAGCTTAATTGCTGGGAACTGAGAGACCGGAGGAGGTCTGAAACCTGCGCCCACCTTTGACAATGATGGCCATACCCCTAGTCTCACTTGTGCGCCTGCGAATCACCACTCCCATCTCTTCCAACCTGGAGAACACACTCTGCCATGGCGGTTCAACAGAGTGTATGTACCTCCTCTGCTTGTGTCCTCCGACAATTAACATAGAGTTCCAGTTGCTTTGCCCCTTCCATCATTTGTGATTCTTCCCTCTCGGTCATGTGATGCATGTGCTGATCATCAATACTGCAATGATGGGGGGCGTGTGCACTTGCTCTACCGCCAGGTGCCTAAGTCACCCTGTTGTTACGACAACCGTCCATGGCCCCCTGACATGCGACCACCACCACTAGTCGGCACAAAAACATCAAAAACCTAACATAGGGTGTTTCCTGCTTGAGAACCCTCTTCGATTGTGCAGCATGGAGGGGGAAGGTGAGGTAGATCAAGGAGGTGTTTGGAACCATGGCCATTGTAGCAAGCGCGGAGGAGTGCCTTGGAACTCCTAACGATGTTCCTTCTAGCAAGTTCCTCATTGTTCCCCACTCTTCCAACTTGGCCAGCAGAGATCCACCATCAACACTATCCATGGTCACCTCATTCTCGACTCCTTCTCTCATACTTATTCCTATCTCATACATCGGGGATGACATGATCTGTGTGCTCGATCTCTCCCTTACTACTACTTATATAGCATAGAAAACCTAGGGTTAGGAGAAAGGTGATAGGGAGGATGAGATGGGAAAAGGTTTTCTCGTCGTGCACCAACACCGTCTCATAACCCCTCTTTCTATTTACTTTATCCTTCCTCCCTTGGGATACGATGAATATGTCAAAAGGGTAAGATACATATGATGTCACAAACACGCTTTACCACCTTTCTGCCGTAAAAAGACACTTCTTTGATCCAATTAAAATAAAAGGAGAAAGGCAAGACATTTTCCTTATTTAGGAAAATAAATGTATTCTCCTTATTCTTGATTTTTAAGAGTTGGATTTGGCAACAAAAATCATTGGAGAAAGCATATAATTGTTTGGTAATATGTTCCTTTAAACCGATTAACAAAACTCATAAATGTTTCTTTTCTCATATCCAATCCGTGGAGTTTTATTGATCTTTTCATATTTCCAAACTTGTTCTTTAAACCTTTCATTTATTTATCTTGTGCCACAGGAAACCATGTCACAAAGAAAATCAACATTATTCCACCAATAATACTATTGTAGATAATAATCAATATATTACTTTTCTTTACATGCAAGTTAACACTTATTAAGGCATATTTTATGCATATTTTCTCTCTCCATTTCTTTAATATCATTTATTTGGATTCCTTTTAACATTAGAAACCATGTGGACTCGAAATCTCATCCATGATGATTCTATTATCCATGTTTCCACATATTTCTTATCTTTTCCTCATTATCTTAAATTTCCTTCATAATAATGCATTATTTGATTTCTTCTTTTCCTTTTTAATCATATTAGACTCATTAACATATTATGATCCACGAAATCACATGCTCAAAGGAAAAATTGCAAAGGGAATCCATTCAATACATATAATTCATACAATTCCTATAATCATACATTTATTGGGAAAATTGCATTTCCCACCATATGAACCCAAAAATTGGGGTTGTAACACATACCTTATTTCTTTCTCATGTTGGTGTCTTCCCAACCACCTAGGGTTTGATCAAGGTGCTGAGTAAGGCCTAAGACCAGAGTGCACATCAGGAGCATGGAGGACCAACCTAGAATTAGGATATGGTGTATATGGCTTTTCGCGTGGACCTAACTCATGAAGTTGTTGCTTGGAGACAAAGTTGGCATAGTTTAGATTTCCCTCTATCTAGATCCTTTTGTTGTTGTAAACCCTATATGGGAGTCGATGATGTACTATTATAAAATTTAATATAGTCATTACTTTTATTCTGCTACTATACACTTTGGTCTTTTTATACCATTATATAAAGATTTGAAAATTTTACACCTATTCCAGCATATCTTTTGAGTATGTTTGTAATCAATGTTTTATTCTTCAAATTCTTAGTGAAGGGGTGATTTCACTCTTTTACAGGAGTAGTGATAATCAAGAAAAATGAGTACATGTATGTACACATGATAAAGATGAAGTTCAAAGGTAATTATAATGATGAGATATCTTACTCTCTACTCTATCATAAATTAATCATATATAACTTGTTGTAATTACCTTGGATAAAGTAAAAAAAAGAACAAATTGTCTAGTATACTTGACTTAAATGCTATTGCCATAAAGAAATTGAATGATTTTATGCTTTTCAAAATTAAATCCTTACATTAAAAGAAAAGGTGCCTTACCTCTCTTTGTACTCATGTCAATCATAACACTTCAAGAAAATCTTGATGATAAAAATCCTATACTTCAAGAAGATCTTACTAGACAATGATTATTTTTTACTACTCTTGCTAAAGAAAGTAAAAGGTTAAATTTAACTTTGGATAAAATCTCTAATAGTAGAAATGGATTGTATTCTCATAATCATGATGCTACTCATGGAATTATTTCTAAGCATGATAAGAAGTAAAAAGATCACGAGCCTTATTTGCAATTCTTTGTGAGATTACTAATATGTTCTTAAATTATTTTTTTGCTGAACTTTTCTAGTCGATTAATACTTGGATCTAACATCAATTCGATCAAAAACATTCTCGATCGAGATCTTATCACTAACAAAATTTATTTGGATATCTTTAAACTTTGGTTTGAAATTGAAATTTTTACTTGGTTCCTTAGTTTCTACATCTAACATGAATGCTTTTTGAGATCTTATATAGCCATCTTATTGAGTGCATTTTTTGTGTTTCAACCCTTTTTAGTTGGTATGAGATTAAGGGGTCAGTCAAAGTTTCTTTGAATATAAGTTGCATATCTTTTTTCTCTTAATTCATTCTCTACATAAATAAGGGCTTAGCATCCTTTGACATTTGGTTTAGAGATTCTTTTAGAGTTGTTATTATGGTACTTAATGGCTTCTCTACACCTATAGTGGGCTTAACATCCCTTATATCTGGTCTAGAAATTATTTGTTGACCTTATTCTATGCTTTATTAGTTCTCTATATCAATATGGGATTAACATCCCTTATATCTGGTCTATAGATTCTTTTATCGACCTAATTTTTTGTTCTTAATGGATTCTCTAATAATTTTCGGGCTTAACATCCCTTGAAAATGATTGAGAAATCAATTTATTTTGATTTTTTTATTTCCATGGCATATCTATATCATGGTGGACTTAACATTCCTTACCATTGGTATAGAGTATCTATTTTGATAGTTGTACTTTACTGGGTCTTCTTATCATGAAGGACTTAACATTCCTTTCATTGGTAATTAAACAATATTTTATAATCTTTCATTGGTCATATATGGATTTTTTACTATGTCATAATTTTATTAACATCAATCAATATTTTTTTGCAATTGTCTTTGGGTATAATATTTTCCCTCTCTAAATTGAGCATCATATTTAGGCAAAATATCTCATTGAGGGGGACTACCCTACTAAAGGGGAGTCATTATCATTACTTTCTATATTTTTGAGATGACAAAGGGGGAGAACATCATGAGATAAATTGGCTATCATCAAAGCAATTTAAAAGGGGAGAATATTCATAAGATAAATTAAAGGTATGAAGTTCTAATTTGGCTACTTTCAATTTATCTTATGGATATATTTATCATCATCAGAAGTGAGAGATTGTTGCCTTTTTGGATATGCTACACCCATATTTTAGTGATGCAAATATTTCCCAAATTGTATTACTAACATGTGTATCAAGTATTTCAGGTGATCAAGAAACTTAGTCAAGATCCAACTACAAAGACCTTGCAATTTTGTATGATTGGATGCTTGCAAATCAGGTTGTACATGTATTTTATTGTACATGTGTGTTATTTTTACATCTTGATAGACATGATGTAAGGACAAGTGATTATATTAAAAAAACCTACCCAAAAACCTAACCCACACTCATATGAAGCCTCTAGGGTAGATAGATTTTATTAGTTAAGTCTTTGGATAAGTTTCCATAGTTTTGCATATTCCTTCACACAAACCATATCGGTCAAAAAATTTATCAATCAAAGTCCCTTCGGTTGAACGCTTTGTCATTTGAGAAATAGCCTTTGCATAACTTGAGTTTTGGGTCATTCTTGGTCATAGAGAATCTCAACTGAGATGGCTGGTCGAAGAGTTTGTCGACCAACACAAAGTTGTTGTGCTTAGTTGGACTGAGGAGATAGACCAACACATAGTATTTAGAGTCAGTTGACCCCAGGACACTTCTCGATCGATGAGTTTGTTGGTCGATACTCTTTTGGTCGAAGCTTTTGTTGACCGAGGATGATTCTAGAATGTTCATTTATTAACAATCAAATTAGTGATTGCAACTTAATTAACTTCATCTTAATGGATAATTGACCACTAAGAACACTCTAGACATTATCCATAGGCACCCTAACCACTTGTAAATATTTCTTATATATAGGAGTAGTCTTAGGACACCTAGACATCAACTTTTTACACAACTTTTCACATTACTTTGCAAACAACATTTGATACATACTTGATCATACTTTTACTTACCAACTTTCTCAAGAGAGCTTAGGTTCTATACTTCAAGTTGCTATCATTCTAGCCTAAGCCCTTAGCTCAGTTATATATCTTATCCACCTAATACTACTTTACATAAACCCTTTTTGGAGCAGATAATCATAACTTGTCTATAAGAGACTGATTGTATATCTTGTGAGCTTATTTTGTTACTTTCTTTCTCTAATCTATTTCTTCATTTTTGTATTACTCTTGTGCTACTCCTTGGGGTGAAGGATGTCTAGGAACCTGTGAGAAGGAGTCTTCTCAACTTGGTTCTCTTTCACTGGCCGTTAAAGAAGAGGTTAAGAATGGTGCTCTTCCTCATTTGTCAAAGAAGAGGTGGTTCAATACTCTTCCTCATCCATCAAAGAAGAGGTGGTTTGGTGCTCTTCAACATCCATCAAAGAAGAGGTGCAGAGGTGACCTTCCAATGGCCCGGAAAAGAAGGTGGTAGTTCTCCTGGAGCTGGAAAGGAGGATTTGTATTGACCCACAAAAGACGTCAATAAATTTTATATATTGTGTATTGCTATATATAAGGAATGAAATGCATCATTTAGAAATCCTGGTTGGAAACAATCAGGTAGTGGAGTGACATCATTTGATAGAACCAATCTAAATCTATGTCTCTTATGGTTGCCTTCGATGCTTTATATTTTTGTTGCACTTTAAGCAAAGTTATTTTATTTGATTAAAATTATTATAAAGCTCTATTTACCCCCCTCTAGATATTTCATAGAAGTCATATAAGTCACACTAATTGCCAAAGTAGTTCCGCACAAGAAGAACCAACACCAAAATAATGCATGATAGTTGGGATAAGAGCAATGTTATAGGATTATTCCTCTATAGCATATGGTCAAAGTGTTTGAGACACATATTGTCAGAACCCACTACACTAAACGATATTACTCAAAACACAAACCACAATTACTCATTAATTAAATACAAACCCATAAAATAGGGTAAATTAAAACTGATTACAACAATTCCCAATTTCTCAGAAGCATTTATATAAAAGCCCAACAACTTGCTTTACTATGCTCAATATTCTTTACAACTGCCATGTAGCCTCAACTACAACATATGCTTTACAAAGGTACACTATCCACATATTCAACATATAGAAGCATCACCATGCTGTAGAAAGCTCGATTCAATCAACACATTGTATACAAACTTTTCATCTGGACTTGAGAGTACAGGGACGACTCTAGGACACACTCGACAATTAAACAACCATCTCTAGGGTTTATCACCCCAAATTCTTATCATTGTCATGATACTATTGTTACTGTTGTCGATCACCTAAAAAATATGTGGTGACCCACGAGGTGAGACCCAGTCCCAACGAGAGATATACCTCTCTCCAACATATATTGATTACAACATATTAAATAATAAATAACTGAGTAGTTGGAGTATTTAATATTCAATTGAGTAGATTGAACAGTTCAGACACACTAAATAGATTAAGAAAATAAGCTTTGCAACAAGTACGATTATCAATGTATATATAGGTAATAGATACATACATTTCTTTTATCAGATATCTATTCAGGTTTCATAAGATTGCATCTAATAAAAATCATTATCATTGGTCTGACTATCAACATATGCCTTACTAAAACCACAAGCAATCTAGAAGCATAAGCATCATTGATATGTCTGGTAGTATGACATGGCTATCAATATTGGGATATTTAATAAAGTGAACCAATCTACATAATAAGTAGAGCTAACATCATAACACAACTAATTGCATAAACATAATTAGCAGTTTAAGAATTTCTTCTTACATAGGCATGGCTAGCAATATTAGACATTGCAAGAAGAATAATATTAAATATCAGTGTCAGTATATTTGACAACATAAACAGATTTACAACATAGGCACATCTAAAACACAAGCATATCTATCATATCTCATTGTACTATATATCATCTCTATATAAGAAGATCAAACAAGGGTTATCATCTAATGTGAGGTGTTGTGTATATCCCTATACAAATATGCTACATGGCTGTCTTACATCTTTTATTACGTCGCCCTGAGGAATTTGAGGATACCACTAAAAATCTAACTGACCACTACTAAGTCAAAATCAGTGCCATATAAGATCTAGGATAACTGGATTCCTAAGATATTCTCTGCCCTTGGTCAGAACCATTCTACTATAACAACATACCAGGTCAAGCTACTAATAGCCTAGTCCATCCTTGGTACAAGTCACGACATTAGTGAAAGGAGGTGGGAATAAAAACCCTACCATCTGAGGTACAACCACGGTTGTCCTCAAATCTTATCATATATACATATCTGGGACACGGGCATAGCCATTCTCCTGTCGAGGTATGACCACAGTCATCCTCCTAAACATTTGGAGCCAGGATGACAAGCACCCCACATACTCAACAATATGCACTCTGAGTTTCCCTTAGGAATACTCATTTCACCATCTGGCAAGTCCTGACACTTAGATGGATCTATGGCACATGGCACTACATGATTATGGTTACACTTGATTAGTTATTGCCAATTGGGTGAATTAAGGCTTCATCATACAAATGAACATACAAACCCTAATTCATTTTTATCAAGTGTATAAGCATTGCAACTTTATAAGATATAAAACATTTGAAGTATAGATCTTAATCACATTACCATATGTTATCATCCATTGCATTATAATGAACCACATTATCATCATATCATTTCATGACATCCATTTCTTATCACAAGCTCCAAAGTTTCAACACTTATTGGAATATGAAAAGGATTTCACCTCAATCAGGGCTCAAACATGCCCAAAGGTCATTAAGACCATCACATTATTCATAGCAAGCTTATCCTCATCATTCCATGTCTTAAACAATGCTCAAAAGATCATCAACAAATATGTGTCCATAGGTATTATTATTATGGCAAGGCACTATGATATTCAAATAGAACTACCTTGCAGTTTAGACACAAGAAGAGTGTAATACATTGTCACATTAATCATGCAAGAGGGATTATTATAACCAATCATCATCATTTAATTACACTAAGGTTAGGTATAGCAAACTATATCACATTGAATTTATATCAAATATAACTATAGGAGAGCAAAGGTATAACAACAAATTAATGATTGAACCATAAAATTCTCATCACTAGGACCCACCTATAATATCATAGGGCTCACTCTAATCCATTAGATGTTGAAGCGTCCAATATCATTCATTGGATCGGGTTCACTGTTCAAAGTTATCAATTGAAGTATAGGTCTAACCATTATATCAGTTGAACCAAGGAACCATTGGTTTAAGATTTAGTCAAATCTATAATTACATCCTTAACTCACCATATGTGGTGATGACCTGATCCACCATTTTTTGTGATCATTAAGTCACCATCGATTGTTAGATCAACACTATATTCATTTAACACCATCGAATATTGAGCTAATGTCATCTTTGATTGATAACATCATTAGAGAATCAAACCATTGATCATTGAGATTCCAAGAGAGCCTAACACAGACCTAAGGTGTGACTATTAGTTCACATCATTATTCATAACCCTTGGTCACCTCCTTCAGTTTTCATGAACACCACACCATCGAGTCATGTGTTTAGAGGAGAAAATAGCCTAGAAACCCTAATATGGACCATCATTTGATAGGTGCTTAACACCATAGGTGGTGATACCAACCTGAAATAAGTCATATACTTCCTTAGGAAGAACATGTACATGATTACAAGTTCATCTAGAACTAGAAACAAAATAGGAAACACCATTGAAATCAAAATCCCAAACAAGCTTAGCTTCTCAATGCTTAAATCACCATTTTAAGCAAGAACATGTGCTAACAAGCTTAAAGTAACCAATATAAGTAAAGAGGGTTATAAAAATCACCTCTAATGAGAATAACAATCTTCTAGAAGCAATAAACATGAGACAAGAAGGTAGAAAACCCAAGAGGAAGCTCTGAACTCGGCCAAGTAGGCACTCTTCTTCACAAGGAATCAAAACCCTAGAAAAAGAAGCAACAAAGGTAGGATCTTGAGCTCTAAAGCAACTTTTACCATGGAACAGTAGAGTTCCGACCTGGGGGAAGGTCTAAGGAAGGAGAAGAGCAAGAAGAGTGGAGAAGGAAGGAAGAAAACAACTTTCCTTGGTCAAAAACCCTAGAAGATGACCTTAGAAGACAATATACAACGTAAACCTCCCAATTGGGTAAATTGCAAAAAAGTCCAAAATGTACATAAAATTTCATAACTTGCTCAAACAATGTCCAAATTGGACCAAATTTTAAACTTAATATTGTCTTAAGATTATAAAGCATATCACAAGGTTATATTAAGGTTATAAGCATTAAATTATGGTTATTAAACATGTTCAACCATTTAAGCAAGGTTAGGGGTCTCACAACCATAAACCCCTAATGGGGATTTTGCCCCCGAAATCAAAGACACACATAGATGGACACTTCTCATGCACGTCATCCTCAATATTACACATGGTTACTTTAATTACCTGGTGATGCCACATCATTCTCATAGAAGACATATTCTTCTCCCTCAAGCCTTGCAAGTGTAAGTTCAACATAAGAACTGTTGTGCCACCTGTACACGTCTGGTAATACATTTCAACTTAAGACTCTACATGTCATCCTGAAATATTCTATCTATTATACCACACATACCTTATAGGTCATATTTTCTGGCTATTACCAACATAGAACATCATGTATCTCCTATCAGGTGTAATTCTACAAGGTTTCATCTCCATGCTCCTTTAATGATTGTTGTAATTAGCAACTCAATCAATCAGGTGAGCATCCCCTAATTATCAACAACTATAAGGCATACGTTCTTAGAAGATTCTTCAATCATCTTAATGATGGACTAGACATCAATCTAGTTGAAGAATCACACACTTTTCTACAATAATTAACAAATATAACTTCCTGGTTGACCTTATTAGGGGTAGGGTAATGACATTGTCTTCATCTGCCCAGGATTCACACAACACACTTAGTAGATGTATAATAACATCCAAGAGGATGCTCTAGTTAACCCTCAACTCACTCCTGCTGAATTTTTCACACATGAGTATAGTTTCTTCAACATTCTTAAGGTTTATCAAGATGTTAATCATGTTACTGACCATCTCTGAAATACTTTGAGATGTCATCATTCAAAGCTTGTCACAACTTATGAGACATAACATGATTACTTTGTTCCTCCTATTTATGAATGCTATTGATACATTGGTTAGTCTAAACTACATAACCCTAAACTCATCATGGTCGTGTAACTTGTGCCATCCACCTAACTCTTATCCTAACACATGTTTGCTGATCAACAAACCATCTATCATTAATAATGGTCTTTCCCAACCATCAATAGACTATACATAACATTATAGAATCATTCTTCTTTTCCCAAACAACACTTGGAAGATCCACATCAACTCTCTCTCCCTCTCTATTGGACAGGAACATTGAACAACTCATCTAATAGATATCTTTAACTTATATATAACCGACACTCTCGATACTAGGATGCATTACCTTGGTGTCCACTACATGTGCTATAAAGAACTCATAACCTATTTTCATCCACTCCACAATATCATAACCAGCTAAGAACATATAGGAGGAATACCCCTAACTCTTTTAAGGATCAAAAAGCAATGCTCGTAACAAAATACAAAGATTTTGGAATAGTAGTCCAAGGCAATCACACATCATATCAAGATATCTATCTTAGGATTACAACGAATCCATGCATACCAAGTGCCATGAGATCCACTTGGAGGCTATGCCTAAAAAAGAAAGAACATAAAGGGGAGCATACTTCCCACATCACTACAACATTGTCCAGGGGTCACGAGAAAAAGGTAACCAATTCTATCTTCCCCATGAAAGTTACAATTTTTATGCATCATGTTACCCTTTTACAGCTTGGGTTCCTTTCCATTAGCATAGGAATTATTAAGTTTATCACATGTCATTTATCTTTTCTTATTAACTCTTTATCATTCATATGTATGTCCTTTCATGTTATCATGTTTCTTCAACCATTGGTCAAGGAATAAGTCATCATATTCCATATTTTCTTCATTAAACAAGGACCTTATCCCTTGATTTCTTTCACATACCATGTATATATTACATTAACATGTTCTTACACATACAGTTTGGTCTGAGATTAACTCAAGATCCACCTTATTCCTATGTCATGTTCTCATTCATCTTCTCATATTATACTTATAATATGATCTCTCTCTTTCTTATGTGAAGTTCATACATTGAATCACATTATTAGCATTGACTTATTTGTCTTTTACTTTATTATCTTCTTGAATTGAAACTTCAAGAACTCCTCTTTTAGCTTATTTGTATTTATATTTAGGTTTCATGGTGTTGTATCTTTCTCTTATAGTTACCAAATATTCAAGTTTTGATAGGTTATGATGAAATTTTCATCTTCTTTAGGGTAAGATTGAGACATCTGCATCATGATTTCTGATTTGTTATGCGCTTTAGATTGTCTCAAAATGGCTACTTGATTAGAGTAATCAGAAAGATAACAATCTAAGAGTTCCATACTTACCCTTTCTTCAATACCTGAATACCTGGCTGGGGTATCCAACTACTGAGATTAGGCAGTATGCACTATGTTTTTATGTCATATTCCTAACTTAGACACCATCCTAGTCCTAAGTCCTAGTGTCCCTGTAGACTCTGTGAACCTAAAGCTCTGATACCAACTTGTTAGAACCCGCTACACTAAACGAGTTTGTCAAAACACAAAATACGATTACTCCTTAATTAAACACAAACCTAGAAAACATGGTAAATTAAAACCAATTTCAACAATTCCCAATTGCTCAGAAATATTTATATAAAAGCCCATAAACTTGCTTTACTTCACATAATGCTCAATATTCTTTACAACTGACATGTAGCCTCAACTACAACATAAACTTTGTAAAGGTACACTATCCACATATTCAACATATACACGCATCAACATGTTGTAGAAAGCTTGATTCAATCAAAACATTGTATACAAACTTTTCATCCAGACCTGTGAGTACATGGATGACTCTAGGACACACTAGACAATTAAACAACCATCTCTAGGGTTTATCAACCTCAGATTCTTCTCATTGTCATGATACTATTGTCACTGTTGTCGATCACCTAAAAAATATGTGGTGATCCACGAGGTGACACCCAGTCCCAGCGAGAGATATAACTCTCTCCAAAATATATTGATTACAACGTATTAAACAATAAATAACTGAGCAGTTGCAGTATTTAATATTCAATTGAGAAGATTTAACAGTTCAAACACACTAAATACATTAAGCAAATAATCTTCGCAACAAGTATGATTATCAATGTATATATAAGTAACAGATAAATCAATTTCTTTTATCAAATATCTATTTAGATGTCATAAGATTGCATCTAATAACAATCATTATCATTGATCCGACTATCATCATATGCCTTACTAACAACACAAGCAATCTAGAAGCATAAGCATCTTTGATATGTCTAGTAGTATGACATGACTATCAATATTGACATATTTAATAAAGTGAACCAGTCTACATAATAAGTAGAGATAACATTATAGCACAACTAATTACATAAGCATAATTAGTAGTTTAAGAATTTCTAATTACATAGGCACGGCTAGCAGTATTAGACATCACTAGAAGCATAATATTAAATATCGGTGTCAGTATATTTGACAACATAAATGGGTTTATAACATGGGCACATCTACAACACAAGCATATCTATCATCTCTATAAAAGAAGATCAAACAAGGGTTATCATCCAATGTGAGGCATTGTGTATATCCCTAAATAGACATTCTACATGACTGTCTTACTTCTTTTATTATGCTTCCCTGAGGAATTTTAGGATACCACTAAAAATCCAACTGACCACTACTAAGTCGAAATCAGTGCCATACAAGATCTACGATAACTGGATTCCTAAGATCTTCTCTACCCTCGGTCAGTACGAGTCTGCCACAATGACATATCAGGTCAAGCTGCTAACAACGTAGTCCATCCTTGGTGCAGGTCACGACACTAGTGAAAGGAGGTGGGAATACAAACCCTACCATCTGAGGTACAACCACAGTTGTCCTCATACAAGATCTAGGATAATTGGATTCCTAAGATCTTCTCCGCCCTCGATCAGTATGAGTCTGCCACAATGACATATCAGGTCAAGCTGCTAACAACATAGTCCATCCTTAGTGCAGGTCACAGAACTAGTGAAAGGAGGTGGGAATACAAACCCTACCATCTGAGGTACAACCACAGTTGTCCGCAAATCTTATCATATATACATGTCTGAGACACAAACATAGCCGTTCTCCTACCAAGGTATGACCACAATCATCCTCCTAAACATTTGGAGTCAGGATGACAAGCACCCCACATACTCAACGGTATGCACCTAGAGTTTCCCTTAAGAATACTAATTTCACCATATGGCAAGTCCTAACACTCAGATGGATCTATGGCACATGGAACTACATGATTAGGGTTACACTTGATTAGTTATTGCCAATTGGGTGAATTAAGGCTTCATCACATAAATGAGCATACAAACCCTAATTCATTTCTATCAAGTGTAGAAGCATTGCAAATTTAAAAGATATAAAACATTTGAAGTATAGATCTTAATCACATTACCATATGTTATCATCCACTGCAATATAATGAACCACATTATCGTCGTATCATTTCAAGATATCCATTTCTTATCACAAGTTATCATCCACTGCAATATAATGAACCACATTATCATCGTATCATTTCAAGATATCCATTTCTTATCACAAGTTCGAGTTCAACCATTATTGGAACATGAAAAGGATTTCAATCAGGGCTCAAACATGCCCAAAGGTCATTAAGACCATCACATTATTTATAGCAAGTTTATCCTCATCATTCCATGTCTTAAACAATGCTCAAAAGATCATCAACAAATATGTGTCCATAGGCATTATTATTATTATGGCAAGGCACTATGATATTCAAATAGCAATACCTTACAGTTTAGACACAAGAAGAGTGTAATACATTGTCACATTAATCATGCAAGAGGGTTGATATAACCAATCATCATCATTTAATTACATTAAGGTTAGGTATAGAAAACTATATCACATTGAAGTTACACACCCACTTATTATGGTCATTTATCAAATATAACTATACGAGAGCAAAGGTATAACAACAAATTAATGATACTGAACCATCAAATTCTCATCAATAAGACCCACGTATAATATCATGGGACTCATTCTAATCTATTGGATGTTGAAGCATCCAATATCATTCATTCATTCGGGTTCATTGTTCAAAGTTATCAATTGAAGTATAGGTCTAACCATTTGACCAATTGAACCAAGGAACCATTGGTTTAAGCTTTAGTCGAATCTATAATTACATCCTTAACTCACCATATGTTGTGATGACCTGATCCACTATTAGTTGTGATCATTAAGTCACCATCGATTTTTATATCAACACTATATTCATTCAACACCATCAAATATTAAGCTAATGTCATCATTGATTGATAACATCATTAGAGAATCAAACCATTGCTCGTTGAGATTCCAAGAGAGCCTAACACTAACCTAACGTGTTACTATCGGTTCACATCACCGTTCATAACCCTTGCTCACCTCCTTTGGTTGTCATGAAGACCACACCATCGAGTCATGCGTTTAGAGGAGAAAATAGCCTAGAAACCCTAATATGGACCATCGATTGATAGGTTTTTTGCACCATAGGTGGTGATACCAACCTGAACTAAGTCATATAATTCCTTAGGAAGAACATATACATGATTACAGGTTCATCTAGAACTGGAAACAAAATAGGAAACACTGTAGAAATCGAAATCCCAAACAAGCTTAGCTTCTCAATGCTTAAATCACCATTTTAAGCAAGAACATGTGCTAACAAGCTTATAGTAACCAACATGAAGAGGGTTATACAACTCACCTCTACTGAGAAGAAAAAACTTCTACCAGCAAGCAACATGATCCAAGAAGGTAGAAAACCCAAGAGGAAGCTCTGAACTCGTCCAAATAGGCATTGTTCTTCACAAGGAATCAAAGCCGAAGAAAAAGAAGTAAGAAAGGTAGGATCTTTCGCTCTAAAGCAACTTTTACCATGGAATAGAAGAGTTATGACCTGAAGGAAGGTCTAAGGAAGGATAAGAGCAAGAAAAATGGAGAAGGAAGGAATAAAACAACTTGCCTTGGTCAAAAACCCTAGAAGATGACCTTAGAAACCCTATGTAGGGCTAGATGGAGCTCTAGGAGACCTTCTTCTCCAAAAAGAGGTTGTCTTCTACCTTAGACCACTTTGTTCAGCAGCCAAACAGATCAAGGTCCATTATCTAAGCTAGAGGAAAGAGGGAGTGAGCAATGATTTCAATTTGGAGATATGAAGGGGTATATATAGCTTCATGGATAAGGAAGGGGTCAAGCATGAGGTGCCCATGAGCTTTCCATGTGTCCATAGCCTAGAGCTTCTATGTCCATGCAACAAATCCCTCACTTACCACCTAAAATTTCTCTCCTTTATCCATACCCTTATCCTTATCTTTATCCTTATCCTTATCTTGACCCTTATCCTTATCCTTATCTTTACCATTACTCTTATCCTGATCCATAAAGGGAGAAACCCCTAAAATGTCCTTGAAGAGGAACACCTCCAAACAAAGAACAACTAGGAGACCCGTAGACCAACAAAGTTGAAAATTATAAGGAAACTTATAAGGATCGTAATGCTTGTGACAATATACAAGGAAAACCTCCCTATTGGGTAAATTGCAAAAAAGTCTAGAATGTACATAAAATTTCATAACTTGCTCAAATAATGTCCAAATTGGACCAAATTTGAAAATTAATTTTGTCTTATGATTCCAAAGAATATCATAAGGTTATATTAAAGTTATAAGCATTCAATTATGGTAATTAAACATGTTATACAATTTAAGCAAGGTTAGAGGTCTCACAACCATAAACCCGTAATAGGGATTTTGCCCCCAAAATCCAAGATACACATAGATGGACACTTCTCATGCATGTCATCCTCAATATTACACATGGTTACTTTCATTACTTGGTGATTTCACTGACGTGGAATATTATCGCACTAACAAATTCACTCGGGGTTGAAATCCCCGAGCTTTACCAAAACCTCATCAAATATTACCACCCGCAAGCGGACATGTCTTATCGCAGTATAGTTGAGGATCGAATCCCAAGAGACAACGTTTTTAAGAATCATCATTAGTTGAATCTAGCTCAATTAAGACTGATATTTAGAATGATTGGTTGATTCAAGGTTAATTAAACTAATTGTAAGAAAGTAAATAGCATAATTAAAGTTGGATCTAGATTACTGATATGGGTCTCACATTTCACCACCACTACACATGCAGACACATCCAAACATCAAACATCCATGCAAGATATAACCATCCAAATGGAGCTGCTGCAAACCCCCCCCATACGGGCATTAGGCTGGCATAAGTGCCACCTTAGGTATCAAATGTCTCGTCACCATCCAGATCACTCACTTACGGCTTCGAAGATACATAAATCCAACTAAGGTTGTGGGCCCCCTATACAGGCGTTAGGCACACAGAAGTGTCATCGTAGGATAGATGGCTCGTCCCCTCACAGATCACTCACTTACGACCTCAAGGAACCCTATCAGAAGTTCTCGTCAAGGAGTCAACTGTGCTAATCGATAAGCAAGCAGGTGATTAATATACAAGCAAACATCAACGATTAACAAAGAAGATATAAAATCCAACTAAGGTTGTGGCCCTTCCTGAGGGATGTCTAGGCCACAGAAGCGTCACCGTAGGCTAGGTGGCTCGTCCCCTCATGGATCATACACTTACGACCTCAAGGAATCCCATTCTATTTCTAGTTTGAGAGTCAACCTCATTAATCGACATTCTAACCCTACATATAGAGTTCTCACAACATAAGGAAGAACAAGATGAAAGCAAGTATGTAATCATTCTACAAACATTAACGATTAACAACAAAATGAGAAGTTATATACATTGCCTTGGAATGTTGAATGAAAAGACATGAAAGCATGGGTAGTGGGGCTAGTCCCCACACTCCAGCGAAAAGGAACTACTCGCACATGATGTGAGAAACAAGAAGAACAAGAGAGAGGGAAGATTCCACCATGGGCATGATGTAGAAGGTAGTCGTAGCTCAGTGAAGATGATGATGTCTTCTACGTCGTGTCGGAGCAGATCTGGACGAGGAGGAAGAACAACCAAGGCAGGCCGGGTGGATCTCCTTCTCCACCTTCCTTCTCTTCTCGGTCTCCTCGATCACAACAAGAGGAGCAGGTGAAGTGGCAATGGCGTGGATGTATGTGGATGGAGCTAGATCGAGCCTTGCATTTGGGCATCCTGGTGGCATCCCCGGATCGATGCCCAAATGAGGACCCTTGTGGTCCTATTTATAGGCTCGGGTCTGGTCCTCACGTTTTTGGTGTGAGCCCTTCTCATGGTTTAGTCTTAACGGTTTGGAGACCATTTAGATGACCAAATGGTCTTCATGGACTCAGCCTTCAATCGGTCTTGTGCTTTAAAGGAGCAAACATCTGCAGCAACCAGTTTTGCAGATTGATCAATGACCAAATAGTCTTGGATTAGCTTTCCTCCAAACGGTATGTTATCCAAACAGTTTTGGAATATATCCACCAATCGGTCTTGGTTATAGGTCAGTTTCCAACTGGTTTCCATTCCAAATGGTTTAAAGTTCTATCGGTCTGCTAAGTCCATACGTTCTTGAGTCAGCGACCATACGGTCTCACAGACCGTTAAGCCCTAGCAGTCTCGGTTCTGTAGTCTGTTGCTTCCGATCGTTCTTCATCCGGCGGTCTTTGGCTATGGCTCTAAACGGTCCTGCTCTTGATCGGTCCTCATCATCCAAACGGTCTCACATGATCGGTTTGTAGATTGATGCCTCACGCAACCGGTCCTCATGCCTGATCGGTATTGGAGTCTTCATGCAAATGGTCTCATGATCTGTAGACGTCCAAATGGTTTTGGACCATGGGCCGCCAAACGATCCTCACAGCCCTAACATTCTCAGCTCCTAAACGGTCTCAGAGACCGATCAACGATCAAACGGTCTTGAGGATAGATCACCGCCAAGAGGTCTTGAGACTGTGAGATCTCATACAGTTTAGAGACCGTGTAGAGGGGTGAAGCAGCAAGACCGTTAGGGAATATGAAGCCTAAACCGAAAGGAGGGGGGAAGGCGGTGGTGGTAGGGTTGCAGGTAGAGTGGAGAGGAAGGAAGAGGACATGAAGCAGGTGGTCGGGTGACGATGGTTATTGAGGGAGGCTGGAGGAAGACGATGCCATTGTTGTCATGGATAGAGGCAAGCTGTAGGACGTGTTGTAGGTGTAAAGGAGGATAAGAGAGGGAACGACGTCGCTGCTGTTGTGGGCTAGGGTTTGCAGATGGAGGGATGAAGGTGACGATGGCGGAGGTGCACTTCTTCATGGTTTCTGGACGGCAGCCTCCAAACGGTCTTGGTGCGAGTGGGGGATCTAAGCGGTCTTGAGACCATGAAGGTTCCACACGGTCTTGAGACCGTAAGGGAAAGGAAAGGTGTGCGATCATGAGGCCCTGATTGTTTGGGTGAAACTGATAGGTCAAGACATTTAGGGTCAATTGGTGATGGTTGTTTGAAGATGTTGATGAAGGTGGATTGGGGTTAGATGGAGGTGGTTTCATATAATGGTTCATCCTCATCATGACTTGCATAGAATCTACATGAAAATTATATAAGTCTCGTTAGTAATCTTGATAATTCAAACCATTACGCAATCTTTGCATTTTGTAAGATTTAGGAGATGAAATCGGATGTATTGAGTCAAATTGACCCCAATATGGCGACTTAATATTATGATGAATTTGCATTCATCAAAACACCCCGAACTTAAACGTTGCTCGTCCTCGAGTAACACAAAATCTGAAACAGTCATCAAATGAATACTTTCAACTCGTGTGGTTGCCTCTTCTTTATATCACGATAGTTTCCTTTCTGCCTAGTATGACTAAGCATTTCAACTTCCTGAGACCACTGAACACATCTTACCATATCTACGTTTCTGAATTTGCTTTCCAATATCACTTCCTCCTCATTTTTTCCACAACAATCATGTCAAAGAGTTTTGTAAGAGTCTAGAGATACCCGCAGAACAACAAGTGTGCACCTGATCTGACACTGGTGTTTTTTAGGGTAGTGGGGGCATTCATTGTGCCTATAGGTAGAAAAGAGAGTGAAGAGTGGTATGGAAGGAAGGAATGAATCTCTCCTCTATTCAACTCGAGATTTTTATTATATGATTGCAATTTCATTGATTGCATTTTTTGTGTGAATCTCTCCTCTATTTTACTGGAGATTGCATTTTCTTTTTGTGTGCACATTGACATCTTTTCTTGGTGGTACGCCCCCTATTTATTAGCGAGGGGTATGGAAGAAGCAAATGTAGAGGGAAGTGGTGTGCCACCCTGAACTTAGGGTTTGATACTATTTTGGCTATTTTTGTTTCTTTTTTATGAATGGAGGGGTACGAAGATGGTAGAAGAAGTGTAGAAGAGAGTTCAGATCAGAATGCAACTTGATTTACAATTCAGTGCACCAGGTCGTTCTCTTTATCATACTCTGCTCAAATAATGACTTGATGAGGATCCAGTGAAGATTCCATGTTATTGTTCAACTAGTCAGTTAGGAAATACGACGTGTTTGATCCCTATCAGTTTGACAACACTTGCCATTTTTGCATAAAGATCATGATGTTAGGATTCATAAGCTTCACAAGATGATTTCAATCAATAGGCTAGTTTCAAAAAGTGGTCCTTTTGAGGATCTGCTTTGAATAAGGAGGGTATAATGATTCAAAATGCATAGTTGGCTAGGTAATGGTTTTTAATGAAACAAAAAGTATTAAAACTTCATCAAGTATCTGTTCAATTTCTTTGATTTTTTTTTTAAATTTTGAAAATTTTGAAAATTTGGGTAAAAAATGCAACGATGAAATCTTAAGTCAGAAATAGAAGGGTGAAGGTGGAAAGTAAAATACGTAACACCCACCCTCCACCCCAAACTTCAAAATTTCCTCATCCCGAGCAAACTCTAAACCTGAGATGGAGGGGGAAATTCATGCTGGTTGAACCACCAAATGTGGTTGCGTTCCAATCAGCGCGCGTCCTTCATCTGAAAATCTCAAAAATGAAGATTAATCAGAACTCGAGATTGCATCTTGCGATGCCATATTTATTTAGTGCAAAATTATCTAAAATTTAAAAACAAAATTAAGGAAAATTTCTAATTCAAAATTAAAAGTAAAATGAATTTATTGATCGGGTTGCCTCCCGACAAGCGCCTTTGTTTTATGTCAATGGCTCGACTAGATCCTTCAATTTTACAGTGGAAATGTTGGATTTGTGAGTTCCAACTTTGCTTCGGTGCCTATGTCGGCTGAGGTGAAGTATCTCTTCAAGCGTTGACCATTAGCTACAAATTCACCTGACTTTTCACTCCATAAAGAGAATGCACCATGTGGGGAGATGCTCTTGACAATGTAGGGTCCAGACCAATGAGAACGGAGTTTCCCTGGGAATAACTTCAGTCTTGAGTTGAACAATAGAACTTGGTATCCTACTTGTATGTCCTTTCTTTTCAGATGGCCATCGTGCCAAAGTTTCGTGCGTTCTTTGTAGATACGTGCATTCTCATAAGCTGTCATTCGGAGTTCTTCCAGCTCCTAGAGTGGTAGAATCCTAGCTTGGCCTGCTTTCTTCATATCAAAATTAAGTTGTTTTATTTCCCACCATGCTTTGTGTTTGAGTTCAACCGGAAGGTGTCAAGACTTTCCATATATTAATCGAAAAGGTATAGTTCTAAGGGGAGTCTTAAAAGCAGTTCGGTAGGCCCACAATGCGTCATTGATTTTTACTGACCAATCTTTTTGATTGTGGCCTACTGTCTTTTCCAAAATAGCCTTGAGTTGACGGTTAGAACCTCTACCTGTCCACTAATTTGTGGATGGTAGGGTGAGGCTACCTTGTGTGTTACACCATATTTCCTTAGCAATACTTCAAAACTTCTTTCTAGGAAGTGGGAACCTCCGTCGGATATCACAGTGTGTGGTACTCCAAAACGGGGAAAAATAATATCCTTGAATAATTTTATGATAGGTTTTGAATCGCTAGTGACAGTTGGTATGGATTTAACCCATTTTGAGACGCAATCCACCGCCACTAGGATGTAGGAAAATCCATTTGAAGATGGGAATGGACCCATGTAGTCCACACCCAAAACATCAAATATCTCAACTTCTTGCCACAATTTTAATGACATCTCATCTCTCTTTGTTAAGTTACATGTTCTTTGACATTTGTCACATGATAGTACAAATTCGTAGGAATCTTTGGATATGGTTGGCCAAAAGAAACCACATTGCAAAACTTTCAAAGCAGTTTTCTTAGAACTCATATGGTCTCCAACTGGGACTCAATGACATTGCTCTAAAATGAGTTGGGCTTCTTCCTCAGCGATACAACGTCTTTAAAGACCATCAGCATAAAGCTTGAATAGGTACGACTCATCCTAGTGATATTGTTTCACATCGTGCATGAATTTCTTCAGTGCATTCCCGGTGCATTCAGGATGGATAACGCAGGCGGCGAGATAGTTCACATAGTCTGAGTACCAAGGGGTAGCTTCTGAAACTTTCATTAGTTGGTCATCTGGAAGAGAATCATTGATCGAGATCTTCTCGGTTTCCAGAGTTTGGATGCGACTTAGGTGGTATGCTACAACGTTCTCTGTACCCTTTTCATCTCTTATCTCTAAATCAAATTCTTGCAATAGGAGAATCCATCTAATTAACCTAGGTTTAGTGTCTTTCTTTGCTAGGAGGTAACAGATAGCTGCATGATCTATGTATACAATGACTTTTGAACCAATGAGATAGGATCTAAACTTGTCCAAGGCATACACGATCACCAGGAGTTCTTCTCGATAGTTGCATAATTCCTCCACTAGTACAGAAATGGTCTATAGCGTCGGTTTTTTTAAGCCTATAGCATCACTTTTCAGCGGACACCTAAGTGGTCGTCGCTACAGTAATTGCTCTGTAGCGTCGGTTTTTTTAACCCCAAAAAACCGACCTTGTATAGTAAACAACCAACCCTATAGGCTCTAAAAAACTAAAACCAAATGAGAAATGAAACTGTACCGGAACCCTATAACGTCGGTTTTTTTAATAAATAACCGACTTTACAGAGGACCTATAAGGTCAGTTTTCTTAAAAAACCGACGATATAGGTGTTTTGGCCGTTCAGCGTAGAGCGACCGTGCTGCATAAAATGGTCGTGTTGGTAAGAGGTAGAACGGCCGTGCACACTAGCACAGCCATTCTACCTCCTCCCAACATGACCGTTTTATGCAGCACGACCGTTCTACGCTGAACGGCCAAAACACCTATAGCGTTGGTTTTTTAAGAAAACCGACGCTATACGGTCGGATTTTTTTTAATTTCTGTAGAAACTAAACAGAACAAAACAGAAGAACAAGAATATATAAGATATGGGAGAGGGGAGCATTGATGCTCAACCGTCACCATTCCAAACCACACATTCATAACAAAAATGATTCATATATGTTGAGTTGAGTATACATAGTCACATCATAATTTACAAAATGATAGATTGCAAGTCTGAGATGATATATATTAAAAACTTCAGATACAAAAGTAATATGAAAGAGTACTGAAAGCACATACATAAATGGAATGTAACTGACATGTTTATTCCAATTCTATATTGACTTCATTTAGAAAAGCATTTGACCACTCTTCTCGGAATTCATTTAAGTCCTCACGTGTGTAAGGCTGAGTTGTAAAGATCTGTAAACAAAAAATGCACATGCTAATATTTTATAAAATGACTACAACTCATTTGTAAATTTATGATGTTATTCTTTATTACCTGATCTATAGTCTGAATGTCATTTGATGCTTGTTTGACAATAGCTTGCATATATTTCATTACATAGTAACCACAAGCCCAGTAATTATTTTATATAGGACACTACAAATAACAAATTATACTTAATGTTAGTAACTACTATAAACAGAAGGCTATAAGAGTTGACATATAAGAGTTGAAAATTAATACATATAAGACTAAGTAGTTGTCAAAGTAGCTACCTTGACATTTTTCAAAGTCAATGTCTTTAATTTTGTGGGTATTTGTCCTCCGATTTCACAAAAAGATTTTATACCCCTATCAAATTAAACAATAGTTGGTAAAATAGAAATTCTAAACAAAAATATCATGTTGAAGCATTGACTATATTTATGCTTATGACATAGCTGGCAATTTCAGTTTGTGACCCCTTGTTGTTTTTCCCATTTGGTCAAGATAATAAAGAGTCATCAATTTGGGACAATCACCACTAATTCCCAATGTCTAGGTCTGAGTAAGAATAAAACAAACATTAAAATAAAATACATTTATTCATTATTAAAATTATATTGAATAATAATACTTACTCGACGTTAAAAGGAATTAGGATAATTTCCTTTCCCACAGTAGAAAAATATTTAAATGCATCAGAGAAGTAATCACTCACTTCGTCAATATGTGTCTCCACCTGACTAGTGACCGAAGGAACTAAGAATCCAACATTCTTTATATCAAAGTTTGTGGTCTCGGTATATAAATGGCTGTTAAACATTTGTAATTATTTTCATATGTAGAAATAAGCTAAAAATGTGTATTGGAATTTTCTATATTGATAGATCCTTACCTTATCCATACTTCTAATATCGAAGTATTCAACCAATCATAACAGAACAACTCTATAATATCATCAAGAAAAATATAATTGTCAAAGTCCCTCCCAGTTGCATCTTCTGTTAAATTGATCAACATTTGTAGTCCAGAGCTTTGGTTGGCTAAGTATCGACACAAACATTTACATTTACTTCCCAACTCATCGAATATGGATTCTGGAATAATAAATGGCTTGGGCATAGGAGGACGACTAGTAGATTTTTTACTTTTTGGTTTGCAAACCTATTAATTAAATTACATACTTCTATTAGACGAGTTCATATATGCAGTCAAATATGAAAAACATGATAGAATTCAAGTATACCTTGTCATTGATAACCAAGTGTCTAGGCCAACCCACCATATCACCCTCTTCTTCTTCAACTGTACTATATTCAGGATTAGGTATGGGTAGTGGTTTGTCCCCCATTCCGTCATACACAAGATGGATGGACACATGACAAATGTCATCAGTAATTTGTTGGCAATGCAATGTTCCACCAAAGTTGTACACCTTGCCCGCTGCCACAACATTATATTCTGGAACCTCCACTGCAATTTTACAGTTCATACCAACCTAGATTGAAATAATATAGGTTATATAAGAAGAAGTAGAACAGATACCTGTTACAACTATATATATTATCATATGTCATACTAATAACACAACATATAGAACAAAAACTTACTGAAGATTGTTGTGGTGGGTCATCGGGAGTGCTCCCATGACCTTCTACAATTGGAGCATGGGCTTGTACCTCATCACTTGAGAGACGTACAATATGAGAAGGTTGAGAAGGTTGAGTAGGCTGATATGAAGACATTATTTCTTTTACTTTCTGCGCTACTAATACTTCAACCTCCTCTTATGTAAGACCTCCTGTACGACCTCTTTTAGATTGCGAAGGGCCAAAATAAGACTTGAATCCTATGCCAGCTCCTAATCCCCTAACACGGCCAGGATGCTCATTCGTACCTAGCACAACTGATAGTTCATCCATGTGGCCAGTTGGGATGAACTTCCCTTCCTTCCTTTGCTCGTGGAGATCAATCTATTCATAGTTAATAAAAATATTAAAACACAATATCAATTAGATATAAATAAATCTAAGTTTGTGGGAGTTACTCTTTACTTATTTGGGATAAACCTACCATCTTTTATGCCACCTCCTTAGTTGCAGGGTTGACAATTGCACCTGCTCGATTCTTTCTAGCATCAATCCATGTCAAGTGTCGGGGTGGACGCTCAACTTGAGTACTAGATTCTTCTCCAGAAGAGGATTGCTTCTCTTATAGTTGGTGGCGGAAGGCATAACCACCGGGCCCCAAGCGATGGTCATGCACATTTTGGCTCGTCTTTCTTTTTGAGCCTGGTGGATAGCCTGATCATTTAAAATGAAGTATTGCAATTTAGACTTGGCAAACATGTATAAAAAGATTCATCTCCTTAATTGTATAAAATTAAAGGTTCACAAAATACATCACAATCTTTATTACCTGAAACTCTTCCGATCTCCTAGTTGCAACAAATCTTTCCCACACCTCAGGATCTATAAAAATATATACATCTGTTGCTTTCTTCTTTTGTTTAGGATTATCTATAAATTCCCTTGCGAGATATGTCTTAAAACCCCTCCATCGTACACCACAAAGTTGTAGCACTCTTTTCTTGTGATCTTTTTCATTTAGATGAAAAACACCCTATACATACAAAAGAAGCAATTAATAATGTTGTTTTGAAAAGCAATTAATTCCAAGCAAACTAAATTAGAATCAATAGATAAAAAAACATATTAAAATAATATCACTTCCACTCACAGATATATCTTTCCATATGAGGTCTTTTTTGGCATTAGGAACATCATGCCAATTTTCTATATCTATTGGCACCTTACTGCGTGCGGTCGCTCCTACGTAATGCTTGAAAGCACTAGCATGTTCCCCAACAGGTGCTCCTGTGATATCAAACTGGAATGGCAATTTCTCCCCTTTAGCCCTGAGCTCCTGCAGCCTACGCATTAGTGTGAGACCTCTACTTTTTTTAGCATCACCACTACCATCCTCATGGTGCTCATGCTCATGCTCATAATGTTCATCTTCACTCACCATTTTAGAACCTGCAAGTATACATGATAAAAAAACAAGTGATAATAAAAGCACAAGTGATAAGGTATACTAGCTTGAATGATAATAAAATAAATAATTCAAGGAATACATGCCTCTAGTATTGGTTGAGTTGTTAGTCAAGGAAATTCCTTCAACATGGTCTTGACGTTTATAATATTCATCAGTGTTATCTTCAACATTTACACTTGGCAAACCAACTGAGAATGGGCTGGAATCATGATACTTTTCGTAGTATTCTTCTTCATTTATAGGATCTACAATAAACTGTCTTTTTTCATGAAGAACGACAGACCAATTTTTATTTGCCGGGTCATCAATATAGAATACTTGTTTTGCTTGGTCTTCCATGATGAATGGCTCATCTTTCTCACCAATCTTTTCAAAATTCACCAATTTGAAACCCAACTCATCCACTAAAACTCCTTTGTTGTTGTCAACCCATTTACACCTAAATATAGGAACTCGAAAATTTGTATAGTCCATTTCCCATATGTCCTCAATGACGTCGTAATATGACATCTTAGCTTCGTGTGGTATTTTATCTTTGGCACTAGCAAAATACAACGAACAAGCTTTAACAGTGACCCCACTATTTTGAACTACACTACTTTCATCTTGACGCTTTGTGTAGTATGAAAATCCGTTTATGTCATAACCTTCATATGACATGACATCCATTTTTGGCTTAAAGGCGAGCCATTTTATGTTCTCAGCAACATTATTCGGTGATTCAGATAGTTGATTAAATACTTTTTCTTCAAACCACCTAATAAATGTTCGATTATGCTCTCTTGCAAGCCACATTGAACTGGATCACAGATGATTTCTCTTGATAAGATCATTGTGTTCTGTGATGTAGCTACTAACTTCATCGATGTTGTGTAAAATATACAAATGTGCTTGTTTCCACAACTCACGACTGATTCCTTTCACTCGTCCTCCCAGAGTTCCTTTGCCACAATAAGATCCAGTGTGATGGGAATTTTTTTGATTGCTACAAGTTTCATTACAATTCAAAAAATCATTACAAAATTCCATCACCTCCCTAGCCACGTAACCCTCAACAATACTCCCTTCAAGACGATAATGATTCCGAACATCACCTTTAAAACCACTCATGTAGCGTTCAAATGGATACATCCAGTGCAAGAAAATTGGACCCAACATCTTTACCTCCCTTGTAATATGTACTACAAGATGAACCATGATATCAAAAAATGAAGGAGAAAAGTACATTTCAAGCTGACACATGGTAACAATTACATCTTTCTATAATTTATCGAGAGTATCAGGTTGTATCACTTTGTTGCATATTTCATTGAAGAAGAAATAGAGTCTTGTGATTGCAAATCTTACATGCTTCGACAATATAGATCGAATAGCCACAGGTAAAATTTGTTGCATTAAGGTGTGACAATCGTGAGATTTGAGACCTATCAGTTTCAGATCCTTCATTGATACCAATCTACGAATATTAGAAGAGTATCCTTGTGGAACCTTAATATTATACAAGCACTCACATAAACTCTTTTTCTCCTTCTTTGACAAAGTGTAACAAGCCGGTGGCAAATATGTGTGGCGACCCCTGATCTCCACTGATAATTCTTTTCTTATACCCATTAATTCTAAATCTTTTCTAGATTTGATGTCATCTTTAGTCTTTCTTGGTATGTTCAATAGCGTACCGATGATGCTATCACAAATATTTTTTTCAACATGCATGACGTCAATGCAGTGTCTAATTGCCAAAGATCTCCAATAAGGAAGATCCCAGAATATTGACCTCTTCTTGTATAGAGATTTGTCACATGCGAGTGTATGACTACTTGAACTCTTTCCAAATTCATTAACAATATGTTTCACCCTATCATATACAACATTTCCTGCTATAGGTTTAGGAGCACTTCATTCCTCCGTTGACCCATTAAAGTTTTTGCATTGCCTTCGATAAGGATGCACTGGTGGGAGAAATCTCCGATGACCAAGATATACGATTTTACCACCATGTTCCAGTCTGATTGAATCAGTATTTTCCTCACAAATAGGACATGCTTTGTAACCTTTTATGCTATATCCATACAAATTTCCATAAGCTGGAAAGTCATTAATCGTGCAAAACAACATAGCATGCAAACTAAAGGTCTCTTTACGTGAAGCATCATATGTCATAATACCTTCTTCCCATAGTTTCATAAGGTCATCTATTAGAGGTTGAAGGTAAACATTAATATCATTTCTAGGTTGCTTGGGCCCTGATATTGACAACATGACATACTTATTTTTCATACACCACCAAGGAGGAAGATTGTATATAACAATCATAACAGGCCACGTGCTATGTTGGCTGCTTAATGTACCATAGGGATTCATTCCATCTGTTAAGAGTCCAAGTCTTAAGTTTCTTGGTTCTTTACCAAATTGAGGGTATAATAAATCAATTTTCTTCCATTGTGGTGAATCAGATGCATGTCGTAGGATGCCATCATCATTGGCCTTTAACTCCCCATGCCAAGACAAATTTTGTGCATCTTCTGTATTAGCAAATAAGCATTGAAATCGTGGTATTATTGGTAGATACCACATCACCTTGGCAGGAGAGCCATTTTTAGCCTTAGCTGAATTTGTGGTCTTATACCTTGACGCACCACATTTTGGAAAATTTATTAAATTAGTATAGTCCTTATGAAATAACACACAATCATTTGGACATGCATGAATCTTCTTAGCCTTCATTCCCATTGGGCACATTATTTTCTTTGCTTGATATGTTGAAATTGGAAGCTCGTTGCCTTCATGAAGAATTTCCTTTAACAAAGACAACGGTGAAGTGAAACTCTTATCGCTCCACCGGTTTTGAGCTTTAAGAGTATATAATTGCATAACAGCACTCAACCTCATGAACTTAGTACAACCCTTATATAAAGGTTTTACAGCATCATGGACTATGTTTCCAAATAAAGAAGGTGAATCAATGACATTGTCCCGACAACTGCGTAGCATCTCATCAACCATATCATCCTGAATCAGGTCATCCTGAATCAGTTCATCATTGAAATTATCATCATTATCTATATCTTCTATGCCACAACTATTAGTATCGACATTTTCTGATCCATTATTAATTTTCTCTCCATGTCAATACCATTCATTATAACCATGTATGATCCCATTGCATATGACATGATCCTTAATTTCCTCGGCAATATCAACTTTCAAATTGTTACCACAATTTCTACATGGACAATAGAACCTATATGTAGGTAGTTTCCTATGTTCCTCAGCAAATCTGATAAATTCATCAAGACCTTTGGCAAACTCTGGACTACAACAGTTCTTGATAGACCTCCAACTTTGATCCATTTTCTATATCACATTAAAAATTAATTATAAAACTAAGCATTTAATATTGATACTATAAGATGTAAGTTTTTATTGATAGGAAGTTAATTACTTATATACTAAAGTGTACCACCTATCCTATTTTTGAATATTTAATCTCATTAGTAATTGTATAATGTTTGTTTAGTTTTGAAGAAAATTTCAGCAGCATTTCCCCTAAGTTCTCCAAGTACACCGATGTAAATGGTAAATAACTACTCACATATGTACCCAGAGAACAAATGAGGAAATACTACAAAAAATTTCTTCAACACTAAACAAACATTATACAGTTACATCCTAAGTGAGATTAAATATTCAAAAATGGTCCCAAACCGGGGACTATCTAATATTTACTCCTATGGGTAAATTTTGAACGGGTTTCTAAGTTGATACATGCATAAATGTATTATTGTCTTATTTATATATTAAGTTAAACATCATGCATTCGATGATCTCATATATAAACCCTAAAGTGTCAATCTGATACTACACAATTCTCTTATAATGTAAGGCATTATGGTCAATATACATCAATATTAGAGGAACCGAAAGATTTTAACAAATGCAGTTCAACAACTCAGCCAACACGGCCGTGCTACCCAGTACGGCCGTGCTACAACCACCACGGCCGTGCTACCCAGCATGTCCGTGCTACCAACCAACACGGTCGTGCAACCCAGCATGGCCGTGCTACCTAACAAAACATACACTCAGCCACAACCACCACGACCATGCTACCTAACAAATACATCCACTCCGAACCTTTCCTCAATCGCGGCATTATAATAAGAAAATAACGGTCGTGGTTATGGAACGATCGTTCTACTACCACCAGCACCCATCGCTACCCACCGCCGACCCCAGGCCCAATGTAAGACGTAAACGGAGGAGTGAAGCGGCAGAGACAATACCTTGAGAAGAACCGGTCGGTGAGGGAGCTTGTGCGGGAAAAGAACCGGAGAGATGCGCACGGCCCTTGCAACACCTAAGGCTTCGTTCGTCGTTGACTTGCACGGAGGAGTGCACGGCCCTTGCACGACGGAGAGTGCACGACCTTTGCACGACGACGACACACGGCCGACTGCATGAAGGCGGAGGAGTGCACGACGACGGCACACGGCTGGACTCTTTGGATAGGGCGGCGGCGTCGGAAGCAGAGATGAGCTCCTTGGACACAGAGATGGACGTCGGCGGCGGAAGGAGGGTCTCTAGCGTCGTGCTTTCAAGCAAAATGAAATGAAATAGTAGTCGATATGTCATAGGTCGCGCGTGTATTTGCTAGTAGCCAGGCCTATAGTGTCGATTAACTGAGAAAACCGTCGCTACAACCGTGCTCTATAGAGACGGCTAAACCAAAAAACCGTCGCTATAGCCTAAGTGGTGCTCAAATTTTCATAAACCATCTACAAGGTCGGTTATTTTAAAAAAGCGACCCAACAAGTCAGTGTCTATAAGGTCGGCTATCCTTAAAAACCGACGCTAGAGGTCCAAAGCAGTGCCTGCGTTTTTGTTTGACTCTATAGCATCAGTTATTTGACAAACCCGACGTTATAGATCGACGCGCGAAGCCAAAATCGTGTGAATTTTTTCAACGGGAAACATGTAAGGTCAGTTTTTATGATAAAACTGATGCAATAGTCTATTAGGTCGGTTATTCTAATAAAAATGACGCTATGGGCAGTGACGTTACTGGCCAAAAATGTAGTAGTGCTCTGAGCTTTGTCGAGGGTTTTCGATGCATAGTAGATCATGTAATGTTTCTTTTCTATATATTGGCCTAAGACATCACCCACAGCATAATCACTGGCATCACACATAATTTCAAATGGGTGATCCCAATCGGGAGCTCTAATGATAAATGTTGTTGTAAGGGGATGTTTTAGCTTTTTAAAACTTTTGACACATTCTTCGTCAAAATGGAACTCAGAGTCCTTTAGTAACAAATTTGTCATCGGCTTGGTTATCTTAGAGAAATCCTTTATGAATCGTATGTAAAATCCTGCATGACCTAGGAATGCATGAGCTTCTCTTACATTTTTCAGAATAGCGAGTTTGGAAATTACTTCGATTTTTGCTCTATCCACTTCAATTCCTTGATTGATGACTCTATGACCAAGGACAATGCCTTCCTTCACCATAAAGTGACACTTCTCCCAATTCAACACAAGATGTGCTTCTTCACATTGTTTAAGGACAAGGGTGAGGTGCTTTAGGCATGAGTCACATGAATCTCCATATACAGAAAAATCATCCATAAAAACTTCCATGATAGTCTCAGTTAGACCAGCGAATATAGCTGTCATGCAAAGTTGGAAAGTTGCAGGTGCATTACAAAGTCCGAACGACATCCTTCTGAAGGCATATGTTCCAAATGGGAAAGTAAAGGTTGTTTTTTCTTGGTCATCTGGATGTATAGGTATTTGATAGAATCCACAGTAACCGTCGAGATAGAAGAAATACTCTTGGTGGGCCATCCTTTCTAGGACTTGGTCCAGAAAAGGAATTGGGAAATCCTTTTGAGTCGCCTTGTTCAACTTCCTATAATCAATACACATCCTCCACCCTATGACTGTTTGAGTGGGGATGAGTTCATTATCTTCATTTTGAATCACAGTAATTCCACCTTTCTTCGGAACAACATGCACGAGGCTTACCCATGGTGAATCGGAGATCAGATAGATAATACCTATCTTGAGCAACTTTATAACTTCAAGGCGGACAACTTCTTTCATATTTGGATTGAGTTTCCTTTGGTGTTCAATAGTTGGCTTGTGATCTTCCGTCATAGGGATTTTGTGCATGCACAGTGCTTGACTGACCCTAGTGAGATCACTCATCTTATAACCTATGGCTTTTCTTCTTTCCTTTAATTCTGTCAAGAGTTTATCTTCTTGTTCTGTCGTTAGATCGGAATTTGTGATGACTGGGTAGATCTTGAGGTCATCTAGAAACACATACTTCAATCCCTCAGGTTGGGGTTTCATTTCAGGATCTTGTGGTTTTTCATATGGTTCTTCATTAACATCCACAACTTTAAGTTCTTCAATTTTGGCCTCGGGATCTTCTTTAGCAGTATCGAGGTCGAGAACATAACTTTTGACTTGTTTATAAACTGAACTAGCTGCATTTGGATTAGTTAGGGCCACTACTAAGGGATCTTCTTGTTCATAATCCTTTTGTGTGAGAAGTGACATATGCTCAATGCACTCGATCAGGTAGACCTCTTCTTGCATACTTGGTCTTCGCATACTTTCAAAGACTTTGAACTCTAGGGTTTCTTTACCTAGTCTGAGCAGAAAAGTTCATGCTTCAATGTCAATCAGAGCTCTTACAGTGGTGAGGAATGGACGTCCAAAGATGATAGGGTATCTAGTGTCTTCCTTTATGTCCATGATGACAATGTCGCAAGGGACATAATAATCTTTGCCAACCTTGACAGGGACATCCTCAATGATTCCTAAGGGTAGAGTTACAGTGTTATCTGCAAGTTGTATGGTCATGCCGGTTGGGAGAAGTTCAGCAAACCCTAGCCTTTTGCAGAGGCTAAGTGGCATGATGTAAATGCTAGCACCAAGATCTTCCAATCCCTTCTTACATGAAGAATCACTGATATGGCAAGAGATTCCAAAAGATCTCGGATCTTTCTATTTCTTTGGCATCTTACTCTGGATGATGTCTGAAGTGGTTGTCACTAACTTTATTGTCTCATATTCCTCAATTATATATTTTCTTGTTAGAAGTGACTTCAAGTACTTCGTCCAGGCTAGTATTTCAGCCAGTGCATCAAGAAAGGGTATATAAACATGGAGTTTCTTGATGGCTTCTTTGAACTTGTTGAATCGAGTGTCAAGCTTTGTCTGCCTTAAACGAGCTGGGAAAGGTATACGAGGCTTGTACACTGGTACTTTTGGCTTTGTTGTTTCTGGTTCTGCATCAGTTGGTTTCTTAGAACTTTGCTCGTCTGTCTTATCAACGGTTGTTGTTTCTTTGGTTGAGACTCAGGTGTGGTAGAGTCTTGTTCAACTACAGAGTCATCCTCGTCTATAATAACTACATGTGTCTTGATAGGGGGATCTGAATAGTCTTTTCCAGACCTAATGGTGACATCTTTTAGTTGCTATGGGTGCTTAGGATTGTTTTCTCATTGGCCAACAAAGGTTCCAACATGTGGCTTCATGCTAGTTGTAAGTTGAGCTAGTTGAGATTCAATAGCCTTCCGATGGGCTTGCCGGTTAGCTATCATTGTCTATTGTGACTGCAACATCTTTTAATTGCCGACAGCTTGTCATCAGGAGAGACGGGGCTAGCTTTTTGCCCTTGTTGTTGTTGGTAGGGGACTTGGCTGGGATTCTAGAACTGAGAATTGTTCTGATAATTATTGTAGTTCCTGTTCTGAAAGTTACCCCTAAAGTTTCCTTGATTCCTGAAATTTTGTTGTTGGTTATACTAGAATCCTGGTGGGCCTCGTTGCTGATTATTTGAACCAAGTTGACGTGAGTTTTCCACTCCTGAAGGATTTCTGTATTGAAAACTAGGATGGTTCCTATTTTGATTCGGATTGTAGTATCCTTGACCAGGGATGGAGTTGACAACATTAAGATTTTCCATTTGACAATTATCTCCTTGGCCACATGTGTTGCTTAGAACAACATTGTATAGAACATTGCATGCTAAAGTGGAGTGATCAGTACCTTTACATGCTTCACAGAATAGTGAAGCTGACTTGATCTGTTCTTGTTGTTGGGGGGGGGTGAACGTCCTCTTCCAAAAGTAGTAAGGGATGATTCGATATGGTCTTTCTTAGCAACTAAGAGTTTGAGGGTTTCAGTGATAGACTTGTATTCTGGAATAACTTCAGCCATAGCTACCTTCAATACTCCCTTACCTACAGATCTACCCCAATTTGCTTGATTTCCAGCTCCAAGGGTGACAACCTTCCATGTGCTGTCATAACTTTGACGCATGAAATTCCCTCTAGATGAGGAATCTAAGAATCTCTTGATATCGTCATCCACACCCCTATAGATGATCTCGATGAGTTGATTCTTGGGAATTCCATGGTGTGGACACTTGCGTAGAAGCTCTTTATATCTTTCCCATGCTTCCACAAGGGTTTCTCCAGGGGCTTGAGTGAACATTGTTATTCAACCCCTAATTTCATAGGTGAGAGAAGGAGGGTAGAACCTTTCTAGAAAAACATTTTGAAGTTGTTCCCAAGGTGTGATAGGTTCACATTGCAAGGAGTTGTACCAGCTTATAGCTCTATCAGCAAGAGAATACTTAAAGAGACGGAGTCGAATGGCATCATCTGAGACTCCATTTTGCTTTGTCATAGCACATAGATCAATAAACGACAGAAGATGTTCCTGACTATCTTCTCCTTATTTACCATAGAATGGGATATTTTGAAGCAAGGTGATCCAATGTGCCCGTATCTCAAAGTTGGGAGCATGGATGGGAGGAGGTTGAATTGGGTGATGTACATCAGCAGCTATAGGGATTGAGAACTCCCTAAGATCCTTTTGCATTTCTGCTGCTTGCGTTGCTGCTTGTGCTGCTAGGATTTCTTCTTGAACTATGGCTCTGGCTTCTTGCATGACCCTTTCTCTCTGAGCATTTATGGCTTGAGCTACTCTTCGGGCTATTTCCTCCTCTTAAGCCATTCTTTCTTGATTCTATCTATTTTGATGATGAAAAGTTCTGTCTATCTCAGGGTCAAAGCTAGCTGAGAGTCCGGGACTGTTCAAACGGTACATACTTCTTTGGTGGTTCCTAAAATTGAAAAGATCTGAAGTAAGATTGATGGAGTAGAGTGAAATTCAAGTAGATGATCGATTCTATCAAAAGAAAAAGCAAAGACCTAAATTGGCCTCAAAAGAACTAGATTTGACTAAACTGATTCCGTTGTCCCCGGCAACGGCGCCAGAATTTGACGTGGAATATTATCACACTAACAAATTCACTCAGGGTTGAAATCTCTGAGCTTTACTAAAACCTCGTGCAATAATACCACCCGCAAGCGGACGGGTCTTATTGTAGTATAGTTGAGGATTGAATCCCAAGGGACAATGCTTTTAAGAATCATCGTTAGTCAAATCTAGCTCAAGTAAGACTAATATTTGAACGATTGGTTGATTCGAGGTTAATTAATCTAATTGCAAGAAAGTAAATAGTAGAATTAAAGTTGGATCTAGATTAGTGATATGGAATTGCTAGGATGGTCTTGGGTTTCACCACCACTACACATGGAGACACATCCAAACATCAAACATCCAGACAAGATATAACCATCCAAATGGAGCTGCTATAAAACCCCCCATACGGGCGTTAGGCTTGCGTAAGCGTCACCTTAGGTATCAGATGTCTTGCCACCGTCCGGATCACTCACTTACGGCTCTGAAGATATAGAAATCCAACTAAGGTTGTGGGGCCCCTATACAGGCGTTAGGCACATAGAAGCATCACCGTAGGCTAGATGTCTCATCCCCTCACGGATCACTCACTTATGACCTCAACGAATCCTATTAAAAGTTCTTGTCAAGGAGTCAACCGCGCTAATCGACAAGCAAGCAGGTGATTAATCTACAAGCAAACATCGAGGATTAACAAAGAAGATACAAAATCCAACTAAGGATGTGGGCCTCCCTGAAGGATGTTTAGGCCAGAGAAGCATCACCGTAGGTTAGATGGCTCGTCCCCTCACGGATCATACACTTACGACCTCAAAGAATCCCATTCTATTTCTAGTTTGGGAGTCAACCTCATTAATCGACATTCTACCCCTACATATAAAAGTTCTCACAACATAGGGAAGAACAAGATGAAAGCAATTAGGTAATCATTCTACAAACATTAACGATTAACAATGAAATGAAAAGTTATATACATTGCCTTGTAATGTTGAATGAAAAGACATGAAAGCATGGGTAGCGGGGCTAGTCCCCACACCTTAGCAAAAAGGAATTACTCGCTCATGATGTGAGAAACAAGAATAACAAGAGAGAGGGAAGATTCCACCATGGGCATGATGTAGAAGGTAGTCGCATCTCGGTGAAGATGATGCAGTCTTCTACGTCGTGTCGGAGCAGATCTGGACGAGGAGAAAGAACAACCAAGGTAGGCTGGGCGGATCTCCTTCTCCACCTTCCTTCTCTTCTTAGTCTCCTCGATCGCAGCAAGAGGAGCTGGTGAAGTGGCAATGGCGTGGATGTACGTGGATGGAGCTGGATCGAACCTTGCGTTTGGGCAGCCTCGTGGCATCCCCGGATCGATGCCCAAATAAGGACCCTTGTGGTCCTATTTATAGGCTCGGGTCTGGTCCTCACATTTTTGGTGTGAGCCCTTCTCACGGTTTGGTCTTATCGGTTTGGAGACTGTTTCGATGACCAAACAGTCTTCATGGACTCAGCCTTCAATTAGTCTTGTGCTTTAGAGGAGCAAACAGTCTGCAACAACCGGTTTTGCAGATCGATCAATGACCAAACGGTCTTGGATTAGCTTTCCTCCAAACGGTCTATTATCGAAACGATTTTGAAATATATCCACCAATCGGTCTTGGCTATCGGTCCACGTCCAACTTGTTTCCATTCCAAATGGTTTGGAGTTCTATCGGTCTGCTAAGTCCGTACGTTCTTGAGTCAGCGACCATACGGTCTCGCAGACCATTAAGCCCTAGCGGTCTCGGTTCTGTAGTCTACTGCCTCCGATCATTCTTCGTCCGACGGTCTTTGGCTATGGATCTAAATGGTCTTGCTCTTGATCGGTCCTCATCATCCAAATGGTATTGCGTGATCGATTTGTAGATCGATGCCTCGCGCAACCGGTCCTCATGCCTGATCGGTCTTGGGGTCTTCGTGCAAATGATCTCGCGATCTGTAGACGTCCAAATGGTTTTGGACCGTGTGCCGCCAAACGATCCTCGCAGCCCTAACGTTCTCTGCTCCTAAACGGTCGGAGACCTATCAATGATCAAATGGTCTTGAGGACAGATCACCGCCAAGCAGTCTTGAGGCTGTGAGATCTTATACGGTTTAGAGACCATGTAGAGGGGTGAAGCAGCAAGACCATTAGGGAATATGAAGCCTAAACCGAAAGGAGGGGGGATGGAGGTGGTGGTAGGGTTGTAGGTAGAGTGGAGAGGAAGGAAGAGGATGGGAAGCAGGTGGTCAGGCGGCGATGGTTGTTGAGGGTGGCTGGAGGAAGATGATGCCATTACTGTCATGGATAGTGGCAAGATGCAGGTCGTGTTGCAGGTGTAGAGGAGGATAAGAGAGGGAACAATGTCGCTGCTATTGTGGGCTAGGGTTTGCAGGTGGAGGGATGAAGGTGACGATGGCAGAGGTGCGCTTCTTCACGGTTTCTGGATGGCAGCCTCAAACGGTCTTGGTGTGAGCGGGGGATCTAAGCGGTCTTGAGACTGTGAAGGTTCCACATGGTCTTGAGACCGTGAGGGAAAGGAAAGGTGCGAGATCGTGAGGCCCTAATCGTTTGGGTGAAACCCATAGGCCGAGACCGATAGGGTCAAGACTGTTAGGGTCATGATCGTTAGGGTCAATTGGCGATGGTGGTTTGAAGATGTTGATGAAGGTGGATTGGGGTTAGATGGAGGTGGTTTCAGATAATGGTTCATCCTCATCATGACTTGCATAGAATATGCATGAAAATTATATAAATCTGGTTAGTAATCTTGATAATTCAAACCATTTAGCAATCTTTGCATTTTGTAAGATTTAGGAGATGAAATCATATGTATTGAGTCAAATTGAGCCCAAGATGGTGACTTAATATTATGATCAATTTGCATTCATCAGTCACATCATTCTCATAGAAGACATATTCTTCTCCCTCAACTCTTGCATATGTCACCTTAGTTCAACATAAGAATTGTTGTACCACATGTACACATCTGGTAATACATTTCAACTTAAGACTCTAAATGTCATCCTAAACTATTATATCTATTGTACCACACATACCTTATAGGTCATATTTGTTGGCTCTTACCAACATGGAACATCATGTATCTCCTATCGAGTGTAATTCTACAAGGTTTCATCTCTATGCTCCTTTAATGATTGTTGAAATTAGCAACTCAACCAATCAGGTGAGCATCCCCTAATTGTCAAGAACTATAAGGCATATGTTCTTAGAAGATTCTTCAATCATCTTAATGATGGACTGGCCATCAGTCTAGTTGAAGAATCACACACTTGTCTGCAATCATTAATAAATATAACTTCATGGTTTACCTTGTTAGGGGTAGGGTAACGACATTGTCTTCGTCTTCCTAGGATTCACACAACACACTTAGTAGATGTATCATAACATCCAAGAGGATGCTCTAGTTAACCCTCAACTCACTCTTACTAAACTTGTCACACATGAGTGTAGTTTCTTCAACATTCTTAAGGTTTAGCAATATGTTAATCATGTTACTGACCATCTCTAAAATACTTTGAGCTGTCATCATTCAAAGCTTGTCACAACTTATGAGACATAACTTGATTACTTTGTTCCTCCTATTTATGAATGCTATTGATACATTGATTAGTCTAAATGACATAACCCTAAACTCATCATGGTCGTGTAACTTATGTCATATACCTAACTCTTATCCATTGATCTCCTGATCCTAGGTTTATTTTAAAGGAACACAGTAACACATGTTTGATGATCAACAAACCATCTATCATTGATAGTGGTCTTACCCAACCATCAGCAGACCATACATAACATTATAGAATCATTCTTCTTTTCCCAAACAATACTTGGAAGATCCACATCAACTCTCTCTCCCTCTCTACAGGAGAGGAACACTGAACAACTCATCTAATAGATATCTTTAACGCATATATAACTGATACACCCGGGATACTAGGATTCATTACATTGGTATCCACTACATGTGCTATAAAGAACTCATAACCTGGTTTCATCCACTCTACAATATCATAACCAGCTAAGAACATATAGGAGGAATACCACTAACTCTTGGAAGGATAAAAAAGCAATGTTCATTACAAAATACAAAGATTTTGGAACAATAGTCCAAGGCAATCACACATCATATCAAGATATCCATCCCAAGATTACAACAAATCCATGTGTACCAAGTGCCATGAGATACACTTGGAGGCTATGCCTAAAAAAGAAAGAACATAAAGGGGAGCACACTTCAGACATCACTACATCATTGTCCAGGGGTCATGAGAAAAAAGTAACCAATTCTATCTTCCCCATAAAAGTTACAATTTTTATGCATCATGTTACCCTTTTATAGCTTGGGTTCCTTGCCATTAGCATAGGAATTATTAAGATTATCACATCTCATTTCTCTTTTCTTATTAACTCTTTATCATTCATATGTATGTATTTTCATGTTATCATGTTTCTTCAACCAGTGGTCAAGGAATAAGTCATCATATTCCATATTTTCTTCGTTAAACAAGGAACTTATCCCTTGATTCCTTTCACATACCATGTATATATTACACTAACACATTCTTACACACACATGTTGGTTTGAGATAAACTTAGGATCCACTTGATTCCTATGTCATGTTCTCATTCATCTTCTCATATTATACTTATAATATGATCTCTCTCTTTCTTATGTGAAGTTCATACTTTGAATCACTTTATTAGCACTGCCTTATTTGTCTTTTACTTTATTATCTTCTTGAATTGCAACTTCAAGAACTCCTCTTTTATCTTATCTGTATTCAGATTTAGGTTTCATGGTGTTATATCTTTCTCTTATAGTTATCAAATATTCAAGTTTTGATAGGTTATGATGATATTTTGCATCTTATTTAGGGTAAGATTGAGATATCTGCACCATGATTTATGATTTTTTATGTTCTTTAGATTGTCTCAAAATGACTACTTGATCAAAGTAATCAGAAAGATAACAATCTAAGAGTTCCATACTTACCCTTTCTTTCATATTGAATACCTAGCCAGGGCATCCAACTAATGAGATTAGGCATGATGCACTATGTTTATGTCATATTCTTAACTTAGACATCATCCTAGTATCCCTGTAGACTCAACAAACTTAAAGCTCTGATACCAACTTGTTAAGCCCGCTACACTAAACAAGATTACTCAAAACACAAAACACGAATACTCCTTAATTAAACACAAACCCAGAAAATAGGGTAAATTAAAACCAATTTCAACAATTCACAATTGCTTAGAAACACTTATATAAAAGCCTAGCAACTTGCTTTACTTCACATAATGCTCAATATTCTTTACAATTACCATGTAGCCTAAGTTACAATATAAACATTGAAAAGGTACACTATCCACATATTCAACATATACAAGCATCAACATGTTGTAGAAACCTCGATTCAATCAAAAAATTGTATACAAACTTTTCATCCAGACCTGAGAGTATAGGGACGACTCTAGGACACACTAGACAATTGAACAAGCATCTCTAGGTTTTATCACCTCAAATTCTTCTCATTGTCATGATATTATTGTTGTTGTCGATCACATAAAATATATGTGGTGACCCACAGAGGTGAGACCCAGTCCTAGTGATAGATATAACTCTCTCCAACATATATTGATTACAACATATTAAATAGTAAATAACTGAGCAGTTGGAGTATTTAATATTCAATTGAGCAGATTGAGTAGTTCAAACACACTAAATACATTAAGCAAATAAGCTTTGCAACAAGTACGATTATCAATGTATATATAGGTAACAGATAAATCCATTTATTTTATCAAATATCTATTCAGGTTTCATAAGATTGCATCTAATAACAATCATTATCATTGATCTGACTATTATCATATGCCTTACTAACAACACAAGAAATCTAGAAGCATAAGCATCTTTGATATGTCTAGTAGTATGACATGGCTATCAATATTGGCATATTTAATAAAGCAAACCAATCTACATAATAAGTAGAGCTAACTTCATAGCACAACTAATTTCATAAGCATAATTAGCAGTTTAAGCATTTCTAATTACATAGGCATGGATAGTAGTATTAGACATTGCTAGAAGCATAATATTAAATATTAGTGTTAGTATATTTGACAACATAAATAGGTTTACAACATGGGCACATCTACAAAACAAGCATATCTATCATCTCTAGATAAGAAGATCAAACAAGGGATATCATCCAATGTGAGGCGTTGTGTATATACCTAAATAGATATGCTACATGATTGTCTTACATCTTTTATTATGTTGCCCTGAGGAATTAGAGGATACCGCTAAAAATCCAACTGACCACTATGGTAACTGGATTCCTAAGATCTAGGATTGTATATACTAAGTCGAAATCAGTGCCATGCAAGATCTAGGATAACCGGATTCCTAAGATCTTCTCTGCCTTCAGTTAGTACGAGTCTGCCACAATGACATATCAGGTCAAGCTGCTAACAACCTAGTTCATCCTTGGTACAGGTCACGACACTAGTGAAAGGAGGTGGGAATACAAACCCTACCATCTGAGGTACATCCACAGTTGTCCTTAAATCTTATCATATATATGCATCTGAGACATGAGCATAGTCGTTCTCCTACTGAGATATGACCACAGTCATCCTCCTAAACATTTGGAGTCAGGATGACAAACACCCCACATACTCAACGGTATGTGCTCCGAGTTTCCCTTAGGAATACTCATTTCACCATCTGACAAGTCCTGACACTCAGATGGATCTATGGCACAAGGCACTACATGATTAGGGTTACACTTGATTAGTTATTGCCAATTGGGTGAATTAAGGCTTCATCATACAAATGAACATACAAACCCTAATTAATTTCTATCGTGTATGAGCATTGCAACTTTAGAAGATATAAGATGTTTGAAGTATAGATCTTAATCACATTACCATATGTTATCATCCATTGCATTATAATGAACCACATTATCATTGTATCATTTCAAGATATCCATTTCTTATCGCAAGTTCTAGGGTTTCAACCCTTATTGGAACATGAAAAGGATTTCACCTCAATCAGGGCTCAAACATGCCCAAAGGTCACTAAGACCATCACATTATTCATAGCAAGTTTATCCTCATCATTCCATGTTATAAACAACGCTCAAAAGATCATCACCAAATATGTGTTCATAGGTATTATTAATATTCCAAGGCACTATGATATTCAAATAGAACTACCTTGCAGTTTGGATACAAGAAGAGTGTAATACATTGTCACATTATTCATACAAGAGGGCTGATTATAACCAATCATCATCATTTAATTACATTAAGGTTAGGTATAGCAAACTATATCACATTGAAGTTACACACCCACTTATTATGGTCATTTATCAAATATAACTATAGGAGAGCAAAGGTATAACAACAAATTAATGATATTGAACCATCAAATTCTCATCAATAGGACCCACCTATAATATCATGGGGCTCATTCTAATCCATTGGATGTTGAAGCATCCAATATCATTCATTGGATCGGGTTCATTGTTCAAAGTTATCAATTGAAGTATAAGTCTAACCATTAGATCAATTGAACCAAGGAACCATTGGTTTAATGTTTAGTCAAATCTATAATTACATTCTTAACTCACCATATGTGGTGATGACCTGATCCACCATTATTTGTGATCATTAAGTCACCATCAATTGTTAGATCAACACTATATTCATTTTAACACCATCAGATATTAAGCTAATGTCATCATTGGTTGATAACGTCATTAGAGAATCAAACCACTGCTCATTGAGATTTCAAGATAAACTAACATTGAACTAAGGTATGACTATCAGTTCACATCATCATACATAACCCTTGGTCACTTCCTTCGGTTGTCATGAAGACCACACCATCGAGTCATGTGTTTAGAGGAGAAAATAGCCTAGAAACCCTAATATGAACCATCAGTTGATAGGTTTTTAGCACCATAGGTGGTGATACCAACCTGAAACAAGTCATATAATTCCTTAGGAAGAACATGTACATGATTATATGTTCATCTAGAACTGGAAACAAAATATGAAACACCATAGAAATCAAAATCCCAAACAAGCTTAGTTTCTCAATGCTTAAATCACCATTTTTAAGCAAGAACATGTGCTAACAAGCTTATAGTAACCAATATAAGTAAAGAGGGTTATAAAACTCGCCTCTAATGAGAATAAAATACTTCTACCAGCAAGCAACATGATCCAAGAAGGTAGAAAACCCAAGAGGAAGCTCTGAACTCGTCCAAATAGGCATTGTTCTTCACAAGGAATCAAAGCCCTAGAAAATGAAGCAAGAAAGGTAGGATCTTGAGCTCTAAAGCAACTTTTACCGTGGAATAGAAAGGTTATGACCTGGAGGAAGGTCTAAGGAAGGATAAGAGCAAGAAGAATGGAGAAGGAAGGAATAAAACAACTTTCCTTGGTCAAAAACCCTAGAAGATGACCTTAGAAACCCTAGGTAGGGCTAGATGGAGCTCTAGGAGACCTTCTTCTCCAAAAAGAGGTTGTCTTCTACCTTAGACCACTTTGTTCCGCATCCAAACAGATCAAGGTTCGTTCTCTAAGATAGAGGCAGAGAGAGTGAGCAATGATTTCAATTTGGAGATATGAAGGGGTATATATAGCTTCATGGATAAGGAAGGGGTCAAGCATGAGGTGCCCATGAGCTTTCCATGTGTCCATAGCCTAGAGATTCTATGTCCATGAAACACCTCCATCAATTACCACCAAAAATTTCTCTCCTTTATACATACCCTTATCCTTATCTTTATCCTTATCCTTATCTTGACCCGTATCCTTATCCTTATATTTACCATTACTCTTATCCTTATCCATAAAGGGTGAAACCCCTAAAATGTCCTTGAAGAGGAACACCTCCAAACAAAGAACAAATAGGAGACCCATAGACCAAAAAATTCAAGAATGATAAGGAAACTCATAAGGATCGTAATGCTTGTGACAATATACAAAGAAAACCTCCCGATTGGGTAAATTGCAAAAAGTCCAGAATGTACATAAAATTTCATAACTTGCTCAAACAATGTCCGAATTGGACCAAATTAGAAACTTAATCTTGTATTATGATTCCAAAGCATATCAAAAGGTTAGATTAAGGTTCTAAGCATTAAATTATGGTAATTAAACATGTTCGACCATTTAAGTAAGGTTAGGGGTCTCACACATATTAGAGGAAATATTTACTAGAGTAGTTGTTAACAAAGCATGGATGAATAAGTAGAAATTGAGAAACATATATAACTAGGTCATCTTCTAATTTCATCTATGTCTTCCCCGAATACTAGATACAATGAACAAACTAGTAGTTGTGGGAGGATGGGCTATAAGGGTCTTCTGAGTAAATCAGTTGCATCTATTAATAGTGATATGATGCTTTATGGTTTGTTGCTGGCTCCATGTGTCTATGGTAGGTAGACGAGATGTAAAATCATAATCACTCACAACAAGTACCACTATCTGAACAAAACATGGTAGGAAAAATATAAAAAAGAAGCTCTACCAGGTAGGAAAGATATGAGAAAAGGAAGCAATACCAGAACCTAGGCATGATAGATAAAATAAAAATCATACAATTGTAGGAAATGTGATATATAATAGTGCAAACCTATAACAGAAACAAAACCACTTAGCCATGTAGGTTAGGGGAACCAGATGGGGAAAATTAAAATATTGTGATGCTCCTTATTTTTTGGGTACTTTATATTCTATCAGGGATTGCTTTGCTTATTGTATGTTGTTGTAAATGAATGGGGATATAGAAGGTAGTCACACATATTGGAAAGTTGTCAGTGGTGGTTTGTTGTCACTGATATGATTGATGACGTGAGTCAATGTGCTACATGAGTAGATTAGATAGGTCCAGATAGAAAAATAAATGGATCTTTGTGTGATGAGAAAACTCTAGAAGGTGTGAGGGCAAGGCCTTCATGGTATGGATTAGGTCAAGACTCAGATTTGATTAACAATAGGCATGACACATTAGGTAAAGGTGATGGCAATGGGTTATAGGGGTGGGAGAGGCTTTGGTGGATTGAGGGGAAGTAGCAGGTTGGAAATACAAGTCATGAAATTGGTGGGAGTAATGAACTTTTCAATGAAGGTCTTGACATCAGGGTACTTGAAGAGAAAGGAGAGAGCATGATAACATCACATATAATGTGATTCACCAATAAAAACCTATACATATATACTACACGGTCGAGTTACATGTTTGATTAAATCGTGGATAGTTTGAGGTTTACCACTCAAACTACTAGCTAGTAGATGTAAATACAAGATTGGCCCATATAGTATCTAAGGAATTTAGAACTTGTTAGATCTCTTAAAACTCATTTGAAGAAAGGGTAAACTAGGTCAGAATGCTCAAAGGTAGGGGTTCCATGGATTGTACAAAGATCAGTCATGTATCATAGGTTCACCCTAGGTACTCAGGTCATGACACCATAAAAATTGGTTATAAAACCCAAAATATTGATTTTGACCATAGCCTCTCTCTATCATATATTTCCAAGTTTCTTAAGTAGGGGCATTGGTACAAAAAATGTTGATCTAAGAAGGTGTGTTATAGGTGTAGACGTCTGGGTCACCTATTTGGGAGATATAGCGTGGTGTGGCATGTGAATTTATAGGACCACTCAGTCGTCCCATCCCTAGTTGCTCACACCTTAAGAGTCTCTGGCCCTACCATGATGTTGAAGGGGTTGCATGTATGGTTGACAGTGCCCAATGCAGAACACCAAATGATTTGGGTTAGCTATTGAGGTGGTTTGGGAAGATAGTGGCACTTGGATTCATACTCTGTAGGCTTTGGAGAAGATATGGCCACATGCTTTGTGATTTCTATAGATTTCTAGGAGGCGTGCAATGTTATTCTTGCCATCATTTGAGGAGTCCTGCAAGGTGATTGGAAACATAACTCCTAGGATCAAAAGAAAAGAGGTGATCCTCTGCAAGGCTTCCAAAGTAGGTCCAAGTGTGCTCTTAGAGTCATCTTGGTACTGGTTGGAGGGCTACCTATTTTCCTCTAGGGATGATGCATCCATCCATGAGATAGTCAACCACTTTGGGGAAGTGATGTAGGTGTCTAGATGGAGGAGATCACCTATGGATGAAGTAGGCTTGCTGGTCAATATAGAGGCATTCAATGAGGATGCACCCCATTTAGTTGGTTTGACGGTGATGTAGAGGCAATACCAGGTGCATATATCTAAAGTGGTAGATGTTGATAGAATGGTTGGGTCTATTGCAATGACAAATCTTGGTGGTTTCTTCAACATCATGATGCAAGTTATCTCTGGTCAATGGGAGGATTTTGCACAGATGACACTCAAGGAGCATGTGGAGCCCCAATGAGTTTTTTATATGCCTGTATGACAATTATAGATGGAGAAATGAGATTTCGTTAGGCGTCACATGGGGGATAGTGGGCTGGAGAGGCATGAGGAGGCTTGTAGCCAGGTAACTAATGGCATGCCCCCATTTGTTCACATGCATCACCCTTGTCGGAACACAAGATGGGTAAGGAGGGGGACAGAAGGATTCTACATAACAGGAGATTAGTTGACTTTCTAAAAGAACCTACAGATTTCATAACAAATAGAGATTGTGTTGCCACAAGATATGATGGAAGAAGCGGATTGGGTGAGAGATTCACAAGGCATCTGACAAAGTATTCCTACAGGGAAGGTTGCAGATCTTGGTTGGATTTAGTTGCAGTGGATGAGGATTGTTTTAGAAGCAGAGGAGGAAGTGATGATGAATGGGAGGGACTCCAGGCAGGGCGATGGTCATCTAGGAGTTGGATGGAGAATATGTGGGCATCCAGGAGATATGATCTTGAGATGTGAGTAAGAAGGCGATGAAATCCCTATGGGTTATATGTGGGTGGTGTAGGTATTCACTTGTCATGATCATGGATAACTTCCTTTTCTAGAATGTCAGAGGTGGAACTAATCTACACATGAGGAGAAACTTTGGCCATTTATGTAGAAGGTATAGACCTGTGGTAGTGGGCATCATGGAACAATTTCTTTGTGTGGAACATGCTAATGAGTTGTTGGACATTGTCATAGTGGATTGCTCGACAAATAATGAAAATTATGGTGGGTAGATCTAGCTTTATACAGACACGTCCATGAACCTCATAGTATTTGAATTGCATCTACAACACTTGACCGTCAAGATGGTGGATATTGATGGCATGGTGACTTTTATATTGATTACATATGCCAAATTCACCAATATGTACATGAGGGTGTTATGGGATGCGCAAGAGGTTTTAGATAAGAGGATTGGTGATCATAGGTGACTTATTTTAGGAGATTTCAACATTTTTAGATGGATCTAAGTGAAGAGAGGTATTCACCCTCCAGATAGAACTAGGATGGAAGAGTTTAATGATTGGGTTAATAATGCATATTTGAAGATATCCCCTTTAGTGTTAGTGCCTTCACGTGGTGGACAAGCAAGACCACACCCCCAATACTTGGGAGAGGTTGGACTGGGCTTTGTGAATCGAGCCTAGGTTGGAGTTGTAGGCGGTCCACTTGACGCATGTGAGGCATTCTGATCACTATCTAGTTTATTTAAAGCTACTAGTTCTTCGATTCATAGGCATGTGGCTCACTTTGCTTTCTTTGATGTTTGGATGACACATAGGGATTGCATGGATGTGATTTAGGAAGGTTGGGAAATGGAAGGCCTTGGTTATACTTCCTTCAATTTCTTTGCTATGATGTCAAACTTGTATAAGAGGTTGAAGGTATGGAAGAAGGAGGCTTTTGGGGATGTTTCCCATTGAATGTACAACTCCTTAGGGATGCACAAAGGAGTTAGATCTGATTCTTGGTCAAGAGGAGTTGATGCGGAAGGAGACATCTCATATCCACAAAGAGAATATGATTGTGGTAACTCTGCCATCATGCAAGGAGATTTTGGCAGTGGTAAAATAGATGTATTCCATGCTAGGTTTGAATGGATTCATGGTAGGTTTCTATTTGGCGGCATGGGAGATTGTATGACATGGCCTGGAAGCCCTTGCAAAGTTCTTCTTTGGGGGTGATGTCTAACAAGATTCTGAAGTGCTTTATACTGATCATGATCCCAAAAGTGGATGACGCTCGCTCACTCTCCACTAACTTCAAGCTAATTTTAGTGAAGAATGTATCCTTGAGGATCTTGTCACATCATCTAAATAACAATATGGAAACCTTTCTCCCCATGATGGTTTCTAGAGAACAAGGTGCCTTTGTGAAAGGGAGAGTTATTATCACTCATATCTGTCTCGCAAAGTAACTTCTATATGACATGGATCTTCTTTCCCGGAGGCAAATGTTGTGGTGAAGATTGACATGGAAAAGTTTTATGGTAGAGTGAATTGGGCTTTTCTAATGGTTGTGCTTTGGAAGTTTGACATGATGTAAGGACTCATTAATATTCATTCTTCCTTCTTTGTTGACTCTTCGGTGTCGATGGTGCTTAATGGGATAATTATCAATTTCTTCTAGATGAAGAGGGGTTTGAAACGGGGGAATTTGTTGTCCCCGTCCCTATTCAACTTGTTCGAAGAGAACTTTTCTAGGAGCATATCTCATGAGAAGATGAGGTGGGCTTTGGAGGGATTCCACTTCAGGGGGAAAATGGAGGCTCCCATAATCCTCCTTTATGTAGATGATTTGATTCTTGTCACCAATGGTTAGAGGGATTCCATATCCTCTTTGAACCAACTACTTCAGGAGTATGAAGATGTCTCAGGGAAAGCTATTAATACCGAGATATTAGGGATTATTTTTGGTAGATGTGAACAGAGTGAGCAGAGGGGTATCATAGACCTAGATCATCAGTAGGACAAAGGGTGATGTGCTGATATACCTTAGGGTTCCTCTAGTGAGAGGTTGTATGACGCTACTAGTTTCTCTCTTATTATTGACCGCATTAGACATAATATGGTGGGTTGGAAGGCAAAGGACCTCTCTTTTTTTGGATGCATGACCCTTATTTGACATGTCCTTGTCTCCATGTCACTATACACGATGTCATCCTTTTCCCTCCCCAAGGGTATGATTAAGTCGATTAATAAGATTTTTGTGGATTTCCTCTAGAAGGTGAGGGGAGGGGCATCTAGGAGACATTGGGACACCTTGGAAAATTTGTGCACTAAGTATGGACAAGGACGTCTAGATTTCACTCATCTTTACATTTCTAATGAGGCTTTCTTGGTGAAAGTAATAAAGGTGAGTCCTTGTGGGTGATTTTTCACCAAGAGAAATATAAGAGGCTTCAGATCCATCATGTTGATCTTCATCCAAGTTTTTTCATTCAAGGTTCCTTTGTGTCACCTTGTTGGAATGCGTTACAGAGAACCTTCCTGCTTATTTTAACGTATTGTATATGGAATCTTGGTAGAGGGGAGTTATCATTCTGACATGACAGATGGGGAGTTGTTTGCAATGTCAGTGTTGGATGATGCCAATATTAAGATGGACCTTTTAGTCCATGATTACTGGATCGAGGGGGTTGCCTATGACTAGATCCTAATATCCAATCTTATACCGAAGGTGGGTGTCCAGCAGATCATGGCTTCCTACCAGGTGATTTCCCTATAATCAAATGTTCTCATATGGGAACCTATGGATCTTGGATCCTTCTCATCTTTATCTATGAAGAGAAATCTAACACATGTGGTTCATACATAGTCTTCTCTATTATCTAGTATCTAGCTGGTGGATGCTACCCCTAGAGCCAAGGTAGTGGTTTGGAAGGTGCTTCCAACTGATGATAAAATCCAAATATGTTGGATACCTTTAGTCTCAATTTGCAATTGCTTCTCTAATCTAGGCTCGAGAGGCCATGGGATGCCTCTTCATGGATGGTGATCTAACAATCTCATTGTGGCACTTGGCCAGCTCCTAGATTCAACTCCAGGAAGATACATGGGGGACTTAGCAAGTTGGATTTTCAACTATTGAATGGATGGTGGAGGTAGTTTCTTTGTGGCTTGGTTGCATTGGACAGTCCCTGTTGTTATATGTTGTGTGATTTGGGTTGTGAGATGTAAGGCAAGATATGAAAGGGGAATACATGAAGTGGGGTCTTCTTGGAAGCTGGTTCTTACCACTCTATACGTGATGATGAGGAAGAGGTTCTTCCTAGTAACTGAGGGATGGGAGGGGTACGACTAGGTAGTGAGGGACGGTCTAGAGGAAGGCGATCTAGAGGAACCAAAGAGGAAGTGGAAAAATATCCAACTGGCGAGATGGATACCACTTGACATGTACAATTTATATCTCAATCTAGTGATAGGGTGGAGGTGTGATGCCTTTGGTAGTAGAAGTAGATGTACGTAGGGTATAGTACAAGACAAACATGGGATTTTCAAGTTGAGCTAATTTATGTGGCTCAAGAGGAGGATTTGTGGAGGCGTATATACCTACTTTGGTGGTGTCCATTAAACTTGGGGAGAAGGATCATGTCATGTTCTTGTGTGTGGAGCCAAAGTAGAGGTAGTGTTGTGAGATGATTTGAGGACGGAAGGTGGCACCTTGGAGTATTGCACCACTGATGAAGGAGATTAAAAAGACCATGGAAGATCTAGCCATCAACAGTGAATGCATGACCCTCGAGACTAACTCTTTTTCTAAGTCTTTTTTCCATTATTTCACATAATTCAGAAATTCCAACTACTCTATTCACGTCTCATTGCACCCTCGAGTTGTTTGTCCTACTATTGTCTTTGACATGAGGCTTTGAGTCTTCCTCATTTATTGGTTTTCATTGTGTTTCTTATGTTTATAGGTTTTTTGGCTTCTTTTCCTTTTTGGTCATGGTAGGAGTTTGATCTTGGACTCTTGTGTACCCCCAACATCTCCCTTTTGAGGTCCTTGAGTTAGTTGGAAGTTGATGAACCCATGGATGAACCTCCCTTGTTGGTGTGTGTCCATAAGATATATTTCTAAATCACAATTGGGAAGTTCAATCTAATATGTGTTGAGATAAGTTTTGTGTTTTGTTTTCAGAATATGGTTTTTGGGTGTTTTACTTATTGTCCTTTTTTATTTAACTTTGTCACATTTGTCATGGGTGAGATAGTCTTTCACAACTCTAATTTCTTTTTATTGTGTGACTTTTGATCTTGGTGCAATTTGTAACTTACTTTGTCACACTATATGGTGTTTAATCATATGCAAGGGCATCCATTATTCTACATTGGGTTTCTATTTATAAAATTAGTAATACATATCTTGTAAAATTTTGTAGTAATTATTCAAAGAGTCGTAATCTTTAAAAAAAATACACATTAGAATTAGGAAAATAAACCTTACTGATTGGTATTAGTTTGGAAACTTTATCTTATCGCAATTAAAAGTTGATAATTTTAGGTTATAAATTATACATGTTAATTAATGATTTATATATTGGTTGTAATAACATGGGAAAGATACTTTGGTTGGACCAAAGTTGTGACTTGGATAGTTGATCTATTTTTTGAGGTATGTCAAATTTTTCTCGAGTCTATATTGGGCAATTAACTTGATTTCTCTCTCTCTCTTGATATGATATATGTATTTCTTCTTGGCAGTACCTTTGTTCTATTATACTGATGTTGTTTAAGAGTCCTCTACTGAAGTTGGTACTAATTCATCTATGCATTTTTAATAAGTGCAAATTGAATCCCTAAATTGATGTACCATGCTACATTTATTGTATTTTCATCTAATAATATTATTTTAATACATGATTCCATTTAATATGTAAAACCCTATTTTTTTATATGATTTGGATTGAACTTATCTTTCCTTCAAAATAAATGCATTCTTGGTTTTTAGACCTTGTTATCTATTCGTAGTAGTACATTATAGGGTTGTGTACCATAATATAACTTTTACCAAATATGGGTGATTGGTGCTCTCACCAGCCCCATGTGCTCTCACCTGAATTATATACAATTACACAGAGGATAGTAGGTTCTCTCACCTTATTCCTAGGCATGGATTGTGGAAGTTTTTTGGACCTACTTTTAGAATATTGTTAGTATGCTATGAAACTAAAATTATAGTGAATTGATTGCATAGATTTCACTATTGTTCTCTATATTTTATTAAGACAAGAATTGATTATTGTACTTTATTGTTTCTTCATATGATCAATGAATCTTAATACATTTAGATCATTTTGATATCCAATTGGATATTATACCTCCATGTTCATCAAGAACCTAGTTTACTTTAATTTGGTGTACTGTAGTTATATATTTTCCAATCATGATTTCTAGTGCATATTGGATTTCTAATGATGATCTTCCATCTATTCTTGTCTTTTGGGGGTGTTACGAACCCCTTTGGCGGATAATATGTTGTTGTAGCTAATCTTGACTCACATCCTTCTTATGAAGTGTTGCATATTTAGATATGATTGAAGTAGGCAGATTACCTTATAGGGCTCCTTAGCAAATATATTAGTTGATTTATTTTACATTACGTACACCTTGTATGGTGAAGAACTATACTTAGATTGAAACATGTAATGATAATATATTTATATAATAGTCAAATATTTTTACATCCCATTGTTGAAATTTTGTATTTTGAACATAATAATTGAATAAATTGGATTTTTGTCCTTTGTAAAATTTTATGATGGTGTCTGGAATTGGTTATGTTCCCTTTTGTTCGTGAAGTGAGTGGATCTCCTATTCAGTCCCACTCGTTGCATCTAGGTACCTTGAAGATTGAATAAAAATAGGTGCCAATGTGCCCCATAGGTGTCATGTTAAAACTCTTTCATACAAAAAACATGAAGGTAAAGTTGAAATAATATGAAGACTTCCTTGGTGAAAATCTTGTGTTTGATGAATGAGGGTAAATTTTATAGAATGGTGGATCCTTGAGGATAAGGGAAGATCTTGATTCTTTATCTCACTCGAAAAGAATTACACTTTAAATAATAAGAGTTTTTATACATGTCAAAAATATGTTGAGAAAAATATGTATTTTGGTTGGTTTTAGTTTAATTACATTTTGTGAGTGCATGCAATAATAATTGAATGCATTTCAAATTTTATTTCTCGAGGACAAGTGTAAGGAGTGGAACTGGAGAGGAGATCCGCTCCTCATTAATCAAGTAAGAGTCACCATTCATATAACAAGCACACACCAATACAATGTATGAATAACTATTATATAATCTTTCATAAATGTATATCACAAAACAACAGAAAAAAATATAATGAATGTTTACAATTTAAAAGAGCACATAATAATCTCTGACTAAGGGGTTTACATGAAGGTACAAACCTCAACTACTATGCAGAGGGAAGTTTGAGCTACATCAACTGTGTCTCACAAATGTCAACTCCACTAATTATAGTCATGGTCACTAAGTCAAGTCCTCCATGTCCTTCACCTAAGGCCCAAGCTGGAAGCATACCCTACAAGAAAATAAAAGGTGGAATTTGTCAACATAAAAATATTGATATATATAAAAATAGAGATTGGGAAAATTAGGGAAAGAGGACAACATAATTCTTATCAAGGCTTTCCAAAATCAAGACAAAGATATCAAATCATCAAGGTTGATGATCAAAAGATATTTCACAAGAAAGTAAGAAAAAGATGTCCCATCATCAATAATTCATAATGGAACTTGCCAATTAAGTGGATAAAAATCATATGCAAGGCATTAACGTGTGTTACATGTGACACTAAAACAATATAAAACATATAGATAGAAAATAACACATCTACAATGAACATGAGGTGATAAGTAACATATAATCTAAAATATGGGGTGAGATGGAGCATATATCATCTTCTTTGAGAAGAACAAAACACACATCTTCTCTATAAAGTATTCATTTATATGGATTAATGCCTTTGTACAAATTATAAAGTGTGTGAATATACACATCCACACATAATCACACACATTATATTATGTTAGTAGTCATCACATGATGCATAACAAAAGAGTAAGCAAGTATAATTCAAATACAAGGGATGAGAAATAAAAATAAAGTAGTCAACCATATCCACAATTGTAATACATCATAACACCACAAGAGTTCATCACTTTAAAATAGGTTTCCATGTATCAATTTAAGAATCTTAGTTCAATACCAAGAAAATAGGGTCACAACATGAAATAGGATAAACAAGATACAAATTTAGAATCCGTACTACATATCCAATAGTTTAAGAAGATCAAAAGATCATTATAAACATATAACCACTCACATGAGTCTACATCTTTGAACATACAAGAGAGTTATAGGGTGATATGCCCCAAAAGAACCAAGAGAGAGAAAGCATAGGTGAATGCTCAACTTGATTAAGAAGGAATGAAACATACCTAAGATTCGATCTAGATATATCTAGGGTTAACCCTAGATCAACATCAGTGTCACCAGCCACCTATTATACACATATATGAAACTAGGGCTAATCTCACATGAATTGCATGAAGCCCAAAGTCATCTTATTTTATTGTTCATTTAGGTCACCAGAAATCGCACTAGCATGTATATAATATGATCCTCAGTTTGTTCCACATTTTACATTTTTTACATGTAGAATATCAAATATGAACTTTAGAAATTCTGGAAAATTAGAAAAATCCTTGAACATCACATTTTTAATGTTAGAAGTAGATTATAAAACCTAGACCAATCAATATTTATTATTTCTTTATTCTGAGACCTATTTGTATGAACATTTGTGAATTATAGACAACTACTTGTGATTTTTGTAAGACAAAGCATTTTTTGAAGAAAAAATCATCCTTAAATTACTAAATTGTACTCCCCTCACACATAAAGGCTTAAATGTGTGACATGGAAAACTTGTAAAATAACCAAGTTAGAAACCTACTTGGTGAAATTCAAACAACATGGAAAATTAACACAACCACTCTGAAGGGTTAAGCCTAGTAAAAACAACAAAGCAAGAGCAATCCAATAAAATAGTGAGTCACACAAGTTTCCGTCAAGAACTTCATGGGGAGGTGGTTTGAAGTGGAAATAACTCAATCAAACCTTTGAATTTTTTGATCCCTTCAACTGGGATAACTAGATGAGTCTAATAGGAAGTTGGAAGTCAAGGCAAAGTTGAGAGGCCTAGACGCAGCCACATGAAAAACCACTAGAGGGGGGTGAATAGGGTTTTATAGATAATTTCAATAATTATTTAACTCAAACAACCAACCACAAGAATATTGGACAAGGGGACAAGAATTTAGAGTGGTTCCAACCTTAGAAAATACTAAGGAAGTCAGTCCACTACCCGGTTGCTTACCCAACCGGGATTTTGAAAGAATCAAATTTTATTACCTCTCAAGGACTTTACATAAAATTACAATTCTTTCACCAAACCCTTCAGACAGCCTTCGCCTAGAAGTAATTGCACCAACCTTGAAACAGCCTTCTTGAAGTAACTTCAAGCTCTCCCTTGAAGTAGCCTTCCTCTTGAAGTAGTCCGAAGTCCACCTTCTCCACCGAGAAGAACCTTCTCCAATCCGCAGCCTCCAACCCTAGGAGTGGCAAGGAGAATACAAAGGATAAAAGGAACAAGAAGGAAAAAGGAAATTACACTTAACCTTTGAAGCACAAGGCTTGATTTGCATATATCAAGCGTGTAGATCTCCTAACCAATGTATATGAAAGTGTGATTGCTGTGGATAGGAGATACTAGCCTATAGGACACGAAATTAGAGAAAGGAGAAGAATAGCCAATGCAAGAATAGACAATTGCAAGTGTAAGCTCAAGTATATCATAGGTGTAGATTAGTTGTTTTTAGGTGTCCTAAGGCATGTCCTATTTATAGGAATGACTTACAAGTGCTTAAGGACGTTCTAGACACTTTCTAGGGGGTTCTAAGTTCTTAACTAGCCGTTAGGTACACTTTAGTTGCTTTAGCAACGGCTAGTTAATTAATTCAGAAAGTGTTGTCAGAACTCATCTCGGTCGAGGAATTGTCGACCGAGATACCTACTCAGTCGAGGGTTTGTCGACCGACAGGCTCTCTGGAGCAAGTGTTTGCAACGTTCATCTCCAACTGCCAACTACCTTGTCAGCTGTGTCTAACGGCTACTTGGGTCTTTCTCGGTCGAGAAGTTTGTCGAGCGAGAGTGTCTCGGTCGAGGAGTTTGTCGACCGAGATTGACCCTGTTTCAATGTTTCAAATAAAGTGCTAAGTGTATGTATGAGTGTGCATATGTGACACTATTGAGGGGGATGACCTATCTAAGTGTAGTGATTAGTTAGGGAAGATCTAACTCTTGATTTACATGATGTCTAAGTACTTGTACATTATATGTTTGTACAAGTTTTACAATTGATTACATTCATGAAATAACAACAATTCAAGCATATAGATTTCCCAAATCTTTTTCCATCCACCTTATTCCTGCAACACTCAAGTAGCACGTTAGATCGACAAGAATGAAATGTTTGTCATAATCAAAACAAAGTGATTTATCATAATGTCCAATTTATCCAACAATCTCCCCCTTTTTGAAGATGACAAACATTTCCTTAATAGAAAATAAGGAAATATAAAACATGTGAATTTCATACCTGAAATTTACCTTTTGTAGCCATTCTTGTTTTGCAAGTGGATGCTGGCCGAGATATTATGAAACTCATTTTATTTTATGTTTTTGATTTTATATTATTTCTCCCCCTTTGTCATTTCAAAAATATATCCAAGATAATTATTTAGTATGACTTTTTTCTTTCTTATGCATTGCTTCCCCTTAAATAGATATCCAATTAAAATCAAAGGATTAATGCACACCAGTTAATGCTAAATTTAGCCACAATTTATTTCTCAATCATTTGCAAAGGATGTTAAGCCTTGAAATGATATGAGTTCCTTCTAAGTTCATGGCATATGTGTATTGATTTCTCACCCATTTTACAAGGGATGTTAAGTCCTGAAAATAATATGATAATCCTTTAAGCTTAGAGTACACAAAAATTGTCTCTAACCAAAAGCACAGGATGTTAAGCCCTGATTTGTTTAGAGAATTCCAAGATATATATCATATTCATGAAATTTGTAGATTTCTTCATAACCAAGAGTAAAAATACTAAGGTCATAACAAGCTTCAAATGATGTTTACAAAGTTTTGTAAGCTTCTTAATCAAATTTGTTTTTGTGAGCTCCCCCTTAATCTTATAGTCAAGATAATTTAAGGATTCGAAGGTCACAATCAATATGAGATCATAATAAGTTGACCTTTTATGAGAGTTTATGTACTAAAATTGCACATTTTGGATCAAGATATGAAGATTAAGTGAAGTAAAAAGATGTACATATAAGAATTTTTGTCAAGCTTATTTTAGGTCGACCTTGACTACGACCATAGCGCCCCTTGGTCAAACTTGATTTCAACCAAGAGGCAATTTCTGCAAATTTTCAAATTAAGATGCATTTGTGCCATGAAATTTTATTATTTATGCAAAATAGAATCTTTATATAAGCTAAATGACGATGATCAAGAATATTATCCATCCATGGTCTGTATATAGGGATTTATTTTAAACAACATAATGAGCATGGCACAATGATTTTGATAGAACAATAGAAGCATTCAATATAATGATAATTTCATAATGATTATAATCATTTAGACTAAATATCAATACACATGGTCCCTATATGGATACACCAAGAAATACTTTAGAAAAGACCATGTGAATAATGGTAAAATAGTAATTTCTTTTAATTAAACTAATCATAATTTTTAGTTTTAAACCATGTAGAGGATAAACCAAAATAATCTCATTTAGGTTTATAAGTTTTCAAAGATGATCTTCAAATTTATTCTTGTTTTGCATGTAAAATCAGTCATTAATAACAAATTGATAGCAATTAATCATATTTAGTAGATTTATTGCAGACTGGAAATCAGTAACCTTCTCGGTCGACGATTTCTCGACCGACAGTTCTCTCGGTCGACAGTTTCTCGACCGAGAAATGTTCTGTACTTTTTCAGAACTGTTTTCAGTAATAATTTTCAAGTAAAAACAAAATTATGAAAGTTAGAGCTCGATTGTGTTGAGATATGACATTTGTATATCAAGAATCAGTTTAGGTCAAATCTCAACTAGTCAATTTTAAGTTTCTAAGTTTTAGGAACCCAAGCTAAATCATCATTCCTTTTCTTGTATGGGCATGAAAAAGAGTAGTGTCCAAGGCGCATGCAATAATGAAAACTAATGTAGTCAACTTCATTTCTCTTTCTAGGAATTGTGTTCTTAGGTACAAACATAGTCTTAGTCTTGGATGCTTTAGCTCTTTTGGGTTTATTTCTCTTTGGATCATATCCTAATCCTCTTCTTCCATTATAACTAGAGGAAATTTTCAGAATATTCTCAAGGATGTCATTTCCTCTTAACTCATTTATTTTTCTTTGTAGCTTAGCAATATCATCCATCTTCTTGTTTATATCTTTCTTTGCTTGATGTAAATCAGATAATAGAGAGTTTCTTTCTTTTAAAACCTCATCATAATCTAAATGTGAACATAAAATAGGTTGTCTCTGAAGATCATTCACTTGAGTTTGCAAGTTTAACTTTTCTAAGGAAAGAAGATTGCAATTAGCTTCTACAGATTTTAACTTAATATCATAATCTTCATTTGCCTTTTTGAGATCTTCATTTTCAGATGCAAGAGCAAGAAGTTCAACGTTTAAATCATCATTTACTTTATTTGATTTCTTAAGTTTCTTCTTGCACTCAATATATTTCTCATGAGTATCTTGAAGACTAGCAATTAGATCTTCTTTTAGTAGAACAAAAAGACTTACCTCTTCTTCTTCTTCTTCATTTGTTGTAGCAGTGAGGCATTCTACTTCTTCTTTTCCATCATCACTATCATCACTTGAATCATCCCATGCAGCTTTATATGCTCTTTCTTTCTTTTTGTGAGATGATTTCTTCCCTTTCTTGAGTTTTGGACAATCACCTTTCATGTGTCCCTTCTTGCCACATTCAAAGCACCTGGAAGAGGAAACACTAGAAGTTTTATTAGTTTTAAAACTCTTATATTTCTTACCATTTACAATGAGAGTTTCTTCTTCACTATCATCTTCACTTGTGTCATGATTGTCTTTGGTTGATGCTTTGAATGCAATGTCCTTCTTTTTCCCTTGTTGAAGTTCATGTTCTCTTCTTTCTTCCTCTTCTAAAGTTGCCTCATGAGCTTCTAGGTTGCCAATGAGTTGTTCCATCTTTAGTCGGGTGAGGTCAAATGCTTCTTCAATGGCCGTTACCTTGGGCTTGTATTTGGGAGGAAGTGATCTAAGGATCTTTGACACCTGATCTTCCTCAAGAACAACTTTACCTAAAGCATTCAAACCATTTACAATAGAAGAGAATTTTGCATACATTTCACTAATAGATTCATTCGGATCCATACGGAAATGTTCAAACTTTTGTTTAAGCATACTAGTTTTGGAATTCTTAACTTGAACAGTCCCTTCATAAGTTATGGAAAGTCTATGCCAAATTTCATAGGCTGTTTCACAGTTTGATATCCTATTAAATTCTCCTACTGAAATTGAAAAATAGAGAATACTTACAGCTTTTGCATTCATTTGAGCCGACTTTACCGTATTGGTGTCCCAAGCTGCATATTCCACTTGAGGAAGCTCATAGGGGGTTGACACCATCCTCCATAGATCCCAGCTAATCCCTTGGAAGTAGAATTGCATCCTTCTCTTCCAGTAGGTGTAGTTTGTTCCATCAAACATAGGAGGCCTAGCCACAAGTGTTCCTTCAAGGTTGAGGTTGTTGAGTACCCCGTCACCCATTCTTCAAGACTTGGTTAGAATTCCTTGAAGCCTGCTCTGATACCAATTGAAAAACCACTAGAGGGGGGTGAATAGAGTTTTATAGATAATTTCAATAATTATTTAACTCAAACAACCAACCAAAAGAATATTGGATAAGGGGACAAGAATTTAGAGTGGTTCCAACCTTAGCAAATACTAAGGAAGTCAGTCCACTACCCGGTTGCTTACCCAACCAGGATTTTGAAAGAATCAAATTTTATTACCTCTCAAAGACTTTACATAAAATTACAATTCTTTCACCAAACCCTTCGGACAGCCTTCGCCTAGAAGTAATTGCACCAACCTTGAAGCAGCCTTCTTGAAGTAACTTCAAGCTCCCCCTGGAAGTAGCCTTCCTCTTGAAGTAGATTCCCGTTGTAATAGCCTTCTTGAAGTAGTCCGAAGTCCACCTTCTCCACTGAGAAGAACCTTCTCCAATCCGCAGCCTCCAACCCTAGGAGTAGCAAGGAGAATACAAAGGATAAAAGGAACAAGAAGGAAAAAGGAAATTACACTTAACCTTTGAAGCACAAGGCTTGATTTGCCTATATCAAGCATGTAGATCTCCTAACCAATGTATATGAAAGTGTGATTGTTGTGTATAGGAGATACTAGCCTATAGGACATGAAATTAGAGCAAGGAGAAGAATAGCCAATGCAAGTGTTGCTCAATTTCTCAAAACAGATTGACAATTGCAAGTGTAAGCTCAAGTGTATCACAAGTGTAGATTAGTTGTTTTTAGGTTTCCTAAGGCATGTCCTATTTATAGGAATGACCTACAAGTGCTTAAGGACGTTCTAGACACTTTCTAGGGGGTTCTAAGTGCTTAACTAGCCGTTAGGTACACTTTAGTTGCTTTAGCAATGGCTAGTTAATTAATTCTGAAAGTGTTGTCAGAACTCATCTCGGTCGAGGAATTGTCGACCGAGATACCTACTCGGTCGAGGGTTTGTCAACCGACAGGCTCTCTAGAGCAAGTGTTTGCAACATTCATCTCCAACTGCCAACTACCTTGTCAGCTGTGTCTAACGGCTACTTGGGTCTTTCTCAGTCGAGAAGTTTGTCGACCGAGAGTGTCTCGGTCGAGGAGTTTGTCGACCGAGATTGACCCTGTTTCAATGTTTCAAATAAAGTGCTAAGTGTATGTATGAGTGTGCATATGTGACACTATTGAGGGGGATGACCTATCTAAGTGTAGTGATTAGTTAGGAAAGATCTAATGCTTGATTTACATGATGTCTAAGTACTTGTACATTATATGTTTGTACAAGTTTTACAATTGATTACATTCATGAAATAACAACAATTCAAGCATATATATTTCCCAAATCTTTTGCCATCCACCTTATTCCTGCAACACTCAAGTAGCACGTTAGATCGACAAGAATGAAATGTTTGTCATCATCAAAACAAAGGGATTTATCATAATGTCCAATTTAGCCAACACCACAGAGGTATACTTGAGCTCCTAATACATCTTTTTCCATGGTTGGCTACAAGGAAGAGCTGATAAACACAAGATAGTGCCAAGATCATGGAAAAATAAAGTGAAGGACCGTCCTTACAAGATACTAATGATGCAAAGAAGAGAGAGACATGGTGTGGAATTCTTCAAAAATCATAGTACCCACAGGGGCCAGACAACACAGAAGGAAGAAGGTGAATTAAAAAAAAGGAAATCTACCTACAATCAAGAAGGATGGGGGTTTGGATACATTCGTGATATAATAACAAATGTAATGGTGCATTCGCACTCCCAGAGGTGTCTGGTGACCAGTAATAACTTGTGTTTGGGGAGGGAGGTCAGGATTGTCAAAGAAAACCTAAAGGAGGCAAAAAGGACATATCATATGCAAAAAATGTTAGTGTTTAACTTAGGGTTCTAAAGGTCCTAGAGAGTCTTTTAGATTTAAGGGAGAAACAATCTAGAAAAATCGCTGATGGAGGAGTAAGAATTTTGTTGGTTGACACTTCCCATTGTGACTCAAGATTGAAGAAACTATAGTTTCCGCTACATTATATATCAATGGTTGATTGTGAGTCTGCAAATTAGATATAAAGTTTTCTAAAATAGAAAAGTATGATTTCTATATAATCTAGGAAACTTTAGGAAATTGATCAAATATATCTAGGGCTGTAAATGGGCACGGGTAGACCCGCGGACCCGCAAATCCGGACCCTTAAAAAACCCATCACAGGTCTAATTTTTCATACCCGTATACTGTTGGACCCGCATATACGCAGGTCCAATAATGGGTATGCTTGGACCCAGACCCGCTAGACCCGTGTACCCGCTATACATAAGTAACTACTAAAATAATATGTTATATATCATACTTTACTAGTCTAATTAATATAATTATTGAGATTATATCCTACTCTAAGGTTGAGACTAGTCATATAACTAAGAATTAGCTATTCTAGTTACAATAACGAACATCATATGTAGACTTAAAATCAAAATGTCTACTAATCTACATTACTTTATACATAAATTAAATGTTATGATCATGACTACAAATATGTAAACAATTACTCAATTAATTTTATTGTATAGAATATAACATTGTCTAATATAACTATTACATGTTAATATACTATATGATAACAATATCTTGTTGTGTTAAATATATATAACATAGTCATTTCTCTTACATAAACAATATGATGTTTTATAGAACCGCTTACCCGCATACCCGCACCACATACCCGCTATTATTGCGGGTACGGGTATGGTGCGGGTCCAGGTTTTGTATTATGTGGGTCTAGAACCGGAATCGGACCCGCTAAATTAGATGGGTATGGGTATGGGTATGGCCAGACCCGCACCGTACCCACACCGTTTACACCCCTAAATATATCATATAATTAATGTTTTGTGCCAAAAAATTTTAACATTCCTTTTCCTAATTAGTTGAGGGTTCAAACAAGGTTCGAATAAAGTGACATATGACACATAGGCTAATAAATGTATTTTGAGAACTTTCCATTAGTTTCCTCCTTTCAAGTCATTCATTAAATTATTGTATTTATTTATAGTTTAACTTATATTTTCTTTCCTTGATGAAATTAAGGCATCTAGGATTATTCATTTGATGTGAAACATGGCTCATGAGAAAACTAGAACTTGAGAATTTCTATTATGGTTTAGTTTCTTCTTTTGAGACTATTTGTTAAGTTATATTATGTATTAGGGTTAGGAGAGGTTGTTTTCATATCTAGTCACCAAATAAATATATTTATGGATAATGTGTTGATATTATATTTGATTTCCAGATTATCTTCTTGTAACTGAATTTTCTTAATACTTTTATGCAACCACATCCATTATCAAATTTAGGTTTCCCTTTATAGATATGTAGTGATATTATCTTTCAAATTATAATCAAGACAACTCTCCATTACCCTTTATACCCTTTTTATGACTTATTAGTGAATTTCCCAACATACTATTAACATGGATATATTCAAATTTGTTTCCATCACTACTAAACATATCAATTGGGTTAATTACCTTATTTAGAATTTGGGGTATATTAACATATTTATACCATATTTTCATTCATGTATTATCCATTATATGAAACTTGCCATTTATTATTACATGGCTTCTTGGATTCTACTTTATCAGTTTATTTTAAGTGTATGAGTTGTTTACATTATATGATCTAAGATTTATCACAAAAAAGTGCAATTATTTATCATTCATTAATATTGCCATCTTAGCACTAACGGCTTATCATTTCCATCTTATTAAGGTCGAGGGTGAAAAATAACCTATTTTCGACGTTATAAGATTTCTAATGTCTCTATTAAGTCAAACAAGAACGCCAAGGTCGTCTAAACTCATCATATGTCCAAGTTAGGATATATACGATACCTTGTTTGCGGTTAAACTAATAAGTATACCCTTAGGTACTAATTTAGGGTAATTACAGTTTTAGGGATAAGGAAGGTAGGTTTTTGTTCCACCCGTTAAAAGGTTTAACCTAATAAGTCACTAAACAATTCAAATGGTATAAGAGTTACAGATAAAACATTAGGGTGCATTTATGATATGCACATGCCATTCCTCCAACCATAGGATCTTAACTACCTAAGGTTGAATTTTAGGTCCTTGGAATTCTAACCTAACAACCCTAGGGCTCATATAAGAGTCCAGTAAGTCATTAGATACAACTCTTCACAACCTAATGGAGAAAAAAGGGTAGGTCCACTAAACTTTAGTACAAGTCACGTCTTTATATTCATATCTCCATAATCAAAAGTAGGGTTTGATATTTCCAATCTAACTAATTCTAGGATTTATATACTATAACTTCATACATCTCTTATTGTAACACTCAAGAAAACATCAATAAAATCCAGATAAACTTTTTGTATAAATAATAATATAATGTAATATAAGTTTTTTTCCAAGAAATAATGTGACATAAATAAAAAATGAGCTCAAAATTGATGTGAGAACCTAGTATCATTTTTTCCATATCAAGATCTCCTTATTCTACTACTTTTTCACCCTTTTTACCTAACTTTATCCTAATGTTAGATCTTATGACATCCAAAGAGATACATCACCACTAACCTATTTTATAGGGTATGAGCTTATGGGTCTCATTACATTAGGAATAACAACTTAAGATCCTCATATGTGCATCATCATATTCAATATATTTCATTAATTCCTCACGTGGACAACATAGATATATTATAGGATAAACATCTCACTTATAGTATTTAAATGTAGGGTAGGGGTTTTGCACAAGGAGATAAAATTAATTAACCTAGAATCTGACTGCCAAGGTTGTGATACCATCTTGTATGGAATGGAAACCAAGAGAGGATCCACTCTTCACTAAGACAAATAAGATTCATAATCCATATAACAAACACACACCAATTTTTCACAGTAGATGAATAAATATTATTTAATCCTTCATAAATTCTATATCATAAAGACCAAAGTATACCATCCAAATATCCTATAATGACTATTTACAATTTCGAATATTACATAGTAGTCACCCACAAAGGGTTTATAAGAAGGTAACAACTTCAACAACTAAGCAGAGGGAAGTATAATATACATTAAGTCTATCTCTCAAAAGTCAACTCTACAAACATGGTCATGATCTCCAAGTCAAGAGCTCCATGTCCTTCACCTAAAAGGTTGGAAGAAAACCCCACAAAAGAAGGAAAGGTGGAAGTTGTCAGCATAAAAATGTTGGTATGTACAAAAATATAGGTTGATCAATATTATGGAAAAGGGAAAATACTATTATTATCCAGGTTTAAAAAATCAAGATAAATATATGAAAGCATCTGTGTGGATTATCAAAAGAATATATCACAAGAAAGTGACATAAAGATATTCAAAGATCAAGATTTCATAATCTAACTTGCCAATTAAGTGGATAAAAATCATGATCAAATCATTCATGTGTCTTACATGTGACAATACTAGAACAATATAAAACATGTTGGTCGGAAATAACACATATACCATGAATATGAGGTGAGAAGGAACAAGTATGTATTTTCTCTTAATTATGGCGTGACCACGAGCATATACACATCTGCTCTAAGCAGGACAAAATCCACAGATTCTCTACAAATCATTCATTTGTAGGATTTAATACCTCTATACAAATTATCATGTGTTGTAGTTTACACATCCACACATGATCACACATATTACATTATGCTAGTAGTAACAACATGATGCAAAACAAAAGAGTAAGCAAGTTCCATTCACAAATAGGGATGAGAATAGCTAAACGTTATCAAGTGGGGTTAGAGAATTTATAAAGAACATCATATCCACAATTATGATGCATCACAAGACTACAAGAGGCTACCATTTGAAAATATTGCCCCATGTCTCAATTGTAGAAACTTAGTTCGAAACCACAAATTAGGGTTACAACATGAATAGGATCAATAAGATACAACTTTAGAGTCCATAATGCATATTCAGTTGTTTAAGAAGATCATAAGATCTATATCATCATATAACAACTCACATTATTCAACATATCGTAATAGAGAAGAGGTGTCGTAGAACTATTTATTACCCTAAGTCCACACTCCTAATGGCTACATAGCCTAAGGCGACTGGTCCTGGGTGTCCATCCCTAAAATGGATCACATAACATATGCATCAATAAAACCACAATCAACAAGATAGAGAACTAAGGTATGAACAACATGGCATAATAAAAGATTTCTAAACTAGTACCTGACATAAGATCTTAGTCCCATATGTCAACCTATGAGAATTCCATTTGCAAGTCAGTCGGGAGGGCATGAGTGGTTTTCGAGCTACAAACTACTTCACCGCCTTTTTTGGGGGGGGAGGGGAGGGGCGATCTGACTATTGACTTATATAAGCCATTGAACTGGCTTGAATGACTGAATTTCTTCCCCTTAGATATCATCAAAGTAAGAAATGCAAATTATCATAATATATCAGAATTAATAATCATATTAAGAGGCATAGTGTACTTGTTACCTAAAATCATTAAAAGGGTACACATCAACACAACTGTGCTGAGTACAATATAAAACAAATAAACTTGAAAATTTAAGAGAATGTATATGCTTGGAAAAAAACATGAAGGACTTTCTTATTGACGTGCAAGCATTTTTAAGTGTATTTCCATTATACTTAAACAAGAATATATGGCCACTAACCAACTTCCTCAAAGGAAGGGTCTGTAAGGGTGGTCAAGATTAGCTAACACTTTTTTATACGTGAGGGACCTCAACACTAAAGTCAATGAGATAACCTTATTTTCAACATGCCTTGTTCCCTTACCCCGAGAATATAGGCAGGTACACAAGGTTTGTATAATGGACAAGTTCAATTATGCTTGAGGTTTGTTCAACATATTTCAAGCAAAACAGGCATACTAATTATAGGGAACAAGTAGCTCAAACAAGTATATAAAGCCCAACAATTTAAGCATACATATATACAAGCAAGTTAATACCACTAGTTTGGCCAATAGGAGGATAAAGCATACCTTGAACGAAGCACAAGATTAACAACTTGATTTAGAAAATCATAACTAGAAACTTGACTAGATCTTGGAAATTGAGTCTATAGATATCCTGACATTTCAAATAAGTACAATTGGATTCACATCAGAAAGATAGGTCCATTAATCATTATCATGGGGGTTGTAAATGTCACCTAACTCCATGTACTCATTTCCTTCAACGTCACTTTCAACCTCTCAACTAGTCATGCAATTTCATTATCAAGTTACATCATACATCATGGATTCATCTAGAGTTTAGGGTGACACGTCACAACTAAGATTAGGGATCATAATATTAGGATTATAATATCTTAGATAAAGTAATTGTAAGATTTCAGTGATCTTAGTCAACATAACTATCAACAAAGTCCAATCTAGTCATTTATAGTCATTATCATGCAAGGTTGTCATAAATAGAGTATGGATGATTCACACTTAGATTAGGTTCCATAAATATCAAAAGTCACTGATTTGGAAGCATAAAGTAGCATGGATGATCATTTTGGGAATATTTGCACAATGTTAGAGCTTCAAAAATCAACATGCAACATAGTCATGTTTCATGCTAGGTTAGGTCAAGAAGTCACATTAAGGCACAAGAATGATCCACATAGAAATTAGGTATACGATGTATGATAAGTTATTTATCTATGGATTCACATGATCATTTTAGACATAAAAGAGACATATGTGAGCTAGGGTTGAGATTCAACATCAATGTATCCACATAAAGCATATTCAAGGTTCAAAGTGCAGCATTAGGTCAAAAAGGAGTACAAGTATGAACAAATTCGAATCTTAGTATAGCACGCACCAAAAACTACTGATTTGGATCAAGCATGAGTTTTTAGGGTACAAAGAATCAAGGTTAGGCATTAAAGAAGCATCCTTTAGAAAAATCCCATTTTAGGTCATTTAAACCACATTAGATCATTCTAGGGTACAAAGATGGATCAAGTTCGAATCTTTATGCATAAATATGTACAAGGTATTGATATTAGGCCATAATAATGTCTTGGGGCATAAAAGATCAAGAGTGTGCATTTAAATAGGTTAAAACCTCTTAAAAGGACTTCAAAAAAAAGCATTTTGGGGGTATCGGTGGAGATACGAGCATAAACACGCTATAAAAGTATTTTTATATGGTAGATAACGTTTTTTTATCAAAATCATATATTGGACGTCATGTTTTGGATCTTGCATCATGAAGTTATGATTTTTCTATGATATACCTTGAAGATGGTGATTTTGGGTCGTGGGATCCAGATCTAACGGTCATGGAGGGGTCATGAAGACCCCCTTGATGGGGCACCCTCTAATATGACCTTGCAGTTAGCACTCTACCAAACTGACCTAGTGGCCACTGGCTATCTCCTGCTAGCAGTCCTCAATCGCATCTGACTATCACCGTGTGACGGATGGAGAGATTGGTGCCTACCTACCACCGCCATCTTCAACTCAGGCATCAGACGCTCACATAGCTCAACTTTCAAGTGAGCTCACTGGTGCCCCAGGTTGGAGAGTGTCCCGATCAGGGTGCCACCTAGATCCTAGATGGAAAAGACTGCCAAGGGCTTATGAGCCCAGATATGGCTTCGGCTGAAGGAGAGGGAGATCAAGGCAAGAAGCCCCAAACTCTCCCATGGTGGAGGTGCCAAGAAGAATGGGGAAGAAGGTGAAGGTTGGGGGCAAATTAGGACTCGAGAGAGATGGAAACCAAGAAGGAAATAAAGAGGGAAACAAGAGGAAAAAGAATGGAAGTATCAATTCAGTAAAATGTGATGAGAACTAGGATTATTGGGTGAAGCAAGGTGGGGGTTAGGTGGTGGCAATGCCACACTCACTGGGAACCCATACTGAGGTTGGAGATGCATTTTCAACCATCAGATTGGAGGAGGGATCTGTGGGACAAGTTCCAAGGGCTAAGGGTGATCAAAACAAACACTAGCATGGGATTCCTGATTTGGCAAGGAAAAAGTGGGCACTTCCCCTAATTGGGTTGCACTCCCACTCAGGCCCAGTTAGGGTAAAAAAAAGTAAATTCACATTAAAACAAGGGTTAGGTAGCAAATTTCAAGAGGCTATATCTTGGGCTATTATGGTTCAATTGAGACGACTTTTAAACCATCAGATTCACGATTGAAACCTCTACAAAATGACATATAGTAACGAGTAAGTTGAGGATATTGATTAGGTTTGAGCTAATTTGCAAGATAATGACATGTTAAGGATTTGAAATTTTGGTCTAGAAGCAAATTAAGTGTAACAACAAGACATGTGTACAAAAGACAAACCAAATGAGCGTCAAAACATCTTTAATCATGCAATTAAGGGATACACTTATGAATTAATGCAAGGATGAAGTTCACATCACATAGATGACGAGAGAGAAAATTACAAATTATCACAGGAGGTTTATAGGGAAATATGTCCCAAAAGGACTAAGAGAGAGAAAGCATAGGTAATTTCCCAATATGATTAAGAAGGGATGAAACATACCTGATATCTAGTCAAATTATATACAGGGCTAACCCTAAGTCTACGTCAAAGTCACAAGCCACTGACTAAACACATATACGAAATTATATTTAGTTCATATTAATTACATGAAACCTAAAAATCATCTTTTTTAGTTAATTGATTTAGGTCACCATAACTATATAATCATGTATATAATATGTTCTTGAGTTTGTAGCATATTTTAGTCTATGTTTATGACTTGTAGATTATTAGATAAGAATTTTGAAACTCCTGAATAGTTATAAAAAACCTTTAAAATCATACATTTTTCAAGTAGGTTAAACATTTTAGATTTGATTCCAAAACCTATTTGTACATATTTTATGACTTACAAATAATTTGTTATGATTTTTTTTAAATAAAGCATTTGTAGAATCAAATCATCTTTGAGTTACCATATTGCACTCCCCTCATGCATCAAAACTTATATACATGAGATGGAAAATTTGTAAAATCACCAAGTTAAAAACATGCATGGTGAAATCAAAACAACAAGGCAAATTTACACAATCACTCTGAAGGGCTAAGTCTGATAACAGCAATAAAGTGAGAGAAATATAGTAAATATGAAATTCACAAAAAATCTCCACTGAGAACTTCATATGAGTTGATTTGAAATGCAAATGCCCTAATTTAATCTTCCATTTTTTTATTCCCTTCAACTGGGATGATTAGAAGAGACTTCTTTGAAATTGGATGTTAATGCAAAGTTGAGAGGCCCAGACGCAGCCACAAAGATAGATCTTGAGATCCTATACATATTCGATCATGGTTGTCTATAAGGAAGAGATTAGAAACATCAGTTAGGGTGAGAATCATGGAAAAACAAAGTGGAGAATTGTCCTTACAAGATACCAATAATGTGAAATAGAGAGAGAACTGTCCAGGAGCTCCCCAACAACCATAGTATCCACAAGGGTCGTCATAGCACTAACAACTTATTATTTACATCCTATCAAAGTTGAGGGTGATGAAGAATCTATCTTACACATTATAGTATTTCTAATGTCTATATTAAGTCAAACAAGACACCTAATGTTACAACCCATGCCTTTCTTAGTTGGTAATCAAATAGTTAATGATAACCATAGTAGTAAAAATGTTTTTTAATATTTAATTAAATTAAATTAGCTTTATATTTTAAATGATGTGTTTGTATTAAGCTAAAGATAATTCAGTTTTGAAACCTTAGAAACAAGAATGGATAAAATTAAAGTTGAAATGAGAAAGATACAACCTTTTCAGTTCTCAAGCAATCCATCAGTTGACAAGTGATGGTTGTAGATAGGGGGTTGGTAAGGTTCGACAATCGATGGATGAAATTGAAGAGAAGTTTGGTAAACAATGGTTTCATAGAACCCCTAAACTGATGGTCAAGAAGTGAAGGTTTTCCTGAGTTGGTAAATTGATGGTTTAGGATCTAAGTTTACATACCTTCATATCGAAGGTTTTTCCTTAGTTTATAAAATGATGGTTTCACGGATTTCTTAGACCGGTGGTTCTAGTTGAAGGAGTCATTCCAATGGCTCACTAAGGAAGCACCTTCAGATGGTTTAGCGGGCTAGTTAGATACCAAGGGTTTTGGTTGGGTGTTGTCTACCAATGGTTTAATAGGTGGACGTTAGCCGAAGGAAAGATAGACTGAAGGTTTCATAAATCAATGGATTCACTGATAGCCAGCAATTGATGGCTCAACCATCAAAGATGACAACTGATGGGTGTCTGGATTGAATGCTTTACCTTCTGATGGATGGACTGTGATGCTGCCCAGCTCAAAAAATCACAGAATATTTAGATCTCTTTATATACTAGATGAAAATCGATGGATACGAGTTCCTTACCTTCGTGTTAGTTTCTCCTCTTTCCAAAAAAACCCTAGAGCAGTAATAAAAGGCAGTCGTTGAAGTGATTCTTAGAATGAAGGCAAGGAAGGAAGAGAATGGTGACAAAAATCAATAGTTTCAACTTAGATTTGTTTGGTAAGTAATATTTGACTGTACATTCTTCTTCTTTCCATGTTCTCTTGCATAGAAATTTCAGTTTCAACAATTGAATGTTTTATTTGACTTCTGTTCTTCATCTTTTACCTCCAGAAGACTTCATTTGAGTTTTTCTACCTTATGCCATGTTTTTGAGAGTTTGGTTTCTGAATTTTTGAGTTTAGATCCAAGCTTGTAGGCTAAGGTCTGCAACATATCAAGTTTTCACACAAAAATGAGTAAGTGAAAGCATATACAAGTGAGCGAAAAATCACCTTTAAACCCAAATTTAACAGAAATCAAGTTTTAAATGATCAATTGTATGTGATGATTTGTGTATTTGAAAATGATTTTGAATTTGATAAGTTGATGTGTGATTCCAGTTAAGTTATTAAAAATCAATATGTTTTGATGCTTATGACGTTTCAAGGAATAACTTAAATTGTCATTATTAGTATGCATATATATTAGTTAGAATAGATCCTTTATGAAAGACAGTGAATTATTCCTTATTAGAAATTAAGCAAGAAAAAAGAGAAACCCTAAATACATAGATAAGATAAGAGTAATAAGATGAAATATCTAGTTTATGGAAATTAAAGATTCATTAGACATTAGATGTCCTGAACATCATAGAGTCCATCACAGCGGTGTGCAACATGAAGGAGGAAGTGTTCTTACTGACTAGCATAGTCCAAGATGAGGTAGGCAGAGCGTACCAGAGGGGTACAGGGGACTAATCATAGTGAGGACGGTCTCCTCAAAATAATCAGGTACCCAACAATAGTCTGAGATTCTAGCGGTATCCTACACAGTTCCGTTACTACTCAGTTAGTTTACCCTAGTGGAACCACTGGAGTAGGTAGTTTTAGCCAGAGTGCTTTTGACACTCTGCCTGAGTATCCAAGTTTCAAGGAGGATTCTAGATATCCGGCCACTCCCATTAGCCGCTAAGACTAGACATGGCAAGGCCCGTTGAAGACTGGGTAGCTAGTTAGTAGAGTTAGAGTCTCGAGTCTACTCTAAGTCTTGTATGGTGAGATCGTATCTTGTTGTGATACTTCTACATGCTTTGGTACAATTCATGTGGGTTCGGGGCATATATTAAATAGATTAAATTTTGTAAAATGGATTTAGTTTATTTATTTCCTACAGTCATTATTAGGTCAGCTGCCATGTTGAACGATTTATAGTTTTAAACTACCATACTTGTGATTATGTATGTTTGGTTGAAGTAATAATACACATCTAAAATATCATGGTATCCTATTGATTTTTTACGCACTGAGGGGGTATCTCATCGACCTACAAAAAAATTCTAGGCAAAGCTCCAACATCACAAGAGGAGTTAGAAGCTAGCATATACCATGAATGGATCAAAAGAGGTCTTGAGAAGAATGGTTAACTTAGTTAGATGGTCTATTATCCTTCTTCTACATCCTGATAATGAGTGAGTGAGAAAAGAGAACAATTTGTAATAATGTACGTGACATATATTAAGTGAGAGCTCATTTTATGCAAAAATCAAACTTTGTGATATCCTTTAATGTTAAATCCAAACAAAAAAATAATTAGTGCTTGTTATTATTTGATGTTGTTAGTTTAGATAAATCCTTTTTTCCACAAGTTTTTTATATTTAAAGAAAGGAAAAAGTTAAGACAGTTTACATCATGTGACAAAATGAATGGTTAGTTGCAATCCCACCTTGACATGCCCTAACCCTAGTTAGTGGGTTTAAGTCATGTTAGATTTTTGGTATCAGAGTATAGATTGAACCTAAATTTAGCTTAGGCTTGGTATAGAGGTGGTAAGAAAATGATAGGAATAGGATGTTTTTGTTCTAAAAGCTAATATTTTCTAATAGTGGTGTTCTGTTATAGATATACAGTTGGAAGGAAGAGGACGTGGTCTTGGGGAGGAACAAGTTGAGGCCATTATGGCCCTAACTTGAGCCATAGCTCAAGGTGGAGAAGATATGGATGAGGCTAAAAGGATGTATCATATTTTTGTGGACATAAAATAAAAATATAAGATGGATAAGAGGTCTTCATCTTCTATCAAGGATTTAATGAGATCCTATGAGCTGGTGAAGAACTTGGTGGGACTGAGTTTTCTGGAACAATAGACCCAACTATAGAAGATTTGTGGATTTTACAGTTGGAAAAAATTTTCTACCTAATGGAGTTACCATAGGATAGGCAGATCAACCATACTATCTATATATTTAAAGGAGGTACTCAGTTGTGATGGCATGGAGTGGAATATAAGAGGAGGAATATAGTGATGACATTGAGGGACTTTGTGGATGAGTTTCACCTTAAGTATTTTCCTCCTACCTTCCTGGGTGATATGTTAAAATAGTTAGAGAATATTAGACAAGACAACATGTCAGTTGACAAAAATGAGGCATATTTTACAAGGTTTGCTAACTTTTGTCCTCAGTTAGTACCAAATGATGTAGATAAATGTAGAAGATTCCAAGGAGGTTTGAGGTCTGAGATTAGACATACCATACCTACTATTGGGAGAAGAAATAGAGAAAATTTGGAGAATTTGTGGAAAATTCAAGATGTATAAAAGAATCAAATAATGCTAATAAGTAGTCTGAAGCTAGAAAAAGATCTAGAGACATTAGTAGAGGAGGACATAGCGGTGGTGGATACAGAGGAGGTGATGGTTTATTTTATAAGATAGGAGGATAACTTGGTTGTTATGGAAGACAATAATCTAGTTCTTCACAATGTGGAGGATTCTCCAGTTCCAAAAGATGCAATACACCACCCAGGTGGGTAATTTCATGATGGCTTTTAGGATCATCAATGTCAATAACAAGACCGCAAAGACAAGATACATATGTGTGTAACACTTGGGGTAGGCCACACTTTGGTTAGTGTTGGGAAACTAAATTTCAAGGATGTCACTATTGTGTATAGATGGGAAAGTTTAAGAGAGACTATCCTAATCTTCAGGCAGTAGCGACACAGACTTCACAGTCTCAATTTCAAACTCCATAGAGATAGGATCCAGCTAGAAGAGTGAGTTCTTCGATGGCTTCATGATCTAGAGGACCTAGTAGAAACAATGGGAAATGAGGATATTGTGTCATAGAGAGATCTACTTGACATTTCTTTTCCATGAATCCATATGAAGGAGTAGTCTTGCCAGAGTTGTTGCATGTGAGGTGTTTCTCTTTAATAGCATTTCTATTATAGTTTACGTAGACAATGGTGCAACATGTTATCTTATACAGAAGTCATTGGATAGTGGATTAAATCTTTCATATCAGGATGTATCTTATGAATTGTTGTTAAGAGTACCATTAGGTGAATTAACAATTCGACAGATGTATGTCCCAGATGTGTGTTGAGTTTTACTGGATATACTATAGCAGACAATCCTATAACTCTAGACATTAACTCTTTTTAAATTATTTTGGGTATGAATTGTCATGAGGCATACCATGTTCAATTAGATTTCTACAAAAAAGAGGTTATCTTTCAGCAAGGTGGATTTTCCTGTATCTTTACTAGAGATCGGAAAGTCATACCCACGTGCATGGTATCGGATGTTGTAGCTGATAAGATGATGAGAAAAGGGTGTGAGCCCTTTTTAGCACATGTGGTGGATGAAAAAAGAGTATGTTTAGTATGTGAGTTTTCAAATGTCTTTCCTGATGAGTCACCAAGTTTGCCTCCTCAGAGGGATGTTGACTTTGAGATACAAATCCTACCTGGTAGTCACCCAATAGCATTACCAGCCTACAAAATGGCACCTATAGAGTTAAAGGAATTAAAAATTCAACTACATGAGTTACTGGATAAGGGCTTCATTCAACCTAATACATCACCTTGTTAAGCTCTAGTGTTTTTTGTGAAAAATAAGAATGGAGCTATGTGGTTGTGTATAGACTATCGACAACTGAATATGATAACCATTAAGAATAAATATTCTTTTCCTAGGATTGATGACCTATTTGATCAGGTATCTGAAGCAGCAATCTTTTCAAAGATAGATCTCAGATCGGGCTATAATCAGTAAAGGATAAAGGCATTTGATGTACCTAAGTCAAAATCCAGAACAAGGTATGGGCATTATGAGTTTGTATTCATGTCTTTTAGATTGACAAATGCCCCAACAGATTTCACAAACATGATGAATAGGGTTTTCATACGTATCCATATCAGTTCATAGTAGTGTTCATTGATGATATTCTTATATATTCCAGAGATGTTGAAAAACATGAGCAACATCTGAGAATGTCCCTTCTGTTGTTGAGGTGACATCAACTTTATTCTAAGTTTAGCAAATGTGAGTTCTTGTTAAATAAAGTTTATTTTATTGGACATGTTACATCAATAAAAGGAGTCAATGTAGACCCTAAGAAAGTAGAATTTGTTTTCTAGTTGGAGCAACCTACAATCCCAATTGAGATTAGAAGTTTTCTTGGGTTAGCTAGATACTATAGGAGGTTCATAAGAAAATTCAATGTTTTAAAAGAACTTCTTACACGTTTGACAAGAAATTATGTTCCTTTCATTTAGTATGAAACTTGTGAGAAAAACTTTCAAACTTAAATAAAAAGTAAACCACACCACTAATTTTGATTTTAGCAAAAGAAAATAAAGAATATATGGTGTTATGTGATGCATCCATAAGAGGATTAGGATGTGCTTTTATGCAAGAAGGAAAATTTATTAACTTATGCTTCTAGATAGCTTAAGAAGAATGAAGAGAACTATCCCACACATGATTGTGAGATTGCAACAGTATTACATATCTTAAAGACATGGCATCATTATCTCTATGGTGAGTCATGTCATGTCTTTGCTGACCATAAGAATTTAAACTAAATTTTCACACAAAAGGATCTTAACCTGAGACAACGCATATGGTTAGAGCTTATAAAAGATTATGAAGTTATTATTGACTATCACCCTGGAAAGGTCAATGTTGTAGCAGATGCTCTAAGTATGAATCCTACATCATCTGTAGGAATGTTTTCTAGGGCATGTGTAAAAAAGACTTTTTGGTTAAAATGAGAGAGATAATTTGGATCTGAATGTGTCAGAATAAGGTGGGATGATTGTACAAATCTCTATTAGATCTACATTCTATGATTAGATCAAAGAGCTTCAACAGAGTGACAGTAAATTGCAACAGATCTTGCATGATGTGATAGAAGGGAAGAGAATAGGATTTAGATATTCATATGAAGGGACATTGTATAGTAAGTTAGAGTATGTGTGTCGAGTAATCCAAAATTAAGGCATCTGATTCTTGAAGAAGCACACTCTTCTATGTACGCAATGCATCTAGGCAGCAAAAGATGTATATAAACCTCAAGTGACTGTATTTGTGGCCAAGTATGAAGATATATGTGGTTAAGTATATATATAAGTGTGGTGTGTGTTAGCAAGTTAAGGCTGAACATTAGAAGCTAGAAGGAACTTTGTAGTCACTTCCTATTCTTGAATAGAAGTGGGAGCATATTACTATGGATTTGGTGGCTAATTTTACCTAGGACATCATGTGGATTTGACTTTGTATGGGTAATAGTGGATAGACTAACCAAGTCTTCTCACTTTCTACCAGTTAATAAAACATGGGATACACCAAAGTTAGCCAAAGTATATTGTAGATGAGATAGTCAGATTGTATAGGATACCAGTGTCTATAATATCTGACTGAGATTCCAAATTCACATCTAGATTTTGGAATCAGATACATCATTCTTTGGGAACATGTCTAAAATTCAACACAACTTTTTATTTTGCAATTAATATTTCACTACATATTATTCTTCTTTCTGTGTTCTTTTGCACAAAAATCTCAATTTTAGTAACTGAAGGTTTTATTTGACTTTTGTTTTTTGTCTTCTACCTCCAACGGACTTCTTTTGAGTTTGTCTACCTTCTTACAAGTTGTTTAGAGTTTGTTTTCTAAAGTTCTGGGTTCATATCTGAGCTTGTAGAATGAGGTCGACATTATATCAAGTTTACATACAAAGAAAGATCAGTAAGCTAAATAATATACAAGTGAGTGGAAAATCACCTTCAAAACCTAATATAAATCAAGTTTCAAATGATCAATTGTATGTGTTGATTTGTCTATTTGAGAATAGTTTTGAAGTTGATAAGTTGATATGTGATTTCAGTTTATTTATTAAATGATCAGTATGCTTATGGTGCTTATGAAGTTTTAAGGAATGTCTTAAGTTGTGATTATTGGTATGCACATATTAGTTAAACAATTTCTTTGTGAAGCCTGGTGGATTACTATTTATCAGAAATTTAGCAAGAGAAAAGAGAAACACTAAATAGAGAGATAAGATAAGAGTAATAAGACGGCATATATAGTTTATGGAAATTAAGGATTCATTAGACATTAGATGCCCTAAACATCGTAGAGTCCATCATAGAGGTCTGCATTACAAAGTAGGAAACTTTCTTACTGACTGGAAGAGTTCAGGATGAGGTAGCCAGAGCATTCCAGAGGGTACGGGGGACTAAGCCCGGCAAGGACGGTCTCCTTGAAACAGTGAGGTACCCAATATTAATCGGAAATTCTAGTGGTACCCAGTATTGTTCAGTTACTACTCAGTGAGTCAGCTCTTGTGAACCACTAGAGTAGGCAGTTTTATCCATAGTGCTTTTGACTCTCCTCCTGAGTATCTAAGTTTAGAGGAGTCTAGATATTGGGCCCCTCCCATTAGATGCAGAGGCCATAAGTGGAAAGGCTTGTTGCAGAATGGATAGATAGTTAGTAGACTTAGAGTCCAAAATCTACTCTAAGTCTTGTATGATGAGATTGTAGCTTTCTATGATACTTCTACATATTTTGGTACACTTCATGTGGATTCAGGGCATATAATAAATGGATTTAAAGATTTATAAATGGATTTATTTTATCAATTTCCTACAATCATTATTAGATCAACATCCATATAGAATTACTTATAGTTTTAAACTATAATGCTTGTGAGTATCTATGTTTGGTTGAATTAATAATACACATCCGAAATAGCATGGTTTCCTATTGATTTTCTATGCACTGAGCCAGTAGCTCATCAACCGACTGAAGTAAAAAGTAGGCAAAGCTCCAGTCTTGCAGGAGGAGTCAGAATCTAGGTCTTACCAGGAATAGATCAGCAGAGGTCTTGAAAAGAATAGTTATATTAGTTAGATGGTCTTTTATCCTTCGTTTGGATCCTCGGAATGATTTAGTGAGAAAAGAGAATAGTTTGTAATATGGTGTACATGAGTGTGTGTATATATATATAGTGAGAACTCATTTTACAGTAAAAGTTGAACTATGTTTTATCCTTTAATGTTAAATTCAAATGAGATATTAATCAGTTCTTGTTATAATCTGATGTTGTTAGTTCAGATAAATCCATGTTTCTATAAGTTTCTTTATATTTAAATAAAGGAAAAAGTTAAGACAGATTGCATCATGAATAAAATGAATGGTTAGTTGTAATCCCACCTTGATGGGCCATAACCCTAGTTAGTGGATTTGGTTTGTGTCACCTAAGGTCATTTAAACTCATCATATGTCCATGTTAGGATATACACTATACCTTTTTTAGTTATAAAACTAAGAAATATACATGTTGGTACCTAACTCAAAAGAATTAATTTTTAGGGATAAGGAAGATGAGTTTCAATATGTTACAAAAAGTAATGGTTTAAGATTGTAGTAGTTTTACAAATGTAGTTCATACTACTTTCATGCCCCCAATATATGTATTAGATGACTTACATTTTGTATGTTGTCTAAATAATTAGTTTCAAAATACATACATAGATTAATTATTCTCTTTTCTATCATTTGGACTAATTAAGTGAGTTTTAATATAGATGAAATGAAGTTTGATTCATTTGGAACCAAGGTCATTCTCCTCAAGACAAACAAATATAGAAAGCTTGATCTAGCATTTACATGCAGTTGCACAATGTGCATCATCAGATGCACGATGTTGCACTCCCCTAGAGGCTTTCCTAATTTCTCCAAGTTAGTTTCATGATATGCGCACTCACGTACAGAGTGCGCACAATTATAGAAGCTTTCGACAACAAGAAATTCAATGTGTATCATTTATGCATGGCGTGCACTACCATAGTATCAACACTCTTAGCGATCACCCCCATACACAATGTGATCAACCAACAAAATAGCATGCAATCTTACCAGTAACTTGCCCATGATTACTTGCACATTGTGCGTCTTTGACTACATGTCATGCCAAATGATTTTCAAACCCAATCTTAAAAATTGTCAATGTGCATGACACTATGCACGACGTGCATCGTCGCGTTAGTGGAAAAATATAAAGAGTAGAGATACTATTATTATGGTATATCTTTAATTTAGAAGGAAGAATAATGTAGGACTTGGAGGAGGGTATCTCCTTCTATGAACCTTGGAAGCACCTAGAGCAGCCCCAATATACAGGTAATGAGTTTTATCACATTTATTTCCTTCCTTATTTCTATTTTCTTCTTATTACTCCATGAATACTCATAAATTCTTGATGTTCATTTTTTTTGGGGAATAACCTATCATTATGGCATATTATCCCTTGTATGTGGTGCCTACATGACACCTATTGGTCATGTTATGAACAATAGCTCTTAATATTCCGAATTTTCTCTCTTGTTTCTCTAATTTTTGTTATTTGCATATAAGGGTTAAAGGCCTAGGTTCTCTATACCCAAAATTTTGTATATTTAAAGAGATATGAGTTCCATGGAGGGCATTTAGAGTTCTAACCGTTATTACATGAAAGTGATTATAGGTTTATGTACAATACAATATCCTAGTTTGATAAATCAAGGTGTATTTATGATTCTTGGAGAGAAAAAAAAGAGAGCTTAAATCTATTATTACTTAAATTTTTTGAAAGAAGTAAACTTACCTACATATGCACTTGATAGGAAAAGGCCATTAATTATAATGTCACCTGAGATATGGACTAGAAAATAATATTTTTTATGATTAATTGGTTTCTAGGTGTCAAATGCATTCATTGAGATTGTCATTTGAATGATACACATGAAATTAGTTTAATTAAGAATTAACCAACCAATCAATTTTCTCTCTTTTAGGTTACATGTTTAATTAGCATTGTTTCCATTTAATTATCCGTCCCAAATGTTATGCTTCTTATGACCCGTACTATTGTGGGTGGAAAGTAGTCGCTTTGATTTTATCATTGGTAGCACCTCGATGAACACACTTACCAAACAAGGGTGAAATATTTAAATCATTGTATATGTGTCTTTATATCATGGTAGATTTCCCTATTTCTTACATTTGATTGCACATTTTTTATCAAGCAAGATGCGTTTCACAATTTTATTGGTTTCATTTCCATTTTGTATAAGGGAGTCTGGTAACCCCTTCTAGACTATATATTCAATTATTTTAGAGTATATCTTTCAAGCTATAAGAATGGAGTACAATACCATAGGAATGCTAAATCAGAATAAACTAGAAAGAATTTTATTAATCTATAGGAGAAGAAAGACCAATACAGAGAGAAAAAATCATTGAAGATCAAAGAGAAGAATATCTAGTTGCACAAACTAATTGAAATGAAATTAGACAAAGAATAAAGATATTGGGATTTAATAGAAGAAAGCAATCCAAGTAAAATGCATGAGTGCTCCATGGAAAAGGCAAGTCCAAAAGAAACAAATAAGGTGTCTTTTTATGGTTTAAATGTTATTTCATTTCAAGGCTTGTACATTTTAGAAGTTTTATAATTCTAAAATGACCATTTTTTTATAGGAGCATATGTCCTATTTTTTGGAAAATACGGGTATAGAGTATAGCAGTGGAAACAAAATTTTGATCTATCCATGTTTTTGTTACAGCAAGATTATGTCAACTACTATGAAATAGGAAGGATGGTTTTAGTGAGTTATATATGGTCCTGGAGCAAGTCCAGTGACAAAACTCACTTCTTTGCAACTGCTGACTAGCTTCTCTTGGATGGTGGTTGTGCAACTCTTGCTCTTTACCGCGAACAGCGTCTGTGTAACCTATACTGTGACTCTGGTGGTCTCACCATGAACTATAGGTTGACTTTTCTCTCCAAGAAGTAACCAAAGGACTCCTTCCTCTAGAGTAGTCCACATGGACCAACTAGAACTTTTATCATTCACTAAGAACGGATAGGAAGGAGTTGTCCCTCTCGTTGGTGTACTAGTCACCAACCTACTCTCCCACAATGACAACTATCAGTTGTTCTCTCCCTTTGTCTATCCCTCTTTGTCGAGTAGGAATTGTCTGGTCTCTCTTAGTTACCACAACCAGAGAGGATAATAGTTTTCATAGGAACTAATTCTCAGGTGTCTGTGTTGTGTCTTAGGAAGCCCCCAGTACCCCTCCTTTTATAGGCGGGGTTTGGGTTAGGGTTCCCAATCTATACGTAATTTCCTAGGAGTAGAAAGAACCAGAAGAACTTGAATTTTGACAACCTACAAGATGCCAAATGGTCATCTGGCACACCCAGACAGTCACACTGCCAATCGGTCATCTAGCAGTTTCCCGATTGGATACGAATTTGAGAACTTTCAATTCTAATTAATATCATATATTAATTTACTTGCACCTCAAGTAAGTGCAATCAAAACTATTTGGGAAACATCATGAACCTTTGTTCGACCCAACCGGGCCATCTCACCCAGGTGAGATGCCCTTCTAGCTCACCCAAACACCTGTCTACTGATTCGAGATGATCTGGTTGGTTCAATCATATTGAACCGGTCAGTTCAAGGGCAGAACTAAGCTGATTTGATCATCGATCATCCTGACTACCCAACGGCCATCTCAACACTTGAGACACCCATCTGGATCCCCAAACAGAAATCTCACTTAGTGAGATGGTCAATTGGCAGTCCAATCAGCCAATCAATTGATTTTTTGCATGAATTGAATGCATAAACACTTTAGTAATCAATCCAATTGTCATTCAAGATCAAATTCATCTTCTAGATGAGTTCCTATATGTGTGACCCTATAGGTCCCATGTCACATTGGCAGTGCATGTCCATAACCAGCTTATGACATCACAAGCAAAGAGTGGTTCCTAGTTGCACATTAGTGTTACCCAAGTGAATGGAAAGTTTGAGAACAACTTCAACCTACAATCTGTGTAAGGTGTTACAGTGATTGTATAATTCCTTTGTCTCAGATATCCAGGATGAACTCGAGGCATGGAAGTTCATCCTCTCAATGTTCAATCTATGTTCTTTGAACTAAGAGTGGACTGTTTGAGATAATGTGACTGAAATATTATATATTTATTCAAATGTGCATGTGCATGCATTTCTCAGTCTCTCTTATCAAGTGGCTAGGATATTATACTCCAATAGGAGAGACAAATCTCATATCTATTGCTCACAATCTCTCCCCATGTGTCAAAGCCACCCAATCATCACCGTTATAACAACCCATGTTTTAGGAATGTGTTTGATGATGTCAAAGTGTACCTAACGACATGTGACAAGTGTGGTGATTTCATGTCTAAAAATCACAATCACCACCTTCACTACGAGAGATGATTGTGCCACCACAACCATGTGTCACTTTCAAGGTGGGTCTGTCTGATACATTGTGTTGACTCTAGGTCTAAATTAACTAAACCCTTGTTTTGATGATGACTAACCGCTCTACTTATTTGTATCTAATGTCTCTACTTGAATGATTTCACATTAGGTATAGACACACTCCAAATGCCCTAACTTGTGCATCTCAAATTGGAGAAAAGACAAGTCAAAGTCAATACAACTGCATGTTTTTGGAATATGATGTAAATATGTAGAATCATGTTGTAAATTACTTGTAATGATTGCATGACTTGTAAAATCTTAGAAAAAATCACAAGGACTTAAATTGAATATCTAAGCACTCAAAATCCATTTTCCAAAATTCACATCAGGCTGTTCATCGGTAAATTTGCAAACTTGACCGATCCTTATTGGATTTTGAAAGTGACTTTTGATCGGTTGAGATTCCATTTCACATAACTCGACCGATCCCTCTGCAAACCAAAATCAATTTAAGTGGACCGGTGGAGTTACCCCAGGACAAACTCGACAGATGGCTTAAATTGGTCTTGTCGCATAGTGGGATCGGTCGAGTTACCTTTATAGAAACTCTACCGATAGCATTGTATGAAAAAGTGCAAAAAAGTATTTCTAGGTGTTGTGGAGTTGCAACAATAAAAAATATATTTGTTGCAAGCCAAAAATGGCTAGTTTTCATTCTTAAGTATTTCCAAAGGCTAAAAGGCATCCCCAGCTATAAATAGGACCCCTTGGGCTTCATTCCAAGGTTGAGAATTTAATGCAAAACTCTACATGAGGTCCCTATTCTATAGTTGAGTGCTTCCTATAGCCTCCTCTCTCTCTCTCTAAGCTTAATCACTTGCATCATCCATTAGAATGAGTAGGAGATTTGTAAGAGAGCTAGTCCCACATGTATATCTTGTGAGGCTCTCACTTCCACCCCCTCCCAATATCTCTTTTCAACCATGAAGATGAAGGTTCTCTCTCTTGGATAAGAGAGGTGAAGAAGAACAAGGGAATGAGTCCCTTGGTGAAGATCAAGGCTTAAGACTTGGAGTAAGAGTAGGTAAGACCTTGGGGAAAGCGGAAGACTCATGCTCAAGTGGGTAAGTCCTTGGTAAAAGCTTCTCCGAGTGAAGGTGAAGTCAAACGTTGAAGATCCAATAAGAGTGGGCAATTCCTAAAAGGCTTAAGACTTGTGCAAAAGTGGGTAAGTTCTTGGAGAAGGCCGAAGTGTAATGACCACATTTGTGCTTAATTGGTAAACTAGGTTTACCTGAATGATTACATGCTTGATTAGATTGAACGCGGTTTAGACTTGATTAATGATAGTAGATCAATTGTGATGTTTCACACCTAAGACTAAACTCTAATTATGATTTTAGTTTGAAGAATTAGGGTTTGAGAAATGTAAACCCTAATCGGCAAAAATTAGGGTTTTGATAGTACATGAATATGGAATTTAATCACGATAGCAGTGTGTAAATTATTTTTCATTTTTTCTACGAATTTTGTATTTAATTGAATTTTGTATATGATATGGATAACTCAGTCATTCATAGTGGAGAACATTTTCAGAATATTTGGGTGTTCTTTGAATGTGGTTCTCGGTCAAACTATACTTCGGCTGAAATGCTGACAGAGTGTTGATCAGCAGTGTAGTGTTTAATTTTTAATTATTTATTGGTAACTCTGAATGATCTGAAATTTATATTGGATCTATGAATTACATTTCAGACATTATGATAAATTTTCATAATTTTTTGAGGATGTTTTACCTCTGAAATAAATGAATTACAATAACTTTTTTATAATAGAAAAATCTGTTGAAATAAGAAAAAGTATAGTGAGGGGTTAATGTCTAAATTAGCCAAGCACCTAAATTGCTCTATATGAGAAAGCTAGCACCCAAGTAGCTCTCATGTTTCATGATACATTCCATAGAAATGAAATCTTAAAGAGAGAGGGAGAGTTAGGGTTTGAGAGAAGAAAGTGGTGGAATTGTTGATCTAGGGTTTCTCTATCCGAGATATGATGAAATCAAGTAAGTTTAGCTTCTTTGCATAGCCTTTCATGGTGAATCTTCTCTCACATGTCAATATTACGTCCCTCCTCTTATTTGGTTCAAAATGGTATCAAATCTTCCCCTTTTCTCACTCTTTCTTCATAATCCCCCATTTCTAGGGTTTTCGGGTTGAAAGGAAGAAGAATCCGGTGATTTTCTAGGACTTTGATATGAATTCGAGATTTTTAGAGATGAACTGCATTTTTAAGGTGTTTTCATACCTTAGGGTGAGTAGGTACTTTCTTTAAATAGTAGATTGCACGAAAATGAGTTAAATGACCAATAATCTTTACTTATTTTGTATGCAACTACAAACCCTAAACTACCCTTTTGACCTAGCTTTTGCAAGATGATATGAAATAGATTATTTATCTGTTGTGATGGATTTCAGTGGATAAATCATACTAGAAATGAATATAAATTATCTAAATGAGCATTCCTAAAGTAATTTCAGAGTTAATATGAAAATGGCAAAATCTAGGATTTTTGGCTGTGAATAAATTTGTTGTATAATTGAATAAAGAAGTTTGTCTAGTTGTGTAACGTCCCAGGATTTGAGGCCTCGGATAAAAAGATCTTATAAGGAATGATTGGACTACCCATATCACCAAGGTGCATCTCTTTTTTTGGGAGCCCACTACTAAAGAACTCCATAGTTAAGCGTGCTCAGCTTGGAGTAGTACTAGGATGGGTGACCAGTCGGGAAGTTGCAACTGGCTTGCTTAAAGCGCGCAGTTAAGGCTAGTCGTGGTTATAACATCCCTGACCTGGGTTATGAGTTAACCCTAGGTGTTTTTCCTAATTATGTGATTAAATCCTTGTGATTAACTCTGAGCATGTAATTAAGTTTCTCAGAAACATATATTTCAGTAATTGCTCCTTTTTATTTAAAGTTGTAGCATTGTTTTGATATACAGGGACCTATGTGCAATTTACCCAGTTAAAAGGGTTACCTTGCAATTTGCACATGATGAGATGTTCCTCTGATGTTGAGACATCATGATAATCTTTTTGGCAAAGTATGAGGGATTTCCCAAGCTTGGGCACCAAGGTGCAGCTGTGGAAGCAATCCCGGTGCTTGAAACCCTAAATTGGGGTAAAATGCAATTTACCCAAATTAAGAGATGCAAATTGTAAAATATGTCATCTAAAGTATCTTTTTAGACTCTTGCCATAATTTAGAGAAGAAATGATGAGGAAGTCACCTCAATTGAATTATCAGGTTATGAAATATACCTTGTGATTGAATAATCAGGGTATATGTGCAATAGTTCTTTATATACCTTATTATTAGATTGCTCTCCCTTACCTTCTTTTTCTAAACCTTAAGATAAGGTTTGTCCTTATAATAAAGAGGAAGGGACGAGCAAGTAAAAGAAGGAGGGACCTAGTTGGAATTATGGACAACTTAAGAACTAATGTTGAAAATCCTACCCCTAGTATATATACCCCCAACTTCTCTAAGCAAGGGAACTTGCCCTTCGTTCCCTTCACTGTTCCATTTCACCAAAGATGACTAAAGACTGCCTTGGAGCTAAGGAGGACGACCAAGGGAAACAAGGTAGGTTTGGGACCCTTCTTCTTGCCTAATTCCATGGTTAGAACTCGAATTCTAGGCCAATTTGGTGACTAACTCATGAAATCCTACCTTTTTAGCCATCTATTTTCGTTCTTCCTTGGAGTTTTCACCTTGGACAACCTGTGGGAACTCAAGGACGCCATTAGAGCTTAGAGCTTGAAAGCTTGAAGCTCAAGGAGCAAGCTTTAGGCGGGTTTTATAACTCTAAACCCATGCTTTACTATGTACATCTCTTATATGCGGTTAGATGATAGCTCTTCATGTTTCCCTACTTTTCCCTGCTATTTTGCAAGCAAATCCATGGGATATTCGTACTGTTCTTGAGCTAGAAGATGAAGGCGTGATTTCCAAGAAAAACCCACCGCTGTTCACTTCCTTAAACGATCTCAAAAGTTTGCTCTCTCGGTCTCAAGACCGCGAGGTGAGCAAACGGTCTCGAGACCGTGACAGGGCAAACGGTCTTCAAGACCGTTTGGACCCGTTGACCGAGTGTGGACCGTATAATAAATTTGTTCCTAATTATATAGGCTAATTACCCTCAAAATGTGGGAGGCTAACTCCAAGGGAATCGGGAGATATGACCTTTTTAAGTAACAACTTTATTTGAATTTATTCCTGATTTTCAAACGGTTTGAAATTGCCTTTTTGGGAAAACGGTCTCAAGACCGTGTAAGGTCGTTGACCAGGCGTTGACCGTATGAGATTACTGTTCAAAATTATGATAATTAACAACTTACCAAGTTTGATGGTCTAATTCCAAACGGGATAAGAGTTGAAGGGTGAATACTAGGGCTAACCCTAGGTGAAATCAGTACTGAAATTATGGTGGCCTAATTAGGGTTTTTAGGGTTGATTGACCTAAACGGTCTTAAGACCATTTGGGGGACATCCAAACGGTCTCAAGACCGCGAGGGCAATCAACCATGACCGTTTGGAGGTCTGGGGTCAAGATTAGTTGACCAATTTAAGGTACAATTACACCAAATTACATTGCAATTAAAGTATTGATATGATCATCAACTCAATAGGTCAGACCTTGATGAATTTGCACTAGAATCCAAAATTGGATGGGCAAACGGTCTCAAGACCGTTTGGAATTCATCCAAACGGTCTCAAGACCGAGAGTACAATCAACCATGACCGTTTGAAGGTCTAGGGTTAAGTAATTTGACCAATTGAGGACCCAATTGCAAATAAGTTATCAATTTAACCAAAATTCTGTTTTGTGGTTCAATCATGGTTCAACCCCTATCAAATCACCTTAGACTTTGATGAAATCTTGGGCAAACGGTCTTAAGACCATGTGGGGTCCACCCACATGACCTCAAGACCGTTTGGGCCAAGTTTGGGCCCAATTGGAGCTCAATTGAAGGGTTCAACCATTGTGTTGATGCACATTGTTGAGTGTTGATGGGTGAACATTGATAGACCCTAATTGAATCGATTTCAATCCTAATTGGTCAACAATTGAGGGTCAATTGAATAAACAATTGGTTAAGCATAACCTTAGTTGACCCAATCCATAGGTGGTCAACATAGCTTTGACCTTTTGAGGGCTTCAACATCGGTTAACATCATCGATTGTATCTTTGATTTTGTTGATGGACCAAACGGTTGAGACCATTTGAGCCTCGTGGTCTCAAGACCGTGAGAGGGCTCGCAGTCTCAAGACCGTGAGGGGGCTCACGGTCTCAAGACCGCGAGGGGCCTCGCGGTCCTGAGGTCAAAGTGGGCAAACGGTCAACATCTCTTTGCGGTCTTGGAGTCTAAGGAGGCTCGCGGTCTTGAAGTTAGAAGAGGGCTCGTGGTCTTGAAAAGTCAAAATTGGCTAAACGGTCAACACTTTCAAATGATATCAACTCAATTGAAGAATGATGGTTGAAGGTCAATCAATGTGATTCAAGGTTGACTTCATTCAATTGATTGATGATATAAATGGTTCAATGTTGCCCTAATCAAACCCTAATGATAACCTAGGATATTAAGTGGCTAATTGACTAGGATTTTGACCATGATGATGATCAATGGGGTGAATTACCAAAATACCCCTAAAGGGTAAATTGAGTAATACCTTGACCAAATCAAACCCTAATCACATGATGGTGATGATTTAGCTATGTTAGCTTATGATGACCCAATCCAACCTGATTTAGAGTGATGTTGACATCACCTAATAGTATGAGGAGAGAGAAAGTACTTCTAGAGAGAGAGTACTTCTAGAGAGAGAAAGTACCCTTTTTAAGTGGGAACTCAACTAAAGTATCTCCAATGTACATGAGTGAGCATAATTAGGGTATGATCCACCTGTGTGAGGTCATAGAAACCCTAATCATGATAAATGATGAACCTTTAACTAATCTGAGAGCATCAGTGATGATGTTACTCATACATAATAATGATATGAGTTCAATTCACCCTAATGTGAATAGTAAACCCTAATTCAAGGGTGATGACATGTGATGTGAATAGTAAACCCTAATTCAAGGGTAATGACTTGCATTTGAGTATTAAACTCCAATTAATGAGAATTAGAGATTTAACTCTTATAGCAAGAGTGGGAAGTATATTTCCTTATGTTGTATTACCTTTATCAGTTGTATTAATCATGCAGGTTCTGATGTGAAGGTAATTATATCCAGGTATGGATGTTGATGTTATATTCATTCAAGGCATGTTGTTAGCCTTATGAATAATTAAAGTAATTCTGATGCCCTGTCAGTGGCATCCTATGATGATAATGGGCTGTGAGAGCCATGAATACCATCAAGGTCATGCTTTAGAGATGACTTGTGATGAGGATAATGAGAAATGATGATTGACATGAGTTAGGCCTGTTACATTTAGTATTCTTCTCTTATAGCTGTTATGCTACTATTATTGTTTGAAGAACAATGTACGCTGTTAAAGAATACTGAATGTACCTAAATAATCAAGTATAATGTAGAGCCCTGATCATAGATCCATCATTGTCAGAAATTAAGTGATGGTGAAACAGGTTTTCCTCAGGGAACTCCTGGAGCACATACTTTTGAGTATGTGGGGTACATGGATGTGTAGAACCTTACATCCTAGTGTAGGAAAGTGATGTAGATGTGTAATCCATCCATCCTTCACTATAAATCCATACCGTATCAGTGGTAGGTAAACATGAAACCTCATGATGACGAAGAAAGCACAGATATCTGTATCAGTGGTAGGTAAATATGAAACCTCCTGATGACGAAGAGAGTACAGGACGCCACTGTGACTCTAGAATAGCGAAGGACCAGTTTACCCTGGTGAGCTATAGTAGTAGAGACACGAGATGTCCTACAAGTGATCCTCTTACTGACTGAGGAAGGTGAAGGTCATGAGAATCCGGCTCTCTTAATGACCTATGTATGATACTGATCTGACTTCTCAGCGATCAGTTGGAGTATGAGTGGTATGCCTCATCTCCACAGGGCATAATGTTGTTTGTAAAACATAATCAACCATGTAGTATAACTTGTTAGAGATGACTCCAAGTTAGTTGATTGATGTTACATTGCAATAGTGTTTATATTCTCCATATCTCCTAAATTGAAGAGATCTTGTTATACCTGCAACTATTATGGAATACTTTGAAGGCTTTACTGCTTAAGATATTCTTTAATGATTATAATAAAGCTTCTGGCGAAGAGTTATAACTCTCGCTGGGACAATTATGTATAATTGTCTCACCCCGTAGACTTCAACTTTTTAGGTGGATGTCGGAGACAAAGGAACCAGCCTACAGGTGATCAGTCTCAGCAGCAGCAGCACCAGGGGCAGCAGTAATCTCAGGTGGAGATTGTCCTGCCATGTGGTGTAGTTAGAGTCAGTTCTATGTGTCCTCTGTACTCTCAGGTCTTGGAGTCTTTTGTATAGTGATCTTGAGATTTTGTATCTAGATGTATATAATTACTCAAGAAGTAATTATCCTGAGATGTAAACAGTTTATCTCTCTTTATGAAAGAAGCTTTTATGGGTCCAAGCTCTTGTCTCGAAAAGTTTTAATTTCCCGTGATTTTTGTCTTCCGCTGATTACCGATTTGCTTCCGCTACATTTTAATCGTGTTTATGTCATGATTTGGAGATCAGAGCCCACAACTAGTGGTATCAGAGCTCTAGGTGAGTTGAGTCTACAGAGGCATAGGACTTAGGATGTCGAGTCTACCTTTAGTACTCCTTCCTTATCTAATAGAATCTTCTGCTCCTCAGGAGAAGAAGATACATAAGAATGTCAGAACATCACGATGAGTACGTGGCAGAGAGTAGTGCTAGTGCACCTCAAGGCGGTGTAAGAGTTCCGAGAATAGAACAACCTGCACCGGAGTTACCAAGAGAGCCACCCCAGTTCGACCCAGCTGACATGAATAATCCAGCTGTACAGACGATGTTCGGGCAGTTCATGACTGCCATGACACACATAACCGATAGGATGCCCATTCCTGCACCTGGGACACCTGTCCATCCTGAAGCACAAGGTATCGGTAAGACATTCGAACGAGTTTGTCATGTCGGAGCTACTGAGTACTTCGGGACTGCCGACCCTGCAGATGCTGACTTATGGTTGACAGAGTTGGAGAAGGCTTTCAGGATTCTTATGATTCCGGAAGCTGAGAAGGTTAGACATGTTGTCTATCTTCTCAAAGGCAGTGTTGGTCACTGGTGGAACATGGAAGAGCAGAAGAGACCTGGAGTAGAGTTCTCATGGGAAGAGTTTCGTCGGGAATTTATCAATAGATATTTTCCAAAGACCTTCCTAGATGAGAAGATCTCTCAGTTTGAGAAACTAAGGCAGGGTATGATGAACATTAGTGAGTATGAAGCTAAGTTCATGGAGTTGCTGCGGTTCTGTCTGCACATGGCTACTACGGATGAGGAAAGAATCAGAAGATTCGAAAAGGGTTTGAATTCTGATATGTCAACCCCTGTGTCTGCCTTAGAAAACAGAGAGAGATTCTCTACCTTCGTTGAGTCAGTCTGAAGGATAGAGAGATCTGTGGTTGAGAAAAGACAAACCCATAAAAGATATCCACAGTTCCAGGGTTCTTCATCTAGGGATTCCAAGAGACCTAGATTCTCTGCACCTAACCCTCCACCACCCAGATCGAGTTTTCAAACTCAATGGACACAAAGCAGAGGTAGAGGACGGAGTCAATCGCTTCAAGGGACGCACAATTCTGCATCAGTGTCAGTTACTGGACCACCCAGACCACAGCAACAAGAGAAGAGTTGCTACAACTGTGGTAAGGTGGGACACTTGATGAAGGATTGCCGTTCTAGGCCTGTCGGTATGACACAACAACCCCCGAGATAGAATCAACAGGGATCTCAGAATAGACAACATCAGGGAGCAGCTCGAGGATGTGGACAAGCGTCTCAAGCTAGATCATCAGCACCACCTCAACACCAGGCGACTGCGAGGTTCTATGCTATGAACCCACCTGAGGCAGTGGTCAATCCACAGGTAGTGGCAGGTCAGATGAAACTTTTATATTCTGATATGTCTACATCCTGTGTTGTATCCGTTCTGATTGATCCGGGTGCTACGCACTCTTTCATCACTCGTGAAGTGATTCGTAATTGCAATATGACTGTTAGTCATAGGACAGATAGTTTGTTGTTAGAGACTCTGTTGAGTGGGTCTGCCGTTTTGCAGGAGGTATGTTCTCCCTGCATCCTCTTCTTTTCTAACCATCGCATTCAAGTGGATCTTATACCACTTGATATGCAGGGATTTGATATAATCCTCGGGATGGATACCTTAGAAAGGTATAGAGTTGTCTTGGATTGTGAGTCCAAGTTGGCTGTGTTTGCTGATGAAAGCAACACATGGATCTTTCAAGGAGAAAGAAAGATTCTGCCCACCTGTCTTGTATCAGCTATGGTTGCTGATAAGCTGTTGAGGCAAGGATGTTATGCATTCTTAGCCCATGTGGTAGATGTTACCAAGGAAAGTTGCAATCCTGCTGAAGTTCCTGTAGTCAGGGAATTCGAAGATGTATTTCCTGAAGAACTTCCTGGTATACCACCACCTCGGGAGATTGATTTTGAAATCAATCTGATCCCAGATACGAAACCCATAGCTCAGACTCCGTATAGAATGGCGCCTGCCGAGATGGCATAACTCAAGAAACAGCTTCAAGAGTTACTTGAGAGAGGTTTTATCTGACCGAGTACTTCACCTTGGGGTTCTCCGGTCTTGTTTGTTAAAAAGAAAGATGGGTCAATGCGGTTGTGCATCGACTATAGACAACTCAATAAAGTAACAATAAAGAATAAGTATCCTCTGCCGAGGATTGATGATCTCTTTGACCAGTTGCGTGGTGCAACAGTCTTTTCAAAAATAGACTTGAGGTCTGGATATCATCAACTCCGCATTAAGGATAGTGACATATCCAAGTCTGCCTTTAGGACAAGATATGGTCACTATGAGTTCACGGTTATGTCGTTTGGACTAACCAATGCACCAGCTGCATTTATGGAACTCATGAATAGAGTTTTTCGACCTTTCCTTGATCAGTGTGTTGTTGTCTTCATAGATGACATTCTGATCTATAGTAAGGATGCTCAGCAACATGAACAACATCTTTGCCAAGCTTTGACCTTGCTAAGAGAACATAAGCTGTATGCTAAGTTTAGCAAGTGTGAGTTCTGGCTGCCGGAAGTATCTTTTCTTAGACATGTAATATCTGCTTCGGGAATTCGTGTTGACCCTACGAAAGTAGAATCTGTTCTACAGTGGGAACAACCGAAGACACCGACGGAGATTTGAAGTTTCTTGGGGTTAGCTGGCTATTATCGAAGGTTCATTAAGAACTTTAGTTCTATAGCTTTACCTTTGACCAAGTTAACCCGGAAAGATGTTCCTTTTTCTTGGAGTGATAAGTGTCAACAATCTTTCCAGTTGTTGAAGGAGAGGTTGACAAGTGCACCTGTGCTAGTGCTACCTGAACAAGGAAAATGATATATAGTTTTCTGTGATGCTTCCAAGAACGGACTAGGATGTGTGTTGATGCAGGATAAACAAGTGATTTCTTTTGCTTCCCGACAGCTTAAGAAACATGAGGAGAACTATCCAACACACGATCTGGAGTTAGCTGTTGTGGTTCATGCTTTGAAGATCTGGAGACATTATCTCTACGGAGAGACATTCCAGATTTTCACAGACCACAAAAACCTTAAGTATATCTTCTCTCAGCATGAGCTCAACATGAGGCAACGTCGCTGGATGGAGTTAATCAAGGACTACGACTGTACAATTGATTACCATCCAGGCAAGGCCAATGTTGTTGCAGATGCCTTAAGTAGGAAATCAGCAACATCAACCATGAATAGAGCACAACTAAACTCTTTAGTATGCTCTAGAAGAGATATGCTTATCTCTTTAAGGCAAGACAATGTACAGTTGAAGGTGTCATTGTTAGCCGGTTTGTTAGCTGAGATGCACATTAAGCCTACCCTAAGGGAGCAGATTAAAGAGGCACAGCTAGGTGATGCTGCAGTTCAACATATAAGATCTGAGTATGGAAATGAGAAGCAAGATGGTTTTCATGACTCAGAAGACCAAGTAGCTTGTTATAATAGGAGAATGATAGTGTCGGATGTGGACAACTTGAGGAAGTTAGTCCTGGAAGAAGCCCATTCTTCCATGTATGCTATGCATCCAGGGAGAACCAAGATGTATCGGAATTTGAAAGATCTGTATTGGTGGCCGGGGATGAAGAAGGACGTTGCAGAGTTTGTTCTGAGGTGTCCTGTGTGTCAGCAAGTTAAAGCTGAACACCAGAAGCCTGTGGGGACAATGCAACCTTTACCCATACCACAGTGGAAGTGGGACCATGTAACCATGGCCTTTGTTGTTGGCCTACCCAGGACAAGCAAAGGACATGATTCCATTTGGGTAATTGTTGATAGGTTAACTAAGACAGCACATTTCTTGCCTGTCAAGACAACCTATTCTGCTGAAAGGTTATCAGAGTTGTATGTTCAAGAGATAGTGCGTTTGCACGGAGTTCCTGTCACAATAGTTTCTGACAGAGGTCCTCAGTTTACAAGTCGTTTTTGGGAAAAATTGCACAGAGCCTTAGGCACCAAGCTAAGGTTTAGTACGGCCTTTCATCCACAGACTGATGGACAGTCAGAAAGGACCATACAGACCCTAGAAGACCTGTTGAGAGCATGTGTTCTCCAGTTCACCAGAAGTTGGGATCTACACCTAAGCTTGATAGAGTTTGCCTATAACAATAGCTATCAACATAGTATTGATATGGCACCTTATGAAGCCTTATATGGTAGACGTTGTAGATCACCTCTGTGTTGGTTTGAGACTGGTGAACGTCAGTTGTTGGGTCCTGACCTTGTGCAGCAGACCACAGAAAAGATTAAAGTAATACAACATAAGATTAAGACTGCTCAAGATAGGCAGAAATCTTATGCTGACAAACGTCGTAGACCCTTAGAGTTCCAGGTTGGAGACAGAGTGTATCTCAAGGTCTCACCTTGGAAAGGGGTCCTTCGTTTTGGAAGGAAAGGGAAGTTAGCTCCTAGATATATGGGGCCTTATCCAATCATCGAACGGATTGGAAAGGTAGCATATAAACTAGAGCTGCCCCCAGAGTTACAGAGGTTACACCCTGTGTTTCACATTTCTATGTTGAAGAAATGTCACCCAGACACTGAGATAGTTCTACAACCCATGGAAGTAGAATTGAATGATGATATGTCCTATGAGGAGGGACCAGTGTCAATCCTTGATAAAAGAATTAAAAAGTTAAAGAAGAAAGATATAAGTCTTGTGAAAGTCCTCTGGAACCATCGTGGTGTTGAAGAAGCCACTTGGGAGTTAGAGGATGAGATGAGAAGGAAGTATCCTGCCCTTTTCTCTTAAGTATGTTTTATCGATTTCGGGGACGAAATCCTTGTAAGGGGTGGATAATTTGTAACATCCCTGACCTGGGTTATGAGTTAACCCTAGGTGTTTTGCCTAATTATGTGATTAAATCCTTGTGATTAACTCTGAGCATGTAATTAAGTTTCTCAGAAACATATATTTCAGTAATTGCTCCTTTTTATTTAAAGTTGTAGCATTGTTTTGATATACAGGGACCTATGTGCAATTTACCCAGTTAAAAGGGTTACCTTACAATTTGCACATGATGAGATGTTCCTCTGATGTTGAGACATCGTGAGAATCTTTTTGGCAAAGTATGAGGGATTTCCCAAGCTTGGGCACCAAGGTGCAGCTGTGGAAGCAATCCCGGTGCTTGAAACCCTAAATTGGGGTAAAATGCAATTTACCCAAATTAAGAGATGCAAATTGTAAAATATGTCATCTAAAGTATCTTTTTAGACTCTTGCCATCATTTAGAGAAGAAATGATGAGGAAGTCACCTCAATTGAATTATCAGGTTATGAAATATACCTTGTGATTGAATAATCAGGGTATATGTGCAATAGTTCTTTATATACCTTATTATTAGATTGCTCTCCCTTACCTTCTTTTTCTAAACCTTAAGATAAGGTTTGTCCTTATAATAAAGAGGAAGGGACGAGCAAGTAAAAGAAGGAGGGACCTAGTTGGAATTATGGACAACTTAAGAACTAATGTTGAAAATCCTACCCCTAGTATATATACCCTCAACTTCTCTAAGCAAGGGAACTTGCCCTTCGTTCCCTTCACTGTTCCATTTCACCAAAGATGACTAAAGACTGCCTTGGAGCTAAGGAGGACGACCAAGGGAAACAAGGTAGGTTTGGGACCCTTCTTCTTGCCTAATTCCATGGTTAGAACTCGAATTCTAGGCCAATTTGGTGACTAACTCATGAAATCCTAACTTTTTAGCCATCTATTTTCGTTCTTCCTTGGAGTTTTCACCTTGGCCAACCTGTGGGAACTCAAGGAAGCCATTAGATCTTAGATCTTGAAAGCTTGAAGCTCAAGGATCAAGCTTTAGGCGGGTTTTATAAATCTAAACCCATGCTTTACTATGTACATCTCTTATATGCGGTTAGATGATAGATCTTCATGTTTCCCTACTTTTCCCTGCTATTTTGCAAGAAAATCCATGGGATATTCGTACTGTTCTTGATCTAGAAGATGAAGGCGTGATTTACAAGAAAAACCCACCGCTGTTCACTTCCTTAAACGGTCTCAAAAGTTTGCTCTCTCGGTCTTAAGACCGCGAGGTGAGCAAACGGTCTCGAGACCGCGACAGGGCAAACGGTATTTAAGACCATTCGGCCCCATTGACCGAGCATGGACCGTATAATAAATTTGTTCCTAATTATATAGGCTAATTACCCTCAAAATTTGGGATGCTAACTCCAAGGGAATCGGGATATATGACCTTTTTAAGTAACAACTTTATTTGAATTTATTCCTGATTTTCAAACGGTTTGAAATTTCCTTTTTGGGCAAACGGTCTCAAGACCGTGTAAGGTCGTTGACCAGGCGTTGAACGTATGAGATTACTGTTCAAAATTATGATAATTAACAACTCACCAAGTTTGATGGTCTAATTCCAAACGGGATAAGAGTTGAAGGGTGAATACTAGGGCTAACCCTAGGTGAAATCAGTACTGAAATTATGGTGGCCTAATTAGGGTTTTTAGGGTTGATTGACCTAAACGGTCTTAAGACCGTTTGGGGGACATCCAAACGGTCTCAAGACCGCGAGGGCAATCAACCATGACCGTTTGGAGGTCTGGGGTCAAGATTAGTTGACCAATTTAAGGTACAATTACACCAAATTACATTGCAATTAAAGTATTGATATGATCATCAACTCAATAGGTCAGACCTTGATGAATTTGCACTAGAATCCAAAATTGGATGGGCAAACGGTCTCAAGACCGTTTGGAATTCATCCAAACGGTCTCAAGACCGAGAGGACAATCAACCATGACTGTTTGAAGGTCTAGGGTTAAGTAATTTGACCAATTGAGGACCCAATTGCAAATAAGTTATCAATTTAACCAAAATTCTGTTTTGTGGTTCAATCATGGTTCAACCCCTATCAAATCACCTTAGACTTTGATGAAATCTTGGGCAAACGGTCTTAAGACCATGTGGGGTCCACCCACATGACCTCAAGACCGTTTGGGCCAAGTTTGGGCCCAATTGGAGCTCAATTGAAGGGTTCAACCATTGTGTTGATGCACATTGTTGAGTGTTGATGGGTGAACATTGATAGACCCTAATTGAATCGATTTCAATCCTAATTGGTCAACAATTGAGGGTCAATTGAATAAACAATTGGTTAAGCATAACCTTAGTTGACCCAATCCATAGGTGGTCAACATAGCTTTGACCTTTTGAGGGCTTCAACATCGGTTAACATCATCGATTGTATCTTTGATTTTGTTGATGGACCAAACGGTTGAGACCATGTGAGCCTCGCGGTCTCAAGACCGTGAGAGGGCTCGCGGTCTCAAGACCGTGAGAGGGCTCGCGGTCTCAAGACCGTGAGGGGGCTCACGGTCTCAAGACCGCGAGGGGCCTCGCGGTCCTGAGGTCAAAGTGGGCAAACGGTCAACATCTCTTCGCGGTCTTGGAGTCTAAGGAGGCTCGCGGTCTTGAGGAGGCTCGCGGTCTTGAAGTTAGAAGAGGGATCACAGTCTTGAAAAGTCAAAATTGGCTAAACGGTCAACACTTTCAAACGATCTCAACTCAATTGAAGAATGATGGTTGAAGGTCAATCAATGTGATTCAAGGTTGACTTCATTCAATCGATTGATGATATAAATGGTTCAATGTTGCCCTAATCAAACCCTAATGATAACCTAGGATATTAAGTGGCTAATTGACTAGGATTTTGACCATGATGATGATCAATGGGGTGAATTACCAAAATACCCCTAAAGGGTAAATTGAGTAATACCTTGACCAAATCAAACCCTAATCACATGATGGTGATGATTTAGCTATGTTAGCTTATGATGACCCAATCCAACCTGATTTACAGTGATGTTGACATCACCTAATAGTATGAGGAGAGAGAAAGTACTTCTAGAGAGAGAGAGTACTTCTAGAGAGAGAAAGTACCCTTTTTAAGTGGGAACTCAACTAAAGTATCTCCAATGTACATGAGTGAGCATAATTAGGGTATGATCCACCTGTGTGAGGTCATAGAAACCCTAATCATGATAAATGATGAACCTTTAACTAATCTGAGAGCATCAGTGATGATATTACTCATACATAATAATGATATGAGTTCAATTCACCCTAATGTGAATAGTAAACCCTAATTCAAGGGTGATGACATGTGATGTGAATAGTAAACCCTAATTCAAGGGTAATGACTTGCATTTGAGTATTAAACTCCAATTGATGAGAATTAGAGATTTAACTCTTATAGCAAGAGTGGGAAGTATATTTCCTTATGTTGTATTACCTTTATCAGTTGTATTAATCATGCAGGTTCTGATGTGAAGGTAATTATATCCAGGTATGGATGTTGATGTTATATTCATTCAAGGCATGTTGTTAGCCTTATGAATAATTAAAGTAATTCTGATGCCCTGTCAGTGGCATCCTATGATGATAATGGGCTGTGAGAGCCATGAATACCATCAAGGTCATGCTTTAGAGATGACTTGTGATGAGGATAATGAGAAATGATGATTGACATGAGTTAGGCCTGTTACATTTAGTATTCTTCTCTTATAGCTGCTATGCTACTATTATTGTTTGAAGAACAATGTACGCTGTTAAAGAATACTGAATGTACCTAACTAATCAAGTATAATGTAGAGCCCTGATCATAGATCCATCATTGTCAGAAATTAAGTGATGGTGAAATAGGTTTTCCTCAGGGAACTCCTGGAGCACATACTTTTGAGTATGTGGGGTACATGGATGTGTAGAACCTTACATCCTAGTGTAGAAAAGTGATGTAGATGTGTAATCCATCCATACTTCACTATAATTCCATACCGTATCAGTGGTAGGTAAACATGAAACCTCCTGATGACGAAGAAAGCACAGATATTTGTATCAGTGGTAGGTAAATATGAAACCTCCTGATGACGAAGAGAGTACAGGACGCCACTGTGACTCTAGAATAGCGAAGGACCAGTTTACCCTGGTGAGCTATAGTAGTAGAGACACGAGATGTCCTACAAGTGATCCTCTTACTGACTGAGGAAGGTGAAGGTCATGAGAATCCGGCTCTCTTAATGACCTATGTATGATACTGATCTGACTTCTCAGCGATCAGTTGGAGTATGAGTGGTATGCCTCATCTCCACAGGGCATAATGTTGTTTGTAAAACATAATCAACCATGTAGTATAACTTGTTAGAGATGACTCCAAGTTAGTTGATTGATGTTACATTGCAATAGTGTTTATATTCTCCATATCTCCTAAATTGAAGAGATCTTGTTATACCTGCAACTATTATGGAATACTTTGAAGGCTTTACTGCTTAAGATATTCTTTAATGATTATAATAAAGCTTCTGGCGAAGAGTTATAACTCTCGCTGGGACAATTATGTATAATTGTCTCACCCCGTAGACTTCAACTTTTTAGGTGGACGTCGGAGACAAAGGAACCAGCCTACAGGTGATCAGTCTCAGCAGCAGCAGCACCAGGGGCAGCAGTAATCTCAGGTGGAGATTGTCCTGCCATGTGGTGTAGTTAGAGTCAGTTCTATGTGTCCTCTGTACTCTCAGGTCTTGGAGTCTTTTGTATAGTGATCTTGAGATTTTGTATCTGGATGTATATAATTACTCAAGAAGTAATTATCCTGAGATGTAAACAGTTTATCTCTCTTTATGAAAGAAGCTTTTATGGGTCCAAGCTCTTGTCTCGAAAAGTTTTAATTTCCCGTGATTTTTGTCTTCCGCTGATTACCGATTCGCTTCCGCTACGTTTTAATCGTGTTTATGTCATGGTTTGGAGATCAGAGCCCACAGTGGTATGTGGGGACATTCGTCATTTCTGAAACTCTACTAGAGCCTAGGGCAGTGGCCCCAGGTGTTACAAATGGTATCAGAGCCATAACCCCTCCAGTAGGTGGGGCCCACATGGGCATGTGGCACGCCAGTCTTGAGTCGTGCAGTCCAGGCATGTCGGAAAGGGTTGTTCATGCTTGGCGTAGCCACCGTTGCATTGGTATTCCGTGATCGGGAGTTGGGTGTCCATGGGTCATTCTGGGTCTACACTGAAATGGGGAAATAGTATGAGGCCATATAGTTGAGCCTTGACGAGGATATCAAGAGTCTAAGTGGGGGAGATTGTAACGTCCCATGATTTGAGGCCTTGGATAAAAAGATCTTATAAGGAATGATTGGACTACCCATATCACCAAGGTGCACCTCCTTTTCCGGGAGCCCATCACTAAAGAACTCCATAGTTAAGCGTGCTCAGCTTGGAGTAGTAATAGGATGGGTGACCAGTCGGGAAGTTGATCCTGGCTTGCTTAAAGCACCTAGTTAAGGCTAGTGGTGGTCTGTGGTGACAGTCGTCATTCCTGAAACTCTACTAGAGCCTAGGGCAGTGGGTCCAGATGTTACAAGTTGAATCTCCTTGGTTACAAAAGATTGTTTTATCTGAATGTGTAGTACATATATGTCAGATAAGATCTTGTATTTCATTTGATGATACCAATGTTTGCTTGACATATCAGTAAAGAGGGTGAAACCCTAAATGAATGAAAAGTTAGAAGTTTGCAAATAGATTCATGAATTCAACTAATGTGATTCTTATTGTTATAAATTCATTTATTTAAGGTTATTCTTGATGCATGCTATTTTAATGAATAGCTTGGAAACCCTAGTTGAATTCATACCAGGGTTTCATATGCATGACTGATTGAAATGAGTTATGTGATAATTCGAGTTTCTAGCTGAATATCATTTTATATGCATACACATTTTGATTTGTGATGCAAAAATCTCTAGCTGAGTTAATTGACATGAAATGCATAAGTTGTTATGGTAATTTAAGAAAATAGAAAAGGCATTTCCCTAGATAGGGATGTCGTTTATGCCATGCATGAATATGAGAAATGTTGAATGTAAATGTTTATATCATTACACATGATATCTGCTTGAACATATTAGAATTGTTCTATGTGCATGAGAAATGAGGAACCCTGAGAGAAGGGTAATCAATATGTTAAGCATCTAAGAAATGAGAAACCCTAAGATAAAGGTAACCAATATGTTATGCATTCAACTAAGTATTATCAATGAATTCGGTCCAATAGCTCAAGTAGTCATAAAACTACAATAGTAATAGTAGATGCCCTGAACACTATAGAACCCTCCCTGGAGGTCTATAGCAGGATGGGTGAAACAGTCTATGGACTATCAAATATAGTAAGAAGTAGCCCGGAACTGAGTATCTAACATCAACTGATTGGATATCGGTGGTACTTTAGTTTAGTATCATAGTACCCAACAATAACCACAGATCATGGTGGTACTATTTCAGTAGTAGGGGTATCCAATAATAATTGGAGATCCAGTGGTACCCACCAGTTGAAGTATACAGCCCTTGTGGACCTACTTCTTCTGGCAGTTACTTTGTTTTGTGTGTCAGCCCTAGTTGAACCGCATTATGTAGAGTTGAGGCTTTTTAGCCTAGAGGCACCCCTCCTGAGTACCCAGGACAAGGGGCCATAGTTTACGGACGTTGTTTAGCCGCCGCTAGGCCAGACATGGCAACCTTGTTGCAGACCGAGGTAGTTAGTAGTAGTCTTAAGGTCCCAGGTTTACCTTAAGACTTGTACGGTAAGTCACGCAGTAGTGGCTTTTGCTTGGATGGTACAATCCAAGTGAGTTCAAGGGTAAATTAAAAAAGAAAAGTTAATTGAGTTCAATTGAGTTCATATAAAGAGTACAGTAGTCATATCAGTCGGTTATGTTTAGTTAGCCAACATAGTTGTAGTCAGTTCAGTAGTCAGGTCAAGTTAAAGTTAATGAAAGATTACAAAGAGAATAATGAGAAAAAAAATTAGATATGTGTATATTAATACTGATGAATAATAAGATGAATGAGAGGTTAACCAAGTGTGTGCAGTTATTCAATTATTATTTGTATATTATTATTAGTTTTTCTATGATCAATAAATCATATTTATATATTGATTCACTCTTGTAGATATCTATAGTATCCTGCATATTTATGTATGTGAATGATCAGTCTCTTTAAAGCTTACTATTGTTATAATTTATATCGGTTGCTCAAAGGTATATCTGTAATTATATAAGTGTCTTATACTATTTCTTTGAAATACTCATTCACTGAGCGAGTAGGCCCACCCCTCTACTCACAATTGTTTTAGGGATAACTCGTAGACTGAACTTGTCATTGCATTAGCATAGATCTACCACAGGAGTTAAGTATGAGATTAGATAAGTCTAGTCGATCCCTATCACTCTAGGTCCTTGTATAGAGTTGAGAGAGAATTCTAAACGATGATTTGTATCTTTGTTTCATTAATGATAGAGTATATATCTGATAATCATGTTGTATGTACATGGAAGTGTGAGGAACAAAATGAATGTATGGATGTGTATCATTAATGTTGAGATCAAATTTGAGTAATCAAGGTTTAATTCCCTAGTAAAGTTTGTTTATGTGATTGAATGTGAAACGAAAAAAAGAGTTTGAGATAAAGGAAAAAATGAAAAAGTGGGGAGTGAACTTTGTATTAAGTATAATCCTCAAACTTATGCCCTAATCTCATGATTAGTAGTAATTGTGGGATGTGGGTGTAACATGAAGACTCATTGCAAAGTGGGTAAGTCCTTGGTAAGGTTGAGGACTCTTTGTATTGGATAGGTAAGTCCTTTGGTGGGTCATGTGTTGTAACTCTTATACGTGAATATATAGAGGAAAATACATTTAGAAATCCTAGAGGTTGACCTCTCTAGGTAGTGGACCAACATAGTCCTAGTTTGGAGTGTGGAACCACTCTACATAGATTGTCACTTGTTTCTTGCTCAATCTCTCTCTCCCTTGCTATGTATGTTTTAGTTGCACTCAAATTTCCTATTTAGCAACCTTATTTTGTGATTTAACTTGAAGGTCTAATGAATTTTATTTTAATGCATTCAGCTCTATTCACTCCCCCCCCCCTCTAGGTCATTCTATCACCCGTTCTAGGATCCAACAATTGGTATCAGAGTGGGTCTTCTCCAAGCATACTTCAACAAGTAGGAAAATATGGGTGAGTACCAAGGAGGGAGATACTTGATCAACCTTCCAATATTTGATGGGAGCAATTTTCTCTATTGGAAAAGAAGGCTACAATTCTACATCCAAGGATCAAGTCATGAGCTATAGTAAATGGTGGACCATCAACACAAGCTACCGGAGACAAATTAAGAAGAATGGGATGAAGCTACCATGAAGAAAGCCACCTTGAATGCAAGAGCAAGAAACATTCTCTATGCCACCATGAACCCCACCGAGTTCGATCGGAGACGGCCTATAGGTATGGAGAAAGATATGAATCACTTATGAGGGTACTCAACAAGTGAAGGAAAGCAAAGTCTACTTGCTCAAATGGCTGCTTGAGAACTTTAAGATGGGAAAGGAGGAGAAGATAGCCAACATGTACTCAAGACTCAACACAATTGTAAATAACCTTGCTGTCCTAGGTCATCCTACGAGTAAAGGAGAGATCAACTCTAAGATCCTCAGAACTCTACCTGAGAGATGGGAATCCAAGGTGACTTCCATTGAATAAGCAAGGTCTCTTTGTGATATTCCTACTGAAGAGCTCATTGGAAATCTACAAGCCCATGAAGTCACACTTGACAAGACAGAAGAAGTTGAGAGACAAGAGGGAAAAGTCTAAAGAGAATGGAGAAGACTAAAATCAAGGCTCAAATTGAAGTTATTGTGGGTCAAGCATCTCCATCCTATCAAGTTGAAGAAGATGTCATGTACTCCAAGGGTGGTAGACTCTACAAAGGCAAGACTTCCTCCTCAATCTGGTGCCTCAAGTGTGGAAAGAAGGGTCATTTCAAGATAGATTGTCTACAAGGAAAAAAGACCCATCATCACAAGAGAAGAGAAGAGAAGTACAAGAAGAAGGAGAAATGGCATTCAAGCTCGAGTGAATCCTCCAACTCAAGCTTAAGTGAAGAAGAATCAAGTGGAGGATCTAGATCAAGCTCTAGTGATGAAGGAGAATGCCATTTTTCTTTTATGGCATCAACAAGTGAAGACTCAAATGAGGTAAATCTAAACTATATAGATAAAGAACCTTTAATTGTTGTCATTAATTCTACTCTTTCCTCTCTTAAGTCTCCTAAAAAGAAAAGAGAAAAGCTTTCTACAATTGTTGATAGAATGTGTAGAATTAGATGATCTTGGACATGCTAATTCTTGCTTGCTTGATGATAAAAATGCTTGTCTTAGCCAAGTAGACTCTCTTAAACTTGAAAATGCTAGTTTGCTTGATAAGATTAGATTTCTAGAAGCTCAACCTCTTATGCCAAGTTCTAATGAAGAGCATACTTTAATTGTTGATTCTCTCATGCAAGATATTGATGTTCTTAAAACTGAAAATGAGGACAAAGATTTTTCTTTGCAAGGATTAGAATATGAAAATAGTTTCTATCTTTCTAGGATTGCTTTGCTTGAAAAAGAAAATGCTTCCTTTCTTTCTAAAATCAATGCTCTTTAATCTTGTTCTAGTTCTACTAGTAGAGATAATAACACTATGCTCTTCATATTGATAGAGATTCCTATTTGACCAAAGCTATTTGCCTAGAAAATGATCTTTTGCATGCTAGAGATAAAATGCATCATTTGTCTTCTACTATTACTTCTCTTATGCATGATAATCATAGTTTGAGATCTTCTTTGCAAAGATTCTTAGTTGTTAAAAAGAATCTTAATGATATCCTACACCAATACTACTAAAAAAATTGGTAGACAAGGTTTAGGGTATGATAGTAGCCAAAGGAACAACAAAGGCAAAGGACCTCCAATCTTCCATGACGAATCCTCTAGTTCCAAAGCTATGGCCACATGCAACTATTGCAATGATATTGGACATTATTCTACTTGTTTCCCGTTTAGGAACGCACCCAAGAGCACTAGGACTTGGGTTGCTAAGCTAACCCCTCCAGACCCAAAAATATGATTGGGGATCATTTCATCTTTCTTCTTGTAGGTACTTGTAAATGGGTTGACTTGAGCTATTGAGTTGCAAATTGACTTCTCAATCCACATGAAAGAAGAAAGGTGAGATGTGTAGAGGGTGACAACAAGTGGAAAAGAAATGGTAAGCACTAAGGTAATGTTTTTCTTGCTCATATCCAATCATAGTGTGTTTTGCCAAGTTAGTGTGCACTACGCATGTGGTTTTTGAGTAAAAAGTGGTATTTTGTGATTATATTCATAGTCTTGCTCAAAAACTATTTCTAATGCTTTCGTATTGCATTACTAACTTGCTTACACATATTTGGATATGGCTTATATCTTTAGCATGCCTCTAAATATGTTTTTATGAAATATATGTACTTTTTGAAAACAACTTTGTAGGTCGAGTTTGTCCTATTTGAAAATTGACTGATAGGCACTAATGGGTGTTGCCAACATATGTTGTCAGTCGAATTGCCATAACACAAAACTTGACCGATTGCGTTGTGAACAGAATACACAGTTGGCTTATTGAATGAGAATTTTCCTCTCAACTAGATTTTCTCAACCAACAGATTTATTCTTTGGCACTCCCTTGGTACCTTTTTATGCATATTTTCATACTTTAAATTTCATATCTTGCTTACAACTCTATCTTTCTAATTGCTATAATTTGGTATCCCACTAGTGGTGTTTCTATATCTTGCAAATACTTGTTTTGAGTTGTTTTTCATGATTTGACGATGATCTCTTTGGATCTTCTGGTTGTGTCTTAAAATGCTTCCGTTGTGATCTAACTTGCTACATCTATGTAGTTGTATATCTTGTTTTGATACAACTTTGAGGTTCTTAGTGGTAATCATCTTTTGGTAATGATGCATGCTTGATAGTGAGTTACATCCTTTCATGCTTCTAAAATTGCATATCTCTTTGTTTGGATATATCTCTACATCTACTCATAGCTTGATTTATCTTATGCATCTCTTAATATGATCTAGATCCTACTAGTAGTCCTAATTTGTGATATCATCTACTAGTAGTTCACATACATGTAGTTCTAACATTGCTTATCTTTTCATCAAGTGGTATTCTACTACATGCTATGCTTGTATCTTGTTTCATACTTTCTCAAGCTTGTTCCTTGAATTGCATATCTACTATCTTGAGTTGCTTACATATCTTGAGTTGCTTACATAGCATTGTGATGCAGGATATATAGAGAGCTACATTGTATGTAGAAACTGGAGCATCTTTGGATTTTATGCTGATTTTTCTCCAGTTTCAATTTTTGATGCAAGAATAGTGTTTTTATGTTGAAACGGCCTTCTGAGCAAGACTCATCGCTTTTCCATGAGCCCTGACACTTTTTGGGCGAATTCCATCATCTTGAGGGTCAAAACTGTGATTTATTGCTTTTCTACAGCACTTTATCTTACATTATGGGTTATTCAAGTGCATGCTTTAACTTGCTTTTCTTTCTATGCTTGGACAAGCCCCTAGTTGTGCTATTTTACTCTCCTTTATTATCTCCTTTCTTTTAACAAGTGATGTTTCTTATCCCTTCATAATCCCACTTTTTTAAAATGACAAAAGGGGAGAAGGCATGTCGTCTTTTAACGAAAGGCAGGAATGGCATGTGTTACATAAAGAGGAGAAGCATGACTCTATGTAAAGAGGAGAAGGTAAAGGGCAGAAGATATATATGTGTATAACATATATGAGTAGAATACGTAGTGTTCTATAAATGTTGTGAAAGCTAACCATGCAGGAGAAATAGCATCAATTGAGGGGGAGTATGAGAACTCCACTAGCATCAATTGAGGGGGAGCGTATGAACTCAATTGTATTGAAACCCCTAGGTTGCTCCAAAGATATGACTTTACTTGAATGCTTTCAATACATTTATGGAATGGTTTGTCATCTTCAAAAAGGAGGAGAATGTTGACTCTAGGTCTAAATTGACTAAACCATTGTTTTGATGATAACTAACCATTCCACTTATTTATGTCTAATGTCTCTACTTGAGTGATTTTAGATTAAGTATAGACACACTCCAATGCCCTAACTTGCGCATCTCAAATTGGATAAAAGATAAGTCAAAGTCTATACAAGTGCACATTTTTGGAATATGATGTGAATCCATTAGAATCATGTTGTAAATCACTTATAATGATTGTATGACTTGTACTTGAGCTTAGAAAAAATCAAGAGCACTTAAATAGGATATTTAAGCACTCAAAAGCCATTTTCTAAAAGTCACATTAGGTTGTTCATCGATCGTGTTGCAAACTTGACCGGTCCATATTGGATTTTGAAAATGACTTTTGATCGGTCGAGTTTCCATTTCACAGAACTCGACTGATCCCTCTGCAGACCAAAACTGATTTAAGTGGATCGGTCGAGTTACCCCAGGACAAACTCGGCCAATGGCTTAAATTGGTCTTGTCGCATAGTGGGATCGGTCGAGTTACCTTTATAGAAACTCGACCGATAGCACTATACGAAAAAGTGCATAAAAGTATTTCTAGCTATTGTGGAGTTGCAACAATTGAAAATATATATGTTGCAAGCCACAAAATGACTAGTTTTCATTCTTAAGTGTTCCCAAAGGCTAGGAGACATCCCCTACTATAAATAGGATCCCTTAGGCTTCATTCCAAGGTTGAGCATTCAATGTAAAACTCTACATGAGGTCCCTATTTTATAGTTGAGTGCTTCCTACAGCCTCCTCTCTCCCTAAGCTTAATCACTTGCATCAACCATTAGAGTGAGTAGGAGATTTGTAAGAGATCTAGTCCTACATGTATATCTTGTGAGGCTCTCACTTTCACCACCTCCCAATCTCTCTTTTCAACCATGAAGATGAAGGTTCTCTCTCTTGGCTAAGAGAGGTGAAGAAGAACAAGGGAAGGAGTCCCTTAGTGAAGATTAAGGTTGAAGTCTTGAAGCAAGAGTGGGTAAGACCTTGGTGAAGGCAGAAGACTCCTTGCTCAAGTGGGTAAGTCCTTGGTGAAAGCTTCTCCGAGTGAAGGTGCAGTCAAAGGCTGAAGATCCAAGAAGAGTGATTAATTCCTATAAGGATGAAGACTTGTGCAAAAGTGGGTAAGTCCTTGGAGAAGGTCGAAGACTCGTTTCAAAGTAGGTAAGTCCTTGGTAAGGTTGAAGACTCTTTGTATTGGATAGGTAATCCCTTTGGTGGGTCATGTGTTGTAACTCTTGTAAGTGAATATATAGAGGAAGACACACTTAGACATCCTAGAGATTGACCTCTCTAGGTAGTGGACTGACATACTCTTAGTTTGGAGTGTGGAACCACTATACATAGCTTGTCACTTGGTGCTTGTTCAATCTCTCTCTCCCTTGCTATGTATGTTTTAGTTGCATTCAAATTTCCTATTTAGCAACCTTATCTTTTGATTTTACTTGAAGGTCTAATGAATTTTGTTTAAGTGCATTCATCTCTATTCACCCCCCCCCTCTAGAACATTCAATCACCCATCCTAGGATCCAACACATTGTTCTCTAACATGTATCTATGTGCTTGGTTTGATATTTCCATATCATGACTAATGAGATTTAGTCATCAACCAACTCACACTCTGATCTTATGTGTTATTGCTATCTATCAACCTTCCACAATAACAACTGATCAGGGACATAATGAGAATATGTATATGTACTCTTAACATTTGTATGATCTCATCCACAAGGATAGTAACTTGACAACATACGTCATTGAGTAATATAATTATGTAGACATTCACTTTGTATCCTCATTATCTCATAACTGAGTGAAACAAATGAATTGGAAGTGTGCCTTTATTTAAGTTATTATTATTAACCAAATCCTTTTAGGTAATTATGCCATGTCAATCATCACATGATTGGCTCTACGAGCATACCTTATCAACACTATTACCTCTATGAAGAATGTGGACAAAATTCCTTGAATATATTTATTGCAATCATGATGGTGATAATTATTCTACATGTAATGATATATATCAAGTGATATATATATGTTATATTTGCATGAAATTACATACTACATTAATGTACATCATATAAAACATGAACATACCCACATATGCACCATTTATCTCTTGACGTAAGATTTGAAATTTCAAAATTAAATATGAATATATGCGACTATTTGTCTATCACATTTTGCAACTAGTAAAGGCCAGTGTGAGATGTTTTTTGAATTCGTCCATCCCAAAACATATAGTCTAAGTTGTAATTATGTAAACGTCATATTATTTAATTCATTTTAACTTTATTTCTTGTTAGGTATGTAGAAATGCATGTTTTAATCGATGAATTCAATATGACTATACTTGTTTGGATTAACCATAAGCCCTTGGTTCAATTTACATAGATACATATGAAAAAACTCTTTGCATGCCACTTGACATGAAATAGAACAAGTTTTAGATTTCACCTTTTTAAATTAATATATTTATATTGAATTATCTTCCATTGAATCTAAATGATTAGTTGCATGTGTAAGACATGAGCTCTTTATGTGAAAAAATGAAATGTTATCATTGATTGTATATTGCACATATGATGCATTCATATAAACATTATATCAGTGATCATATTACATGCTAGTCCCTGATTATTAGAGTTACCAAAGAATATCCATTTCTAGTGTGTGATAACCAAACAACGTTGAAACTACAAGATATTTATGATATGTCCATTATTTTAGTTTCAATGTGAGACAATAATTTGCATGACTAAATACTTTTCTGTTATCTAATACATACATGACACAAGTTGCTTAATTCAGATAAGTTTCTCATATATATTGTTATAAAAGCAATTCTTGAGTCATATATCTTAGTGTTGAATAAATTTCCTCATAAAATACAATATAAATATTAAGATAAACTGAATTTTATCTCTAGACATCCAAGTATTAAAATATATCAATTTGTATGACTCCATATGGGCCCAACTAATACAAAACGTCTAGTATGCTCATCAATATAAATCCTTCTAAAATATATAAATTATATGTATATTTTATAAGATTTTACAATGCCTTGGAAGTAAATTTCATGTAGATACTACATTTTGCATGTGATCATTCTATTTCTATTGTTCTAACTTATCCGTCACTTAAAACACTAAGGGGTCGTCTAAGAAAGATCATTCATAGTTTTTGTGGTTGATTGGTAAATTATCATCAAGATCAACTACTTTCTAGAGTTAAAGTTTTGTGTGAGTAGCTTCCATTCAAAACCTTTTCATATTAAAAACTTACCTGTTTTGGCTAAATTCAAAAGCTCATACTGCTTCATCATTCCAAAGCTCATGTGTAGACAAAGGCACCTAGACTACTTGTGTATCCTAGTTGTCATTTTAGTAAGACAACCATGCGCATATAATTTAACATGACGACATGGATATTAAACAACTCAATCTTCACGGCCCCTTAGTAACTTAGTTAAGAATAACATTAATAAGAAATGAGTCATTCATTAGAATAGATCTATGTAATGCCCTTGAGTCAACACACTTCATTCTTTTTTAATGAAAGGTTCTCATTAGAAATATTTAGATTTTCACATCATTGAAACTTTTGGGAGAAATTATCCTCTTGATTAAACTTAGTGCACCACTAAACACTAATTTTTCTTGGGAATTGATTCATGAGTAATCATTGGTCACATTTATTGTCCATATTTTCCTTACTCCCTAATCAAGTCTATGTTACTCTTTTCTCCCATATCGCTTCACTTTCGTTATGAGTGAAACTATAGGCATTTTAAGGTAAGGAAATGGCAACCTTCTAGTGTGTTCTTTTGTGGAAGAAGTCATCAAATGGTGATCCTCCCATACCAACAAAGAGCATAGGTGGTGCCCTCACACCCAGCACGGCCAAAGGAGGAACGTGGTGATCACACGTGTCCACGACAAGAAATGGATAAAGTGGTTTTCCCTCGTCTAGGACAACCAAAGGTTGTTTCTTTAGTTGGCTACAAGAAAGGAGGTGGGTGGTTTCACGTTGGCCACAAGCAAAAGAAATGGATTAATGCTTTCCCACTACCAAGATCAAATGAGATTGGTTTGTTATTTTCAAATAAGATTTTACAATTCTCTATTGTATTGCCTTTGATATTGAATAAAACTTATTTATCCAATCCTAGTAGTTGTAAATCCAACTAAGGGTCGGATTTGGAGTTTGTTTGTGAGGTCTAAATGGCTAGTATGTTCTAATGTGGTTGATAGTCCATCTTCTCTCCTTTTTATACATCTTTATTAAACAAGTTGCAGTTAACATCTTTATTCTTGTACTTTCTAATTTAAGAGAGTCTATTTAGCCTCCTTTTCTACTTTCAGTACTTACAGCCTAAACTCTATAAATTGACCCCCTAGTAGATAACAGAAAGAACTTTTGGGAGGAACCCTAGAATCACTAAAGCGAGAATGAGAAGCATACTACCTCTAATACTCAAGTCCAACATGTTTTTCCAGTGCCAAAATAGACGAACAATAAAGGTTTAAAAAAAACCAATATGGCACACTTTGATCAAAATAATTACATTTATAGCACTCTCTCAAAATATTTCCCAATCTAGCGCACTTTGAGTGGAACCTACTATTGACTCGAGGTCAATTAGGTCAATGTTGACTCACGTCTAAATTGACTAAACCCATGTTTTGATGATGACTAACCATTCCACATATTGGTGTCTAATGTCTCTACTTGAGTAATTTCATATTAGGTATAGACACACTCCAAATGCCCTAACTTGCGCATCTCAAATTGGAGAAAAGACAAGTCAAAGTCATGCAAGTGCACGTTTTTGTAATATGATGTATATCTATTAGAATCATGTTGTAAATCACTTGTAATGATTGTATGACTTGTAATTAAGCTTAGAAAAATATCAGGAGCACTTAGATCGAATATTAGAGCACTTTAAATGCATCTTTGAAAATCAATTACAGGCACTTGGTCGGTCCAGTTTCCCACCCTGAAACTCGACCGATCAACCTTGATCGATTTTCTGAAGATTGCATCGGTCGAGTTGTGCACTCACAGAACTCGACCGATTGGGTAGTAGGCCATTTCCAGTTGAATGGTCGGTCGAGTTTCCTCAGGACAAACTCGACCGATCCTTTGAACATCGGTTTGCCTCCTACTTGATCGGTCGAGTTACACCCATAGAAACTCAACCGATTGCATTGTACGGAAAAGTGCAGAAAAGTGTTTCTAGTCGTTGTGGAGTTGCAACAAGTGAAAATATATCTGTTGCAAGCCACAAAACGGCTAGTTTTTGTTCATAAGTGTTCCCAAAGGCTAAGAGGCATCCCCAGCTATAAATAAGACCCCTTGGGCTTCATTCCAAGGTTGAGCATTCATTGCAAACTCTTTGTGAGGTCCCTATTCTATAGTTGAGTGCTTCCTACAGCCTCCTCTCTCTCTAAGCTTAATCACTTGCTACATCTATTAGAGTGAGTAGGAGATTTGTAAGAGAGCTAGTTTCTAATTGTATATCTTGTGAGGCTCTCACTTCCACCACCTCCCCATCTCTCTTTTGCAATCATGAAGATGAAGGTTCTCTCTTTTGTCCAAGAGAGGTGAAGAAGAACAAGGGAAGGAGTCCCTTGGTGAACATCAAGGCCGAAGACTTGGAGCTAGAGTGGGTAAGCCCTTGGAGAAGGCAAAAGACTCAAGCTCAAGTAGGTAAGACCTTGGTGGAAGCTTCTCCGAGTGAAGGTGAAGTCAAAGGCGGAAGATCCAAGAAGAGTGGGTAATTCCTACAAGGCTGAAGACTTGTGCTAGAGTGGGTAAGTCCTTAGAGAAGGCTGAAGACTCTTGCAAAGTGGGTAAGTCCTTGGTAAGGTTGAAGACTGTTTGTATTGGATAGGTAAGTCCTTTGTTGATCATGTATTGTAAGTCTTATAAGTGTATATAAGAATGCAATTGTTGAAAGTCCTAGAGGTTGACCTCTCTAGACAAGTGGACTGACACACTTTTAGTTTGAAGTGTGGAACCACTCTAAATAGCTTGTCTAATTGGTGCATGTTCAATCTCTCTTATCCTTGCTATGCATGATTTAGTTGCACTCAAATTACCTATTTAGCAACCTTATCTTTTGATATATCTTGAAGGTTTGATGAGTTTTGTTTAAGTACTTTCAGCTCTATTCACCCTCCCCTCTAGAGCATCTAATCACCCATTTAGGATCCAACACCTACCACATATATTGGCATTTTTACGAGGCCGAAATCAAAATATGCCATCGCCTTTGGCAATTTCAAAAAAAAAAGTAATTAGAAAAATGTTGTCAAGTTTGAATAATTTTAAAGTGTCACACAATGTGGTATTTTTCAATTTTTTTATTAAAAATGCTAAAAGAAATTGTGCCCTCTGGCCAAGTTTTCATAAAATATCATTTTATGTGGTGTTTCAACACTAAGGTGTGTTATTTTGGATAATATTTCCAGTGATGCTATACAGGTAATTATTTTCAGCTAAAGTGTGCCAAATGGATTTTTTTTTCAACAATAAATGCTTGCAATAGATATTATGAAGTAAGCTTCATGCATTCATCAAAATAGTTCTTTTTAAAATGTAGAACTTTTTAAGTAAGACCAAATGCAGTTGTCAAAATGTGTGCTCCTCTATTGCTATCAACAACATGTTACTATCGGTGGTTTAACTTCTCAAGAATATTGTACAATGGAGACTTTACTAATTATAGTATCCCATTCTTTCAATGGTGGAATATAGTACTAGTGGCAAGTCTTCTAGTGATATATTAAAAAATCATGTATCAATTATATACTACAATAGCTAAATGCTAGTTTCTCAAAATTCATTGAACATGAATTTCATAAGTTGAATAATTACTTTTTGTTGTTCCAGTGATCAGTCAAAACAGGATTTTGACGGCCAGTATAATATTAAGATTAAAATTTTAAATTTTCATTATGACATAAAACCAAACATTATTTCTGTTTTTTTAGTCTGATTAAACAAACATAAAATTTGTACAGAAGGATTGAACAAAAAATCGAGGTCAGGAAACCAAACCCTTCGTCATAGCCTTCAACTACAAGGCCAGAAATGAGTTTGCTTGCATCATCGTATACAGAGTTCCATATCTGATAATTTTAAACCTCACTTACAAATCAGGCCAAAGTGTACTTTTATCAAAAACTGGAAAATGTACGGCAATCCCGTTTGCATTTTACTGCTTGCTAACATCGTCTCTAATATATCATTTAGCTAACCTGTCTTGTACAAGATTTTGACACTGCAACTGTTGCAGTGGAGAGACAATATCACATACAATTTTTCAATTCCGATTGGCAACTACAGACTTTACAACACTATGACACAGATATACTAGCGAGGAGCTAGGGACTTACTACTGCTAGTGGACTAGTGAAGCAGCAGGGAGGGAGTTTATGCCTTCTTGGGGGACTTGGTAGCCTTCTTGGGGGATTTGGGTGCCTTCTCCTCGGAATCGGATTTGGACTTCTTGGGGAGAAGCACCTGGTGGATGTTGGGAAGGACACCACCGTAGGGGATGGTGACGCCAGACAGCAGCTTTCCAAGCTCCTCGTCGTTCCTCACAGCCAGGAGCACATGGCGGGGGGTGATTCTGTTCTTCTTGTTGTCCTTTGCCGCGTTTCCAGCAAGCTCGAGGACCTCAGCAGCAAGGTACTCGAGGACGGCGGCGACGTAGATGGGGGCGCCGGACCCAACACGCTGGGCGTAGCGGCCCTTCTTCAGGTACCTAGCGATCCTTCCGACGGGGAACTGGAGCCCGGCCTTTGCGGTCCTGGACACCGCCTTCTTCCTCGCGCCGCCCTTGCGCCCAGCAGCACCCTTGGCGGCCTTTCCACTCTCCATTTCTGCTTATCGGACGGTGGGTTTGGTGAGGGTTGATCGGGGAGGGCACTGATGCACCAGCTCTTGGTTGCGAATGCTTCGATGCCTCTGAAAGTACACGCCGCAATTTATTTATACGCGTAGGAGCGGTCTGGAGACGGACGGTACAGATTTTGTGTAGTTCTTTTGAACGGGCGTAATTGGAAGAAACTATTATCCGTGGGTTGTAGCCTGCAACCAATGAGAGCAGGCCTAACTGTTTCCCACTTTGAACTAGAAAAAAGGTAGCACGAATCTTCACATGCACATGCCGGGCGTTTCTCACCAGCCCCAGCTCCCTCCTTGATTATTAAGTTCGGATAAGCATCACACATGCAACTGAACTATATAATTCAACTGATACATACATTCAACTTGTATATGATCCATAAAATTTACATAAGTGCATATTTTCATGTCTGTGGGGCTCAGCTAAACTGAACTAGGATCCTAAGAATGCAAATGCATAGATTTAGACTTAACAATTATTTACGTAAAATATATATCTCACTAACAATTGTTAACAACAATTTTTTTTTAAATCTATCTTATATTAGTAAATACACATGTGCCCAGCACGTAAAACCTTATGCGTGAGACAATTGCATTTGATTATTATTAGCAATAAAATGACTAACAAAAGTTAGATATTGTATTCATTACATTACTACTGAACATAAGATTATATGTAATGTACTTAATAATAACATAGTTCATCCAACAATAAAAACATCATTTTTCTAATTTTATGAAGTTATCCAAAACTCAATTAAGTTTTGAAAAAGTAAAATATATTTGAATACATGTTTGTTGAATGAATATTTACATATATTTTTAGTTTATGAATTTTACTTGTTTCTTTCCGTAAATTGAATTGATTTTATTCAATTTTGAACGAGTTTATACTTATCCATTAGTATTTACATTGATCTGTGTTTTATATTATTTTTAAATTTTTAAGATGGTATGAATATTATAAATATAGGTGGAACAATAAAGATATTCTTATTGTAAATAGAGGTGCAAAGGAACAAATTAAAGTATAGCATTTTAGTACTTAGAGATAGAAGTTGAAGGTTATACCATTTTGAATTGTTAACTATATAATTTGACTTTTTTATGAGGCATATAAATATTATATGAATCGGTGTATAGTGGATCTTTACCCCAATAAAACCCATTTTAGCGCACTTCCTGAATATTAATGATTTTATGTTCCTTATTAAATGCTTGACTTCAGAAAGTGAGATGTGATGTATAGGAGAGGGTAACATAGAGTATATTATGTATGAATTAAGTATATATATTTATGATTGAATTTTAAGAATACCTAAAAAGTATTGGTCGACGAAATCCAAACATTAGACATAATCTATTAACATTTTTATTTATTATAAATGGTACTTTGAAGTGGTTAAAAGAAGAAATAAGTGATGGTAACTATTATAAGAAATGGAATAGTATTCTTATGGCGTAGAAATTTTAGGAATGTTGTCCAATGAAGAAAATGATGTCGACATGTAATTATCACTTGGTTACATTTTGTTTTTTATCTGCACTTGTTCCCTCATGTTTGGTATTATAAGAGAGGGAAAATAAGGCAAAAATATTTGGGGCAGTAGAAGATATCATATAGAGAAGCATAGCATGCCTACACTAAAGAATGGATGGACTATTAAAGATATTGAATATTCATAGTATAACTATTTCCAGTCTATAAGAAGAAAAAATAATTATTTTTAGAAATGGTAAAATCTATTTTAATTATGAAAGTTTATTATTGTGTTATATGGATACATCATTGATCATCACTTAAGCATAACTTATACCAAGCTTGAAAAATGAAAAACTCAAAAACCAACAACATTGTTACATAATGTGAAGTCCATTTCTTTCTCCTTTTCCAAATCACATGCGTTGTTTTTTTGTCAAAATAAGGATGCTGCAAGATAAACACTAATATGAAAGTGCATCGTGCTGAAGCTAATATAATAAATACATTACACAAGAAAATTTCATCTTTTTACAAAAATTTATCTTGTTATAAGTAAGCAACATTTGGTATTTACTGATGATGGCATAGTGTTTTTACTCGTTCACGTACAAGTGTATGATGTGGTATTGACTGGAACTAAACTTGAAGATATCATAATTGTAATATATTTTTCGTGTTTGTTACAATATGCGGTTTGTTTTACGGTATGTTTAAGCTTTTTTGTATAACTTCTTAATGTTGTGCAGATTAAATGAATATGATTCTAGAGTTGTGTAGTGACACGTCATATATCGATCTAATAGACCACATATGTATACAAAATTCAAGATATCGAAAAGGAAGTAAACTTAGCTGGAAGTTTTCATATGCATATAAATGAATGTATTGTTATGTTTATAATAAATTACACATAACTGCTTGTACCTATTGACACCGTAAATCAGTCATCTATCATTAATAATTGATGTTGGTTGTAAAGTTGATTGGACTTTCTTCTTTATAATGTAAAAAATAGAGGAAAACAAACAAATTGTTATCTCACGCCCAGTTTAATGTGACATGAAGAGGCATGATATGAAAGAGTGTGTGTTATTAAGGTTTCGATTGGTTTGGTGTAAGTCATAAGTTATGTGGAACTAGTTTTCTTGGGCGCTCAGATTCACTTTGATGTGGTCATGTTCCAGATCATATTTCAACCTATCTTCACCATACATTTGCACCAAAAACCACTCCTAAAAAAGTTGGGTTCAATTCTTCTATACCCAGAACACTGTCCCAAAAAATCCTAACCGTACGTTCTAGTTGCTGCTCCTTATCACCTAGCTACTTAATGTAAAAGGCACGATCAAGATGTGTCGATACGGAGAAGAGGAAAGACCCTGGGGATAGAAGATGTAAACTCAAAAAAACTAGTGGGACATGTTCATGGCAAGGATTAATTGAAACTTGTCCGCTACTTGGACTTCAGAACAATGAATAGTTTTTAAAACTTAAATTCTATCCACTTCCATGTGATTGGTTTGTTATAAATGTAAATCTAGTAATTATTATTACAATGTGTTGATTTTTATTGTGTAACATATAATAAGGACTGAACATGCATAAAGAAAAATATTATCTTTAGATAATCATAAAAAATTTAATTATATCAAACACAACAAGTGATAATGGTGCGGATGTTTCTCCTTTTAAAAGCATTTTAATGAGGTATTTTTATTTTACTTTGTATATACAAAGTATTGTAATAAAATTTATTTTTTATGAGTTTATAAATATAAATTTTGATTCTTAATTATTTAACACAGTACACAATATTAACTTTTAGAAAATTCTTCGTGCACAGTTATAGTTACTTATCATTTTTCACATCATATTACCTAAAACATGAAGAATAAGAATATATTATATAAATAATATTTTTTTGTCATAGTGTGATTACCTTTCTATGTATTTATATATTTTTTACTTTATAAATTGCATTGATAATGGTTGTTGTAGTACAAAATGTTTTACATAGTACAAGTATAGTGTATAGTATTTTTCATATTATGTTATAGTTTTGATATTAAACCATATCCAACCGCTAATATTACTAGTCAGAATTAGATTGCATGTGTCATCTATGAAGAATGAACAATATAATTATATAAGAACTATTGTGAGTTATTACAGAACTCATTTTTTTGTTCAATTTAAGAGGAAACTCAAGAATTGTATTTTGTATATAAATCTATAACTCATCGGAATTTATGAAACTCAAGTTCTCGCTCTTACTTTTAACTAATGATGAAAAAATACTTAAGCAACTTCATTTAATAAGTTTTTCAGACTAGTTACAAAAAAACAATTGAAGCCTAAGTAGACTATCTCACCTTATTAAGCACATTCAAGATTCTAACCTTTAGTATATAAAAATGAATCTTCCTTATTGCCACACAATAATAGACACCCTATGTTGTTGTTTCTTGTCATCATTATCCTAGGCACCATGTTCACATTGTTGGTGTTAAGCCTACTTTTGTTTGTGAAAATACTTGTGCAGTAGCAGTCTTTGTTCCTTATAGAACTGAATGTTTAATGAGATAGTGAAGGAAAAAAATTGACTATGTTCTTAAAGTTTGATGTAGGAATAGGATATTCTATTATATTTTAAAAATATAACTAAAAATGAAGTCCAACTGGAATGTATGCATGTAGCAATAATTTTCCAATCAAAATCTGGAAGTATCGAATAATCCAGTTCACATTCTTGTATTCAAATGCCACCAGAACATGAGCATCATGCATTGCAATTAATAAAAGTTAATCATTAGAACTCACCTCTGACTGATAACATACATTTATTTAGTAATAAAATATTACTTTTGAACACATCCATCATCCTCTTATTGATTAGAAGCAATTGAGTTGGATTTCTCATATGTATGTCGAGAAAAATGTATTGTGGTAACGAAAATTAGAAAATAAATTAAATATTTGTATTGTATGTAATAATCCATACACCAGATTAGCCATCAACCTTAAGAACCAAAACACATTAGATTGGAGTATGATTCACCTATGTCCTTTGCTGGTGGTTAGAAGACGTTAACAATGATGAAATTCATGATTGTATGATGACATCCTATACATGATTTGCTACGTGAGAGGAAGTTTGAAAGACCATACTTCTACATTACCATGACTAGTTGGCGTTGTTTAAAATATGAAGTGATGGGCTAGGAGACTAAATTGCAAGATAAAGTGAAAAATAAAGATAAGCATAAAGAGATCAAACACCTATGATGTTGGTTGAGAAGATGGCCAACAATTTGGAGCCAAATCTGGAGTCCTCATTTGCATCTACTTGATAAAGCTATAGACTCTCTACGTTCTTTTAGAAGCAGCAAAGTGCTAGGGCTCCATGTCTCTTTTAGAAAAAATGCTCTACTATTTTCCGTATAGATGCCATTATTGGGAGGAAGACAGTGTTGACGGTAGCCATTTGCTAGGTTGGCACTCCACTTTTCAAGTCGCACGGCCCAGTAACTGTAAGTATGGATTTTATAGTAGAATGAAATGAAGTTGAAATGGGTCCTGTCTAACAACAAGTCACTGGATGAGTAGAGTAGTTAGTTAAGAAGGTGTGGTTAGGTTACATATAACACGGCTTTCTATGAACCTGTTCCATAATTTGTTGCATAGAGCAGTTTGGTCGAATCGTGGGGATATTATTTTTCAAAATAAAAGAGCGTAAAATGTGTAAAAATTTCTCAAAGCAAGGAAAGTAAGGGGATTGCATCATTTAAAAGTTACAATTTGATTGGCTAGAATATTTTTAGAAGAACAGAATTGGAAAAGTTGTATTTAGAAGACAAACTTACTTTATTATAGTAGTATAGATCATATTGATTTTATTTTATTTATTCAAAATTATGCAAGTGTATAGGTTTCAATGTCTTTTATTTATTATGTTAATGTTGGATGGCCATAATCTGACCCAGAACATGTAGAGCTAATGCACAGAAAGTATGGGTCAAAAATACTAGGCGTAGGACTCACCCACTACATGTCTAACAATAGGGGTTTATTTTGGCATGTCAAAATTCAATATGAAACTATGTCCTCATCCCTAGCACCGTCCTTGTAACCCCCCTCCACCTCTACTCATTTCTTTTCTTCCTTTTTCACTGCCCTCTATTCATGTTATTTTTAATGCCAGTCAGCCACCGTCGTGGCGGTGATTTTACACGACTATGAGACAAGCATTTTTGGAGATCAAACAGCAGCAATTTCCATGTAAGAAATTGGAGACATGAGAGGAGCACTCTTCTTCTCTTCTAGATGGGAGTGGTTTTCTACGACAGCAAGATTGTTTTTAAGAGTATTTGTACTTACAAATCTGACAAGAGTTGGGCTCACATTTTTTTCTTCCCTTGCTCTTATCCCTTGTTATTTCAGTTATGTATATTGAAACATTGCTTAATTCCTTCTACTATATTTCCCTACCATGAATGGGTATAAACCATGTTGAAGGGCTATGAAATTAGCATCCTACTCACTTGAACCTATGTGAACAAATTTGGGTATGAATACATGATATGTAAGTGTTCATTTTTTTAACTTTATCATCTTGTTGTAAATTTGTTGTAATTCATTGGTTTAGTAGTAATGTAATCATTTGATTTATTTATTTTTTATATGAAAGGAAAATATATAATTACACCTTGATATAGTGATGTAGGTAGTTTTAATCACAAGAGTAGAATAATTTCCAATAAGGTATTTGTTTGTTATTATATTTTTATTTTCAAATCTTTAAATGTGAGAACTAGATGGATTTAGGAGAGAGTATAGTAGTAGGATCTGATAGGATCTAATGCATTTATTTTGACCTTTTAATAAGAGAAAACATCTACAACCTTAGTTTCACAAAGAATGATGGAGAGGAGAATCTAGTGACTTTTTTAGCATTCCAAACTATGATCATAACTTAGTTAATCATGATCTCTTAGTTTGCTTGGTAATTTATTTAATCAATCAACGTCATTTATTTTTGTTTAATCACTTGAAATCATGTTGTGTTTAAACATGTATTCATGTTGTCTTCCTATGAAGATGACCTAAAATCATACCTCTTTGTGATTATCGTGAATGACATTGTTTTGCTCTATTCTTGATTTAATTGTATACAAACATGGTTTTCATTAAAATTGTGTCATGCTTAAACTTACATTTAAATGTCTATTAGAAGTGACCCTTAATCCACTAAACCAAGATTAGGAAACCTAAATTCTATAACACTAAAGACATGTGGACTAATCCAACGTGAGCCTCTCAAAAAGGAAGTCACAAGCACATATCTTCTTCACCTCCTCTCCTTCCACAACAAAAGGAAAATTGTGTCCCCGATCATCTCCAACAACATCTGAACAAGTAACATTCAATAAAATATGATGAAACAAATTAGATACTATAATATTGATAACATTCTTGCTATGAATGTGAAGTTTTTATTAGATCAATTGTCTAAATGTTTGGTCTTATGTAATTCTATATTTCATATAACAACGACATGTTTATATCCCAATTACGAATGGAGTTTTCTTGTTTGGGTCAATCTACCTCCTTGATATCACCAGGTGCGCAACACTATGATAAATGGGTGTGTATGGGCACCTAACACTTTCCTTGTACATAAAAGGTTGTGTTACAAAATTCCTTGAATTTGGCGATCATGCTTTGTTTCTATATTTGGGGTTTTCGAATATGGTGTTCTATCTTATTAATGTAAACTTCGATATGACTTCTATTTATAACTTTACCTTGTAGTCACCTTTTGTTTCACATTTTCACTTTTACAAAAAAAATGGTTCTTTTAATGGGGATGGAGACCACATGTCATGTGGCCTTTCGTAGGAAGGGGAATTTGAAGTTGATTGAGCTTATCTGTGTTGAGTTTTAAATAACAAAAATATGCATTTGCTATGTTTGGCACAATTCGGTCCTATATGTACGTTGGATTTTATTTGATTTGATTTATTACAAAAAGAATTATCTTGTTTTCTTTTGTTTAAAGGGCATCTTAAAATTTGTCCTTTGGAGCATCTTATAATTTGCCCTTTGGAGTCCCAAAACGATGCACAATATATTATCACTTAATAGCTTTTAAAAAACAGTTGTCTTAAGCTGCACAAACTTTGTTTGTTTTGGAATATTCTTCTATCCATTTTCTTATCGAGGTTTATTTATTGGTGTAAGTTTTCACGGTTTTGTTTGAGTGTACCTGCGAATTATTCACATTGGAACGTTTACCCTAATTAGTGTTTGAAGAAAAAAATTAGTTGGATGTTTTTTCTTTTGCTACATTCATTTATAAAAATTGACTTAAGTGAGTCAATTTCAGACTTATTTGAGAATAACCCAAAGTTGACGTTCGTAAAATGATATTATATTTACTATTGTCCTCCTGTTGGTACTAGGAGATAACACTCGGAGTGATTAAATCTGAGGAAATATCACGGGTGAAGTCGAGCATAAAAAGTGGATTTTATTTTTCACGGTTGACCATTGTGACTAGCTCCACTCTCGTATTCTTCTAAAGTTCAACTCCTTGTTCATTAATTTCAATAAGTGTGCACAGTAACTTCAAAATCAAATGTTTACAACAGTCTACACTTGGCTTGTTCTGTGTCCTACGTTGGGTGTTATGCGGTAAAGAGAAGTGAGATTTAAAATATGCAGAAAGATGAATTATGACTTGGAACAAAGGATTCAAAAGATCGGCACATGAAACTGACTCTTAAGTTGATTGATGTAGCTATTGAGGGCTTAACTCCAGTTAAAGATAAACAATAACTCGTTTGAGTCATCATGCTAGCAACCTTACAATGGATTCAGTAACCATAGTTGGGCACGCTTATTTGAAGAGCATCTTAATCGTTGGTCATTTAGCCAACAAGTCATGTGAAGGAGAGTTGATCAGTTTTTATATTTTAAACCATTACACAGATTACTATATCATGCATCTTCACGTAACCTCTTTAAAATGTTATTCTACTGGAGGAACTTCGTGTATGGCTAGAACCACTTTTAAATTTAACACATTTGTAATTGTTGGAAATTCTCTCTGGCAAGTGGGTGCTGATAGACGAGATAATTTCAATAGCATAGTCCATTCGTGAACAGATGCTCCGGGGTTGAATGTTATTGGTTGCCATTCAGAACTTAACAGCGAATTTATAATCATTTCAGCTCCTAGTGGAAAATTTTACAAGACAACGTGCATCGTTCTCCTAATTGAACGTAGAAAACAATGATCTGTTTGTACATGTTTGTTTCTAAATAAATTTATCCAACAACCAAACTGGTCTCCTATCACGTAGGCTTCCAACTAAAGAGCTATTGCACAACATTTTGCACAATTGACAAATCATATGTAATCATAAATTCACTTTCCACAATTTTGATTAGCAGCTAACGAATTTGCTAAGAATCTATTACATCAGAGTGCCACGGACACTAGCGAGATGCTAGCATCTCTATTCCGGATACGAAACTAGACAGAGGGCGGAGTAGTCGGAAGGGGCTTATGCTTTCTTCGGGGACTTGGCAGTCTTCTTTGGGGATTTGGGTGCCTTCTCCTCGTCAGACTTGGCTGACTTCTTTGGGAGGAGCACCTGGTGGATGTTGGGAAGGACACCACCATACGGGATAGTGACACCAGACAGCAGCTTTCCGAGCTCGTCGTCATTCCTCACGGCCAGGAGTACGTGGCGGGGGACGATTCTGTTCTTCTTGTTGTCCCGTGCAGCGTTTCCTGCGAGCTCGAGGACCTGCAGACAGGAGAAGAGAGGATCAGAAAAAGGCTTAGAGACGAGGTGCGCAAGAGTGGAAAAACCTAGAAAGGGGCTAAGCTGTCTGGCAAGTGGCAACGGAGTGGATACCTCAGCTGCAAGGTACTCAAGGACGGCGGCGACGTAGATGGGGGCGCCGGAGCCGACACGCTGGGCGTAGCGACCCTTCTTCAGGTACCTGGCAATCCTTCCGACGGGGAACTGGAGCCCGGCCTTGGTGGTCCTCGACACCGCCTTCTTCCTCGCGCCGCCTTTGCGTCCAGCGGCACCCTTGGCAGTCTTTCCGCCTTCCATTTCTGCTGATCTGACGGGGGAGTGGTGGACTCTGGTGAGGAGGTTTGGGTATTGGGAAGATGCCGAAGATCTATAAAGCAAATGCTCGGATGCCTATTTCCCTCCCTGTCGGGGATCTTTTATATGCATTCGGCGATCCGTGGGAGCGAAGTGGAGGCTGACGGCTAGGATCTCGGGAAACTGTTGTGAATGGATGAGATTGATGAGTATACCGATCCGCGGATTGTGGCCTGCAGCCAATGAGGCGCGAGATAGTTTCGTTGCCCCACTTCCCTCGTCTTTGAATTTGCGCTGGGCGGGCAGAAAGCGCGATCATGTTTTCGGGAACCAGCCGCATATTAACAAAATCCCGTGTGGTTAGGGATACCGGATAAGCAGTTGGATGGACCGGTTTGTGATCAGATTGATTTTTTAAATTAAAAGGCTTGATCAGATTCATTCCCGGCCTGTATTAGTTTGACTAAGAAACGATCAACGTAATTCATATAGGCTCTAATTTTAATCAAAGTGCTCTAATGAAGTAATAAAGTGTAAAATATATTTTGAAGTAATAGAGTGCAACATATATTTTGAAGACCCTATGTAACAGATGACATGTTATATAACTATAATGAACAATACATTTATTTTAACATACTAACGTGTTTCATGCCTTGTTAACATACCTTATTCAAATCACGATTCTAATAATGCCTAAAATGAGATCGTACATAAACAAATCAGTAGGAGTGGCAGAAAGTACATTGACATGCATAAAAGGGGAATAATTTATCAGTGGAGAACTCAATTGTGCTCATTTGAACTGTAATAACAATTATTATCTAGAAAGGAAATTTCAATAAAATAGGATACGGTTAGACATAAACATTAAAGAAAGATGTCATGACAAGATAATTATGTAACATACACAATCTAGCATCATTTAATCCTAAAATGACGAAGGACCTCATAAAAGGTATCAAAATAGGAATCTAATGTTATAAACATAATATACATGCTAAACTAGCTAAGAGGTCAAGTTTAACTTGTTTTTTAATTAAAGTTGGGAGATGGTTAGATTCGTCTTGCTCTCCCCCTATAGGCACCATAACACCAAAATGTGTCACGACTGGATGCCTCAATCATGAGGGTCACCACATACATGATACAACTCAACACAACAAAACTAAACTACACTTGTATCCCCCCTCCCCAAAAAATACCATGTACTTTGTACATCCGGCTCATACTACACATATATCCATCTATGTCTGCTATAAGGTAGTTGTCACCTATGTAATGCTATTGAACCTTAGACTCTCACTAGTAAGTGCATCAAGTTATGGAACACGACCAAGTCATCAAGAACGTATCCCACTAGACCAAGCTCCCTCAAGAGCTAGTTAACCACCATGTGTAAAAGAAAACCTAGAATACCCCAATCCTCCAAAATGCTCTTAACCTCCCTATACACATGAGCTATCCTCCATGGTAGATTCACCTTTCCCCAAAAGAGTTCCACCGATAAAGGGTCATCTATTTCAAAACATAAAATTTCCTATTCACATTACCAAGTACCTTCAGTGCTACCACCATGGTCATGGCCTCCCGCCTCTACATGGGACGCGGTGGTAAGCCAATATCTCATCGCCAAAACCATGTTCCCCCTTCTTTGTCTCACCACATGATCATCCACCTTCTCTTTTCCCCTCCAGCCACCATCGACGCCCCCTACAACCAAATTCAACTTCAAGTAATTCAAGTCTAGGGGCCTCCATCTCAGAAACCTCACTTCCTTAAGCAAGAAGTGAGGTTCCCAAACACCAAACCAAATAAGGATATCCTCCATCCTACCATCCATGACCCTCTTAAACACCAAGCTCCTACTAACTCCTTGAATGACCTCGATGTGATCCTTTCATAACACACCCACGCCCTATGTTTCCCACCAATATTGCTAACTACATCTTCCTCTCCAAAGCATCCAAACCACTAAGTTTTGTATTGTATCACAAAGCTATCCCCAAAAGGATAGGCAATCATCCACCCCAACAAAATTCCACCCTTTCTCTATCGTACATGTTTTTAGTATATATGCCCATAGAGCCATCCCAAGCGATTGCATGGAGTGATATATTAATTAATCAATTAATGTGATTATTTGGTTAATTAATGAATTCCAGAATATTCTAATTAATCCACGAGCATTTTAATTAATGCAGTGTTTCTGTTTACCGATGGGTTTAGGAAACCCTACTTCCCTTCGTCTCCTATTTAAAGGAGCTTGACGACCGATATCTATATAAGATATTGAGAGAGACTTTTTAGTTTACGCTCACGTACGTAAACCCTAGCTGTCACCGTCCTCAGGAGAGAAAGGAGAGCACCGTGATGCTAACACGCCGCCGCACAGAGACGACTCCTTCTCGCCGGCTTAGGAAGCATGACGTGGAGTTCCAATCCATCCGCGTGGACAAAGTAGAGACGCACACACTGAGACGTCTACGTTCAGAGGACATCTACAACCATCCATACGCGCTACGAGCAGCGTACATCACCACACGAAAGGAGCACCACCAGATCTTCCTGCGGCGCACTTAACGAATGGGAGAGAAGTTCCGTCCGTGTAGGCCAGCATCGTGGCACACCATCGTGCAGTGGGACATCGCCGGACTTGCTCCGCGATAAGGTATATCCCGCAAACACTCTTTCCGAATACTTTGTTGTCGACGAGATCATATTTTGAGTTGCGTGGAATTTTTGTTGCTTCCGCCACACATGTTTTCTTCACAAAACATAATAGTGGTATCAAAGCATCGTCGATCTACGGTGTATTTGGATTCGTTTCGATATGATTGAATCATTGTATACTATTTTATATGTTGCATACGATGTGAATTAAAACTTATAATGTGCAAAACTAAACCTAATTTTTACGCCGCAGGTTTCTATTTTTGACGTTTTGGATGGGGTCGACTATGGAAAATACTGATTTTCCTAAGTGCACGGAAGTAAAATTCTGTAGACCTTTCAGGGACTCTGCCCCTGAGATCCCGCGAGGGGCGGACGCATAGGGTTGTTGCCCCTGTGCACCCCGCATATTCTGCGTGGGAGTCAAAAAATTATTTAATAGGGAATGTCCCACATTAAAAGTACTGCAATTTTAATATGTATATACGTATATGTAGATATACCTATGATAACATACACGTCGCCATTAAAAATTTGTTTTATGTGGTGAATGCATGCACATTTATGGCCTAGTATCCCCTTTTGTGAATGTTGTGAATGAATGTGGATGTCAATCTTGTGGATATGTTTGTTTGTAAATGCTATGGATGTATAATGATTGCATATGGATCCTTTGTATAAAGTATTCAGCTTGCATGTCGAGCCTCATCTCTTATTTCAAAGTGTAATTAATTCTTTCCCTTTATATTTGTACTCACATGATGTAATAGAGATAGGATTAGTTTTAGTCTTTGTAAACTTGATGTAAGGAGGCCACTTGAAGATCCAACTCCAAGGAGCGTCCATGGAGAAGCACCATGAAGATCTAATTCCAAGAAGCAACCTGAAGATCCAACTCCAAGGAGCGTCCATGGAGAAGCAATAAGAAGATCCAATTCCAAGAAGCAACTTGAAGTTCCAACCTCATGAATCATGCATCAAGTTGTTCATTGTAATGCTGATCCTTACAGGATTATAGGTTGATTCATATATGTTGCATGAGATGCATAAGACTATAGGTGGACCGTAATCCTTTGTTGCTCCAAAGGATTACAATAGTATGGCCATAACCGATGTATGTGTGTTTGTGATTGCATGTCTATCGTTTGTGGTTGCGAATATAGTAGTATATGATATGTACTACAAGTATGTGGTGTTTGGATATGTATATGTATTAATAAAACCCCTCAATTAATAATATTAAGTTTTAGTTGCCTTTCATAAAGCAACACACATGAAAAACTTGATCGACTATGTGTGGGCACGCCTCCGCGTGGTACACTGTCTATCTCGTGGAAGTGTGATGGTGGGTGTGTGGGTCTGCCTCCACAGGGTGCATACTCATCGTGTTGGCTTATGGTTTGGACTTAACTAGGGAACCTTGATAGAATCAAGTACCTAGAGGCACATAGATGCATCATGGCAAGGAGTTGTGCATGATCATCTATCCAAGAATTGCATATGATGCAATTGGCAAAAGTTTCCTACCTCAGTATTTGGTCTTTGACGTCGACGTTGGCTGGGCATTGATCCAATTATTTTGGATCTTGGCTCACGAGAAGGTTGTATGTTGTAATCTTCCGAGTTGATAGTGAGGGCTATCAATTTGAATAAAATAGTGGGAGAATAATTAAATAAAGGCCTAATTAATCTTATTTATAAAATCTTTACAAGTCAAAATGTTTTGGACTAAATACAAATTTTTCTTTTGTAGCAATCAAATGGCAAACATCACTCACACTTTCTCGTTGCGATCGGTCCTTGAGAAGGACAAACTTACCGGAACCAACTTTTAAAACTGGTTTAGGATGCTAAGAATTGTTCTCACACATGAGCGTAAGCTCTATGTCCTTGAAACACCAGAGCCAGCGAAACCTGCCGCAAATGCGCCCAAGGCTAAAAAGGATGCTTACAAGAAGCACCTTGATGATGCCATGGATGTCAAGTGTCTGATGTTGTGCTCAATGAATTATGAGTTGCAAGAGCAGCATGAAAACATGAATGTCTTAGAGATGGTAACACATCTCAAGAACATGTATCAACATCAAGAAAGATAGGAGAGATATGATGTCTCTAAGGCTTTGTTTAGGAGCAAGATGAAAGAGGGAGACTCAGTTGGCACCCATATATTCACTTTGATTGGGTAAGTGGAAAGCCTATCCAATCTGGGATTTCCCCTAGGTCAAGAGTTGGCCACTGATGTGATTCTACAATCATTGCCTGAATCATATAGTCATTTTGTCATGAACTACAACATGAACAATCTTGACATGTCGTTGTCAGAATTGTTGGGCATGTTGGGGACAGCTGAAACACAGATGAAGAAAGACAAGCCCAAGTTTGTGATGATGATTAGCAAGACAAAGGGAAAGTCAAAAGGCAAAGGCAAGGCTAAGAAAGGTTCTAAAGTCGGGCAGAAGCCAAAGTCATCCGCGCTCAAAGCTAAAGGTGGGATCTCCAAAGAAGGCAAATGTCACCATTATCACCAGGCTGGACATTGGAAAAGAAACTGTCCTCTCTACCTGGAGGAACTGAGGAAGAAGAAGCAGGGAATAGAGATCTCCACTTCAGGTATATACATTATTGAGATAAACTTAAATACTTCTTCATCATGGGTACTGGATATCGTATGTGGATCTCACATATGTTCTAATATGCAGGATCTGATAAGAAGTAAGCCTTTACGAAAGGGCCAAGTTGAGTTGCGGGTCGCTAATGGAGCAAGAGTTGCTGCCACCACAGTTGGAGTTATTAGTTTATCTTTACTTGCGGGCCTTATAATAGAATTCGAGAATTACTATTATGTACCTACCATTAATAGAAATATTATTTTTGTATCTTGTATGGACAAGAGTGGATTTGAATTTCACATTAAGAATGGAATTATTTCTATTTCTAAAGATGAGATATTTTATGACAATGTCCCTATGTCTTATGGTATCTACTTGTTAGAACTTGAGACTAACATAGACAACATAAATACTAAAAGGTTAAAACCTGACAACTCAAATAAAACATACTTATGGCATTGTCATCTTGGGCACATAAATGAGAAGCGCATATCTAGACTCCATAAGGATGGTTATCTAGACTCTTTTGATTTTGAATCATTAGAGACATGTGAGGCATGTTTATTAGGGAAGATGACCAAGACTCCTTTCACTAGACACAGTGAGAGAGCCAGTGATTTGCTAGGGCTCGTACATACTGATGGATGTGGACCTTTTAGATCAAATGCTAGAGGAGGCTATCAATACTTCATTGCCTTCATTGATGACCTCAGTAGGTATGGCTATGTATATCTTATGAAACACAAGTCAGAAACTCTTGAAATGTTCAAGACTTTCATGAATGAAGTAGAGAAGCAACTTGATAAGAGTATTAAAGCACTTCGTTAAGATCGTGGTGGTGAATACTTAAGCCAAGAGTTTGAGGACCTTCTGAGAGACCATGGTATTGTATCACAATGGACTCCACCTGGTACACCACAACATAATGGTGTGTCAGAAAGAAGAAATTGTACATTATTAAACATGGTCCGATCAATGATGAGTTCAGCCAAACTTCCAATTCCATTCTGGAGATGTGCTCTTGAAACTACAGCGTTTACACTTAACTGTGTACCTTCCAAATTGGTTCAAAAGACACCATATGAGATATGGAATGGGAATCGTCCCAATTTTTCTATGTCAAATATTTGGGGATGTGAAGATTATGTTAGGAAACAATTTCTTGAAAATCTTTGACCCAAATCGGAAAAGTGCTATTTTGTTGGATACCCCAAGGAAACTCGAGGATACTACTTCTACACACCAACTAACAACAAAGTGTTTGTTGCTAGGACTGCTGTATTTCTTTAAAAGGAATTTATTTCCAAAGGAATTAGTGGGAGGAATGTAGAGCTCTAAGAAGTTCGAGACCAACAAGAAAGCAGAGAACCTGAGGAGGTACATAAGGAACATGAAGACTCACAAATTGTTGTGGAATTTCAAGTTTCAAATGTAACACAGGAACCTCGTAGGTCTAGTAGGACACGACTTGAGCCTGAGAGATTTGGATTTCTTGTGACTCAAGACAGTGATGAATTGGGCATATCAGATGAGCCAACTTCCTATCTAGAAGCTGCTAAGGGACCAGAATCTAAGAAATGGCTCGAAGCCATGAGATCTGAGATGGAATCCATGTACACCAACAAGGTATGGACCTTGGTGGATCCACCTAAAGGGGTAAAACCCATAGAGTGCAAGTGGGTCTTTAAGAAGAAGACTGACATGAATGGAAATGTTCAAACCTATAAAGGTATATTGGTTGTGAAAGGATTCCGTCAAATTCAATGTGTTGATTATGACGAGACCTTCTCACCAGTTGCCATGGTTAAATCCATCAGGACCATGTTTGCCATTGCAGCTTATCATGACTATGAGATTTGGCAGATGGATGTTAAAACAACATTCCTCAATGGGAATTTTCTTGAGGATGTGTACATGACACAACCTGAGGGTTTTATCGATCCAAAGGAAGCCAATAAAGTCTGTAAGCTACAAAGGAAAAATCTATGGATTGAAGCAAGCATCTCGGAGCTGGAATCTACATTTTGACGAAGTAGTCAAAAAGTTTGGTTTTAGTCAAAATGAAGATGAACCTTGTGTTTACAAAAGGGTTAGTGGGAGCACAATCGTATTTCTCATATTGTATGTGAATGACATACTATTGATGGGAAATGACATCCCTACTCTTCAGACAGTAAAAGGTTGGCTAGGGAAGACCTTCTATATGAAGGATTTAGGCGAAGCATCCTATATACTAGGGATCAAGATCTATAAAGATAGATCTAGAAGGCTTCTAGGCCTAAGCCAGAGCACATACATTGACAAGGTGCTAAAGAGGTTTAGCATGGAGGGTTCTAAGAGAGGTAACTTGCCCATGTCAAATGGGGTTACGATCTCTAAAGCCCAATGTCCTAGTTCATGTGATGAATGAGCACGCATGAGTAAGATTCCATATGCATCAGCAATTAGATCTATCATGTATGCGATGTTATGTACTCGTCCTAATGTGTCGTATGCTTTGAGCATGACGAGCTGGTATCAGTCAGATCCAGATGAATGTCACTAAACAATCGTAAAGAATATCCTAAAGTACTTGAGAAGGACTAAGGATCAATTCTTGGTATACGCTGTTGAGTAAGAGCTCATGGTAAAGGGTTACACCGATGCTAGCTTCCAAACTGACAAAGATGACTACAGATTGCAATCTGGATTTGTGTTTTTCCTAAACAACGGAGCTGTGAGCTGGAAGAGTTCCAAGTAAGAGAGAATTGTAGATTCTATAACAGAGGCCGAATATATTGCCGCATCTAATGTTGTAAAGGAAGTTGTGTGGATCAAAAAGTTCATTTCTGAACTTGGAGTCGTTCCAAGCACTAGTGATGCAATTGAGTTGTTTTGTGACAACAACGGAGCAATTGCACAGGCTAAAGAACCAAGATTGCACCAACGTTCCAAACATATTCTACGGCAGTTCCATCTCATATGAGAGATCGTACAATGAGGAGATGTGAAGATTTGCAGAGTACCTATAGAAAGCAATGTGGCTGACCTACTCACAAAAGCACTTTTAAAGCAGAAACATCACAGATATGTTCGATCACTTAGATTGAAATTCATGAGTGATTGAGTATAAGTGCAAGTGGGAATCTTTTGGTATGTATGCCCATAGAGACTGTCATTTGATGATTATAATGGGATACTATGTAAACTATTTATAATACTACATTGATCATATTAATAAAGGCAAGTTTCCAATCTATATGTTTGTGTTTTATATTGTGAGATGACCATAAAACTTATAGATGTCTATAGAATAATATACTCAATGACATATGTCTTCGGGTTGATGACCTGAACAGTGAGATCATATGTATGCTAAGAGTATGTATTCTTGTTTTGCCCCTAATCAGTTGTTATTGTGGAAATCTCCATAGACATCAATAACACATATGATTAGAATGTATGTTGGTTGATGGAAGAATCTCATTATCCATGATATGGAGATATCAAACCAAATACATAGATACTTGTTAGAACATAGTGTATCGGATAGACCCACCTTGAGAGTGACACATGGATACCATGATTGGTAGTTAGAGTCACATCTCATAATGATGATGGTGATTGTGGTTCTTAGACCTGAAGTCACTACACTTATCGCATGTCATTCAGTGTACTTTGACATCATCCACCGTGGTCCTGAATAAGGATTGCCATAAAGATGGTGCTTGGGTGCACTGTGACACATGGGGATGACTGTGAGTGATGTAGATGGAATTTGTCCTTCCTACAGGAGTTTGCTATTCTGGCCACTTGATAAGCGAGACTGAGAAATGCATGGCCATGCTGATGTGAGTCAATATGTGATATTGAGCTTACATATATCTCAGACAGTCTACTCTAGTTCAAGGAACATGGATTGAATGTTGAAGAGGATAAAAATTCCATGACTCGAGTTCAATCCAGATATCAGCAACAAAGGAACTATACAATCACTATAACACCAGTCATGAATGATAGGTTAAGTTGTTCTCCAACTTCTCCAATTAATTGGGTGGCAATGAAGTCTTGCTAGATACCAATCATTGCTTGTGAAATCATAATATTATTATGGATATCACTGCCAACGTAATTTGGAGCCTACCGGGTCACACGCATAGGATGTGTTGGAATAGGAGTATAATTGTGGATTTGATTGGAATTGCTCCGAGTCACATTGATTATTAAAATGTTTATGTAATAAATTAGAATAATATTGGAGTGACTGGCTCTAAGTGCAAGTGGGAGTCTGTTGGTATATATGCCCATAGAACCATCCCAAACAGTTGCATGGAGTCAGATATTAATTTATCAATTAATGTGATTATTTGGTTAATTAATGAATTCCAGAATATTCTAATTAATCCACGATCATTTTAATTAATGCAATGTTTCTGTTTACCGATGGGTTTAGGAAACCCTACTTCCCTTTGTGTGGCATACAACTCATAAAAACATAATTAACTAATGCAGAAGCATTCACTAAGCAGCGGATTACCGAAAACACTAAAAATTAAAACCTTTTTATCAAGAGATCCATCAAAGGAAAACTTTCTCACATAGAACCAAAGTAACACATTTACATTCTGGTTTAAAGGTACATGTCTTGTATCATCTCTTTCTGAAAATTACAAGCTTTAACTGCTCTTGTTAAACTAAACACAAGCAGTGTAAAATCTCGAGGCACTGAGCCAAAATCTCAAAAGCACTAACTACTACTCTGAGGACCTGAGAGTACAGAGACGACACATAGGACTCTATATACATCCATACAAGGCATAACAACCAGTGTCTCCACCTGAGACTTCACTGTTGTTCCTGCTACTGCTGTTGTCTTTCACCTATTGAAGAATTCCTGCTTCCTCGTCTGCATCCACCTAAAAAATGTAGTTCTCGCAGGGGTGAGACAATTGTAAATTGCCCCAGCGAGAGATATAACTCTCTGTCAGAAACATTATTATTGCATCTAAAGAAGATAAATATGAATAGAGGAATCATATTTGTTTGACATCAGTTAATTCAATGTCTAACAGATCAGAACATTATTCTTATCAAAAGCATTACAACTATAACTTGATAGAGCAATATTTTACTTATCCATTAAGGAATGTGTATAACATTTATTCACTATAGAATCATTACCACAACATTAACTCTCTTCAGGCTTAGATCATATATCTAATGCCTGACATCATCATTGTGGAGTCATGGCCTGTAGCCATACTCTTTTCACAAAGTATTGGGATCTTAATCCCTCAACTAATCAAGTACATTTCCACTTATTAACCAGTTCATCATCATGGTTATGAAATCTAGGTATTTGAACTCTTATCTCATCATAGAGCACTTGTTACCACTTATTAGGTAACTTCATACCTTCAGGTCATCTGACCAAGGACATTATAATTCTTGCTACACAAAGCATTGCACATATTTTACAAAGCTCATATCTCCTCTTATTACCCCTTAATAGGCAGCAAGGCATATTATGGCTTATGAAGCTCATAAAAAATCTTAATAATTAGATCATCATATGGCACACAGACTCGTTAATTATAGGTTACCTCTCACTAAGCAACAGAGCATATGAAGGCTTATAAGGCCTACAGAACATTTTCAATATACAGAACATCATAGCCCATACTTGGCTATGCTCATCATCTCAACATACCTGCATGAATAGTAATCATGATATAATTACATATCTGTACCATGCAATACAAGGGTTATCTTATTACATTCATAACCCATTAGTCTGTATTTGAGATTCACATAACATTTCTCTGTGTTAGGGTTTCACATAGCCTTACCCTGCATTAGGGTTTCACATAGCATTACTCTGCATTAGGGTTTCATATAGTATTACCCTGCATTAGGGTTTCATATAGTGTTACCATGTATTAGGGTTTTATATGAATAGCCATATATGTTCTCAAGATCATATTGTTAATGATCAAGTCTTGTTTCATTGCTTCACACAGCTAGGACTCAATATGGATAACATAAGTATTCAATCATACTTATTTATTCTTATCATTCATCATTAAATGAAGTATCAACACACAATATGAATTTCTCTCCCATAATTACCAGAATATGATTACATCATAGTTTATAGGTTTGGATTAACCTTTCCATAAGGCATGTTAGCCTACTTTCAACAGGGTGCATTACATCTCAATGTAACAATTGACATGACACATCTCATGTGTCACTCATCCAATTATATTGGACTTAAAGCACATCAAGTATATCAATATTGGGGTGTTGGATGTGATATCTATCATATCTTGATGTATCACTTCCCTCAACACCTTTATCTTACATGAGTTCATCCACTTAGCTTGTATTAGGGTATTTCCCATCCTAATACTTTATATACCAGATCATCACATTTATCATGTAATGTATTGGTCATTAGTCACTCACTTAGAATATACAACCATTGCCAATAATATGGACTCATCCCTGAGTTAGGAACTATTCTTATAAGGTTATCCATTATCAACCTTTCTAGGTGTTACATTTGTTAAAACATTAATCACTATTCCATTATTAGGAATAGGATTCTCCATATTTATAATTTGAGGATTCACATAGCATCTTCCATACATTTATGGAGTTCACATAGTATTGCTCTTCAATAGAGTTTTACATAATCATCCTTCTATATCAGGGTTTCACCTAGTATTATGTGAAATTAGGATTTCACAACACATCACCCAGTAATAGGTCTTCACATAGAATTAGTAGCTCTACCCTATATTAGGGTTTCATGCACCTTTACCCTATTTTAGGGATTAAGGTTAGGATGTACAATTCCCATCAAATTAGGACTTCTTACATTGTTACACTAAGTTAGGGTTACATCATCACCCTAAATTATGGTTTCACTGAGCTTTGCCCTAAATTAGGGTCAAGGTACATCAATCTTTTCCATTGAGGATTTCATGATCTCATTATTATGGATCAAATCCTGATTACATATTTATTCATATTGAGAGAGTTAGGGCTTATTATGTAAGCAATCATTTCTCTCATTCTTTCTCTATCTCTCATCCTCTTTAGGATGTTAACTACTTCCAAGATTGATCTAGGTCAGCCCTTTAATTAAATTCACACAGTTAGGGTTAACCTTCATAATCACCATTGGTTTACATCATTAATAATTAAGTATCTAATTGGCCTTTGATCATATTAGGTGTCCAAATGGTTTGACCAATTTGAACCTCAAAAGGTTTTAGTCACTTAGACATCAAGAGGTCTTGGTCACTTAGACCTCAAATGGTCTTGTCCAAGTAAGTGCAAATGGTTTGAAACTGTTTAGCAAAGTTGGTTCTTGAAACCGTTTGCTAAAGTTGAGACTTGAAACAGTTTGCTAAAGTTGAGACTTGAAACTGTATGAACTTGAGTCTCCAAACGGTTTGAGACCGTTTGGTGACTCAAACGGTCTTAAGACCGTTTGGTCCAAACTCTCTCAAAACTGAATGGACCAAAAAGGGTTTTCAACACTTAATCAATTCAAGGTTCCAATCCATGAATCAATTATCAATTGAACCACTAAGGTATTCATCAATTGAACCACTGAATCACCATTCAATTAGACCTTCAATTTAGGGTTTTGAAACCAATTGAAATAGGGTTGATAATCAAGAAACCTTCACTTAGGGTTTTGAAACTGAGGGACCATCAATGGTTGACATTGTGGAATCAATTCAATTAAAATCAATTAACCATCATCGTTATATGAAATGACCTGCCCTCAAACGGTCTTGAATGACCCCCAAACGGTCTTGAGGTCATTTGGATGATCTGCAAATGGTCTTGAGACCGTTTGCCCATTTCATCATCAAAATCCATGACATCCAATTAGGGTTTGGATCATTGGATTGATTATCAAATCAACAATTGATTGCATTTCAATTTGGTATCTTTGGATCTTCAAATACCCAAACATACTCAACCCTAGACCTCCAAACGGTCTTGAGACCGTTTGGGTGATTCCTAAATGGTTTTGAAACCGTTTGGGTCAATCAACCCAAAATATCAACTTAATCAATTGCAAAATCAGCACTTAGCCAATTAGGGTTTCTATTTGATAGTTTGTCCATAAGTTGAACTAATCAATTGAATCCATTGGATCATCATCCAACACATACTACGGTTCAGACCTCAAACGGTCAACCCTCACAAACGGTCAACACCCTCATGCGGTTTGGGACTCAAATCACCAAACGGTTTTGAAACTGTTTGGTCTCCAAACGGTTTGGTGAAACCGTTTGGACCAACAAGTTGAAACCATTTGCCTTGGATATTTGGAGAGGTGTGTGATCATGATGATGTCATCATCATCAAGCTCCAAACCCACGAAGTTTGCTGTGATTTCATGGTTATTGCATCAATCAACCAAAAATGAATTACGGAAATGAGGAAAGCATCAACAATTGATAAGAAATTGAATGCAATAACAATTTCAAGGGTTCAAGTTATAATAACAAAGACAACGGGCGTTCACGTAGCCGCTCCGCTCTGGAGAAAAAGGGGGTGATTTAGGGCTTCCCCTGCGGCACGACTAGCTTGGGGGAGGGGCTCCAGGCTGCTGGTGAGCGCTTGCCCTCTCCCAGCGGGCCTCTTCTCCTCTCATGGTCGCTCAAATCTAGTTCGTGGCGGCGTAGTCCAGATTCGGCTTCACTTCTCCTGGCTTCGGCGGTGGAGCTTCGTACCTCAGATCGAACTCCTCTTCGGAAGTGGAGCCTAGAGGCGGTGGTTTTGGCTGGGGCGTAGCCTCAGTGGCCTTCCGTGCTGTGTCCTCGGGCAGATTTGGCTATTTCCTCCGTCGAGCTGGTCCTAGCGGCTGGATTTCCTCCCCTTTTCCTCTGTGTGTTCTGTTTTCCTTTGCTGTTTTTGTTTTCTTAGCTGTTTGGTCGGGTGGTCTTTTTTGCTTCTAGTCTGACTAGAGCACGTTTTGTTAAGCGTCTCCTTGGTTCCTTCTTGGGCGGATGGTGGGATTGGGCACCCCTTGGTGCTCCAGGCAGAGGAGGAGGAAGCTGGGTTTTGGGCTTCGTGCGGGTCTTTCACCCCCTGTTTGCAGTGGTGGTTGGGAGTGGTGGTGGAGTTCCTGGCACTCTCTACTCCCCGCCCTTATATCCACATGAGCCATCCTTCCTCTGTATCTGCATCGCTGGGGTTTGGCCTCCGTCCCGGGTCTGCTGGTTGACAACCTTAGTGCATCGCTGGTATTTGTGTTTCTCGTCCTGTTTGGTGGGGCGTTGTGTCTGTGTTGTCAGTTTTGTGTCGTTGCTTTGGGGTCAAGCTCTCTATCTTGTAATCTTTCATTGTATTCATGATGGTAATCTCTGTCAGTGGCTTTGAATACTCCTCTCAAGATGTACTCATAGGTTCTGGTAGATTGACGAATTCCATCCGGGATAGCTGTTTGAGACAGCCACGACAAGAGGTGGACGGTGCAGAATCGTATCTATCACATTCCAATCTGAGCCTTGTGCTATGTCTTTCCACAAAAGGAGTTGTTGTTTGGTTACTTGATGAGAGATGTCTATCATGTAGATGTCGTATGGCTTACTTTTAATGATATTGAGCTATTTTAAAAAAAAGGTTCAAGTTATAAAACCGCCTCCAATTGAGCTCCAAAGCTTCAAGCTCACGTCAAAAATGGTAGATGCAACTCCTTTCACTATTCCAAGGGTCGTCCTCAAACTTTGAGTGAAAAGGAATGGTTAGAATTGAAGAGGGGATCGAGATATGAAGAATTCATACATTGATTTTTGATTTTCACCATGGATTCAAGGTGAAAGGAGGTCAAGAAGCTTACCAACTGGTTGGGGGTCGTCCTCCTGCTCCTCCAAAGCTTCTTGGTCGTTTTCCCAAGCAAGGGAAAATAAATGGAAACGAAAAAGCCCTTGGTTTGGCTTGTAAAGGGCACTTTTATAAGAAATTCCATGAGAGAGAAAATGCCTTATAAAAATTCATTTAATCCCAAAAATAGTGCCGCCTCTTCCTCCTCAACTCCTTGGATCTGAGGCTATCTTGTTTTCCTCTTATTCCTATCAATTATCCATGATTTAAAGGAAAGCAAATTAAGCACCTCAAATCATATTATACTAATATCCATATGTGAGTGGATATTTCTTTTTCTTATAAAATTGTGAGTGAGTTATCCACTCCCTTGGATATTTTCGTGGCCTAGCAAAGGCACAAAGGTGTTCACACTTGAAAAAATTCAACCATATCATTTTTGGTTGAAGGCAATTATTTTATTTATTTTTGCATTAAATGGAAATAAAGTTCCAATTATGCTTAAATCTTGATTATTTTAATATCAAGATTCTCTCTCCTCCAAAATGATTCTAATGAGGCGCCCCTCTCATTTTCTTGCCTCATAATGATGCCAAGATACATTAGGAACCTTATTGAATTGGTAATTTTCATATTGAACCATGGATTTTGGGTAAATTGCACATTACACCAAAACTAGGTTTTAATGTACAAACATTGCTTTATCAGCTCTTTCTTGGTACTCAGGCTATCACAAGCCATACCTCTGCATCATATTCATTCTCATGATGCTTCCACATATGAGGAACATATTATCATGTACAATTTGCAATTAACCCCTCAACTTGGGTAATTTGCACTTTAGTCCAAAACAAGTAAACTATTATTTCAATGTTGTTTAAAAAGGACTAAAATTGAAATATAAGTTCCTCTTGAGCCTTAATTACTTTCCACAAAATAAGATTAAGCATATAATTATCTTTCTTAGCCAAAACATCTAGGGTTAAGGCATAACCCAGGTCAGGGATGTTACAGTTTGTCTCCTATTTAAAGGAGCTTGACAGCCGATATCTATATAAGATATTGAGAGAGGCTTTTCAGTTTATGCTCACGTATGTAAACCCTAGCCGTCACCGTCCTCAGGAGAGAAAGGAGAGCACCGTGACGCTAACACGCCACCACACAGAGACGACTCCTTCCCGTCGGCTTAGGAAGCGTGACGTGGAGTTCCAGTCCATCTGCGTGGACGAAGTAGAGACACAGACGCTGAGACACCTACATTCAGAGGACATCTATGACCATCCGTACGTGCTATGAGCGGCATACATCACCGCACAAAAGGTGCACCGCCGGATCTTCCTGTGACGCACTTAACGAACGAGAGAGAAGCTTCGTCTGTGTAGGCCAGCATCGTTGCACACCATCGTGCAGCGGGACATTGCCGGACTTGCTCCACGATAAGGTATATCCCACAAACACTCTTTCCAAATATGTTGTTGTCGACGAGATCCTATTTTGGGTTGTGTGGAATTTTTGTTGCTTCCGTCGTGCATGTTTTCTCCACAAAACCCAACACATGCACCAAATGCCATTCTTCTCATGTAACACCTGGCCATTTATTAATCACAAATTCTATATGTGAAAGCATCAACTCACATATATAAATAAAACATGGGCAAGCATCACATGTCTGGCATACTAAGCATTCACATAACCAAAGTGTAACATACAAAGATCTGGCTACCTTGACTCTAGAAACCCTAATTTGTAATTAGGAGGTTATCATGCTTGCATCACTAGATTCAGACAAATGAGGTTAATTAGAATGTACCATAACACACACATGCAAGCTGTAATGAATATTTAATGCACATAATATGTGTAACCCACATTGGGGATGCATATGATCCTGACCATGTCATGGACCAATAAATCATATGGGTGACTTTCATGATATATTGGTGAAATTAGGTTCCATAACCATGCAACACACAATGATATACATAATTGGTACACAATTACCTAATCATTACTTGATATGTAAATCATTTCATCAATATGCAGTACGTTTCACCTTGTTCACTAACATACATCTAATGAGTCCAATACGGTTAACAAGTAATTTTATTTAGATAAATATGCATGAATGACCAATGTGGGATTAAATGTGCATAAGTGGTAACATGATATGAGTAAATATGAGAAATTGATCCATTTGGACAATAGTGCGACTATTTTAGATAAGATGACAATATATGGACTTATAATATAAATGGATATAGTTATTGTGCCATTATTTGTGTTAATGATGAATTTAATGGACTCAAGGAGAAATCAAGTAAAATACTATTTGTTTTCATGCAAAATGAGGAAAAGGAATTTTATAACTGAAATATTGAGGATAATGATAAATATAATAAAAATTATGAAGATAATTGACTTAAACCCTTAGAATGTACATTTTGGGGGCAAGGATTGGTAAAGGGATGCATTTGGATGTTGAAATACCCTAAGATAGAACAATACACCCTTAAGTGTATATAAATACCATCATGTGACTTAATATGTAGTTTGAGTTTATAAAGTGCATAATAAAGTTTACATGTTTCTTATATATGCATATTAAGGGTCTAATAGGGCTTAGAATGCAATTAGTAGATCTGAAGTGGTGAGTTATAAACAACTATCCCTAAAATCCTAAAAATATGTTGATAACCAATTTGTGGAGTGATCTTGGAAATATAAAATCATAAATAATAAATTTTAGTGCCTTAAATATTGGTAATAATGAGAAATCCTAAATATCTAGAAAATCCTAAAATACAATATCAAAATATGAATAAAAGTGCAAAATCAGATTCAGCATGGTCAGAATAGGTAGGATGTCACTTTTTGTTATTTTTGGATAATTTGTAATTGTTCTATTTAATGGAATATGATAATGCATTAATAACTAATGATAACATTAACAATACTAGGATTCTGATGATATATATATATATATATAGACACACACGTGACTTGAGCCATGAGACCACATGCATATTAAGAGTCGGGCAACATGCAGAACTGCTAGATCAGGGTCATCTTCAACCCCAGATCCAGAAGCCTACGACCCCGACGCAGTCTGACTACTGATTGTAGTCCTCTCACTCTCTACCTTATTATCCCTCACATCCATACACACTTCAACTTTTTACAACCTAGCGGGTGTAAAGGATTCCTTAATCCTCTAGAAACACTGAGTGATGGGGTTCTCACAAACACTGACATCCTCACCTTCTTTGTTGTCAAGAACCCTAGTCCTCTCGTGATGCTCCTATATAACTCTACTTTCCCCTCTACACAGGTCTCAATAGTTGACCCCAACACCGCCTAGTTCATCCATATTCTCATAGCCTACCCTGACACCTGGATGCTGTGGAAATGACTCTAGGGCAATGGAGGAGCGTGAACTCGTGACACTTAGAAGGCGGCCATGAACTCCTCGATGGAATCATGTGTGCCTTCCAACATCTTCCTTCGTCTCTGACTCGAGGTAACTTCATCTCCTCATGAGTTTCTTATTCGTTACATGAACATCTTTGAGTTCTCAAAATTCTCCAACGACGGTCTCATTTGCTTTGCCCTTGTGAACCTTGTTGTACGCTGACAGAGGTATTTTTGGGGGTCGGTGTGTTGTTATGACCCTCACCATCCTTTGAGGTTGGTTGTAGCACCCCAAGACTTCGGGTTTAGGGATGCGTTCTTTCCAGCAGGTCTGGTCTATTTACCCTGAAGGAGACATGATAGTCTATTGGTGAGCACTGGTTGAGTTGTGTATGTGTGTTGAAGATTGTTGGGTCATACGTAGGTGGTCTTCCCTCTTGCTAAAACCATGGCCTCGAGGGTTTTAATAGGTAGGACTCACACTTTGTTTTTGTGTCACAGTTTACTGGCTGCATGGTCTTTCTAATCTTCAATTTCACTCATATATGTATGTGGGTTCTAATGGATGATTGCAGAAAAGTATACTCTGACACACCAAGGTTGGTTTTGATCGGATTCGAAAACCAATACCTATGGTTTTATCAATACGTAGAAATTAGGAATTAACTTCACCATATTTCAAATGTATAATATGTCTTTGAAGACCTAGGCTAGGACCCAAGACAAACTATGGACTTATGTAAACTCAAGTTGAGGTATGTGCATCTTTTCTATTATCTAGGCACTACTTTTATGACCAAAATAACCTTTCCCATATGAGGCATGAATAGATGTTAGCTTTGTCATCATTTTTAAAATTCTTATTTTCCTAGACAATACTTATGGTCCTCTACCCACATGCTTTATGTAACATACTAGATCTCAGACTCTACCCTAGAAGTTCACATTTTGGACTTAGCCAAACAATGTTGAAGGTTAGACCTAAATAGATGTTTAATATAATCCCAATGAGATAATTCGTGTATAGATCACCTTAATGTAACCTAATGTTCTAACATTAATTTTAGGTTTATAATGTATACATAAAATATGCCACATAACTCATTTTGGTGGTAATATGAAGATAAGAAACTTAATTGGATGAATAATTTAGATAATGGGCCGTTAATGGGCCATATGACATGTCTCATAAAAATAAGTCTCAAAGGTGGAAAAGAAACTTCAAATTCAAAATCTACATATCAAAATTAGCCTACATGTCAAATTTTATCTAATTTGGACTACCTTGAAATATTAGGATAAGTTTAGGAGAGAAAATGAGTAAAAGGGAATAAGTAATGAATAATGTTATTATATAAATTCAAAATATGTAAATAATGGAAAATTAATATTCAACACATAAAAAATAACTTGTGGATGAAGTTTGGTCCAATTTGGATGTTCTTTGTGCAAGTTATGCAATTTTAGGTACATTTTGGACTTTTCTGCAATTTACCCAATTGGGAGATTTTCTTTGCAAATTGTCACATGCATTATAATACTTATATATTCCCTTACTATTCTCGAGTTTTTGAACCATAGGGTGCCTAATTGCACCATAGTTTGAAGGTGTTTCTCACCAAGGGTATTTTAGGGATTACTCTCTTTAGAAATGAGCTTATCTTTAAAAGTTATCAACCAATGGGGTCATTTCTTTGTTTGAAGGACGGTGGGGATGTCCTAGAAGTATCCAGGGGATTTTAGGACCGACTTTTGATATTCCAGAAGCCTCTATGAGCTTTCCTCTTTCATGGCCATGAAATCCCTAGGCTAAGGACACATGGAAGGCTCCATGGACACCTCATGCTTGACTTCTTCCTTATCCATAAAGGTTTGCATGTCCATAGGCACCCTTAGCATTGGACACATGGAAATTAACTTGACACCTCATTATTTACTTCTTCCTTATACATAAAGGCTTAAATGTCCATGGAAACCCTTATACATGACACATGGAAAGTCTCATAGACACCTCATACTTGACCTCTTTCTTTATATAGACATATCTACCCCTTCCCAACTCCAAATTCAAAAACTCTTGCTCTCCTATATTCCCTCTATCTTAGATCATCATTCCTATTTTGTTTTTCCACAAAGGATCTGTCCAAAGGTAAAAGGAGGTGCCTACCTTGGTGAAGAAGGCTCCTAGGGTTCCAAATTTCTCTATTTAGGATTTCTTAAGCTCCTCCTTGGTGATTTTGACCAAAACTAGTAAGTACCCTCCTTTACTTCCCTATTTTAATGTTTTTAGTCTTCCTTCCCTCTTCCTCCATGTCAGAACCATGGACTTCCATGGTGAAACCCCACCTAGAACCCATAAACACCTCATCTCCATGTTCTTTTGTTAGGGTTTTTCACCTCTAAAGTGGAGAAGGTGCTTCTTGCTCGAGATAGGAGCTTTGTTAGAGAAAACAGCCTCTGTAAGCTTGGGAACCTTACTTATTGGACCTGTCCACCTTCCCTAGAGGTTCTTTGGAGGCCTAGTCTTGACTTGGACTATTTAGACTCTAAAATTGAGGTATGATTGCATCCCACATTATTTCAATATTGAGCAGTTTCTAATTCTTCTCTCTAAATGTATGATGTATCCCCTATTCTTCTATGTTAAGCAATTCACCTATGCTTATTCATTCTCTTTTTCCTATGGAAATTAGCCTATACAAAATGTATTTTTTTTTTGAAAATCATGGTTCACGTGAACTACCTTATTTGATATTGATCATGTAATCATGGATATTCTTTTGAACTATTATCTTATGCTTTGTTCATGATGGAACTCTAAAATATGACATGTGATGTCTTTTTCCCACTTATGAGGTGGATGTATATGTTCGTCACTTATGTGGTGACTAGTTTATATATTCTGACTATACTTTCTACTTGCCTCTACATTTAACATGCTATGTGATTCAGTAGCACTAGAGTAGTGTAATTGCATTGGTTTTTATGGCAGATGTGTTATTTCCTACCGAGCAGATGTGATATTTCCTGCTCTTTTGGGATGGAAAGGAACCTCACACCCAGGGCAAGATGTGTAATTCTTCTTTGGTATGCACATACCAGACTTTGTTGATGTCATCTATTTTCTCTTCTTACTGCGGTATGCTTCCAACCCTAGGTGAAGGACTTGGATGATAAGGCATGAATTTTGGACTAGATTAAGGAGTTAAAGCTTGGAGACAAAGTTGTTATGGTTTAGATTTCTCTCTATTTAGATACTTATGTTGTATCATACATGTAAAGCTTAATGGATATTATGATGCACTTTTGTAATCTTTTGTGAAAATTGAATATAGTTTTTTATTCTGCTGATATACTTTGGTTGTTTTGAATACCATTTATTGAAGTTTGAAAATTTTGCACCTATTCTAGCATACCTTTGAGTGTGTTTGGAATGTATGTTTTATTCTTCAATTTTTCTTTAGTAAGGGGGTGATCTAGCCTCCTTACAACATAATATTTGAGCGCGTAGTAGTTGGAATCTTACTATTTTAATTTTGTCTCCCTAGTTAGAATCCTTGCCTTACCTTTAAGTGACATGTTTGCCCTAGAGTTGATCAATATATGATGAAGGGTTAATTTAGGATCATATAGTTTTCACATTAGAATAATTATGAATAGATCATTAAAATACTTACAAGTAAAAGATGCATAAGTAACCATAGTAACTTGAGGTTGTTTAGCTTGGCCTTTAGGCATCTACTAGGACATGAAGTTGAAACCGAAGGTGTCTAGAAAGGATCAGGGTTCGGGGGCTGGTAAGATTTTCTTTCGCACCACTAGCTTGGTTTACGAGGACTCCCGAATCCATATGATACCGGCCTATCCTGAGCTGATATGAATTGTTCAAAATAGCATGCTTTTAGGTAAAAGTAGCCTTAGACATCTATATGATTTATCTTTAGGGACCCCTAATATGTTGGACTAGTCTCCCAGGTGTAATGCCTTGTTTGAGGATGGGTACCCAATATAGTTCCCTTATGACCCATAGAACCATATGTTTGGATAGTTATCCCTAGAACCTAGACTTTGAAGTTTGGTGTTTAGTAAGTAATCAAAGTGCATAGTGAAGCGTGATGGATCTGGTATATGATCTAGTTAGACTCACCCTTTTACCTCTAGATTAGTTTGGCTTAGTATGTTAAATCCTTTAAGGGGTGGTGAATACATTGTTTTCTTATATGTGGATGTTTTGATTTCGAGGATGAAATTCCTTTAAAGGGTGGTGTGCTGTAACATACTAGATCTCAGACCCTACCCTAGAAGTTCACATTTTGGACTTAGCCAAACAAGGTTGAAGGTTAGACCTAAATATATGTTTGATATAACCCCAATGAGCTAATGCATGTATAGATCACATTAATGTAACCTAATGTTCTAACATTAATCTTAGGTTTATAATGGATACATAAAATACACCACATAACTCATTTTGGTGGTGATATGAAGATAAGAAACTTATTTGGATGAATAATTTAGATAATGGGCCGTTAATGGGCCATATGACATATCTCATAAAAAGAAGTCTCAAAGGTGGAAAAGAAACTTCAAATTCGAAATCTACATATCAAAATTAGCCTACATGTTAAATTTCATCTAATTTGGACAACCTTGAAATATTAGGATAAGTTTAGGAGAGAGAAAATGAGTAAAAGGGAATAAGTAATGAATAATGTTATTATATAAATTAAAAATGTGTAAATAATATAAAATTCATATTCAACACATCAAATATAACTTGTGGATGAAGTTTGGTCCAATTTGGATGTTCTTTGTGCAAGTTATGCAATTTTAGGTACATTTTGGACTTTTTTTACAATTTACCCAATTGGGAGATTTTCTTTGCAAATTGTCACATGCAATATAATCCTTATATATTCCCTTACCATTATCGAGTTTTTGAACCATAGGGCGCCTAGTTGCACCTTGGTTTGAAGGTGTTTCTCACCAAGGGCATTTTAGGGATTACTCTCTTTATAAATGAGCTTATCTTTAAAAGCTATCAACCAATGGGGTTATTTCTTTGTTTGAAGGACGGTGGGGATGGCCTCGAAGTCTATAGTGGCTTTTAGGACCAACTTTTGATATTCAATAAGCCTCTATGAGCTTTCCTCTTACATGGCCATGAAATCCCTAGGCTAAGGATACATGGAAAGCTCCATGGACACCTCATGCTTGACTTCTTCCTTATCCATAAAGGTTTGCATGTCCATAGGTACCCTTAGCATTGGACACATGGAAACTAACTTGACACCTCATTCTTTAATTCTTCCTTATCCACAAAAGCTTGCATGTCCATGGACACCCTTATACATGACACATGGAAAGTCTCATAGACACCTCATACTTGACATCTTTCTTTATATAGGCATGTCTACCTCTTCCCAACTCCAAATTCAAAAACTCTTGCTCTCCTTTATTCCCTCTATCTTATATCATCATTCTTACTTTATTTTTCCATGAGGTGTTGTCCAAAGGTAAAAGGAGGTGCCTACCTTGGTAAAGAAGGCTCCTAGGGTTCCAAATTTCTCTATTTAGGATTTCTTAAGCTCCTCCTTGGTGATTTTGACCAAAACTAGTAATTATCCTCCTTTCCTTCCCTATTTTCATGTTGTTAGTCTTCCTTCCACCTTCCTCCAGGTCAGAACCATGGCCTTCCATGGTAAAACTCCACCTAGAAACCATAAACACCTCATCTCCATGTTCTTTTGTTAAGAGTTTTTCACCTCTAAAGTGGAGAAGGTGCTTCTTACTCAAGATAGGAGCTTTGTTGGAGAAACCAGCCTTTGTAAGCTTTGGAACTTTACTTATTGGACCTATCCACCTTCCCTAGAGGTTCTTTAGAGGCCTAGTCTTGACTTGGACTGTTTAGACTCTGAAATTGAGGTATGATTGCATCCCACATTATTTCAATATTGAGCAGTTTCTAATTCTTCTCTCTAAATGTATGATGTATCCCCTATTCTTCTATGTTGAGCAATTGACAAATGCTTATTTATTCTCTTTGTCCTATGGACATTAACCTATACACAATGTCTTTTCTTTTGAAAATCATGGTTCATGTGAACTACCTTATTTGATATTATTCATGTGATCATGGATATTCTTTTGAACTATTATCTTATGCTTTGTTTATGATGGAACTCTAAAAGATGACATGTGATGTCTTTTGCCCACTTATGATGTGGATGTATATGTTCTTCAATTATGTGGTGACTAATTTATATATTTTGAATATACTTTCTACTTGCCTCTACATTTAAGATGCTATGTGATCAGTAGCACTAGAGTAGTGTAATTGCATTGGTTTTTATGAAAGATGTGTTATTTCCTGCCGAGCAGATGTGATATTTCCTTCTCTTTTGGGATGGAAAGGAACCTCATACCCAGGGCAAGATGTGTAATTCTTGGCCCATGTTTTATATATTTGGGAGATTGGAAGTATTCCTTTCTCTATCAGGTTTCAAGTTTATGAGACTTGGCCGCCTTTGTGTTTATATTGTTCTAGGGCTATGCTCATCTCACATGCATGCAGGTTGATGATGATTGTAGGGGTGTGTGCCCTACTTTCTTTACATATGCTAGTATGGCACAACTTTATTGTTTTAATTATGACAAATATTTCTTTTGTTATTGAAAATCATTTTTCTTGATACCCATTTGGGTTGTACTTATCTTTTTCATGGGAAGCCTTTACACTTTGATGTCCTTTATTCCATATATTGCTAAATTTCCTATTTAGTATGCACATACCAGACTTTACTGATGTCATCTATTTTATCTTCTTACTGGGGTATGCTTCCAACCCTAGGTGAAGGACTTGGATGATAAGGCATGAATTTTGGACTAGATTAAGGAGTTAAAGCTTGGAGACAAAGTTTTTATGGTTTAGATTTTCCTCTATTTAGATCCTTATGTTGTATCATACATGTAAACCTTGTTTGATATTATGATGCACTTTTGTAATCTTTTGTGAAAATTGAATATAGTTTTTTATTCTGCTGATATACTTTGGTTGTTTTGAATACCATTTATTGAAATTTGAAAATTTTGCACCTAATCTAGCATACCTTTGAGTGTGTTTGGAATGGATGTTTTATTCTTCAATTTTTCTTTATTAAGGGGGTGATCTGGCCTCCTTACAACATGATATTAGAGCGCATAGTAGTTGGAATCTTACTATTTTAATTTTGTCTCCCTAGTTAGAATCCCTGCCTTACCTTTAAGTGACATGTTTTCCCTAGAGTTGATCAATATATGATGAAGGGTTGATTTAGGATCATATAGTTTTCACATTAGAATAATGATGAATAGATCATTAAAATACTTACAAGTAAAAGATGCATAAGTAACCATAGTAACTTGAGGTTGTTTAGCTTGGCCTTTAGGCAGGTACTAGGACATGAAGTTGAAAGCAAAGGTGTCTAGAAAGGATCAGGGTTCGAGGGCTGGTAATATTTTCTTCCGCACCACTAGCTTAGTTTACGAGGACTCCCGAATCCATATGATACCAGCCTATCCTGAGCTGATATGAATTGTTCAAAATAGCATGCTTTTAGGTAATAGTAGCCTTAGACATCTATATGATTTATCTTTAGGAACCCTAATATGTTGAACTAGTCTCCCAAGTGTAATGACTTGTTTGAGGATGGGTACCCAATATAGTTCCCTTATGACCCATAGAACCATATTTTTGGATAGTTATCCCTAGAACCTAGACTTTGAAGTTTGGTGTTTAGTAAGCAATCAAAGTACATAGTGAAGTGTGATGGATCTGGTATATGGTCTAGTTAGACTCACCCTTTTACCTCTGGATTAGTTTGGCTTAGTAGGTTAAATCCTTTAAGGGGTGGTGAATAAGTTGTTTTCTTATGTGTGGATGTTTTGATTTTGAGGATGAAATCACTTTAAGGGGTGGTGTGCTGTAACATACTAGATCTCAGACCCTACCCTGGAAGTTCACATTTTGGACTTAGCCAAACAAGGTTGAAGGTTAGACCTAAATAGATGTTTAATATAACCCCGATGAGCTAATGCATGTATAGATCACCTTAATGTAACCTAACGTTCTAACATTAATCTTAGGTTTATAATGGATACATAAAATATGCCACATAACTCATTTTGGTGGTAATATGAAGATAAGAAACTTAATTGGATGAATAATTTAGATAATGGGCCGCTAATGGGCCATATGACATATATCATAAAAAGAAGTCTCAAAGGTGGAAAAGAAACTTCAAATTCGAAATCTACATATCAAAATTAGCCTACATGTTAAATTTCATCTAATTTGGACAACCTTGAAATATTAGGATAAGTTTAGGAGAGAGAAAATGAGTAAAAGGGAATAAGTAATGAATAATGTTATTATATAACTTCAAAATATGTAAATAATAGAAAATTCATATTCAACACATCAAAAATAACTTGTGGATGAAGTTTGGTCCAATTTGGATGTTCTTTGTGCAAGTTATGCAATTTTAGGTACATTTTGGACTTTTTGCAATTTACCCAATTGGGAGGTTTTCTTTGCAAATTGTCACATGCATTATAATACTTATATATTCCCTTACCATTCTCGAGTTTTTGAACCATAGGGCGCCTAGTTGCACCTTGGTTTGAAGGTGTTTCTCACTAAGGGCATTTTAGGGATTACTCTCTTTATAAATGAGCTTATCTTTAAAAGCTATCAACCAATGGGGTTATTTCTTTGTTTGAAGGACGGCGGGGATGGCCTAGAAGTCTATAGTGGCTTTTAGGACCGAATTTTTATATTCAATAAGCCTCTATGAGCTTTCCTCTTGCATTGCCATGAAATCCCTAGGCTAAGGACACATGGAAAGCTCCATGGACACCTCATGCTTGACTTCTTCCTTATCTATAAAGGTTTGCATGCCCATAGGCACCCTTAGGATTGGACACATGGAAAGTAACTTGACACCTCATTCTTTACTTCTTCCTTATCCACAAAGGCTTGCATGTCCATGGAAACCCTTATACATGACACATGGAAAGTCTCATAGACACCTCATACTTGACCTCTTTCTTTATATAGACATGTCTACCCCTTCCCAACTCCAAATTCAAAAACTCTTGCTCTCTTTTATTCCCTCTATCTGAGAGCATCATTCCTACTTTGTTTTTCCACGAAGGTGTTGTCCAAAGGTAAAAGGAGGTGCCTACCTTGGTAAAGAAGGCTCCTAGGGTTCCAAATTTCTCTATTTAGGATTTCTTAAGCTCCTCGGTGATTTTGACCAAAACTAGTAAGTATCCTTCTTTCCTTCCCTATTTTCATGTTGTTAGTCTTCCTTCCACCTTCCTCCAGGTCAGAACCATGGCCTTCCATGGTAAAACCCCACCTAGAACCCATAAACACCTCATCTCCATGTTCTTTTGTTAAGAGTTTTTCACCTCTAAAGTGAAGAAGGTGCTTCTTACTCAAGATAGGAGCTTTGTTGGAGAAACCAGCCTCTGTAAACTTGAGAACCTTACTTATTGGACATGTCCACCTTCTCTAGAGGTTATTTGGTGGCCTAGGCTTGACTTGGACTGTTTAGACTCTGATGAGGTATGATTTCATCCCACATTATTTCAATATTGAGCAGTTTCTAATTCTTCTCTCTAAATGTATGATGTATCCCCTATTCTTCTATGTTGAGCAATTGATTTATGCTTATTCATTCTCTTTGTCCTATGGACATTAGCCTATACACAATGTCTTTTCTTTTAAAAATCATGGTTCATGTGAACTACCTTATTTGATATTATTCATGTGATCATGGATATTCTTTTGAACTATTATCTTATGCTTTGTTCATGATGGAACTCTAAAAGATGACATGTGATGTCTTTTTCCCACTTATGAGGTGGATGTATATGTTATTCACTTATGTGGTGACTAGTTTATATATTCTGACTATACTTTCTACTTGCCTCTACATTTAACATGCTATGTGATCAGTAGCACTAGAGTAGTGTAATTGCATTGGTTTTTATGAAAGATGTGTTAGTTCTTGCCGTGCAGATGTGATATTTCCTGCTCTTTTAGGATGGAAAGGAACCTCATACCCATGGCAAGATGTGTGATTCTTGGCCCATGTTTTATATATTTGGGAGATTGAAAGTATTCCTTTCTCTATCAGATTTCAAGTTTATGAGACTTGGCTGCCTTTGTGTTTATATTGTTCTAGGGCTATGCTTATCTCACATGCATGCAGGTTGATGATGATTGTAGGGGTGTGTGCCCTACTTTCTTTACATATGCTAGTATGGCACAACTTTATTGTTTTAATTATGGAAAGTATATCGTTTGTTATTGAAAGTCATTTCTCTTGATACCCATTTGGGTTGTCCTTATCTTTTTCACGGGAAGCCTTTACACTTTGATGTCCTTTATTCCATATACTGCTCAATTTCCTATTTAGTATGCACATACCAGACTTTACTGATGTCATCTATTTTCTCTTCTTATTGGGGTATGCTTCCAACCCTAGGTGATAAGGACTTGGATGATAAACCATGAATTTTGGATTAGATTAAGGAGTTAAAGCTTGGAGACAAAGTTGTTATGGTTTAGATTTCCCTCTATTTAGATCCTTATATTGTATCATACATGTAAACCTTATTTGATATTATGATGCACTTTTGTAATCTTTTCTGAAAATTGAATACAGTAATTATTTTTTTTCAGCTGATATACTTTGGTTGTTTCGAATACCATTTATTGAAGTTTGAAAATTTTGCACCTATTCTAGCATACCTTTGAGTGTGTTTGGAATGGATGTTTTGTTCTTCAAATATTTAGTAAGGGGGTGATCTCACCTCCTTACAATTTATGTTTGGATGCTCTCATCTTGTTATTTCATATGGACTAAACTTGCACTTGCCTTTCCCTATTTACGTGCATGCTTAGACTAGCTTTATTTTTTGTAGTGGTACATCTGTACAACCATATTTATAGGGGCATGTTTTTCCATCCATTATTTATAGAGGTGTACTTTTTCACCTGGGGTGTGCTTTTCTGCCCATATTTTTAGGATGAGATCCAATGGTGTCTCAACCCTACTTGAAATAACTTTAGTCTTTATTTACTACATGCACGAACTTATTGTTGTTATTTTTAATGGAAATTTTTATAGGCAAGATTCCCTACTTGACACTCCTTAGTAGACATGCCTCATGTCTTGGCTTGATATATATCTCTTGGCACTTATTTTTCTTGATCGTGCCTTATTTTACTCTTCTTTTAAACTTTCTAAGGTAACACCTAGTTGTTATTTTCTGCACATACCTAGTTTTTGCTGACGTCCTTTCCTTTTATTTTCTTCCTCATGGGTGTTGTTTTTCAACCCACCCAAAGGTAGCACAACCTAAGGATTTTGACATGGAGGACTTTGCATGGAGACGTAGATGTAGCTAATGGAGAACACTCTTAACGAGAGATAGAGTTGAGATAGATTAGACATCCCTCTACTTTGATCCTTATGTTCTAACTTTCATGTATGGGAGATAATTATGTACTTTTTTTAAGGTTTAATATAGTCATGAATTTTTATTCCGTTGATATACTTTGGTCTCTTTTTGTATATCATCATTTGAGAAAAAAATATGTCTATTCCTACATGCTTGAAAGTATGTTTGGATAGATGAGTTTATTCTCAAATCTAGTAAGGAGTGGATCCCCTCTCAGGTCCCACTCCTTACAAGATGGTATCAAAGCCCATAGTGGTCGAATTTTAGACTATTTCAATTTTGTCTCCCTAGTTAGAACCTTTGCCTTACATAGTCACTCTCAAGATGAGATGTTTACCCTATAATTGACATGTGTTATTCATGAGATGAAGAAAGGTCGATTTAGAAGTATATGAGGTACACATATGAATCATGATGGTGGTGATCCATAAGCTCATATAGGTTAGTGTTGACATATCTCTTTGGATATTATGGAATTTGACCTCAAGATGGAGGATGTTGATAGTGATGAAGAGTATCTGAGGACCTTAAGTTAACCCTAATATGATGAGATTATAGATTCTCAAACCCTATGATGTAGGTCAAGTTATGACATGTACCCTTATATATAATGAGATTTTGACTTGAGGATGGATTAAGGTTATAAGGATGTTGAGGTAGTAGGGTAAAGCAATGTTAAATGGAAATTTGTGACTTGGTTTCTTGTATTGATTTTGGGCCCTATCTTCAATTTGCTATCGCAAAGGTTTTCACATCAAAATATTTTTCATTATAATAATATAGGTAAAAAAATTAAGGATTTTATTGAAGTTTTCATAAACTGAGTCACAAGAAAGAGAGGTATGAATTTTGATAAAGAAACCTTAGGTTTATATGGAGTGGAAATTATAAACCCTAGTTTTGATTGGAAGTGATGACTAGGACGGTAAGGTTTGTGACAAAGGTTTAGTTGATCTACACTTTATTCCCTATGACTTTTTGGATGTTCATGTGAACCCTAGGGTTGTTAGGTTAGAAACACAAGGACCTAAAACTCAACCCTAGGTGGACTAGACTGCCTAGTCAGTGACATGGCCCATGTATATCATAAGCATACCATGTGTTCGATCTAGAACCCTGATACCTTTATTTTGTCTAGTTGTGCTTACTAGGTTCAATCCTTTTTAAGAGGTGGAGGGATGTAGTATCTTGATAAACATGGATATGTTGATTTTAGGGAAGAAATCCTTTTTAAGGGGTGGAGTCATGTAACATACCGTGACCTAGCTACCTTGACTTTGGAAACCCTAATTTGTAATTAGGAGGTTATCATGCCTGCATCACTAGATTTAGCTAAATGAGGTTAAGAATGTACCATAACACACACATGAAAGTCATAATGAATATTTAATGCACATAATATGTGTAACCCACATTGGGGATGCATATGATCCTAACAATGTCATGGTCCAATAAATCATAATGTTTGATGATGGATATATATGGAACCTAACATATACATTGAGATGAAGGTGATGTATAATGATCCTTTTTAACCTAAACCCTAAGTTGGTATGTCTAACCCTAACACAAACATCTGTGGGTGAATTTCATGATATATTGGTGAAATTAGGTGCCATAACTGGGTAACACACAATAATATACATAATCGGTACATAATTACCTAATCATTACTTGGTATGTAAATCATCTCATCAATACGTAGTATGTTTCACCTTGTTCTCTAACATACATATAGCGACTCCAATATGGTTAATAAGTAATTTGATTTATATAAATATGCATGAATGACCAATGTGGGCTGAAATGTGCATAAGTGGTAACATGATGCGAGTAAATATGAGAAATTGATTCATTTGGACAATAATGTGACAATTTTATAGAAGATGACAATATATGAACTTATAATATTAATGGAGATAATTATTGTGCCATTATTTGTTTTAATGATGAATTTAATGGACTCAAGGAGAAATCGAGTAAAGTACTATTTGTATTCATGCAAAATGAGCAAAAGGAACTCTATATCTAGAATATTGAGGATAATGGTAAAATATAATAAACATTATGAAGACAATTAACTTAAACCCTTAGAATGTACATTTTGGGGAAAGGATTAGTAGAGGGATGCACTTGGATGTTGAAATACCCTAAGATAGAATTATACACCCTTAAGTGTATATAAATACCATCATGTGACTTAATACGTAGTTTGATTTCATAAAGTTTATAATAAAGTTCAAATGTTTCTTACATATGCATATTTAGGGTCTAATAGGGTTTAGAATGCAATTAGGAGATCTAAAGTGGTGAGTAATTAACAACTATCCCTGAAATCCTAAATGTATATTGATAACCAATTTGTGGAGTGATCTTGGAACTATAAAATCATATATAATAGATTTTAGTGCTTTAGATATTGGTAATAATGAGAAATACTAAATATCTAGAAAATCCTAAAATACAACACCAAAATATAAATTAAAGTGCAAAATTGGTTTTGGCATGGTCGGAATACATAGGGTGTCAGTTTTTATTATTTTTGGACTTAATGGTTCTATTTAATGGAAGCATACTCTAGCAAAAGAGAAACAATAGGAGACATCAACAATAAATTTGTTCATGTAGTAAACAAAAACAATAGGACCCATGTCCTCCACCTAGGGTTGGAAGCATAGCCCAACAAAAGAGAAACAATAGGAGACATCAGCAAAAAGCTAGTATGTGCATACTAAAGAAAACTATGAGCAATATAGGCAATAAGGACATCAAATATAAAGGGCTTCCCATGCAAGAGATAAGGACTACCCACATGGGCATAAAAGAATAGATTCATCATCATAGTAAAATAATGATACTTTCCATAATCAAAACAATAAAGTAGTGCCACATAAGCACATATCAAGATTTGGGCACATGATCCATCAAGATTTGTGGGCACATAACCATCATCAATTTCATCATCCTACGTGTATGTGAGATAAACATAGCCCTAGAACAATATAAATAACAACGGCGGCCAAGAATCACACATCTTGAACCTGGTGAGACATGGGCCAAGCATCACACATCCTGCCCTGGCATGGGGAATCATGCATCCACCACCCAAATATATATAACATGGGCTAGGAATCACACATCCTGCCCTGGCATGGGGAATCACACATCCACCATCCAAATTATCACAATATTGCCATAAATCATAATGAGACAACCAATGCAGTTATACTACTCTAGTGCTACTGAATCACATAACATGTTTAATGTGGAGGCAAGTAGAAAGTATAGTTAGATTCTACAAATTAGTCACCACATAAGTGACCAACATATACATCCACCTCATAAGTGGGAAAAAGACATCACATGTCATCATATAAAGTTCCAACATGAACACATCATAATATAAGAGTCCAAAAGAATATCCATGATTAAAAAGTCAGTAACAAAGCAAAGTAGTTCCCATGAACCAAGATTTAAAAAAGAAAAGACATTGTATATAGGTTAATGCCCATAGGACCAAGAGAAAGAAAAAGATAGGTTATTGCTCAATATAGAAGAATAGGGGATACAACATACCTTATTTCAAGATTCTAGAAACACACACCATAAATCTAGAGGTTTCCAACATCAACTCTACCTAATTACAATTATTCACGTGTATTAGGGTTTGTCATATGCATTAATGTAAAAGAAACACGACTTTTGGAATTTTCACACAAAAATCCAATTTAGACTCTGAAAATATCACCATTATCTTAGTTAGAGTTTTCTGATCAAAATGACATATAATATTGTGTATTTTGAAGATATAGACTTTTAGATGCATTTTTTATGATTTTTATTTAATTAGTTCATTCTCAAAAACACTTTTTCAAAAAACATAGAATCAGGTATTAAAAATATTTTTATTAGAAAGATCATATTTTTTTTATTTCAAAACATATCTTACTTTTATCTTTCGACCAACGAATCAAAAGATATTAATTTTCTAGTTCTGACCAATGAAAGCTGCCATGTAGGCAGAGGCGCTTGAAATAGAGAGAACAAGAAGGGAGCGATCGGGGGAAAAACTGTAAAAATACAATGAGTCATCCCCTTTCTCCACCTGTGCCATGGCTGTAGAAGCAAGCAACTAGCTTGGGGAGGAAATTGGGCAAAACCGGTATACAAGACCAAACTCAAAACCGAAAGATGTGTATGAAAGCTAAAGCAAAGAAGAACTCAATTGTACCTTCAATTTGGACGAAGATGGTGTGTACAAGGAGCAGCAGGGGCCGTAATCCAAGGGAGAAAACTCAATCTACGTCGCTCCACGCTTGGTCTCTATCAAAATTGAGAGTACGAAAACAAAAAGCAATGTCTAACGCACATAAGTATCCTTATTTATAGGTATGGGTTGAAATACTCTGATTTGGTATGGAACTTCCCAACCATGGAAAAAAGAAATCTGGTTCTTCTCAAATACTCCACGAAACGTTACAAATAAGGACTTAAAATGTGCGCAATCATATTTGAAACACAATGGCAAAAGAATCATGCAAAAAGATGGACTACAGCCCGAGAAATCCGCAAAATACCGAGCACCTATACTATTCACACAACACAATCCTACCCAAGGTAGGAGACAAGTCGAGAACTATTGGATGTGGGTCCACGATGGTCCACTTCATGCCCATCCATCTGATGGAGTGTGACACATAAATCAAATCCAAATCAAATTAGAATAAAGTGTGATCACATTAATTCTCTTTTTCTCTTTCTTCTTTTGGAGGCTCAAATGAATTCCAAATTAGGTGAAATTTTGCCCAGAGGCCAATTAGAGCATGTAGATTCCAAATATGAAATTAGATTTGCCTTTTGAGAACTTTTAATGGGTTAAATAATTCAAACCTTATTTTCTCTTTCCTCCTTCATTAACGACATTAGGATTATTCAAAATTACGAAACTTCACCCACAAGTCATATTCAATGTGTTGGATACGAATTTACCATTAGTTTCATTTGTTGAAGTTGTTTGTTATTTTAATTAATGATATGAAGGTTTTACATGTGTTCTCTCTCCAAAATTTACCTTCTCATCATATATTTTCCAAATGGAGTCAAAATTCATCCAAAAATATATTTTAACATGTAGAACACAAATTTGTCATTATTTTATTTTTTTGAAGACTTTTAATAAATTTAAATTTTATCACTTATTTGATCCTTTTAATTAGGCATCTAAAAACTTTCAAAAAAAATGAAACGTGGCTTATAAGTAATACTAAACGTGAGAAACACTATTTTCACATTAGTTGATTTTTTTCAACTTATATTTTATATTTTAGGTGTTTAAATCATTTCCTCTCTCCTAAATAAAATAAAATATTTAACATTGACCAAATTAGATGCAAATTTGCCCAAAGGCTTATTTCTATGCTTAGATCACGAATCCAAGCTTATTTTCCTCTTTTGGAATCAATAATTATTTTATTTGATAATTTGGAAAAACTTAGATTTTCTCTTTCCAAAATGAATCAAATTAATTATATTTATGTGAATAATGTGAAACTTGACCCCAAGGTAATTGGGACCCAAGGAACATGATTTTTAACTTCGATTTCACTTTTAATACTTTCTTATATGAGTTATGTCACTTGGCCCACTAATGGCCCATTATCATAATTACTTATTCAATTAAGTACTTTATCATCATATTATCACCAAATGGATTATATGAAATATTAAATTACATTATGCATGCATTCGATTATTAGGATCGTTCTAGCCTCAACCTTGTTTGGTCAAACCCAAAAGGTCAAACTTCTAGGGCGGGGTCTAAGATCTGGTATGTTATAGATCCTTTTTTATCTAAACCCTAAGTTGGTATGTCTAACCCTAACACAAACATCCATGGATGACTTTCATGATATATTGGTGAAATTAGATGCCATAGCCAGGAAACACACAATGATATACACAATTGGTACACAATTACCTAATCATTACTTGGTATGTAAATCATTTCATCAATATGCAGTATGTTTCACCTTGTTCACTAACATACATCTAACGGCTCCAATATAGTTAATAAGTAATTTGATTTACATAAATATGCATGAATGACCAATGCATGCTTAAATGTGCATAAGTGGTAACATTATATGAGTAAATATGAGAAATTGATTCATTTGGATAACAATGCGACTATTTTATATAAGATGACAATATATGGACTTATAATATAAATGGAGACAATTATTGTGCCATTATTTGTGTTAATGATGAATTTAATGGACTCAAGGAGATATCGAGTAAAATACCATTTGTTTTCATGCAAAATGAGGAAAATGAACTCTATATCTGAAATATTGAGGATAATGATAAAATATAATAAAAATTATGAAGACAATTGATTTAAACTCTTAGAATGTAAATTTTGGGGCAATGATTAGTAAAGGGATGCACTTGGATGTTGAAATACCCTAAGATAGAATAATACACCCTTAAGTGTATATAAATAATATCATGTGGCTTAATATGTAGTTTGAGTTCATAAAGTGTATAATAAAGTTCACATGTTTCTCACATATGCATATTTAGGGTCTAATAGGGTTAAGAATGCAATTATCAGATCTAAAGTGGTGAGTTATTAACAACTATACCTGAAATCCTAAACATATGTTGATAACCAATTTGTGGAGTGATCTTGAAAATGTAAAATCATAAATGATAGATTTTAGTGCCTTAAATATTGGTAATAATGAAAAATCCTAAATATCTAGAAAATCCTAAAATACAATACCAAAGTATAAATCAAAGTGCAAAATTGGATTCAGCATGGTTGGAATAGGTAGGGTGTCAGTTTTTATTATTTTTGGATAATGTTTAATGGTTCTATTTAATGGAATATGATAACACATTAATAACCAATGCTAACATTATTAAGACTAGGATTTTGATACACACACACACACACACACACACACACACACACACACACACACATATATATATATATATATATATATATATATATATATATATATATATACATGATTTGATCCACGAGGCCACATACATATTAAGAGTCGTGCCTTGGGTGGGCAGCATGCAGAACTACCGGATTAGGGTCATCTTCAACCTCCGACCCAAAAGCCTATGATCCTAACACAGTCTGACTACCGATTGTAGTCCTCTCACTCTCTGCCTTCTTATCCCTCAAATCCGTATAAAATTCAACTATATACATCCTAGCACATATGAGGATTCATGAATCCTCGAGAAACGTCGAGCGATGGGGTTCTCACAAACACTGACATCCTCACCTTCTCTATTGTAAAGAACCCTAGTCCTCTCATGATGCTCCTATATAACTCGAGTTTCCCCTCCACACAGGTCTCAGTACTTGACCCAACACCACCCAGTTCATCCATCTTCTTGCAGCCTGCCCCGACACCTAGCTGCTGCAATGACAACTCTAGGGCAATGGAGGAGTGTGAACTCGTGACACCTAGAAGGTGGCCATGAACTCCTACATGGGCTCATGTGTTCCTTCCAACATCTTCCTCCATCACTGACTTGAGGTAGCATCATCTCCTTATGGATTTCTTCTTTATTACATGAACATCTTTGAGTTCTCATAATTCTCCAATGACGGTCTTGTTTGCTTTGCCCTTGTGAACCTTATTCTACACTGACGAAGCCATTTTTTTGGGGGGGGGGGTCGGTGTGTTGTTATGGCCCTCGCCATCCTTGGAGGTTGGTTGCAGCACCCCAAGACTTCGGGTCTAGGGATGTGTTCTTTCTAGCAGATCATGGTATGTTTATCCTGAAGGAGTTGGGATATTCTGTTGGTGAGCACTGGATGAGTTGTGCATGTGTGTTGAAGATTGGTGGGTCGTATGTAGATGGTCTTCCTGCTTGCTAAAAACATGGTCTCGAGGATTATTAGGTAGTTCTCACACTTTGTTTCTGTGTTACAATTTTTTGGCTACATGGTCTTTTTGATCTTTGATTCCACTCATATACGTATGTGGGTTCTAATGGATGATTGGAGACAAGTATACTCTAACGCACCAAGGTTGAGTTTTGATCAGATCCAAAAACTGATACCTAGGGTTTTATAGATACATATTAAATAGGAATTAACCTTACCATATTTCAAATGTATAATAGGTGTTTGGAGACCTAGGCCTGGACCCATGACTAACTATGGACTTATGTAAACTCAAGTTGAGGTATGTGTGTCTTTTCTATTATCTAGGCACTACTTTTATGACCAAAATAACCTTTCACATATAAGTCATGAATAGATGTTATCTTTGTCATCAATTTTAAATTCTTATTTTCTTGGACATTCCTTATGGGTCCTCTAACCCCACATGCTTTATGTTTGGATGTTCTCATCTTGTTACTTCATATGGAATAAACTTGTACTTGCCTTTCTCTATTTATGTGCATGCTTAGACTAGCTTTATTTTTTGTAGTGGTACATATGTACAACCATATTTACCGGGGTGTGCTTTTCTGCCCAGGGTGTGCTTTTCCACCCATTATTTACAGAGGCGTGCTTTTTTGCATAGGGTGTGCTTTTCCACCCATATTTTTAGGTTGAGATCCAACGACGTCTCAACCCTGATTGAAATAACTTTTGTCTTTGTTTACTATATGCACAAATTTATTGTTGTTATTTTTAATGGAAAATTTTAAAGGCAAGATTCCCTACTTGACATTCCATAGTAGATATGCCTCATATATTGGCTTGATATATTTCTCTTGGCACTTATTTTTCTTGATCGTCCCTTATTTTGATACTCTTCTTTTAAACTTTCTAAAGTAATGCCTAGTTGTTATTTTCTACACATACTCAGTTTTTGTTGACGTCCTTTCCTTTTATTTTCTTCCTCATGGGTGTTGTTTTTCAACCCACCCAGAGGTAGCACAACCTAAGGAGTTTAACATGGAGGACTTTGAATGGAGACGTAGATCTAGCTAATGGAGAACACTCTTAATGGGAGGTAGAGTTGAGATAGATTGGACATCCCTCTACTTTGATCCTTATAACTTTCATGTAAGCCCTATGTGAGAGATAATGATGTACTTTTTGTAAAGTTGAATATAGTCATGAAATTTTATTCCGCTGCTATACTTTGGTCTCTTTTTGTATATCATCATTTGAGGAAAAAATATGTCTATTTCAGCATGCTTGAAAGTATGTTTGGAGAGATGAGTTTATTCTCAAATTTAGTAGGGAGTGGATCCCCTCTTGGGTCCCACTCACACAAAGCATCTGATTTCACCAACAAAGTCTGACAAAAAAAACTAAAAGTTCAGGAATAACAGTCCCAACATGAACATGAAAGTAAGCAACTAAAATGAGAAGTCCAAACTGGGAGGATCATCTAAGATAATGTCCCATCAATGAAAGATATCTTCTAAGTCTTCAAGTCCTGAAGCAAACCCTTAGATAGTTGCTCATATCTGCGAGCGTTTCATCCCAGCCATGCACAGAAGAGGAAAAAACTAGAAATTAGAGTAAGTGGCAAGAAATATACTACAACAAGAACAATATGTATGAAAGACTAAAATATCTACCGAAGAAGATTAAGCATCTTTGAATTACTTATTTTATCTTAGTGGCCATCATTATATGATAAGTCCTCCTCTTTGATGATGAAGTGTTCTGTATGTTGCAATGCTCCTTTGATTGGCATAAAGTGCCCTCTCTTGACACTGAAGTGTCCTCTATGGTGCAATGTACCCTTTGTTGACACCAAAGTGTACTATATGGTGTAATGCACCCTTTCTTGGCATTACATCCCCTCTATGACACACACACAATGGACTATGAATTTTCCTGGGACTCTCTGCTGAGGAATTATCTTATAATGTATATAGTTAATGTTCTGATGTCATGTTCTATCTACGTCTTGATTTCTTACCTCTAAATATGAATCTTTTATCTCTAAATTCATATCTTTATTCTAAATTGAATCTAAATCTATATCTGAAATTTGTATCTTTGTTCTTCAATTCTAAACTGACTCAAAATTGAGTCCATGAGTACAAATTACATTACTCTTATACTGAATATTCTAAAATCTCACGATCTTAATATTAAGAAGAAGTATAGTTCCATAATGCATAGACAAATTAGCACAACTCCAACAACAAATGTGTATTTCCTATGATTGTTTGGAAACTATTCTAACATATCCAAGATCATATGACCTAGATGATGTGTATGTTGAGAATATCTTCTTCCATCTTGACACCATAGAAGAAGAGACTAAGGCTGAGTGATGATGTGTTTCTTACTATGTTTTATGCCTATTTTACCAGCTTTGTTGCTCCAATTTCTTTGTTTTGGCTACATGATTAACATGTAAATGTAATTTTGGCATAGTTATATCTTTTGTTGTCATATTTAATAAATGGATGTATATTGATACATGTTTTACAAGACAAGGTTATCTAGTCCTCTTGTACTCGTGAATGTCAATTTGGAGACTTTAAAGCATAGAAGTTGGATGTGTTCTCTATCATGCATGACATATCTACTTTGAGCTATGTCGTGCACCATCTAGGAGCTAGGTGCATGCTCACATCAGATGGCATAATGTGCCTTTCCAAGGACATGTTGTGTCTACCTATAGAGCATCCAACTAACTTTAACAACAAGGTACATGGTGTGCCTTCACCAAACACATTGTGACAATTCATAGTACCCTCACTTACAAGTAGGTGTGGATGACATGACATGCTTACAAAAAGCATGTCACGTCTCAACATAGTGAGGATTGGACAAGTTAATCCCAAAAGTACATGGCATGTCCATTCAGTGACATGACATGCATTCTTATGAGTAATTACCCCCAATAATCATCAACAGAGTGTATCGATCCCTTAACAAATTATGTTGAGCAGTTATTGCTCCCTACCCTTGACAACAACAACATATAGTGTCTAGCCTTATGTAAGGCCCCTAAACTTGCTTAATGAGTAGAATAAGCTTAATTATCATAATTTAATTCTTATAACCCTAATATAACCTTGTTATAGGCTTTTATATCATAATAGAAGCTTAAGTTTCAAATTTGGTCCAATTTGGATACTGTTTGAACAAGTTATGCAGTTTTATGCACATTTTGGACTTTTCTACAATTTACCCAATTGAGAGGTTTTATTTGCAATTTATCACTTTCATTATGCTCCTTGGATATCATGTCATCATTCTTGATCTTGTTGAGCCATGGGGCACCTATTTAAACATTGGTTTGAAGGTGTTTTCTCCAAGGGTATTTGAGGGTTTACCCCTTCATGGATGAGCTACCTTTAGTAGCTATCAACTAATGAATTATTTGTTTTGCTTGGAAATTCAAGAAATGAGGGATAAGAATATCTCTATGGATGGTGGGGGAGCTGATTGTGTGTGTGCTTGTATATTATTAATAGTTTAAGACCATGGACACTTGAAAAGATACTAGAACTTCAACCTTTTCTTTTTCTTTATCTTAAAGTTTCATATACTTTTCCCTAAGAACCAAAACGAGCCATTTGTCTCCACCACTTCCCTCCTTATACAAAACTCATCCTCCCTTTGTGATTATGCAAAATTCCTATCCAAGGAAGAAGAAAGAGGGGACCTTCTTGGAAAAAGAATCTAGGGTTGCAATTGACTTCCTTTTAGGGTTTAAAAAGCTTCCTTCTAGTGATCTTGACCTAAAAGAGTAAGAATACCCTTCTTTCCTCCATTTATTTATTTTTATCCTTCCTCCTACCTTTTTCCAGGTCGTAACCTTGCTGTTCCATGGTAGAAATTTCCCTAAATCTCTAAAACCCTACCTTTCTTGCTCCTTATGCTTAGGGTTTGCTCATTTGATGAAGAAAGGTGCTAGATGGACGAGTTCACAGCTTATACTTGAATTTTATACCCTACCTTCTAGAGTTTTCTTCTGTTTGGGATTTCATCTTCTCATTAGAGGTAAGTTTTATAACTTTCTCCACATTTATTGCTTACCATAAGCTTGCTAGCTCATGTTCTTGCTTGAAAATGATGATCCATGCACTAAAAAGCTATGCTTGACTTGAATTTCTATTAGTATAATGTTCCCTATTACGATTTCAGTTATATATGAACCTGTGATCATGTGTACATTATTCTTAAGGTATAATATGACTTGTATCAGGTTGGTCTGGCAACTTAAGGTGCTAAGCACCTATCAACCAATGGTCAATTTTAGGGTTTAAAGTTGATTTCTTCTATAAACCCATGACCTGATGATGGTACCATTGCAACAACCCTATGGTGTTGTCTTCATGACAAATTATGGTCGAGATCAAAGGTGTCAGATGATGGTGAGAACCTATGGTCACACCCTTAGATCAGGTTTTGGATCAATTAGAAGTTTAATGATCAACCATTAAGTACCCTACTGATGTTATCAATCAATGATGACATTAGCTTAATATTTGATACTGATTAATGAATATAGCGTTGATCTAACAACCTATGGTGACTTAATGGTCACTAATGATGGTGTATCATGTCTCTACAACCTATGACGAGTTGAGCATTGTAGTTGTAGCATCAATTAAGCCTTAGACCAATGATTTCTTGGGTCACTTAATGCAATGGTCAGACCTATATTGTAATTGATGGTTTTAATATATGAACTTGACCCAATGGTCAAGATCTAATGTTTATTCCTACAATAAAGTGGAATGATGGATAATGTAATATTTTGGTCCTAATAATGTGATTTATATGGTTTCTTTTATATGATCAACTTAAGAAGCGTACTTGTTGATAATGGATGGCTTGTTTTAAATGAACAGTTGATTTTGGGTTTTACCCTACTCTCAATGGAACTTTTTGTGTTGTTAATCAAGGGATGTCTAGGGATGGTGACTCTTTCTAGAGAACAAATCAAGGACTTCATTGGTGGTTTATCCAAGGTGTTTACTTATGTAAACAACCAATGGTCTTACCTTTTAAACATCCAATGGTTTTGGGTGACATTGTGGTATGGTGATATGGGTTGAATGATGATGGAACAAATGGAGGGTTACCCTTAACAAGGTAGTCTTACCTATTCCTCACATGAATAGAAGGGATGAAAGCCATATTGTGTTGATATGTAACCCTAATGAGGTATAGCTTATTATACCTAGCTTTATTATAACTAAATAGTGGTAATTGGGTATGAATAGTCCTTGAATGACTAATACAATCATGGAGTACTCTATTACTATTGTTGAAACCCTAATGTGTTATAACCTGATGGTTACACATTGATTTATGTGTGGGTCCATACTTGAGAATATTATGGAATGTGATGGTGATGATTCACCTTATGAATCCATGATCCAATGGGGATGCCGTGAGTTAGGGTTTGGGTATAAGTGTTGATTAGTAACATTGATATAATTTATCATGTTGAACCTAACTCTAATGCAAATAGATAAAGATGAGTATTCATATTTAACATTCTTATATGATGGAATGATGGTGGAATAACCTCCTTAATATGATCATAACCTTAATGTGTTAATTGATGGTTATCATAGCCACATGATTGATACTTTCTTATGCTAAACATGTGCGTTATGAATATGATGAGGGTTAATCATATATAGATTCCTTGCATGTTGATGTAATAAAGGAATGTTCTTAATGTTAATATAACCCTACTATGATTGTTTATGAATATCTCCTATCTCATTAATGCAATATTGTGTTGATCCAGTATATTATATGTAAGTAATGTTACTGAGCCTTGTTATAAGGCATGCAAAGATAATGATGATCTTACAGGGAATAGTATGATGGCATTAATGACCTTTGGGCATGGTTGATCCCTGAATGAGGTGTAATCCTCTTGTGTTGATAAGGGTTGATACACTGTGATATTGTGAAAAGAATTTATATCCTGTGATAGTATGATGGTCTTAATGACCTTTAGGCATGGTTGAGCCTTGAATGAGGTGTTATCCTCTTGTGTTGATAAGGGTTGATACCCTATGATATTGTGAAAAGGATTTATATCTTGTGATAGTATGATAACTAGTGTGGTCTCATGAATGGCAAGTGAATAGTTCCATGTGACGATGAGATGAGAAATTATGTTTCACACATTTTATAACTTTTAAAGGTTGTGATATTTATATGCTTGCTAGGAGTGAATTAGGGTTTGTATGTCTACTTGTTTGATGCAACCTTAATTCACTCAATTGGCATAACTAATCAAGTGCAACTCTAATCATGTAGTACCCTGTTTCGTAGAGCCATCTTCAGTGTCAAAACTTATTGTATGGTGAAATGGGTATTCCTAAGGGAAACTCAGAGTGCATATTGTTGAGTATGTGGGGGTGGCAGGTTGAGGATATATCCCTATCATCCATAATGCAGATTTTGGAGCATGGCTATGGTCATGCCTCATACATATGATGTGATTGAGAACGGTTGCAGTCATGTCTTAGTGATTTATAACATGATGTGATTAGAGGATAACTGCAGTTCTACCTCAGTGATTGGGTTTGAATACCCTAGATGCTAGTGCCGTGACCTGTACCAAGGTGGGCTAGTTACAGGACTATATGTCACTGTGGTGGTAGCTTTGATTGATATGTCACTACCTTTTTACTCGTACTGAATAAGGGGAAGAGATCTTAGGATACCAACACTCCTAGATCTTGTACAGAACTGAATAGCCCTTCGTAGGGGTCGGTTGGACTTTGAATGGTACGATTCAAATCCCCCAAGGCATAATAAAAAATGTAAAACAGTCGTGTAGCATATTTGTTTAGGGTTATACATGATGTTTCACATTGGATGATAACCCTTGTTTGTTATCTTTACATAAAGATGATGCTTAGATCTTTCTTGCTCCTTATGCTTAGGGTTTGCTCATTTGATGAAGAAAGGTGCTGGATGGATGAGGTCACAACTTATACTTGAATTTTATACCCTACCTGCTTGAGTTTTCTTCTGTTTGGGATTTCATCTTCTCATTAGAGGCAAGTTTTATAACTTGCTCCACGTTTATTGCTTACCATAAGCTTGCTAGCTCATGTTCTTGCTTGAAAATGATGATCCATGAACTAAAAAGCTATGCTTGACTTGGATTTTGATTTTTATAATGTTCTCTATTCTGATTTTAGTTCTAGATTAACCTATGATCATGTGTACGTTATTCCTAAGGTATAATATAACTTGGATCAGGTTAGTTTGGCAACTTATGGTGCTAAGCACCTATCAACTAATGGTCAATTTTAGGGTTTAAAGCTGATTTCTTCTATAAACCCATGACCCGATGATGGTACCATTGCAACAACCCTATGATGTTGTCTTCATGAAAACTGATGGTCGGGATCAAAGGTGTCAGATGATGGTGACAACCTATGGTCACCCCCTTAGGTCAGGTTTTGGATCAATTAGACGTTTAATGATCAACCATTAAGTACCCTATTGATGTTATCAATCAATGATGACATTAGCTTAATATTTGATGTTGATTAATGAATATAGTGTTGATCTAACATACTATGGTGACTTAATGGTCACTAATGATGGTGGATCAGGTCTCTACAACCTATGGTGAGTTAAGCATTGTAGTTGTAGCATCAATTAAGCCTTAGACCAATGGTTTCTTGGGTCACTTAATGCAATGGTCGAACCTATATTGTAATTGATGGTTTTAACATATGAACTTGACCCAATGGTCAGGATCTAATGTTTATTCCTCCAATAAAGTGGAATGATGGCTAATTTAATATGTTAGTCCCAATAATGTGATTTATATGGTTTCCTTTATATTATCAACTTAAGGAGCTTACTTGTTGATAATGGATGGCCTGTTTTAAATGAACAGTCGATTTTGGGTTTTACCCTACTCTCAATGGAACTTTTTGTGTTGTTAATCAAGGGATGTCTAGGGTTATATGATGACTCTTTCTAGAGCACAAATCAAGGAATTCATTGGTGGTTTATCCAAGGTGTTTACTTATGTAAACAACCAATGGTCTTACCTTTTAAACATGTAATGGTTTTGGGTGACATTGTGGTATGGTGATATGGGATTAATGATGATGGAACAAATGGACAGTCACCCTTAACAAGGTAGTCTTACCTATTCACTCACATGAATAGAAGGGATGATAGCCATATTGCGTTGATATGTAACCCTAATGAGGTATAGCTTGTTATACCTAGCTTTAATATAACTAAATAATGGTAATTGGGTATGAATAGTCCTTAAATGACTAATACAATCATGGAGTACTCTATTACTATTGTTGAAACCCTAGTATGCTATAACTAGATGGTTACACCTTGATTTATGTGTGGGTTCATACTTGATAATATTATGGAATGTGATGGTGATGCTTCACCTTATGTATCCATGATCCAATGAGGATGCCGTGAGTTAGGGTTTGGGTATAAGTGCTTATTAGTAACATTGATATAATTTATCATGTTGAACCTAACTCTAATGAAAATAGATAAAGATGAGTATTCATGTTTAACATTCGTATATGATGGAATGATGGTGGAATAACCTCCTTAATATGATCATAACCTTAATGTGTTAATTGATGGTTATCATAGCCACATGGTTGATACTTTCTTATGCTAAACATGTTCATTATGAATATGATGAGGGTTAATCATATCTAAATTCCTTTCATATTGATGTAATAAAGGAATGTTCTTAATGTTAATATAACCATACTATAATTGTTTATAAATATATCCTAGCTCATTAATGCAATATTATGTTGATCCAGTGTATTATATGTAAGTAATGTTGTTGAGCCTTGTTATAAGGCATGGAAAGATAATGATGATCTTGTAGGGAATAGTATGATGGTCTTAATGACCTTTGGGCATGGTTGAGCCCTGAATGAGGTGTAATCCTCTTGTGTTGATAAGGGTTGATACACTGTGATATTATGAAAATGATTTATATCCTATGATAGTATGATGGTCTTAGTGACCTTTGGGCATGGTTGAGCCTTGAATGAGGTGTAATCCTCTTGTGTTGATAAGGGTTGATACCCTGTAATATTGTGAAAAGGATTTATATCTTATGATAGTATGATGACTAGTGTGGTCTCATGAATGGCAAGTGAATAGTTCCATGTGATGATGAGATGAGAAATAATGTTTCACACATTTTATATCTTTTAAAAGTTGTGATATTTATATGCTTGCTAGAAGTGAATTAGGGTTTGTATGTCCACTTGTTTGATGCAACCTTAATTCACCCAATTGGCATAACTATTCAAGTGAAACTCTAATCATGTAGTGCCTTATGTCGTAGATCCATCTTTAGTGTCAGAACTTACTGGATGGTGAAATGAGTATTCCTAAGGGAAACTCAGAGTGCATACTATTGAGTATGTGGGGGTGGCAGGTTGAGGATATATCCCTGTCATCCACAATGCAGATTGTGGAGGACGGCTATGGTCATGCCTCATACATCTGATGTGATTGAGAATGGTTGCGGCTGTGTCTCAATGATTATAACATGATGTGATTAGTGGACAACTGTGGGTGTACCTCAGTGATTGGGTTTGAATACCCTAGATGCTAGCGTCGTGACTTGTACTAAGGTGGGCTAGTTACATGACTATATGTCGTTGTGGTGGCAACTTTGACTGATATGTCACTGCCTATTTACTCATACTGATCGAGGGGAAGAGATCTTAGGATACCGACACTCCTAGATCTTGTACGGAACTAAATATCCCTTCGCAGGGGTCGGTTGGACTTTGAATGGTCCGACTCAAATTCCCTGGGGCATAATAAAAGATGCAATACATCCATGTAGCATATTTGTTTAGGGTTTTACATGACATTTCACATTAGATGATAACCCTTATTTGTTATCTTTACATAAAGATGATGCTTAGTGCAATTAAGAGATAGTAGATATACTTAGGTTGTAGGTATGCTTAAGATCGTAGGTGCATACATATAGTAGCTATGCTTGTATTGATAACTATACTACTACTGGTGATTATAATCATGATGTTAGCTATCTCATGTTGTTAGTTATGTTTAGCATGCTAGCCATGCCTTTGTAACTAGAGATGCATATACTGCTAATCATGTTTATCCAGATAGTTTTGCTTATGTTGTTTACTATTCTTATGATGTTGATATGTTAAAACAATTAGACATGCTCATGTTGTTAGCTATGCTATGTTACTAGACTTGCTCATGATGCCAGATATGTATATGCTACTGAATTGCTTATATTGTCAACAAGATAAAGGATGATAGTCTGGCTAATGATGATAGTTATTATCTGCTCCTTTATATATTTTGTTAATCATCAGTACTGCTGAGCTTATTTGTTATATCTGATTAAACTTCTTAACTATTTAATTACTTAAAAATGTTGTAATCAATAAATGATGCTAGAGGTTATATCTCTTGATGGGACATGGGTCTCGCCCTTGTGGTTCACCACATTTTTTAGTAATTAGAAGTGACGAAAACAAACATGTGGTAGCAAAGAGGAGATATAGTAATGAATCTTTGAGAAAGTTGCTTAGATGTCTAGTGTTCCTAGAGTCGTCCCTGTACTCTCAGGTCCAGGTAGGAAAAGTTTGTATATGGTGTTTCAAACGAATTAGACTTTTGTTAGCATATTAATGCTGGTTTGTGTGGCATATATGAATATTGTTCTCCTGTGTATATATGTTGTGGCTAAGGCAATAGAACAATTTGTATCAAATTCTTGGCATAGTATGGATATAAGAAAGACGTTATGCTCTTATGCAAAAGTTTCTGAGCGGGTGCTGAGTTGAAATCAGTTTTAATTTACCCATATTTTTGGGTATGTGATTAATTAGTGATAGATTGTGTTTTATGTTTTGAGTAATCTCGTTTAGTGTAACGAGTTCTCACACCTTAGACAATATGTGTCTGCTTGAGTTTGTAAAAAAAATAATGTTCCAGAAGGCAGTTTTTTGTGACCATCTTTCATTTTATCAATGTAAATCTTTGCTCTCCATTCATGATGTTGTCCGGGATGCTCTCTTCAACATTGTCTCTCAAGCTGGGTTAAAGGTTTTGAAAGAAGCTCCTTTGGCCTTCCTTGGCACTCAATCTGATGGTGTCCATTCATTACAACCTGTAGACATTCTTTTATTTGACTGGATGAATGGAAAACATGCCTCTGTTGACCTTATAGGAGTTTCTCCCTTGACAGGTATCCTTTCAAAAAACTTTAAAGCATGGCAGGCAATGTCCGAGGTAGCAGTACAAAAAGTTCATAAACATGGAGCAGCTTGTGAGGCCAATCAACATCATTTTCTACCTTTCACCTTTGACACCTTTGGGGTGCTTTCCAATGATGCAATTGTTCTTCTTTGACACCTTCAACATATAATAAATAGGAATCTTATGATGCCTTCATCTACATGTAATGATTTTATTTTTGGGTCCTTGGGTTTTGCCATCCAAAAAGAATTGGCATCCCAGTTTGTTGCTCTCACTTCTGTGAGAGCATTTATGTAACCATTTTCATGTGTTTTTAAGATATAATGGAAAATATTTTTTCTTGAAAGTTTTGTGCTAATTATTAATATGTAACAGAATACAAAGTAAATCTGTGATAAATGAGCCTAAAGTGAACCAAGAGAGAATATACTCTAAAGGAGATAAAAGGAATAAGAAATAAAGAGTGGATTCCACTTCTCACCATAGAGAGGACCTATCCTTCTAACTCCATTATAGAGAATCTCTCTCTAAAAATGTAGAATCATGTTTCTTCCACATCCTTACATTTCTTTGTATTTGTTTAGTGTATTCCATTAGGAACAAAATTTACATTTTGACGTGTGAATCTATTATGTGTATGGAGTAGATTTCCTTGTATTTGGTGCCTTTTGTTGGTATGTATGCCCAAAGAGCCAATCATGTAATGATTATAATGGCATAATTTGTAAAAACAATTTAATTATTAATAAAAGGCAAGCTTCCAATTTATTCTGTTTAGTTTAGTTATGAGACAATGATGTAACATTATAAATGTCTAGAGAATAATATTACTCAATGACGTATGTCTTCATGTACGTGACTCGAAAGAATGAGATCATACAGATGTTAGAGTACATATACATATTCTCATCATGTCCCTAATCGTTTGTTATTATGGAAGGTTGATACAGATCATCAACACATAAGATCAGAGTATGAGTTGTTTGATGTTAGAATATCATTAATCATGATATGGCAATATCAAACCAATCACACAGATACATGTTAGAGAATAGTGTATCAAAAATACCCACAGTGAGACTGACACGTGGAAGCCATCATCATGGAAGTCATAGTCAACTCTCATAGTGATGGTTGTGGTTGTGGTTCTTAGATCTGAAATCATAGCACTCATCACATGTCATTGGGTACACTTTGACATCATTATATGCAGTCCTGAAACATGGGTTGTTATAAAGGTGATGATTGGGGACTTTGACTCATGGGGATAGACAGTGAATGATAGAAATCAGAATTTTCCCTCCTATAGGAGTTTGATGTTCTAGTCCTCTTGGTTAGAAAGACTGAGAAAAGCATGGACATGTACATGTGAGTCAATATGTGATATTGAGTTTACATATATCTCAGCCAGTCTTCTCTGGTTCAAGAAATAAGATTGAATGATGAAGAGGATGACTGCTCCATGCCTCTAGTTCAATCTGGACATCAGTGACAAAGGAACTATACAAACACTACAACACGATACACAAATTGTAGGTTGAATTTGTTCTCTAACTTTCCAATTACTTGGGTAGCATTGATGTGCGACTAGGCATCGCTCATTGCTTGTGATGCCGTAAGTTGTTATGGGCATTCACTACTAACGTAATATGGGACCTATAGGGTCACACACTTAGGTCTCGACCTAGAAGAGGAATTTGATCATGAATGACAAATGAATTAATTGCTAAAATGTTTAATAATTGATTCACACAACAAGAAGCCTAATTGCACTACCAAATGCCCGTATTATGGCATGAGACAGCCATATGGAGTGCCAAATGGTCGTCTTAAGGGTTGAGATGAGCATTTGGAGTGTCAGACTGATTCGAGTTGAAATTGGCTATGGATTGAATCGACTGGCCCAGCTCAGTCTCACCATAAAACCATCTGGGTGAGTGAGACGACCGTCCCACATGGGCGAGATGGCCCAGTTTGACCAAGGGAAGGCTCTATATATTTCCAAGTTGGTTTCAGTTGCACATTACTTGTTGTGCAAGGAATTGATGCTTGGAATTATTGGGAAATGAATTGCCAATTTCGTATGCGATTGAGAAACTATAAAACAACCATCTCGCAGTATGAGACAACTGTCTTGCATGACAGACGATTGTCTGGTGTGCTAGAAAACCATTTTGGTGGTCGCAGGTTGTGAAAATTTAAGAATTTTCAATTCCTTCCACTCCCGCACAGACCGGGAACCATGGCCCAAACCCTGCCTATAAATAGAGGGGTACTGGGAGCTTCCCAAAACACAACACTATGGTTGTGGTAACCATGAGGTCCCAAGAAAGTCCTACTAAATAGGGAGGGATAGTAAGGGAGAGAACAATTGAGATCATTGTTGTGGGAGAGAAAGTTGGTGACTAATACACCAACGGAAGGGATGACTCCTTCCTATCCATTCTAGCGGGATGACAAGAGTTCTAGGTGGTCTGTGTGGACTTCTTGAGAGGCGGGAGGCCGTTGTCTATCGCTAGTAGGGCATCATCAACCAATAGTCTGTGACAAGAGGAGTTGCTACAGAAGATGACGTATGAGTTTGTTGTCCTTGGAGGAGCAGTAAGATGAGTTCCAATACAACTAGGAGTTAGAGTTGAACATCTACAATGATGAGTATTGTCAGTGAACTTGCTCCAGGGCTAGGTATATCCTCAAAATGATCCTTCTCATACTATAGTTATCAAAGCAATCTGTTGGTTATGGAGAATATGGTAGATAAATTTTTTTGTTTCCGCTGCCTGCTCTATAGCCATATTTCCCTGTAGTGGTATGAGAGTTAATATCAATCTACTATATTGTGGGATAATCGATATGATCATATTTTGGTTTTGTTATTCTATTATTACATGCGATGCGAATAATATCTTGTCAAATCCAATATTATGATAGTCTCAAACTAATATATACATACATACATACATACATACATACATACATACATACATACATACATACATACATACATACATACATACATACATACATACATACATACATACATACATACATACATACATACATACATACATATACATATACAAGCATCGCCCTATAAAAGGTTTTGATGGTGGATGTGTAGCATTGTTATGGCCAATAACCCCTATTATCTATGCATGGTTGTGTTGTTGGTTGATCCTCTTATATTTGTCTATGTACTAAGCCTCTATCTAATCTTCCCAATGTAAAAGTATTATTCTTTCCTACCCTTGCTCCCTCGAATGTAACTCAAGGTTTCTCTATATTTATGTAAAAGTAGAATAATTTACTTTTCCAATTATGATGAAGAAGATGACATCTTGAAGATGAGCCAACAAGATGGAGGACCAAGTAGGACCAAGCAGACGAGCCGAAACAATCGGATGGTGGACCTGACCGATTCGCTGAAGGAGCTAGTAGATGGTGGACCAACATAATCAAGCGATTGGTGAGATGACCTAACAACCGGTCAGGAAGCCGATTAGTTCAAGGGTTGAGCCGATCAACTCAGATTAGCAAAGCATGGATCTTCATCAACAAATAGGTTTCTACATGTAATGTAGACCTAGATGACATAATTCCTTGTGGCTCCAAGGAATTTAGGCTGGCCATAACCGTCGCTTTAGTTTATTACATGTTTTCACTGTGGGATATATCATGTATATGATACATACTATATATGCGGTGATTGGATAAAGCATATGTATTTATACAAACTCCCTCAATCAAATTATTAAGTATTAGATGCTTCCATTAGCAACACACATGAAAATCTTGATCAACCAAGCGTATATTTGCACAACACATGGTGCACCGTCTGTCTCGTAGAAGTGTGATGGTAGATATGTAGATTTGCACAAAGCATGGTGCATATCTATCACTTTGACTATTAGGTTAGGCTTAATTGGTGACTTGGAGAGCCCAAGCCCAGAGACATGCAAATGATTATGGCAAAGAGTTGCACATATCATCTATCCAAGAGTTGCATATGATGCAATTGTCATGATGGCCTACCTAAATAATCAAGTTGTGGGCGATCGACAAAAGCTGACTCATAACTTGATGAAATATGGATCTTGGTCCACTAAAATATGGTACGCTGTGATATTCTGAATTGATATTGAGGGATATTATTTGAATAAAATAGTGAGAGAGATAATAATTAAAGACCTAATTAATAGAATAATTTTTTTAAAATCAAATCAAATTAAAAGGGTTTTCGATAAATGCAAATTTTCTATTATAGAATCAAATGATGAACAAATCCGAATTGTGATTGGTCCTGAAGAAGGACAAACTTGACAGGAGAAATTTCACGACTTGTTTTGGACTTTGAGAAGGGTTCTCAATGAAGAGTGCAAGCTCTACATCCTTAGAAAACCAGTGCCACAAATACCTACTACTGATGCACCTAGGGCACAAGTGGATGTTGACTGGAAGCATGCCAATGATGCCCTGGAGATAAAGTACCTTATGCTTAGCTACATGAACTATGAGTTGCATGAGCAATGTGAAGACATGAGTGTTCTTTAGATGGTAACACATCTTAAGAAAGTGACACTTGGTCTTACAAAGCAAGAAAGGGACGATATCCTGAAGGTGCTACTTGAATCTAAGCTAATAGAGGGAACCTCAGTAGAAGAACATGTGCTTAATATGATTGGACATGTGTATCATCCTAAAGAGTTGGGATTCACCTTGATATAAGAGTTGACTACTGATATGATTCTAAAGACTATGCCAGAATCATATAGCCTCTTTATTGCATGTTGTCACGTGAATAACATGGTTGGACAGATGCCAGACTTGCTTGCCATGTTGATTCATGCTAAAGCAAAATTGAAGCAGGACACGCCCATAATGATGATTAGCAGAGTTGAGTCCAAGGATCAAAGCAAGACCGATAAAAGTTTTGAGGTAAAGTCTAAATCCACATCTTCAACACTCAATATAATGAGAAAGAAAAGTACAAGAAGATCTCATCCTTTGTATTTGAAGGCATTCAGGAAGAAGAAGATGGGGATGGTGATCTCCACTCCAGGTCTATACATTATTGAGACAAATCTATCTACTTCATCATCATGGGCACTAGATACCAGATGTGGATCTCACATATGTTCTCATATGCAAAATCTGAAAGGAAGTAGGCCTTTGGGAAAAGGCGAGGTGGAACTACAAGTTGCTAATGGCACAAGAGTTGCGACCAACACAATTGGAACCTATAGTATATCTCTACCCATATGGATTGTAATAAAGTTAAAGAATTGGTATTATGTACTTGCTATAAATAGAAACATCATTTCAATATCTTGTTTGGACAAGGATGCATTTGAATTCCATATTGAAAATGGTCGATGTTCTATTTCAAAAGATGGTATCTTTTATGGCAGTGCCTCAATGTCTTATGGTCTTTATTTGTTAGATCTAAAGACAAATGTTTATAGTGTTAATATAAAGACTAAAACTCAATAAATCAAACAACACATACCTTTGGCATTGTCATCTAGGGCACATAAATGAGAATCACATATCTAGACTCCATAAAGATGGTTATCTAGACTCGTTAGATTTTGAATCAATAGAGACATGTGAATTTTGTTTATTGGGCAAGATGGATAAGACCCCTTTCACTGGTAATAATTAGATGGCTAGTGATATATTATGACTCATACATATTGATGTGTGTGGACCTTTTAGAACAACAACTAGAGGTGGGTATCAATACTTCATTACCTTCATTGACGACTTCAGTAGGTATGGCTATGTTTATTTTAATGAAACATAAGTCTGAAGCTCGTGAAAATTTTAAGGAGTTTATGAATGAAGTACAAAACCAACGTAGTAAAAGTATTAAGGCACTTCATTCTGATCGAGGTGGAGAATACTTAAACCAAGAGTTTGAGAACCTTCTTAGAGCCCATGGGATTGTATACCAGTGGACTCCACCTGGAAAACCTCAGCATAATGGTTTCTTAGAAAGAAGGAATCACACATCACTATATATGGTGCGATCGATGATGAGTTTAGATGAGCTTCTGACTACCTTCTGGGAGTATGCTCTAGAAACTGCTACGTTTACACTAAATCGAGTACCATCTAAATCGGTTCAACCATATGAGGTATGGACTGAGAAACATCCCAAAATGTCTTTTATGATGATTTGGGGGTGTGAGGCTTATGTTAAGAAAATGTTTCCTGAAAAGCTTGGCCCGAGATTTGATAAATGTTACTTTGTTGGATATCCCAAAGAAACTCTGGGATACTACTTGTATAATCTATATGACAACAAAGTGTTTGTTGCCAGAGATATTGCATTCCTAGAAAAGGAGTTTATTACCAAAGGAATCAGTGAGATATAAATGGAACTCAAAGAGGTTTGATACCAACAAGAAAACATTAAACTGTTAGATGTACAAGAGGAACCAAGAGAATCACAAAGTGTTGTGGAATCTCAAATTCCTCAAGTAACATAGGTACCTCATAGATCTAATAAGACATGCCTTGAGCTTGAAAGATTTGGATATCTTATAACTGAGGAAGGCACTGAATTGGTCATAGATGATGATCCAATATCCTATCAAGATGTTATTAAGGGACCAGAGTCTGAGAAATGGCTTGAGGACATGAGATCTGAGATGGAATCCATGTATACCAACAAAGTATGGACTTTGGTGAATCCAATCAAAGGGTTATAACCCATAGGGTGAAAGTGGGTCTTCGAGAAGAAGACCGAAATGGATGGTAAAGTACAAACCTATAAAGGCAGGTTGGTAGCAAAGGGTTTTAGACAAGTTCAAGGTGTTGACTATGACAAAACCTTTTCTCCAGTGGCCATGGTTAAGTCCATCATGATCATGCTTGCTATTGCAGCTTATCATGAATATGAGATTTGGTAGATGGATGTTAAAACTACATTTCTTAACAAAAAACTTCTTGAGGATGTGTACATAACACAACCTGAGGGTTTTATAAATCCAAAAGATGCAAATAAAGTATGTAAGATACAAAGGTCAATTTATGGATTGAAGTAAGCATCTCAGAGCTAGAATCTTTGTTTTGATGAGACAGTCAAAGGGTTTGCATTTATTCGAAATGAAGATGAACCTTGTGTGTATAAGAAGGTTAGTGGGAGCATAGTGACATTCCTCATGTTGTATGTAGATGGCATACTATTGATGGGGAATGACATCCCTACTTTACAAAAGGTAAAGACATGGCTTGGAAATGCATTCTCTATGAAAGAATTGGGAGAAGTATCCTACAGCTTAGGGATAAAGATATATAGAGATAGATCCAGAAGACTTCTTGGACTAAGTCAGAGCACATACAATGACAAAGTGTTGAAGTAGTTTAACATGGATAACTCAAAGAGAGGAAACCTACCAGCGTTGCATGGAGTGACCATCTCTAAGAGTCAATGTCCTAGTTCTTGTATAGAAAGGTAATACATGAGTTTTATTCCATATGCCTCAGCAATTGAATCAATCATGTACACAATGTTGTACACTCATCCAAACGTCTCGTATGCCTTGAGCATGAGGAGTAGATATCAGTAAGATCCAAGTGATGCTCACTATACAGCCGTGAAGAACATCCTCAAGTACTTGAGAAGGACTGAGGATAAGTTCTTGGTCTACAAGGGAGAAGAAGAGTTGGTGGTAAAGGGTTACACTGATGCAAGCTTCCAAACTAATCAAGATGATTACAAATCACAATTAAGATTTGTGTTTTTCCTAAACAATGGAGTTGTAAGCTAGAAGAGTTATAAGCAAGAGATAATTTTGGGTTCTACAACAGATGCCGAGTATATTGTTGCATCAAGTGCAACAAAGGAGGTTGTATGGATCTTGAAGTTCATTACATAATTAGCGGTCATCCCAAGCATCATCGATGCAATCGAGCTAAATTGTGACAACAATGGAGCTATTGCACAAGCTAAGAACCCAGATCACATCGGTGATCAAAGCATATAAAAAGGTAGTTCCATCTCATATGAGAGATCATACAACAAGGAGATTTAAATATTTGTTAAGTATCAACTAAGAACAGTGTTGTTGTCCCCTTGACAAAGGCAATTTCATAGCAGAAGCATGAAAATCATGTTAGATCACTTGGAATACAATCCGTGGGTGATTGGCTCTAAGTGCAAGTGGGATTATGTTGGTATGTATACCAAGAGAGCCAATCATGTGATGATTGTAATGGCATAACTTGTAAAAACAATTTTATTATTAATTAAAGGCAAGCTTCCAATTTATTCTATTTAATTCAGTTACGAGATAATGACATAACATTATAAATTTCTAGAGAAAAATATTACTCGATGATGTATGTCTTCAAGTACGTGACTTGGAAGAATGAGATCATACAAATGTTAGGAGTACATATACATATTCTCGTTATGTCCCTAATCGGATGTTATCGTGGAAGGTTGATAGACAAAAATAACACAAAAGATCAGAGTGTGAGTTGGTTGATGACAAAATCTCATTAGTCATGATATGGCATATCAAACCAATCATACAAATACATTTTAGAGATCATTGTATCAGACAGACCCACTGTGAGACTGACACATGGAAGCCATCATCATGGAAGTCATAGTCAGCTCTCACAGTGATGGTGGCGGTTGTGGTTCTTAGATCTAAAATCACTACACTCATCACATGTCGGTGAGTACACTTTGACATCATCAAACACAAACCTAGAACATGGGTTGTTATAAAGGTGATGATTGCTGACTTTGACACATGGGGATAGACTGTGAATGAAAGAAATGGGATTTTCCCCTCCTACAGGAATTTGATGTTCTAGGCCTCTTGATTAGCAAGACTGAGAAATGCATGGCCATGTGGATGTGAGTCAATATGTGATATTGAGCTTACATATATCTTAGATAGTTTTCCCTAGTTCAAGAAACAAGATTGAATGATGAAAAGGATGATTTATCCATGCATCGAGTTGAATCTGGACATAAGTGCCAAAGGAACTATACAAAAAATGCAACACCATATACAGATTATAGGTTGAAGTTGTTCTCTAACTTTCCATTTAATTAGGTAGCATTGATGTGTGACTAGGCACCACTCATTGCTTTTGATGTCATAAGTTGTTATGGACATTCACAACCAATGTAATATGGGACCTATAGGGTCACACACATAGGTCTCAAACTAGAAGAGGAGTTTGATCTTGAATGACAAATGAATTGATTGCTAAAATGTTTAGGTAATTGATTCATGCAACAAGCAACCTGACTACACTATCAAACGCCCGTCTCATGGCATGAGACGACCTTCTGGAGTGCCAAACGACTGTCTCAAGGCTTGAGATGGGCATTTGGAGTGTCAGACTGATTCGAGTTGAAATTGTCAATGGATTGAACTGACCATCCTGGCTCGGCTCACCAAATGATTGTCTAGGTGAGCATGACGACCGTCCCACATGGGTGATATGGTCCACTTTGATCAAGGGAAGGCTCTAGATATTTCCAAGTTCATTTCAATTGCAAATTACTTGTCATGCAAGGAATTGATGTTTGGCATTAATGGGAAACAAATTGCCAATTTTGTATGCGATTGGGAAACTTCAAAATGACTGTATCACAGTACGAGACAAATGTCTCACATTCTCGACGACCGTCTGGTGTGCCACATGGACGTTTTGGTGGTTGCAGGTTGTGAAAATTCAAGATTTTCTGGTCCATTCCACTGTCGCACATACCGGGAACCCTGGCCCAAACCCCACCTATAAATAGAGGGGTATTGGGGGCTTCCTAGAACGCAACATAGACAATTGAGAATCAATCACCTAGACAAATGTTGTACTCTCTGGTTGTGGTAACCATGAGAGCCCAAGTAAGTTCTACATGACTAGGGAGGGATAGCAAGGGAGAGAACAACTAAGATCATTGTTGTGGAATAGCAAGTTGGTGACTAGTATGCCAATGGAAGGGACGACTCCTTTGTGACCATTCTAGTAGGACGACAGGAGTTATAGGAGGTCCATGTGGACTTCTCTAGAGGCGGGAGGCCATTGTATGTTGCTAGGAGGGCATCATCAACTAGAAGTCTGTGACAAGAGGAGCTGCTGCAGAAGACGACATTCAAGCCTGCTATCCACGGAGGAGAAGTCAAACAAGTCCTAGAGAAACTAGGAATCAGAGTTGTACATCTACAACAATGAGGATTGTCACTGGACTTGCTCCAGGACCAGGTATATCCTCAAAACCATCCTTCTCATATTATAGTTATTGATGCAATCTGCTGGTTATGGGGAATATGGTAGATAAATTGTTTTAGTTTCCACTGCCTACTTTGTATCCATATTTCCCTACACCTTCTTGACATTTCTAACTCATGTGATGAACAACTCTTGATATATTACTCCAAATTTTTATTTTTTCTTATATGTTTTGCTTGTCTATGGACATACAAGGTGACCTATTTCCTTTGACGTGTATATTGATAGAAATACTATCTTAGTTCATAACATGTTATATATTTGGCCATCTATTGCATGAAAATGAGTAGAAGTTAGTGCATACTTATCTCCCTATTTAGATTTGTTGTTAGTGGTTGTTTCCTTGAAAGATATGTAGATATATTGCATGAGAATGAGTAGAAGTTAATGCATACTTGTCTCTCTATTTAGATTTGTTGTTAGTGGTTGTTTCCTTGAAAGAGATATAGATATATTGCATGAGAATGAGTAGAACCTAATGAAGAATTATCTCCCTATTTAGATTTTTTGTTAGTGGTTGTTTCCTTGAAAGAGATATAGGGAAGATCTTGCTTTTCTTATAGTTGATTGTTGAGAGACATTAACCTAGCCATCTAGATTAATAATAGTTAAGAGACTCCAGTCACATTTTTTGGACATGGGATAAAGAATTGCTACCTTTTACGCATTGATCATGTGTATTATGGATGCCATGGAACCAAGTAATGTCATTTTGATCTTATAAAAACTTGAACATAATATTCTAATGACTTTAGTTAACTTATAATAAACTAAAATCAGATTTTACTCTTTAAATCTTATCTAATTGAAATATATTAAAGTTTCATATGCATTGGTTCCAAGATGGTGTTAAACTATCACTACTACTATTTTCGTGTTAGATTATGTTACTTAGGTTCTTCTATTGATTGTAGACGTCATGATACATAATTGATCTCAAGGTTTCTTTAACCAATAGGCAACCACAATAAAAAAGAAATAAACATAAGGAAAAAGTTAGTGTTATAACCACATCTATAAACATGAACGTGGTGTGTGCTTTGATTGACTACACCTATGCACAACTAAATGAGGTTTCTCATTCAACAATACTGTGACTAGCTATAGTCGTCAAGCATTTTTTGCTAGATCTGAGTATGATTGGAATAATGCACCAGAACCAGTTCTTAGGGCTAAATAATGGGGATATAAAATCTTCATGTGGAGAATTTCATAGAATTGTGTGATACAATAAATATAAATGGTATGATAGATGGAGATCTACATCTTCAATTCTTCTCTTTCATTCTAAGATTTAGGGCAAAGTAGCATTGTAGATCTTCAATTCTTCTCTTTCACTCTAGGATCCAATGATTAGAAAGAGGGTCATTTCAAACTTGGAATGTCCTCCTAATAGCTTTTTGTAGAGTTTTTTTATCCTTTAAGAAAGACTAATGAAATCCTTAAGAAGATGTACATATTTGAGCAATAGGATGGCTAACACTTATTAATGCTTAAGCAGATCTACAAAGAATGACTCTATCACATTGAGCACTTTCTATGATGGTTTATCTCATGGAACCAACTCTACTTTTGATGAAACTATCAAAGGAAGATTCCCGACAAAGAATACTACTTAAGGTAGAAAGATTATTAAGATCATGTCAATGAGTTAGTATATTAGGAGTATGGATTGTGAGAACAAAAGCCATCATAATGTCGTAGCTATATCATTCCTCAATACAAAGCTTGGTATTCTTACAAAGTAACTTAATGAAATGAATGTTCAATGAGTGTGCCAAGTGATGGTATTGACTTGTACAATGGCCCAGATATGAATGTAGATTGCAACTCATCATCTCTATCTAGTGAATAACAAGTGAAGTTCTTGGGGAACACCAAAGGATCAATCCTTATTCATATTCCCACAATCCAGGGTGAAGGAATCACCCTAATTTTAGTTTGAAGGGCAGTGGATAGCAACATCAACATCAAATAGTGCCTAGACAATCATCAGTTCCAACCATATAAGACTAGATGAATTGAAGGTATAGTCTCCAAATTCACGAGTGAAACTTCAAAACTTTTTCAAAATCAATCCGCAACAATCAAGGGATTAGATCACCAAATAGGGAAACTATATTCATTAGTTAGTGTACTCAAGGGCAGTGAAGAGGCAACTTTGAGCAATACATAGGTGAATCTCCATGAGCTATTAACTCCATATGACTCAACTAACTGAACCAAGTTGGTAAGGAGGAGTCATAAAAAAACCGGATGCAGGTGGTTCCATAATATGCACTTGAAAGAAGAAAAAAAATCCCCAAAACTATTGACAAGTAGAAAGTATAGAAAAAAAAGCAATACAGCTTTCTATGTGCCATCTCACTTGAGAATCAAAATTAAAACACGTCCTATCTTAATGTGTGCAAAGATAAAGGAGGAAATCCATGAATTCCAATCACCAAGGCCAATTCTAAAGACCATCACTTGTGATGAAGATACGAAAGATAATTCCACTCAAAGTATCTCATTCCTTGAGAATTCATCTGATGTAGGAGATGAATATGAGCATTAAAACATTATCATTACACCAAACATGAGCATCTCATCTCTATCACACTTATCCACCAAGAAACGAGTTCATGGAACCTTATATATTTTGGTGACATAGGTAATATGCACTTCAGTCCTATTTTATGCGATCAAGGAACGAGTATAAATGTTATGCCTATAACCATATCTATGAAGTTGGGTTTGAACAAAAAAAAAGCATATGAAAATTAATTTAAGATGGCACATCCATCATGTGCAAGATCCATAAATGTAATTGAACATGTACTTATGAAGATTGATGAGTGTTTCGTTCTAGTTTATTTTGTGATCTTGGAAGATAAGAGGGATGAATTGGTAGATCTCATCTTGGGATGATGATTCCTCAAGAGTGTGAAGGCTACTATTAATCTTAACAAAAGGATGACCGAGATATATGATAAAAGAATCAATTTCTCCATGATGCATTCACAACAAAATGTATGTGAGGGACTACTGTAAGGAAACTACAACCCAACAGTCGATCACATTGGCCAAAATGGTCAATCAATTTGAATCACTTAGTATGACACTATCTAACCAATGAACATTAAAGCTAAACCAAGTGCTCATGGGAGGCATCCCAAGATTTCCCATTTTGTTATTTTTGTTGTTAGTTCTTCTATATTTGAACTCTTTTCATGCAAGTACATATGTGTGTGGTAGAACTTCTAACTTTTTAATTTCATGATTATGCATGTTATGTTGTGATGAGGTGATAACTTGAATGTAGGTTGTTATAAAACTTGTTTGCCAAAGTAATGTCTGATACAATGTGTCCAAGACAAAACATGGTGTGCAAAGGTTCTAAAAAGAAAATGTTGAGGCTTTCTTAATGTGCACATAGTGTTTCCTTAGCTGACATGCTGATTCATACTCAGGTGACATGTTGATTCATATAATCCTTGATAGAAAATGGAGTCACTATGAGTAAATACAACGTGTTAATACTCTAAAACACCATGGCTTAGTTTCAACAAATTGGGGCAAAAATCTGAGGTGGATCACATCATGACTTATACAAGATACTTCATGTGTTGTTGTGCAAAAATGTGAAGAAGGTCATGGACCAAGACTGTAAAGAGGCGGGATCACCCCCTTACTAAATATTTTTTGAAGAATTAACATCCATTCCAAACACACTCAAAGGTATGTTGGAATAGGTATTAATTTTTCAAATTTATTATAATGGTATGCAAAAGACCAAAGTGTAGCAGCGGAATAAAAATAACTGACTATATTCAACTTTCATAAAAGATTACACACATACATCAAAATCTCCCATTAGGGTTTACAACAAGATACAATAAAAAGGATCTAGATAGAGGGAAGTCTAAGCTACTTCAAATCTTATCTCCAGAGCAACATCTCCAAGTCCTAGGCCCATCCCAAAGCTATGTTCTCCTGATTCAACTCAACAACTTGTCCTAACCTGGGTGGTTGGGAGAGAACCCATCAAAAGGGAAAGGAAACAAGGTATATGTCAAAATATTGAACAAGTACAAAAGATAATGATAACATTGAAGCATAAATATATGGATTCATCACATGATGAGAGGGCCAAGAGGATGAGGCATATAAAAAAATAGATTCTTGCCAAAAACCAACAAATAATAATGAATTGCATGAATGATCAATATTGGACTACACTAACTAAGTAGGGTTGAGGCACCTACCGAACCTCAACCTATAGATGAGGGGATAATTAATACATTCCCACTCACCTACATATATTTTTATAAGGAGGAGAATAAGAAGTTCCCCAGGGCAAATTAACACATGCCCTACTATAGGTGTTTGTACATAAGTACCACTACTATAGATAAATAGTCAAATAAACCATCATGCATAAGAAGTAGTAATTTGGCAAGATAAACAGTCATATAATTTCAATATGGTAGTGGGATTCTAAGACCCATGAAATAAAACATCAATACTAATTCTGAGGCAAGTACATCAAAAGATTCATGAGTAGAGGAATCCGGGTTCAATAAAGCCTCATTAGGGAAAGTAAGGTTGGTTCACAAGTATCACAACTAAAGGGTTAGATATGCACATACCTCTCATATGATTTCAACTACCAACTTTCATCACTTTATTGAGTCCAAGACCAACTTCTCCTATTTCCAATGTATAACCATGTATTAGGGTATGTTATATGCATTAATGTAAAGGAAACCCCTATTTTGACTTTTTGCACAAAAATTTGATTTCGACTCTAAAATATCACCATTGATCTATTTAGGTTATTCTAAATAAAAAAAATATAATTTTGCATATTTTGGAGTTACGAAGGTTAAAGTGTATTTTTGGTGATTTTTAGGTATTTAATTCATTTTCTAAAAACTCTTTTTGACAAACTCCAAACAAAACCTTAGAATTATTTTTATAAGAAATACCACCTTTTTTGGAGTTCAAAACATATTTTCTTTCTATTTTTGGACAAGGAAACAAATAGTTATGAATTTCTCAAAACTGACCAATAGGAAATTGTCACATCATCAAACCAATTGAGATAAGTGAAGAGAGAGAGAGAAAACACCATTTGACCCAAGATCAGGGTTTGGAGTTTCAAAGGTAACCAAGCAGATCTTCTAGAGAAGGTAAAACAACAAGAAACCAAAACCCTAGAAGAACATGGTAAATAGAGACCGGGATCATCGATTTTAAACATAGAAGCATGAGTTTTAAGCATGTAGCAAGAAATATATGAGAAGGGGATTATAAAAGTAGCCTCTAGAGAAGGTTTAAAGGTAAAATGAGTAAGTTTACCAAGCTTAGAGAGACTGGTTTCTCCGACAAAGCTCCTATCTCGAGCAAGAAGTACCTTCTCCACTTTAGAGGTGAAAAACCCTAACAAAAGAACATGGAGATGGGGTGTTTAAGGACTCTAGGTGGAGTTTCACCATGGAAGACCAGGGTTCTGATCTGGATAAAGGTGGAAGTAAGACTAAAAACATGAAAATAGGGAAGGAAAGAAGGATACTTACTAGTTTTGGTCGAAATCACCAAGGAGGAGCTTAATGAATCCTAAATAGAGAAATTTGGAACCCTAGGAGCCTTCTTCACCAAGATAGGCACCCTCTTTTACCTTGGGACAGAAACTTCATGGACAAACATATAAGGAACGATGCTCTAATCTAGAGGAAAGAAAGGAGAGCAAGAGTTTTCGAATTGGGAGTTGGGAAGGGGTAGATATGGCTATATAAAGAAAGAGGTCAAATATGAGGTGTGTATGAGACTTTCCACGTGTCATGTATAAGGGTATCTATGGACATGTAAGCCTTTATGGATAAGGAAGAAGTCAAGAACGAGGTGTCAAGTTACTTTCCATGTGTCCAATGCTAAGGGTGCCCATGGACATGCGAGCCTTTATGGATAAGGAAGAAGTCAAGCATGAGGTGTCCATGGAGCTTTCCATGTGTCCTTAGCCTAGGGTTTCATGGCCATGCAAGAGGACAACTCATAGAGGATTCTTGAATATAAAATGTCAGTTTATTTACACTTATAGGCCATCCCAACCGACCTCCAATCAAATAAATAACCCCATTGGTTGATAGATTCTAAAGATAAGCTCATTTATAAAGAGGAAATCCCAAAAATGCCCTTGGAAAGAAACACCTTCAAACCAAGGTGCAATAGGTTACCCATGGTTAAAAAACTCGATAATGGTAAGGGAATATCTAACTATTATAATGCATGTAACAATTCACAAAGAAAACCTCCGAATTGGGTAAATTGCATAAAAGTCCAAAATGTGCATATAATTGTATAACTTGCATAAACAACATCCAAATTGGACCAAACTTGAAACTTGATCTTGTCTCATGATTTCAAAACACATCACAAGGTTATATTAAGGCTTAGAGTACTTAATTATGGTAGTTAAGCTTGTTAAATACATTAAGTAAGGTTTGGGGCCTTACACTTCTAACATGGATTTATTTACCATTATTCCACTTAAGCGATGATTTTACATTTTAGATCCTTAAATAAGATTTCACCGAGGTATTTGTGCATCAAACCTTACATTGGTATAATTATTGAACAAGTGTTCACCAAACCACTATAAATTCCACAATTTAAGCATCAAGGCCAAAAAGGATAGAAATGATAGGAAAATATTGGGAAAGGGCCAAAAAGAGAATATGTCAAAGTTTTGCTTGGTTACATCAACCCACCCCTTAAAGAGGATTTCATACTTGAAATCTAAATAAAAGTGAGAAGGGTGAGTATGCAACATCTCACCACTAAACTCCCATGTTGTTTCCATTAAACTTTCACCAAAATTTTTACTAACTTAAACTCCTTAGTTTTCAACTGCTTAACTTGGGAGTTCAGGATCTTCTCAAGCAACTCCACATAGGTCAAGTTCTCATGGATCACCTAAAGATTCCACTTTTATGATTTCTTTTTAAAATTTTTGGCTTATTAGAATTATATTAATTAGGATATCACATTACCATAATTATTCTTTTAATTGTGTCATGTCATATTTACTTTTTCTCCAAAAGAGTTATATTTCATTATTATGCACAAACCCAATATATTTTTTATTTATCTCATTAGGAATTTTAGCACAACCAGAGTTATACTAAATTATCTTAATATGAATTATTATATCTGACCATTATCTTTAATAATTTGGATTTAGACTCCAATAACAATTGTATCAGATTATTTTGTATGAAATAGGACACTTTATCCAATTTGTTACAATTAATCCAAATAATGTCACATTAATTACTTATATCTATATTAGACATTGTTACTTTACCATTCTTGATCACATTAATGTCATCATTAATCATTCTCTCATATTTATTCACTTCTTATTATTTATTATGAACATTTGTGTGAATCGATTACTTCTTATCCATATTGAAGTCATTATATATATTTTAATGATCAAGGTGGGACATATTACATATTAATGATTTGATTCACATACTAAGTCATTAGGTGATTAATTAGGTGTGTATTATAGAACAAGGTGATATGCATTTCATATTGATGACCTGATTAATCTATGATTTATGTGTATTAAAGTATGTTATCTGATTATGACACCTAGTGACACTAATGTATCGTGAATGTCATTAAGGATGTATAGGTTAAGGTTAAATGATTACAACTTAGGGTTTAGGTTAACATGATCATTATATTTCACCTATACCTTAGGATGCATGAAGTCCAAGGTTATATTACAATTATCTTGCCCATCATATCATTAGGGTTTATTAGTTTATGACATGGTCAACATCATGCTTATCCACTATTATTATTAAAATATGAGTTACTTTTATTATGTGCATTAGATATTCATTAGGATTAAAACATATGAACTATTCATTAGATGATCGTTATATGTTCTTTTGGATACTAAGAAACATGTGGTTATAATGTTTGGTCAAAACTAAGGATTCAAGCACACTAACTTCCTAATTAGGGAGTTCGGGTTTCTAAAGTCAGAGTAGCTAGATTTTAGTATCTTACATGACTCCATACCCTTGGAAAGAATTTCATCCTCAAAATCTAACTACCCAAACATCATCAAACCAACTACTCTCCACCCCTTCAAAGGTTTGACCTACCAAGCCAAACTAATATAGAGGTAAAGAGTCTAACTAAACCATATACAAGATCCACGCTTCACTGTGCACTCTGATTTCTCACTAAATACCAAACTTCAAAGTCTAGGTTCTAGGGATAACTATCCAAACATGTGGTTCTATGGGTCATAAGGGAACTATATTGGGTATCCATCCTCAAACACGTCATTACACCTGGGAGACTAGTTCAACATATTAGGGTCCCTAAAGATAAATCATATAGATGTCTAAGGCTACTATTGCCTAAAAGCATGCTATTTCAGACAATTCATATTGGCTCAGGCCAAGCCGATATCATATGGATTCGGGAGCCCTCATAAACCAAGCTAGTGGTGCAGAGGAAAATCTTACCAGCCCCCGGACCCTGATCCTTTCTAGACACTTTTGCTTTCAACTTTATGTCCTATTAGTTACCTAAAGGTTTTGATACCATGCTGTACAGAGGCGGGATCACCCCCTTACTAATTTTTTTTGAAGAATTAACATCCATTCAAAACACACTCAAAGGTATGTTGGAATAGGTATAAATTTTCCAAATATATTATAATGGTATGCAAAAGACCAAAGTGTAGCAGCGGAATAAAAATAAGTGACTATATTCAACTTTCATAAAAGATTACACAAATACATCAAAATCTCCCATTAGGGTTTACAACAAGATACAAAAAAAGGATCTAGATAGAGGGAAGTCTAAACTACTTCAAATATTATCTCCAGAGCAACATCTACAAGTGCAAGGTCCATGCCCAAAGCTATGTTCTCCTGATTCAACTCAACAACTTGTCCTAACCTGGGTGGTTGGGGGAGCACCCAGCAAAAGGGAAAGGAAATAAGGTATATGTCAAAATATTGAACAAGTACAAAAGATAACGATAACATTAAAGCATAAATATATGGATTCATCACATGATTATAGGGCCAAGAGGATGATACATATAAAAAAATAGATTCTTACCAAAAACAACCAAATAATAATGAATTACATGAATGATCAATATTGGACTACATTAACTAAGTAGGGTTGAGGCACCTACCGAACCTCAACCTATAGGTGAGGGGAGAATTAATACATTCCCATCACCTACACATATTTTTATAAGGGGGAGAATAGAAGTTCCCCAGGCCGAATTAACACACGCCCTACTATGGGTGGTTGTACATAAGTACCACTACTATAGCTAAATAGTCAAATAAACCATCATGCATAATAAGTAGTAAATTGGAAAGATAAATAGTCATATAATTGCAATATGGTAGTGGGGTTCCAAGACCCATGAAATAAAACATCAATACTATTTTTAAGGCAAGTACATCAAAAGATTCATGAGTAGAGGAAATCGGGTTCAATAAAGCCTCATTAGGGAAAGTAAGGTTGGTTCACAAGTATCCCAACTAAAGTGTTAGATATGCACATATCTCTCATATGATTTCAACTACCAACTTTTATCACTTTATTGAATCCAAGACCAACTTCTCCTATTTCCAATGTATAACCATGTATTAGGGTATGTTATATGCATTAATGTAAAGAAAACCCCTATTTTTGACTTTTTGCATAGAACTTTGATTTAGACTCTGAAAATATCACCATTGATCTAGTTAGGTTCTTCTGATTAAGAAAACATATAATTTTTCATATTTTGGAGTTATGAAGGTTAAAATGTATTTTTGGTGATTTTTAGGTATTTAATTCATTTTCTAAAAATTATTTTTAGAAAAACTCCAAAAAAAACCTTAGAACTATTTTTATTAGAAATAGAACTTTTTTTGGAGTTCAAAACATATTTTCTTTTTATTTTTGGACAAGAAAACGAATAGTTATGAATTTCTCAAAACTGACCAATAAGAAATTACCACATCATCAAACCGATTGAGATAAGCGGAGAGAGAGAGAGAGAGAGAGAGAGAGAGAACACCATTTGACCCAAGATCAGGGTTTAGAATTTCAAAGGTAACCAAACTAGATCTTCTAGAGAAGGTAAAACAGTAAGAAGCCAAAACCCTAGAAGAACATGGTAAATAGAGATGGAGATCATCGATTTTAAACATAGAGGCATGAGTTTTAAGCATGTATCATGCAATATATGAGAAGGGGATTACAAAACTTGCCTCTAGGGAAGGTGGACAGGTCCAATGAGTAAGGTTACCAAGATTAGAGAGGCTAGTTTCTCCAACAAAGCTCCTATCTTGAGCAAGAAGCACCTTCTCCACTTTAGAGGTGAAAAACCCTAACAAAAGAACATGGGGATGGGGTGTTTAAGGGCTCTAGGTGGGGTTTCACCATGGAAGACCAGGGTTCCGACCTAGAGGAAGGTGGAAGGAAGACTAACAACATGAAAATAGGAAAGGAAATGAGGATACTTACTAGTTTTGGTCGAAATCACCAAGGAAGAGCTTAAGAAATCCTAAATAGAGAAATTTGGAACCCTAGGAGCCTTCTTCACCAAGACAGGCACCCTCATTTACCTTGGGACAGAAACTTCATGTACAAACATAGAAAGAATGATGCTCTAAGATAGAGGAAGTAAAGGAGAGCAAGAGTTTTTAAAATGGGAGTTGGGAAGGGGTAGATATGGCTATATAAAGAAAGAGGTCAAGTATGAGGTGTCTGTGAGACTTTCCATGTGTCATGTATAAGGGTGTCCATGGACATGCAAGCCTTTATGGATAAGGAAGAAGTCAAGAACGAGGTGCCAATCTACTTTCCATGTGTCCAATGCTAAGGGTGTCCATGTACGTGCAAGACTTTATGGACAAGGAAGAAGTCAAGCATGAGGTGTCCATGGAGCTTTCCATGTGTCATTAGCCTAGGGATTTCATGGCCATGCAAGAGGACAACTCATAGAGTCTTCTTGAATATAAAATGTCGGTTTATGGACACTTATAGGCCATCCCAACCGACCTCCAATCAAATGAATAACCCCATTGGTTGATAGCTTCTAAAGATAAGCTCATTTATAAAGAGGAAATCACAAAAATGCCCTTGGAAAGAAACACCTTCAAACCAAGGTGCAACTAGGCACCACATGGTTCAAAAACTCGAGAATGGTAAGGGAATATCTAAATATTATAATGCATGTAACAATTCACAAAGAAAATGTAGCATTCAACTCATAAAAATGAGATTAACTATGTGGAAGCGTTTCGTTAGCAGCATAATTACTGAAAATCTCTAAAAATTAAAACCATTTATCAAGAGATCCATTCACAGGAAAACTCTTTCATTTAGAACCAAAGTAAAACATTACATCCGGGTTCATATATACATTACATGCATCATTGCACCTCGAGGCATACATGCACAAAATTTCAGATCGAAGTGTCAAAACACTAACTCCTAGGACCCGAGAGTACAGAGACGACTATAGGACTATCTACACAAAAACCAGACAGCCAATGTCTCCACCTGATGGATTACTGCTGTCCCTGTGTCTGCTGCTGCTGCTCTTCTTCTACAGAAGAGTTTCTGCCTTGTCGTTTGTGTCTACCTAAAAAAATGTTGAATCCCACAGGGGTGAGACAATTATAAAAATTGCCCCAGCGGGAGATATAACTCTCCGCCAAAACATTGTCATTGTAGTTTAAATAGAAATAAACTGAACAGAGGGATAATATAATTCAATAGCAGATGAATCAACAACTATACAAATTAGAGCAACATTCTTATGCAATTACGCTACACGGTTGATTATATTTTACAAACAGATTTAAGCTCTGAGGAGATGAGGTATACCACTCAGACTCCAACCGACCATTTCTAGAATCGAAATCGGTACCATAAATAGGTCAATGGAAGAGCCGGATTCCCATGACCTCCCACATCCTGTTCAGCACAGGACTACAAGCAGGACTGTGTCGACTGCTCAAATAGCTTTCCAAGATATACTGGAACTTCGCTATAGAGTTACAGCGTCAACTGCACTCTCATCGGCAATCGAAGGCATCAATGTTTATCTCCATCGACCCGACATAAAATAACATTGGGAGATTAATGGTACATTCATCCCAACCATCGGGAGATTTAGGATACATCTATCCCGACACATGAAGGATCCTTCTCTCAATCTCTTCACCCGGACGTAAGGATATTTTTGCCCATTTACCCCCACATTCAAAATATGCGAATTCCAAGAATTCCATAGAAAACCTGTTTCACCATCACCAACTGCTGACGATGATGGATCTATGGTTAGAGCACTACATGAATATATTTCACTTGATTAATTAAATACATTTTCATATTCTTTTAGCATCAGGCCAGTTCTCAAACAAAACTTATTATGACAATGCTATAAAGAAACATGTACCATTTTTGTCAATTACTTCACAATCTTTAAAAGGCATTGGGGACTCAGTCCCTTATTTCAAACCTGGGAATTCTCATCCCTTCACAATTTCATCACCATAATCATATGGCCCTGGGTAACTAAACCCTTGATTCATCATTAAGCATTGTTACTACTTTTCCAGGTAACCATCACCTTCAGGTCAATTGACCAAGGCAAACATGATACTTGCTATTACAAGCATCACACATGGTACTTGAGGCCCATTAACTCTCTTGTTACCTCTTACCAGGTAGCAAGGTATATTATGGCACTCAAGGCACAGTCACAATAGTGAATTAAACATCATAGCTCATACCTGGCCATGGTCATTATTTCAATATACCTGCATGGTTAGCACAGATGATAACAGTGACATCAATTGCATATCAGAATCATGTACAACAAATGTGAATTCACTATTCATGGGTAACACCACCTATTCCCTTACCAGGGTTAGGGTTTCCCATTTCATGTCACTTAAGGATAATCATCCTATTATCATATCAAAGATATGGTTTATCACCATATTGCCCAAGATTAGGATTCATTAAGCAATACATAGTATTACCCTGGATTTGAGTTTCACAAAACATCAAACATTAGGGTTTCTCATGAAACCATCCTTATTCAGGGTTACACATAAATTTCAACCTAGAAAATGATTTACATTCAATAATCCACAATTAGGGTTTACTATTCATCCCAATTAGGGTGTCATGCTCCATCACCCATAATTAGGGTTTACTATTCATCCCAATTAGGGTTTCATGCTCCATCACCCATAATTAGGGTTTATTATTCATCCCAATTAGGGTTTCATGCTCCATAATTAGGGTTTTGCATCATATTACCCTAAATTAGGCTCACATATATCATCACCCTGGTTTAGGGTCACATCCATACCATGTATTAAGGTTTCAATTACAATTTCCCTGGATTAGGGTTAAGGTTCAACAACCTTGTCAATTAGGGTTTATGTTCATGATTAGGGTTTCATGATCTCTTTACTTAAGGATCATACCCTTAATCACCACATGAATCATACTCATGTAACAACTCCATATTATCACCCTCTCAACTTGATTAGGTTATATTAACCCTTTAGTCAAGTACATACAACTATGATTAACATAGTGTACCAAGTCATTGCTCTTATAAACAATTAGGGTTTATCCCTAATTGACATTAATCATTTAGGTACTATTAGGGTTTTAACCTCTGTACCTTCATTGTTAACATTACTAACCATCATTGGATAATTAGGACTATCATTACCTTCACTATCCAAATGATTGAACCACTAACAACCTCCATGCGGTTTTGAAGTTTCATCACCAAATGGTTTTGAAACCGTTTGACCCCAAACAGTTTCAAGACCGTTTGGTCTCAAACGGTCTAAAGACCGTTTGAGCCAAATCAGTCCCAAAACCGCAAGGGCTCACTAGGTCATTTCTCCATCAAATCGATTTTCAATTGCACCATTGAGTTGACCATTGATTATTCAATTGAAGGGTTCATCAATCCAAACCATTAGATCATCATCCATGGGTCAAGGATCAACCAATAACCCACCAAACAATTTTGAAACCGTTTGGGCTCAAACGGTCTCAAGACTGTTTGACCCAAGTTGTCTTGAAATCGTTAGGACCAATCAAGGATTTCTTCAATAAACTTGATTAGGGTTTCCACTTGAAGGATCGTGCACACATTGAATCAATCAATTGAGTCCATTGGATCATCATCCAATAAGTGATTAAGTTCAGACCTCAAACGGTCAACTATACCAAACAGTCAACTCCTCCATGCGGTTTGGAGTCTAGGGCACCAAACGGTTTGGTCCCAAACCGTTTGGACCAAAGGTCCAAGACCGTTTGCTTTTGTTCTTTGATTAAGGTGTGTGCTTATGAATAGGTTATCATCTTCAACCTTTAGACTCACGGAACTACTACCATTTTCCATGGCAACTCCATTAATCAAGCAAGGCTATTGCAATAATAACAATTAACTCATTTGCATGAAGAAATCGAATTCAATGACAAAGATTAAGGGTTTAAGTTATATAACCCACCTTCAAATCTGATCCCAAGCTCCAAGATTCACGACTCCAATGGTGTTTGAAGATCTATCAACCTCCCTAGGTCATTTCTCAAGCTTTTGGAGTGAACGGATCGGCTAGGGTTGAAGATAGAGTGAAGAAATGAAGGAATCATGCATTGTTTTATGATTTTCACCATGAAATCAAGGAAAACGAAGGTCAAAGGCTTACCAACAGGTTGGGGGCGTCCTTCCTGCTGTTCTTAGCTCTCTTGGTCGATTTTGCAAGCAAGGAGAAGAAAGGAATCGAAAAAGGTCCTTAGGTGGGTTGGAAAAGACTCTTTTATAAGAAAATTGATGAAAGAGAAAATGTTTTATAAAAAATCGATTAATTCCAAAAATGTTGCCACCAATTCCTCCTTGGTTTTCTTGCATGCAAAGGTAACTCAATCCCACCGATCTCCCTTCCATTATCCATGGATTAAGGGAAAAGAAAATAAGCACCTTAATCCCTTATAATATTAATATATCTTTTTGAGTGGAAATTCTTTTCCTTATAATAAGGTGAGTGGAATTTCACCTCCTTAAGATATTTTCTGTCCTTGCAAAGCTCAAGGACTTCCAAAAACTCATATGAATTCCACCATTTTAATTTTGATTGAAGGCCCTTCAATTATTTTATTTATTTTTGCATTAATGTTTCCATTATGCTTAAATCTTGATTATTTTAATATCAAGATTCTCTCGCCTTCAACTTAATTCAAATGAGGCGCCCTTCTCATTTTATTTACTCCAAATGATACCAAGAAACATTAGGGACCTTTTTGAAGTGGTAATTTACATATTGCACCCTAGGTTTTGGGTAAATTACACATTACACCAAAACTAGGTTTTTCATGCACAAACATTGTTTTATCAGCTTTTTCTTGGAATTCAGGCTATCACAAGCCATACCCCTGCATCATCTTCATTCCCATGATGCTTCAACACATGAGGAACATATTATCATGCACAAATTTCAAATAAACCCCTCAACTTGGGTAATTTGCACTTTAGTCCAAAACAGGAAAAATATTGATTTCAACAATATTAAAAAAGGACTAAAATTGTAATATAAGTTCCTCTTGAGTCTTAATTACTTTTCAAAAGATAAGAGCATGCATATAATCACTTTTATTAAGCAAAACACCTAGGGTTAATTCATAACCCAGGTCAGGGACGTTACAAGTTTATCCACCCCTTACAATGATTTCGTCCCCGAAATCATCAACAAAACATTAAGAGAAAAGAGAAGGATACTTCCTCCTCATCTCATCCTCTAGTTCCCACGTAGCTTCTTCAATGCCACGGTGATTCCAGAGGACTTTTACAAGACTAATGTCTTTCTTTTTCAACTTCTTGATTCTTCTGTCAAGAATCAACACTGGCCCTTCCACATAAGATATGTCATCATTTAGTTCTACCTCCACAGGTTGTAGAACTAGCTTAGTGTCAGGATGACACTTTCTCAACATAGAGATATGAAACACTGGGTGTAATCTATGCAACTCAGGTGGTAAATCCAGCTTATAGGCTACCTTTCCCATCCTCTTAATGATTGGATAAGGCCCCATAAATCTCGGAGCTAACTTCCTCTTTCCAAATCTCATGATACCTTTCCAAGGTGAAACCTTGAGGTACACCCTGTCTCCGACTTGGAATTTTTAAGGGTCTATGACGCTTGTCAGCATAGGATTTCTGTCTATCCTGGGCTATTTTCAACTTTTGTTGTATGATCTTTATCTTCTCAGTTGTTTGTCGAACCAGCTCAGGACCCAAAAGTTGATATTCACCAGTTTTTCTTTTGATCGGAAAAACATGTGACCCTCTTTATAATTTTTTTTCTGAATATGTACAAAATAGAGCAAAGCTCAAAAACAAAACAAAAGTTTCAGGAATAAAACTATACAAGAACATCTATATCTTTCTTCAAACTCCTCCATCTCCTTTCTGCACATATTTTACTGTCAGTGAACACTCTACGATTTCTTTCCTCCCAAAGACCATGAAAAATAACCAGGATAGAAATCCTCTCCTTCTTCTTTGCAAACGAGCAGACATCAGTTAAAGAACTAGGGCATCTGACCATATAACCATCACCAACATCACCTTCCCACACCTGCAGAGAATACTCACATCTAAACAAGATATGAACCAAATCCTCAACATCATTCTCACATAACACACACCTGGAAGGGAATTGAAACCCCCGACTTTTCATATGATCCAGAGTAAGCAGCTTATCCAAGAAACATTTCCAGCCATGGGTCTTGTGACTCATAGAAGCTTTCGATTTCCATAACCAGCTTGACCACATATGGGTAGGTGCAGATAACCTAACGGCCTCCCAAGTATCCGTAACTCTAGTAGGAATCATCCCTTTAAGCATAATAACATATTCCTTATCAGAGATTGACATACCAGCACTACGAATAAATCCCTTTAAGCATAATAACATCTTCCTTCTCAGAGATTGACAGACCAGCACTACAAATAACATCCACAATAGCATTCACATGTCTAGACCTGGAAATAATCCAGCTGCCATTAGACATAAGGCAACTCACACTAGCAAACCTCCATGTGCCACTTCTAATGATGTAGCCAACATCCAACTTCTCCTCCAAATACCCCCCTAAAAACCAAGGGTCTCTCCATAATTTAATTCCTTTTCCATTCCCCACAGAGAAAGATATATGATCACTAATAATCTCTCTGTGATAAAGACATTGTTTTTAGACCCATGAAGCATTAGAGGCAACCTTACACCTCCAAATAGAATCTCCTTTCAAGTACATACCATGCACCCAACGAACCCACAACCTGTCCTTCTTAACAACAACATTCCGAAGATTCAAAGTATTGCAAGCATTCACAATATCTCTTGATCTTTTCAAACCCAACCCTCCTTCTTCTTTAGGCAAACACACTTGGTTCCAAGAGACAAGATGAATCTTTTTCTCAAGATCAGGTCCACCCCATAAGAAGTCTCTACACAATCTGTCAATTTCCTCCGTAACAACAACAGGTAAAGGAAAAGAAGAAGCCCAATAAAGCTGAAAAGAAGATAACGTGGATTTTATAAGTTCCACTCTCCCTGTAAAGGATAAATGTCTTGCCTTCCACCCTTCTAGCCGACTCTTAATCTTATCAATAATAAGAGCACATAAGGATCTTGATAACCTTCCTACAAACAAAGGAAGGCCAAGGTACTTAACAGGCAGAAGTTCATATTTAATATTCAAGGTCTTTTCAATCATTCCAATGTCCACCACCTTATTAGAGAAGAAAGTAGACTTCTGACTACTAAGCTTCAGACCAGAAATAGTGCCAAAGGCCTCAATAATCCTAGCAACAGCCTTCACTGAATCCTCATTTCCATCAGAAAATAAGACCACATCATCAACAAACAACGTATGAGACACCCTCATATCATTACCAGTCTTCAAAGGCTGAAAAAGATTATTTCTAACAGCACTGGCCAACATAGAAGACAACCCCTCCATCGCAATGACAAAGAGATAGGGAGCAAGCGGATCTCCTTGCCGAATGCCGTTTGATGGGCAGAAAGATTCCGAGGGTTGCCCATTGATAAGAATCTGAAAGCTAATAGAATGGAGAATTTCAAAAATCCAACCTATCCAACAGTTAGGAAATCCCATCTCAGAAAGAATAAAGTGCAATTACTGCCATTTGAGTGAATCATAGGCCTTCATAAGGTCAGCCTTAATACAGATTTTGGGCGAGGAACTCTTCATAATCATATTCAGAAGCTCACTCACTAACATGGTAGCATCACCAATAGACATGCCTTTTATGAAGGCACACTGAGCTTTATAAATGATCTCAGGTAAGATTGGCTGAAGCCTATTAGCCAAAACCTTAGATATAATCTTGTAAAGAGAATTACATAACTGATATTCACCAATTTCATACCAACATAGGGGAGATCTACAACGTCTACCATACAAAGCCTCATATGGTGCCATCTCTAAATTGTGCTGATAGTTGTTATTATTAGCAAACTCTATCAAGCTCAGATGTAGATCCCAACTCCCCACAAACTGAAGGATACATCCCCTAAGAAAGTCCTCCAAGGTTTGTATCGTCCTCTCAGACTATCCATCTATCTGAGGATGAAAGACTGTACTAAACCTCAGCTGAGTGCCCAAATCTTTATGAAGTCATTCCCAAAAATGACTTGTAAACTGAGGACCTCTGTCAGAAACTATTGTAACTGGTACCCCATGCAGCCACACTATTTCATCTATGTAGATTTGTGCAAGCTTCTCAGCTGTATAGGTTGTTTTGACAGATAAGAAATGTGCTGTCTTTGTCAACATATCAACTATCACCCAAATGGAATCATGACTTTTGGCTGTTATAGACAAACCAACCACAAAGTCCATAGTTACATGATCCCACTTCCACTGTGGTATAGGCAGGGGTTGCATTGTACCTGCGGGCCTCTAATGTTCAACTTTAACCTGCTGACACACTGGACACCGCATAACAAACTCAGCAACATCCTTCTTCAAACCAGGCCACCAATACATATCTTTTAAGTTATGATACATCTTGGTGCTCCTTGGATGCATAGCATACATTGAAGAATGAGCCTCTTCCAGAACTAACTTTCTTAAGTCATCAACAACAGGTACTACCATCCTACCATGGTAACAGACTACCTGATCACCAGAATCATGGAAGCCATCCCACTTCTCACTGCCATATTCTGATCTGATCTGCTGAATCATAGAATCAGTCTGCTGTGCCTCCTTAATATGCTGTCTCAGAGTTGGTTTTATGTGCATCTTAGCTAGCAACCTGGCTAACAATGATACTTTAAGCTGTACATTGTCTTGCCTCAAGGAGATAAACATATCTCTCTTAGAGCACACTAAGGAGTTTAGCTGTGCTTTATCTAGGGTTGGTGTTGCTGATTTTCTACTTAGTGCATCAGCAACCACATTGGCTTTCCCTGGATGATAATCAATTGTACAATCGTAGTCTTTGATTAACTCCATCTAGAGGCGTTGCCTCATGTTTAGCTCATGCTGAGAAAAGATACACTTTAGGTTTTTATGGTCTGTGAAAATCTGGAATGTTTCTCCATAGAGATAATGTCTCCAGATCTTCACGCATGAACCACAACAGCTAACTCTAGATCGTGTGTCAGATAATTCTCCTCATGTTTCTTAAGCTGTCGAGAAGCAAAAGAAATCACTTACTTATCCTGCATCAACACACATCCTAAGCCATTCTTAGATGCATCACAGAAGACTATATACCCCTTTCCTTGCTCAGGTAGCACCAACACAGGTCCACATGTTAACCTTTCCTTCAGCAACTGGAAAGATTATTGACACTTGTCATTCCAGAAAGAAGGAATCTCCTTCCTTGTCAACTTAGTCAGGGGTAAGGCTATTGAACTAAAGTTCTTAATGAACCTTCTGTAATAGCCAGCCAGTCCTAGGAAACTTCTTATCTCTGTCAGTGTCTTCGGCTGTTCCCATTACAGGACAGATTCCACTTTCTTAGGATCAACATGAATACCTGAAGCAGATATTACGTGTCCAAGAAAAGAAACTTCTAGCAACCAAAACTCACATTTGCTAAACTTAGCATACACCTTATGCTCTCTTAGTAAAGTCAGAGCTTGGCAAAGATGCTGCTCATGTTGTTGAGTATCTCTACTATATATCAGGATGTCATCTATAAAGACGACAACATACTGATCCAGAAAAGGTCGAAAGATTCTATTCATGAGTTCCATAAATGCAGTTGGTGCATTAGTTAGTCCAAACAACATAACTGTGAACTCATAGTGACCATACCTTGTCCTAAAGGTAGACTTAGGTATGTCACCCTCCTTAATACGTAACTGATGGTATCCCGACCCCAAATCTATCTTAGCAAAGATAGTCACACCACACAACTGGTCAAACAAGTCATCAATCCTTGGTAGAGGATACTTGTTCTTTATAGTTACCTTGTTTAACTGTCTATAGTCAATGCATAACCGCATCAACCCATCCTTTTTCTTAACAAAAAGGACTGGAGCACCCCAGGGTGAAGTACTCGATTGGATAAAACCCTTCTCAAGCAACTCTTGCAATTGTTTCTTGAGCTCTGCCATTTTAGCAGGCGCCATCCTATACGGAGTTTGTGCTATTGGTTGCGTGCCCGGGATTAGATTTATTTCAAAATCGATCTCTCGGGGCGGCGGAACACCTGGAAGTTCTTCAGGAAAAACATCTTCAAATTCCCTGTCTATAGGAACTTCAGTAGGATGAGGGCTTTCCATTGTGGTATCAACCACATGGACTAAGAATGCAAGGCATCCTTGTCTCATCAACCTCTCAGCTACCATGGCTGACACAAGACATGTTGGAAGAATCTTTCTATCTCCCTGAAAGATCCATGTGTCACCACCATTTGTGAACACAGCTTGCTTGGAACTACAATCCAAGATAACCTTATACTTCTCTAAGGTGTCCATCCCAAGGATTATATCAAAGCCCTGCATCTCAAGTGGTATAAGATCCACTTGAATGCGGTGATCAGAAAAGAAAAGATTGCAGGGAGAACACACCTCCCGCAACACTATAGATCCCATCAAAGGTGTCTCTAATAACAATCTATATGCTTTATGACTAACAATCATATTGCAGTCATCAAGCACTTCTCGAGTGATAAAAGAGTGCGTAGCACCCAAATCTATTAACACAGATACAAAGCAGGATAAAGACATATCAGAATAGAGCAATTCCATCTGACCTGTCACAACCCGAGGGTTGACTATTGCTTCAGGCTGGTTCATAGCATAGAACCTAGCTTTCACTTGTTGTTAACCCTGTGCTTGATTATTGGATGTCGAAGAACCGGCTTGGGATGCTTGTCCACGTCCTCTAGCACCACTACCAGGATGTTGCCTCTGAGGGCCCAACTGAGTCTACCTCGGTTGCTGGGTCACACTCCTGACTTTCTGAGGACAGTCTCTCACCACATGGCCTTCTTTTCCACATCTATAACAGGTTATATTCCCCCTTGATGGTCTGGGTGGTCCTGTTACTGACATAGAGGCTGAGCAGTGAGCTCCCTTCGGTGGTAAACTACGGTTCCTACCCTTACTTGATGTCCATTATGTCTGGGTATTGAACCTTGGTGGTGGTGTAGGCACAGAATACCTCGGTTTCTTGAAACTCCCAGCACTCTGTCCTTGAAACTGTGGGTATTCCTTCTTACCCTTGGTCTGTCGCTTCTCGATTACAGACCTCTCTATACGTCTTACAGACTCCATGAAAGTGGAAAACCTCTCCCGGTTCTCCAAAGCAGACACCGGAGTGGTTAATTCAGCGTTCAGCCCCTTCTCAAAATGCTGAATTCTCTCCTCATCATTAGATGCCATGTGTAGACATAACCGCAACAACTCCATGAACCTAGCCTCATACTCGCTAATGTTCATTGGTCCTTGCTTAATTCTCTCAAACCGAGAGATCTTCTCATCTAGATACATCTTGGGAAAGTATCTAGCGACAAATTCACGCCTGAATTCATCCCATCCAATCACAACTCCAGGTCTTTTGCCCTCCTCAATGGTCCACCAATGGCCATCACTCCATTTGAGAAGATATACAGCATGTCTGACCCTCTCATCATTAGGAATCATGAGGATTCTGAAGGCTTTCTCCAACTCAGTCAACCCTAGATCAGCATCCTCCGGATCGGCTGTACCAGCATACTCTAAGGCCCCTACCCTCTTTAGCCTTTCAAACGTCTTGCCGGCACCATGTATTTCATCATGGTGTGGTGCCCTAGGTGCAAGTATTGGCATTCTATCCGTCATATGAGTCATAGCTGCCATGAACTGCCCGAACATAGCCTGGAAGGCTGGGTTCCCCATATCAGCTGGGTTGAACTGGGGCTGTTTAGGTACAAGTTCCTCCCTAACCTGGTCTCTTGCACCACCTCCTGGTGCAGCAACACTGCTCTCAGCAACGTGTTCTTCGTGTGATCCAGACATCCTTAGTTCTTCTTCTCCTATATGAGCAGAAGACACTATCAGATAAACTGGAAGACACTTAGCACAGACTCAACAACCTTAATCCTATGTCTCTGTAGACTCAGCAAACCTGGAGCTCTAATACCACTCTAATTGTGGCATTCAACTCATAAAAATGAGATTAACTATGCGTAAGTGTTTCATTAGCAGCGGAATTACTGAAAATCACTAAAAATTAAAACCATTTATCAAGAGATCCATTCACAGGAAAACTCTTTCATTTAGAGCCAAAGTAAAACATTACATCCTGGTTCATATATATATTACATGCATCATTGCACCTCGAGGCATACATGCACAAAATCTCAGATCGAAGTATCAAAACACTAACTCCTAGGACCCGAGAGTACAGAGACGACTATAGGACTATCTACACAAAAACCAGACAACCAATGTCTCCACCTGATGGATCACCGCTGTCCCTGTGTCTGCTGCTGCTGCTCTTCTTTTACAGAAGAGTTTCTGCCTTGTCGTCTGCGTCTACCTAAAAAAACGTTGAATCCCACGGGGGAGAGACAATTATAAAAATTGCCCCAGCGGGAGATATAACTCTCCGCCAAAACATTGTCATTGCAGTTTAAATAGAAATAAACTGAACAGAGGGATAATATAAATAAATAGCAGATGAATCAACAGCTATACAAATTAGAGAAACATTCTTAAGCAACTACGCTACATGGCTGATTATATTTTACAAACAGATTTAAGCTCTGAGGAGATGAGGTATACCGCACATACTCCAACCGACCATTTCTAGAATCGAAATCGATACCATAAATAGGTCAATGGAAGAGCCGGATTGCCATGACCTCCCACATCCTGGTCAGTACAGGACTACAAGCAGGACTGTGTCGAATTCTCAAATAGCTTTCTAGGGTATACTGGAACTTCGCTATTGAGTTACAGCGTCAACTGCACTTTCATCGGCAATCGAGGGCATCAATGTTTATCTCCATCGACCCGACATAAAATAACATTGGGAGATTAATGGTACATTCATCCCAACCATCGGGAGATTTAGGATACATATATCCCGACACATGAAGGATTGAGAGGTATAATGTTTACCTTCCCTCAATATCTGCACCCGGACGTAAGGATATTTTCGCCCATTTACCCCCACATATTCAAAATATGCGAATTCCAGAAATTCCATAGAAAACCTGTTTCACCATCACCAACTGCTGACGATGATGGATCTATGGTCAGAGCACTACATGAATAGATTTCACTTGATTAATTAAGTACATTTTCATATTCTTTTAGCATCAGGCCAGTTCTCAAACAAAACTTATTATGACAATGCTATAAAGAAACATGTACCATTTTCATCAATTACTTAACAATCTTTAAAAGGCATTGGGGACTCAGTCCCTTATTTAAAAGCTGGGAATTCTCATCCCTTCACAATTTCATCACCATAATCATATGGCCCTGGGTAATTAAACCCTTGATTCATCATTAAGCATTGTTACCACTTTTCCAGGTAACCATCACCTTCAGGTCAATTGACCAAGGCAAACATGATACTTGCTATTACAAGCATCACACATGGTACTTGAGGCCCATTAACTCTCTTGTTACCTCTTACCAGGTAGCAAGGTATATTATGGCACTCAAGGCACAATCACAATAGTGAATTAAACATCATAGCTCATACCTGGCCATGATCATTATTTCAATATACCTGCATGGTTAGCACAAATGATAACAGTGATATCAATTGCATATCGGAACCATGTGCAAAAAATGTGAATTCACTATTCATGGGTAACACCACTTATTCCCTTACCAGGGTTAGGGTTTCCCATTTCATGTCACTTAAGGATAATCATCCTATTATCATATCAAAGATATGGTTTATCACCATATTGCCCAAGATTAGGATTCATTAAGAAATACATAGTATTACCCTAGATTTGAGTTTCATAGAACATCAAACATTAGGGTTTCTCATGAAACCATCCTTATTCAGGGTTTCACATAAATTTCACCCTAGAAAAGGATTTACATTCAATAATCCACAATTAGGGTTTACTATTCATCCCAATTAGGGTTTCATGCTCCATCATCCATAATTAGGGTTTACTACTCATCCCAATTAGGGTTTCATGCTCCATCACCCATAATTAGGGTTTTGCATCATATTACCCTAAATTAGGCTCACATATATCATCACCCTGGTTTAGGGTCACATCCATACCCTGGATTAGGGTTTCAATTATAATTGCCCTGGATTAGGGTTGAGGTTCAACAACCTTATCAATTAGGGTTTATGTTCATGATTAGTGTTTCATGATCTCTTTACTTAAGGATCATACCCTTAATCACCACATGAATCATACTCATGTAACAACTCCATATTATCACCCTCTCAACTTGATTAGGTTATATTAACCCTTTAGTCAAGTACATACAACTATGATTAACATAGTGTACCAAGTCATTGCTCTTATAAATAATTAGGGTTTATCCCTAATTGAAATTAATCATTTAGGTACTATTAGGGTTTTAACCTCTGTACCTTCATTGATTAACATTACTAACCATCTTTGGATAATTAGGACTATCATTGCCTTCACTATCCAAATGATTAAACCACTAACAACCTCCATGCGGTTTTGAAGTTTCATCACCAAACGGTTTTGAGACCGTTTAGTCTCAAACAGTCTCAAGACCATTTGGTCCAAATCAGTCCCAAAACCACAAGGGCTCACTAGGTCATTTCTCCATCAAATCGACTTCCAATTGCACCATTGAATTGACCATTGATTATTCAATTGAAGGGTTCATCAATCTAAACCATTAGATCATCATCCATGGGTCAAGGATCAACCACTAACCCACCAAATGGTTTTGAAAATATTTGGTCCCAAACGGTTTCAAGACCGTTTGGGCTCAAACGGTCTCAAGACAGACCCAAGTTGTCTTGAAATTGTTAGGACCAATCAAGGATTTCTTCAATCAACTTGATTAGGGTTTCCACTTGAAGGATCGTGCATACATTGAATCAATCAATTGAGTCCATTGGATCATCATCCAAAAAGTGATTAAGTTCAGACCTCAAACGGTCAACTATACCAAATGGTCAACTCCTCCATGCGGTTTGGAGTCTAGGGCACCAAACGGTTTGATGAAACCGTTTGGACCAAAGGTCCAAGACCGTTTGCTTTTGTTCTTTGATTAAGGTGTGTGCTTATGAACAGGTTATCATCTTCAACCTTTAGACTCACGGAACTACTGCCATTTTCCATGGCAACTCCATTAATCAAGCAAGGCTATTGCAATAATAACAATAAACTCATTTGCATGAAGAAATCGAATTCAATGACAAAGATTAAGGGTTTAAGTTATATAACCCACCTTCAAATCTGATCCCAAGCTCCAAGCTTCATGGATCAAATGGTGGTTGAATCTCTAGCAACCTCCCTAGGTCGTTTCTCAAGCTTTTGGAGTGAAAGGATAAGCTAGGGTTGAAGATAGAGTGAAGAAATGAAGGAATCATGCATTGTTTTATGATTTTCACCATGAAATCAAGAAAAACGAAGGTCAAAGGCTTACCAAAAGGTTGGGGGCTTCCTTCCTGATGCTCTTAGCTCTCTTGGTCTATTTTGCAAGCAAGGAGAAGAAAGGAATCGAAAAAGGTCTTTAGGTGGGTTGGAAAAGATTCTTTTATAAGAAAATTGATGAAAGAGAAAATGTTTTATAATAATCAATTAATTCCAAAAATGTTGCCACCACTTCCTCCTTGGTTTTATTGCATGCAAAGGCAACTCAATCCCACCGAGCTCCCTTCCATTATCCATGGATTAAGGGAAAAGAAAATAAGCACCTTAATCCCTTATAATATTAATATATCTTTTTGAGTGGAAATTCTTTTCCTTATAATAAGGTGAGTGGAATTTCACCTCCTTAAGATATTTTCAGTCCTTGCAAAGCTCAAGGACGTCCAAACACTCATATGAATTCCACCATTTTAATTTTGATTGAAGGCCCTTCAATTATTTTATTTATTTTTGCATTAATGTTTCCATTATGCTTAAATCTTGATTATTTTAATATCAAGATTCTCTCTCCTTCAACTTAATTCAAATGAGGCGCCCTTCTCATTTTCTTTACTCCACATGATACCAAGAAACATTAGGTACCTTTTTGAAGTGGTAATTTACATATTGCACCCTAGGTTTTGGGTAAATTACACATTACACCAAAACTAGGGTTTTCATGCACGACTATTGTTTTATGAGCTCTTTCTTGGAATTCAGGCTATCACAAGCCATACCCCTGCATCATCTTCATTAACATGACGCTTCAACACATGAGGAACATATTATCATGCAAAAATTGCAAATAAACCCCTCAACTTGGGTAATTTGCACTTTAGTGCAAAATCGGCAAAATATTGATTTCAACAATATTAAAAAAGGACTAAAATTGTAATATAAGTTCCTCTTGAGCCTTAATTACTTTTAAAGAGATAAGAGCATGCATATAATCACTTTTATTAAGAAAAACACCTAGGGTTAATTCATAACCCAGGCCAGGGATGTTACAGAAAACCTCCGAATTGGGTATTGCATAAAAGTCTAAAATGTACAGATAATTGTATAACTTGCATAAACAACATCCAAATTGGACCAAACTTGAAACTTAATCTCATCTCATGATTTCAAAACGCATCACAAGGTTAGATTAAGGTTTAGAGTACTTAATTATGGTAGTTAAGCCTGTTCAATACATTAAGGTTTGGGGCCTTGCACTTCTAACATGGATTTATTTACCATTGTTCCACTTAAGCGATGATTTTACATTTTAGATCCTTAAATAATATTTCACCGAGGTATTTGTACATAAACCCTTCCATTGGTATAATTATTGAACAAGTTTTTACCAAACCACTATAAATTCCACAATTTAAGAATCAAGGCCAAAAAGGATAGAAATGATAGGAAAATATTGGGAAAGGGCAAAAAAGAGAATATGTCAAAGTTTTGTATGTTACAAAGACATTATGCAACTTGATACACACGCCATGTCATGCAAATGTGAAATATCACTATGATACTGAACAAAAATACAACTTGTTCACCGAAAGACATGCAATGTCCATGTTGGTGAAGGACACATCAAACTCCATACATAAATATGTAGAGTAAACTCTAGAGCATGTTGTGTCTACCTTTTGTGAATAATGGTGAATTTTGCATTTATATCATACACACCATCTAGTTCAAGAGACATTTCATGTCTTATTGAGACAATCCAAAAAAAAAAGGGCGGAGTGTCATTTTGGGTCCATCACATCATGCCCCAATCCATTTTGGTTCTATCCCTCTCAGCGAGGGCGACCATATAAGGAGGAAATGTTACGATGCCACCATCTTTGCTCATGGAACAGTGAGCCTCACTGCCATTTGCTTCTTCCCTTCACATTTATAGGACCAAGAATTGACCTCACGAGCAACAACCACCTTACTTGTGTCCCACCTTCATGCCACTTAAAAATATTAAAAAGAGCAAAGTGAGCCCAAGCCACTACCCCCACACTCTATGTCACCCCCTTCTTCCCTGGATGGATCCACCTTTGTATTACCACCCCATCCTCACTAACCAATAACCATAGTCATCACCACCATTCATGCAGTGTTACTGACCAAGCACTAAACTATCATCTTGTATACCCTCAGTGTCAACAAGAGATCAAGCACTTCCACCCACAATTATTACCCACCACAAAAGAAATCCATGGTGCACAACAAGGGATCCACATGCTTAGGATTGAGTACTCCAAATAGTTGTTATCCAAAGTACGGGAGGAGGCCACATGAAACTTATCAGTCATGCACCTCACTCTACAATCTTAGGAGGATCTTGAACACTTAGAAAGTGTGTATATTGTTGCCTACACCCCATAAATTTTTTATGAAGAAATATTTTATGCATTCAAGATAACCTATGCAATAAAGCCTTTGTTATAGAACATATTCATCCTTTTTGTTGTCTTGAAACACAAAAAATCATCCCACATTGACTTTTGAATTCCCCACTACATTTCAAACATGAGAAACTCAACACACCAAGATAATTTGTTTTTTAGTGAATATTGAGGAGTTTTCTTTGTGGTCAAGGTATTTGGCTATAAAAATGGGATTTCATCATTCAATGTTCACTCGTGATATCAAGGAATTTTATCCATCAATTTTGCTAGTCTCAATCACTAACAATATTTCCTACAAGACCAAATAAGCCATAGTGAGTCATATCCACAATGTCTCCCTTTGTCACCTTCATCAGGTCCTAGCTAATATCATTTTGGGTTGGAACAAGAACTTTCTTTCATATATTACACACTATAAGAAAGAAACCAGTGTAGGGTTTCATCTAATGGATACGTTCATTCAGAAGAAGGCTTGTAAGAAAAATGATGGTGACATAATTAATGGGGTTCTAATTTCTCATTTTGGCATAGAAGATGGGGTGGTCCCCAAGCCTCCTACACTTGATGGAAATGATTTGATTGGCATCAAATATTGTAGTGGATTCTACATTCAATGTAGGGATGCATAAGTACCATGTTGATACTCATGAGCATCTATAGACATCCTTCTCTATGTATAATACATCATTGACTTCCTTGATTGGAAAAAAAGGTTGATGTGGCAACCATAATTGCAGCATCCTTGGGTTTTAGCCTCCACAATTAACTCTAATCATGGAGACTAAGACCTGGGGGTATTCTTGAAGACACATCAAGCAATAAATAGCAACCACAAAAATTCATTACATAATTCAAAAGTTTGAATTAAATGATATTTGATTATCACACTTTTAAAGTATTATATTCAATCTATATGATATTGAATATTCTAACATCAACTAAGCACTCAATCATACTAGAATGATGTTTCTTTGGCTAAGATCTAGTCAAAAAGGCATACGATGAAACTTGAAGCCTTCTTTAACCTATGGTTAGAGAGGAATAAGAACCATAGCAAGAGGAGTTAGACAAACATATAAGTATGGAGAAGCATACAAACTAAGCAGATCATATGAACATTGGAACACTTGATATAATGAGATAAATGTTTATGCATGGAAAAGACATAAAAACTAAGCACGTGGTATGAAAGTTTGAGTATTTGATAACATGTGATACTAAAGTAAAACACATAATAAAAAGGAAACCCATGTAAATTATTTCATTGTACCATTCCCCACTTTGTTCATAGGGATTGTTTACCAACCCAAAATCCATCTCATAGCCTACAACCACAACTAAGGTCACATAGACCATAGTAACAAACTAGTGATATCAACTTGTACACAATTGTATCACAAATACATTGGTCTCACGTGTGTCGATTCTACCCTCACAACTTCCTTTGTCCCTTTGCACATAGCTAGTGTGGTTTGTAGAGCCCGAATTTGATGCCTAATCAAAGGGTACTCCTACAATCCTCAATCTATCCTCGATGTGGGGTCAGTCTCCAACCATATCTCTCTATGGTCAGGTGGCCTGGTGCATGCATTGTCACCTCAATGACCATTATACACATCCTTTGATGATTTATCTCATAGGCCAACAATACTTGGGCTGCCCCTAGGTGAGGTAGGTGCAAGGGAATTGCTATTCCTCCTCCCTTCAACATCCCAAGGATACAATCCAGATCCAAATATAACATAACATGCACATATCAATCTTCCGCTCCTCGACGACTCTGGGGATATAGAACCAACTCCCCATCTAAATAATACATATTATAATGTACTAGACATGAGGAAAGCCATCAAACAACATAATCCAAGAGTACAATCTCAAGCATATTATTATTTTCATAATTTCCTCAAATATAGCAAATTAGTCATGCTAAAACATTATATAAGTAAATCAAGACCCATAGAAATACCAACAGATAAAGATAAATGATGGAAGTAAACCATGACTTCAGCCTTGATTTGTTACAAGGCATCAATATAGAGAAATAAGAGATATCAAGATGGGACATTAGTTCACATCATATCATGTTATCAAGAACTTGTCAGCCAAAAGCACTGATTTTGAGAAATAATTTCTTCTTGATATTTAATCTGACAAGGATGTGACTTCCAATGGAATATTTAACTTTACATACATGTAATTGATTGTCATACTAATAATAAGATCTTAATGACACATTAGAGGTAAAGTGTACTAGATTGTAAATCAATTTTGATTATGTGTAAATAAATGAAAGATCAAAAATATGGAAAATGAATGAATACAAATATAAGAGATCTAATATATGAAATCTTCAACCATTCAATTATGTTTAAATTTTGTATTAAATGATTATACATCAAAATCATTTTGATAAAATATGATGAAGGAGGAGAGAGGTGATGACTTAGTAAAAGGAAATGATCCTATACAACAATTTATGTATCAAGCTGACTCATGAGAAGATACTCCAAACCTCTAATTAGTTTTAAGACATTTCATTTAAAAGGGATTAGTTTTATACATAGAACTGTTGCTCTACTAATTGGACAGTTTATTTTGTTTGACATGTGTAAATTCCTTCTCCTTCTCATCTCTTATTTGAGCTTTTCATTCTAGTGGATCTTACTTATCAAAGTGACATTCTTTAGAGGAAGGGAGTTGATAAATTGGCCTTACCCATCCTTGGCAAGTGCATAATGCTAAAGTGAGATTGGGAGGAAAATAATGCAATGGATAAGTCATACGGTTTAGGCTGGAGGATAACGTGGAGGATAAGAACAAGGAACAAATGAGGACAAGATGGATAAATCATTCAACTGGTATGAATCAAGAGGATATTAGGGAAGCCTCTGTTCCTCACCTATATGACCTAAGTTTAGAGTGGATGTATATGGAATAAGGTAAGGAAAAAATAAGATGGAGGAGGAGGAGATTGTGGAGGGGCATGGAGGTGATGGTGGCCTGTCTAACCTATTCTATGGGGTTCATATAGGAGTCTGGAGTAGATTAGTAAAGGTTCTAGGCAAGAAGTTTGATTGAATAAGGTTGGCTAGAAGTTTATCAAGAAGCATGTAGAATGACGAAATGAGGGTTTGGGGAAAATGATAAGTTCTCATCTAGCTCACCAATTTCCATGGAAAGTGGTTTTCAAGGTTGTGCTTCATGTTTCTAAGTTAGACACAAAGTTTCATGGGAAATAGTGGTTTGTGCAAACAATTTTCCTTCACCGAAGATGGCTTCTCTTGTTCATGGTGTATGACACAATCATGTCCTTTGATCCATGTTGATGTGTTGTCCCTCTATAGGCTATCTAGGGTGTCTTTGGTGGCTAGGTATTTATGTATCTATGGAACAACTTTAGCATTGATGAGGTGCAAAGAAGTTGTGTTGAAGCTAGCTATTGTAGTTTGCAATATCTTTGGCAAGGTAGAGACGTGGACATGACATCTAACTATTTTTCAACAAGGGCAGTTCTTAGTGGTTGCTCTAACTATGATTCAGGCATGCAGGAAGCAATGTGATACAAACCAAAGGATGAAGCTTCCTCCAGGGGCTCCGTTGATGCCACCATTGATGTTGAAAGTGTGCATGCACCCCAGAGATGGAAGAAAATAGATGTCATGGAATCAATAGAGGGAGGAGAGAGAAGAGAGAAGGAAAAGGGAGAAAGAGAGTGGTTCACATCCTCTTTACTCGGGACAATATGCTTGATAAATCCCAATCATATACTCCATTATAGGCCCCACAAACCAAATGAGAAAATGTTGTTGGCACAAAGGTGGGAACTGAGGATGGGTATAGAGGATTTAGACTCAAAGAGAGAGAGGAGGAGTGGGGTCAGAGATTAACATAACATAATTCCATTGGTTAGTAGGTGGTTGCCATAACGAATCTGTGGTTTCTGTGCATGCTGGAATGAGGTAAAGGGAGAAGGTATGGGTTGAGAAAACAAGAGGGAGAGGAGAATGGGAGGGAAAGTAAGAATTGAGAAGTTGTTGTTAGATTGGGAGACTGACCAATTGTGAGGAGAGGGAAGAAAATAAAATGTGGGGATGGGAAAAGATAGAGAGAGCGAAGGGTGGGATGAAAAGAGAAGTTAAATAGTGATGAAGATAATAACTAAAAAGGAAAAGGAGAAAAAAGATCAGGTGTTGAGGGGGATTGTCAAGATGTGCTGGGAGAAATCCTAGTTATCCATCCACAAACAACCCCCCCCTAGAGATTTTTGTGAATAGTGAAATGCATGTGCATTTTACTGTGTGCACAGATCTCTAGGGGAGGTTTTTGGGGACAGATGGTCGAGATTTATCCCAGCACGTCCTGAGAAACCCCCTAGTGCCAAAGTTGGGTTGGAAACAGAGTGGATGAGGAAAAGAAATGGAGAGAGAGAGAGCGTGATTTAGATGATCATGCCTATGTTTTGAGTTGTTATAATCAAAATTCGTAGCTTGCAACCTCATTTTGTTTAAATTAAGTTTAGGGTCTGTCTGCTATAATTGAGTGAGGAAAAGTGCAATCATTAATAATTTTCACATTTAGGTTTCTTAGGATCCAAACATACCAAAAAACGTTACGGTGCAGTCTCAATTCTTTTTATTTTTATATTTAGCCTTGCAAAAAACTCTTCTTCACACTGATATCCATTGTGTTTTTTTAATTTACAATGAGAACCCACTTCATACAGGTCCACTATTGGACCCATATAATTGTTGATATGTATGACTAGAGAGCCAATCATATGATGATTGTGTTGGCATATTATATAAAGGATTTGAATAATAATAAAGGCAAACTTCCGATTTATTTTGTTTCACTCAGTTATGAGATAATGAGAGAACATAATGAATGTCTGAAGAATGACATTACTCAATGATGTAATGCTTCAGGTGTGTGTCCTGAACAATGAGATCATACAAATGTTAAGAGTATATACATTCTTGTTATGTCCCTAGTCAGATGTTATTGTGGAAGGGTGATAGACAACAATGACACATAAGACTAGAGTGTGGCTTGGTTGATGATCGAATCTCATTAGTCATGATGTGTGATATCAAACCAAGCACATAGATACTTATTAGAGAACAGTGTATCGTACAGACCCACCTTGAGAGTGATACATGGAAACCATAATTGGTGGTCAAGTCATCTATCATAGTACAGGTGGTGATTGTGGTTCTTAGACCTGAAATCTCTACACTCATCACATGTCGTTTGGTGTACTTTGACATCATCCACCGCGACTTTGAATAAGGGTTGCCATAAAGGTGATGATCGGATACACTGTAACACATGGGGATGACTATGAGTGATACATATAGGATTTGTCCCTCCTACATGAGTTTGATATCCTGACCACTTGATAAGAAAGATTGAGAAAAGAATGTACATGCACACATGAATCGATATATGATATTGAGGTCACATATATCTCAAATAGTCTACTCTAGTTCAAGGAACATGGATTCAACATTAAAAGGATGATGATTCCATGCCTTGAGTTCAATCCAAATATTAGAGACGAAGGAATTATACAATCACTATAACTCCTAACATAGATTGTAGGTTGAAGTTGTTCTCCAATTTTCAAATTACTTGGGTAGAAATGATATGTGACTAGACACTGCTCTTTGCTTGTGATATCATAAATGAGTTATGGACATTCACTGCTAACATAACTTGGAACTTATAGGGTCACACACATAGGATATACTTGGAATAGGAGTTCATTCATGAATATGGTTTAAGCTTGACTACTAAAGAGTTAGGTACTCAATTTAAAAAATATTCATTGAAAATTGAGTGAATGGACAAGTGAACCGAGTGACTCAAGTGTCGAACTGACCATTCTAATGTGTCTGGTCAATAGAACCAACTTTGGAAATTCTAGACAGTGAACTGACTGGTTCAGGAAGTAAATCAATCAGCTCAAGTCCATGAACTGACGGGCTCAAGTTGTGAATCAAGCAGTTGGTGGATCAATTTGATTGATTCAAGGATTTGTGTTGACGTCATGTTGTTTATTAAATCAAATATTAATTGCCAATACAATTACAATTTGGAAAAATGATGAAACGTTCGATTCAAGGGTTGAACCAATCGACTCACATGACAACCGATCGGTTCACTTATGAACCAACCATATTGCCCCTCACATGTTGCAAAAAAAATTAATGAAATTCTAGTCCCTTCCACTCCCACTCAGACTAGGAACCCTGACCCTCCTATAAATAGAGGGGTTTCTGGGGGCTTCTTGGACATAACTCAATTGGCTCAGACAATTGTTTGTCTTCTCTAGTTGTGGTAATCGAGAGAATTCGAGCAAGCCCTACCCACTAAAGGGAGGGATAGCAAGAGAGAATAATTGTGGGAGAGAAAGTTTGTGACTAGTACGCCAACGTGAGGGGACAAATCCTTGTCCATTCTTCTAGAACAACAAGAGTTCTTGGTGGTCTGTGTGGACTACTCTAGAGGCGTGGAGATTTTCCCTCTAGGAGGACAACGTCAACCTACTATCTATGGTGAACAACCAGGAGGCCGACACAAACATTGTTTGAGTGTGACCTAAAGAAAAGGGAGCACACTGCAATGAGGGAACAGTCACTAGACTTGCTCTAGGACCAGGTATAACCTCATAAACCATCCTTCCCATTACATAGTTGTTGACGCGACCGTCTGTTTAAGGAGAATATGGTAGTTAATTTTTTTTTGTTTATGCTGCCTATTCTGATGCCATATTTCCCAATAGTGGTATTAGAGCTATGTCAATTTACTATATTTTGGGATAATTGATATGATAAGATTTTTTTAGTTTTTATCATTTATTTATTGCATGCAATGTGAATATTTAATTGATTAATGTGCATATCTGATTAAATATCATATACGATCCCAAAATAATATATTCATATATATATATGTATATGTATATGTATATATATATGTATATACATATACATATACATATACATATACATATACATATACATATACATATACATATACATATACATATACATATACATATACATATACATATACATATACATATACATATACATATACATATACATATACATATACATATACATAAACATATACATATACATATACATCTACATATACATATACATACACATATACATATACATATACATATACATATACATATACATATACATATACATATACATATACATATACATATACATATACATATACATATACATATACATATACATATACATATACATATACATATACATATACATATACATATACATATACATATACATATACATATACATCGTATTCAATTGACACACATCGCCTTAAAAGCTGGTTTTGATGGTGGATGTGTAGCATGGTTATAGCCAATAATCCAATATCTGTGTGTGGTTGAATGGCTTGTTTGATCCTGTTATATCTGGGTTTACATACCGAGCCTATACCTTCTTCCCAATGTAAAAATATTATTTTTTCCTACCTTTGCTTTCCTCAAACGTAACTCAAGGTTTCTCATTGCCATTAGTAAGTTTGATAGCAACATCATAGTTTCTTCTCTTGTTATGAAAAAGAAGATGATCAGCTTCAGGCGAGCTTACCACTTCACAAGACGAGCTGATCGGATAGAGGACCGAGGAGGGTAGATCGAAGGAGGAGCGAATTGACCGACTGGTAGACCCAACCAATCATTTGGAGATGTCCAGACATCATTTGGACAAAAATCTAGATGATCCTTTCAGACGACCAATTGACCGGCCAAGAGGTGAGTTGTAACATCTGTGGATTTGAGGCTTTGGATAACATGATCTTAAAAGGAATGATTGGACTACCCATATCACCAAGGTGCACCTCCTATTTCGGGAGCCCATCACTACAAAACTCCATAGTTAAGCGTGCTTAGCTTGGAGTAGTACTAGGATGGGTGACCAGTCAGGAAGTTGACCCCGGCTTGCACGTGAGTGAGGAAAAAGCGTGCAGTTAAGGCTAGTGGTGGTCTGTGGGACCAAGCATCATTCCTGAAACCTTACTAGAGACTTGGCCAGTGGGCCTGGGTGTTACACGAGCTGACCGGTTCAAGGGTTGAACCGATCAACCCAGATTGGCAGACGCAGATCTATACCAACAATAAGTTCTTACATGATAAGTAGACCTATGTGGGAGTAATTCCTTGTGGCTTCAAGGAATTATAGTATTATGGTGATATCCATCACTAATGCTTTATATTGCATTTTATGTTGTGGGAGATAACATGTGTATGATACATACTTTCCATATGTGGTGATTGGATAATGTATATATATTTATAAATATATAAATCCTTCAATTAAACATATTAAGTCTAAGATATTTTCCATTATAAACACACAAGAAAATCTCGATTAACCAAGCATAGGTTACTCAAAAGCATGGTATACCGTCCATCTCGTGGAAGTGTGATGGTAGATATGTAGATTTTGCCAAAGTAGGGTGCATATCTATCATGTTGGCTTTAGGGTCGGGCTTAACTGGGTATCTTGAATGAGATTAAGCACCTAGAGGCATGTAGATGATTATGGCAAGGAGTTGTGCATACAATCTATACAAGAATTACATAAGATACAATTGGAAAATGTTGCCTACCTTAATGATTGATTATGGACGCTGGCATTGGCTGGGTAATAATTGAATTATTTTAGATCTTGGCTCATGTGAAGTTTGTGCACTGTGATCTTTTGAAATGATGATTGAGGCTTATCAATTTGAACAAAATAATGAGAGCGATCATTAATTAAAGACCTAATAAACCCGTCAAAATGTATGCAAATCAAAAATGGGTTTTTTGACAAAATTGTGAATTTCTCTTGTTGAATCAAAAGGAAACACACAACAACAAATTTTCTTTGTGATCGGTCCTTAAGAAGGACAAGTTGAATGGGAATAAATTTCACCACTAGTTCAGGACACTGAGAGTTATTCTCACACAGGATCACAAGCTCTATGTCCTAGAGACACCAGAGCCAGGAGAACCTCTTCCCAATGCATCTAAAGCTGACATGGATGCTTATAAGAAGCATACTGAAGACGTCATTGATGTCAAGTGCCTAATGCTCTGCTCCATGAACTATGAGTTGTAAATATAACATGAGAACATGGATGTTATTGAGATGGTCACACATCTTAAGAACATGTTCTAAGATCAGGCAAGAAAAGAGAGATTTTATATCTCCAAAGCACTATTCAAATGTAAGGTGGTAGAAGGAAATCTAATAGGTCCTCACGTGATCAATCTCATTACGTATGTAGAAAAACTTTCTGGAGTGGGATTTCCTTTGGGTCAATAGTTGGCCGCTGATGTGATTCTACAGTCTCTACCAGAGTCATATAGTTAGTTTGTCATGAACTACAACATGAATAACTTTGATAAGCCATTGATAGAGTTACTTGGCATGTTGTGAACAACTAAGGCACAAATTAATAAAGACAAGCCCAATTTTGTGATGATGATAAAAAAACCAAAGGGAAAGTCTAAAGGCAAATGCAAATCTAAGAAGAGTTCTAAAGCTGGCCAGAAGCCCACATATTCAACACTCAAGGCAAAGGGAGGAGTAAATAAGGGAGGCAATTGTCACTACTATCACTAGCATGGACACTGGAAAAGGAATTGCCTTTTCTACCTAGAGGAACTAAATAAGAAGAAGGAGGCGATATTTACCTCTACTTCATGTATATACATAGTAAAATAAATTTGATTACTTCTTCATCTTGAGTATGTAATACCATATGTAGATCTGACATATGTTGATGTGCATGATCTGATAAGAAGTAAACCTTTATGAAAGGACAAGGATGGATTGTGCAGAGCAAGATTTGCTGTAATTTCAGTCTACATTTAGAATTTATCTTAGCCCGTTGGGCAAGTAATAGAGTTACATGAACTGCTATTTCATTATGTCGATAATGGAAACATTTTACTCTATGCATCTTGTATAGGCAATGATGATTATAAATAAAGAGTTGTTAATGGTTATATTTCAAGGATGTGATTTTGTATGGCAAATGCCCCAAATGTTATGTGATCTTTATATGAAAGGATCAAAAGATAAATGCTTATAAAGTAAATACCTAGAGGATTAAAACTTGATAAATCAAACAATCAGTAACTATAGCATTGTCATATGGAGCACATAAATGACAAATGCATTTCTAGAACATGTTGATGTCCATCTGGTTTCTTTTAGCTATTAAACCAATTAGAGACATGAAACTTATATGCGAGAAACATGACAAACCTACTCTCACTAGGTGTAGTGGGAAAATAAGTATTCTGTTAGGGAATGTACATAATGATGTACAAAGACCTTCAAAATAAATGCTATAGACAATTGTTTGTACCTCATTATATTTACTGATGATATGGTGATATGTTATTCAATAAAATATGAATCTCTTGAAGTGTTCAATAAGAGTACATGTATGAAGTACACAACTGCTTTAACGATATTAAAATACTTTGATATGATCAATGTTGAAATACTTTATAGGAATAGTTTGAGGACCTTTTGGAGAGACTGCGATAATGTATCATGATGAACTCCACCTAAAACATGGTGATGTATTAGAAAGAAGCAATCAAAACATGATGAGTCATGATATGGTTATCATTTAATCTAGTCTTCTAAAATTTCATTTTGGGCGCATGCTTAGCTATCTTCTAAAATTTCATTCTGGGCACATGCTTAGCACTAAAACAATGTATCGTCAAAATGTTTTGAAAGACATTATATAAGATATGATATGGCAATGTCTTGATATGTCTTTTATAATGATTATAACTCATAAAAGAACATAGTTTCTTGGAATTAATCAAATAAAAGTTAATTGGTTGACTACTACTTATCTCAATCCAATAACAAAAGTGTTTTTTTCTAGGATAGATGAATTCCAAAGGAATCAGTGGGAGTAAAGTAGAACTCAAAAAGTTGAGATCAACAAGAAAAACATTGAACCACTTGAGGTACATTGGGAACAAATAGAATCACTAATTGTTGTGGAATCTCAAGTTCTTTCTGTAACACATAACTTGTAGTTCTAGTAAAACACATTTTAGGTTAAAAGATTATGAATCCTATAACTTAGATAAGTTGTGAATTGGTCATAAGATGATGAGACAACAATCAACTTAGAACTATTGAAGGACCAAAGTCTGAGAAATGGATTGAGGCCATTATATCCAGAATGGAATCCATGAATACCAACAAGGTATGACCTCGGTACTACCACCTAGAGGGGTAAAACCCATAATGTTTTAGTTGAGTTCTCATAAGGAAGACCAACTAGATGACATAAAATGACAAATTGGTTAAAAACGTTTTCAAACCAGTTCAAAGTGTTGAACATGATGAAATCCCTTCACCAATTAACGTGCTTACTATTGCAGCTTGTTAAGGCTATGTGATTTGGCATATGGATATCAAAACTACATTCCTTAATAGGAATAATAGAGAGGATGTGTACGTGATACAACCTGAAGGTTTAATAACTCCATTAATGCAAATAAAGTCTATAAGCTACAATTTTCAATCTAGAGGTTGAAACAAGCATCTCAGAACTGGTTGATTTGATAGTATAATCAAAGAGTTTGACTTGAGTCAAGATAAAAGATGAAATATGTGATTACACAAGATTTAGTGGGAGCATATAAATATTCTACATATTGATGAGGAATAACATTTTAATATAAAGTATTGAAATCTGACACGGAAATCACCTTCAACATGAAGAATTAGGTGAAACATCCTATGCAATAGGAATTGAGATCTATAGAGACAGTTCTAGAAAATTTCCTAACCTAAGTACGTACGAGCACATATATTGGCAAGATGCTGAAAGGGCTCAACATGTAGGATTTAGTGAGAGAGAATCTATCCATGTAGATGGGATTAATCTCACAAGAACCCAATGCATGCCATATGCATTCACATTTAGATCTATCATGTATACAGTATAATGTACTCATCCCATTATCTTATATGTATAGGACATGATAAGGTGTTTTTAGTCAGATCCCAATGAAGGTCATTCATATACGATAAAGAACATCCATTAGTACTTGATAAGCACTAAGGATCAGTTGCTACACTATGGTAACAAGGAAGAGTTGGGTGTAAAGAGTTATACCGATGCAAGCTTCCAAAATAACAAAGAATGATCAAAAAATAAAACTATGTTTAATCTTAATAGAAGAGTTGTGATTTGAAAGGGTTCTAAACTATAGAGCATTATTCTAATTCTACAATAGAAGCTGAACATTCTGGTGTTGAACAAAGGAGTGAGTATTGTATGAGTCTTGACATTCATATAAATGAACTTATGAGATGTTCCAACCATTGATGACACAGTAGAAATACTTTGACAACAATGGAGATATTGGTTATACAAGAGTATCAGATATCATATTGTAGCAATTCCATCTTATACAAAATGTCATACTTCAAAGAGATGTGAAAATGCAATTTATTGACTAAAGGCAAAATGTTTCTAACCCAATGGATTAGCTCTTGCACAACATAAACATGATGGGCATGTTTAGATCACTAAGAGTAAGATTCGTGGGTGATTGTCTCTAAGTACAAGTGGGAGTCTGTTGTTATGTATGCCCAGAGAGCCAATCATATGATGATTGTGATGGCATATTATATAAAGGATATGATTAATAATAAAGTCAAACTTTTGATTTATTCTGTTTCACTCAGTTGTGAGATAATGAGAGAACATAATGAATGTCTAAAGAAACACATTACTCAATGTCATATGTCTTTAGGCCCATGACATGAACACTAAGATCATACAGATGTTAAGAGTATATACATTCTTGTTATGTCCCTAGTCAGATGTTATTGTGGAAGGCTAATAGACAATAATGAGACATAAGACTAGAGTGTGGGTTGGTTGATGAAAGAATCTCATCAGTCATGATATGTGATATCAAACCAAACACATAGATACTTGTTAGAGAATAGTGCACCATACAGACCTACCTTGAGAGTGATACATGGAAACCATAATTGGTGGTCATAGTCATCTCTCATAGTGAAGGTGGTGATTGTGATTCTTAGACCTAAAATCTCTACACTCATCACATGTTGTTCGGTGTACTTTGACATCATCCACCGTGACCTTAAATATGAGTTTCCATAAAGGTGATGGTCAGATACATGTGACACATGGGGATGACTGTAAATAATATAGATGGGATTTGTCCCTCTTACAGGAGTTTGATATCCTGGCCACCTGATAAGTGAAACTAAGAAAAGCATTCACATGCACACATGAATCGATATATGATATTGAGGTCACATATATCTCAGACAGTCTGCTCTAGTTCAAGGAACATGAATTAAACATTGAAAGGATGACAATTCCATGCCCCGAGTTCAATAAAGAATATCAGATACACATGAATTATACAATCACTGTATCACCTATCACAGATTGTAGGTTGAATTTGTTCTCCAACTTTCCAATTACTTGGGTAGCAATGATGTATGACTAGACACTGCTCTTTGCTTATGATGTCACAAATGAGTTATGGACATTCACTATCAACATAACATGGAACCTATAGGGTCACACACATAGGATAACTTGGAATATGATTTCATTCATGAATATGGTTTAAAATTGATTACTAAAGAGTTAGGTATTCCATTTAAAAAACATTGGTTGAAAATTGGCTGACTGGACAAGTGAACTGATTGACTCAAGTGTTGAATCGACTATTTCAATATGTCAGGTCAATAGAACTAACTTTGCCAATTCTAGACAGTGAACTGACTGATTCAAGAAGTAAACTAACCGGCCCAGACTGTGAATCGAGCATTTGGTGGATCAATTTGATTGATTCAAGGATTTGTTTTGATGTCATGTTGTGCATTAAATTAGATATTAATTGCCAACACAATTGTGATTGGGAAATATTATGAAATGACCTTCTCAAGGTTTGAACCAATGGCTCACATGTCAACTGATTGATTCACCTTGAACTGACCATTTTACTACTCACAAGTTTCAAAAATTCATGAATTTCTGGTCCCTTTCACTCCCACTCAGACTAGGAACCCCGACCCTGACCCTGACCCTCCTATAAATAGAGGGGTACTGGGGGGTTCTCAGACGCAACTCAATTGCCTATGACAATTGTTTGTATTCTCTGGTTGTGGTAACCGAGAGAACCCGAGAAAGTCCTACTATTAGATTAAATGCACAAGTTTTAATATTTATAAACTCAAGCACTACCCCACAGGTATACAAGTGAGTGTAGTATTATCGAGATTGTCCAAGGAGCAAGGGTTTGTTAGGCGTAAGAGTATTAAACTTCAACAATCTAGATATTTTTAACAAGAGAGGTTTTGTTTAGTTAACTAAGCTATTAAAAGGAAACAAACTAAAATAGAAATCACTTGTATTAAGGATCATATTGGATTGAGATTTCTTGAGAACAAGGTTTCACATCCATATTATAACATGAAGAACAATGATGATCCACAATGCTAGAAATAACACTAGGGAGGTTTGTATCCAATACCCATCTCCCAGTAGTGTAGAACTATCCTAACTTTGTATACCACTCCTGTGGATATACTAAGATTCAGACTACAAACATTTTCTCTGCAACACATACAATCCACTCCCTTAGTCATGGTAGTGCAGATAAGGCATACCTCCTTACTCCTATGCATATCTTTCTAGATTATACAAAGAGCATAAATCATACACACAAAGTAGCTAGTAAAGTATGCAAGAAGAATTAAACACCTATGAACATTGGAATAGTGAAACAGCTAGAATTATATATGAAATTCATGTTCAACATAGTTATGACATGGGAATTACTCCCCTATTCCCAAGAAATATATATCTACTCGTTCATGGTTGTAGAAAGTAGATACAAGCAGTAGAGAACATGGCTAGACATCATAATAGAAGGAAATAAACTTGGATGTTTTTGGAATAAGTAAGATAGAGTTGGAACTCATGTCAAGGAGTCACAAATCTGTCCTCACTATTAGAAATTCTCTAGAAAGATTCATGCCAGAGTGGAGAGAAGAGAACAATGAGATCCTTGATATATTTGTTGGAGAAAAAGGAAGAAGAAGAAGTTTCTCTCCTGAGAAACCAATTTTTCTCCCTTGTAATGCCTCCAACTCCCCATGACTCTCTTACTTGAGTCCCACTCTAAAAAGTAAAAAAAAGTCTATGATAACTGTCCTAAAACAACATAGGGTTGTATATACAAGTGTGAAACAGTTAAATTCGCGTTTGAGTGAAATTTACAGGTGGCACGATGTGTTGAATGGCCAACACGGCGTGTTCAATGTGATAATTGAAGCCTGATCCAAGTTCAGGAAAGTCACACAATGTGTCTTAATTTAGACATGGCACGTTGCTATAATTCAGGGAGTTCCGGATTCAAGTTTTGATTGGGACAAGACATGTCTAAATTTAGACACGACACATTTGGTCTACAAAAGTTTCAACAACATTGATTTTTTTGAATGTTTACATGATTGGGGAATGTTTTGATGAATGATATGATGTTGTTTTCTCCCTATTTTGATACCAAAATGTTGTATCTACAATCTAAACCATGGACCAAGTAAAGATAACAATAAAAAGGAAAAATCTACCATGATTAAGAGTGATTATTGGGTGAAAATGATTTAGAAAAGTAACCAAAAGTGGTCCAAAAGATGATATAAAATACGCACATCACCTACCCGCTAAAGGGAGGGATATCAAGGGAGAATAAATGTGGGAGATCAAGTAGGTAACTAGTACATCAATGTGAGGGACAACTTCTTTTTGTCTATTTTTCTAGAATGAAAGAGTTCCTAGTGGTCTGTCTGGACTACTCTAGAGGTGTGGAGCTTTTCCCACTAGGAGGACAACGTCAACCTACTTTCCGTGGTGAACAACTAAGAGGCCAACAAAGACATTGTTTGAGTGCGACTTGAAGAAAAGGGAGCACACTACAATGACAGAATAGTCGTTGGACTTGCTATAGGATCATGTATGACATCATAAACCATCATTCCCATTACATAGATATTGACGCGATTGTCTATTTAAGGGGAATATGGTAGTTAAAATTTTCATTTCCACTGCCTATTATGATGCTCTATTTCCCAACACCAACATGGTAACCCTCGGGACTCAATAGGATGTGGTATGGTCACCCCTCCCACTCTTAATTAATGTGAAATGTCGTTTGTAGAGTGCCTTTCTATGTGATTAGAACCTGAGTCATTTATTAGGACTTATGACGCTCTTATCAGCCGGGATATCCATTGTATTACCTATTAAGTTGTTCGTACTTCATATCCCCTTGTCCCTCATTTTCTTCACTCACACATGTCATTATTATTATTTTGTACTACTACCCTAATATATAGAAATTTTTTAAGTTTTGTCATCTCATCTTCCCTTGTTAAAGATTAAACCTAAAAGGTTATTTTCTTTGAATGAAATAATGAAATCATAATTATTCATGTGTATATTCAACCTCTTTTTTTCCTCAAATTGATATGATACAACAAATGAAAACTAGTTCTATTTTGTCTTTCTTACTAACCTCATTATTCTAAATATCAATTAACACCAAAATCCCATCAACCATTTTAGTGCATTGGATAACTTCCATTTTCCACTTCAATTCTTTCACTCAAAATCCACCCTCTGACAACCATATGTTAATGTGTTATTTTTCTAAGTTAATCTTCAAACCTCATTAACATGTCACTTATTTTGCTCTTGCTCTTATTAGAATTCATATTTTTATTATTTGTTTTCCTCTACTATCTTTAACTTCCATTTAATAGCTACATTTAATTCATTTGTCCTCTACATAATTAGTTTTCACTATGTTTACTTATACTTTAGCATTATTTATTTATTTTCCATTTATATATAAAATGACAACTTGTTGGTTTTTTTTCATTATTTGTTTCTTTCAAAATTTTAATTTACTACAAATTATTTAAGTAAAATATTTTAGAAGTCTTTATAATTCATTTTTAATTAAATTCTAATTCAAAACTATTCATCCAAAATATGTTATCTAAAAACAAGGGTTGTTATAACAACAACCAGGTGTAGATACTACATGACCTTCTTGTGAAGTCCTTGCCTTCCCAGATCCACCCTTCACAGACACATAGATAGAGCATCCGCAGTCCACCCCTGACTGACAATACATGCATAGCTACATGTCCTCCTCATTTCAATAAAAACCAACATGGATAGACTACTGAGGCATGGAGATCCATGCCCTCCACCTTCATACCATGATAGTCCTCCATCTCGGTCAAATATATGATTGCCACATCAATCAAGGCCATTACCTGAACTCGTATGACTTGGAGCCTCCATCAGATGCCAAGCATGATGCAAGCTCCTAGTCCTCTTAGACACATAATTAATGGGGGTCCTTTGAACTCAATGCTCCATAGTGAGTGTCCATGTAACATCCCTATTTATCTGAGTACAAATATATTCTCATATAATCCTATAAATCAAGGTTGATTTTTTTTTAGTATAATATACCTTAAGTCATATCATTATACATAGATTTACTAAGGTGTGACTCAAATTAGATATAGTAAGATGATGAGTACATCAAATAGATGTCTAAATCTAGTTCCAGTGGGAATTAGCCTGGTTTGAACATTATTGATCACATTGTAATTTCATTACTCATATTATAGCCTAATTGATAAATTAAGTGACATGAAAGGGTTAAGTATACAATAACAAAGCCTAATAAAGTTTATAAGAGTTTTTTACAATAATGATTACCTTCCCCTATATATCGAACTCTAATTAATTCTAGATAAATAAACATATGTTCACCGTAAAAAGGATATAATGGATAACTGTGTTTGTCAAACCTATAAACTAACTAGCTTTTGATTTCCTTATGTCCCAATCAGGTAACATGTGAAATTTGATCTTAGTTAGATGATTCTATAACCATTAGTTAATTTGAGGAAAGATAATGAGTGAAAACCATGTATATAATTCCAATTACAATAGGACTTCGAGCTTTAATCTTCATCAGCCATTTGATGTCGAGCGACCCCTGAACACAGATCCCTCTCTGTGTTGGACTCTCAGGTCCTCAAAAAATTCACGATAAGGGTTTCATCCCACTCTCCTAAATCCCTTATTTCCCTAGACTCTTAAGTTTGTGAATCCACTCCATCTCCCATGTCAATATATCAAATCTAGATTTTAAGACACATTCACGTTCTTCATCTCGCCCCGATACTGTAGATCCCTACTTTGACATGTCTTCATGCCCTGGTTTTCCCAAACTATGAGGGACTCCAGTTCCACCCCGACTCAACCCTCGATAGACATACCTAACATCCACTATATAATTAGATCACCAAAATCACCATGGGAAATGAGGAACTCGATCCTAGCCTCTCCTTTACCCTATGAAGCTTCCCTTCATTATAACCTCAAAGCCACTAATCTGCTGCTAGGAAGGCTCACAACAATGACAACCTTGACCACCTCAACTCTAGGAGTGGTATTTGTAGGTTTCTTGACCCTCTAGAAATTCCTACTAAAGATACAAACGTGTGTGTTTGCCTTCATTTGTAAGGTTTTAGAGTTTCTACAAACCCCTAGAGAGCTTAGAGGACTTCTTCTCTCATTAGAGAGAGAGGTAAGGGATCTTAGACAAGGAGATAATACCTAATGGAAAAAACTAAGAGTTTATACATGTTGGGATGCCAAAATATAATAGAATACTTAGTTTAGTTTTCATTTCAAGAAATGAGAACCATCCGTGGGCTTTATGTTATGGACCTTAAAAGATGAAAAATTGAAATTATCTTTTTTTTGGTTCATTTAACACTATTTTTATTCTATAATTATTATTTTGTGACATCCCAATGAGAAATACGTTTCCATAAGCATTATATTTGTTTTAAAAAATTGGGGTGTTACATTCCACTTGTGCCTGTCACAAGCTTATTCCTTTATGTGTTGATACTATATTAAATAAGCTTGGGATGGGGTGGTAACTATAATTGTTTTAGTTATTTGATGTCATTATATTCTACTATATGTTCTTTTTTTTGGGAAATTAAGGTCTACTTTTTATTCATCTTGCACCTTATGCAAATTACAAGCTTCAGATCTCAAAGTTCTACGATTTACATTTCTATCCAGAAGAAATTCTCTTAGGACATCAGTTGGTGGGTTGACATACCTGAGGTGAGGCAAACTACATTTGAGATGCTTTTTCGCCAGCTTGTCTGCAACCTGGTTGCTACTTGGTCTCATGTACTGCAAGGTGTAGTTGCCCACTCCCTCTTTTCTCCACTTGGTTATCCAGTAAGCAAATCTCAAAAATTTTACCGGGTCATCCTTCAAGATCTTCGTTGCCATAAGGCTATCAGTTTCTATAATCGTCTTTGTCCAGTTGTGTTTCTTGGAGATCTCCACTGCTAATAGGATTTTGGCCACCTCTACCTCAGTGAAAAATGAGGCACAGATCTTCATCCAACCTCCTTTCCACACTCTGTTTGTATCCCTAGCGACCACTACAATGGCCGATGCTGGTTGTTCAACTGTTGTGTCCACATTGATTTTTATTGTATCTGGCTCGGGTCAGTTCCAACCACTATTGCTGCAACTTATCTTGCTATCATCTTCCATCCTCTGAGCAACTATGTTTAAGATAATCTCCCTTTTAATACATGCAACCTAATGCTCAGTTCATATGGTTTCACCTTCAAAGAATGTGGTGTTCCTACCTTGCCACAATTTGTGACATGTGATCCAAAATGCACATTTTGGCAATGTAGCAATGTCTCCAAGCAGTTTTGAGCTAATCCTATTTAGTGTTGGGGCCAAAGAAGGACTGCTGACATTTAGGCACTATGAGTGAACACCAAACTACCTTGGCCATATCACAATCCCGTAGTGCGTGGAGCCGATTTTCATCCTCCTTCCTGCAACGTTGGCACGTAGCATCATCGGTCATGTGTCATGCTCTTCATATGTCACTGGTGAGTAACACATCGTGTTGCACCAACCAAGCAAAAGTTTTCACTTTAATGGATACCTCAATTCTCCATAGGTTCACCCAGTCACCTTGGCATATAACTTTCTGGGGTGCTCGTAGTACTCTGTATGTGGATCCCGTGGAGTAGGACCCCTCCGTGGTGTGACAACAAGCCCTGTAATCCGGTTGATCCCCACCTAGTGGAGTCTCTTTCTTTAAAATGAGGTCTACCATTTCTCCTTCAATCCATCCACACAAGAAATCCTCATCCCAAGTGCCATTATCTAATATCAGACCATTAACGTGGAGGTCTTTTATCTCTTCAGGAACCTACCTTCTTGCATAGTTCAAGAGAATGATACCAGGTCCTACCCAAGTGTCTTCCCAGAACTTCACAGTTGCACCAATTGGTATTAAAATTGAGTTATCAGTAATGATTTGTTTTCCTTCAATAGCCATTCTACCTCGCCACAAGGTTGACATAGCCCTCCCAAGTGTTGCATTATCAAATTGGTTCTTTAATGCTTTGCACCAGATGGAACTCCTACCTGCTGCCAACTCCCATGAGTTTTTGAGAATTAGAGCTTTGTTCCAGTCCCTCATGACCTTAACATCGTAACCATAGGTTTATTTTTTCTTACATATTGTGTACTCTGCATTACATTTAGTGTAAGCACATATATTTTCTATATATTGTCATTTTGATTGCAGACAATGCCATACTTGTATTTTTTAGTTATCATCATCTAATACAACATATATATCAATTTCTAAACTATTTTATCACTTCACACCATTTCTTACATCATGGTGTTGTTCCATGTTTATGAAAATGGTAAGAAAAGTCTTGTTGCATTTTGATATGAATGTTGGACTAGACTCTAAATTTTTGTAGTGTTACGACTAATCCTAGGACATGAATGATGAACATGACTATCGAAATGCTAAAATTAAGTGTAATTTTGATCTTTTATTGGTTAGATCCAAGTTTTCCTCTATCTATCTTGAATCATCTAACATAAAATACTTCAATGCAGGACCTCAATGACTAACTGTAAGGGGTGGGACCTGAGAGGGAATCCAATCCTTCCTTGTTTAGAGGAATAAAGCCATGTGAATCCAAGAACACTAATACATACGATGGAAAATATGTATCTTATTTCATGAAAGTATGATACAAAAAAGAAATGTGATCACTAAAAATAGTAACTTGAACTATTTAAGTTATCACAAAGTAACTCATCCATTATTCTTCACCACGAGGGTGGTAAAAATGGTATAAATACAACAATCTATATTAAAAAGGGCCATTTATAGAGGGAACCCTAGCAATCTCAAGATATCTTTAAATAATTCTAGTCCTATACTAAGCTCCTCTCAAAAAATATTTTCTAGGTCACCTATACCTAGATGGTTTGGGAACAACACCCAACACATGGGAGAAACAAAGAAAAGAGTATGCGTCCGTATAAGTTGGTCAATGTACAATAAAAACATTAATTGGGCTTTTAAAGAATTAAGAGTGATTGATAAGGTTTTTCCCAGTCAAAAAGGGGCTATACACTTCGATATGTCAAGAAATTATATCACACAAGGATGATTAATCAAAAGTTGAGGCACCCATTGCATAAAAGATTTTAATGAACATAAAAAAACTTGTCAAATACTTGCAAATGAGTTAATCATCGGTGTTCTTTACATGTGACAAACTAGAATAATATAAACCATCTAGTTAGGAAATAACACACCTACCATAAATATTTTTTGAGCAGGAAAGATACACAATTTCTCTAGGAAAAATACATGTCCACTCTATAATATGGGATGAGCTAGATAAGATACACATCTTCTCAAAGTAGGAAATGATACACATTTTCTCTTTTAAATGATTGTTTGAATTATCACCTCCACATAATTATATGGTGTGGGAATTTATCATATCCATAAAAAATCACATATATTAAATTATGCTAATAAGTCACCACACAATGCATAATAAAATGACAAGCAAGTTCATCTCACATGTAGGGGATGAGAACGTCCATATTATAACAATAGGGGTCAAAGGAACCATAAGCACATATTTCACAAATTTACAATTCAAAGAAAGAGAGAAAATATTTACAATGATTGATCTTTTCAAAAGAATTTCAAGAGAGATGAAATAGAGAATCATTCAAGAGAGATGTCTCATTAAGGAATATCAAGATTCTAGTCATAAAATGCCCAGATTAAACATATAGGATGCACATACCTTAACCTTTATACTAAGGCAATCCAATTATGATAGTTGTCTACATATTAGGGTGTCAACTCAATTGTACACATTAATTCATATATTAGGATTGAAACATATGTTTAGGGTTTATTAATAAAACATCAACACAATGATGGGAATCAATGTTTAAAGACAGTATACAAATATTCCATGAAATGTTATCTTTCTACACAACATCCTTTAAGGACATGATAACTAGCAAATCAAAACAATTGAGAAGTCCACACATCAGCACAATATCCAACTAGGGGTCATGGGTGCTATTGATATGGACCAACCATGGTAGGCCATGTGGCCAGGTAAAGCACAAAGTTTCTTAAACTAGGTCCAGAACAAAAAAACTCATAGGCCCACGATAGTGTTACTAAAATAAATAGAATGAAGAGTAAATAGGTCAAAATGGGTGGTTGATTGCTCAACCAAAAGTGAAGAACAATGTAAATCAAAAGACAAAACTCATGAATCAAACTGACATGATCATCATTGTGCACCAATGATTGAAGGTAGAACACACAACTAATCTCAAGAATTTGAGGTCCTAGACACGATTTCCACCTTAAGCCAAACTTGAGAGCCTAAGCTCGATATCTGATATGCATGAGAGCACAAGCTCATGGTCATGTTAATGGTGGGAGGTGTTGGAGAGAAAAAACAAGAAGAAACATAAAGTAGTCAATAATAATACTTGAGAAAATCATAGACAAGGGTACAATATGTAGCTCAAACAGATTGAAATATTCCCAAAACCACATGCCAATGACAATGAAGTACAACAATGAAATAAAAATGGGAATTAGTAAAACAAGGGAGAAATGAAACAAAGGAGGGCATAGATATATTTTGAAAAGCAAAATAACTTTTCATTATTTGGGAACAACCAACAAGGTCTGGTGATGGAGGTTGTTGAGGGTAAGGAAGGTGGTGTCAAGGGAAAAGCAACTGGTTTACCTCATGATTTTCTAGGCTAAGGAAAAGAAAGAGAAGGGTGCATGAATGCTTACCTTAGTTAAAAATGAAAGGAGGTGGTTGGGGTTGCTAAGGAGATGATGGCGTGGCCAACAACATACTTTGTATCCTCTATGGCGGAATCGGGGAACTCGAGGTCAATTGAGGGTGTAAAAGGGTCTTTGGAGGTTTTTTTGGTGCTTCTGGTGCAGGTGCAGTTATATAGGGAGTGGCAATGAAGGATCTTCATGTCAAAGGGAAGAAGGGGTTGCAAGGTGAATTTTGGGGTTTCCTTACGAGGGAATGATATAGAGTGTCCTATGTGTTACTGGACCTAGAAATGAGAGAGGACTTCAAGGAAAGCAAAAATGCCTTTAAAGAATGAACTAGGGGGGATAATGAAGTGGATAAAGAATGAATACTTCCTTTCTATAATACTAGAGGGGTGCAAGAGGTGGGAAATATGTTATCGAATGTCGATTGGCTAGACAGAGCTGTGGGTTAGATCTAGATGTCCATTACTATGGATTCACATGTAAAAAAGATAACACAAGTGCGTGATAATGAAATCTAGGAAACTATACAAAATTGAAAATAAGTAGTGAATCAACATACAGTTTAATAAAATTAGTAATCCTTTTCTTTCCTTATTCAATTGGGGGAGAATTTAAGCTTCAATTAACTTGGAAATTGTTATACATGCCAATTAAGGTGTGAGGAATCCAATTTTTATCGTCAATTCCCACTTTCTAAGCCTTTAGTTTATTATTGCTTGACCTGGATGAGAAATATTCTTTTAAATTAGTTATATCCTCTTAATCCTTTTAATACCAAATTTGGTATTTATATCTTCCTTACCAACACCTGGTCTTAGAATTATTATAGAGTATTAATTTTAAAACTAAAATCTGTTGGGATGGTAAAATTATAGAACTAACCCCTACTCAAAAAATGAACTAATTCATTTACACTTAAGCCTCAAATAAGAAAGCTATTCACTAATCCATTATATTTCTTGAATCCTAAAGATCCAAATATAATATAATTTAGGGAAATGGAAATTGATGCCTATATTATTAAAATAGGCTAAGGTAAAGAAAGATTAAGCTAAGAATTAAGATATGAACATAAAGTTGGGTATGTTACAACACCCCACTCCCTATAAAGGATTTCATCCTCGAAATCTAACCATCCATTATAGACCTATCAAACAGGTGAGTGGGTTGTGTTTCGGTTGGGTCATTGTTGGATTGGGTCTCATGGATGCGGGTCAAAAGACACAATTATAAGCGGTTCAAACAAATATAAATCCAAACCTAACCCAGTTGTGGGTCACCCGCGAGTGCCCATATAATATGTGTTCCATAAAAATAGTTTTCTAGTTGCTATCCTTAAAGTAAAATAAGACCATTATTAAGTTAGTAGTTTTACATGAATTATAGCACAAAAACAACCAACTACAATACAGTGTCATTATGAAACAAAAAAGTATGTGTTCATTTTTACAACCATTCAACCAAGTACCCATTTAAGGTAAAATTTTATAGTTATAACTAAAATTCTCTAATTGGTGATTATGATCGAAAAACTAGAGTTAGTAACATGTACTTCAACTTCATTTTAGATTTGGTAGAGTACTTAGATGATGTTGTGGACGTGGATCACCCTTAGTATCTCTCTCTCCAGTATCAAATTTTGATGGGCAACTTCAACTATGGACTAAAACTCAAGAGAACTAGTAGATTTTAAGTACTAGTAGATTAATATATTTATTTTATGAAATTAATTTAGTTAACTGGGTTACCCAAGAGTGTCCACGGGCCACCCAAAAACCCACTAACTAAATGGGTGGGTATGGGTTTGGGTAATTTTCAGTGGGTGGCAACTTTCATCACCCAAACCCGACTTAAATGGGTTAACCCATGGGTGCCCATAGAACCCAGTTTGACATGTCTACATCCATAACATGGTATCCCTAGTAACACATCCTAAACCGATTATAGTGCTTCTAGTTCACTTGAAGGGATTTATGTAGTTAGGTAATCACCCACCACCCCATATCACACTTATAGTCCATTCTCAAGATGAAACTATGTAGCCCAAGCATCGTGTCACCATAATTTTCTCATATTAGATGTTGAGCTAGGAGAGTTACACTAAAACATGGTATTATATTAACATTCACATACCTATTCAAGGTTACTACTCTTGATGGTAGTTTCATCATCATCTTTTCTCTATCAAAACTAATTTCATAACATCTTCTTAACTTTTGTTTATTTTCATATTTTACCAAGGAGAATTATTATTATGTATCTCATGACCATTAGTTGTGTATATTCTATGAGGCATATCAAGTGAATGTGTTATAGTAGGGTTTAGTTAGCCAACACATTCCACTATCTACACATGAGAAATATTTTATTAGATGTATCAATTGATTGAATCATTCATAAACTCAACTCTCATATAAGTACATACGTTATCATTAAGGTATAATTAAATTCTTTTAACTTCATTTTTTTATGATCACATGGGGCAAGGATGCACATTCATTAAGTTTGACATGGTTAAAGCATTTAACCTAGTTTATAGACTAGAGTTATCCATACCATCATTTTGTCGCAAGTGGGAGTAAAGAGACATCAAGTTCAAACCTTCAACTTTTTTGTTTTAAATTTAAGTAGTTTATCAACCCTTCATATGGCCACCATTATAGATAAGTCCAAAGTAGTTTTGAAAACTTATTTTAATTATTCATCTAACATTTATAGTATCCAATTATCAAGGTTTTCCCATTTACCCTAGGTAGATGGTAAGATTTGTTTGGAGGTTACCCAAGAGTTACTTACTACATCCATTATGAATACAAGAAAACATTGAAGCTGAGTTATGTTTCTAAATACTAAAGGGTATACGACACCCCTCAAATGGACTTTTCAATGATCCATATAACCATATAGAGAGGTAACAATGGGTAACTCCACTAAGGCATATGTATATCCAAAACTTCTTACTCATGACTCTACTCTTAGGTCTAGGGTTTCAAGGGTTGATATAACAATTCAATAAGTGTTTCTTTGGTGGGGTTTCTTACTCCTTAAAACTCATTTGGTAGTGCCTTAGTTCGTGTAACCATAGATTAAAATTTAGAAAACTTTTCTCTTTTTACAAATGTATAATTTTTAATGATACAAACTGTACAATGTGAATACAAAAGTCACACAAAAATCAATTCGAGGACCAATTCAACAGATTTCTACAATACCATACATACACTGACTATTTTAACATCAATTCCACTAAGAGAGTCTAATTATTTAAACATATATAGGGGAATATCAAAAGAATCTCTAACTCATAAAGGTAGCATGCTTTCCTATTGCAAGATGTCAAATCCTACCAGAACCTAGGTAGAGAGCTCTTAGGAAAACTATATTAAAGTAGCTTCATGTTGTAGGCATGGTTTGCTTAACCCTAATGGGATTAATTTAGTTATCATTTAACAAAAGGAGGTATCTTACCCTTAACACTTAATCTAGTTTGCAAATGTCAGTATCTAATAATTTTCATTCATAGGGAAAAATTAGTTAAGGGCATACTAGAAGGACATCCAAGAAGAGGGTCGAGTTAGAAACTATATTTAACCTAGGTGAGGTCATCCAAGGTACCCTACATTCTATAGTGGTTGAACTGACTTCCTATTAATGCCATAGATGAGTGATAATAAGTAACATGTCATGTCATAAATAGGGGAGAGGATAGGGGTAGTTAGGGTTATTAGATACTGAGTCACAATCATAGAAATGACATAGGAAACGAAAGGGATCAAGGTAAGTAGGAATTAGAACCCCAATCGGTATCCGGTGACTCTAAGATAGAACCCTTAACATTCTCTACAGGTCATCAAGCTACCTATACAATGCATATGTATAGGAACAAAAATGATAACTTGAAATATTAAGATTATCAACTTCCCATGGTCTAATGCCATACTGTGAGGAGTGGGACCCAAGAAGGAATCCACTCCTTGAGGAATAATCCATGTAAATCGAAACACACTTATATGTATGCTGGAAAAGATGTATATTATTTCATCATAGTACATTACATAACAAGAAATATGATTAATAGTAGCAAAAACTTGAACTATTTACATTATCATTGAATAATCCATCTATTGTTGCTCACCACAAGGGTGGTAAAACAATAAGGAAAAGATAAAACAAACCTATACCACAAAAGACCAATTTTTGAGGGCAACCTAGCCATCTCAATCTATCCTTGAAGACTTTAGTCATGGAGTTAATCTCCTCTATGGAAAATCTACACCAGCTCACTTATACTTAGGTGGTGTGGGATCAACAACCAAGAAATGGGAGAAAAAAAGAAAATAGTATATGTAGTATAAACATGCATATTTGTAATAAAGTCATTGCATTGGGCATCTAAAGAACCAAGTGCGATTAAGAAGGTTGTTCCTAGTCAAAAAGGGGCTATAAGCAAATTGGGCATGCCAAAATAAAATATTAGTTGAGGATAATTAATCAAAAATTGAGGCATCCATTGCATAAGAGAGTGTAATGAACATAAAGAAACTTGTCAAATACTTGAAAATGAGTAAAGCACCTATGCACAATACATGTGACAAACTAGAATTATGTAAAGCATGTAGGTTGGAAATATGAAATTTACCATTAATTTGGGGTGAATGGGAAAGATATGAACATGCTCTATAATATGTGTGACTAGGGAAAATACATATATGCTATATGATATGGGGTGACAAGGGAAAGATACACATATGCACTGCACATGACATGGTACTTATATGCTCTCTTAAATTCATTTATGAAATTTATCACCTATGCATAGTTATATGGAGTGGGGAACTGGGGATTTATCACATCCACATAAAAAGCACATAAATTCTGCTATTAAGCCACCACACGATGCATAATAAAATGATAAACAAGTCTGCCTCGCTTGAAAAGGATGAGAACATCAATATTATAACAACTGGGGTCAAAGGACTCATGAGCTTAGATTCCCAAAAATTCATGACTAAAAGAGATAGGAAGAATATAATAACGATTGATATTTTCAAAAGGATTTCAAGTGAGATGTAAATAATGAATTATTCAAAAGATATACCGTAACGCCCTAGGATTTGAGTCCTCAGATGAAATGATCTTAAGAGGAATGATTGGACAACCATATCACCAAGGTGCACCTCCTTTTCAGGGAGCCTATCACTAAAGAACTCTATGGTTAAGCATGCTCAACCCAGAGTAGTACTGGGATGGGTGACTAGTTAGGAAGTTTATCCTGGCTTGCGTGTGAGTGAAGAGAAAGTACAAAGTTAAGGCTAGTGGTGGTATGTGGGGCCATTCGTCATTCCTAAAACTATACTAGAGCCTTGGCCAGTGGGCCCGAGTGTTACAAATGGTATCAGAGCAAATTCCCCTCTAGTAGTTGGGGTCCACTTGGGTCTGTGGCATGCTAGTCTTTGAAATGTGTGGGCCACACATGTTGGAAAGGGCTATCCTAGTTGATGGAGCAACCCTTGCACTAGTAGTTGTGGTTGGGAGTTGGGTGTACATGGGCCATTTGGGTCTTGCACTGAAATGTGGATATATTATAAGGCCATATAGTTGAGCCTTGACGAGGACATCAAGAGTCTAAGTGGGGGAGATTGTAATGTCCTAAGATTTGAGGCCTCAGATAAAATAATATTAAAAGGAATAATTAGACTACCCATATCACCAAGGTGCACCTCCTTTTCAAGGAGCCTATCACTAAAGAACTTTGTGGTTAAGCATGCTCAGCCCAGAGTAGTACTAGGTGGGTGACCTATCAGGAAGTTTATCCTGGCATGCATGTGAGTGAGGACAAAGCGCGTAGTTAAGGCTAGTGGTGGCATGTGGGGCCAGTCGTCATTCCTAAAACTCTACTAGAGCCTTGGGCAGTGGGCCCGTGTGTTACATATACCTCATTAAGAAAGATTGGGGTTGCAGTCATGAAATTTCCAAATTAAATATGGAGGATGCAAATACCTAAACGTTGATTCTAAGGCAATCCAATTAGTACCACTTTCACATATTAAAGTTTCAATACACCCATACACATTAATATTGTATATTGGGTTAAAAAACATATGTTTATGTTTTATCAAAAAAATATCAAAATGTTGATGGAATTTTGGGTTTAAAAATAGTTTAAAGTAATTTCTTGATTTTTTAAATCTCTCTAAGTATCTACTTGTATTTTTAGGATATGAAATAAATTAATTAATGGATTTTTTTGTAACACTGAGCCAATTAGAAAATTTGATAAGTCCACATATAAGCACATTAACTGAATAGGGATCACGATCCCTACACAAATGGACAAACCAAAATAGGTTGTGTAGCCAGCAAATGCATGAAGTCACTTAAACCAGGCCCAAGAGAAAAGACTCAAAGTCCTATGATAACCTTACTAAAGTAAATAGAAAAATGGGTAACTCAACTAAAATGAGTGTTTGATTGCTCAATCCATAAGTGATGAATAATGTAACTCAGAAGAGAAATTCACAAATCAAATCAAAAGATCATCATCATATGCATATGATCAAAGGCAGGATATGTGACTAATATAGAGAACTTGGGGTCCAATATGCTCACCACTTAGGTGAACTCCTATGAGCATGATCTTAGATTTTGAGATGCATGGGAGCACAAGATGTTGGACATGGTGATGGTGGGATGTGCTGGAGAGAAAAACCAAGAAGCAAAGTAAAGTAATTGATCAAATTGTTTGGGGAACAACAAGGAGGTCGAAGTGGAGATAGGGGTACAATCCTCAGGCCCAAGAGACTGAAATCACCCCAAAACAACATACCAAATGTCATGAAATAGGGAGACATTTGAAGATGGGTATCATTTAAACTAGGGAGAAACAAATAAAAAGAGGGAAAAATAGATTTCTGGAATCAAAATGTAGGTTAAGGAGGTCTTGTCGTGGTTTGGGACAACTAGGAATGTTTGGAAATGGAGATTTTTAGTGGTAGGGAAGGTGGGCTTCAGGACAGAGCAGCTAGGCTAACCTCACGACTCTCTAGGTTGAGTAAAGAAAGAGTGGGGTGCATGAATGCTTACCATGTATGGAATTGAAAAAGTGGCTAGAGTTTCTCAACATATGATCGGTTGATCAATAACACACTTGGGATCCTCGATAGTGACACATGGGAGACTCAATCTCCATTGAGGGCGTAAGAGGGTCTGTGGATGTGCCATTATGCTTTTGGGGTAGGTAGGATGATATAGGGTATGACAATGACATATTTGTACATCAAGTGGAAGAAGGGTTTTTGAGGTGAATATGAGGGTTTCCTTATTTGGGCATGATAGAGGTTTCCTAGGGCTTCCTGGGTAACAAATAATCACGAAAGTTGAGGAAAGAAAAAAATACAATTTGAGTATGAATGAGGAGGGAGAACAAACTAGAGAAAGAATCGTGGCTTTCCTTCTCAAAATTATAGAGGGGAACAAGAGGTGGGAGATATGTTTGTGGCCATCCGATTGGCTGGATGTGGTTGTGGGTCAAATCTGTCATACATTCTAATAGACCCACACACGGAAAAGGAAATAAGGTTATGTGATAATGAAATCTAGGAAACTATACTAAATTAGAAATAAGTCAGACATCAATATATAGTTTGAATATATTCATATTTCTTTTATTTCCTAGTTCCATCTAGTGATCACTTAATGTAGAATTAAAGTTTGAAATTGATATACATGATAATAGAGGTGTGAGGAAGGTGATTTTATTATCAACTTCCTAATTTTAGCTCTCATTTTTATTACTTAACTTGGTTGTGAAGCAATATATTAAAGTATCTCCTCTATTAATAATTCCAATACCAAATTTTGTCTTTGACTTTTCCCTCCCCACACTCAGTATTGGGAATATTATAGAATACACATTTTAAAACAAAAATATATTTTCATTGAAAATTAGAGAGATAAACCCTACTTGAAACATTTACTAATTAATACACACTTAAGCTTCAAATAAGAAAGTAATTAACTAAAACATTATACTTACTGGTTTTGATAAAACCTATTATACTCTAGTTCATGGAAAGGGAAACTAACTACAATAATGTAAAAGAGCTCATGTTAAGGAAAGATGAAGCAATGGACCTAGAGTTGGTCATGTTACAACATTCCACCCCTTAAAAATGATTTCGTTTTCAAAAGCTAACCATCCATATCCTAGTATCCATAACATAGTATATTTATAGATTTTACTGAGGACAATTATTATCTTGTTCTCGTGAACATGACATTATGTATATTCTATAAGGTACATTAGTATAAAGGTGTAATATCATGGTTTAGTGAAACTCCACATTCAACTATCTACAATATTATATTATTTGTAACATGTTGAACTAATAATCCATAAAACTAGTGCTCATACTAAATATACATTATGATTTAGGTGCACTTAATTTTGTTACTTTAGTTTTCTATTTTCACGTGGGGAAGGGATGCAAATTCATGAAGTTTGACATGCTTAAGTATTCAATGAGTTTCTAGAGTACACTAATCCATACCATTGGTTTTATAACAAGTTGGTTTGAAGGTTCATCATGTTCAAACCTTCATTTTTTTCATTTTTTAATTTGATTAGTTTACCAACTTACTTTTCATATGACAACCATTTTAGCTAAGTGAGATTTAGTTTTCAAACTTATTTAAATGATTCTTCTAAAATTTATAGTACTTAGTTTTAAAAATGTTTGCCATCACCCTAGTAAGGTGGTAGTTGCATTTGTTTGGAGGTTACCTAAGAGTTACTTACGTCATCCATTATTAAGATCCGACAACTTCAAAACCGAGTTAAACTTCTAAATGCTCCAAAGGGGTATAAGACTCCTCCCATCAATAGGACTTATCTATGACCCAAATAACCATCTAAAGTGGTAGCGAGGGGTAAGTCCACTAAGGCATATGTATATCCAAAACTTTTTAATCATGGATCTACTTTTAGATCTAGGGTTTTAGGGTTGACTATCAAGTCCCTGGGTGCTTCTATGAGGGGTTTCTTACTGCTTAAAATTTCATATAGTTGTGAATTGGTTCTTGTAACCATCAATAAAAATCTAGGAAAACCTTTCTTTATGTACATACATTATAATATTGAAAATAACTCTAAAGATGCAAACTGTGTGATATAGAACCAAAAATGGCACTAAATCAATACAAGACCAAGTCAATAACTTTCCAACATATAGTACCTATAATATTACTATTTTACCATTACCTCATTCCACAAAGAGAGTATAATTCTTCAAACATCTAGAAGGGCGTACCAAACTCATCTATAACTCATTACGTTAGGGGTAGTAGCATGGTTTCCTATTACCTAATGTCAACTCCTACCATAACCTAGGTAGACAACATTGGGTAAAACTATATTGAAGAAGCTCCATGTCATACGTGTGGTCTTTCTTACCCTAATGGAGTTATTTCATGTTATCATTTATCAAAAGGAGGTATCTTACTCCTAACACTCAATCGAGTGCGCAAATGTCAATATCTAAGCATGTTTATTCTTGGGGTATAAGTAGTTGAGGAAATACTAGAGGGACACCTAAAAAGAGGGTCAAGGTAGAGGCTAGGTTTAACCTATACGAAGCTATCCAAGGTATCCTACAATATATAGTGGTTGAATTGACTTTTCAGTGTGGCTAGAGATGTGAGATAATCACTAAAAGTGTTAGCTCTTACATAAGGAAAGTTATAGCCACTAAAGAGAGGATAGGGGTAGTTAGGGTTAGCATAGAATGAGTCACGACAATAGAAATGAACTTGGAAACATGAGGGGTCAAGTGTAGTAGGGATTGAAAGCCTAATGGGTATCACATCTCTCAGAAGTAGAACCCTTGACAACATGTACATGTCATCTACTCTCTACACTAGGCATAGATATAGGAACACAATAGGATAACTTGAAATATTCATACAACTGTCTACTTACTCTCTAATACATACCTGTAAGAAGTGGGACCCAATAGGAAATCCACTCCTTACTTGAGGAATAAAACCATTTATCTATAAACACACTAATACATATGATGAAGAATATTTTTTTTCATAAAAGTACGATGCATAAACAATAATATGGTTAATAGTAGCAAAAAATTGAATTGCTTACACTGTCACAAAATAATCCATCCATTATTCCCCACCACAAGGGTAATAAAACAAAAGGAAAATATATAACATCCTATACGACAAAGGAACAACAATAGAGGGCAACCTGGCCATCTCAAGCTATCCTTGAAGACTTCTAGTCCTCAAGTAATCTCCTCTTAACAAATCTTCTCCATGCCACATATACCTGGATGGTTTAGGAACAATACCTTAGAAATGGATGAAATAAAGAAAAGAGTATGTGTTAGTATAAACTAATGTATGTGCAACAAAAACATTGCTTGGACATCTAAAGAACAAAGAGTAATTATGAAGTTTTTTCCTAGTAAAAAGGGACTATAAGTAATTTGGGCATGTCAAAAAATATAACAAAAGGATGATTAATCAAAGTTTGATGCATCCATTGATATTATAGTTTAATGCACATAAAATTGTCAAATACTTGCAAATGAGTAAAGAATATATGTGTTTTACATGTGAAAACTAGAATAATATGAAGAATGTAGGTAGGAAATAACACATATACCATAAATATGGGGTGAGCAAGAAACACACATCCTCTATAATCTGTAGTAAGCATGAACTACACATGTATGCTCTATAACATGGGATGGGAAGGAAAAGATATACATATGCTCTAAGAAGGAAAAGATTCACATCTGCTCTCTTTTTTCATTACAAGAATTATAACCTCTACATAATTATATGGTGTGAGAATTTATCATCCACATAAAAAATGCATATATTAAATTATGCCAGTAAGTCACCAAATTATGCATATTAAAAGGACAAGCAAGTTCATATCACATTTTAGGGATGAGGATATCCATATTATAACAACTGGGGATAAAAGGACTCATAAGCACATATTCCAAAAAAATATGATTCAAAGAGATAGAGAACATATTGTAATGATTGATCTTTTCAAAATCATTAAGGATAAATCATGATAAAGAATAAATGAAGAGATATATTCATTAAGGAACATTAGGTTTCCATTCATGAACTGTACAAATTAAATATGGAGGATGCACATGATTTAACCTTGATCCTAAGGCAGTCCAAATAGTATTATTATCCACATATTATCAATCATTACAATTATATACGTTTATTCACATATTAGGTCTCACAACATTTGTTTATGGTTTCACAAGATAACATAAAACATTGATGGGAATCTAGGTTTAAAAAAGTATAAAATGATTGCATGCATTTTTATATTTTGTAGAGTATTTACTTGAAGTTTTAGGACATTGTGTACATTTGGTATGCATTTTTAAATAGATAGAAATCATAAAAATTGAGAAGCCCACATATCAACACATTATCTACATAGGACTCGTGGACCCTACTGAGATGGATTAATCATGCCAAGCTGCATGGCTAGGAAAGGTGCAAACTCACTGAAACCAAGACCAAACAGAAAGACAAAAATGCGCATGAATGTGTTACTAAAAAAACAGAATGAGGGATAAAGTGGCCAAAATGGGTGTTCAATCTCTCAACCCAAAAGTGAATAATAGCTTAACATAGAAGAGGAACTTGCAAATCAAACCATCATGATTGTCATTGTGGTCAGACAGTCAAATGTAGAACATGTGATTGGCATCAGGAACCTGAGGTTATAGTTGTGCCCTCCACCTTAAGACAAACCCTGAGAGCTTAACTTAGGTTCTGAGATGCATGAGAGCACAAGATCCTGGACATGTCAATGGTGGGAGGTGCTGAGAGAAAAATTTGAGAAGTAGAGTAAAGGATCCAGTGAAAATACTTGGGGCAACTACAAAAAAGTCACAACAAAGAGAAACATAGGAGACCAAGTTCATCCAAAATGGCATACCAGTAGTCGTCAAATAGGGAAATGAAGTCTAAAATGGGAATCAATAAACAAAGGGAAACATAATAAATAAGGGAAGGAAAACAAATGTGAAGGAGGTATTGTCATTGTCTGAGAACAACCAAAGAAGGTATGGCGATGGGTATTGCCAAAGGTAGGGAAGGCAGGCATGAGGAGGGGCAACTAGGTTAGCCTCATGACTCTCTAGGCTGAGGAAAAGAAAGATAAGAATGTTTCCCTTGGATGGAATGGAAATGAGGCAGTATGAGTTGCCAATGAGATGATGGGCTGGCAGACACCACACTTGGGATGCTAGGAAAAGAAACAAAGGGAGTCATGATCAATTTAGGGTATAACAAGGTATTTGGAGGCTCACAATGCTTTCTTAATAGGTGGATCATATAGGGAGTGGTGATGAAGGACCTATAAGTTGAGGGGAAGAATAGGTTGCAAATGAATGTGAGTGTTTCCTTATTAGGGCATGATAGAGGGTATCCTAGATCTTGTTAGAATCAGAAAGGAGTGAGGATGTAGGGGAAAGAAAAAACACCTTATGAATATGAGCAAGGAAAGAATCATGGCTTTCCTTCTCAGCACAATAGAGGGATGTGAGAGGTGGGAGATAATTTCACAACCGTTTGATCAGCTGGACTTGGATGTGGTTAGATCTTACCGTTGAATCAAATGTGGATGTACTTGGAAAAAGGAAATAAGGGTGTGTGACAATGAAATTTGGGAAATTATACAAATATGGAAATAATGAATGCAACAACATATAGTTTACTTATATTATTAACCATTTTCTTTCGTTGTTGAATTTGTTGAGCATTTAATGTCTAATTAACTTAGAAACTAATTTGTGGACTACTTGAGGTGTGAGGAAGTCGATTTTATTTCAATTTTGACTTTTGAAGCCTTTTGGTCTACTATTTCTTGACATAGGTGTGAATTAACATTTCATAGTAGTTATATCATCTACTAATAATGTTTTTACCAAATTTTGTCTTTATCACTTCCTATGTGGCATCTAGTCTTAGGAATATAACATGGTACTACTTTTAAAACTAAAATCTATTAGGATGGTAACATTTTACAATTAACTCATAATTGGAACATTTAACTAATTAGTGTAGCTGGGATAGCTGGAATCTGATTAGAAAGAAAGGTCAGGTCATTTGTTGGGGAGCTTGGATCTGGCATGGTGTTCCTAGAAGAAGTTCCTTGCTCCTTTGGAAAGGATTTCTGGGGAAAATTTCTACGTGTGACTATCTCAAAAGGATTGGTGTTCATATGGCTTTGAGATGTGTTATGTGTGAAGACCATGAAGAGACTTCTGCACACCTTTTTTTTGACTGCTGGTATGCTCGTTCTGTTTGGCATTTATGGTTTGCAGAGCAGAAGATTCATTGTTTTCCGAATTCATTTAAAGATTTGCTACTGTTAAAAGATGGTCTGAAATTTTCAGCTGTTCATATCATCTATATGCTTTGGGGAGAAAGAAACAACAGAATTTTCAGAAATCTACGTTCTAGTCTTGGAAATTTTTGGTCTCTTTTTTAAAAAGATATAGCTGCCTTGTATAGTTAGTTTTTCTCCTTTTTGTTTGTACAACTTTTTTAGCTTTGTGGTTACACCTTGTAAGCACCAAAAACATTTTGTTTTAAGCAGTAAAGAGGAGCGACACCCTAGTTTCACCAAAAAAAAAACTAATTAGTGTACACTTAATCCTCAAAAAGATATCTATTAACTCAAAAATTATATTTCTTGATTCTTATAAATCCTAATATGCTATAACTTAGGGAAAGGGAAATCAAATGCAACATTATTTAAAGATATTAAGGTAAAGAAAGTATAAGCTATGAACCTAGATATGGGAAATCAAGTCCAACTTTATTCAAAGATATAAGCTGACCCACTTAGGAGAACTTGACATTGATAACAACTTCACCTTGTTTCAATAAAATGGAAAGAGGCAAAAATAACCCACTTGGTATGCCAACCTGGCTTGAAAAACCAATTTAGTTTCCATGGTTTAATTACCTTGTTAAAATAACTGAACCAAAACTTTGAATCTAGTCAACGTACAAAGAGGACATAATATCCCTCTTGGTATGTCATCCCGTCTTAAAACATTTATCTAGTTGTGATGGATGAGTACATTGACTGTAAAATGAAAAGGTGACAATGTGCTCTAGTTGTGAAATGATGACTTTTATTTATATAAGAAGTGTTTAAATATGTACTTAGATGAGGAGTGACTACGTGGAGGTGAGATCAATATGATTTCTACTTGGAGTGTGAATCATTAGGCTTGGGGGATTTTTAAGGATACGAGGAAGAATTAGATTGTTATCCCAATTGATAAAACCATACAATTTATAGGAAGCATTTGTCACTCATGTTAGTAATACACTGAGATAAATTGAGATTAGTTGGTTCCATTCATTTTATTATCATCATCACATTATTTTTTTGTTCTCATTTTGTAGCTTTATGTCTTGAGGACAAACAAAGGCTTAGCTGTTGACTCAAGGTCAATTAGGTCAATGTTGACTCATGTCTAAATTGACTAAACCCGTGTTTTGATGATGACTAACCATTCCACATATTGGTGTCTAATGCTTCTACTTGAGTAATTTCAGATTAGGTATAGACACACTCCAATTGCCCTAACTTGCGCATCTCAAATTGGAGAAAAGACAAGTCAAAGTCATACAAGTGCACGTTTTTGTAATATGATGTATATCCATTAGAATCATGTTGTAAATCACTTGTAATGATTGTATGACTTGTAATTAAGCTTAGAAAAATATCAGGAACACTTAGATCGATTTTTAGAGCACTTTTAATGCAACTTTGAAAATCAATTACAGGCACTTGATCGGTCCAGTTTCCCACCCCGAAACTCGACTGATCCACCTTGGTTGATTTTCTGAAGATTGCATCGGTCGAGTTGTGCACTCACAGAACTCGACCGATTGGGTAGTAGGCCATTTCCAGTTGAAATGGTCGGTCAAGTTTCCTCAGGACAAACTTGACCAATCCTTTGAACATCGGTTTGCCTGCTACTTGATCGGTCGAGTTACACATATAGAAACTCGACCGAATGCACTGTATGGAAAAGTGCAGAAAAGTGTTTCTAGCCATTGTGGAGTTGCAACAAGTGAAAATAGATCCGTTGCAAGCCACAAAACGGCTAGTTTTTGTTCTCAAGTGTTCCCAAAGGCTAAGAGGCATCCCCAGCTATAAATAGGACCCCTTGGGCTTCATTCTAAGGGAGAGCATTCATTGCAAACTCTTTGTGAGGTTCCTATTCTATAGTTGAGTGCTTCCTACAGCCTCCTCTCTCTCTCTAAGCTTAATCACTTGCTACATCCATTAGAGTGAGTAGGAGATTTGTAAGAGAGCTAGTTTCTACTTGTATATCTTGTGAGGCTCTCACTTCCACCACCTCCCCATCTCTCATTTGCTATCTTGAAGATGAAGGTTCTCTCTCTTGTCCAAGAGAGGTGAAGAAGAACAAGGGAAGGAGTCCCTTAGTGAAGATTAAGGCAGAAGACTTGGAGCTAGAGTGGGTAAGCCCTTGGAGAAGGCAAAAGACTCAACCTCAAGTAGGTAAGACCTTGGTGAAAGCTTCTCCCAGTGAAGGTGAAGTCAAAGGCGGAAGATTCAAGAAAAGTAGGTAATTCCTGCAAGGCCGAAGACTTGTGCAAGAGTGGGTAAGTCCTTGGAGAAGGTCGAAGACTCTTGCAAAGTGGGTAAGTCCTTGGTAAGGTTGAAGACTTTTGTCTTGGATAGGTAAGTCCTTTGTTGGTCATGTATTGTAAGTCTTATAAGTGAATATAAGAGTGCAAATTGTTGGAAGTCCTAGAGGTTGACCTCTCTAGGCAAGTGGTCTGAAACACTTCTAGTTTGAAGTGTGGAACCACTCTAAATAGCTTGTCTAATTGGTGCATGTTCAATCTCTCTTATCCTTGCGATGCATGATTTAGTTGCACTCAAATGACCTATTTAGCAACCTTATCTTGTCATATATTTTGAAGGTTTAATGAGTTTTCTTTAAGTGCTTTCAGCTCTATTCACCCCCCCTCTAGAGCATCTAATCACCCATCTAGGATCCAACAAGTGGTATCAGAGCGGGTCTTCTCCAAGCATACTTCAACAAGTAGGAGAAGATGGGTGACTACCTAGGAGGGAGACTCTCGACCAGCCTTCCAATCTTTGATGGGAGCAATTTCCTCTATTGGAGAAGAAGACTTCAATTCTACATCCAAGGAACAAGTCTCGAGATGTGGCAAATGGTGAACAGCCCATACATTCTACCAAAGACAAATATTGAAGAATGGGATGAAGCCACCTTGATGAAAGCAACTTTGAATGCTAGAGCCATGCACATCCTATATGCCTCCATGACCCCCACCGAGTTCAATCGGATTTTCTCTTGTGAGACGGCCTATGAGGTATGGAGAAAGCTTTGCATCACTTATGAAGGGACAGATCAAGTGAAGGAAAGCAAAGTCTACATGCTCAAAGGGTTGCTTGAGAACTTCAAGATGGGAAAGGAGGAGAGCATAGCCAACATGTACTCAAGGCTCAACACCATCTTGAATGGTCTTGCTATTCTAGGACATCCTATGTCTAGTGGAGAGATCAACTCAAAGATCCTTAGCACTCTCCCCAAGAGGTGGGAATCCAAGGTGACTTCTATTGAAGAAGCAAGGTCTCTTAGGGATATTCCTATTGAAGAGCTCATTGGAAATCTACAAGCACATGAAGCCACACTTGATAAGAGGGAGGAAGTAGAAAGACAAGATGAGAAAGAACTCAAGAGAATGAAGAAGGCTAAAATCAAAGCTCAAATCAAGGCTATTGTTGGTCAAGCTTCTCCATCCTCTCAAGTTAAAGAAGATGCCATGTACTCCAAGGGTAGACTCTACAAAGGCAAGTCCTCCTCCATCTGGTGCTTCACATGTGGAAAGAAGGGTCACTGCAAGGAAGATTGCCCACAAGGCAAAAAGACCCATCTTCACAAGAAGAAATGGCAATCAAGCTCAAGTGGCTCCTCCAACTCAAGCTCAAGTGAAGATTCATGTGAAGGATCAAGATCAAGCTCTAGTGATGAAGGAGAATGCCATTTTGCTCTTATAGCATCAACAAGTGAAGACTCAAATGAGGTAAATCTAGACTCTTTAGATAAAGAATCTTTAATTTCTATTATTCATGATATTTGTGCCTCTTATAAGTCTTCTAAAAAGAAAAAGAAAAAGCTTGCTAAAATTGTTGATAATTTGCATATAGAACTAGATGATCTTGAATATGCAAATTCTTGCTTTCTTATTGATAAAAATGATTGTATTAGCCAAGTAGACTCTCTTAAACTTGAAAATGCTAGTTTACTTGATAAGAATAAATTTCTAGAAGCTCAACCTCTCATGCCTAGTTCTAATGAAGAACATACTTTAATTGTTGATTCTCTCATGCATGAGCTTGATATTCTTAAAACTGAAAACGTAGAACTCAAGCTTATTGATGATGCTAGGAGAGATGAAATCTATTCTTATCAAAGAGAATTAGTGGTGCTTAAATCTGAAAATGCCTCCTTGCTTGCTAAAATCAATGGGCATGAACCTTGTTCTAGTTATACTAATAGAGAGAATGATGTTGCTGCTCTTCATATTGATAGAGATTCTTATTCAACTAAAGCTCTTTGCTTAGAAAATGATCTTTTGCATGCTAGAGATAATGTCAATAATTTGTCTTCTACTATTGCTTCTCTTAAGCATGATAATGACAGTTTGAGATCATCCTTGCAAAGATTCTTAGTTGGTAAAAAGAGTCTTAATGACATCCTACACCATACTACTAAAAAAATTGGTAGACATGGTTTGGGATATGATAGTAGTCAAGGGAACTACAAAGATAAAGGACCTCCAATATTCCATGGAGAATCCTCTAGGTCCAAGACTATGGGCACATGCAATTATTGCAATGATTTTGGTCCTTTTTTTACTTGTTGTCCTTTTAGGAAAGCACCCAAGAGCAATCGGATTTGGGTTGCTAAGCTAACCCCTCCGGACCCAAAAACATGATTGGGGACCATTTCATCTTTCTTCTTGTAGGTACTTGCAAATGGATTGACTTGAGCTATTGAATTGCAAATTGACTTCTCAGTCCACATGAAAGAAGAAAGGTGAGATGTGTAGAGGGTGACAACAAGTGGAAAAAGGAATGGTAAGAACAAAGGTAATGTTTTTCTTGCTTATAACCAATCCTAACTTGTTTTGTCAAGTTGGTATGCACTATACATATGGGTTTTGAGTCAAAAGTGATATTTTGTGTTTCTCTTCACACTCTTGCTCAAAAACTGTTTCTAGTGCTTCTATAGTGCATTACTAACTTGATTAGACATGTTTGGATATGGTTTGTATTTTTAGCATGCCTCTAAATATATTTTTATGAAATATATGTGCTTCTTGACAGCTGATCTGTCGGTCGAGTTTGCCCTATTAAAACTCGACCGATAGGCACCAATGGGGTTGCCAACAGCTGTCATCAGTCGAGTTGTCATTGCTCAGAACTCGACCGATAACATTGTGCACAGAATACACAATTGGCTTATTGTATGAGAATTTCTCTCTAAACTAGATTTTCTCAACCAATAGCCTTATTCTTTGGCACTCCCTTGGTATCTTTATATATGCATATTGCCATGTTCTAAATTTCCTATCTTGCTTACAACTCTATCTCTCTAATTGCTCTAAATTGGTATATCTATATCTTGCAATTACTTGCTTTGAGTTGTTTTGTAGGTTTTGATGATGATCTCTTTGGATCTCTTGGTTGTGTCTTACATTGCTTCCGCTGTGCTCTAACTTGCTACATCTATCTAGGTGTATATCTTGTCTTGATACAACCTTGAGGTTCATAGGGGTAATCATCTTATGGTAAGGATGCATATCTAGTGAGTTATATCCTCTCATGCTTCTAAAATTTGCATATATCTTTGTTTGGATATATCTCTACCTCTACTCATAGCTTGTTTTATCTTGTGTATCCTTTGGTATCTCTTGCTATGATCTAGATCCTACTAGTAGTCCTAACTTGTGATATCATCTACTAGTAATTCACATACATGTAGTTCTAACCCTGTCAATAAGTGGTATCTTTGCTCATCTATATGCTATGCTTGTATCTTGTCTTTTACATGCTCAAGATTGTTCTTTGAATTGCATATCTTCTATCTTGAGTTGTTTGCATAACATTGTGATGCAGGGCACATAGAGCTACATTATATGTAGAAATTAGAGTATATTTCTTTTGGATTTTATGCAGATTTTGCTCCAGTTTCAGTTTTTGGTGCAGGACTAGAGTTTTTCATGCAGAAACTACCTTCTAAGCAAGACTCATGGCTTTGCCATGAGCTCTGATGGTTTTTGATCAAATTGCGTCATCTTGAGGGTCAATATTACAACTTATTGTTTTTCTGCAGCACTTTATCTTGCATTTTGGGTTGTTCAAGTATATGTTTTAACTTGCTTTTCTTTCTATGCTTGGACAAGCCCCTATCTGTGCTCTTATACTCTCCTTATATATATTTTGTGTTCTCTCCTTTCTTTTCAACAAGTGATGTTTCTTTTTTCTTCATAACCCCCACCTTTTTGAAATGACAAAGGGGGAGAAAGGTATGTCTTCTTTTAAAAAGAGGAAGAAGGCATGTCTTACATGAAGAGGAGAAGAATGTCCATGTAAAGGGATAAGGTAAAGGGGAGAAGACATATATGTGTAGAACATATATGAGTAGAAGACATAGTATTCTATAAATGTTATGAAAGCTAACCATGCAGGAGAAATAACATCAATTGAGGGGGAGTATGAAAACTCCATGCGCATCAATTGAGGGGGAGCATATGAGCTTAGTCCTATTGAAACCCCTAGGTTTCTCCAACGGTATGAATTTACTTGAATGCTTTCAATACATTTATGGAATGGTTTTTCATCTTCAAAAAGGTGGAGAATGTTGACTCAAGGTCAATTAGGTCAATGTTGACTCACGTCTAAATTGACTAAACTCGTGTTTTGATGATGACTAACCATTCCACATATTGGTGTCTAATGCTTCTACTTGAGTAATTTCAGATTAGGTATAGACACACTCCAATTGCCCTAACTTGCGCATCTCAAATTGGAGAAAAGACAAGTCAAAGTCATACAAGTGCACATTTTTGTAATATGATGTATATCCATTAGAATCATGTTGTAAATCACTTGTAATGATTGTATGACTTGTAATTAAGCTTAGAAAAATATCAGGAACACTTAGGTCGATTTTTAGAGCACTTTTAATGCAACTTTGAAAATCAATTACAGGCACTTGATCGGTCCAGTTTCCCACCCTGAAACTCGACCGATCCACCTTGGTTGATTTTCTGAAGATTACATCGGTCGAGTTGTGCACTCACAGAACTTGACCGATTGGGTAGTAGGCCATTTCCAGTTGAAATGGTCGGTCGAGTTTCCTCAGGACAAACTCGACCGATCCTTTGAACATCAGTTTGCCTGCTACTTGATCGGTCGAGTTACACATATAGAAACTCGACCGAATGCACTGTATGGAAAAGTGCAGAAAAGTGTTTCTAGCCGTTGTGGAGTTGCAACAAGTGAAAATAGATCCTTTGCAAGCCACAAAATGGATGGTTTTTGTTCTCAAGGGTTCCCAAAGCCTAAGAGGCATCCCCAGCTATAAATAGGACCCCTTGGGCTTCATTCTAAGGGAGAGCATTCATTGCAAACTCTTTGTGAGATTCCTATTCTATAGTTGAGTGCTTCCTACAGCCTCCTCTCTCTCTCTAAGCTTAATCACTTGCTACATCCATTAGAGTGAGTAGGAGATTTGTAAGAGAGCTAGTTTCTACTTGTATATCTTGTGAGGCTCTCACTTCCAACACCTCCCCATCTCTCATTTGCTATCTTGAAGATGAAGGTTCTCTCTCTTGTCTAAGAGAGGTGAAGAAGAACAAGGGAAGGAGTCCCTTGGTGAAGATCAAGGCAGAAGACTTGGAGCTAGAGTGGGTAAGCCCTTGGAGAAGGCAAAAGACTCAAGCTCAAGTAGGTAAGACCTTGGTGAAAGCTTCTTCGAGTGAAGGTGAAGTTAAAGGCGGAAGATCCAAGAAAAGTAGGTAATTCCTACAAGGCCGAAGACTTGTGCAAGAGTGGGTAAGTCCTTGGAGAAGGCCGAAGACTCTTGCAAAGTGGGTAAGTCCTTGGTAAGGTTGAAGACTTTTGTCTTGGATAGGTAAGTCCTTTGTTGGTCATGTATTGTAAGTCTTATAAGTGAATATAAGAGTGCAAATTGTTGGAAGTCCTAGAGGTTGACCTCTCTAGGCAAGTGGACTGACACACTTCTAGTTTGAAGTGTGGAACCACTCTAAATAGCTTGTCTAATTGGTGCATGTTCGATCTCTCTTATCCTTGCTATGCATGATTTAGTTGCACTCAAATTACTTATTTAGCAACCTTATCTTGTCATATATTTTGAAGGTTTAATGAGTTTTCTTTAAGTGCTTTTAGCTCTATTCACCCCCCTCTAGAGCATCTAATCACCCATCTAGGATCCAACAAGTGGTATCAGAGCGGGTCTTCTCCAAGCATACTTCAACAAGTAGGAGAAGATGGGTGACTACCTAGGAGGGAGACTCTCGACCAGCCTTCCAATCTTTGATGGGAGCAATTTCCTCTATTGGAGAAGAAGACTTCAATTCTACATCCAAGGAACAAGTCTCGAGATGTGGCAAATGGTGAACAGCCCATACATTCTACCAAAGACAAATATTGAAGAATTGGATGAAGCCACCTTGATGAAAGAAACTTTGAATGCTAGAGCCATGCACATATTATATGCCTCCATGACCCCCACCGAGTTCAACCGGATTTCCTCTTGTGAGACGGCCTATGAGGTATGGAGAAAGCTTTGCATCACTTATGAAGGGACAGATCAAGTGAAGGAAAGCAAAGTCTACATGCTCAAAGGGTTGCTTGAGAACTTCAAGATGGGAAAGGAGGAGAACATAGCCAACATGTACTCAAGGCTCAACACCAATTTGAATGGTCTTGCTATTCTAGGACATCCTATGTCTAGTGGAGAGATCAACTCAAAGATCCTTAGAACTCTCCCCAAGAGGTGGGAATCCAAGGTGACTTCTATTGAAGAAGCAAGGTCTCTTAGGGATATTCCTATTGAAGAGCTCATTGGAAATCTACAAGAACATGAAGCCACACTTGATAAGAGGGAGGAAGTAGAAAGACAAGAGGAGAAAGAACTCAAGAGAATGAAGAAGGCTGAAATCAAAGCTCAAATCAAGGCTATTGTTGGTCAAGCTTCTCCATCCTCTCAAGTTGAAGAAGATGCCATGTACTCCAAGGGTAGACTCTACAAAGGCAAGTCCTCCTCCATCTGGTGCTTCACATGTGGAAAGAAGGGTCACTACAAGGAAGATTGCCCACAAGGCAAAAAGACCCATCTTCACAAGAAGAAATGGCAATCAAGCTCAAGTGGCTCCTCCAACTCAAGCTCAAGTGAAGATTCATGTGAAGGATCAAGCTCAAGCTCTAGTGATGAAGGAGAATGCCATTTTGCTCTTATAGCATCAACAAGTGAAGACTCAAATGAGGTAAATCTAGACTCTTTAGATAAAGAATCTTTAATTGCTATTATTCATGATATTTGTGCCTCTTATAAGTCTTCTAAAAAGAAAAAGAAAAAGCTTGCTAAAATTGTTGATAATTTGCATATAGAACTAGATGATCTTGAATATGCAAATTCTTGCTTTCTTATTGATAAAAATGATTGTATTAGCCAAGTAGACTCTCTTAAACTTGAAAATGCTAGTTTACTTGATAAGAATAAATTTCTAGAAGCTCAACCTCTCATGCCTAGTTCTAATGAAGAACATACTTTAATTGTTGATTCTCTCATGCATGAGCTTGATATTCTTAAAACTGAAAACGTAGAACTCAAGCTTATTGATGATGCTAGGAGAGATGAAATCTATTCTTATCAAAGAGAATTAGTGGTGCTTAAATCTGAAAATGCCTCCTTGCTTGCTAAAATCAATGGGCATGAACCTTGTTCTAGTTATACTAATAGAGAGAATGATGTTGCTGCTCTTCATATTGATAGAGATTCTTATTCAACTAAAGCTCTTTGCTTAGAAAATGATCTTTTGCATGCTAGAGATAATGTCAATAATTTGTCTTCTACTATTGCTTCTCTTAAGCATGATAATGACAGTTTGAGATCATCCTTGCAAAGATTCTTAGTTGGTAAAAAGAGTCTTAATGACATCCTACACCATACTACTAAAAAAATTGGTAGACATGGTTTGGGATATGATAGTAGTCAAGGGAACTACAAAGATAAAGGACCTCCAATATTCCATGGAGAATCCTCTAGGTCCAAGACTATGGGCACATGCAATTATTGCAATGATTTTGGTCCTTTTTTTACTTGTTGTCCTTTTAGGAAAGCACCCAAGAGCAATCGGATTTGGGTTGCTAAGCTAACCCCTCCGGACCCAAAAACATGATTGGGGACCATTTCATCTTTCTTCTTGTAGGTACTTGCAAATGGATTGACTTGAGCTATTGAATTGCAAATTGACTTCTCAGTCCACATGAAAGAAGAAAGGTGAGATGTGTAGAGGGTGACAACAAGTGGAAAAAGGAATGGTAAGAACAAAGGTAATGTTTTTCTTGCTTATAACCAATCCTAACTTGTTTTGTCAAGTTGGTATGCACTATACATATGGGTTTTGAGTCAAAAGTGATATTTTGTGTTTCTCTTCACACTCTTGCTCAAAAACTGTTTCTAGTGCTTCTATAGTGCATTACTAACTTGATTAGACATGTTTGGATATGGTTTGTATTTTTAGCATGCCTCTAAATATATTTTTATGAAATATATGTGCTTCTTGACAGCTGATCTGTCGGTCGAGTTTGCCCTATTAAAACTCGACCGATAGGCACCAATGGGGTTGCCAACAGCTGTCATCAGTCGAGTTGTCATTGCTCAGAACTCGACCGATAACATTGTGCACAGAATACACAATTGGCTTATTGTATGAGAATTTCTCTCTAAACTAGATTTTCTCAACCAATAGCCTTATTCTTTGGCACTCCCTTGGTATCTTTATATATGCATATTGCCATGTTCTAAATTTCCTATCTTGCTTACAACTCTATCTCTCTAATTGCTCTAAATTGGTATATCTATATCTTGCAATTACTTGCTTTGAGTTGTTTTGTAGGTTTTGATGATGATCTCTTTGGATCTCTTGGTTGTGTCTTACATTGCTTCCGCTGTGCTCTAACTTGCTACATCTATCTAGGTGTATATCTTGTCTTGATACAACCTTGAGGTTCATAGGGGTAATCATCTTATGGTAAGGATGCATATCTAGTGAGTTATATCCTCTCATGCTTCTAAAATTTGCATATATCTTTGTTTGGATATATCTCTACCTCTACTCATAGCTTGTTTTATCTTGTGTATCCTTTGGTATCTCTTGCTATGATCTAGATCCTACTAGTAGTCCTAACTTGTGATATCATCTACTAGTAATTCACATACATGTAGTTCTAACCCTGTCAATAAGTGGTATCTTTGCTCATCTATATGCTATGCTTGTATCTTGTCTTTTACATGCTCAAGATTGTTCTTTGAATTGCATATCTTCTATCTTGAGTTGTTTGCATAACATTGTGATGCAGGGCACATAGAGCTACATTATATGTAGAAATTAGAGTATATTTCTTTTGGATTTTATGCAGATTTTGCTCCAGTTTCAGTTTTTGGTGCAGGACTAGAGTTTTTCATGCAGAAACTACCTTCTAAGCAAGACTCATGGCTTTGCCATGAGCTCTGATGGTTTTTGATCAAATTGCGTCATCTTGAGGGTCAATATTACAACTTATTGTTTTTCTGCAGCACTTTATCTTGCATTTTGGGTTGTTCAAGTATATGTTTTAACTTGCTTTTCTTTCTATGCTTGGACAAGCCCCTATCTGTGCTCTTATACTCTCCTTATATATATTTTGTGTTCTCTCCTTTCTTTTCAACAAGTGATGTTTCTTTTTTCTTCATAACCCCCACCTTTTTGAAATGACAAAGGGGGAGAAAGGTATGTCTTCTTTTAAAAAGAGGAAGAAGGCATGTCTTACATGAAGAGGAGAAGAATGTCCATGTAAAGGGATAAGGTAAAGGGGAGAAGACATATATGTGTAGAACATATATGAGTAGAAGACATAGTATTCTATAAATGTTATGAAAGCTAACCATGCAGGAGAAATAGCATCAATTGAGGGGGAGTATGAAAACTCCATGCGCATCAATTGAGGGGGAGCATATGAGCTTAGTCCTATTGAAACCCCTAGGTTTCTCCAACGGTATGAATTTACTTGAATGCTTTCAATACATTTATGGAATGGTTTTTCATCTTCAAAAAGGTGGAGAATGTTGACTCAAGGTCAATTAGGTCAATGTTGACTCACGTCTAAATTGACTAAACTCGTGTTTTGATGATGACTAACCATTCCACATATTGGTGTCTAATGCTTCTACTTGAGTAATTTCAGATTAGGTATAGACACACTCCAATTGCCCTAACTTGCACATCTCAAATTGGAGAAAAGACAAGTCAAAGTCATACAAGTGCACGTTTTTGTAATATGATGTATATCCATTAGAATCATGTTGTAAATCACTTGTAATGATTGTATGACTTGTAATTAAGCTTAGAAAAATATCAGGAACACTTAGGTCGATTTTTAGAGCACTTTTAATGCAACTTTGAAAATCAATTACAGGCACTTGATCGGTCCAGTTTCCCACCCTGAAACTCGACCGATCCACCTTGGTTGATTTTCTGAAGATTACATCGGTCGAGTTGTGCACTCACAGAACTTGACCGATTGGGTAGTAGGCCATTTCCAGTTGAAATGGTCGGTCGAGTTTCCTCAGGACAAACTCGACCGATCCTTTGAACATCAGTTTGCCTGCTACTTGATCGGTCGAGTTACACATATAGAAACTCGACCGAATGCACTGTATGGAAAAGTGCAGAAAAGTGTTTCTAGCCGTTGTGGAGTTGCAACAAGTGAAAATAGATCCTTTGCAAGCCACAAAATGGATGGTTTTTGTTCTCAAGGGTTCCCAAAGCCTAAGAGGCATCCCCAGCTATAAATAGGACCCCTTGGGCTTCATTCTAAGGGAGAGCATTCATTGCAAACTCTTTGTGAGATTCCTATTCTATAGTTGAGTGCTTCCTACAGCCTCCTCTCTCTCTCTAAGCTTAATCACTTGCTACATCCATTAGAGTGAGTAGGAGATTTGTAAGAGAGCTAGTTTCTACTTGTATATCTTGTGAGGCTCTCACTTCCAACACCTCCCCATCTCTCATTTGCTATCTTGAAGATGAAGGTTCTCTCTCTTGTCTAAGAGAGGTGAAGAAGAACAAGGGAAGGAGTCCCTTGGTGAAGATCAAGGCAGAAGACTTGGAGCTAGAGTGGGTAAGCCCTTGGAGAAGGCAAAAGACTCAAGCTCAAGTAGGTAAGACCTTGGTGAAAGCTTCTTCGAGTGAAGGTGAAGTTAAAGGCGGAAGATCCAAGAAAAGTAGGTAATTCCTACAAGGCCGAAGACTTGTGCAAGAGTGGGTAAGTCCTTGGAGAAGGCCGAAGACTCTTGCAAAGTGGGTAAGTCCTTGGTAAGGTTGAAGACTTTTGTCTTGGATAGGTAAGTCCTTTGTTGGTCATGTATTGTAAGTCTTATAAGTGAATATAAGAGTGCAAATTGTTGGAAGTCCTAGAGGTTGACCTCTCTAGGCAAGTGGACTGACACACTTCTAGTTTGAAGTGTGGAACCACTCTAAATAGCTTGTCTAATTGGTGCATGTTCGATCTCTCTTATCCTTGCTATGCATGATTTAGTTGCACTCAAATTACTTATTTAGCAACCTTATCTTGTCATATATTTTGAAGGTTTAATGAGTTTTCTTTAAGTGCTTTTAGCTCTATTCACCCCCCTCTAGAGCATCTAATCACCCATCTAGGATCCAACAAGTGGTATCAGAGCGGGTCTTCTCCAAGCATACTTCAACAAGTAGGAGAAGATGGGTGACTACCTAGGAGGGAGACTCTCGACCAGCCTTCCAATCTTTGATGGGAGCAATTTCCTCTATTGGAGAAGAAGACTTCAATTCTACATCCAAGGAACAAGTCTCGAGATGTGGCAAATGGTGAACAGCCCATACATTCTACCAAAGACAAATATTGAAGAATTGGATGAAGCCACCTTGATGAAAGAAACTTTGAATGCTAGAGCCATGCACATATTATATGCCTCCATGACCCCCACCGAGTTCAACCGGATTTCCTCTTGTGAGACGGCCTATGAGGTATGGAGAAAGCTTTGCATCACTTATGAAGGGACAGATCAAGTGAAGGAAAGCAAAGTCTACATGCTCAAAGGGTTGCTTGAGAACTTCAAGATGGGAAAGGAGGAGAACATAGCCAACATGTACTCAAGGCTCAACACCAATTTGAATGGTCTTGCTATTCTAGGACATCCTATGTCTAGTGGAGAGATCAACTCAAAGATCCTTAGAACTCTCCCCAAGAGGTGGGAATCCAAGGTGACTTCTATTGAAGAAGCAAGGTCTCTTAGGGATATTCCTATTGAAGAGCTCATTGGAAATCTACAAGAACATGAAGCCACACTTGATAAGAGGGAGGAAGTAGAAAGACAAGAGGAGAAAGAACTCAAGAGAATGAAGAAGGCTGAAATCAAAGCTCAAATCAAGGCTATTGTTGGTCAAGCTTCTCCATCCTCTCAAGTTGAAGAAGATGCCATGTACTCCAAGGGTAGACTCTACAAAGGCAAGTCCTCCTCCATCCGGTGCTTCACATGTGGAAAGAAGGGTCACTACAAGGAAGATTGCCCACAAGGCAAAAAGACCCATCTTCACAAGAAGAAATGGCAATCAAGCTCAAGTGGCTCCTCCAACTCAAGCTCAAGTGAAGATTCATGTGAAGGATCAAGCTCAAGCTCTAGTGATGAAGGAGAATGCCATTTTGCTCTTATAGCATCAACAAGTGAAGACTCAAATGAGGTAAATCTAGACTCTTTAGATAAAGAATCTTTAATTGCTATTATTCATGATATTTGTGCCTCTTATAAGTCTTCTAAAAAGAAAAAGAAAAAGCTTGCTAAAATTGTTGATAATTTGCATATAGAACTAGATGATCTTGAATATGCAAATTCTTGCTTGCTTATTGATAAAAATGATTGTCTTATCCAAGTAGACTCTCTTAAACTTGAAAATGCTTGTTTACTTGATAAGATTAAATTTCTAGAAGCTCAACCTCTCATGCCTAGTTCTAATGAAGAACATACTTTAATTGTTGATTCTCTCATGCATGAGCTTGATATTCTTAAAACTGAAAACGTAGAACTCAAGCTTATTGATGATGCTAGGAGAGATGAAATCTATTCTTATCAAAGAGAATTAGTGGTGCTTAAATCTGAAAATGCCTCCTTGCTTGCTAAAATCAATGGGCATGAACCTTGTTCTAGTTATACTAATAGAGAGAATGATGTTGCTGCTCTTCATATTGATAGAGATTCTTATTCAACTAAAGCTCTTTGCTTAGAAAATGATCTTTTGCATGCTAGAGATAATATCAATAATTTGTCTTCTACTATTGCTTCTCTTAAGCATGATAATGACAGTTTGAGATCATCCTTGCAAAGATTCTTAGTTGGTAAAAAGAGTCTTAATGAAATCCTACACCATACTACTAAACAAATTGGTAGACATGGTTTGGGATATGATAGTAGTCAAGGGAACTACAAAGATAAAGGACCTCCAATATTCCATGGAGAATCCTCTAGTTCCAAGACTATGGGCACATGCAATTATTGCAATGATTTTGGTCATTATTCTACTTGTTGTCCTTTTAGGAAAGCACCCAAGAGCAATCTGATTTGGCTTGCTAAGCTAACCCCTCCGGACCCAAAAACATGATTGGGGACCATTTCATCTTTCTTCTTGTAGGTACTTGCAAATGGATTGACTTGATCTATTGAATTGCAAATTGACTTCTCAATCCACATGAAAGAAGAAAGGTGAGATGTGTAGAGGGTGACAACAAGTGGAAAAAGGAATGGTAAGAACAAAGGTAATGTTTTTCTTGCTTATAACCAATCCTAACTTGTTTTGTCAAGTTGGTATGAACTATACATATGGTTTTTGAGTCAAAAGTGATATTTTGTGTTTCTCTTCACACTCTTGCTCAAAAACTGTTTCTAATGCTTCTATAGTGCATTACTAACTTGATTAGATATGTTTGGATATGGTTTGTATTTTTAGCATGCCTCTAAATATATTTTTATGAAATATATGTGCTTCTTGACAGCTGATCTGTCGGTCGAGTTTGCCCTATTAAAACTCGACCGATAGGCACCAATGGGGTTGCCAACAGCTGTCATCGGTCGAGTTGTCATTGCTCAGAACTCGACCGATAACACTGTGCATAGAATACACAATTGGCTTATTGGATGAGAATTTCTCTCTAAACTAGATTTTCTCAACCAATAGCCTTATTCTTTGGCACTCCCTTGGTATCTTTATATATGCATATTGCCATGTTCTAAACTGCCTATCTTGCTTACAACTCTATCTCTCTAATTGCTCTAAATTGGTATATCTATATCTTGCAATTACTTGCTTTGAGTTGTTTTGCAGGTTTTGATGATGATCTATTTGGATCTCTTGGTTGTGTCTTAAATTGCTTCCGTTGTGCTCTAACTTGCTACATCTATCTAGGTGTATATCTTGTCTTGATACAACCTTGAGGTTCATAGGGGTAATCATCTTATGGTAAGGATGCATATCTAGTGAGTTATATCCTCTCATGCTTCTAAAATTTGCATATATCTTTGTTTGGATATATCTCTACCTCTACTCATAGCTTGTTTTATCTTGTGTATCCTTTGGTATCTCTTGCTATGATCTAGATCCTACTAGTAGTCCTAACTTGTGATATCATCTACTAGTAGTTCACATACATATAGTTCTAACCCTGTCAATAAGTGGTATCTTTGCTCATCTATATGCTATGCTTGTATCTTGTCTTTTAGATGCTCAAGATTGTTCCTTGAATTTCATATCTATTATCTTGAGTTGCTTGCATAACATTGTGATGCAGGGCACATAGAGCTACATTATATGTAGAAATTGGAGTATATTTCTTTTGGATTTTATGCAGATTTTGCTCCAGTTTCAGTTTTTGGTGCAAGACTAGAGTTTTTCATGAAGAAACTACCTTCTAAGCAAGACTCATGGCTTTGCCATGAGCTCTGATGGTTTTTGATCAAATTCCGTCATCTTGAGGTTCAATATTACAACTTATTGTTTTTCTGCAGCACTTTATCTTGCATTTTGGGTTGTTCAAGTATATGTTTTAACTTGCTTTTCTTTCTATGCTTGGACAAGCCCCTATCTGTGCTCTTCTACTCTCCTTATATATATTTTTTGTTCTCTCCTTTCTTTTTAACAAGTGATGTTTCTTTTTTCTTCATAACCCCCACCTTTTTGAAATGACAAAGGGGGAGAAAGGTATGTGTAACGACCCCGCCTCCCGGTAACCCCCAATTAAAGGAGACCGAAAGGTCGGTGCCATTATCCAATTGACAGGATCAAAGGTTCGACAAATAATCAGTAATAATTAATAAACTTTACCAACTAAGCTGAAAACTGGTATCAAATAAAACTTTTCTTACCTTGGAAAAACTGGGATTTCTAAACTTCTATCCATGAAGATGTTACTCTAACTAATCCTCCGGTGTACGTTACTTCTCATTTAATTCCACATATGCCACTTTACTGTTTGCTCTTTTCATTTGTACCTAAAACGCCGACAAGCAAAACGTCGGTCAGTATATCGAAATATACTGGTATGTGGGGACAACCAAAAGTTTGCACATATGGATAACAATTTAATAATCATAATCAAGTTAATTAACAACCAATTCACACTTTTCAGTATGACATTCTCCACCGCTTTTGCCCTAACCCTGGCCTATCCACCTTAGGGTGCCCTTTGCCAATGACTTATGGCCACCTTCTCAATCCCGAGCTTGGTGCCTGGGGGTCACCACTCATGGTGCCCACTAGTCATGCAATATCATAGGCCACCTTCTTGGTGCCTGGGGTCACCACTCAAGGTGTCCATTGGTCTACCCATTTGGGCCTGACCTTTGGCATCATCCATCAGGGTGGCATGTAGGTGCGAGAATCTATACTTCTATTGTTAATGTGATAATCATAGTGACTTTATAATTTGCAAGTATGAACATCCAACAGATAATTTGCATTCAATGCGATTAACCATCTGGAAAATCATCGGGAAACTAAGGTGGTTATTCATAATTAACCACATACCTGATCCAGAGCAACTCGATTGTCCAAGCAATAAGGATAAAGAATCAATCAACAAGCAATCAACAATATCCTGAAATTAATGCATGACATCCAAGTGTTATAGTTTATCCAGAACATTCTAAAGCTAGACTTGGATTCCACCTTAGGCTCTCTAGACCATATCAGGGTTTTATTAGGGTTTTTGCCTCCATAACACTTTTATCATATTAAAAGCTCCCTTAGTTCATAAACCCTGATTTCAACATCATAAGCCCAATTAAAGTTGATTATTTCTCTTTTATACCAAAACTACCTTCTTTATCCTTTTAATCTATTTCAAGGTCATTAGACTTAATTATCACCTTTAGTTTCTTTCAGATTAACAACTCATAATTCATGATGGTCTAATTCCCATATGAACTCGATTTAGTATTAATTCTACCTTGATTCAATCGAAAACCCTAATTTCTATATTAAGGTTATCTTTCCACAAATTAGTGACGTTAATGCTCAAAATAGCATATTCCAACCTTAATCATGAAATTAGTCAATTAAAGCCATTAAAAGTCGAATTTACCAACATTAGAGTTTCAAGGCCCATTAAAGAATTATTCATGCACATTAAACTCGAAATTAAACTAATTACATGAAAATTCATCCTTTTCCAATCTTAATGATCCTTTTTATCATTAACAGGCTAACATCAACTTTAACCATCTATTAAACCCTACTAATCACATTAAACATATCAAAATAGGGTTCTTTAAATATTAATACATTTAAAGTTGACATCTTCCATTACTTTTTGAATTGTACTAGGAATCAGTCTTCAATTATTTTTAATGGATTCCTCTCATTTTTCTGAGTAACTTTCATATTTTATGCGTTCCAAACCGAGCCACGGATAATTAGCTATGAATTTAGCAAAAATACCTATTTTGGACCAATCTGGGAGCGCCACGTAGCCATCTCCATGCAACGTTGGATTGTTTGGGAAACATAATGAAATGACGATGTTGCCTTGGGTTAAGTCAGCCGGCCCTTCATACTCCTGGAGGGTATAACTGTCCATCGCCCCCCTTCTTCAACCTAGCGCGTGCCCTAGCGCTGCTGCGGTTGCAGAAGATTGGGGAGGGTCTTCTCCGCCTCCCTACGGCTAGAGCTTGCTGCCCAGACCTTTCTCTGACTCCGCAGCACCCCTACGCATGCGGGGAGACTCCAGGTTGCAGTCAACATGCCTGATCTGAGGGGAGCCAAGCCCCCGTTTGCTGCAGGTTTGCGAGCTTTCAGAAGCTGCTGTGCAAAGACAGGAGTACAGGAAAATATATCCGACTCTTCCTGGGTTGTCGTGGGAACTTCGTGCTTCCCTCGAGCCCCATCGCATCTCCCATGTTGTCCTAGAGATAGTATTACCTATCACCGTTAGGGTTTACATGAAGAGGGAGATGGGAGAGAGAGAAGGAACTTGGGGATTCTCTTTGAGTTCGAACCAGGGGTCTACCCCTTTTATAGGGGAGGACAACCTCGCCCTAAGATGCCTATCTAAGAGGAAACAAGTCCCCTCCTAATAGGAATCACATTCCTTCAAGGAGAAGTATTCTTCTCTCTCCTCATAACCCCTTTGATATCCTTTATTTCTTGGATATTTAGGAATACGAAAATTCCTTCTCATTATTCTCTTTGCTTTTTAATCCATTAACCACGAGATTATATTTTCCTTTAAGTAGAAAATACCTCTCCTTTTGCAAAGCTACAAAAACCATTAATATTATATCACATTATGATCTTATTTTCTTTTATAGGTATTTTCTCTTTCTTCTTTCTCCATTGGGACTCCTTGGATCCCAAGAAACTCTAATAATTCGAAATTTCTTTTTAAGGAATACTCCTTATCCTTAAATGCATCAATATGCATTATTTCACATTATTTCTCATTATCTTGTTTATTTCTTATTAAAATAGTTCTTTTTGAGGATTTCTCATTATTTCCCTTTTATTTTCCTCATTGATATTCCTTTTATCATAAGCAATCCTTGGGATACGAAATTCCACCAAGGATCACTTAATTATACCTCTTTTGACTTATTTTCCACATTTCATCAATATTTTCAATATCTTTCTTAATAAAGAAAAACTATATTAATCTTTTCTTTTCTTATTTCTTTTCTTTGAAACTTTGGACTCCTTGGTACCCAAGGAACCCAAGAGGCACAAAATCCCTCCTTGGATTTGCCTTCTAGAGGTTTCTACCTCTTTCTTTTCTCAAATTCTCAGTTATTCATTAATTAATTGAATATCCTTGTTATTGGGCCCAATAGCCAATAAAGCCCGCAATTCAAACAACAAGGCTATTTTAAACGAAATCCATTTATTCACAATAAATTATATTATTTGTCCAAATATCTTTAGTATGAGAAATTACATTTCTCACCAAAGGAACCCAAAATTTGGGGTTGTAACATCCTTCCCCTCTTATGATAATTTTCTCCTGAAAATTCCATCAAGCAAGCAAACAAAAAGGATAAGTCTTCTTATGCCCATCAGGGCTCCCATGTGGCTTCACCCTTTCCATGGTGTTTCCCAAAAACCTTCATTATCTCATTTTCTTCCATCTGAGTTCTTTCTTACCTTGGTATATTGTACCCTCATAGGTGACTCAGGACTTTTCAACCTTTCAAAAACTGAATAGGTTCAGGGCACAACACCTGGCTTGGGTACCTCACATAGTGCTCTAGATCGGACTCATGCAACACATCATTTTATCCTGAGGGGTAAGGTTAACACAACCATCTCCACCAATCCATCTCAAATGGACCCATATATCAGGGACTCAGCTTTCTCAGCTGTAGCTTAGAGGGGTCGGATTTTCACATCACATATTCTCCCACAGTGAACTGCATATCAGTCTTCTTTACATCAGCTCGTGACTCATGTCACCACTGGGCTCTCTCTCAGCTATTGCACGATCAAAGCGACTTCATCTGCACACACTTGTGGTTCTTTTCTGACCTTCATGAGGCCTCCTTCACCAACATCATCAAAATGAAGTGGTGACCGACACAACCTCCCTATAGAACTTCTTGCATCCCGATAAAGGCTATGGTGGTTAACATCACATCTTAAGAACTATCTCTATGTATCACCCTAAACAAGCACACTTTCTCTCATCAAACCCTCTAGTCTGGATCATACTAACCATTAGTTAGGGGTGATAAACCATACTATCATTGAGTTTTTTTTTTGTATATACTTCCAACTCATGGGAATGAACCTTCAGGTCATATGTAAGAACTTTTGAACTTGTATCATGGCGTAGTTGAACCATCTCTCTCTCTCTTATGTAGTTCAACAAAAACTGTCTCTTGACAGTACTCCTTTTTTTCTCATGTCATCTAGGTAAGGTGATCTACCATAACCCATATTACATCTTGACCTTCCTTGGTCTAGGGGAGACTCACAACATCCATAGTGATGAACTCCCATTCCCTCTCGGGAACTCTTTATACTTTATATCCATGCACTGGGTTAATGGTGTTCGTCCTTCACCTCCTGGCTTGCATGACCACATGCTACATGCAACTTTGTTTTAAGCATCCAGAATGCTACCATCACTTACTATTTTTGTAGTACCAAGGTATATCATGACCTCCTGTACTGTTATGATTCCTCAAGCTTGATACCTCAGAAAACCCTAAACCACTCTCAAAAGGGTTTTATTACCTTCCCATCCAAAGAAGCATATCTGAGGTTCTATCACCATCCTTTCACTACATCAAGGACCATTAATTTGTTCCACATATCTTATTACATTCGAGTGTTAGCTAAAACACATCTTCTTTCCAATCATAGGGTTAGTCGAACAACCTCAACTTCTTCTAGCTTCCAGCTAAACTGGGTAGCTATATCTCAACCAGAGCATTCATTACCACTCCTTATCCTTAGGTGTTAGTTAATGTCGAAGACATACTCCTCCATGCATTATACTTATCACCTCATATCAAACTCTAAGGTTGTCTTCATGAAGGAACTCTGAGCTCATTCTCATGGTGATCAAACTCAACCTTGTGATTCCCTGTAACACTTGCAAAAATCCACTTAGTTCAAGATAAAACATCCTTATAAGATGACTACCTTATCTCTCTTAGTGTTTATAAACCATTCTATCTCCTTTGCTCCATAAGGGCACATTTTCATCTCTGTCCTCATTCCTTGTTCCAACTCACGTCATCTTTATCCTTGGTGTATGGCATGCGTACTGTCCTATCTCTCACTCCCATAACAAGAAGAAATAAGCATTTGGCGGCCGTCCAAATACAGAGTTCTTCTTATTCCAAGAGTAGGGATGGCACAACCCACCTCGCCAGTACTCCTTCAAATCTAAGTTGAAACATGCAACTCATGTCTCTTCATTACTATCATCATTATGTCAAAGTTACTTCCATGGAAAACTGGTCTAGAACCTACTTGGGTTTATACACAATCCTTAGTCATCTCCTCTGTGTCTATAGGGTGCCGGCACTTTTAGAGTCATCCCTCTTCCCTCATGCATCTAGAGAGTGCCCTACTCATCTGCCCTTTGGGTCTCATGAGTTCATGAAGGTGATCAATCTCCTAACCCATGGCCCTCAGACAATGATAGTTGTTACCTCCCGACCTTATGGTCATGTGCAACTAGAGAATTAGGAAACTCCTACTTCCATCGGTCTTATCCCTTCCTGACCCTAGGATAGACTTAGAATTCTATTATAGTACATGTCCAACTGAGAACCTTCCCCAAACGTTCATCATCTCTCTCTTCATTCATGGGTTGTCTTTCATCCCTTCATAGGGGTTATGGCAACCTGCCTGTCCTGGCTAGGCTCCACACCGGTTACTATCGGAGTAACACATCCATATGCACATAGAGATGGTTATCTATGGTCTACTGGTTTATCTCATACCATGTACTTTTTGCTTCTCAAGATCCTATGAAACCTCTTTAGGTTACCTCAAAACTGGTATACATCCTACCAAAGGGTCCCTCTCCCAGGATGGGAGGAAACTACAACTCTTGACAACCAGTTCACAACCATCCTTAGGGTTTATATCCATATGAGCATGCTTAAACCAACAACTACCAAGGCACAAGCGTACCTACAAAACCATGCTAGGTCACACTTGTTCTCATCCTCAACATTACATCAACTTAGTTGTGAGGGGTTCATCAAACATACCCTTAACGTAAGGGATTTCCTTTACCTCTACACATGAGGAGTACCATGCTCGAAACTATAGAGACTCAAATCTCATCATGAGCATCAGATACACTACTTCCCCTCTTAGGCCTAGGAACCCTAACTTCACCTTCGGGTGTCCAACTGCATGCTCAATCTATTAACCATGAATCAAGCATGTCATATACTTCCATGATCCTTCTAATCGAGAAACACTTCGGAGTTGAGTCCTCCTCAAAGACAACCAACAAGGTACACAGCTTCCCAACCTGTTACTAAGCCTCTCAGGTCTAAGGAACTCTGCTTCCTATCTACGAAGGTAAACATCTATACCATGGGCACATAGGGACCAGAAGTCTCATCCTCTCTTTAGGGGTTGGTTCCCCTAAGGCCACCAAGATAAAATCATCCTCCGTGGATCAAGCACGAGGCAACCACTATCTTCCACTTAGGTCACATCATCCTCAACCTTCTGTTGTTCCTCATGTCTCAGAATCTAAGCTTCTGACCCTCTTGCTTGAGTCTTGCTTTCTCTCTCTAGCGTTAAATCCACGTCCAGCCATACCACTAGAGGTTCTCTCTCCATGAAGGATCAAGCTCATAGGCATAACTCCACGTGGGTGAGGCCTATGCTCGAACTTAGGTTTGCTCAAGATCATCCATAGCCCTTCCATAAGCCATCAATCTTGATCTCTTAACCAGGATGTCATCAAGCTATACCCCACTTGCCTAAGCCCATAGGGTAACTGTAGGTTCTCCTCTAACCTCATCCACGAAGGAGCTATCCTTTGCTAGGGCATGCATGACCCTCTCCAGGTTTGGGTCGCCAAAGGTACTAGGTCATCTACCCTCTTATGGCATTCCAAAGGCATGTCCAACCAAACACTCGGTCAACCATGCCATCTAACTCACCATGTCATCTCTCCTTCTAACCTTCACTTAGGGTTAGGGTTAACATCATCCTCAAAGGATGTGCCAGGTATCTACTTTGGATGGAGGTCTCTACCTCCAAGACTAACTCTCTCTACACATCCTCCTGCCAAGGAGGTCTATCCTCAAGTCTCTCCTGAGGGCAATGACAACTCGTGTCATACGACCTAAGCAAGTATCTATTCTTTTACGCTTACTCTATTAAGCTTATGTCCATGACATCTTATTTACATGCTTTTTATTAATTTGGTGGAGGATTCCTTAATCCTTATCAATCCTACCCATACCTCGAGAGGGTGAGGAAAAGAGAGAAAACCCTAATCCTTAAGGTCCTTAACAGAATTTGAGTTGAGAAAGGATGAACGAGATGAGATAGTCCAAAAAGGTATCTTATTTTGATTCATACCCTAAGACTTTGGCCAGGCAGTCACACGGATCTGGGAGTCCTCGTATTCCGACTAGAGGTGTGGAGGAAAATATTGCCAGCCCCCGGTCGTGATCCTTTTCTAGACACCTCTGTCTTTCGGATAATCCTCTAATAACTCCCTTGGGTTCTACAAAATTTGTAAAATTTAATAATTATTAAAGATTAGATGAGGAACCTAAGCTCTGATACCAATTGTAACGACCCCGCCTCCCGGTAACCCCCAATTAAAGGAGACCGAAAGGTCGGTGCCATTATCCAATTAACAGGATCAAAGGTTCGACAAATAATCAGTAATAATTAATAAACTTTACCAACTAAGCTGAAAATTGGTATCAAATAAAACTTTTCTTACCTTGAAAAACTGGGATTTCTAAACTTCTATCCATGAAGATGTTACTCTAACTAATCCTCCGGTGTACGTTACTTCTCATTTAATTCCACATATGCCACTTTACTGTTTGTTCTTTTCATTTGTACCTAAAACGCCGACAAACAAAACGTCAGTCAGTATATCGAAATATACTGGTATGTGGGGACAACCAAAAGTTTGCACATATGAATAACAATTTAATAATCACAATCAAGTTAATTAACAACCAATTCACACTTTTCAGTATGACATTCTCCACTGCTTTTGCCCTAACCCTGGCCTATCCACCTTAGGGTGCCCTTTGCCAATGACTTATGGCCACCTTCTCAATCCCGAGCTTGGTGCCTGGGGGTCACCACTCATGGTGCCCACTAGTCATGCAATATCATAGGCCACCTTCTTGGTGCCTGGGGTCACCACTCAAGTTGTCCATTGGTCTACCCATTTGGGCCTGACCTTTGGCATCATCCATCAGGGTGGCATGTAGGTGCGAGAATCTATACTTCTATTGTTAATGTGATAATCATAGTGACTTTATAATTTGCAAGTATGAACATCCAACAGATAATTTGCATTCAATGCAATTAACCATCCGGAAAATCATTGGGAAACTAAGGCGGTTATTCATAATTAACCGCATACCTGATCCAGAGCAACTCGATTGTCCAAGCAATAAGGATAAAGAATCAATCAACAAGCAATCAACAATATCCTGAAATTAATGCATGACATCCAAGTGTTATAGTTTATCCAGAACATTCTAAAGCTAGACTTGGATTCCACCTTAGGCTCTCTAGACCATATCAGGGTTTTATTAGGGTTTTTGCCTCCATAACGCTTTTATCATATTAAAAGCTCCCTTAGTTCATAAACCCTGATTTCAACATCATAAGCCCAATTAAAGTTGATTATTTCTCTTTTATACCAAAACTACCTTCTTTATCCTTTTAATCTATTTCAAGGTCATTAGACTTAATTATCACCTTTAGTTTCTTTCAGATTAACAACTCATAATTCATGATGGTCTAATTCCCATATGAACTCTATTTAGTATTAATTCTACCTTGATTCAATCGAAAACCCTAATTTCTATATTAAGGTTATCTTTCCACAAATTTGTGATGTTAATGCTCAAAATAGCATATTCCAACCTTAATCATGAAATTAGTCAATTAAAGCCATTAAAAGTCGAATTTACCAACATTAGAGTTTCAAGGCCCATTAAAGAATTATTCATGCACATTAAACTCGAAATTAAACTAATTACATGCAAATTCATCCTTTTCCAATCTTAATGATCCTTTTTATCATTAACAGGCTAACATCAACTTTAAGCATCTATTAAACCCTACTAATCACATTAAACATATCAAAATAGGGTTCTTTAAATATTAATACATTTAAAGTTGACATCTTCCATTACGTTTTGAATTGTACTAGGAATCAGTCTTCAATTATATTTTTAATGGATTCCTCTCAATTTTCTGAGTAACTTTCATATTTTATGCGTTCCAAACCGAGCCACGGATAATTAGCTATGAATTTAGCAAAAATACCTATTTTGGACCAATCCGCGAGCGCCACGTAGCCATCTCCATGCAACGTTGGATTGTTTGGGAAACATAATGAAATGACGATGTTGCCCCGGGTTAAGTCAGCCGGCCCTTCATACTCCTGGAGGGTATAACTGTCCATCGCCCCCCTTCTTCAACCTAGCGCGCGCCCTAGCGCTGCTGCGGTTGCAGAAGATCGGGGAGGGTCTTCTCTGCCTCCCTATGGCTGGAGCTTGCTGCCCAGACCTTTCTCTGACTCCGCAGCACCCCTGCTCATGTGGGGAGACTCCAGGTTGCAGTCAACATGCCCGATCTGAGGGGAGCCAAGCCCCCGTTTGCTGCAGGTTTGCGAGCTTTCAGAAGCTGCTGTGCGAAGACAGGAGTACAGGAAAATATATCCGACTCTTCCTGGGTTGTCGTGGGAACTTCGTGCTTCCCTTGAGCCCCATCGCAGCTCCCATGTTCTCCTAGAGATAGTATTACCTCTCACTGTTAGGGTTTACATGAAGAGAAAGATGGGAGAGAGAGAAGGAACTTGGGGACCAGGGGTCTACCCCTTTTATAGGGGAGGATATCCTCGCCCTAAGATGCCTATCTAAGAGGAAACAAGTCCCCTCCTAATAGGAATCACATTCCTTCAAGGAGAAGTATTCTTCTCTCTCCTCATAACCCCTTTGATATCCTTTATTTCTTGGATATTTAGGAATACGAAAATTCCTTCTCATTATTCTCTTTGCTTTTTAATCCATTAACCACGAGATTATATTTTCCTTTAAGTAGAAAATACCTCTCCTTTTGCAAAGCTACAAAAACCATTAATATTATATCACATTATGATCTTATTTTCTTTTATAGGTATTTTCTCTTTCTTCTTTCTCCATTGGGACTCCTTGAATCCCAAGAAACTCTAATAATTCGAAATTTCTTTTTAAGGAATACTTCTTATCCTTAAATGCATCAATATGCATTATTTCACATTATTTCTCATTATCTTGTTTATTTCGTATTAAAATAGTTCTTTTTGAGGATTTCTCATTATTTCCCTTTTATTTTCCTCATTGATATTCCTTTTATCATAAGCAATCCTTGGGATACGAAATTCCACCAAGGATCACTTAATTATACCTCTTTTGACTTATTTTCCACATTTCATCAATATTTTCAATATCTTTCTTAATAAAGAAAAACTATATTAATCTTTTCTTTTCTTATTTATTTTATTTGAAACTTTGGACTCCTTGGTACCCAAGGAACCCAAGAGGCACAAAATCCCTCCTTGGATTTGCCTTCTAGAGGTTTCTACCTCTTTCTTTTCTCAAATTCTCAGTTATTCATTAATTAATTGAATATCCTTGTTATTAGGCCCAATAGCCAATAAAGCCCGCAATTCAAACAACAAGGCTATTTTAAACGAAATCCATTTATTCACAATAAATTATATTATTTGTCCAAATATATTTAGTATGAGAAATTACATTTCTCACCAAAGGAACCCAAAATTTGGGGTTGTAACAGTATGTCTTCTTTTAAAAAGAGGAAGAAGGCATGTCTTACATGAAGAGGAGAAGAATGTCCATGTAAAGGGAGAAGGTAAAGGGGAGAAGACATATATGTGTAGAACATATATGAGTAGAAGACATAGTATTCTATAAATGTTATGAAAGCTAACCATGCACGAGAAATAGCATCAATTGAGGGGGAGTATGAAAAATCCATGTGCATCAATTGAGGGGGAGCATATGAGCTTAGTCCTATTGAAACCCCTAAGTTTCTCCAACGGTATGAATTTACTTAAATGCTTTCAATACATTTATGGAATGGTTTGTCATCTTCAAAAAGGGGGAGAATGTTGACTCAAGGTCAATTAGGTCAATGTTGACTCACGTCTAAATTGACTAAACCCGTGTTTTGATGATGACTAACCATTCCACATATTGGTGTCTAATGATTCTACTTGAGTAATTTCAGATTAGGTATAGACACACTCCAATTGCCCTAACTTGCGCATCTCAAATTGGAGAAAAGACAAGTCAAAGTCATACAAGTGCACGTTTTTGTAATATGATGTATATCCATTAGAATCATGTTGTAAATCACTTGTAATGATTGTATGACTTGTAATTAATCTTAGAAAAATATCAGGAACACTTAGATCGATTTTTAGAGCACTTTTAATGCAACTTTGAAAATCAATTACATGCACTTGATCGGTCCAGTTTGCCACCCTGAAACTCGACCGATCCACCTTGGTTGATTTTCTAAAGATTGCATCGGTCGAGTTGTGCACTCACAGAACTCGACCGATTGGGTAGTAGGCCATTTCCAGTTGAAATGGTCGGTCGAGTTTCCTCAGGACAAACTCGACCGATCCTTTGAACATCGGTTTGCCTGCTACTTGATCGGTCGAGTTACACATATAGAAACTCGACCGAATGCACTGTACGAAAAAGTGCAGAAAAGTGTTTCTAGCCATTGTGGAGTTGCAACAAGTGAAAATAGATCTGTTACAAGCCACAAAACGGCTAGTTTTCGTTCTCAAGTGTTCCCAAAGGCTGAGAGGCATTCCCAGCTATAAATAGGACCCCTTGGGCTTCATGCCAAGGGAGAGCATTCATTGCAAACTCTTTGTGAGGTTCCTATTCTATAGTTGAGTGCTTCCTACAACCTCCTCTCTCTCTCTAAGCTTAATCACTTGCTACATCCATTAGAGTGAGTAGGAGATTTGTAAGAGAGCTAGTTTCTACTTGTATATCTTGTTAGGCTCTCACTTCCAACACCTCCCCATCTCTCATTTGCTATCTTGAAGATGAAGGTTCTCTCTCTTGTCTAAGAGAGGTGAAGAAGAACAAGGGAAGGAGTCCCTTAGTTAAGATCAAGGCAGAAGACTTGGAGCTAGAGTGGGTAAGCCCTTGGAGAAGGCAAAAGACTCAAGCTCAAGTAGGTAAGACCTTGGTGAAAGCTTCTTCGAGTGAAGGTGAAGTCAAAGGCGGAAGATCCAAGAAAATTAGGTAATTCCTGCAAGGCCGAAGACTTGTGCAAGAGTGGGTAAGTCCTTGGAGAAGGCCGAAGACTCTTGCAAAGTGGGTAAGTCCTTGGTATGGTTGAAGACTTTTGTCTTGGATAGGTAAGTCCTTTGTTGGTCATGTATTGTAAGTCTTATAAGTGAATATAAGAGTGCAAATTGTTGGAAGTCCTAGAGGTTGACCTCTCTAGGCAAGTGGACTGACACACTTCTAGTTTGAAGTGTGGAACCACTCTAAATAGCTTGTCTAATTGGTGCATGTTTGATCTCTCTTATCCTTGCTATGCATGATTTAGTTGCACTCAAATTACCTATTTAGCAACCTTATCTTGTCATATATTTTGAAGGTTTAATGAGTTTTCTTTAAGTGCTTTCAGCTCTATTCACCCCCCCTCTAGAGCATCTAATCACCCATCTAGGATCCAACAAGTGGTATCAGAGCAGGTCTTCTCCAAGCATACTTCAACAAGTAGGAGAAGATGGGTGACTACCTAGGAGGGAGACTCTCGACCGGCCTTCCAATCTTTGATGGGAGCAATTTCCTCTATTGGAGAAGAAGACTTCAATTCTACATCCAAGGAACAAGTCTCGAGATGTGGCAAATGGTGAACAGCCCATACATTCTACCAAAGACAAATATTGAAGAATGGGATGAAGCCACCTTGATGAAAGCAACTTTGAATGCTAGAGCCATGCACATCCTATATGCCTCCATGACCCCCACCGAGTTCAACCGGATTTCCTCTTGTTGGACGGCCTATGAGGTACGGAGAAAGCTTTGCATTACTTATGAAGGGACATATCAAGTGAAGGAAAGCAAAGTCTACATGCTCAAAGGGTTGCTTGAGAACTTCAAGATGGGAAAGGAGGAGAGCATAGCCAACATGTACTCAAGGCTCAACACCATCTTAAATGGTCTTGCTATTCTAGGACATCCTCTGTCTAGTGGAGAGATCAACTCAAAGATCCTTAGAACTCTCCCCAAGAGGTGGGAATCCAAGGTGACTTCTATTGAAGAAGCAAGGTCTCTTAGGGATATTCCTATTGAAGAGCTCATTGGAAATCTACAAGCACATGAAGCCACACTTGATAAGAGGGAGGAAGTAGAAAGACAAGAGGATAAATAACTCAAGAGAATGAAGAAGGCTGAAATCAAAGCTCAAATCAAGGCTATTGTTGGTCAAGCTTCTCCATCCTCTCAAGTTGAAGAAGATGCCATGTACTCCAAGGGTAGACTCTACAAAGGCAAGTCCTCCTCCATCTGGTGCTTCACATGTGGAAAGAAGGGTCACTACAAGGAAGATTGCCCACAAGGCAAAAAGACCCATCTTCACAAGAAGAAATGGCAATCAAGCTCAAGTGGCTCCTCCAACTCAAGCTCAAGTGAAGATTCATGTGAAGGATCAAGCTCAAGCTCTAGTGATGAAGGAGAATGCCATTTTGCTCTTATAGCATCAACAAGTGAAGACTCAAATGAGGTAAATCTAGACTCTTTAGATAAAGAATCTTTAATTGCTATTATTCATGATATTTGTGCCTCTTATAAGTCTTCTAAAAAGAAAAAGAAAAAGTTTGCTAAAATTGTTGATAATTTGCATATAGAACTAGATGATCTTGAATATGCAAATTCTTGCTTGCTCATTGATAAAAATGATTGTCTTAGCCAAGTAGACTCTCTTAAACTTGAAAATGCTAGTTTACTTGATAAGATTAAATTTCTAGAAGCTCAACCTCTCATGCCTAGTTCTAATGAAGAGCATACTTTAATTGTTGATTCTCTCATGCATGAGCTTGATATTCTTAAAACTGAAAATGTAGAACTCAAGCTTATTGATGATGCTAGGAGAGATGAAAACTATTCTTATCAAAGAGAATTAGTGGTGCTTAAATCTGAAAATGCCTCCTTGCTTGCTAAAATCAATGGGCATGAACCTTGTTCTAGTTATACTAATAGAGAGAATGATGTTGCTGCTCTTCATATTGATAGAGATTCTTATTCAACTAAAGCTCTTTGCTTAGAAAATGATCTTTTGCATGCTAGAGATAATATCAATAATTTGTCTTCTACTATTGCTTCTCTTAAGCATGATAATGACAGTTTGAGATCATCCTTGCTAATATTCTTAGTTGGTAAAAAGAGTCTTAATGACATCCTACACCATACTACTAAACAAATTGGTAGACATGGTTTGGGATATGATAGTAGTCAAGGGAACTACAAAGATAAAGGACCTCCAATATTCCATGGAGAATCCTCTAGTTCCAATATTATGGGCACATGCAATTATTGCAATGATTTTGGTCATTATTCTACTTGTTGTCCTTTTAGGAAAGCACCCAAGAGCAATCGGATTTGGGTTGCTAAGCTGACCCCTCCGGACCCAAAAACATGATTGGGGACCATTTCATCTTTCTTCTTGTAGGTACTTGCAAATGGATTGACTTGAGCTATTGAATTGCAAATTGACTTCTCAATCCACATGAAAGAAGAAAGGTGAGATGTGTAGAGGGTGACAACAAGTGGAAAAAGGAATGGTAAGAACAAAGGTAATGTTTTTCTTGCTTATAACCAATCCTAACTTGTTTTGTCAAGTTGGTATGCACTATACATATGGTTTTTGAGTAAAAAGTGATAATTTTGTGTTTCTCTTCACACTCTTGCTCAAAAACTGTTTCTAATGCTTCTATAGTGCATTACTAACTTGATTAGACATGTTTGGATATGGTTTGTATTTTTAGCATGCCTCTAAATATATTTTTATGAAATATATGTGCTTCTTGACAGCTGATCTGTCGGTCGAGTTTGCCCTATTAAAACTCGACCGATAGGCACTAATGGGGTTGCCAATAGCTGTCATCGGTCGAGTTGTCATTGCTCAGAACTCGACCGATAACACTGTGCACAAAATACACAATTGGCTTATTGGATGAGAATTTCTCTCTAAACTAGATTTTCTCAACCAATAGCCTTATTCTTTGGCACTCCCTTGGTGTCTTTATATATGCATATTGCCATGTTCTAAATTTCCTATCTTGCTTACAACTCTATCTCTCTAATTGCTCTAAATTGGTATATCTATATCTTGCAATTACTTGCTTTGAGTTGTTTTGCAGGTTTTGATGATGATCTCTTTGGATCTCTTGGTTGTGTCTTAAATTGCTTCCGTTGTGCTCTAACTTGCTACATCTATCTAGGTGTATATCTTGTCTTGATACAACCTTGAGGTTCATAGGGGTAATAATCTTATGGTAAGGATGCATATCTAGTGAGTTATATCCTCTCATGCTTCTAAAATTTACATATATCTTTGTTTGGATATATCTCTACCTCTACTCATAGCTTGTTTTATCTTGTGTATCCTTTGGTATCTCTTGATATGATCTAGATCCTACTAGTAGTCCTAACTTGTGATATCATCTACTAGTAGTTCACATACATGTAGTTCTAACCCTATCAATAAGTGGTATCTTTGCTCATCTATATGCTATGCTTGTATCTTGTATTTTACATGCTCAAGATTGTTCCTTGAATTGCATATCTACTATCTTGAGTTGCTTGCATAACATTGTGATGCAGGGCACATAAAGCTACATTATATGTAGAAATTGGAGTATATTTCTTTTGGATTTTATGCAGATTTTGCTCCAGTTTCAATTTTTGGTGCGAGACTAGAGTTTTTCATGTAGAAACTACCTTCTAAGCAAGACTCATGGCTTGCCACGAGCTCTGATGGTTTTTGATCAAATTCCGTCATCTTGAGGGTCAATATTACAACCTATTGTTTTTCTGCAGCACTTTATCTTGCATTTTGGGTTGTTCAAGTATATGTTTTAACTTGCTTTTCTTTCTATGCTTGGACAAGCTCCTATCTGTGCTCTTCTACTCTCCTTATATATATTTTGTGTTCTCTCCTTTCTTTTCAACAAGTGATGTTTCTTTTTTCTTCATAACCCCCACCTTTTTGAAATGACAAAGGGGGAGAAAGTTATGTCTTCTTTTAAAAAGAGGAAGAAGGCATGTCTTACATGAAGAGGAGAAGAATGTCCATGTAAAGGGAGAAGGTAAAGGGGAGAAGACATATATGTGTAGAACATATATGAGTAGAAGACATAATATTCTATAAATGTTATGAAAGCTAACCATGCAGGAGAAATATCATCAATTGAGGGGGAGTATGAAAACTCCATGCGCATCAATTGAGGGGGAGCATATGAGCTTAGTCCTATTGAAACCCCTAGGTTTCTCCAACGGTATGAATTTACTTAAATGGTTTCAATACATTTATGGAATGGTTTGTCATCTTCAAAAAGGGGGAGAATGTTGACTCAAGGTCAATTAGGTCAATGTTGACTCACGTCTAAATTGACTAAACCCGTGTTTTGATGATGACTAACCATTCCACATATTGGTGTCTAATGCTTCTACTTGAGTAATTTTAGATTAGGTATAGACACACTCCAATTGCCCTAACTTGCGCATCTCAAATTGGAGAAAAGACAAGTCAAAGTCATACAAGTGCACGTTTTTGTAATATGATGTATATCCATTAGAATCATGTTGTAAATCACTTGTAATGATTGTATGACTTGTAATTAAGCTTAGAAAAATATCAGGAACACTTAGATCGATTTTTAGAGCACTTTTAATGCAACTTTGAAAATCAATTACAGGCACTTGATCGGTCCAGTTTCCCACCCTGAAACTCGACCGATCCACCTTGGTTGATTTTCTGAAGATTGCATCGGTCGAGTTGTGCACTCACAGAACTCGACCGATTGGGTAGTAGGCCATTTCCATTTGAAATGGCCGGTCGAGTTTTCTCAGGACAAACTCGACCGATCCTTTGAACATCGGTTTGCCTGCTACTTGATCGGTCGAGTTACACATATAGAAACTCGACCGAATGCACTGTACGGAAAAGTGCAGAAAAGTGTTTCTAGCCGTTGTGGAGTTGCAACAAGTGAAAATAGATCCGTTGCAAGCCACAAAACAGCTAGTTTTCATTCTCAAGTGTTCCCAAAGGCTAAGAGGCATCCCCAGCTATAAATAGGACCCCTTGGGCTTCATTCCAAGGGAGAGCATTCATTGCAAACTCTTTGTGAGGTTCCTATTCTATAGTTGAGTGCTTCCTACAGCCTCCTCTCTCTCTCTAAGCTTAATCACTTGCTACATCCATTAGAGTGAGTAGGAGATTTGTAAGAGAGCTAGTTTCTACTTGTATATCTTGTGAGGCTCTCACTTCCACCACCTCCCCATCTCTCATTTGCTATCTTGAAGATGAAGGTTCTCTCTCTTGTCCACGAGAGGTGAAGAAGAACAAGGGAAGGAGTCCCTTGGTGAAGATCAAGGCAGAAGACTTGGAGCTAGAGTGGGTAAGCCCTTGGAGAAGGCAAAAGACTCAACCTCAAGTAGGTAAGACCTTGGTGAAAGCTTCTCCGAGTGAAGGTGAAGTTAAAGGCGGAAGATCCAAGAAAAGTAGGTAATTCCTGCAAGGCCGAAGACTTGTGCAAGAGTGGGTAAGTCCTTGGAGAAGGCCGAAGACTCTTGCAAAGTGGGTAAGTCCTTGGTAAGGTTGAAGACTTTTGTCTTGGATAGGTAAGTCCTTTGTTGGTCATGTATTGTAAGTCTTATAAGTGAATATAAGAGTGCAAATTGTTGGAAGTCCTAGAGGTTGACCTCTCTAGGCAAGTGGACTGACACACTTCTAGTTTGAAGTGTGGAACCACTCTAAATAGATTGTCTAATTGGTGCATGTTCAATCTCTCTTATCCTTGCTATGCATGATTTAGTTGCACTCAAATTACCTATTTAGCAACCTTATCTTGTCATATATTTTGAAGGTTTAATGAGTTTTCTTTAAGTGCTTTCAGCTCTATTCACCCCCCCTCTAGAGCATCTAATCACCCATCTAGGATCCAACATTAGCTTGGTATTATTTGATGGACATAGTTCATACCATGTTTTATGCATGCTTTTGCTAGATTTATCGCTCCAGTTTTTTCATTTTATCTACATAATAGACTTGTAAATGCATTTGTTTTATTATTTCGTCTGATGTAATTTAGAATAAACGGAGGTATCTTGATGCATGTTTTATGATATTGGGTTTATGTGGACTTCCTATAGTCATCAATGCCGACTTGGAGACTTCAAAACATAGAATTTGGATGCTTATGTATCAGGTTCATTATGTTCACTTGTAGAAACATCATGATACCATATAGGATCTAGGTTTGTCATTGCAAAAGATGACATGAAGTGCCTTTCTAAGGACACATCGTGTCTAACTCCAATGCGTCCAATAAACTTCAACCACAATGGAAATGATGTGCCTTCATCAAGCACACCATGCGATATCATAATGTCCTCACTGCAAACAAGTGTGGATGGCACAATGTGTTTACATTGAGCATGCCATGTCTCATTACAATAAGGATTAGTCAAGTTGACCCTAGAGCACATGTTGTGTCTAGTGAGAGATACAACCTAGATTCTTACTAATAGCTTCTCCCCATAACTGTAGACAACATGTTGCTTCCTTGACACATTATGCTGAGTAGTTATCACTCCCAAACCTTGACAATTGTTGAGAAGATGACATTTCTAAACTTAGACACAACACATCATTTTGATTTTTTGTAAAAAGAGAACTTCAACAAGGTAGTTATTTGTGATCATCTTTCATATTATCAACTTCAAACTTTAGGAGAGGATCCCAAAGAACCTAAGAGGTTGTTCTTCTCTCTGAGAAGATAAAAGAAATAATAAAGAGGAAGAAGTGTATTCCCCTTCTACTTGTTGAGAGCACCTACTCTTCATCTCCATGTTAGAGAATCTCTCTCTACAAGTATAGCAACATGTTTTCTTCACCTCCTTATTTTTCCTTGTACTTACTCAATCTATTCTATCAGTAAGATGATTTACATTCTGATGTGTAAATATACTATGTGTATGGAGTACATTTCCTTGTATTTGGTGCCTCCATGGCACCAACAACTCATGTGATGAGCAACTCTTGCTATTATTATAATTTTTTTATTTATTTTTGTTAAATGCTTTGATTGTCAATGAAAACCTCAACAAAGGTCTACTACTTCCCTTAACTCATATTTGAGAGAAATACTAGTTTAGTGAATAGCATACTAGAGCTTTGAATATCTATTGCATGAGAATGAGTAAGAATTAATGCTTTATTGTCTCCGTATTTATATATTTTTACTAATACTTATTTGAAAGAGGTTTAGGGAATATATTTCTTTGCATATGCTTGATTATTGAGATACATTAACATGGCCACCTATATGGTTAATTGCTGAGATACATTAATCATTTTTTTGGAATAGGATAAATAAGAGAATTGACGCCATTTATGTAGTCATAAAGTGTGTTATGAATGTCATGGACCAAGTCCTCCATCTTAATTTAATGAAACCTAAAAATAATTTCATGATCAATAATTAACTTATAATAAACACAAACCATATTTTCCTATTTTCATCATTGGTTAGTTAAATTGGATTAATGTTTGATATGCATTGGTTCCTTATAAAGATGAACTTCAACTATGACTACTGCCGACTCGTACCATTGTGAGTTTTAGCTTGTGTTTCTTAGCTATTATTATTATTATTATTTTCACACAATGTGATACGTCACCAATCCTAAGGTTGTTTTAACCAATAATAGATCCCAATCAAGAAGAAAGAAGCAAAATAAGGAAAAATCTAATGCAAGTCCTACTGCAAATGAAGACATGAATGTGGATCATGCTTTGCTTCACTACAGCTTTCCACATTTGAATAAGGTATCTAATTTGACAATTGTTTGACCAACTATATCAAAAAAAAATCTGCTAGTTCCAGCTCTAATTGGCAAAATGCAACAAAACTAGTTCTTGGGGCTAGCTAATAAGGGTCCAAATTGTCATGATGAGAATTTTCCAAAATTGTTTGATATGGTAAAGATAAATGGGATGACGAATGACAGTCTTCATCTCTGACTCTTCCATTTCATTTGAAGATCCAAGGAAAAGCAATGGGTCCAATGATTAGAAAGAGGGTCAATCTAAACTTGGAATGACTTCCTCATACTTAATTTGCATAGATTTTTCCCTCCAAGAAAGACTAATGAAATCCTCAAAAGATATTTAGCTTTGAGTGACATGATGGAGAAAAAACTGCTGATTAGGGTTGTCAATGGGTAAGAGTAAACCCATTTACCCTTTACTCATACCATGTAGAGTAAGGGTAAGGATAATCCTACTTACCCTTTACCCATACCATATAGAGTAAGGGTAAGGGTAAATGAATTTCTTACCTTCTATTCATTTACCAAATATCAGCTAACTTTTTAGTTTTTTAGGTAAGGGTAAGGGTAAAAGATTCCCCATATGCACTACTTGCCAACATGTACATATGATACATTAAGTATATACTATTTTTGTTGAGTGGGGTGACAAATAATTTAACATTATATGTGCATCATCTTATACTATAATGATGAATATACCCACTTAGTTGGGGCATATATCACTTGTATACATCCCTATTTTGGTGGTGCAAGGCACACATGTATGAAAGAACAAGATTTGTTGTGTATGATATCATGTAGAATTTATACCATAAATGATAAGGATACCCACTTATTTGGGGGCATATGCAATATATATACAACCCCATTTAGGTGGTGCAAGGACCACATGCATGATAGAAAAATATTTGTAGTGTATGCTTCATTGTATAATTTATTCTTTAGTGCTCTATTTTGGGTTAGTTTTACCATACATATATAGTTGTAAGACATATGTATATATAGCAATAATAGTTTTTCTTCCATTTATTAGTATATATATGTTTATAACATATACACATGTATATGTATATACATATATACAATATATATATATGTAGTTATGCATATATATACATACACATCTATACATAATATATACTCATTTTATATGTATATATATGTATATATAGTTAGTTAGTTGGGTTACAATATACTAGGTGTACAGATGGCATTGTACAACCAACCGTGTTTGCTTATTTAGGCTGTATTTTCAAAAATCTAAACCGTTGATCTTTACTTCCATCATAAAATAGGCTATATACAAAATTGGAGTCCACTTGAATGAGTGTAAGTCACCCATACAAGGACAAAAAAATCAACATGCATAACTAATTTGAAATGCAACAATATTACTCTATTTATATGCATGACCTTTAAGTGTCTGAATGAGCTCAAATTATATATATAAGCTATTCATAAGATGTTTAAGAAAATCAATGGTTTATATTCTCTAAAAAATGTTACATGATGGAAAACCATTGAGGTGTTTAGTGTGATCTAGACAACTGAGTGTATTCTAGCCTAACTAACTAATTATATATATATATATATATATATATATATATATATATATATACTCACACATATATATCCATGTTTATATATAAATAAATGTGTATATATACATATACAAATATATACCTCTCTATGTGTGTAATGGTGTTGTATATTTACTTTGTGCTTATTTGTTGTATACAACAAGATGTTTGTAAAAAATAAATTATGGGATACATGGAACATTTCATTCCATTTAGATACAATGGTCTACTTCCTTTGGTTTTTTTTAATTATAAGTACAAAACAAGTACATATATTATTCCATGAAACAACAATTTCCTTGATCAAATATGTTATCTACAACACATTTCGTGTGACTACTATTGTATAGTACTCCTTGGAACCATTTTTAATTGGTAATAATCACTCTAAAGCACTTTTTTTGTTCATAATTTTATTAGATAAACCATTTTTATTGACAGTAAAACAACTTTTTCATATACATATTAATTCCCCCCACTTTATCCTTATCCTCCTTGATTACCGTTCTCACAAGATGGTAAGGTTAAGGGGGAGGGTAAGGGTTTTGTGGGAGTGGGGAATTATACAAAACCTTACTTGTCATACCCTTACTTGCCACATGTGATATGTTAGGGTAAGGGTAAGCTCTTACCCTACCCATTGGTCTCTTGTCAAGATTACCTTGGTTGTTACAACTGCTAACATGTATTATTGCAAGTATTAACGTGTGTTTATTAGTTTTTAATTTATTTATTGCACACATTTTGATGCATCATCATGCTTGAGGCTTTTTCAACCAATACACAACTACAATAATAAGGAAGAAGAAAAATTAGGAAAAATCTAGTGCAAGTGCAACCATAATTGAAAACATGAATGTGGATCATGTTTTACTTGACTACACCTCTATACAATTGAATGAGGTGTCCAATTTAGCAATCATCCAATTAGTTGTAGCAATCAAGCATTTCTAGTGATCTATGTCAAATTGGCATAGTGCAACACAAACCAATTTTCATTGCTAGATATTGAATATCCAAATCTTCACGTGGAGTGACATGATAAAGATTCTTCAAATATTCCTTTTCACTCTAAATGAGATAGGGAAAATTAGTGTGTCGAAGGATTAGAAAGAGGGACAATTCAAATCATGAATGCCCTCCTAATAACTTTTCTGTAGGATTTTTTCCCTTCATGAAAGACTAGTAAAATCCTTATCAAGATATCCAACTTTGACAAACATGATGAAGAAACACTCTATGATACAATAATTACTTGAAGGTATCCACACCATAATCTGATTGAGTGGACATAACTAAGAACTTGATATGGTGGTTTATCTCACAACACCACCTCTACTATGTATGCGGCCGTTAGAGGATTTTTCTTGTCAAAAAATGTTATTGAAGGCAAAAATCTTATTGATATCATGTCAATGAACTAGTCTATTAGGGGTATGGACTGTGGGAACAACAATCATCATAATTTGGAAGCCATCATCCCTCAATGCAAAGATTCATAGTCTTACCAAGCAGCTTAATGCAATGAGTGTCAACTGAATAGATGAAGTCAATATATGTGACTTTTGCAAAGGCCCACATAGGGTTATTGATTGCAATGCATCATCAACTAGATGTAGTGAAGAACAAGTGGATTTCATCGGGTAGTACCAAATGAGAAATACATTTTTGAATTCTTAAAATCCAAGATGCATGAATAGCCCAAGCTTTCATTTGAAGGACAATGAGTAGAATTAGAAGCATCACCAATGCTAAAACTTATAACTAGCACCAACTAGATACGACTGACTAACTTTAGGGTATACTATCTAAATTCATGAATTAAAACTTCAGAACTTGTGCAAAATCAAGATATTCTAATCAAGTGATTAGAGCACCAACTAAGGAAACTATGTTAAAAAATTAGTGGACTTTAGAGCACTAAAAAGGTGGTTTGAAGAAATACATAAGTGAATACCCATGAGCATGTTAGGTTCATGCGAGTAAACCACTGAAACCAAGTTGGTAAGGAGAAGGTTTTACAAAAGCAAGGATGCATGCAACTCCACAAGATGTATTTGAAAAACTTCTCTCAAATTGTTGACAATTGGAAAAGAAAAGTCAAAATTGCAGAAAAGAGAGAAAAATGTGAGTGTGTATGTGCCACCTCACTTCAAAAGTAAGATTGAACCAAATCTAGTTTTGGTGAGTCCAAGATTATAGAGGAAATATATGAAGTGCAACCACCAAGGAAATTTCTAAAGACTCACCTATGATGAAGATATGGAAGATGATTTCACTTTCCATGAGGATTTAGATAATCTAGGAGAGGAAGATAAGCATAAAAACGTGTTCCTTACACCTAGTATCAACATCTCAACTCTATCATACCTCCCTACTAAGAAACAAGATATGGAGCCTTCTACATTTTAGTGGATATATGCAATATGAACTTCAATACTATTTTATGTGATTAAGAATCTAGTATACATGTTTTGTTTCTAACTATCTGTGCTAACTTGGGTTTGAAAAAACTCAATAAACTAGAATTCAATCTTCAGATGGAAGATCACTCATTTGCAAACTCCATAGATATAATTGAAGATGTATTTATACGGATTGATGATTATTTTGTTTGGTTGATTTTTTGGTTGTTGATGATAAGAGAGATGAACTAGGAAATATGATATTGGTATGACATTCCTTTAGATTGTGAAGGCTTTGATTGATGTGAAAAGGGGGTAATGAATGTATAAATATGTGATAAGAGAAACACTTCTCCTGGGATGTATTCACAACATGAACTGATGTGGAAGAGCTACTACAAGGAAACTACAACCCACCACATGATCATATTGTACAAAATGTCTACTATATTTGAATCCTTGAGCATAAAATTGGTGTAGATGAGGAACATCAAAGCCAAGTGCCCTTGGGAGACAACCCACCATTTTTTGTTTTATTAGTTTTGTTGTTATTCTTTCCAAATGTGAACTCTTTTCATGCATGTGCATATGTGAGTGGTATAACTTTAAGTTTTTCATTCATAGTTATGCATGTTATGTTATCATGAGATGCTTACTTGAATGCAAGCCTTTAGAAATCTTTTTATTAAAATTAAATTCAACATGATGCGTCAAAACCTATATATGGTGTGTGAAGGTTTAGAAAAGGAAAGGTTGATCACTGCCAAATGTAAATGAGGTGTTTCTCTGAATGGCATCTCATGTCTTATCATGCTCAGTAGTATATGGAGTCACTATTTGTACACACAATGTGTGTGTACTCTAACACTCTATGTCTCAATTTCAAAAAATTGAGCCAAACTTATAAGGGGGAACATGTCATGCTTCATGTAAGACCTATCATGTATTGTTTTACAAAAATGTAAAGAAGTCGTTGGATATCAACACGTCATGCTTCCTAGTGCACATGTGATGTTGTGATGATGCAAAAAATCACCAAGACCCTAAACATGAGCACATCATGTTCACACAAAGACATGGCATGCCCATGTTGGCAAATGACACATCCACCTAGTGGATGTGTACATGCTCTCTCAACTCAACAGTACATTGCGCTATCTTCACTGAATAAGGGGAAAACATGCATTGATATCATAAACACTATGTAGTTGTAAGATACATTGTGTCTTACCAACACAACTAAAAAGAAAGTAAAGCGGAGAGCCAATTTGGGCACACCATGAATTGACCTAATCGACAATGTCCCTCTCACTCTCAGCAACACTGACCCCACAAGGAGGAAAAGCACATCATTGCCATCTTTTCTCCCACAACAACAAACCTTAACACTACTCACCACTTCCCTCCATGTCATGAAATTGTTGGACCAACTGATGATCTCTCAATCATGTCATACACCTCACTGACACCCCACCTCATCTTCACTCAAGCATGCCCACAAGGAGAAACACAAGCATTACTAGTGCAAGCCCAAGCCACCGTCCCCTTTGTGCCATTATACCCTTCTTACTTGGATGGATCTGCCTTTCCACTTCTGGCCATATCCTCACCAACACTAATATCCATGGCCACCACCAGAATTGAGGTCTTCATGGATTTTTTTTGTCAATGGAGATACATTCAAAGCACCACTAGTACACATACATGATACAACATAGCTCAAATAAGGCTTGTAGCGTTGGATGAAAAGTGACACATAAGTGGGCTCTTTGAAATCACATAATTGACAATGTTTCTTTGTATCATTTTAGATCTAACAAAACCAACACTACCTATGGCTGGTAGTGCAAGTTTTAGGAACAAAACCAACAACATAGTCTCAATTTTGGTAGCATGTTTTGGTTGTCCATAGTGTCATTTTTACTTGAAATTGATGGTATATACTTTTATGCCTCAATTTTTTACAAATAACTAACTCGGCATATGTAAATTTTCTCTATGGCAGATTACAAACAAACCTACCCTTTATAAGGACACCACAAACCTTCAATATAAAATGCAACATGCTATTCATTTGCATTCACACTCACTGAAAACCATTTTCATATACACTGGAATTCACTTGATTTATTCACGATTATACACATGTTAATTTGCATTCACATGATCTAATTTCCCTAAATAATACACAAATTCACAAATCATATACATATCATTAATGCATTCACACATTCAAAGTTTATAGTGAGTAAAAATTGAGTGTCAAAACCCTAAAAATGTTTCTTACCCATTGTATATTTGAGATGTCTTTGAGGTTTTCTTCACAATGTCTTCTACCACTACTACTAATAGTTATCCGTCACCACATCCAAAACCATAGTCATTTATCCTACCTCCACACTTCTATATGTGTTGATAGAACTATTTCTATAGCAACAATCTATTTTTGTCTTAGATGAGTCATTGTATATCCTTCATTCCATTTCAAAACCTACGACATGTACAATCTCACGGCCACCTATGCTTATATTTCATCATAAGGTTTTTTCCTAACAAAAAAACTTCTATTTTTCTCCCTCTCCCACAACCCTACCAACACTCACCTTTCTCCCTTTTCTTCATAAAGGTTGAAGACAAGCAACATCATCATTTTTAGGTAGATAAGAGGGCGCATCTAATCAATACATATTGGACGCTCTAATAACTTGAAGAAGTTTTTTTTTAAATTAAGCCAGAGGGTTCTCTATTCATCCCACCCCTCTCTTGTGGGAGAAAAACATCAACAGAATACAACTCCTGCTTATATGTCCGCAGGTTTGTTCCCCCCAGAAAACCACATAAAAACAAATAAATCATCACAACCCAGACAAAGAAATAGGTAAAAAAACATCCATGATTCATCAAGCGTCGATCCTCTTCAGGTGCACGTAGGGAATGCATCTTTTCTCCAAAGATGCCATGCCTCAAATTCTATTCGGTATCATCCTTCTATCTGTAATAACTGTCATCTCTGAAAATCTTTTCCCCCATCTCCCAACCTCTCTGGGTATAGAGTTAGAAACTTTGTGTACCATTGAACCAGTAATACTAGATCTAACCAAGTCGGACCTCAGCTCTCTAACAAAAAGCTTGGTCCTCCATGGTTCGATAGCATCCTTCCACAGAATATCATAGACTTCCTGGTCATCCATCTCAATACATGAAACTCGTAGCATATGATCACCTGCCAGTTTCAGTCCAACAATGCATGCATGTACATATTCCAGGATGAAGTCCGGTGCCTTGAGCCAGGCATGGAACACCATGCATATATCTGCATTATGATTTCATATCAGGCCTGCCGCCCACCTTGTACATACCCCATCTTCTCCCTTATTTCTTCCTATAGTCAAGTTCATTTTCAAGTTATGCAAGTCAGGCTTCATCCACCTTATTAGTTGAATCTCTCTCATTTTCATCTTAGGCTCAGTAATCCCGCCATATCTCATCCTATTGTAAATGCTCGATCCATGTTCAACGGATAAGGATCTATGCTGAATCGTGTTGTTCACAGAAGAGATGATTAGGTTCCATTCAAACTCCCAACCTCGCAGTTAGCCCCCAAATCTAGATGCACAATGAATCCTCCAAATGTTATGGGGTATGTTAACTGCTAACCTTCCTACAATCCAATCTGAGATCCTCCTGGAGTAACCTTTCTCACAAGTATTAAGAAGGGTCTGTATATCATGAGGTGCCTGCATTTGCATCAAATGGGAAAATCTATTCCAGAAGAAGATGGCAATCTGTCCATGGAAGGAAAGATGATCAACATCTTCTACTCTCGGATCATCACAATAGTTACACCTCGATACAAGGGGGATGCAACATCTATGTTGAACATTATCATCTGTAGGAATAGCCTTTTTAGTCAACTTCCATATGATAGCACTCACCTTAGGGGCGTCCAGGCCCCATATTTTTCCTAGAGCATCCGGTCCTCCCGTTCTTGGTTGCATCAGAATCTTCTTCACTGATTTCATAGTGAAGCGACCCTTCTGGTCAACACCCCACACCAATTCATCATCTGCGTTCGTTATCCAAGCACCTTCCTTTTTTATCAGCTCCACACCCTGGTCATCAACCACCTGTTGGATCGTCTCCCAATCCCATCCATCTTCTTCATTCCAGAAATCTCTAACCAAGAACGACTGCCTTCTATCACTAGCAAAGATGGCATGGTTAGTGAGTCTCTCATCACACCACCATGAGTCCCAGAAAGGGATATTACCTCTCGCAGTCGACCATCTACAAAAAGGAAACATTCTAGGGAACATGTCCCATATCTTCTTCCAGAAAGGGGACGAACAACTACTAATCTTTAAGTGATTAGGATAGTTTCCGGACCTGCCTGTTGCAAGGTTAGCATACTTATCTTTGCAAAAATATTCCCACAAAGTCTCAGTATTGAGAATTTCCCAACACACCTTAGCAACAAAGGCATCATTGATCATCTTCAAGGAAGTGAGACCAATACCCCCATCTATCAGCAGTGTAGCAACTCTTTCCCATCCGATCCATGCTTTTCTCTGGTGATTCTCCCTGTCCGCTCTCTATACGCTGGATGATACCTGCTGGAATTCCCTCTGCCGTTGCCGTGTAGATAGTAATGGACGATAGCACATGAGCAACTAGTAACCTCCGTCCTGCAAAATATAGCAATCTAGATTTCCATGCAGCCACTTTAGAGTTCACTTTTCTAACAAGAAACTTGTAGTCAATTAATTTTGTCCTTCTTTTAGAAATCGGTATGCCCGGGTAAGTAAAAGACCGAGTCACCTTCTCCACTCCAAAGTCCTTTGCTATGTCATCTACCTTTGCTTGATCATACCCCCCAATCACACAAACAGATTTTTGTCTATTGATTCTCTGACCAGTTGCCTTTTCATATAAATCGAATGCGCTTCTAACTGTATTGATTGTCACCTAGTCCGCATTGAAGAACATCACAAGATCATCAACATAGAGAAGCATTGGAGGTGCCACCCCATATCCTCTCGTACAGAAATTGGCAATGGACTGATCACTCGCCAATCTATTAATCCTTCTGCAAAGAAGTTATTCAAAGATAATGAACATGAATGGTGATATAGCATTACCTTGCTTTAAGCCTCTTCCAATCTAAAAAAACCCAGCTATATCCCCCCCAATAGTAATCATAGCCCAGGTGTGTTTAAAGAAACTCATACATAGATCGATCACGTCAGGTAGAAACCCAAAATCAGCAAGACATTTACACATCACCTGCCAATCCACTCTGTCATATGCTCGTGACATATCGAACTTAACCACAACATTAGGAAAATCCTGACCTTGATTGATATCATGCATCAACTCTCTAGCCATCCTGACATGATGAGTAATATCATTCCCTTTCAAGAAATCTCCCTATGGACGGGATATCATCCGGGTCATCAATGGAGCCAACCTGTTACTAAGGATTCTCGCAAGGATTCTTAGGATCAAATTCTCAATCGAGATAGGTCTGAAATCAGTGGATAACTTCTTGGGAGAGTAGACCTTCGGAATAAGGAGGATTCTACAGTAGAACAAACCTCTATGACACATCTGTCCTCTAAAGAAACCATCTACCAGAGCAAGGAAGTCGTCTCTAATAATATGCCACGTAGTTGAAAAGAAAGGTAGGTAAATCCATCCGGCCCAGGTGCTGTAGTTGGGTCCATTTCCTTCAATGTCTTCAGAATCTCATCCTCATGAGGGGTGGCTGTCAGTGAGCAGCTATCATCTGTCGAGATAGTCTCTGGGATGTCCTATAGAAACTGTTCTAAGGCAATGCTATCTATCTCAACTTCCTCATTGTATTTTTGCTGGTAATGTGTCGCCGCCTTCTCAGCCATCTCAGCAGGGTTCATTATGACTGTACCATCAGGCAGTGTCAATGCATTTATCCTTCCATGTCTTTGTCTGGTTTTGACCACCGAATGATAAAACCGAGTGTTACGCTCACCATCTTGTAGCCAACTAATTCTGGCCTTCTCCCTCCAAATAGCCTCTTCCACATCTAGAAGCTGCTTAAGCTCATTCTCTGCAGTCTTTAAGTTTGACTCATTGAGTGGAGTGGGATTTTCATCAAACGTAGCCTGTGTAGTGAACACCACATCCTCTAAATCTTTGATACGTTGATTATTGTCTCCAAACTTTATCTTACTCCAGGCCCTGAGAGCACCTCGTGCTTGCTTCAATTTATGATAGAAAACGAATGATGAATTTCCCACAACTCTCTCTTCTCAGATCTGCTCAACAATCTTCAAACATTCAACCTCCCTTAGCCATGTCGACATGAATGAGAAGTGAGCTTTCCTATCAGTAATAGCTTGTGCACCAGGGATAGTTATAATAGGGCAGTGATCCAACACCCGAGATCTAGTAAGGTGTATAGAATGAGTCGTGGGTTTCTCTGCAAACCATGCTCCATTCATAAAAACCCTATCTAATCTCTCCCAAACAGTAGGCGTGAGTATCTGTTTGTTAACCCAAGTAAACCAGCTTCCTTAAAAAGGCACCTCCTTCAAGAGAGCATCAATAATAAGAGCATTGAAATCAAACATTTCCTGATAAGTTGGAGCATTTCCCCCACATTTCTCCTGGGCCTCTCGCACAACATAAAATCACCTGCTATGATCCATTTCATATCACCTATTTCAGCAAACATGATGATAATCTCTTCCCAGAGATCTCTCCTGTGGGCACAATCACAACTTGCATACACAGCCGTAACAAAGAAGAATGAACCATCTGAGGCCTCACATCTAATAGTAATGTGTTGTCTATGTCTTCTAAAAATCACTGGATTTAGGTTCAGGTCCGCATATACCCATATCTTTACTTCCTCTATATGGTTGTCATCCACCCAATCTAGACGTACCACATCTAACAGCACAACAGTCTGTTCAACATGTAAGAAAGGTTCAAAGAGACAAACAATGCCCGGTTTGAACTTACTACAAAGTCTCCTCAGCACCCTTCTTGTTGGGTTGTTAGCAGCCCCTCTAATATTCCAGAAAATTGACTTACTGTCCATAAGAAAAGAAAGTAGTCCTCATCTCAGTCACTATCAAGTCAGTGACTAAACCTACATTCATCCTCATTGCTATAATCAACGCAGGCAGCATGTCTCTCGTCCTCTGAGTGTCTCCTCCTAGAGCGATCACTCCTGGTATAAGCACGTTCTTGGATAGTGTTGCGTCCCCGATCAGTAAACTCAACTCTCCTCGAGCTGGATCTGTATCTTCTTCTATCTGTTCTTTTACATTCTCTGTCATGGGCATCCTCAAAGTGTATAAAGTCCTCCAACCTTCTATTTGAAAGAAATTGTCTGTTACCTTCTCGATCAACTATAACTCTTCTCAGAGATCTATCCTCTCTTTGACGTTGTCTGTCCGGAGATGGTCCCCGTGATCTAGGTCTCTCCACCAGAGACGACAGTCTAGTAATCACTGTAACCTCAGAAATAGGTCCTTCCCTATTCTTTTTCACAACGAGAGCTTCTCTTGGTATTCCATATTCACCGCCAGCTTCAGTAAGGATAGGGTCTTCTGCACCCATTTTTCCTCTAGCTACCATGATAAGATGAACTGAGGCCTTCCTCAATCTATATGTAAGGGATAGGAATTGCGGTACATCTTCACTAAAGGCCTCCACGAGCATGAGTATACCTTATAGATCATCTTCTCCCTTCTGCCAGTCTGATATATGTATTAGTTTACCGAACGGTTTGACAATGGCTGCAATGGATTCATCATCCCGGCACACCGTGGGAAGGTCTTCCACCCATAACTAGAAGACTTCTTTGCAGCAATGTCGCTCCCCTCCAATCATGTGCCTCGAGTCAATCTTGGAACCTCTAAAGGTAGGTACCCCTTTTGCTGTAGTTTCCTTTGCATTGTGGGGCAAGAGAAAAAGGCAATCACTTTTCTATCTGCAAAATGATACATGGCCAACATTGCCTTAAGAATGGGAAGAGAGCCATCCATGATATTTCACTGGGCCAAGAAATCTCCACCGCCCTCTCAAGAGCACTGTTCTTGCTTCTTGTCATATCATCATCAGGGCATATATCCACTGAAATCCTTTTTGGGATGTGATGTGGTGTACCCCTAGCTAGTCTTCCTAACGGCAGCAGAGGGAACACCGTTTTGACAGTATATCTGGTACTCTTGCCTAAGAAAACATCTGATTGTATCTCACGCAAGGTGTCCATGCCTACGACATTTGTAGCACACCTTGTTCCTCCTGCATTGTGATTGCCAATGTCCTCTGCCAAGACACCGGAAACAAGTGTCGTGAGGTATGTCATACAGTGGTTTCTTCGTCGATGTGTCCGTGCGACTTGGAAGCTGACCCATTGTGCTGTGCCGCCAGAGACTGTGTATAACTGGACTGCATCGTTGATCTTGGTCGTTGAGTTGTTCTCTGGTTGGCTATAATTGTTTCTTCAATTGCATTCATCGCAGGGGACTACTGAGGTATCCCATGGAGGGCCGTCGTATCTTCTTGGAGAGGTGACTCCATGGTATTCATTCCTTGTGGCTGCTCGATCATCAGATGAGGCGTATGGTTCACTTCTTGTGTCTGCTTGTTCGTCGATTGAGGCGTAGGGTTCTCTTGTGACGTTTGCCCTGCGTTCGTCTGTGGAGGAGAAAAAGAGTCCGTCCTCATCTCTGGACTTGAAGAAGTTTTTGTATGAAACTTTCATGCTAGCCATGATTCTGACTAAAAGGAAGTAGTAATGAAACTTCCAATGTACTATTTCTTTCTAGTTAGAATCATGGTTGGCATGAAGGTTTTGTACAAGTACTTTTGAAACTTGCTCGAGTGTCAAATATGTACTGAGAAAAAGCACCATGCTATGTATCAATGGATGGTCTAGCTCCTTCTGGTCATCCTTGCTGAAGAAAAGGGAGAGAAGCAAGCATTGGCATGGCTACATGAGAGGGAGAAAGGGTAGACAATCTCTAGTTAGGATGAAGCATTGGGGAAACATCAATCACATAGTTCTACCTAAAAATGAGTTAATTTTTTGTGTGTGTTTGTGGTGGTGTGCATGCCCCAAAGTAAATAGAAAGAAAGACATCACAAGGAATCATTAGATAAGAAAAGAGGAGGTTTGTGCGGAGACTTCTCTGATGATAAACAGTTAGGTGGGTAGGTGTGACGTCCAGGATTTTCTAAAACTTAATCTGACGTGTGACATCCAAATTGAAACACTCACCTCAATGAGAATCCCAATTTAAACATCCCACATAGGCTAAGAAAGAGAAAATCAAGGGAGTCAGAAGGAAACACAGTAGCACATGTACATGAACAATAATAAAACCATACACACATGTTCACCATTCAACATATAATTACAACATGAATTGTTACAACATTTTATATTACATATTGAATAGCAAACTTCTAACATATACATGTACTACTACTAAACTACAGGATCTTTAGACAACAGGTCCACCTGTACATCAGCTCGCCACACAACTCTCAACTATCCTGGCTCTTCAAGAGCATAACCACAACCTAAAAAAAAGATTACATGCGGTACACGTCAGCACAATATTCAAGAATATTGTACCGAGTACGCCTACGTGTCTTTTATATACCTCTCATCATATCTTGGCAATAAGATAAAAATAATACTTGGCAGCTATAAAAAAATATAAGAAAAGCGTATACTTGCCCAAAGATATTTATTAACAAAAGAGAACACATATTTTAAGTATATTTCCATCATATATCTCGTGCATCTGCCCCTAGGGCTTTGATGTCTTTAGGCCTTGTCCTATAAATCGTACATCTGCCCCTAGGGCTTTGATGTTACATCTGCCCTTAGGGCTTTGATGTTTGTCAATACACTGTACTACCAAAGAGTTTAGTGCTATCATATGATGGATCATATATTTTATGTTTCATGTGTTCATAGACATAGGTACGGAAAATCAAGCAACATATCATGCAAGAACAATCATATCATCCAATATCATATGCCAAGTATTTTACTACACATATAACACAAGCATATTGTATAATAAGCCAAGTAAGAGGTAATGGCGTACCTTGATCGAAGGAATCATTAGATAAGAAAAGAGGAGGTTTATGCGGAGACTTCTCTGATGATAAACAGTTAGGTGGGTAGGTGTCTATAGTGGAGATGCATATGGAACGATTGGGACAGATGAATCCTACCATATATGACATTCTAATCAATAAAATATTTTTCTTAAGTTTGGATAAACAAGAGATTAGTGATATTAGCATGCAATATACTCATTTAATAAAAAATTAGTATGTAATATCTGGGTTTACACAAGCAACATCAAATACTCATCATATTTTGTATACACAAGTTATACAACATTCATCAACCCTATATTTCACAATAACAGTTAGTACTTTTGAATACCTAGGGCCTATAATATTTCAAAACAAATCAATTATCCATTAAATATGTAGCATAAACAAGCAAGAAAAAAATGCAAGTATAAAAAAGGAAGAAAGAAAATGCAACCTTAAAAAAACACCGTTAAGACTTATATATGCATTTTCTATCTTCTGGATGCAATTTATATGCAAGTATAGAGAGGTAGACACTCAAGAAGAAGATAAATGAAGAAGAAGGGTTTGGACCTTAAGGAGCTTGGTTCTAGCAATGGTGAATGGAGAAAATAACTGAAACGACAACACAAAGGATCTCAACAAGCACCAACAGTAGTTGCAACAACATAACAAAGGATCTCAGTGGTGGCAACACAAAGGAGATCCTGTTGAGGATGGTAGTGAGGAGGAGAGTATAAATCAATGACGACTCTAGAAGGACACTAGAAATGGGATAAGGAGGCGTTGTTCATCGAGGAACAACAAGCCATCACCACTAGAGAGGGAAGAATTTTTTTTTTCAAGGGTAGGGAAGAATGGGGATAACCCTATTAGAGGGATATTTAGTGGATACTTAGAATCAATTCTTCAAAATATATCAATGATATAGGCAAACAATCATTGGGTTCTTTTTATCCAACAACAGTGTAGTATCTTTCTATTTCAAAATCTGATGCTATGAATTATACTATTAATTTCCTTGATTATCGAAATCTAATACTAGAGCAAATTATGCTGAGGTTTTTAAACCAACAAACACCAGTGAAAAACAACATTGCTTCTCTTAAATAAACAAACACTGTAGGTTGTGATGTCAATTTTCAAGTTAAAATTGATGTTGACATTAGTGCTAAAACAACTAAGTGATCATGGTAGGCATCCTCCAATTTTCTATTTTATTAGTTTTGTTATTAATGTTTCTCAAGGTAAACGCTTTCCATGCACATACATACATGTGCGGTAGAATTTCTAGATTTTTCATTCATCGTGATGCATGTTTATGTTGTTATGAGATGCTTAATTTAATGTAGGCCATTAGAAAACCTTTTTCCAAAATTTTGTTCGACATGACATGTCTAACGCCAAACACGGTGTGTAAAGGTACAAAATATAAATGGTTTTGGTACTTGCTGAATGTAAACAAGGTGTGTCCTTGATCAACACATTGTGTCATATGATTCTTAATAGTAGATGTGTATACTCCAACATAGCATGTCTCATTTTCAATAGATTGGGGCAAACTCCTAAGGGCATACATGTCATTCTTTGTGTGAGACATGTCATATGTTGTTGTGAAAAAATTTAAAGAAGACCATGGACATCAACACATTGTGATTCCCAGTGCACATTCGTGTCATGATGATGTGAAACATTAACAAGACTTTGAATAGGAGCACATTTTGTTCTCCCAAAGACATGTCATGTCCATATTGATAAAGGAGGCATCCACCTACTAGATGCAGATGCATTGTGTAACTGAAGTACTTTGCATCTCTATTTTGTGAACAATGGGAAAATTCACATTGATAGCATACATGAAATGTGATTGAGATATGTCACGTCTTACCAAATCAATTAAAGAAAAATATAAAGAGCGGAGTGTCAATTTGAGCACATCACGTAATGCTTCAATTGAAACCATCCCTCTCCCTCCCACTGACGCTGACCCCATAAGGAGGAAAATTACATCATTACCATATTTTTTACTAGGAGCAGTGAGCCTTGCCTCTCCTCACCTTTTACCTCCATGTTGTGACATTTTTAAACCAGAAGATGACCTCCCAGTCATTCTGTCCACCTCATTTGTTCCCCACCTCATCGCCACTCAAGCAAGTCAGCAAGCAGCAACACAAGCAGCTGCAACACGAGCCCTAGTCAGCATCCCCTTCATGTCATCATCCCCTTCTTCCTTGGGTGGAGCAACCTTGGCCGCCCATATCCTCACTAGCACCAATAAACACGGTCATCACCACCAGCGAGGTCTTCATGGATTATGTTTATGTATACCGAGATTCATTCAAAGTGCCACTAGTGCACAAACATGCTACAACATAGGTCAAATAAGACTTGTAGTGTTAGCTAAAAAAGTGACACACAAGTGGGAGAGGCTATAGATTTGTAGATACAACATTAGTTATTCAGAATCGCAGATGTGACAGTATCTTTGTATAGTTTTTTTGTTAGAATATGAACAAGAATAACTTTACTAATATCTAGTATCTTTGGTCTCCAGAATGAAATCGACACCATAGTCTCCATTTTGGTAGCATGTTTTTGGTTATTCATAGTGTTGTTTTTTTTACTTGAAAACCCATGTTGCAAACTTTTAAGCCTCATTTTTTCAATAACCAAAGGTACATGCGTCATTTTTTCTTACAATAGATCATAGACATCTATGCTATTCAACAAGATATATGCTAACCTACAATAAGAAAAATACGACCTACAATTCATTTGAATTCATATTCACATAAAGCCATATTCATATTCACTTACATTCACATGATTTACTCCCAATCATATATATACATATGTAGTTTACATGATCCATTCCCTAAATAATACACAAATTCTAAAATCATTCACATATCATTAATGCATTCATATATTTAGAGTTTCTAGTGAGAAAAAATTGATTGTAAAAACAACAAAATTATCTCTTTCTATTATAACCTAGTTTTTCACTTGTATTCTATATAATTGATATGTAATTATTCAATAGAAATGACATATTGGAAATATGGTGTGCTTTGTTTTAAAAGTATGGTTTCTTTTGCAAAATTTCCTTTGCTAGGAATTTCATGGTTTCTACTGTTTTATTGATCCAATATTTGATATAAGGGAAAAGGAAGAGAAGAAAATACACTATTAAGAAAAAGACAAAAGATAATGAATAGTAAGTAATGTACTTGTGAGAATCATGTGCAATTCTCTAGAAAGTGGTATAGATGACCACCAATGGTTGGATTTCGGTTTCACATGGTTTCTAATAAGAAAGTAACCAAAATAAAAGTTATAGAAAAAAAGGATTGAATAATGCTTAAAATGTGTCATATAAGAGGAACACTTGGATATTAATAAAAGCATCTAATATTTTTGGATTTTGGTCTCAAACCTTATGTACGGTTAGATAAAGTCATTTTGGACTTTCCTTTAAAGTTTGGGATCAAGGAATATAGAATTAAGAGATATGGATTTTTTAGAATTCCTAAAGTGAGTGGTTTACGAAGGGATTGTATCAAATGTCAGGAAAATATCTATCAAATTGAATAAATCTGGATTTTCAGACTTGTCACGTGGCTTGAGGACCATCAAATCCTAGATCCAATGGTGATTTGTTCATCACCTACCTCTGTTAGATAAGGAAACATGAACTTGGATCGATAACTTTTCAAGTCAATTTCCTCGTGAATTAACGAATAAGTAGATCGGGAAACCAGTCCAATGGCTTTGCGAGAATAGGAAAAACCTACCTACCCCAAGTTTTGCCTAGTTTGGAGGACTCTAGAGGATTTGCCTAATTCTCCGGCCACGAGACATCCATCCGACTTAGGTGAGTATATATAGAGGGCATAGACCCTCTACGAGTTCACAAATCATCTCCAAAGCATCGGCCTAACCTTGCATGTTTTCCCATGGTCTCAATTGTTTTGCTAGCCTCATCCCTCACCCTAACCCCTTTCTGCTTCCTCATCAGAGATCCCCACCACCATGTTGTTGACTCGAACTATCTCTGGAGAAGTTGAAGTGACCAACAACTTCGTCGAGGAACGAAAAAGGCGATCACATCCTCACCCCGTGCTCAGAGGACCAAATATGCAAAGTCTGGAGAGTTGACCGGCTACTCACACAAGAGGATCAAACGAAGGTTGAAGAAGACCTGTGGTGAAAAGACTCAAGTGCCATCGACTCCTCTTCACACCGGTAAGGGCACTACCTTCCTTTTCCCCTTTTTTTCATTTAACTGATTGCGTGTCCACACAGGCTCACTCAGCCTAGGTGGTACGAGCCGATTGGTCAGCCCAGCCTTACTGGAAAGGCTGAGGTCAGGGCACGCTGCCTAGGCGGCGACCTGTGATTGGTCTGCATATATTTAATTTGAAAAAATTATAATAAATTATAGGATGATCAAATGATGACATATAATATAGGAAAAATGGTTAGAAAAATATGAGGAATGCAATAAAAATATAATCAAGACTTGTTTCTACCTCTACTTAAAAAATTACCCAAAGTTGCATTCTTTAAAGTCTTTAAAGCATAAGAACCCTAATTTCTAGATTTTTCTAATCTTAATATGTTTAATGGATCTTAATAGTCCAATATTGACCCTTTTAGATAAAAAGGATAACTTGGATCTAATTGGAGTTTAGTAACCCAATAATTAATGAGTTAGGGTTTCCTTGAGATAAAAAATGCATATAATGATAAGATTAGGGTTTGTAAACCAAAAAGGCATGAAAAGTGATAATTAGGGGTTGGAAAGCTGAAGCCCTAGTGAAACCCTAAGTTGACCACAAAACCCTAACTTGGACCCCAAATAAGTCTTAATTATATATTTTGCATAAATAAAAATGCATGTGTATTATCCTTTTTATTTCGGTGTAGTTGCTTGCTTGGTTGCATTGTTGCCTTTTGCTTGGACATCAAGTACTCCTGAGAAAGGTATGTGGTTATGCCTATACTACCCACATTAGTTTGTTGGCATTTTTGAGGTTTTTTGGATTTCTTGCAAATAAATGCTTGCTTGTATATTTATCTCCTGCAATCTATAAAGTCAGTATGAAAATCACATTATATGCTTATAACTTGCTCAAATCCCTCATACCAACCCTAGAAGTCTGAGAATAGAAATAAAGAGAGAGTCATAGAGATGAGTTAGACCATTCCCCAGATTGGGAAGGTCATATGGCACCTAGCTCTAGCTTGAGAAGGTGGCCTAACATCAAGGTAACATGAGGTTCAACTCCAGATTGGTAAGACCAACATGGCACCTAGATCCAGATTGAGAAGGTGGCCTACCAACATGGCACCTAGCTCCAGATTGAGAAGGTGGCCTAATGTCCACTATAGGGACAAGACCCTAAGAGAGGGTATCCTACAGGTGGGAGTAAAAATAGGTTGGTAAGTTATATTGAAAATGTCAATTATGATTCTATAACAATAATTAATATTAATATGTTGTTACAAATAGATGTGAATATTTTGTTTTCCCCACATACCGGTATAACTTGTTATACTGGCCGAGTTTTGTTTCTTGACATTTTAGGAAAATCTGCTCATTTCCTGCAATTAATGATGAATGATGGACACCTAGAGAAGAAGGCACCAAAAGAAAATATTTAATGTAATTCCCAGAGGATATAGTTAGATGGTTTTACTTTATGCTACAAAATTTAGATATCCATATATTTTAAACCATATTAGAGAATTTATATATTACCTTGTACCAAACTCTTTTCCCTTTTAGTGAAATTTATTAATTATTTCTGGTTATTTGATAAACCATTGATCATTTATATATATGGTAATGGCCCTTACCTCCTCAGTCTGCCTGAATAGGGGATAACAAGGTGAGGGGGTCATTACATTTCATATACATGATCAATGGTTTATCAAATAACTACAAAGAATTTAACAAATATCACTAAAAGGGAATCATATATGCCGGTTGGGAAGGGAATTGGGTTCTTTCTTAATCTAAAGAGATGTATATTGTTTAATGGCTTGCTAGATTGGCCTTGAAGGATCTTACAAATGTAACGACCCCTCCCCCAATTATCCCCTATTTAGGCAAACCAAGAGGGCAAGGGCCATTATCATATACATTTGGTATCAGAGCATGGTTTACCATTTAACCTTTAATAATTATTAAATTATAAGAGTTGTGTAGAGCCCAAGGGAATTATTAGAGTGTTTTATAAAGATGATGGTGTCTAGAAAGGACCACGATCCATAGATTGACAATACTTTCCTCTGCACGGCTAGTCGGCTTACGAGGACTCTCGGACCCATGCATTTGGTGTGGCTAAAGTCAGAGGATTTCACTTGAAATAAAATACCTCTAGGATTTCCCATCTACTTTCATCCCTTCTCTAACCTTTGCTTCACTCACTAAACCCTAGGTACCTATAACTACTCCCTTCACCTCTTTTTGAGTACTAGGGTTATTGATATTAAGGATTAAGTCATCCTCCGTTAAATAATAAAACACATGTAAACAAGATGCCATGGACATAATTTTATGATGCTAAGTATGAAATTGAGGCTAATAAAGTTAGCTTATGTGAAACAACATGGCCCACACTAAGATCATTGTCATCATTGACTGCCAAGAGAGAAGGCCCTCCTACTAGAAGAGTTTGTCTCCAAGGGGGATGATGGAAGAAGAGACTTCCAAGAAACGAAAGAGGCCAGAGTAGGCTACCATTAAAAAGGTTTTGAGCCTAGACTTACCCCCTTTACCTTAAACCCTAGAGACAGTCCTGAGCCTAGGTGCATGCCCATGAGGAAAGATGGGTCCAAGGTTGACCCCAGCCGTGATGTCAGTCCTGAACCCACAAGGCAAGTTCATACCCCTGATACTCTCTGGTTAGGACAACATAAGGGACTGAGGTTGTCGATACCCATGCACTCAAAGATGTTACCAAAGATGAGAATGGTGAACCCCTAACTATCCTCCCTCATCGTGAAGTCACCATCCTCGACTTCATCAAGTTGGGTATGGAAAAGTTATGGGGTGAAGACAAATACGAGGTGGAAGCCTGGCTTCTTCCACTAGAAAAAGGTTCCACATTCTAGAGGTGCAACATGAAGGTTCACTTTGTGACTCACCTGATTGAGGGAACAACAAATATTTGGTGGGATAATTACATCATTGACCAAGATTTGATCATAGAACCGATGTCCTGGAAGGAATCTATACCATCTTCTCCCCCTACTTTGCCTAGATATGGAGAAAAACATTATGCTTGTTGGGAACCTACCTAAGGGATATCTAGGGTTTACATAAGGCTTTTTTGCCTCAAGGAATGGTAATGGAAAAGGGCAAGACTGTAATCACATAATGGATAAGAATGATAGAAAAGGAAAACCCAAGGCAAGAATACCCAACACCCTTGCCACACATATAGAAAGAAGCACCATGACATATGCCATTATGAGAATAAATCATGCTATCACCGTCGCCAAGAAGGACATATCCGGGCTGACTAACCTCTCCCTGAACCTTGAGGACCAAACCCAATAGCAACTCAACCAATGGCCACAACACAATGAGGGGCAACCCCTGTTGTTGAAGAATGCTTATAGGTTTGAGTCTTCGCCATTGATGATAAGGAATCTTAGGCTGATTTAAACTGACTTTTAGGAAATGGCCATCCCTAAAAAGTTACAATACACCTTGTATTAGAAAATGTATGACTTAATGAAATAATATAGTTCCAAGCATGTGAAATATGATGTATCAGATCTTGTGTAATCAAACTAGAAATGAAGCATTTGATAGTGATCCAATTCTTGAATGGTAACTCACATGGTATAATAATATAGCTCCCATGTAGAAGATGCATGGATGGAATAATGGGAAATATGCCTAATGGACATGTCCTCTTGTAATGATATAAACTTTGGATTCAAGTATGTTTTTATGATCCTTGGTACTTCCAAGTATTAGTTTTTTCTTTCCCTAAAATAGGGCCCTTCCTAAAAGAGTGAGTTCACAAATTAGCTTAAGAATTGAGGTAACATTAAAGGTCACTTAAAAACTTGAGAGATTAAGTGCATAAAGTTCAAAAGCACATATATTGAGTATGATTTTTTGCACCCATGTATGCCATCTCTATGGGACATGAGGAAAAGTCACTAGGGAAGTAATCGATAAGATGGCTTTATAACCACATGGAAAGGTCACCATGAGCCTAATGAAGGGAATAGAAGGAAAACTGTGTGTGCCCTAAGAGATGAAGGAAAATTTGGTGGAAGAATTTTAAAGGATATAATGTGCTTGGATATCATCAAAATAAACCTCAAGTAAAATGTGTGATGAGATAAAATAAAGTTATGACATCTAAATAAAACCCATGGGAAGGATAGGGCCACAAGTCAACCCTAAGATCTTATAGGGGATGATTGAAGGTATATAAAATTTATGAAGATGAACAAAGATTATGTACTAAGTGTATAAGGTCCTTGGGGGTCAAGAGGAGATCATTCCAAAGGTACCTACACCTTAGATATCTTGAGGAAATGATATGAGATGCGTACAAGGAATCATGTGATGATGATTGAATAAGGATCTTAACAAGGAGTTATGCTTAAGACTCACATGCTATGAGAAAAGTGTTTCCTATATGTGTACATAGAATTGAGAAAATGGTGGTATTCTTGGTTTGGAATCATGTGGGGAATGACTCAATTTGAATCTGAATGATAATGTGTGGATGCACCGTCTCTACTCTTGGAATGGGATGAGTTTTGTATTTGAACTACAACCAAATACTTATTCATGTTGTCATGAGTGTGAGAGATTAGACAAACACATGCCATATTAGAAATGGAAATGATATGAGAAATATATACTTAAGTTGAAATCCCTTTTAGGATAACTGAGAATTTGAGGTATTGCCAAAACCTTATGACATGATATTGAGTAAATGGTTTGGAAACCTAGGTGTACATGGTAACTACCAAATTAAAATTTTAAATGAGGATATAATTATCAAGTGGAATTTGAATTATATGGGTGTAAGATTTAGTATGGTGATCAAAATAAGAGTAATTAGCTAACCATGCATGAATGCAAGAGTTGAGGTACCAAATAAAGGTAAACCAAGCCTGAATTTTTGACCAAGCTTGTAGCAGCCCAGTTAGACGACCCAAAGTTAGATGCAGTGAAATTTTTGATAGAAAAGCCTCATACACATCTCTTGGCAGAAGTGGACGGTGGAATCTAAAATAAGAATCATATTTGGGTTCCTAAGGATTCACCTTAAGGACATAGAAGTTCATTAGTCTAAGTTTACCATGCACCCTCAAACCACAAAGAATGTTTAAGGACTTACAATGATACTTTTGATGGTCAGTTGTTTCACATACTAGATGGTGAAGGATGAACACCAATGACCCAGTAGGTTACTGCAATAAACTGAGATTCCTGAGTGGAAATTAGACCAGATCACTATGGATTTGTTGTGGGTCTCCCCAAGATAGAGATAGGTATGGATTTTTGGTGGGTCTCCCCAAGATAGAGATAGGTCATGATGTAATATGGGTTGTGCTGGACCATGTCACCAAGTCAACACACTTCCTCACTTTAAAGAGTACTGTGAGGTGTCCGATGCAGTTGAACTACATGTTAAAGAAACAGTTCATCTACATAGTGTTACAAGTTTGATTATTTCTGATTGTGACCCTAAGTTAACTTAGAAGTTATGAAAGCAAGTGCGCGAAGAACTTGGTATGAGGTTGACATTCAACACAACCTATCACCTCCAGAATGATGGACAATCAGAAAGAACAATCCATACTTTAGAAAACATGTTAAGAGCATGTGTGCTCGATTAGGGTGGATCTTGGGTGCAGTTGTAACAACCCCACCTCCCAGTAACCCCCAATTAAGGGAGACTAAGAGGTCAGAGCCGTTATCCCAATTTTTAGATCAAAGGTTCGACAAATAATCTATAATAATTATCAAATTCTACCAGACTATATTGAAAAGCTGTGATAAAATAAAAACTTTGCATACCTTTTGAAATATTGGATCTCTAAACTTATATACACTTATGAATTCTACTCTAACTAATCCTCCTTGTAGTTTAATTCATGTATTTCACAATATGATGATTTACTGTTTGTCCTTTTGTCTTGGTACCTAAAACACCGACAAACAAAACGCCGGTCAGCATAAAGCTGGTATGTGGGGGAACATTAATCATGCAATTATCCATAACAACGTATTGCAATCAATTACAATTTAACAAACAACTTTACGTTTTAAATGTAATTGCACGATCCATCCATACCCTATCCTCTGCGCTGTCCCTACAGTGGACCTGGATGCTACCTTCCTTATGGTAGATCCCCATTAAACCCCTCATGATCCCACTTAACAGGTGAATCAATTTCTAGGGTTGAGTCACATGGCACTACCCGTAGGTAGTCCACTCCTTAACTCATGGTATGCTAAGAGTCTCATGGCACGACACGTAGGTAGCCCAATTTCTAACTCATGATAGCCTAGACCTTGCTCTAGGTTACCCTTTTTAGCCTTGGCAATGCCACAGAGGAGGACCCAAATCTAAGCTAGTTATATATGTATTTATAGTGATAGTCATAGTCACTCTATAGTTGCAGGTAATAAAAGTCATCCAACAGTTATTTTCAAGCAACCGATAAAATCGTTCAGGAATCGCTGTGAAACTAAAGCGATTAACCATAAGTGTAACCACATACCTGTGAGGCTGATTGGAGGCAGAATTAATCCAAACAATGCAAGAAATCCAATAGGCAAGCAATCACACAAAGAGATCCTGAAATATGCATATGATTTCCTATCATTGACCATACCATCAAGATCTATTCAACCTAGCTCGCTTCCTAGGGTTTCTAATCCACTTTTAGGATTTTCATTGCAATTAGGGGTTTTCTTTCACTTTTATTACTACAAACCCTAATTAAGAAAAAATAACTCACAAACCCTAAGGATCATAACCTATCTCATCTAACAGGCTTAGGATCACCATTTAATAACATATTTTCACATATTTCGAATGAAATATGATATTTTTGTCTTTTACCTTAAATTAGGGTTTCTAAATGCTTTATCATTCATAATTGGTGTAAAACCCTAAACCATGCAATAATTCATCTAGATCAGGTTAAAGTTCATCATTAACATTTCAACATGTTACTATTACTTAATTTCACCAATTAAGCATCATGAACTTAACCATTAATTTCATTTTGGGTTTCTAACATAATTTCAAAGCACTTTTCATTAACTTAGCACACTTTTGTGAATAGGAATGAAATCAGGTTCTCAAACTATTTTTATTGTGTTCCTCGTATTGTTCTGAGAAAGATTCATATATTACTTGTATTAATCTGAGCTACCACTAACTAACTACGAATTTCACAAGGTAAATTACCTTTGGCCAATAGCGAGAGACCACGTCAGCGACTCTTCTATTTATTGGGCACCCTTTTAGGGTCATCCCTCTTCCCTTATGCATCCATAGAGTGCCCTCCTCATATGCCCTTTGGGTCCCATGAGTTCATGAAGGTGATCAATCTCCTAACCCATGGCCCTTAGACAATGATAGTTGTTACCTCCCGACCCTATGGTCATGTGCAACTAGGGAATCAGGCAACTCCTACATCCATCAGTCTTATCCCTACCTGACCCTAGGATAGACTTAGGATTCCAACATAGTACATGTCCAACTTAGAACCTTACCCAAGTCTCCATCATCTCTCTCTACATTCATGGGCTGACTTCCATCCTTTCATAGGGGTCATGGCGACCTGCCTACCTGGGTCAGGCCCCATACCGGTTACCTCCATGGTAACACATCCTCATGCACTTAGAGATGGTTATCTATGGGTCTACAGGTTCATTCTCATACTATGTACTCTTCACTTAGCTTCTCAAGATCATATGAGACCTCTTTAGGTTACCCCAAAACCAACAAAACTGGTATACACCCTACCAAAGGGTCCCTCTCCCAGGATGGGAGGAACCTACACCTTGATAACAAAGGTCACAAATGTCCTCAGGTCTAGGGTTTATATCCACATGAGCATGCTTAACCCTACTAAGACACAAGCAGACCACCTACTAAACCATGCTAGGCCACACTTGTTCTCGTCCTCAACATTGGACCAAGAACAAATCTTCCCATGTCACCAACTTAGCTGTGAGGGGTTCATCAATCATACCTTAAACTCAAGGAGTTTCCCTTTCCTCTAAACATGAGGAGTACTATGCTCGAATCTATAAAAACTCAAATCTCATCATGAGCATCAGGTACACCAGTTCCCCTCTTAGGCCTAGGAACCCTAGGTTCACTTTTCTGATGTCCAACTGTCTGCTCAACTTTTAAACCATGAGCCAAGCATGTATATGTACTTCCCATGATACTTCTACTTGAACAACACTTCAGAGTGGAGTCCTCCTCAAGGACAACCAACAAGGTATAAGGCCTCACAACTTGCTACTAAACCTCTTCATGGTCTTAAGGAGCTCTTCTTCCCATCTTAGAAGGTAAACACCTATACCATAGGCACATAGGTACCAGCAGTCTCATCCTCCCTCTAGGGTTTGGTTCCTCTAAAGGCAACCAAGATATCCTCAGCCTCCAGGGATCATGCATGAGGCAACCACAACCATCCACTTAGGTTGCATCATCCTCAACTGCCCATTGTTCCTCATATCTCGGAGTCTAAGATTCCAACCTTCTTGCTTGGGTCCTGCTCTCTCTCTAGAGCTAACTCCACAACCAGTCTAACTACTAGAGGTCCTCTCTCCATGAAGGATCAATCTCACAAGCATACCCATACATGGGTGAATCCTATGTTCAACTTATGTTTGCTCAAGATTATCCATAGCTCTTTATGCTTATTTCATAAGATATCCATCATACTCTCCTGTCCAGGGATTTAGCCTACTGTCAGCACTACTGACGTACTTTGGGTGCATACTATACCATGCTCATATAAGCTCATAGGGTCCCTGTAGGTCTTCACTAACCTCATCATTGAAGGAGCTACCCTTCACTCTAACATGCACGACCCTTCCCAGGGTTGGGTCGCCAAAGGTACTCAGTTATCCAACCTCTCATGGCTCATATGGCATCCAAGGCATGTCTATCCAAATGTCTGGTCTGTCGCCAAAGGTACTCAGTTATCCAACCTCTCATGGCTCATATGGCATCCAAGGCATGTCTATCCAAATGTTTGGTCTACCATGACATCTAACTCATCATGCCATCTCTCTTTAACCTTCACTTGGGGTTAGGGTTAACATCACTCTCAGAGAAAGTGCCAGGTCTCTACTTGTAATGGAGATCTCTACCTCCAAGACCAACTTTCTTTACTTATCCTCCTGATTAAAAAGTCTAGCCTCAGGTCTCTTCTGAGGGCAATGACAGCTCATGTCATACGACCTAAGCATGTATCTATTCTTTAATTTGCGCTTAGTCTTATTAAGCTTACGTCCATGACATCTTATTTACATGCTTTTCATTAATTTGGTGTAGGATTCCTTAAACCTTATCAACCTTACCCATACCTCAAGAGGGTAAGGAAAAGAGAGAAAACCCTAATCCTAATAATCCTTAATAGCATTTGAGTTGAGAAGGGATGAACAAGATGAAAGAGTCCTAAAGGTATCTTATTTTGAGTCAAATCCTGAGACTTCGGCCAGGCAGTCACCTGGATCCGGGAGTCCTCATATTCCGACTAGCAGTGCGGAGGAAAATCTTGCCAGCCCCCGGGTGTGATCCTTTTCTAGACACCTCTGTCTTTCGGAGAATCCTCTAATAAGTCCCTTAGGTTCTACGGAGTTTGTAAAATTTAATAATTATTAAAATTAAATGAGGAACCTATGCTTTGATACGAAATGTAACGACTTCACCTCCCAATAACCCCCAATTAAGGGAGACTAAGAGGTCAGAGCTGTTATCCCAATTTTTAGATCAAAGGTTCGACAAATAATCTATAATAATTATCAAATTCTACCAGACTATATTGAAAAGCCGTGATAAAATAAAAACTTTGCATACCTTTTTAAATCTTGGATCTCTAAACTTCTATCCACTTATGAATTCTACTCTAACTAATCCTCCTTGTAGTTTAATTCATGTATTTCACAATATGATGATTTACTATTTGTCCTTTTAGCTTGGTACCTAAAACGCCGACAAACAAAATGTCGGTCAACATAAAGCTGGTATGTGGGGGAAACATTAATCATGCAATTATCCATAACAACGTATTGCAATCAATTACAGTTTAACAAACAACTTTACGTTTTAAATATAACTGCACGATCCATCCATACCCTATCCTCTGCGTTGTCCCTGCAATGGACCTGGATGCTACCTTCCTTATGGTAGATCCCCATTAAACCCCTCATGATCCCACCTAACAGGTGAATCAATTTCTAGGGTTGAGTCACATGGCACTACCCATAGGTAGTCCACTCCTTAACTCATGGTATGCTAAGAGTCTCACGGTACTACACGTAGGTAGCCCAATTTCTAACTCATGATAGCCTAGACCTTGCTCTAGGTTACCCTTTTTAGCCTTGGAAAAGCCACAGAGGAGGACCCAGATCTAAGCCAGTTATATATGTATTTATAGTGATAGCCATAGTCACTCTATAGTTTCCGGTAATAAAAGGAATCCAACAATTATTTTCAAGCAACCGATAAAATCGTTCGGGAATCGCTGTGAAACTAAAGCAATTAACCATAAGTGTAACCACATACCTGTGAGGCTGATTGGAGGCAGAATTAATCCAAACAATGCAAGAAATCCAATAGGCAAGCAATCACACAAAGAGATCCTGAAATATGCATATGATTTCCTATCATTGACCATACCATCAAGATCTATTAAACCTAGCTCGCTTCCTAGGGTTTCTAATCCACTTTTAGGGTTTTCATTGCAATTAGGGTTTTTCTTTCACTTTCATTACTACAAACCCTAATTAATAAAAAATAACTCACAAACCCTAAGGATCATAACCTATCTCATCTAACAAGCTTAGGATCACCATTTAACAACATATTTTCACATATTTCGAATTAACTATGATCTTTTCCTCTTTTACCCTAAATTAGGGTTTCTAAATGCTTTATCATTCATAATTGGTGTGAAACCCTAAACCATGCAATAATTCATCTAGATCAGGCTCTAGTTCATCATTAACATTTCAACATGTTACTATTACTTAATTTTACCAATTAAGCATCATGAACTTAACCATTAATTTCATTTTGGGTTTCTAACATAATTTCAAAGAACTTTTCATTAACTTAGCACACTTTTGCAAATAGGAACGAAATCAGGTTCTCAAACTATTTTTATTGTGTTCCTCATATTGTTCTGAGCAAGATTCATATATTACTTGTATTAATCTGAGCTACCACTAATTAACTACGAATTTCACAAGGTAAATTACCTTTGGCCAATCGCGAGAGACCACGTCAGCGACTCTTCTATTTATTGGGCGCCCTTTTTAATTCACAAGAAAGGACTCTGGTGCCCTCGGTGTCATACACTCACGAAGGGGCATTTGTGTCTTTTCATTCTGTCCTTCCCTTACCTCCGCTTCACCCTTCTCACGCGGCAACGCCATGAACTTCCTACGGCCGATCGGGAGGGGACTCACCTCCTCGCCCCAAGCCACAGCTGGACCAGGGCAAGGCGTGACCACCACCCCATAGTCACGCCGCTCACAGAGGGAGGGCTTGTTCGCTCGAACAAGTGTGAAGGTGAGAAGGTTCATGAGATTCCACCTGTAATGCTTGCACATGGTAGACGAAGTCCAACCTGAGAAGGCATCGTGGAGCCGCAGATGGTATCCTAAGCCTCCGTAGACCCTCGTCGAACCCAGCCAACCTTCAGCGGTGGCGTTTTCTGATCGAAGATGGGGGGGGAGGCAGTCCCTGTCGTCTCTGCTGCTGTATAAGGGCCAACGACCTAGGGCAAGGCTTAGGTGGCAATTCTGGGGCATGGACGGCTGAACAAGGTCCGTACCACGGTGGCCACTTCCTCACTACATGCACAGGAGACCTCAGCCACCAAACCAGGCCTCTACGTCATCGGGAACGACTGAAGAAGGAAGACGAGGATCGAGGTCAATCTATGGGCACAAATTTACATAGGCCAGAGATCTGTGAGTTTTGCCGCACGAAGTAGGCACATCTTTCTCCCTTTTATAGCCTGGGTACTCGACCTTCCCCCGATATCCTTCCCCTACGAGCAGAAGACGACAGACAGTAGGTCTTCAATCGCTGCTACCAGGAAACAAGAAGGAAATTTTCCTTCTTCTTTTATTTGATAAAACCCCATAAAAAGAAAATCATTATATATTTTCCTCAAAAGCCTCTTTTCACACCAAAAATTAGGAGAGGTCGAATCATGGTGTTTCCTTTCATTGGAACCAAAAATTAACTCAAATTACCCCCATCTCTTTATGATTCTTGATTTACAAATTTAAACTAAATATATATTAAACAAGTTACTTAAGCCACAAGGTATCTTGGAACCACTTGGATTTTCTCCCACCATCTTAAATTGGAATTATCTATTATCTAAAATGATCTAGAACATTAATCTTGGCCACAAAATTATACTTTCTTATAGTCGAAAATACCTCTTTTTAACAATACCACAAAATTCATTAATTATGTATCATATTATCCTCTTATTTTGTATTATTTGCATTTTCTCTTTCTTCTTTTCTATTGGGACTCATTGGATCCCAAGAAATCCTAATATTTTGAATTTTTTTAAGGATATTTATTATCCTTCTAGATGCATCTATATTCATTATTTCTCATTATCTTGTTTATTTCTTATTAAAATATCTCTTTTTGAGGATTTCTCTTTATCTTTCTTTTTATTTTCCTCATTGGCATTCCATTTAACATTAGGAATCCTTAGGATACGAAAATCCACTAAGGATAACTCAATTATACCTCTTTTCACTTATTTTCCACATTTTACCATTTTTTCAATTTCTTTCTTATTAAAGAAATACTTAATTGATCTTTTCTTTTCTTATTGATTTCTTTTTGCAACTTTGGACTCCTTGGAACCCAAGGAACCCAAGAGGCACGAAATCCACCTTTGGATTATATATTTTTTCCTTCTAAAGGTTTCTACATTTTTCTTTTCTCCATTTCTTATTAATAATGGAGTTCCTTTTGTCTCTTCCTTGTTATTGGGCCCAATAGCCAATAAAGCCCACAAAACAATCATCAAGGCTATTGTAAACGAAATCCATTTATTCCAAACAAATTATATCATTATTTGTTCAAATACCTTTAATATGAGAAATTACAATTCTCACCAAATGAACCCAAAACTGGGGTTGTAACAACAGTACTTGCCCTTAGCTGAGTTTGCCTATAATAATAACTATCAAGACAATATGGGGATGCCTCTGTATGAATATCTTTATGGGAGGATGTCTTGGTCACCGCTTCACTGGGATGATGATAGTGAGAGGACCTTGTTGAGGTTAGAGGAACTATAGTTATATTCTGACAAGGTTACTTTGATCAAGTAGGGGCTAAAGAGTGCCTAGGACTAATAGAAGTCGTATGCTGATGGAGAATAGACAGATTTGCACTTCATTGTAGGTGACTACATGTTTCTGAAAATCTGACCCTTACGGGCTATAGCTAAGAATGGAGGAAAACTAAGTCCCTGATATGTGGGTCCATTTGAGATTCTAGAATGGATTGGTGAAGCTACTTATCGATTAGTGTTACCCCCACAATATAATATGATGCATGATGTGTTCCATGTGTCCAATTTGAAGCACTATGTGAAGGATCCTAGCCATATACTAAGCATTGAGACTATTGAACTCCAAGGGAGGCTGACATACCCTGAGTCACCTGTGAGGATATTGGATGCCAAGGTGAAAGAGCTCGGAAATAAAAATATAGAGATGGTAGAGGTTCTTTGGAAGCACCATGGAGAGGATGAAGCCACATGGGAGATAAAGACAAACATGAAAAGGTTTCATCCTGAATTGTTTGTATGATTAGTTGAATTTTGAGGACAAATTTCCTATAAAAGGGAAAGGATGTTATAGCTTTGTTCTTCACTTGTATGTTATATAATTGAAATGCAATTGTTCAATAAATAGGACATATTGGAAATATGGTGTGCTCTATTTTAAAAGCATGGTTTCTTTTGCAATATTCCCTTTTCTATGAATTTTGTGGTTTCTACTGTTTTGTTGATCCAATAATGGATATAATGGAAACGAAAGAGAAGAAAATACCAGTTTAAGAAAAAGGCAAAAGATATTGTATAATACGTAATGTACTTATGAGAATCATGTGGAATTCTCTAGAAAGTGGTATGGATGACCACTAATGGTTTTATTTTGTCTTAACATGATTTCTAGCTAGAAACATAATCAAAATTAAGGTTAAAAAAAGAAAAGAATTGAATTAATGCTTAAAATGTGCCTTATAAGAAGAAAACTTGGATATTAAGAAAAACATCTTTTCTTTTTGAATTTTGGTCTCAAACCTAGTCCACTGTTAGATAAAGTCATTATGGACTTTTCTTTAAAATTTGGGATTAAAAAGAATTAAGGATTAAGAGATTTGGAATTTTCTAGAATTCCTAAATTGAGTGGTTTACAAAGGGATTGTTGTAACGTCCCAGGATTTGAGGCCTCAGATAACATGATCTTAAAAGGAATGATTGGACTACCCATATCACCAAGGTGCACCTCCTTTTCCGGGAGCCCATCACTAAAGAACTCCATAGTTAAGCGTGCTCAGCTTGGAGTAGTACTAGGATGGGTGACCAGTCGGGAAGTTGATCCTAGCTTGCGTGTCAACGTGGACAAAGTACGCAGTTAAGGCTAGTAGTGGTCTGTGGGGCCAATCGTCATTCCTGAAACTCTACTAGAGCCTTGGAGAGTGGGCCCGAGCGTTACAAATGGTATCAGAGCCATAACCCCTCCAGTAGGTGGGGCCCACATGGGCATGTGACATGGTAGTCTTGAGCTGTGCGGTTAAGGCATGTAGGAAAGGGCAGTCCATGGTAGACATAGCCATCCTTGCGCTGGTATTCCATGATCGGGTTCTGGGTGTCCATGGTCCATTGTGGGTCTGCACTGAAATGTGGTCAGATTATGAGGCCATATAGCTGAACCTTGACGAGGACGTCAATAGTCTAAGTGGGGGAGATTGTAACGTCCCAGGATTTGAGGCATCAGATAACATGATCTTAAAAGCAATGATTGGACTACCCATATCACCAAGGTGCACCTCCTTTTCCGGGAGCCCATCACTAAAGAACTCCATAGTTAAGCGTGCTCAGCTTGGAGTAGTACTAGGATGGATGACCAGTCGGGAAGTTGATCCTGGCTTGCGTGTCAGTGTGGACAAAGTACGCAGTTAAGGCTAGTGGTGGTGTGTGGGGCCAGTCGTCATTCCTGAAACTCTACTAGAGCCTTGGGCAGTGGGCTCGGACGTTACAATTGTATTTACTGTCAAAAAAATATTTATCAAATTGAATAAATCCATATTTTCAGACTTCTCACAGGTCTTGAGGACCATTAGATCCCATACCCAATAGTGATCCATTCATCACCTACCTCATTCAGATAAGGAAACATGAACTTGGATTAGTAACTTTCCAAGTCATTTTCCTCATAAATTAACGAACGACCAGACCGGGAAACTAGTCCAATGGCTTCATGAGAACATGTCAAACCTACCTACCTCAAGTTCTACCTAGTTTGGAGGACTCTAGAGGATTTTCCTAATTCTCTAGCCATGAGACATCCAACCAACATAGGGGAGTATATATAGAGGGGCATACACCCTTTACGAGTTCACGAATCATCTCCAAAGCATCTGCCGAATCTTGCACATTTTCCCCTAGTCACAATTGCTTTTCTAGCATTGTACCTCACCCTAACCCCTTTCTACTTCCTTGTTGGAGATCCCCACCACCATCCTGGCGACTCCAACCATATCCTGAGAAATTGAAGTGACCAACAACTTTGTCGGGGAATGACGAAGGTGATTGCGTCCTCACCCAATGCTTAAAGGATCGAATCCGTGAAGTCAAATAGAGATTTGACCAGCTTCTCATGTGAGAGGATCGAATGAAGGTTAAAGAAGACTTGTGGTGAAAAGACTAAAATGCCCTTGACTCATATTCACACCATAAGGGCACTATAATCCTTTTCCTCTTTTTTCATTTAATCAAGTGCACATCCACATTTTCTCATTTATTCTGGGTGGAGCAAGCCCATTGGTTGGCCCAGCCTCACTGGCAAGGCCGAGTTCGAGGCACATTGCCTAGGTGGCGGCCTGTGATTGGTCCACATATATTTAATTTGCAAAAGTTATAATAAATTATAGAATGATCCAATGATGGCATATAATACATGAAAAATGATAAAAAAATATATGAGGAATGCAATAAAAGTATAATCTAGAATTGGCTCCATCTCTAGTTCAAAAGTGCCCAAAGTTACCATCTTTAAAGTGTTTCATGCATAAGAATCCTAATTTTTAGGTTTTGATGATCTTAATATGTTCAATGGATCTTTATAGTTAAATATTGACCCTTTTAGTTAAAAAGGATAACTTAGATCTAATTGGAGATGAATAATCCATTAATTGATGAATTAGGATTTCCTTGAGATTAAAAATGCACATGATGATAAGATTATGGTTTGTAAACCAAAAAGTTAATTAGGGTTTGGGAAGCCAAAGCCCTAGTGAAATCCTAAGTTGACCCCAAAACCCTAACTTGGACCCCAAGTCATTAGATTTTGGATGAAATAATAATACATGGGTATTATACTTTGGATTTCAAGGTAGTTGCTTGCTTTGTTCCATTTTCCTTGAACATCAAGTACTCCTAAGAAAGGTATGTGGCTATGCCCATGACTATCCACATTAGTTTATCGGTGCTTTTGAGGTTTTCCGGATTTCTTGCAAATAAATGCTTACTTTTTTATTTTATTTCTTGCAATCTATAAAGTCAATATGAATATTACATTATATGCTTATAACTTGCTCAAACCCCCCATACCAACTCTAGAAGTTTGAGAATAGAAAAAGAGAGAGAGAGAGTCATAGATATGACTTAGACCATGCCCTAAATTGGGAAGGTCATAGGGCACCTAGCTCCAGATTGAAAAGGTGGCCTAACATCAAGGTCATATGAGGCCCGACCCCAGATTGAGAAGACCAACATGGCACATAGATCCAGTTTGAGAAGGTGTCTTACCAACATGGCACCTCTCTCCAGATTGAGAAGGTGGCCTAGTGTCCACTACAGGGACAAGACCCTAAGAGAGGGTATCCCAGAGGTCAAGTAAAAATAGGTTGAGAAGTAATGTTAATTTTTATTATATAGCAATAATTGTTGTGAATATATTGTTACAACTAGATGCAAATATTTTATCTCCCCCACATACCAGTATAACTTGTTATACTGACTGGGTTTTATTTCTCAGTGTTTTAGGATAATCTGCTGATATCCTACAATTAATGATGTAAGATGGACACCCAGAGAAGTCACTAAAAGAAAAGATTTAATGTAATTCCTAGAGGATATAGATGGTTTTACTTTATGTTGCAAATTTTAGAGATCCATATTTCATAAACCATGTTGTATAATTTATATTTTATCTTGTACCACACTCTTTTCCCTTTTAGTGAAATTTATAAATTATTTCTAGTTATTTGATAAACCATCGATCCTGTATATATGGTAATGGACCTTGTGATAACACCCAAATTAGCGGATATTTTCTATGCATTTTATCTATAGTTTTGTGCTACTTTAGTCTTAATATGCACTCTTTTGTTCATGTTTTATGTTTTCTGTCTCTCCATTAGATAATGTAGTGAAAATAGCCAATAATGTAGCTAATTAGCCTGTTTTAGACTTGCAGGCACCGAAACTAGCCAATTTTGGGACTCTCAAGTACCGAACCTGAAAAGATAAGAATTCCAGCAGCTGACCGATAGGGCCTGGCCGATACGGGCGCCGACCAATACGGCCCCGCCGACCGATATGGCCGCGCTGACCGAGACGGCCCCGCCGACCGATACGGCCGCCGCCCGATACGGCCGTCGCCCGATACGGCCGCCTGATGCCTCAATATCAAAGCCACAGATGAAGGACACGTGGATCAATAAAAGCTACAACTCCCATCAACTCGCTGCCTATAAATAGCAGCTGCCAACCTACAGAGCAAAGGAGGAGCCGGAGGGAGGACCCGGCAAGAGCTAGTGCCTAGACCAAGGAGCTAGTGTGTCGAGTTCCCCAAAAGTCTGCCGAACGATACAGCTGTGTGACTGATACGGCTGCGTCGACCGATACGGTTGCGTCGACCGATACGGCTGTGTCGACCGATACGGGTGCGCCGACCGATACGGGTGCGTCGACCGATACGGTCTAGAGAGAGAGAGTGAGATGAGGAGTCCAGAGGGACGAAGAGAAGACCCAAGGGCCGAGATCCGACCTGCACAGAGGCCGAGGAGCGAGAGCGACCTCTCCTCTACGGGCTATATCTCTTCCCTCTTCTCTTTCATTCTACTGCATTCCTTTGTTTCTTGTACAAACGATGTTTATCCATCTTTGTTCGGTGCCAGTTATGCTTGTCTATGGCTAGTTAGCTCCTTCTTGGCTATGTGGCCCGATCTGGGCATGTTTATATACTTTTGCCTTAAGCAAGTAGATTCATATCAGATCTAGTATGTTGCATGTTCTATTTTCTCTTTCCAAGTTATGATTGCTAGTTTGGTTGATCTCTTACTCGCTTGAACTGCTGTTTCTTCCTGTATCGAGAGATCCGTTGTAGGAATAGATAAGAGACGATAGTTTGGATCTGAACCCGAGAGGAGGACGATCCAAGGTATTCTGTTCCCAACACCCCAGAATATCCTAAGACCCGAGAGGGAACTTAGTGTATTCCGAGGTGTTGATATGTCATTCCTCGAGAGAGGGTCATTGACATATTGTTGATGGTTCTAGTCACGCATCGCGAGAGTGAGTGGGATGAAACCACAGGACAGATGCCACTGTGCATACTAGATGCTTGCTTGGGTGTTCAAGGGTTGTCTATGCCCGAGAATGAGTGCATAGACTGCCCCGTTTGTGGTTACATAGCCAGGAACTCTCTTTCTCTGATTAGTAGACTCACGAGCTCTGTTTTTTTTCTTTTCTTTTCTTTGTTTTGTTTTATATCGTGACAACCTGCTAGACTAGTTCTAGCATTTACTTTTATCGACTATCGTCTTGGCTTATCTGACTAAAGAACGAGATCTGTGGTGTCCTAAACATCACCACGTCCCTGTGTTCGACCCCGTATATCTACTTCGACCTCGTAATAAAAGTTGCAGGGGCCTAGAAGGTTTCAGGTTATAAATTTAAAGCTTGATTCCTTCCTTTGTCCCGCGTTCATTTCTGGACGTGAGAAAAAGGCCGATCAACTTTTGGCGCCGTTGTCGGGGACGTGGTTTTCCACGTTTACACGCCTAGTAGATTTTTGTTCTGTCACTATAAGTCTGTATATACATGCATAGTTTTCCTCTTGCTTTACACATACTTGTTCATATATACTAAATCACTATTCTTTTTCTCATACCTTTTTTAGCCATGGACCTTGCTTTAGCAAGACAAGTCATCTTGTCCACCTGTCCTCCCGAGTTTTTCCACAATTTTGACTGCTGGAAAATAATTGAAGGTCGTGCTCTGCAACTAGTAGAGTTATACTCACCTCCATCGTCATCATATGTTGAAATTCCAACAAAGGAGACTGCCAGTCAACCATCGACTCATGTGCTATCATGGGATCAAGAACTGATCAAGGCAGTGGAGTTAGCTGGAGAAAGTGTCAAGGCACTCACCTCCCTAGTTCCTCATCTCCAAGAAAACGTCGATCTGCTCCAGCAACTATTAGACAAGCAGGAGCATCATCTCAAAGTAGCCACCGGGGCTCCTGACCACAGTAGTAGTATAATTCAAACCGTTGAACAAGGATCCATCCTAAAGCATCAGTTTCATACAGCGGGTTCCCCTTATATGTACATGGAAGAATCGACGGGTCTCGAAAGCATTGCTTCTCAAGTACAACAACTTCATGATAAAGATGTTGAACAAGGCAGGAGGCTCCAAGAGCTCATTGATCTGGTTACAATTCGGTTACAACTGCCATCACAAGACAATGAAGATGTTAGTCATCAAGACCATCCCATTGGGTATGAAGTGGAGTATGAATCACCATCCTATTCAGACCATCAACTTGATTCACCAGGATTTTTCTGTGAAGACCAACCCACTTGGGAAAGCCCTTTGTTCTATCCATATGACCCAGCTGATGAACCAATGGAAGAAATGAGTCATAGACATGAATGGGTCTATGATGATGATGATGAAGACTCTAAAATCCAAGTTTACTCACAGCCAGAAGGTGGGCTAGAGGAACCAGAGTCAGATATTGAACCAGACCAGAGTGACATCTCTCATATTGAGGCTTGTCATTTTGCTTTGAGCAGTACTCCAACCATGGTTTGGAACAATTTGTTTGACGACGACAACGACGATGACAGCTGCTCGACATGGAGTAGTGAGTACAGTAACGAAGACGAGTTGGAGCAGCATGAGCCATCATTCGCCACCACCCCTTTACAAGGCTTGGTGGATGTCAAGGGGGTAGGATGGACAGTTCACTACAACATGGCTGCTGAGCATGAAGACACCCCTGACTCCACACCAGGTGATAAGCTTGGGGTGGTAGAACCACAAACAGATTCTTCAGGGGGTACTTTTTTCTCAGAAGATGATTGGATGACTCAGACGGTACATGAAGATTTATCTGAGCATCCAACCTCAAGTACAGAGATAGAGAGAGAAGATATGAGTCCTCATGATGATGACGTCCAACCTCTCTCATCTATCTCATCCTGTGTCGACATCCCAGGGCCTTCATTTTCAGAATCATATAATGAAAGGTACCCTGAGGATGATATGCCAAAGAATTCATCCCAGTGCAGTTCAAGCCACTTCCAGCACAAAGATGGCTTCACTGAGTCGCCGGATTTCACTCCTCTACTTCAGACTTAGGAGGGCCCACATCTCCTCTTATTCTACTCATACTATGTGGCAGAACCCGTCGGCAATACACAAGTGACACTGGTCCCAAAACTTAGGATTTGGGATTCCTAGTGTCGGTATCGTGGGGCAACCACCCCCTTTTCTATTACCCACCCTCCCGCCCTTTTATTACAATAAATTTTACTTTTCATGTTCTTGTTAGTTTCTTTCCTCTAGTTGTTTTGTATCCTTGCATCCATGCATCAAATTTAGAACTTCAATAACTGTCGTTAAACTCATGCATTCCTGCCTCACTATCTCAAGTTTAAGTCTTGCTCGAGGACGAGCAAATTTTTTAAGCTTGGGGTGGTAGGCTTCACCCTTCTTTTCTCTTCACCCTTCTTGCATGCATGTCTATTTCCTGCATTTAGTCTTAAATTTTCAAAATTTTCAGCTTTTTAGCTTTGCAATTAAGGCTATATGGTGTGAATCTAATAGATAAATGCTTGACTTCGTGCCTAGATGCACAAGTTTCATCTTAAAAATTGCTTGACCTCTTGCTTGACTTGCTCTTTGACTCTTTCCTTGAGTTTGGTAATAAATCTAAGGTTATGTCCCTTTTTCATAGCTTAAAGCTAAATTCCCTTGGTCTATGTCGGAATGGCGAATCCATGGTAAAGGACCGTTGGAATGAGCTAAAACATGATTAAAGAATCCTAGCTGCGGTTTCACAAGCTTGCCTCTATTCTAAGGATTCTTGAATCATAATTGCTACTTCTCACACAGGTATCAAGTGGATTATGATGGGCTTTGAGCTATGATCAAGATGAAATGTTTCTGCTTGATGGACTACATGCCTTCTCACATTAGATTGAGTCAAAAAGATGAAAAATATAAAAATGTACAAAAGAGGCTTGGTCGCCCACAAAATCCCAAAATATCTATATAGTTCTCACCCAAGCCTAAAAATAGAATGCAGATGATAAAAGCCTGAGTGTGAACAATAAATGAGCGCTTGTTTTCTCTTTTAAGAGAGTTGAGGATGGTGCCCAGCCGGTGTATGACTGCGCTCATGAACGCGGATATGTCGTACCTGGTAGTCCCACTCTAAAAGCTCATTAGAGAGTCACTAGGAACCCCCTAGGTGACCTATGAGATCATCTCAGTAGCAGGGTTGGTTCGGGCGTAATACGAGGAGTTCATCTCACTGCTTTGGACCAACTGGTTCGGACTTCAGGGACTGTTGCTCGCTACATGGACCAACCTGACGCAGATCGGGATCCTCAGAAGTCATTAGAGTCTTTTTGCTTTATTTCTTAGGACATGAATAAGTGAGAGGTATGGTATTCCTCATTGGTATGCATGGATTCATGGTGATGGCTCATTACTCATCACCCGCGTGATCACCTAAGTGACAACTCTTTCATGAACAAATAATTATGATTCAAACCCTCATGAGTATCGGCAGGCTGTAGTTAATTCGCTTAATCTTGCCTGGACACTCTTTGATCTTGCTTTGGCAGGATTGTGCTTGTTTGGTGGGGGTTTGTTCTGAAATGACATGGATCAAGAGTATTGATGCTTAAAACTATTTTTCTTAACTTTAGCATTTATTGCCAAGCTTAATTTGGATGTTATCTTATGTTCTTTGAGCACAGTCTTGCTTGAGGACAAGCAAGTTTTAAGCTTGGGGTAGTTGATAACACCCAAATTAGTGCATATTTTCTATGCATTTTATCTATAGTTTTGTGCCACTTTAGTCTTAATATGCACTCTTTTGTTCATGTTTTATGTTTTCTGTCTCTCCATTAGATAATGTAGTGAAAATAGCCAATAATGTAGCTAATTAGCCTGTTTTAGACTTGCAGGCACCGAAACTAGACAATTTTGGGACTCTTAAGTACCAAACCTGAAAAGACAAGAATTCCAGCAGCTGACCGATAGGGCCTGGCCGATACGGGCACCGACCAATACGGCCGCGCCGACCGATACGTCCGCACCGACCGATACAGCCTCGCAGACTGATACGGCCGTGCCGACCGATACGGCCGCCGCCCGATACGGTCGCTGCCCGATACGGCCGCCTGATGCCTCAAGATCAAAGCCACGGATGAAGGACACGTGGACCAATAAAAGCTACAACTCCCATCAACTCCCTGCCTATAAATAGCAGCTGCCAACCTACAGAGCAAAGGAGGAGCCGGAGGGAGGACCCGGAAAGAGCTAGTGCCTAGACCAAGGAGCTTGTGTGTCGAGTTCCCCAAAAGTCTGCCGACCGATACGGCTGCGTCGACCGATACGGCTGCGTCGACTGATACGGCCGCGTCGACTGATACGGCCGCGCCGACTGATACGGGTGTGCCGACCGATACGGCCGCGTCGACTGATACGGCCGCGTCGACCGATACAGGTGCGTCGACTGATACGGTTGTGTCGACCGATACGGCTGCGTCGACCGATACGGTCTAGAGAGAGAGTGAGCCGAGGAGTCCAGAGGGACGAAGAGAAGACCCAAGGGCCGAGATCTGACCTACACAGAGGCCGAGGAGCGAGAGCCACCTCTCCTCTACGGGCTATATCTCTTCCCTCTTCTCTTTCATTCTACTGCATTCCTTTGTTTCTTGTACAAACGATGTTTATCCATCTTTGTTTGGTGCCAGCTATACTTGTCTATGGCTAGTTAGCTCCTTCTTGGCTATGTGGCCCGATCTAGGTATGTTTATATACTTTTTCCTTAAGCAAGTAGATTCATATCAGATCTAGTATGTTGCATGTTCTATTTTCTCTTTCCAAGTTATGATTGCTAGTTTGGTTGATCTCTTGCTCGCTTGAACTGTTGTTTCTGCCTGTATCGAGAGATCCGTTGTAGGAATAGCTAAGAGAGGATAGTTTGGATCTGAACCCGAGAGGAGGACGATCCAAGGTATTCTGTTCCTAACACCCCAGAATATCCTAAGACCCGAGAGGGAACTTAGTGTATACTGAGGTGTTGATATGTCATTCCTCGAGAGAGGGTCATTGACATATTGTTGATGGTTCTAGTCACGCATCATGAGAGCGAGTGGGACAAAACCACAGGACAGATACCATTGTGCATACTAGATGCTTGCTTGGGTGTTCAAGGGTTGTCTATGCCCAAGAATGAGTGCATAGACTGCCCCGTTTGTGGTTACATAGTCAGGAACTCTCTTTCTCTGATTAGTAGACTCACGAGCTCTGTTTTGTTTTGTTTTCTTTTCTTTGTTTTGTTTTATATCGTGACAACCTGCTAGACTAGTTCTAGCATTTACTTTTATCGACTATCGTCTTGGCTTATCTGACTAAAGAATGAGATCTGTGGCATCCTAAACATCACCACATCCCTGTGTTCGACCCCGTATATCTACTTCGACCCCGTAATAAAAGTTGCGGGGGCCTAGAAGGTTTCGGGTTATAAATTTAAAGCTTGATTCCTTCCTTTGTCCCGCGTTCATTTCTGGACGTGAGAAAAAGACAGATCAACTTGCCCTCTCAGTCTTCTTGAATCAGAGATAATTGGGGGAGGGAGTCATTACACTTTTGTAGTGTATATTTCTGATGTATTTTGACATTGTTTCTAGCCATCTTACATCTTTTAGCCTTGGTGTTAGAACACTCTGAGGAAGCGCATTTGGTGCTCAAATTGGAGAAATACCACTTTGTGATGGGGAAGTCACCGCTTTGGGATTTGGTTATTTCTAGAGGCATTGAGTTTGACAAGTACAAAATTAAAGTGATATTCAAGTTGACTCTTCCATATTCTGTCAAAAAAGTCACGATTTTCCTAGGTCATGTGAGTTTCTACAAGAAGTTTATCGTAATTTTAATAAGATTCTTGAGCCACTCACAAATCTCTTATTATATGATTCTGAATTCTTATTTGGTGATGGATGCATGAAACGATTCACTGTCCTCAAATATGTATTGATATTTGCCCCCATAACTTATTCTCCTAATTGGTTTACCATTCACTTTAGTGTGTGATTCCAACTACTATGCATACATGATGTATTGGGACAACGGGTGTGATGCATGTATGATCACACCATTTATTTTCTTAATTTTGGAGTAATTTCATGAAAACATGGATCTTATTTGCATATTTTTTCATTTAGATATCACAAAACTGAGATTTACTTGATTATGCACTAATCATTTTAAGTAATCTTACAATAATTTATTTATATATAGTTGGCTAACTAATTGATGAATGTTTCTACATGAAATACAAACTTTACTGCTAAATACAGGACATTGTTGACCGAAAGGCCCTCAAAACAGACCCTAAGATCCACCATGGTTGACAACATTGATCTAGGTAGCTAATTTTAGTCAATTTAGCAATCCAAATGGATAGCATTGCCCATTTGGTTGATGCATCGAACCTACATAAAAAGTTTGACTAAAATGAGTTTTTTTGATCTAATAATTTGGATGAAAAGTGCAAAATACTACATTTAAGGCCTAATTATGGGTGTGAAGTGGGATGTCTTGTCTTATACATTCTTCTATTGGAAGAGAAAATAGAGGAGAGAGAAGAAAGCTTCTTAGTCACCCACATTCTAAATGGAAGCATAACTGACCATCATATGTCACTCAAAAGTCCATAACCTATTGCCTCATGTTTTACACTAGATTACTTCTTCCTTTTTAGTAATTCACCATGGATATTGTTATCTTATGTATCGGTTGCATACAACATACTATTTTACAAGAATTTTTTTCTCTAGAATCCATGAGATGTTTTTTATGAAACTATAGTAATGGATTGATTACTTTTTATAAATTTTTATTGTTTTTCATTTCATGTTTGGAAAGATTATTTTCACAGAATGATTAGCAACCCTATTTGATGTGTCAGATATGATTGTCTATACAAAGATCCCTATTCGATGTGTTAGATATAATTGGTTGTCATAAGATGCCCGCTTATCAGACTTCCTCCGTGAAAATATGTTCAGAGCACAAAAGTAGCCTTATCTGTGTGCAACTTTTGTCATTTTAGACCCTACATGCTATGGATTTAGTTGTGGTTGGATCCCATGGAAGTGGGATTCATAACTGTTAAGTGTAATGCCATGGTCTAGAAGGGCGTATTACTCTTATGCAAAACATACTAAAATAAGTAATATTAATATATAGTCAGTTTAATCTATGAAAGATAGTGGAAACATTGGTGAATCTGTCATTCTAGAGATCTATAACCCTGAAAATTATTCAACTCAATTATTCATTTAGGTTAATTTGTTAGATAATTTGTACTTTAAACTGAACCATTTTTGTTAGCCTAGCTGACCAATGATAGTCATAATAGTTTCTAATGGCTCAATGGGATTGACAACTCGAGGCTCAATGATCCCATATTACTTGGCCATATACTTGCATATGCACACATAGTTTTGGCATTTTCAAGTTCTTGGCATCATTTTCGGGGATTGGTGAACGAAGCCAATACCACTCTAAAACTGGAACTGACCACTCTAGGCCACTATATTTCAATTCTTATTTCTTACACACTTTCCATTATATATAACTATACAATTACTGTATACATTATGCTATTCCTTCCAACTTTTTTAATTGTTAATCTTTCCTTATTTTATTCTATTACTAATATTCTTTCCTTTTTGTCAAAATAAGAATTTTGCACATGAATTTCTATTGTTTTGATTGTGGAAATTCATACGAGTCTCATGGATGCATAAATCAACCTTCCTAGTCATCATCCACCACCCATAGTTTTCAATATCATCTTTCTCCTCCACCACACCATGAGAAAACCCCTAAGAAAAGTCACCTTGAGCATATAAGATATTGGTTCAATCAATTTAAAGTTATTGTAAATATCTTAGAGATAATTGTGCCATAAAAGTGGAGGAATATGATGAGAATGAGGTTTATGAGGAGGAATTAACTAACGATGACAACACAAGAAATGATTATTTAGAAGCATCAAATCAGGAGGTGCAATATTATGTTGAATGGAGATGATTCTAGAATATGAATCACCTCTCCCATGTATTACCATTGAATAGAAACTCACACCCTCACCTATATGGATTAAATTTGAATACGATTCAGATTTGATGAGTGATATGATGTGAGTTTGAGGGAATGAAGGTGGGGTCGATTCTGATACATGTGTCTAGAACATGAGTGAAGGAGAGGATGATCCAAATGTGGTTTATTATATATGGATAAAAACAAGGAAGAAAGTGAATAAGAGGATATTCAAATTGATAAGTTGGAGGCAATTTACTTTACTCTTAACATAATGCCTCCACCACAAGATCCATTTCTCCACTCCTTTATGAAGTTACTATATGGGATATGTACCCTAATGATGAACTTGTGAGTTCATGTGAAGATATCAATGATGAAACCAAGCAAACCCTAGAAACCCTAATCACCTCTAGTGATGTCATCACTCATACAAGGATCAACGAAGGTATCCAAAAGCATCACTCTCTCTCTCATGAAGCCAAGAAAGGGAAGGAACACTCTAGATGTGGAAAATTGCAAGATAACCCTCACAAATGGGCAAATTGCAATTTGGCCCAAAACAAACACACAAAGCACAAGCGTCATCTAAACAAGCTTAAACTAGAGACTTAAGCTCTCCACAAGACCTAAAAGCATCCCAAAGGATTAGAGCAAGGTTATAAGCACTTAATCAAGCCAAATAAAATAGGTTTAACCCAAAACATAGGTCAGGGGTCTTACATTAAGATTAGACCCAAACATGTCATCAAGTCAAGAAAGAGAATATGTATCACCAAAACACCTCAAAGAGGCTCAAGAAAGAGAGAGAGAAAGTAATTGTTGAGCCTAAAGATGTTCATCAACTTGTCAAAGACCATACCTTAGTTCTAAATCAGGGTTCTTATTCACCTAGCATAAATATTTATATCCAAACCATTAATTATTGTTCATATTATAAAACTTAGATTACTATTCCTATTTACTAGGATATAAATTATTAATTATATTTATTTACCTAGAGGATAATTTTCTAATTCCAAAAAGTATTTCAAAGTAAGTTTGGGATAACGAGTGAATTCGTTATGAATTTTGGATTATCAACCAATCAGAAAATCCGGTCTAGTCATGTGGATAAGATTATCTGTGAAAAGCATTAATCTTGGTTGGCCCTATCAGGGTCACCCAACTGGGCCAGACACATAGCCAACTAACCACACCATGCAACATGAAAAAAGAAGAACAAATCGATAAGAAATGAAATGTTTGCCCTCAGAGGAAAACAAATATAGAAAGAAATGCAAACAAGATATTTCATAGAGGGGATTCATCCCCTTCCCTCGTGCTACCACACCATGGTTGCAAAGTAGTTTTAGGCTAGAAATCCAACAGGTGCTCTAAGCAACTTTGCACCATGTAACCATCTCAGCTCTCTTCTAGAGGACTGGATGAAGATAAAAACCACCTGCCTAAGCAAAGATCGTAGAAGACAGTGAAGAAGCCCATCCAAAGTTAGCAACAAGGCGAATCTCAAAGAAAAAGAAATTAGATTAGCAAGTGAGAAGGCAAGGAGAAAAACAAGAAGGGACGAGTTAGACAAAGGTGTAAGTTCTCAAATTACATTTCTTGAGATCCAAAGATGTACTAGAAACTTTTGCTGACAACACACAAACATAAAGGAACCATTGCCCAGTCGATAGAGAAGATGACTGAAACACGCTAGCAAACAAGATGAAAGAAAGCAAGAGAGGGTTCTCAAGAAACTTACCACACCTTGAATTGGGTTCTCAACTTACGGCGGAGCTGACTAAATCAGTCACTCACACCCCGAGGCAATCACACCATGAATCTCACCCTCTTCATCAACTTACACTCCTCGTACCCCATCCCCCACACCCTCTACCAGAGTCTATAATCCTAGCATCTGCATTCCTGCTACATGCTTTCCCTCCCACCACCCCTATGGTTCTTTCCCTCCCTCCCACATTCATCTCCACCATTCGTCCATTCTCACATCACTCCGCCGCAATTTGATAATCTGTAGTTCCACTTTTCTATATGAACTTCTGCTACTACAATATCCCTTAAATGTCTAGGTGAACAATCACTAATCCAAAACAAGAGGTATTTCTTCACTTCCACAATTGGAGTTGGTAACCCCACTTCTGATAATTCTAGTGAACTCAAAACTTCAAACTCCAAACTTGGAGGCAGCATGGAAGAGCGCTTGAAGGCATGCCTAACTTGGAGGAAATAATGAACTCTAAGACTCGGTTTGATTTGGGATCTAGTCGGGGCGAGGTTCTCTCTTTTTTGCCCCATGTAGGCTCTAAATCCCGACCAACATAGTCAATGCTTTTTGTTTGGCAAAGAATGGAGTAACAATTCAATTTCAGTTCTGTGACTTTGTTATCCGGACCAAATCAGTCATGCTTTTAGCAAGATTATATATGTGTTGTTTTGGTTTTTATGCAACAGTAAACATTATTGATACAGGTCCAATCTAATGAGTACCTACACTGAGATTGAATTGTCAAACAAAATAGGATCAAATGTACAAGACTAGTTTGGATTTCTTGACTACTCTGGTCCTGACTTCATAATCCCGGTCCCGAACCAAACACAAGCTAAACTACACTTGTCTTGTGAGTTCGATATTTGAAATGTGAATTCGAAGAAAGAATTGGGCATGACCACATTTGAACTTCAAACTTGCTTATGACAACCACACTTGAACTTTGAACTAGCAATTCCTGAGAACAATTAATTGAATAACTCTATACTGAGAGAGCGTGATGGACAATCAATGTTAAACTTAGTTGTTAAAAGTTAATCAAGTATTCATATTTTTCAAAGTGACGTTGCACCACAATGTCATCGCTATAATCCTGGTACATTATGAACTACTTATTTCAACTACAAGTTGTGATATGAATATCTAAAAATCTACTTTAGTGAGTATCTTTGCTGCCTATAATATCAAGGAGCTTTATATGCTGATGTAAAAAATCTAATGTTTTAGTATTTTCACCGACATATGCGAAGCATTATAGATAACTCTCACATATAGATGGAACATTCATGAATCATCACAACATGTAGCACCCTTAACACATATTATAAAGTGTTTAATGGCATCATGACCGAGCTTCACGTAATTTAATAGGCAAACACAATCTGTAAAGAAGTGAAATTACTTCTCTACTAAAAATTTGAACAATAGAACCTCCAGTCCAAACACTCAGAAGGTATGATGGAGTGGGTGTACAATTTTCAATTATTTATATAATGGTAACAAAAGACCAAAGTGTAGCAGCGGAACAAAAATGTGACTATATTCAATTATAAAACAAGGGAACATCTTAAACTCACAACATAAGGATCCATGTAGAGGAAATCTAAACCACCTCAAAATTGTCTCCAAGCTTTATCTTCACAATCTATGTCCAAGTCAACATGTCATGTCATCCAATTCCTCCACCTAGGGTTGGAAGCATGCCCCAACAAAAGAGAAACAATAGTAGACATCAACAAAGGCTGGTATGTGCATACTAAAAAGCAAATTGAGAAATTTATAAAGAATAAGGGACATCAAAATAAAAGGCTTCCCATTCAAGAGATAAGGACTGCCCAAAGAGGGCATAAAAGATAAGAATCATCAACATATAAAAGAAGATACTTGCCATAATCAAAACAATAAAGATTGTGCAATACTGGCACATAAAGAAAATACGGCACACACCCCATAATCAACATCAATAGACTGCATGCCTGTGAGATAAACATAGCCCTAGAACAATATAAACACAATTGGCGGCCAACCCCCATAAAGCTGAAGCCTGATAGAGAATGACACATAACCAAACTCTCAAATATATATAAAGACATGGACCAAGAATCACACATCTTGCCCTGGGTATGAGGTTCCTTGCCATCCCAAAAGAGCAGGAAATATCACATCTGCTATAAACAAAACCAATGCAATTACACTACTCTAGTGCTACTAAATCACATAGCATGTTTAATGTAGAGGCAAGTGGAAAAATATAGTCAGAAGATGATACAAATGTTTCCATCCACAATGGACAACACAAACATATAACATCTGCATCATAGTGGACATATATCGAAAAGTAAAAATCCACATCACAATGGGTATATATATCATCAAAAGTCCAACTTGTACCAAGGCATTAGAAACAAGGTCGAGAGAATATCCATGATCAAAAGATCAATTACAAATAAAAAGTAGTTCACACAAACTATGGTTTCAAAAGATAAGAGCAATGTGTACATGCTATTGTCCATAGGACCAAGAGAATAATAAAGATAGGTTATTGCTAAAAAAGAATAATCAGGGATGCAAACATACCTCAACTACAGAGTCAAACGATCCACAGTCACATCTAGGTCCAAGCCTAAGCATCGAAAGAACCTATGATGCATATATGTGGAATTAGGGTTAGGTTTCCATCAATTATTCAAAATCCTAAAAATTGCCTTTTTAATAATGTGTGAATTAGGTTATCAAAACCATGCTATATTTTAGGATATATTTTTCTGAGTTCAAAACATATTTTATTATATTTTTATGACTTATAAATATTTAGTTATGATTTTTGTAAGTTATTATCCATTATGATTAAACCATGAAAAACCACATATTATTAACATCAGATTTAGGAAATAAGATTAGTACCACTAGATAGCTTAGATTTTTCTGATTTCAAAACATATTTTTCTTTATTTTTTCTGGGTTATAGATTATTTATTACGAATTTTGGAAATCTTGTCCAATCAGAAAATTACATGTCAGCAATCGATTTGCAAAATAGAGAGAGAGGGAGAGATTCCACGCCGACCTGGGTAGGCTAATCAGAGCTACCCATTTCAGTAGACTACTAAACCAAGTCAGCAAGGTCTTGCGCAAAGAAATCAAAACACGACCGGGCAAAAAGACCATTATGCTCTTCGATCGAAAAACTAAAACTAAGTGGAAGACGAGGGCAAAACAAGCATAACACAGAGGGGATTCACCCCGTTCTCAAGCACAGCCATGGTCGCGAGAACAAGCTTCTGTGAATCTTAGAAGGCGAGATCCCCAAATGAGAAACCAAGGCCGAACCACACCATGAAATCTACCCAAGCGCTCGATGAACCATGACGAACTCAAGGAGCCAGACAATAATGAAGGTCGTGGAGAAGAACAGAGATAAGCGAGTGCAGGTTCATGTTGTCCAAAAAGGGGGAAACAACAACGCCACCATACCAGAGCAAATTGGCAACATCAGAAGCATCCTGGAGGTGCGTGCGAGCAATCATATCCCTCTCTTAGTTTCACAATGGTCGGAGTTGCTTAGAGGAGCCCCTGAGGAGCCGGGGTAGCAGTCGGAGTAGGAGAGGAATCCCAAAGCCTGAAGAGGCCAAACCGATGCAAGAAAACTGCATCAAGGACCTCAACAGAGGTCAAGAGACCGATCCCCCATGGTCTGACGGTCAAGATGGGCGGGAAGAAGAAGAAGAAGAGGGAGGAACATGGCGTGAAACAGAGGAGAAAAGGGCGCCCAACGGTTGTGGGGATTGGTGACCCAAAACCCTACTTTAATAGGGTCATCATGTGCGGGATGATAAAGGGAAAGTGAGGGCAAAGAAATAGGGAAGGAAGGTGAAGAGGGAAGAGAGGAAACATTGAAGGAAACCGGGGGGAGAAGCCCCCCCAACGCTGCGTGTAAACACGGAAAGGGGAAAGGAAGAAGAGAATCCAGCTACCGCTGGATCAAGATCCAAGGGTCAGGATCAAACCTGTGGAAACTAAAATGGGAAAGCAAGTATATAAATGAAACCTTATTCGATTCGAAATCCAATTAAGGTGATGCATTAATTTAATTTCCTTTTTTTCTTTCCTTTTTTGAAGGCTCAAACGAATCCCAAATTAGGTGAAATTTTGCCCAGAGGCTAATTAAGACTTGTAGATTCCAAATATGAAATTAGATTTGCCTTTTGATAACTTTTAATGCATTTATTATTCAAAACTTAGTTTCTCTTTCTCCATACATTAATGACATTAGGATTATCCAAATTAGGTGAAACTTTATTCATAAGTTACTTAAGAGTGTTGAACACGAATTTGCCTTTATTTCCAACTTTTGGTGTAATGAATTATATTTATTGAGCATTAATGCATTTTATCAACTTTCTCTCTCCAAAACTTACCTTAATATTTCACGGTTGTCCAAATTAGATGAAAATTGACATGTAAGCTTATTTTGATGTGTAGATTACAAATTTGAAGTCTATTCTTTATTTTGAGACTTTATTACATGGGTTATGTCATTAGGCCCATTAGAGGCCCATTAAAACAATTACTTATTAAATTAAGTTCTTTATCATTTTATTATCACCAAATGAATTATATTAGGGTCATTCTAACCTCAACCTTGTTTGGTCAAATCCAAAGGTCAAACTTCCAGAGTAGGGTCCAAGACCTGGTATGTTACACAATCCATGCTAGACAACCCTCAGCACATTCCATGGGTTATGGGATGCAACTAAATCCCAAAAATGCACCACAAAGCTCCTTGAAACTGCTCCTCATGTAGAACCATTTGTGACTATGAATACAAAGGTTCAGATGCGCATGACTTCCATTAAAACTCCAGAGCCTAGCATTTTACACCCTCAGATGCATGTGGCTTCAATTATAACTCTAAGACCTAATATTATGCATCTTTAGATGCCCGTGACTTCAATTATAACCCTAGAACTTCATATCTTGCAACCCTATTTAGATTGTATATCTTATGCTTTTGCCAATGCTTTATGTGTAAAATCTTCTTTGGTTATGAACATCAAACTTTAAATGAATTAATGTGGCTGCAGTTATAACTCTGATATCTAACACCTTACAACACTATTCTATTGAGGAATTTTCTTTTACAACAATTGGTATTGTGCAAGATCTTGTAACTACATCAAAGGGGAATATCTAGCCATCAGGTGAAAATGTTGGCAATGAAACCCCTTTGGACAACTTTGATTCTCAAGTACTTGTTGAAAAAGTTGATACTAATTGATTACTTATAGTGCAAAATTTATACCACTTGTTGAATATGATTCAATTGTGCTTAATCTTGCTGATGATAAGTTAGAAACATGATATATTGAGAAGTATATATGGGATACACCTCAAAATATGAGAAATGGTACTAAGGACAGTCTTGATCTAATTCTTCCCATGTTTCATCAACAACCCTTTAGATTGTGTAATAAAGGATTGTGATTTCAAAATGAGTATCATGTATGAAACTCATGATTTTCTTGACCTCGTTCTTCCCAACCCTCCTCCACATCCTTCACATCAAATTTATGAGCTTCATCCACATTCACAACCGTCAAACATCATAGCATCTAATTTTTAGACAACCACGACATTCTTTCTGGATCTCTTACGTCATTACCTTGTTCATTGTTGTGATGCTACATGACTCATTTGTAGCAAGCTTAAAAGACTTCCTCTACTTCTTTGAGCTCGTATTATTATTTTGACTCGTTAGAGCCAAGTCTTTTTAAGAAGATGAGAGTTGATGTAGGATGATTGTACCCTTTTAATGGTCACCTTAGTAGTATTTATAATGTTTTATCAGCTACCTTGTATTTTAGGGGTTATTTAATATATTTTTTATTTGTCTTGTAAAGTATGTGCTTAAGTCCCGAATTGGTAACCTTCTCTAGTTAGTTGGGTTTTAATGCCTATATATAGGCTTTTTCTAAGGCTCTTTAGAAAAGTAGACTTGATGATTGAAATATTTTGACAAATTATATTCCCTTTTGATTCATTTTATCAATTAATTTAGATGGTGATAATTGATCTTAGATTTTAATCATTAGCTTCTCTATTAATAGGAATTTACATATGGGACTCGACTATTATTTTACGGGATAAATCATGAATGAACATGAAGTATCCAAAATAGTAGATGGTGGAGAATATGTCACAATTGTTGACAAAGTAGTTCCGTACAAGAAACACCGACACAAGAATAATGTATGGTAGTTGGGATTAGAACATTAAGATAGGAGTATTACGTTACAGTAGGTGGGTACCTGTTTAAAATGCATTAATATAGAAATATGCGCTAATTAGGTGCTAACAATATAAATTTATTATGCAAAAATTAAATGACATGGTTGGATGGTAAGGATTCTCTCTTTATCTTCTCTCCCCAAACTTATCATTTTCATCTACTCATATTACTCTATTCCCCCCTCATGTCAACCACAAAAGTGAGTATGAGAGTGATTGGGGTGGAAAGTCATAAACAATTATACAAAGGACGGCATAAAAAACACCAACAATATAAAGGAATGGTAGAAATAACGAAGAATTACTGATGTATATAGACACAAAAGAAAAAGAAAATTATAAGAATATAGCCATTGTAATATGTAACATAAAATATCACTAATTTAAACAACATAACTCAAGTATATGGTATAAGATAAGCACATGAAGAGGAAGAAAAATTAGTGTGCCCCCCTTCTATTTTTTGGTATGTTATAAAGTAGTATGATATCCTTTGTGTTCAATGCACCGCTGATATAATCGGTGATATAAGTCAATGCGATACATGACTTGACTAGACATATCCAAGTAGAAATGTAAGCACATCTTTTGTACAACCCAAAAAGACATATTTATCTAACTGATAAGCCAACAAAATTTAGGGGTACGTAAGAGGAGCCCCGAGGTATGTATTTGGTCAAAAAAATGAAATTAAGTTAAGATTTAGTTAGCAACAGGCATAACGTACCCATGCTGGGTGTGAGTGTTGTGTGATTTATGACTATCTGCATGGGATGAATAGATGTTCACATGAGGTCTGCATTCTGATCATCAATTAGATCTTCAAGAATCAATTCCATGAGGAGGAAAATCTCATAGCATGGATGGGGTGTACTAGAACCTTGTGAGTTGTAACACCTACATGTCAACCTTCCAGTTGTCCTCTTCCCTATCTTGGAGCAGCAATGCAGCTCCTTGTCTAAGCATGTGAGGTTTCAAGATTAATGAGATGTCGATAGTTAGTGATTATCAATCTTAGATTAAATCCGCTAGCATCTATTGTGCACTATTGTAGTTGGAGTCCAATGAGTATATCAAATACTAGGGATCTAGATGGGATTATTGTTGACTCAAGGTCAATGTTGACTTAAGGTCTAAATTGAGTAACCCTTGTTTTAATTATGATTAACCATTCCACCTATTTATGTGTAATGATTCTACATATGATTTCAGATTAGGTATAGACACACTCCAAATGCCTTAACTTGCACATCCTGTCTTGGAGAAAAGACAAGTCAAAATCAATGCAACTGCACTTTTTTTGGAATACGATGTATCTCTATTAGAATCATATTGTAAATCACCTATAATGATCGTATGACTTGTAATTAATATTAGAAAAATAAAGAGCACTCAAAACAAATGTTTATTCACTTTTATGACATTTTCCAAAATACATTACAGAGTGTTTTCGGTCAAGTTTCTCCTATGACAAACTTGACCTACACCCTTGATGCATTTTGAGAATGTCCAACTTCGATCAAGTTTCTGATACACAGAACTCGACTGACACCCTACACTGGCAAAACTAATTTAAGCAATCGGACGAGTTTCATCTAGGATAAACTCGACAAATGCTTCAAATATGCTTTGTCGCACATTACAATTAGTAGAGTTACCTTTATTGAAACTCGGCCAATTGCACTATACAGAAAGTGTAGAAAAAGTGATTCTAGCCATTAGAGTATTGCAAACATTAGAAATAGATCCATTGCAACACCCTAAACATCTGGAATTTGTTTCTCAGTGCTTCTACTGGCTAGTAGGCATCTTCAACTATAAATAGGACCCCTTGGGCTTCATCCCATGGTCATCCAAGCACTTTGAAGGTCCCTAGATTATATTTGAGTGCCTTCAAGAGCCTCCTTGTACTATTAAGCTTAATCACTTGCTACATGCATTAGAGTGAGTAGGAGACTTGTAAGAGAGCTAGTCCTACATGTATATCTTATGAGGCTCTCACTTCCTCCACCTCCCAATCTCTCATTTCTATCATGAAGATGAAGATGAAAATTATCTCTCTTGGCTAAGAGAGGTGAAGAGTTCAAGGATGAAGACTTGATGCAAGAGTGAATAAGTCCTTGGTGAAGGCAGACGACTTCATGCATAAGTGGGTAAGTCCTTGGTGAATGTTTCTCCTTGGAGAAGGTGAAGTCAAAGGTGGAAGATCCAATAAGAGAGGGTAATTCCTTTAAGGCCGAAGACTTGTGCAAGAGTGGGTAAGTCCTTGGTGAAGGTAGAAGACTCGTTGCAAAGTGGGTGAGTCCTTAGTGAGGTTGAAGACCCAATCTTGGATAGGTAAGTCCTTTTAGTAGGTTGCTGGATCCCTTCTCCTTAAAGGGAAGGCTGGATATCCATGACCTTGAAAAAGAAGGTCATGTATTCTATCTCTTACAATGGAATATAAGGAAGGTGCAATGGTTACAAAAATCCTAGAGGTTGACCTCTCTAGGTAGTGGACTGACTTACTCCTAGTTTGGAGTATGGAACCACTCTACATAGCTTGTGTTCTTGTGCTTGTTCTATATCTATCTCCCTTGCTATGTATGTTTCAGTTGAACTCAAAGTTCATCCTTTCCATATTATCTTAGAAATATCTTGAAGGTCTAATGAATTTTGTGTAAATGAATTTAGCTCTATTAACCCCCCTAAAGCCCATCCAAGATCCAACAATTGGTATAAGAGCAGGTATTTTCCAAGCATACTTCCACAAGTAGGAGAAGATGGACAATTATATAGGAGGGAGGTACCTCATCAACATTCCAATCTTTGATGGGAGGAATTTCCTCTATTGGAAGAGGTTGTTACAATTCTACATCCAAGGATCAAGTCTTGAGCTATGGCAAATAGTGGACCGTCCATACAAGCTACCATAGATAAAGATAGAAGAATGGCATGAGGCTACTTTGAAGAAAGAAACCTTGAATGAAAGAGCCATCAACATTCTATATGCCTCCATGTCCCCCACTGAGTTCAACAGAATTTCCTCTTGTGAGATGGTGTATGAGGTATGGAGACAACTATGCATCACTTATGAAGGGATGAAGTAAGTAAAGGAAAGCAAAGTCTAAATGCTCAAGGGCTTCTTGAGAACTTTAAGATGAGAAAGAAGGAAAGGGTGGCTGAGATATATTCAAGACTCAACACCATTGTAAATGGTCTTACCATCCTAGGTCATCCTATAGTTATAGGAGAGATCAACTCAAAGATCCTTAGAACTCTTCCCAAGAGGTGGGAGTCTAAGGTGACTTCCATGGAAGAATCAAAGTCTCTTGGTGATACCCCTATTGAAGAACTCATAGGAAATCTACAAGCTTATGAAGTCAAACTTGACAAGCAAGATGAAGAAGAAAAAGAAGAAGAGAAAGAGTTGAAGAGAATAAAGAAGGTTGAAATCAAAGCACAAATTAAAGCTATTTTTGGTCAAGCTTCTCCATCTTCTCAAGTTGAAGAAGATGCCACTTACTCTAAGGGTAGAATCTCCAAAGACAAGTCATCCTCCTTCACCCTGTGATTCAAGTATGGAAAGAAGGGTCACTCCAAGGAAGATTGTCCACAAGGCAAAAAGACCCATCATTATAAGAGAAGAGACAAGAATCACCAGAATAAAGAGAAGTGGCACAAAAGCTCAAGTGACTCCTCTAACTCAAGCTCAAGTGAAGAATATAGTAGAGGATCTAGCTCAAGCTCTAGTGAAGATGGAGAATGTAATTTTGCTCTCATGGTATCAACAAGTGAAGACTCAAATGAGGTAAACCTAAACTCTTTAGATAAAGAATCTTTAATTGTAATTAATCATGCTACTCATGCCTCTCTTAAGTCTTCTAAGAATAAAAAAGAGAAATCTTGCTAGAATTGTTGATATTACATGCAGAAATAGATGATATTGAACATGCTAATATTTGATTGCTAGATGAAAACAATACTTATCCTAGTCAAGTAGATGTTCTTAAACTTGAAAATGCTTTCTTGCTTGCTAAATTCAGTGTCCTTGAATCTTGTTCTAGCTCTATAGTAGAGAGAATAATATTTCTTCTCTTCATGTTGATAAAGATTCTTATATGACCAATGTTGTTTTATTAGAAATCTATATTTTGCATGCTAGAGATAGTATCAATCAATTTTCTTCTACCATTAATTCTCTTATGCATGTCAATCATAGTTTGAGATCTTCTATGGAAAAATTCTTAGATGATAAAAAGAACCTTAATCTAATCCTAGATCATACTACCGAACAAATGGGTAGAGATGATTTTGCAAATGAACAACAAAGATGGACCTTCAATTTTAAATGAAGAATCCTATAGTTACAAGGCTAGGAGATCATGTAATCATTACAATAAAATTGGTCATCATTCTACATATTGTCATTTTATGAGAGCACCCGAGAGCAATAGAACTTGGGCTGTTAAACTATCCCCTTTAGAACCAAAAATATGATTGGGGACCATTTTATATTTATTCTTGTAGTTCAAGTGCAATGGATTGATATGAGTTATTGATTTATGAATTGACTTCTCAATACACATGAAATAAGAAAGGTGAGATGGTTAGAGGGTGGAAACAAGTAAAAAAAGAAATGGTAAGAATAGATGTAATGTTATTATTGCTGATATGTAATCATTGTGTGCTTTTATAGAGTTAGTATGCACTAGACTTATGGTTTTTGAGTCAAAATTGGTATGTTGTGATTCTCATCACTTTCTTTCTCAAAAATAGTTTTTGATGCTTTTATAGTGCATTACTAACTTTCTTACACATGTCTGGATATGGTTTATACTTTTGTCATGCCTCTACATATGCTTTTTAGAAATATATGTGCTTTTTGATGGAGTTATTGTCGGATGAGTTTATCTTATAACAAACTCGATTGACAAACACTAATGGGTATTGTCAACAACTGTTATCAGTTGAGAAGTTTAGTCCATAAACTCGACTGACAACACTGTGCATAGAATATACAGTTGACTTTTTGGATGAGAATTTCCCTCTCAACTATACTTTCTCAATCAATAGCCTTATTCTATGGAACTCCCTGTGGTACCTTTAGATGTGCATATTTTCATACTTTCAATTGCCTACCTTGCTTACACCTCTATCTCTTTAATTTCCCTAAATTAGTATATCTATATCTTGCAATTACTTATCTTGAGTTGTTATGTCGGTTTTGATGAATATCTCTTTGAATCTCTTGGTCGTGTCTTAAATTGCTTCCGTTGTGCTCTAAGTTGCTACATATATCTAGTTGTATATCTTGTTTTGATACAACCTTGAATCTCTTAGTGGTAATCATCCTTTGGTAATGATGCATAGTTGTTAGTGAATAATATCCTATCATGCTTTTAAAACTAGACATCTCTCTGTTTAGATATTCCTCTATATGTACTCGTAGCTTGCTCTCTTAACTTGTGCATCTTTCTATATGATCTAGATCCTACTAGTAGTCCTGATTTTTTATTTTATCTACTAGTAGTTCATATATGTGTAGCTCTAGCCTTATTCATCTTTTGATCAAGTTGTTGACTCAAGGTCAATTAGGTCAATGTTGACTCACGTCTAAATTGACTAAACCCATGTTTTGTTGATGACTAACCATTCCACATATTTGTGTCTAATGCTTCTACTTGAGTGATTTCATATTAGGAATAGTCACACTCCAAATGCCCTAACTTGTGCATCTCAACTTGGAGAAAAGACAAGTCAAAGTCAATACAAGTGCACATTTTTGTAATATGATGTAAATCCATTAGAATCATGTTGTAAATCACTTGTGATGATTGTATGACTTGTAATTAAGCTTGGAAAAAATCAGGAGCACTTAGATCAAATATTTAAGCACTCAAAAGCCATTTTCCAAAATACATATTAGGTTGTTCATCGGTCGAGTTGTCAATACACAGAACTCGACCGATCCTGATTGGATCTTGAAAATGACTTTTGATCGGTTGAGTTTACACTTCACAGAACTCGACCGATGGAGTACCTGACCAATTCAATTTTCATTGGTCAGTCGAGTTTCCCCAGGACAAACTCGACCGATGGTTTGAATATCGGCTTTGCCTTTTACTCTATTGGTCGAGTTACCTTTATAGAAACTCGACCGATTGCACTGTACAGAATAGTGCAGAAAAGTGCTTCTAGCCGTTTTGGAGTTGCAACAAGTGAAAATATATCCTTTGCAAGCCACAAAACGGCTTGTTCTTTTCATTTTTAAGTGTTCCCAAAGGCTAAGAGGCATCCCTAGCTATAAATAGGACCCCTTGTGCTTCATTCCAAGGTTGAGCATTCAATGCAAAACTCTATGTGAGGTTCCTATTCTATAGTTGAGTGATCCTACAACCTCCTCTCTCTCTCTAAGCTTAATCACTTGCTACATCCATTAGAGTTAGTAGGAGATTTGTAAGAGAGTTCATCCTACATGTATATCTTGTGAGGCTCTCACTTCCACCACCTCCCTATCTCTCATTTCAACCATGAAGATGAAGGGTCTCTCTCTTGTCTAAGAGAGGTGAAGAAGTACAAGGGAAGGCGTCCATTGGTGAAGATCAAGGCTGAAGACTTAGAGATAGAGTGGGTAAGCCTTTGGTGAAGGAAGAAGACTCCTTGCTCAAGTGGGTAAGTCCTTAGTGGAAGCTTCTCCGAGTGAAGGTGAAGTCAAAGGCGGAAGATCCAAGAAGAGTGGGTAATTTCTTGTAGGCTGAAGACTTGTGCAAGAGTAGGTAAGTCATTGGAAGAAGGCAGAAGACTCTTGCAAAGTGGGTAAGTCCTTGGTAAGGTTGAAGAGTCTTTGTATTGGATAGGTAAGTCCTTTGGTGGTCATGTATTGTATCTCTTATAATGAATATAATGAAGGTGCAAGATTAAGAAATCCTAGAGGTTGACCTCTCTAGGTAGTGGACTAACTCACTTCTAGTTTGAAGTGTGGAACCACTCTAAATAGCTTGTCTCTTGGTGTATGTTCAATCTCTCTCTCCCTTGCTATGCATGTTTTAGTTACACTCAAATTTCCTATTTAGCAACCTTATCTTGTGATATATCTTGAAGGTCTAATGAATTTTGTTTAAGTGCATTCAGCTCTATTCACCCCCCATCTAGAGCATCCAATCACCCATCTTGGATCCAACAATTGGTATCAGAGCGGGTCTTCTCCAAGTATACTTCCTCAAGTAGGAGAAGATGGGTGACTACCAAGGAGGGAGATACTCGATCAGCCTTCCAATCTTTGATGGGAGAAATTTCCTCTATTGGGGAAGAAGGCTTCAATTCTACATCCAAGGATCAAGTCTTGAGATGTGGCAAATGGTGAACAACCCATACAAGCTACTAAAGGCAAAGATTGAAGAATTATATGATGCTACCTTGAAGAAAGAAACCTTGAATGCTAGAGCCATGCACATCCTCTATACCTCCATGACCTCTACCGAGTTCAACTGGATTTTTTTCTTATGAGACGACCTATGAGGTATGGAGAAAGCTATGCATCACTTATGAGGGGGCAGATCAAGTGAAGGAAAGCAAATCCTACATGCTCAAAGGGTTGTTTGAGAACTTCAAGATGGGAAAGGAGGAAAGGATAGCCAACATGTACTCAAGGCTCAACACCATTGTGAATGGCCTTACGGTTCTAGGTCATCATATGTCTAGAGGAGAGATCAACTCAAAGATCCTTAGAACTCTTCCCAAGAGGTGGGAACCCAAGGTGACTTCCATTGAAGAAGTAAGGTCTCTTAAGGATGTCCTTATTGAAGAGGTCATTGGAAATCTACAAGCACATGAAGCCACACTTGATAAGTGGGAGGAAGTAGAAAGACAAGAAGAGAAAGAACTCAAGAGAATGAAGAAGGCTGAAATCAAAGCTCAAATCAAGTCTATTTTTGGCCAAGCTTCTCCATCCTCTCAAGTTAAAGAAGATTCCATGTGCTCCAAGGGTAAACTCTACAAAGGCAAGTCCTCCTCCATCTGGTGCTTCACATGTGGAAAGAAGGGTTACTACAAGGAAGATTACCCACAAGGCAAAAAGACCCATCTTCACAAGAGAAGAGAAGAGAAGTACAAGAAGAAGGAGAAATGACACTCAAGCTCAAGTGACTCCTCCAATTCAAGCTCAAGTGGCTCCTCCAACTCAAGCTCAAGTGAAGAATCAAGTGAAGAGTCGAGTGGAGGATCTAGATCAAGCTATAGTGATGAAGGAGAATGCCATTTTGCTCTCATGGCATCAAAAAGTAAGGACTCAAGTGAGGTAAATCTAAACTCTTTATATAAAGAATATTTGATTGCTATTATTCATGATACTTGTGCCTCTCTTAAGTCTTATAAAAGGAAAAAGAAAAGGCTTGCTAGAATTGTTGATAATTTACATGTAGAATTAAATGATCTTGAACATGCTAATTCTTGCTTGCTTGATGACAAAAATGCTTGTCTTCGCCAAGTAGACTCTCTTAAACTTGAAAATGCTAGTTTGCTTGATAATATTAGATTTCTAGAAGCTCAAACTCTCATGCATAGTTCTAATAAAGAGCACAATTTAATTGTTGATTCTCTCATGCATGATATTGATGTTCTTAAATCTGAAAACAAGGACAAAGATTTTTCTTTGCAAGGATTAGAATCTGAAAATGGTGTTTATCTTTCTATGATTACTTTGCTTGAAACAGAAAATGCCTCCTTGCTTTCTAAAATCAATGTGCATGAATCTTGTTCTAGTTCTACTAGTAGAGAGAATGATGTTGCTGCTCTTCATATTGATAGAGATTCTTATTTAACTAAAGTTGTTTGCTTAGAAAATTATCTTTTGCATGCTAGAGATAATATCAATCATTTGTCTTCTACTATTACTTCTCTTATGCATGATAATGATGGTTTGATATATTCTTTGCAAAGATTATTGGTTGGTAAAAATAATCTTAATGACATCCTACACCATACTACTAAAAAAATTGGTAGACATGGTTTAGGGTATGATAGTAGTCAAGGGAATAACAAAGGTAAAGGACCTCCAATATTCCATGGAGAATCCTCTAGTTCCAAGACTATGGGCACATGCAACTATTGCAATGATTTTAGTCATTATTCTACTTGTTTTCCTCTTATGATATGGGTTGCTAAGCTAAGTCCTCCGGACCCAAAAACATGATTGGGGACCATTTCATCTTTCTTCTTGCAAGTCACATGCAAATGGATTGACTTGAGCTATTGAATTGCAAATTGACTTCTCAATCCACATGGAAGAAGAAATGTGAGATGTGTAGAGGGTGACATCAAGTGGAAAAAGGAATGGTAAGAACAAAGGTAATGTTTTTCTTGCTTATAACCATATATAACTTGTTTTAGTCAAGTTAGTGTGCACTATGCATGTGGTTTTTGAGTCAAAAGTGGTTTTTTTGGATTCTCTTCACACTCCTGCTCAAAAACTATTTCTAATGCTTTCATAGTGCATTACTAACTTGCTTACACATGTTTGGATATGGCTTATATCTTTAGCATGCCTCTAAATATGTTTTTATGAAATATATGTGCCTTTTGATAGCAACTCTGTTGGTTGAGTTTGTCCTATTTGAAACTCGATCGATGCGTACCAATGGGTGTTGCCAACAGCTGTCATCGGTCGAGTTATATATACATGGAACTCGACCGATAACACTATGCACAGAATACACAGTTGGCTTATTGAATGAGAATTTCCCTCTCAACTAGATTTTCTCAACCAATAGCGTTATTCTTTGCACTCTCATTTGGTACCTTTATATATGCATATTTCCATGTTCTAAATTGCCTATCTTGCTTACAACTCTATCTCTCTAATTTCTCTAAATTGGTATACCTATATCTTGCAATTACTTGCTTTGAGTTGTTTTGCAGGTTTTGATGATGATCTCTTTAGATCTCTTGGTTGTGTCTAAAATTTCTTCTGTTGTACTTTAACTTGCTACATATATCTAGTTGTATATCTTGTTTGGATACAACCTTGAGGTTCTTAGTGGTGATCATCTTTTGGTAATGATGCATACTTGTTAGTGAGTTATATCCTTTCATGCTTCTAAAATTGCTTATCTCTTTGTTTGGATATATCTCTACATCTACTCATAGCTTGCTTTATCTTGTGTATCTTTTGGTATCTCTTGCTATGACCTATTTCCTACTAGTAATCCTAACTTGTGATAACATCTACTAGTAGTTCACTACATGTAGTTCTAACCTTGTTTATAATTGGCATCTTTGCTCATCTATATGATATGCTTGTATCTTGTCTCATACATGCTCAAGCTTGTTCCTTGAATTGCATATCTACTATATTAAGTTTCTTGCATAACATTGTGATGCAGGGTACATAGATGTACATTATATGTAGAAATTGGAGTACTTTTGGATTTTATGTAGATTTTGCTCCAGTTTCAATTTTTGTTGCAAGAGTAGTGTTTTTTAATGTATAAACGACCTTCTGAGCAAGGCTCATTTCTTGGCCATGAGCTTTGATACTTTTTGGGCAAATTCTGTCATCTTGAGGGTCAAAATTACGTTTTATTATTTTTCTGCAGCACTTCATCTTGCATTTTGGGTTGTTCAAGTGCATGCTTTAACTTGCTTTTCTTTTTATGCTTAGATAAGCCCCTATCTGTGCTCTTCTACTCTCCCTATATAACTTTTGTTATCTCCTTTCCTTTAACAAGTGGTGTTTCTTATCTCTTCATACCCCCACTTTTTGAAATGACAAAGGGGGAGAAAGGTATGTCTTCTTTTAACAAAAGAGGAAGAAGGCATGTCTTACATGAAGAGGAAAAGCATGTCCATATAAAGGGGAAAAGGTAAATGGGAGAAGACATATATGTGTAGAAAATATATGAGTAGAAGACATAGTATTCTATAAATGTTATGAAAGCTTACCATGCAGGAGAAATAGCATCAATTGAGGGGGAGTATGAGAACTCCACTAGCATCAATTGAGGGGGAGCATATGAACTCAATTCTATTGAAACCCCTAGGTTTCTCTAAAGGTATGATTTTACTTAAAAGCTTTCAATACCTTTATGGAATGGTTTTTCATCTTCAAAAAGGGGGAGAATGTTGACTCAAGGTCAATTAGGTCAATGTTGACTCACGTCTAAATTGACTAAACCCGTGTTTTGATGATGACTGACCATTCCACATATTTGTGTCTAATGTTTCTACTTGAGTGATTTCAGATTAGGTATAAACACACTCCAAATGCCCTAACTTGCGCATCTCAACTTGGAGAAAAGACAAGTCAAAGTCAATACAAGTGCACATTTTTGTAATATGATGTAAATCCATTAGAATCATGTTGTAAATCACTTGTAATGATTGTATGACTTGTAATTAAGCTTGGAAAAAATTAGGAGCACTTAGATCGAATTTTTAAGCACTCAAAAGCCATTTTCCAAAATTCACATAAGGTTGTTCATCGGTCGAGTTGTCAATACACAGAACTCGACCGATCCTGATTGGATCTTGAAAATGACTTTTGATCAGTCGAGATTACACTTCATAGAACTCGATTGATGGAGTACCTAACTAATTCGATTTTCATTGGTCGGTCGAGTTTCCCCAGGACAAACTCGACCGATGGTCTGAATATCGGATTTGTCTTTTACTCTATCGGTTGAATTACCTTTATAAAAACTCGACCAATTGCAATGTACGAAAAAGTGCACAAAAGTGCTTCTAGAAGTTGTGGAGTTGCAACAAGTGAAAATATATCTGTTGCAAGCTACAAAATGGCTAGTTTTCATTCTCAAGTGTTCCCAAAGGCTAAGAGGCATCCCCATCTATAAATAGGACCCCTTGGGCTTCATTCCAAGGTTGAGCATTCAATGCAAAACTCTATGTGAGGTTCCTATTCTATCGTTGAGTGATCCTACAACCTCCTCTCTCTCTCTAAGCTTAATCACTTGCTACATCCATTAGAGTGAGTAGGATATTTGTAAGAGAGTTCGTCCTACATGTATATCTTGTGAGGCCCTCACTTCCACCACCTCCCTATCTCTCATTTCAACCATGAAGATGAAGGATCTCTCTCATGGCTAAGAGAGGTGAAGAAGAACAAGGGAAGGTGTCCCTTGGTGAAGATCAAGGCTGAAGACTTGGAGCTAGAGTGGGTAAGCCCTTGGTGAAGGTAGAAGACTCCTTGCTTAAGTGGGTAAGTCCTTGTGGAAGCTTCTCCGAGTGAAGGTGAAGTCAAAGGCTGAAGATCCAAGAAGAGTGGGTAATTCCTTGAAGGCTGCAGACTTATGCAAGAGTAGGTAAGTCCTTGGAAGAAGGCAGAAGACTCTTGCAAAGTGGGTAAGTCCTTGGTAAGGTTGAAGACTCTTTATGTTGGATAGGTAAGTCCTTTGATGGTCATGTATTGTATCTCTTATAATGAATATAATGAAGGTGCAAGGTTAAGAAATCCTAGAGGTTGACCTCTCTAGGTAGTGGACTGACTCACTTCTAGTTTGAAGTATGGAACCACTCTAAATAGCTTGTCTCTTGGTGTATGTTCAATCTCTCTCTCCCTTGCTATGCATGTTTTAGTTGCACTTAAATTTCCTATTTAGCAACCTTATCTTGTGATATATCTTGAAGGTCTAATGAATTTTTTTTAAGTGCATTCAGCTCTATTCACCCCCCTCTAGAGCATCCAATCACCCATCTAGGATCCAACACAAGTGGTATTCTACTATATGCTATACTTGTATCTTGCTTCATACCTACTCAAGCTTGATCCTTAACCTGGTTATCTACTATCTTGAGTTACTTTCTTACATAACCTTATCTTGGTTGTTTGCTAGAATTACATCTAGGGTTGTTCAAATGCATGTTTAATTTGCTTTATATTCTATGCTTGGACAAGCCCCTAGTTTTGCTCTTCTAATCTCCTCTTTAACAGTTGGTATCTCCTTTTACTAACAAGTAGTGTTTTTAACCTCCTCACCTTTTTGAAATGACAAAGGGGGAGAAGACATGTCTTATGTAAGGGGAGATGTAAAGGGGAGAATACATATAAGTAGAACATATATGATTACAAGACATAATTTATATAAATGTTATGAATGCTAACCATGTAAGAGAAATAGCATTAATTAAGGGGGAGTAGGAGAACTCCATGAGCATCAATTGAGGGGGGTTATATGAACTCAATTCTATTGAAACCCTAGGTTTCTCCAAAGGTATGATTTTACTAATAAACTTTCAATACATTTATTGAATGGTTTGTCATCTTCAAAAGGGGAAGAATGTTGACTCAAGTTCTAAATTGACTAAACCCTTGTTTTGGTGATGACTAACCATTCCACTTATCTATATGTAATGCTTCCACCTGAGTGGTTTCATGTTAGGTATAGACACACTCCAAATGTCCTAACTTGCACATCCTATCTTGGAGAAAAGACAAGTCAAAATCAATGCAAGTGCACTTTTGTGGAATATGATGTATCTCTATTAGGATCATGTTGTAAATCACATGTAGTGATTGTATGACTTGTAATTAAGCTTTGAAATAATCAAGAGTACTTAAATCTAATGATTAGTCACTTTAATGCCATTTTTCAAAATACATTACAGAGTGTTTTTCGGTTGAGTTTCTCCTGTGAGAAACCCGACCGACACCCTTGATACATTTTGAGAATGTCCAAGTTTGGCCAAGTTTCCAATACACAATGGCAAAACTAGTTTAAGCGACCGGTCGAGTTTCATCTATGATAAACTCGACCGATGCTTCAAATCTGCTTTGTCACACAATGCAATCAGTTGACTTACGTTTATTGAAACTCGACCGACTGCACTGTATGGAAAGTGCAAAAAAAGTGATTCTAGCTGTTAGAATGTTACAAACATAAAAATAGATCTGTTGCAACACCCCAAATGACTAGAATTCGTTTTTAAGTTCTTCTACATGCTAGTAAGCATCCCCAACTATAAATAGGACCCCTTGGGCTTCATCACATGGTCAAATAATCACTATTAAGGTCCATATACTATAGTGAGTGCCTATAAGAGCCTCCTTCCACTCTTAAACTTGATCACTTGCTACATCCATTAGAGTGGGTAAGAGATTTGTAAGAGAGCTAGTCCTACATATATATCTTATGAGTCTCTCACTTCCTCCACCTCCCAATCTCTCATTTCTACTATGAATATGAAGATGAATATTTGCTTTCTTGGCTAAGAGAGGTGAAGAAGTTCAAGGCTAAAGGCTTGGAGCAAAGAGCGGATAAGTCCTTGGTGAAGGCATAAGACTCCATGCACTAGTGGGTAAGTCCTTAGTGAAAGCTTCTCGTTGGTGAAGGTGAAGTCAAAGGCAGAAGATCCAAGAAGAGTTGGTAATTCCTTAAAGGCCGAAGACTTGTGCAAGAGTGGGTAAGTACATTGTAAGGAAGAAGACTCGATGTAAAGTGGATAAGTCCTTGGTGAGGTTGAAGACCCAGTCTTGGATAGGTAAGTCCTTTTAGTAGGTTGTTGGCTCCCTTCTCCTTAAAGGGAAGGCTAGGTATCCTTGAACCCAAAAAGGAAGGTCATGTATTGTATCTCTTATAATCAGAATATAAGGAAGGTGCAATGGTTGAAAAAATCCTAGAGGTTGACCTCTCTAGGTGGTGGACTGACTTACTCCTAGTTTGGAGTATGGAACCACTCTACATAGATGGTGTTCGTGCGCTTGTTCTATCTCTCTCTCCCTTTCTATGTTTGTTTTAGTTACACTCAAAGTTCATATTTGTTGTATTATCTTAGAAATATATTGAAGGTCTAAGAAATTTTGTGCAAGTGCATTTAGCTCTATTCACCCCCCTCTAGAGCCCATCCAAGATCCAACAATTATAATAGTGAAATTGGATAAATGTGATATCCTAGTAAGAAAAAATGAACATTAGAAGTGGTGGCATAAATAATAACTTAGACATAATAAATTAAAAGAGTATGGTGGCACCTTGGCTGAAGGCACGATGGACCATTGCCTTATAACATGTCATGTCTTCTCTAGGATCCTGATGAGTAGGTATAGACTAGGCCAATGAAGTGATTGGTGGATCTTTGGAAGTAGTGATGATTGAAATGTGGGAAGTATTAGTGGATAGAGGATGATACCCTAAATTACCATGAAGCTCATGTGCCCTAGCCATCAAAAGAAGAATCAACATACCATATAGGGATAAGCACAATTGATGGTGTTTGAGAAAATTGAGAATATCAAGGTATATAGGATGGGGATGTGTGCAGGCATGCTATGTGAGAATGAAACTTTATGAAAGAAGAAGGGAGGAGACAACCATGGAGTCTATCATGATGCTTAATAGATGACAAGCCAAAAATAGATAGTGACTGCCTGTAAGCAAAGTCACTCTCATTTTCTTCCTACAGTTGGGTTTGGGATCTATGGTCTAATACAATTGCAATATAAGATGAAGGACAATGAGATGTTTTATAATCAATTGATGACACACTTGCCTCCTATATACAGGAGTGGAGACAAGTACAATGAAGAAAAGTTAAGTGTTATTAAATTGTTCTTACCGAATACCAATCTCACCTACCTAGACAATGGTAAAGAGATTAAAGAACCCTTATCTCAGGAGCCCACAAGTGCACACACAACATACATGGAAAACTGGATAAAATTTATGAAGCATATAACATCTACAAGAACTAACTAACATGATTAACACCATCCCTCATGATTAGTGAACTTGTTCAATATTTTTTGTTAGAGTAGTCAAGTACAGAAGCAAATCTTAATCATCTCTTTATGAGTCATTATATTTGCATTATAGGGGAAATTCATGACACACACTTAGTGCGAAAACATAGGTAAAATGTCAGTGAAACAAATGAAATTGCATAAAAAAGGATATTGACATTTATATAATAAACAAAGAGTAACACTTTACTCAAATAAATTCTTTCAAGAAAACACCATGAATTTAATCTCATTTTTCCATTATATGTGTTCATGGCCATTATTGTCCTCTGCTACATATGTTTGAGAATATAGATATTGAACCATGTCAACACTCAATTGTGAGGATTATTTTTACCTCCACATTAGATTCATTTACTGCACCCTTAGGTGTGGCTCTTTTTATGTTATTGTACACTAGGCCCTTTCAACACCCAAAGTTGAGGGCTTGTTTTTAGTCATGCATTAAAAACTAGATACGTTCAGTGGTGAGGGTCTTTTTGCATGTCAAAGTTTATGTCTATGTATAATGGATTTCTAGTTTATTTTATGTTCAAGATTTTTAATATATACTTATAGATGAAAAAATGGAACATTTATATCATAGGAAGTCACTTATTTCAAACAAAAACTATTATATGCCAAGATGAGGGATTAAATCATATTATATAAGCAAGCACTATCATATATAAGTTAAGGAGTATAATATGTGTATCTTCACCATAGTTCAGAGTACTAAGATCTGCTTTGAGAGTCAAAAGTAGATCATAGTCAAATCTTGGCACAAAAATGGGTATTCATGTATTAATGTTCTAGTCATCAATATGTAGCAGTCACAAGTATCATATTATGGTTTCTTAAATCTCATTGTTGTTCTTAGGTATGGTATCTCACTAATAGCCAAGATTTCATATTATCAAGTTTTTTAGTTTGACATCATGTTCTAACATTATCATTATCAAAGTTGAAGGATAACCCACACCTAATACATAATGTGCACTTAATCCCTAGTTTATGATCAAAGGAGGTTTAAGGGTCAAGATCAAGGTGTTCACAACAGAGAGGGGAAATCATAAGATTTGGTTTTGGGTTAGCACCTACCATCAAGATCCATCATAATTCTTGGGTACATACAAATAATATTTAGATTAAGGGTGAATAAGTCAACACACTCAAGATATAATCTCATCATCAATCAAGTCATGTCGAAATGGTTTAAATTCTCAAAACTTACAATCACAGTTGAAGATTTAGGGTTTCATAGATTAATCATTATGATCGAGTCATATGCTAACTTAGGTTTTCAGAAGATGAGTTTTATAGATATGAGAGAAAAACCATGTAGAATCAGGATTGGAACCATTTTTAAACAATTGTTTAAACTTTTTTTTTATCAAAATGGACTACTAGATTATACTCTTTTGAGACATGGATCAACATTTATCATTTTTAGAAGATAGGGCATGTTACATCCTTGAAATTTGAGGATATCTAGTCTAACTCAAGTTATGATGTTAATATACAAATAATTAAGTGAATAATATGACCTTGATTGATGAATTTGAATCTTAGACTCGTGTTAAGTGTTCAATTTAAGTGAATAGTGTAATATTGAGCATATGTGTTAATAGGAGGCCAAATCAAGATACTATGAGAATCAAAGCCTTGATTTCATAATTAAGAGTATAATAAAGCTCATAGACCCTTTTGCATGGCCCAAGGTAAAATACATGGGCCTTAGGACCCAATACATGCCCAACTGGACTATTGGGGTTTACAAATAGGTCCCTGGAGAGTAACTCAAGAATTCAAGTAAATCATGATCATATTATATACCAAGATGAAATTTAATTGAAATATAAATAAGTTATAATATTATAAGAGAAAACTCAAGATATTTTATGAAAATAAGCATCCTAAATAATTAATTTGCCAATTATATAGATAAAGCTTGGAGGTCAAGTTCGGTAGTCAAACAAGGTTTCCCTAATCGAATCTCTTGCCTAAGCCTATATAATAACTAAAAGGATATTATTCCAAAGTTTGGAATAGATCATAGATTCGGAATGGCCTACATAATTAAAAGAGGTTTCTAGAGTTTTATTTAATAAGAAAAGAAAATAAGAAAAATAGTCCTTCTGGACTCGGACTCTCGGATCCCAACAAATCCGCGAGAGTGGGGAGGGGGGACTGTCTCCTCCACCCGGATGGCAAACTGCCCACAAATATAGAGTGTGTGCCCCTACAGGCATCACTCTCATCACTTACAACAAATCCCGTGACCAGATAGCAGTCTCAGTGTTTCAGGGAGAAGAATCCGAACCTAACCAACCATTGGGTTGGCGTTATCGTTGAGTATAGAGGATATCAGATAGAGTCGTTGCTTGACCCAGCTTATTTTTCCCTAGTCGGTGAGTCCACAACCTATGTAAGGCCGTACACATATTCGAGCTATGAATCATTAACCTCTGCAAGCCTCAATTGCTCGTGAAAACGGCAGAGACCAGAATTTGCCCTTTTCTCCTCGCCGCCGTGATCTGCCTTCAAGTTCATTATCGACCCAGGGCGTCTCACCACTCCAGGTCATGGCAAGAAGCTCGCAAGGCTTCTGAAGGTTCTACGATCCTCCTACCTTTATAAGGCGGTCTTGAGCAAGGTCCCTGAACCTGTAAGGCTACTTCACGGCCATGATCCTGGCAGGACGACCGCAGCCTTGGTGCATCCAGCTGGGGGCGAGCTCAGGCGCCAAACAGAACCTTTCCGAGTCCGGAATAGCCTGCAGAGCTCCTGGGACTGTCAATGGTGTTCTCGAAGATAGGCGGGGAGATTCAACTGCTAAGTTGACCATCCCAGGCGGGCTCAAGCATCTTCACGTGAACGAAGGAAGAAGAAGGGGACAAAGTAATTTATCGTGTTACCCCAAGACGAGTGCTGTGAGGTAAGGGGTATCTCCATCTTTACGTCCCTTTGTTTCACCTAGGCCATACGGGCATGGGATGCCAAGGTGGCAAGAGCCTACAGGCTCGGGCCCGCCCCCGCGGCTGACTAGGATAATACAGACAATGATTGCTGGCATGGCAATCACCGATTGGTCTAAATCTAGTTGTCTTGTAAGTAATGTAGTTAATTGTCGGTAGCTCCGATCATGACGAACCTACACCTGATTTTGATTAAAAAAAAAACGAGTAGATCATGAATAAAATACTTGTAGAGTATAATTTTGCTTCATATTCCAAAAATATAGCTAATATATGTATATAGGATGGTTTATGCATATCAAACCTAAATTTGATGAATATGGTCCTTAATTTAGTAGATCTGATTAAATTATGATACAAAGTGCTACTGTTTATTAATGATGAGGTATCAATTGTTGTAAAATGGATTTGGTGAAAGATAATGATTATTTATGCTTTACAGGTCATTAATGAGATAATTAAGGTTTAATGATGCCAAATCTTAATATTTATCCTAGAACGCGAGCTCCCACTTCTCTCTAGGGTTTCTCCCCCGCTGGGGGGAGGGGCGCTGCTACTCTGGGCGTGCCCTCCCCTTGGCTCTTCTCCACAGCGATCTCACTCCCCTATCCTTGTTCCTACCTTCTTCTGCACCTCCCTGGCCTCTCCGCCTCCCCTGGTGGTTCGGCTGGCGGCTAGTGCTCGCCTCCTTATGTGGGTGGTGGCTCGGGCGACGTCGAGCTTGCTGTTGGTGCCGTTGTGGCCTCTCGGCTAGCTGGGTTGCTGCTCGTGCTCTCCGCCCCCTATCCGGCGGCTCTGCTTGCTCATTGAGTCCTCGTGACATGTGGTGGATCGCCTGGGCTCTCCCACCCGAGGCGGCGTCCTCCTTCCTTGGTGGTTCGCCCACTTGGCTGGGCTCTCCCCGCATAGTCCTTCTTCGCCTCTGTGGCCTCGACTTTGCCCTGTGCTCTTGGACGTACCCCGACGGTCTCTCTGTGGGGACCAGGTCCTCCGCTTGAGCCGGCCCTCCCGCCTTCACCGCCCGCCGCCCTGCTGCATGAACCTTCTCCGAATGGCTTCATCGTGGTTGCAGGTCTTTGGTTGTTCCTTGGTGCCAGTTCCAGTGCCAGTAGTGCAGGGTCTAGCTGCGCCGTCGCCGCAGCGGCTGACGTTCCTTGGTGGGATTGCAGTTGTTCCCCCGACGGTGACGTTGTTAGAACCTTGCGGGCTCCAGCCCCGTGGCTGGTGGTCCTCATCGAGTCAGTGACATGAGCGGGTGGCTCGGGTCTGATCCTGGGTGGGGTCTCGCCGCCCCGCCTTTCTCCTGTGAGGTCGTGCACCTGGCCTTGGTGCCGACGTGGCAGACTTGGCCGCCGGTGATGCACGAGCTCCTATGGGGCTTCGTGTGATGGAGCAACCGCAAGGTGCTCGGTGAAATGTCTCTGTGCAAATAGGGGCATTTGGGTTCTGGTTGAGCTCTATCCTCATCCAGTTCGGTTCTCGAATCAGGGAGCTTCTCCTAGATGCATATGTGTGATCGGATGCGCCTTTGAATCTACTTCTCTCTTATTTGGTGAAGAGGAATAGGAAATCTATCTTTCCCTCATACTTTATGAGATGCTCTCAATGCCAGTGATGGGGAAGGTGGTCATTTTCTTTTCAAGGACATCATCCGATGGACAACTCATGGAAGGGCACCTCCTGTTTTGCTTTCTGCAGCTTCGATGCTTTGGTTTGATGAAGGATCCTTTCTTCATCTTGTATAGATAATATTGCCCTTCCTTGTATGTTTGGTCAGTTTCCAGTCTTCCAGGACGACACATTTTGAAGGTGGGGTTAATGCTAGTGCTTGTTCTGGTTGTTCTCTGGTTATTGTCCTCATCTATTAGGGAGCGTCTGTATTATCTTAGAATTTTGGGGTTTTATTCCTGCTTTACTTTTGGGGGTCCTTTTAACCCTTTTTGCTCTTTCGGATGTTTTCATCCCTGGTTGTAAACGGGCGCAGTGTTTGTACCCAAAGTTTTGGAATTATAAAGTAACACACTTTTTTGACCGACCAAAAAAAAATTTCTTAATATTTATATCTTAACATCATGATTCGGTCTAATGGAGTCCTAATGTCAAAATCAACCTACAAAGATGTTTAAGATATCACTTAATGCTCAATTAGGGTTTATAACCCTTTGAAGTCATGCTAAAGTTGGAATTAGGGTTTATACCCATATTCCTAACCAAAACCTAATATAATCCTAAACCCTAGACTAAGACCTAGGTTGGGTTTGATTAGAATATTATGAATATATGGTGACACTTAGGGTTTAAATACATACATATGATGTTGACTGAATGATTGGTTGCTTGGATGTCGGATGCACTCTTAAATTTTTTTGGTCGTCAAAAAGCGTGTTACTATAATCCAAAACTTTGGGCACTGAGTACCCCCTTACATGACCAGGAGCTAAAGAGCTCGACCAAGGATCATATACCCCACGCAGGGGGTATTACATTATACCTAAGGATAACAGGAACCGAGAAGAACATCAAACTAACAAGACTAAAACCAGACATTCCTACCAGGAGAGCGATTAATTACAACCTATAGTTACATGCAATAAGCCCACCCACAAATAGTAACAACAGATTGCATCAAACAACCATCATGAAGCCCTGCCTAGAACAGCATCACTAGCTTCAGATCTTCCCAGATCGCCAGACCCATCACGATCTATCAACAGAGAACTGCACGGCTAAGATGTTCGAAACAACCTTTCCTTCTTGGCACGGTGCCAGCTATCTGATGGAAGCACCCACAAAGTGTGGTCCTATGCCAACAAATTGGGGTTCAACTAGCATCCGAACCAGGCACCAACCTGTAACAAATAATAAAGAATAGTAAATAATTTCCACTAGTTGAACTTAAATGATTACATATATTTGAATTATACACCTTGAAGGTGTTACATGAATATTTCAGAAGAAGACTAACTTATACATATGAGAAGAAATACTAAACTATCTAATCCTCCTTGCCTTATCTTTAATATCTTCAAGAGCTTTCAATCTTTATCTTCATGTCCTTTATCATGTGTGTATCAACTATCTAAAACACCAACAAGCAAAACACGGTCAACATATTTCTAAACTGGTAGGTGGGTTCATCCAAACATCACATGTACATATATTCAACAAATATTTAACATCACATATGAACTTGTATTTTCTTTCATATTCTGACCCATGCTTGGTATGTCGTCTCGACTGTAATCACTATTCATCAATGGACTTATGTGCATTACCCCTTGATGAGTGAAACCCATGGTTAAAAAATGTTCTATATATTTATGTGATAATCATAGGGGCTTTATATTTTGCATGAAATAAATAAACAAGCAAGCAATTATCATTCATTCAATCTTCTAGAAACCTCAGCAAACTTCAGAAGTCGATACATGTATTCATAAGCATAACCATGTATCTTTGCCACGTACAAGATATGTGGTATACTTCATGTAATTTAAGAGTGCATCAATTGCGGTCCGCCCCTTCTCTCTCTAGGGTTCCGCTCCGCCCTCTTTCTAACCCCTTCCCGGCGGCTGCTGCTGAGGGGAGGGTTCGCCTCTTCTGCTTGACCCTCCCCCTGGCCTCCAACGGGCTGGGGTGTTGTCTACGGTTGAGGGTTGCGGTGGCTCTCTGGAGTTAGGGTGCTGGTCGGACTTTTCTGGCGTGTCCTCGGTAGCTCAGGGCTGATGGGGTGATGCAAGGCACCACGCGGTGGTCTTTATGGGCAGAGGTTCGGCGTTTTCGACCCTTTCGACTCCACTCCGTTCAAGTGTGATGGATGGAGAGAAGCCACTCTCGACCTGGGGGCTCTGCAGTGTCGTCTCATCACGCAGTGGACGTTTGGGGCGAATTCTCCTTCTTCACCTGCACCCCTTCACCTTGTCTCTATCGTGGCAACTTCGGTGGTGTTGGCTCCCTTGCTGGGTGATGGGTCATCCCGTCCTGCTTGGCGGAGCCTCAATTCCGATTGGTCTCGGCTTTGGCGTTACGGCGACATTGGCTTCCTCGCTGGGTGGTGAGGCCTCTTGTCTGCTCGACGGAGTGGCCACTCCATCAAGGATACCGACCATGTGTTTTTGTTCTGTCAGCTGTTGGCCTATGGCCACAGCGTGGAGGTTCTACCTCACAACACAGCAAGCTGATGAGTGGTGGTGGATGCCTGCTAGGTTTCTGCTGCTCACCGGCATCACGACGGTGAAGTCCGTGCCTGCGGGTGCTCTGTTAGTTTGCTGGCGCAGTGGTTCCCTATGGCCAGCTGATCCCAAGAGCTGCTCTGCAGGCGTGGCTGTTGTCAGTTGCTGTGAGGGTGGCACCCTCAAGGTGTTTGACAGATGTTCTCCGGGTTTGATCCTGATCAAGACTACATCTAGGTGCTGCAGGGGTCGTTTCCTATGTCCCCCTTCCTTGCTGTGTGTAGGAACATCCCTAGGGTGGTTTTGGTTGTGCCTATCGCAGGATATCAACAAACCCAAAGAGGTAGGGTATAATCCCTAACCCTAACCCAAAACCCAAATCCTAGGTAATGGGAGTAGTATGGTGAAATAGTAACCTTATCCAAGCAAAGTAGGGGTGAAGAAAAGGGGCAAACCCAAATGGGTTTGGGTAATTCAATTTAGATACCCTAGTTCCCCCTGCATGCAAGTACATGGAGTAATGCACGCATGATGAACATAAAGGGTTTTGAATATAAATGAAATATAAGAAATCATTGATGACATAATGTGAATATAGGACCTTCAAATCACTTTTAGGGTGGGATTCTCGACCTGGGGTAGGTCAACCCAAGCTTGAGGAAAGGTCTATGGGGGAGACAACCCTAAACCTATGGGTTCGGGTTGTGTCTAGAAAGTCTAAACTCCTCCTAGAGGTCAAAATGACACCCTAGGTTAGGATATTCCCTTGAAGGTGAGTCGACTAATCTCATGTTAATAATTAAGGAAATGTTGGATGTCCTCTCAGGACCTAACCCTAGAGGGATGGAATGTGATGGGATGGTATGGTCACAAGGCATGGAAGCGTCTACCCATAATCAAAATAAGTTGGTAAATGGGAAATATAATCCCAATATATGTAAACATGAAAACCTTAGTTAGAGAAATCCCAGAGTAAATATGTAATGGCAAGTAATTGACATCAAAGCAAATTATGCATCGAAGGTATATAAGCCCTACAACCAACAAGTTTGGAAAAGAACGGTGTGCAGTGGGATTAATGCCCAAAATGCATAAAGATATATGAGTGAGAACTTTGGCTTGTGATATATTAAGAAAACTGTGTAATATGAAAAGTTAACACATTGAAATAGTATCCAATGAAGGACATCTAAGTCATAGACTCTCTGGGGAAGGATGAGTTATGGTACATAAAAACATAATGATAGTCTAAAATCCTTACCCTAAAACAATGAGATGATAAAATAATGATGGTATAAAGTTGTAATTATCCCTATACAAGGAAGTGGTCCGACATAGCCCCATGTAGGGTGAGGTGATCAAGTGAGGCACAAAATAGCCCTATGAATGGAAGATGATCAAGATAAGATAAAATTATCCCTAGTTATAGAGGAGTCTTATGTTAGCCCTATGTAGGGAATAGTCGAGACATGCTTTAGCCCTATGGAGGGAAGAGGTGAGCCTCACATTAGCCCTATGCAGGGAAGATCTAGTGAAAAGCCACTTTCTATGTGTGTAAGTAATGCCTAAGGGGTCATGTGGGAATAACCAAGGAAAGTAATACATTACAAAAGTTATGACATCTCAATAAACCCTAGGGGAGGGTAGAGCTCTAAGTCAACCCTAGGGTCAAGTATGAATGATTAAAGGTACATAAGACCTATGGGGCTAGGGCTGATCATGATCTAAGTACGTATGACCCATTGGGTTAGGAGATAGCCTTCCATGTGTACCTAAGGCCCATGGGGTCAGAAGATTGGCCATCTTCATGAGTTCATGAGGCCCAAGGGGTAAATGTGAGAGGCACTCCATAAGCACTTAAGACCTATAAGGTCACAAGGAGATCACTCGAAAGATATCTATACCCCTAGAGATCTTAAGGGAATGACTAAGAATAATGAGATGTGAACATAAGGAATACAAGAACATATGTTTTGATGGTTGAAATAGAATCTAAAGGGAGTTGTGTACAAACTCAAGGATGAGAAAAGCAGTATCCCTAAGTTCAATCTATTTACAAAAAAATGTGGAATTAGAATGTATACCTAATTTGGAGTCATTGTTTGGAATGATTCAACATGACAAATTGAAATTATCAAGTGCGGGTGTACTATCTCTGCATGTGGAATCGGGTGAACTTTGTATTTGGACTGTAACCAAATGCTTATTTCATCTTGTTATGGGTGTAGAGACTGGGTAGTCACATTTGGTACATGAAATTTGTTGGTTATGTATGCCCAGCGAGCCAATCATGTGATGATTGTGATGGCATATCATGTAAAAATGATTTGATTATGAATAAAAGGAAAGCTTCCAATTTATTATGTTTAATTTAGTTATAATATAATGACGTAACATTATACATGTCTACATAATCATATTACTCGATGACATATGTAATCAAGTTACTAACCTCGTGGATGAGATCATACAGATGTTAAGAGTATGTATACATATTCTCATTATGTCCCTGATCGGTTGTTATTGTGGAAGGTTGATAGAAAAAAATGACACATAAGATTAGAGTGTGAGTTGGTTGATGACTAGATCTCATTAGTCATGATATGGGATATCAAATCAAGAACACATATACATGTTAGAGAACAGTGTATCAGACAAACCCATTGTGAGATTGACACATGGAAGCCATCTTCATGAAAGTCATAGTCAGGTCTCACAGTGATGGTGGTGGTTGTGGTTCTTAGACCTGAAATCATTGCACTCATCACATGTCATTGGGTACACTTTGACATCATCAAACGCAATCCTAAAACATGGGTTGTTATAAAGGTGATGATTGGGTGACTTTGGCACATGGGGATAGACCGTGAATGATAAGTATGGGATTTGCTCCTATTAGAGTGGGATGTCCTAGGCTTCTTGATTAGCAAGACTGAGAAAAGCATGGCCATGTGCATGTGAGTCAATATGTGATATTGAGCTTATATATATCTTAGGCAGTCTACTCTTGGTTTAAGAAACAAGATTGAATAATAATGAGGGTAACTGATCCACGCCTCTAGTTCAATTCAGACATTAGTTACAAAGGAACTATACAAACACTTACACATATTGTAGGTTGAAGTTGTTCTCTAACTTTCCATTTACTTGGGTAGCATTGATGTGCGACTAGTCACCGCTCATTACTTGTGATGTCATAAGTGTTATGGACATTCACTGCCAACATAATATGGGACCTATAGGGTCACACACATAGGTCTTGACCTAGAAGAGGAGTTCAGATCTCAAATGACAATTGAATTAGGTACTAAAGTGTTTAGGTATTTGATTCACGCAACAAATAGGCTCACAATACTACCAAACACCCACCTCAAGTGTTGAGACAGCCGTATGGAGTGCCAAACAATCGTCTCAAGTGTTAAGACAGTGTCGGGTGTCACGCCTATTCTGAGTTGAATTTGGATAAGGAACAAACTGACCCAACCAAAATATCTTGACTCAGGTCACTAGACTACCGTCTGGGTGACCGAGACGATCGTCTTGCATGGGTGAGATGGTTTAGTTTGGTTGGGGAAGGTTCTAGATGTTTCCCTATTTGTTTCGCTTGAGAAATACTTGTTGCACAAGGAAATCAATGTCTAACATTGATGGGAAATGATTTTCCAAATTTGTGTACAAGTGGGAAACTACAAAACGACCATCTGGGTTTGCCAAATGACCGTTTCGACTGTCACAAGTTGCAAATTTTCCAAAATTATTGTAAAATTTTGAGATCTTTCGTTCCCTTCCACTCCCACACCTTATTCCCATACCAGATAACAACTAGGAACCTTGATCCCTGCCTCTACTATATATAGAGGGTTACCGGTGGCTTCCCAGAGTACAACACAGATCATTGAGAATTAGTTACTTTGACAAACATTGTCCTCTCTGATTGTGGTAACTACGAGAGCCCAGGTAAGTCCTAACTAGGAAGAGATAGCCAAAGGGAGAGAAACAACTGAGTTCATTGTCGTGGGAGAGCATGCTGGTGACTAGTATGCCAACGGGAGGGACAACTCCTTGATGTCCGGTCTAACATGACGACATGAGTTCTATGTGGCCCGTGTAGACTTCTCTAGAGGTGGTAGGCCATTATTTTCCTCAAAGGAGGACATCGTCAACTGACAATTAGTGAGGAGAGGAGTTGCTATAGAAAATGACGTGTGAGTCTGGTGTCCTAGGAGGAGAAGTCATATGAGTCCCAATGCAACTGAGATTTAGAGTTACACATCTACAATGATGAGGATTGTCGTTGGACTTGCTCCAGGACCATGTATATTCTCATAAACCATCCTTCCTATCTTATAGTAATTGACGTAATTTGTTGGATAATGGAAATATGGTAGATAATTTTTTTTGTTTCCGCTGCGTATCTTGTAACCATATTTCCCTAGTGGTATCAGAGCCAGGTTAATTTACTATATTTTGGGATAATCGATATGATCAGATTTTGATTTTGTTGTTCTATTATTGCATGTAATGCAAATAATATCTTGTCACATCCAAACACCATGCAATTTACACGTGTCACCCTAAAAGCTGTTTTGATGGTGGATGTGTAGTGTGGTTATGGACAATAACCCCTATATTCTATGAATGGTTGTATGGTTTGTTGATCATCTTATCTCGATCTACATACCGAGCCTCTTTCTTATCTTCCCAATGTAAAGTTAATTCTTTCCTACCCTTTCTCCCCTCTAATGTTACTCGAGGTTTCCAAATAATTATGTAAAAGTATGATAGTTTACTTTTTTATTATGATGAAGATGAAGGACGGTCTGACGATGATGAGCCAAATGATTACAAGGACTATGTAGGACTAGAAGGATGAGATAAATCAATCATCTGGCAGGCCTGACCAATCAGCTTGAGGAGCCAACAGATGGTGGACCAATGGAACCAAACAACTGGTGAGAGGACATAACAACCAGCCAAGAGGCGAGCCCGTTGGTTCAAGGGTTGAATCGATCAACCCAGATTGGAAAGCACAGATCTTCATCAACAATAGGTTTCTACATGTGACATAGACCTAGATGACATAATTCCTTGTGGATCCAAGGCATTGCATTAGGCTGGACATAACCATCACTTTCGTTTATTACATGTTTTCATCGTGGGATATACCATCTGTGTGATACACACTATATATGTGGTGATTGGATAAAGTATATTTATATACTTATAAATACAAACTCCCTCAAATAAAATCTTAAGTCTAAGATGCTTTCCATTAGCAGCACACATGAAAAGCTTGATCGACCAAGCGTGGGCACCCCAAGGGTGGTACGACGTTTATCTCATAGAAGTGTGATAGTAATAATGTGGGCCTGCCGAGAGGGGTGCATTATTATTGTGTTGGCTATTAGGTTAGGCTTAACTGGTGATTCTTAGAGAGTCTAAGCCCAGAAGCATACATGCAATTATGGTAAGGAGTTACGCATATCATCTATCCAAGAGTTGCATATGATGCAATTGGCAATTGTTGCCTACCTTAACAATTAGTCATGAGCGTGAGCGTTGACTGGGTATTGACCGAATTGTTTTGGATCTTGGGTGATCAATGTCTAGAATTGGAAATCAATCAAGAACCTCTTCTCAGCATCGCATATGTAATCTCGGGTGAGATTGGTCCTATAGTTCCTTAGGACCCTCCCACAGCGTTGCATCACACATTTACGATGTAGCTTTTCATCCAGATCAAATATGCTCTGCAAATTAAATAGAATTGCTATTAACTAGTATCCTAAAAATTAGTAATCTACACAAATAGAATTACAAATAATAATAACTCATGCATAGTTTCTTCCATATATGGTCTTTCTTCCCCTTAGGAACTTTATGCCAGGATTCTAGGTTAGGACTACAATGGCTACGAGTCAGAACCGCAAGATATGAAACAAATGAGTTGCGATTCACTCCATATGGATTTCCTGCATTATCGAAATCCACAGCCAATTTGGGTCCATTGCCCCTTTGCTGTAGTAACTTGTTCATCATTGTGATGCCCCTCATTTTCTCAATTTTCTTTTGCTGCTCATCAAGTGTTGTAATTTCTTCAGGGGGTACATCACCAACCTAAAATTTGATAAAAAAAAACACACTTACATGATATAATTATAAATTAACATATAGATAGAAACCTCATGGATATATTCTTAAAACTTACATTGTCAGGCAGTGCATGCACGTCCTCACCCTCACGGTGATCATGAGCACGGTCATCATGGGAATGCTCAACCATTTGAAAGTTCACATTCAAATTATAAATTTCACATTGTAAAGTAATTCACATTGTAAAGTTCACATTGTAAAGTACACATTCACATTGTAAAGTAATTCACATTGTAATGTTCACATTCACATTGTAAAGTAATTCACATTGTAAAGTCCACATTCACATTTTAAAGTTCACATTCAGAAAAATAAAACATATAAAAAATATAAACATGCATGCCTCTAATATTGTGATCTTTTATCAATTAACAATCCTTCATTGTGATCCCCGCGAACATACAAGTCATTGTGATCCCCAGCTTCAATGTTTGGTGGTGTTGGCAACCCAACTGAGAATGGACTGGAGTCATCATACTTATCATAGTACTCTTCTTCATCTATATGATCTTCAATGGATTGTCTTTTACCATGAAGAACAATTGATCATTTATCATTTGTAGGATCATCGATATAAAATACTTGTTTTGCCTGTGATGCTAATATGAATGGTTCACCCTTCTCGCCAATCTTTTCAAAATTCACTAACGTGAAACACAATTCATCCACTATAACTCCTTTGTTGTTGTCAACCCAATTACATTTAAAGAGCGACATTCTAAAATCTACATAGTCAAACTCCCATATGTCTTCAATGACACCGTAACACGTGGACACTTATCCTTTGCACTTGCAAAAAACAATGAAGACGCTTGAAGGGTGACCCCACTATTTTGGACGACACTCTTATCATCTTGACTCTTTGTCTAATACGAGAATCCATTTATGTCAAACCCTTCATAAGACATAACATTCAATTTTGGATTAAAGGTAAAGCATTAGATAGTTTCGGTAAGATTATCTGGTGTTTGAGATAGTTGATGTAAGACTTTATCTTCAAACCACTTAATAAATGTCTTGTTATGCTCTCTAGCAAGCCACATTGAATTGGATCGAGGATATTGTCTCTTGATGAAATTGGTATGTTCCTCGATATAAACACTCAATTCGTCGATGTTGTGTAAAATATACAAGTGACCTTGCTCCAACTGCTCACAACTAATTACTTTCACCCGTGATCCCAAAATTCCTTTGCCAAAATGCTCCTCAATATTCTTGTCATCCACAGGAGCGTCATTACCACTCAGAAAGTCATTGCAAAAATCCATAATCTTTTTCCCCACATAACCCTTAATAATACTCCCTTCAAGATGATAACAGTTTCAAACATCACCTTTAAAAATGCTCATGTATCGTTCAAAGGGATACATCAATGCAAGAAAATTGGTCCAAACATTTTCACTTCCCTAGTCAAGTGGACAACAAGATGTACCATGATATCAAAAAATGAAGGAGGAAAATACATCTCAAGCTGACATAGGGTAACAACCACTTCTCTTTGCAATTTATCGAGAGTATCAGGGCTAATAACTTTGCTGCACAAACTATTGAAAAAGAAACAAAGTCTGGTGATTGCAAACCGTACATGCTTCGGCAATATAGATCGAATTGCCACGGGCAATATTTGTTACATTAGAGTGTGACAATCATGAGATTTAAGACCTATCAAATTTAGATCTTTCATTGATACCAATGTACGGATGTTGGATGAGTAACCCTGTGGCACCTTAACATTTACCAAGCATTCACAAAAAGCTTTTTTCTCCTTTCTAGACAATGTGTAACAAGCGGGAGGTAAGTATGTTCTCCGATTGCTACTAACTACTTATGTTAATTCTGTCCTTATTCCCATTTCATGTAGGTCCATTCTGGATTTTATCCCATCTTTAGTCTTACCTGGTATATTCAACAGAGTACCGATGACGCTATCACATACATTTTTCTCAACGTGCATGACATCAATACAATGCTTGACTGTCAAAGAACTCCAATGAGGAAGATCCCAAAATATTGACTTCTTCTTGAATAAAGACTTGTCACTCTGTGTGGCCATCGTACATTGTGATCTATTACCAAATTCATTGGAGATGTTTTTTACTCTTTCATAAACATCCTCCCCTGATATAGGTTTAGGTGCACTCTGTTCCTCATTCTGTCCATTGAATGCTTTGCGCAACCTACGATACGGATGAAATTTTGGAAGAAACCTTCGATGACCAAGATATACAGTCCTGCTGCCGTGTTTTAGTCGTATTGAATCAATGTTATCTTCACATATAGGACACGCTTTAGATCCTTTGACACTATATCCAGAGAAATTCCTATACAATGGAAAGTCATTCACAGTGTAAAACAACATAGTGTGCAAACGAAATGTCTCTCTTCATGAAGCATCATAGGCCATCACACCTTCACCCCAGAGCTTCTTCAAGCACTACTACAGAAATGGATTATAACGTCACTTTTAATGGTGTCGGTTGTAATAATACACCGACACCTAAACCATACAGTGTCGGTGTATAAAATAAGCCGACATCAATCTCTGAAGGGCGACCAGACACAGGTATCCATTTTATTCAGTGTCGGTTCCTTAATAAGAAACCGACACCTAAAAGTAACCGCCAAAACCAAAATTTCCAGTGAAAAAAATTACCTCCAAAAATTGACATACATCGTCGGTTTTTAAAACAGAAACCGACGACGAAAGGTTTTCTGTGAGAAAGTCGTCGGTTTTGTGACAATAACTGAAGCCATTGTGTTTTCGCGCGAATAACCGCGAAAATTTTCACCTTCCTTTAGTGTTGGTGTTTTGTTGAAAACTGACACGTATAGTTTTTATTGTCGGTTGTTGTTAGCAACCGACACCTATAGTAAACTTAACAGCGCGAGGCAGACTCTTCCTCTTCTGTTTCATTCATTTCCGTTGATCAAGGTTTTTGCTCCGGCGACCGCTCTCCGCCCGGCGACCGCCCGACCAGAGCTCTCCGCCCGGCGACCGCCCGACCACAGCTCTCCACCCGGCGACCTTCTGCCTGACGCTGGCGACCAGCTCTCTGCCCGGAGCCCTTCTGCTCGACGACCAGCCCTCCTGTACGCCCATTATCATGTTTTCCCCTGACCTTCCCCCCTATTTTTGCTTTTCCTGTATCACAGGCACGCCCATTAATTCTATGGTTGTGGCTGTGTGCTTTCTTTTTATATGTGTGGTTTACATGCATCAATATTCTGTATTGTTCTATGACAAACTGCATTTTGTTCTACACAATATTACTCACATATACAACATACTCACATATCAATTCTACACAATATTTATCCTCTCTCGGTTCAAGTTTTAGAATTCTAGGTAGTTTTAAGCTACATCTTCACTACTTCAACCACTCAAAAGTTTTGATATGTAGATTCATCAAGTTGATGAATGCATTATTACATTGTTTAAAGCTTGATTAATTATTGTAATCTAATCATTATGTTTTAAAACTAATGAGAATATTTAAACATATTTGATTCACATAATTAGGGTTTGAGAATTGAAAATCCTAATCGACAAAAATTAGGGTTTTGGTAACATATGAATACAAAATTTGATCAGTATAGTCATGTACTAAATGATTTTTAGCATTTTATATACAACTAGGATTTAGTTGAAATTTGTACATGGTTTGGAGAAATTAGATATTAGTTGGAAGAATTTTTTGACTTATTTGTCGGCCGATTTTACCCAAGATAAACTCAATCGGCCATGTATTCAAACTGAAATATAACAGTCTAGTATTTGAATTTTATCTTTTTATTGGTATATCCAATTGATCTGAAATTTTAATTATGTTTTGGAAACTCCATTTTGGACGTCTTGTTAAACTTTCCTAATTTTTTAATGATGTTTGAACTCTATAGAGAGGAGTGGTAGTTGATTATTCCCTAGATTAATTGATGATCCATGGGAAATTCTATGGATACGACTATGCTATTTCATGTGAATATTGCCTAAAAATCAGGTCAGTGGTCAATATGCTTGGGAATTGAATGGACATTATAAAATCATATTTGAATTGTATTAGAATGAATTATACAAGTGTTTGTTGAGTCTTACTGAAATTGAATATGATATATACATAAGGATCAGTGTGAGGTGGCAATATTCCCTATTTAGGGTTGTGTTGATGGATTATTGAATTGTGTAATTCTTATGATGTTTAACAAAGGATGACTTCTTGAAAACCCTAGAAGTTTAGTATTAAGATGAGTATGAGTGATAAAGCTAGAACTTGTATATAATGTTGCAAATGTGATGAATTGTTGAAGTGTAAGTATTAATACTTGTATCAGATGGCTGATCAGGACCGTGCTGATGATCACCATGAGGGTGAGGATGTGCTTGCACCGCCTGATAATGTAAGTTTTAAGAATATATCCCTAAGGTTTTTGTCTATATGTTCATTTATAATTATATTATGTAAGTGTGTTTTTTATCAAATTTTAGGTTGGTGATGTACCCCTTGAAGAAATTACAGTACTTGATGAGCAACAAAAGAAAATTGAGAAAGTGAGGGGCATCAAAATGATGAACAAGTTAATACAGCAAAGGGGCAATGGACCCAAATTGGCTGTGGATTTTGATCAGGCAGGAAATCCATATGGAGTGAACCACAACTCATTTGTTTCATATCTTGGGGTTCTTACTCGCAGCCATTGCAGTCTTATCCTAGAATCATGGCATAGAGTTCCTAAGGAGAAGAAAGACCACATATGGAAGGAACTATGTGTGAGTTATTATTATTTGTAATTCTATTTGTGTAGATTACTAAGTTTTAGGATACTAGTTAATAGCAATATATTCTATTTAATTTGCAGAGCATATTTGATCTGGATGAAAAGATGCATCGTAAATGTGTGATGCAACGTTGTGGGAGGGTCCTAAGGAACTATAAGACCAATCTCACCCGAGATTACATACGCGATGCTAAGAATAGGTTCTTGATAGATTCCAATTCTAGACATTGATCAGTATTTCACTAACTTTACACTAATAATTTTTTTTTGTATTCTCTTTGAAAAATAAATATAGGAAGAAGGAAGCCACAAAGCAATGGAACTACTTGGACCCCAAAGAATGGGAAGAGTTTGTTACCCGAAGAAAAACATATGAATTCAAGGTATTAAGCGCCACCACTCCCAATTTAATTAATATACGTTTTTATGTATTCACCTATTCAAGATTAACCTTTAGTGTTACTAACCAAATCAATGTGCTAACTAACTAGGCTAAGAGCAATGCTCAACGAGCAAGGCGTGCACTGAATGTGCACGACCACACAATGGGTCCAAGAGGATATGCAGGCATTCGCCAAAGACTACAGGCTGAGTCTACTCAGCCTACTCCTACTCAGGAGACCGTAGAGTCCTCTACTGCTGGTCCCGCACCTCTGCCTCGTCATGTTATGTGGATAGCTGGGAGGCAAAACAAGAAGGGAGAGATATCGAAGCCCGCAACCGCTGAGGCAGCTGCAAAAATGGTAAAAATCAAACTCTTAGAGCAATCTATCGATATTGATTATTGTTATGTTTACTTATGAATTTTTGTTGATGGTGCTTAGCGGGAGCTGCACGAGTGCTTAGCGGGAGCTGTACGAGCAGAGGAAGGAAGGCAAGTTCATTCCTCAGGGCACAAGGGATGAACTGACAGTTGCTCTGGGTAACCCAGAGCATCCTGGACGTGTAAGGGGTGCAGGCGCTTGTGTGGGCATCAAAGCGTTCTTTGGGCCATCCCAGCGTAAACATGTCCCAAAAGCGGGACTTTCACAAGATGAGGTAACTTATTCTTATTTTAGAACATTCTTGCGAAAGGGAATTCAATAATCAGAAACTAGCATTTCTTTTATCCATGTATAGGTAGATTCCTTAATTGATAGAAGAGTCGAGGAAGTAGTTGATAAAAGACTCCAGGAAGCATTTCACAAGTGGCAGGCGTCTCAGACTGCCACTCAGACAGTACATGTGGCGAACCTCTCTTCTCCTACTCCTTGTACTGCAGAGGTTGGGAGTAATCCTATAGACCCACCTAGCACGTCCTCTGTAAGTATTTTTATGGCATATATAATAGCTAGTCTGTTCAAGATGATATGTTTGTGTATATATACATATAACATTCTTTACGTAAATTTGTAGGGATTGAAGCCATGTCGACTACAAAGTGAAGGATATATCATTGCAGATGCATCGGCTTACCCACCCCTTAAAGGGTGCATGTTTCATGGGAGTCCAGTACCAGATGGCATGGTACGTGTGAGCCCCATACATATACTCACTGGTTGGACGGATCTTGCACTGCCTCATGCACACTCAGATGCTGAAACACTTGGTGAGGCAGTAGGCGGAGTGAAACTGTGGCCCGAAGAGGATGTCCTCTATACTGATATTATATGATAAATTTTCATTACATTACTTTGTTAGTGTGTATATATATGAGTCAATTGATATGAAATTATATATACAGGTCAAAAAGACGGGACCCGCTACATCTCAGCCTCCACCTCCTCGACTATCAAGTTGGCTTCCAGGGGACCTACACGCCTCGATAGGTCCTAATTGTAGGAGTGTGGCAGTATGGATCGGCGAACATAATCCAAATTGCCCTATAAATGTTACTATTCCGGAGAATGTTGTAGGTAAATCATACGATAACAATCTATTTATACAAGTTTAGCATACGTATTAATGCATACGTAATAGAAGTTCTGGATATGTATTAATGCAGGTCAAACATTCGGAAACAACATATTTATACAAGATATTTTGGAGTTGTTTAAGTATGAATGGCTGAACACATCTATGATAGAGTTGTGGATATGGTGAGATTAATTAATGCATACGGCAATCTGGTTTATACATCCATATACCTTGTTTTATATACGGAAATCTGGTTTCTTATATATTAATGCATATGTAATACATGTTTTGCAGTCACTTATACAAGACATGTTAAGATTTTGGGTTTTCCCATGTGGGATTTTTTGTTCCATCTTTGATTAGTCTTGTAGATACAGACCCTGGTTCAGTTACTTCATACAGTTGTGATGCTTTTGAATATTTTGGTAAAAATAATAAGATGGTGATAATAGCTCCATTCAATGTCGAGTAAGTTTACTTTGCTTATAATTTGGACTTAAGCAAATTACATTTTTATTGTGGATATTGAGTTATTAATTTTCTACTTTCTTACCTGTAGTTCTAAGCATTGGGAGTTATTAGTTATTGTCCCCAACACATTCACCGTCTATTATCTAGATCCTGCGGGGAGTGAGTTGGATGTATATGGACATGCAATTAAAAGGCCATTATTCTTGTGAGAAATATTTTAAGTTTTTATATCTGTTAACATCTGTTACTGCATTACTATTTAATTATACAATTTAATGTGTTATATTAACATATATAAGGCTTTACAAGAGTACAAAAAAGATGGAGGAAAGGTCCCCAGGAAAAAAAATCTGACACTCATTTGGAAGAATGTGAAAGTATTTTCCTGACTCCAATGTATATATTATTTATGTGAAGTGTGCTTATTTGTATTTTTGAATATTTTGTATGTTTCAATTTATAGTGTGCTACACAAGACAACGGCTGGGCATGTGCCTACTATGTGATGCGATTTATGGACCTAATCATCAAACATGTTGTATTGGAAATCGATAACATACAACATGTATTATATATAGTCTCGTTAGATAATATGAAATATATGAATCTTATTATATATTATTATAATTATGTATGTACGTCATTCTCTTTGTAGGTCTTTAAAATTGAGGACTTCAACACAGGTGCAAAGCATTTCGATGTACATGCTCCCTATACGAGAGATGAATTAGATGTTGTAAGAGAAGATTGGGCAAAAGCCCTACAAAGAGTGGGAATTTTTCAATATGATTTTGATGACAATGATGGTGATGAATAAAATAACTTTGTTCTCATAATTAATTTTGTGTGAATGTGAATGAATTTTTATGAATTGTCATATGTGTGTGAAAATCATCAATACATGAATGTTTCTACATGTGTCCGAATGTGAAAAGAGATGAAATAAATAGAACTTCAAGTTGCTACTGGTTTCTACATGTGTGTGATGAAAAAATAATATGAATTAAATTTCTTATACATGAGTGTGAATCACATATATAATAATTTGTCCATCATGTTAATTTTACAGGTTTGTGGCCTGTTGTTGGCTGATATCAATGGATGTCGTAAAACCTACAGTTCATAACTGAACTGCAGGTTTCTCATCCTGCGACCAGCCACAGCAGGTCTGCAGAATGACAGAAAAAAATCAAATCATAGGTGTCGGTTATTTGTATAAAACCGATGACATACGGTTACAGTGTCGGTTTCCATACTAGTACCGACGTAGATTTCCCTAATGAGGCTATAAAATATGTGTCGGATATCTGTATAAAATCGACGGTATATGTTTATAATAGTGTCGGTTTCTAAGCGGATAACTGACGCCTATACCCCCTGCTGGCGCGTTTTCGACGCATTTTTGGTGGCGCGCGAAGGGTTGTGGTGTCGGTTTGAGAACCGACGCGTAAAGGTTGGGCTTTTAGCGGCACCCACATAGGTGTCTCTTAGAAATCGACACTAAAGGCCTTAAATAACCGACACTAAAGGTCGGTTATGTACTAGTGAATTCATCAATCATAGGTTCAAGATAAACATCGATATCATTTTCAGGTTTTTTAGGGCCCGATATCAACAACGACAACATAACGTACTTATTTTTCATACACAGCCAGGGAGGAAGATTGTATATAACAAGCATAACTGGCCAAGTGCTATGTTGGCTGCTCAATGTCCCGTACAGATTCATCCCATCTGTACAAAGCCCAAGTCTTAGATTCCTGTCTTCTTCACTGAATTTTGGGTACAACAAATCAATCTTCTTCCATTGTGGGGAATCAGACGCATGTCGTAGGATCCCATCATTATTTTTCTTAACATCTGCATGCCACCTCAAATTCTTCGCATCTATAGGATTGGCAAACAAGTGTTGAAACCGTGGTATTATAGGTAGATACCACATCACCTTGGCAGGAGAACCGGTTTTGGACTCCCCTGAAGTCGTCAATTTATACCTTGATGCACCACATTTTGGACAATCTTTCAAATCCACATAGTCATTTTGAAATAATACACAATTATTCAGGCATGTGTGTATATTCTTGGCCTCCATTCCCATTGGGCACAACAATTTATTTAATCGGTATGTTGAGATTGGTAGCTTGTTTCCTTCAGGAAGAATTTCTTTCAACAAAGACAACAATGATGTGAAGCTTTTGTCGCTCCATCGATTGTCAGCTTTCAGTTTATACAATCTCAACACAACGGTAAGCTTCGTAAACTTACAACCTGTGTATAACGGTATCTCAGCATCATGCACAATGTTTCTAAACATGGGAGGTGGATCGGTGTGCTCTACCCTACAACTATCCAGCATCACATCAACGATGTCTACTGGAACTGGTTCGTTCACATCTACATCATCGGAGGCAATTTCTTCTTCTACACAAGAACTGCTATCAACTTCCACTGATTTCAGGTTTGAAATATCTCCATGCCAGTGCCATTCTGTATAGCCTTGTACAATCTCGTTGCACACGACATGACTTTTGATTTCGTCACCAGTGCTGACTTTCAAGTTGTTACCGCAATGCCTACATGGACAGTAGAACCTATCTCCAGGTTGTTTCCTATGTTCCTCAGCAAATCTAATAAACTGATCAAGACCAGAAATAAACTCTGGGGTGCAACGATTTGGAATGGACATCCATGATCTACTCATTCTATGATCAAAGAGAAAACAAGTATATATTAGAATAAGATTAGGGTATAGGGTTAACAGATTAGGGTTTATGGTTAAAACTTTAGGGTTTAAGGTCTTATATATGATAAATGTGTACCACCTATCCCCTTCTTGAAAACCTAATCTCACTAGTAAGTGTATAATGTGTATTGAGTTTTCAAATGGGGAAATGCTATCGAAATTTTCTTGAAAACCAAATACACATTATACACTTACATCCTAAGTGAGATTAGGTGTTCAAGAATAGTCCCAACCCGGGGGCTATCCAAGATTTACTCCTAATGAGTAAATCTTGGATGGGTTTCTAGGCCAAAAAATACATGTGTTGTCATTCTTATATATAATAAATGTGTACCACCTATCCCATTCTTGAACACCTAATCTCACTAGTAAGTGTATAATGTGTATTGGGTTTTCAAGAAAACTCCGGAAGTATTTCCCTATTGTTCTCCAAGTACATATGTACTTAGAGAACAAACGGGAAAGTGCTATCGAAGTTTTCTTGAAAACCCAATACACATTATGCCTTACATCCTAAGTGAGATTAGGTGTTCAAGAACTGTCCCAAACCAGGGACTATCCAACATTTACTCCTAATGAGTAAATCTTGGACGGGTTTCTAGGCAAAAAAAATCATATCATTAAGAGCATGGTTTCATGTTAAGTCATTATAGGTCATAATAATCCACTAGAATGAGCAAAAAAGGTCTCATGGTGTTAAAACAACATAAGAGTATTAGATCTTGATTCTAGAGTGTACAAGACATAATAGTGACTACTGATTTTGTGGGGTGATATCATTTCATGGGATTTATAGATTCAAACTTAACAAGTGTACAAGTTGCGTCATTTTAATACTCTAAAGGTGACTAGTGGGTCATAGCACATAAAAGATGGCATTAGAAGGAAAGTAAGCAAGCTAGATCAATTAACACTCATCTCAAGGGAACATTAGTTACTGAGGTACCAGGAAAGAGTGCTTTTAATCACTAGGATCATACAAGTAGCAATGTTGATTAAGTCTATGTGATTAAAGATCAATCAGTGTATTAAAACATGGATTCAGAGAAGATATGAATACAATTAGGGGAAATAGACATCATCATTGGAAAGCTGAGGGTTTTTCGATCATTTTGGTATATAAAAATTTATTGTTTGGGCCCAGCCGATCGAGCGTCTTGCTGTGGAGCAGGGAGAGAAGGCGAGATAGAGGATTTTTGGGGATGTTTACCTCTGTTTGAGCCCAGCCGGAGAGGGCGAAATGGAGGGGTGCACGTGGAAGTCGAGCGGGCAGGCAAGCATGGAAGAGCGGTGAGCAGGCAGCCAGTGAGTGAGCAAGGAGAGAAGGGCGGCGGGTTGCAGCCAGCTGGCGAGCACAGAAGGAATAGCGGAGGTGGTGGCGACAAGCAAAGAGAACGACTGGTGTAGCGGCGATGAGCAGAGAGCAGTTGGGAGCGGTCAACGGCGGAATCGCCAGATCCTAAAATAGGCATTCGATTGCAATGAAACAGAGAAAGGGGAAGAGTATGCTTCATGCGGGTGCTATTAAGTTAACAATCAGTGTCGGTTATTAAAACCAACCGACGCTTATAACAACAGGCGTCGGTTACCACAAAAAACTGACACCTTTTCTCAATTATAGTCATCGGTTTGTACTAGAAAAACCGACGTCTATCTACATATGCCGACAAAAACAAAATGTTCTCGAATTCTCACCATAGTCATCGGTTGCCGTAGCAAATCGATGCCAAAGGGGGGTAAAAATTTTCGCAGGAACAACGTGCGAAACACATCAGTGTCGGTTGTTGCAAGAAAACTGACAATAAAAATGGTCCCAATTTCTGTCTCGCGAAAAACCTTTAGTCGTCGGTTGTTTTGTTCACAACCGACGTCGTATGTTAAATTTTGGAGGTAATTTTTTTCCATTAGAAAATTTGGATTTGGCGGTCGATTTTAGGCGTTGGTTACTTATTAAGGAACTGACGCTAAATAAAAAGTGATACCCGTGTCTAGCCACTCTTCACAGATAGATGTCAGTTTTTGTAATAAACCGACGTTGTAGGTTTTATGCGTCGGTTTCTTGTATACAACTGACGCCTGGGATTGTGATGTTATAAGCCATTTCTATAGTAGTGATGAGAATACTTGTATAACCAGTGAAATGAATACCTTGGTCTAAGGACCTAGAGGTAATGGTTACCTGTTACAGTGGTAACAATGCTATGTGATGATCTAAGGGTTTGAATACCCAGATCCAGTAATCATGATAATGATGTGAAGGGATGAGAATTCCCAGTAATGTGATAAGGGATTGAGATCCCAGGTATCATGTATTTTAAAGATTTGAAAAGTACGCGATAGATGTATTACACCTTTCTTTGTAGCATTGTGGTGATTAAATGAAACCCTAAGGGTAGGGTGTTCAATGAATCAAGTATTGTGATATCAATGTTCTCATTTATTATTAATAATTCTTGTCATGATAAGTAATTAACTCTTAATTGAGTTATGAGATGCACAACTCAAGATTTGGTTTGATATGCATGATTCTAGTGTGTATGTGCCAAGTGGACATGAAATCTATTTATTTAAGAATTTTAGTATGTCTGCATGTATAGTATATTGATTACTCAGTATATTATAGTGTTTTGAATATACTTCTCTGCCAAGTTTAGAATGATACACATGTTGTATTATAACTTTAAATAAGTAGACGTGACACCATAGAGATACCAGAGTCAAGTATATGTAAGAGAAGGGTACAATGTAGAAAGAGCTTTCTAGGAATAATAAAATAATAGACTTAGGAGCCCTGAACACCGTAGAACCCCTATGTGAGGTCTGTGCCTTAGGGGTGAAATGACCTAACCCTGGCAGTGTCCAATATACAGGGGTCGGAACGTGCTATCAGGTGGCACGGGGGACGAAGCCCTAGTGGAAGTCTCCTTAAATTATAGATTGTAGTGTCCAACATCAACTAGATGTCCTGGTGGTACTAGAGTACAGAAAAGCCAAGAGGTGGCTTGACTCTCTGCCTGTGTGCTCAGGTTAGAGGAGGAGTCCAGTTTAGGCCAGAGAGCCATTTCTCTGTTGCAGACCAGGAGAGTAGTCAGACTTAGCATTTCCCGGGTGTGTCTACTAAGTCTTGTACGGTGTGATCGTAGTGCACCACAAGTCTTCATATGTAGAGTACAATGCATATGATCAGGGCATAATAAAATGAATGACATGTCAAACAAGTGTGTACAGTTATTCAATTATTCTTTGTATGTTTCTGAATTATTAGTTCTCTTTATGATCAATCAAGCATTTCATATATTGATTCACTCTTATAGATAACTAGAGTATCCTGCCATATTTATGATTGTCAATTATTAGACTCTTTAAAGCTTACTGCTGTTATAATTGATATCTGTTGCTCAAAAGTATATCTGTAATTATATCCGTGATTTAGACTATTTCTTTGAAGTACTCATTCACTGAGCGAGTAGGCTCACCCCTCTACTCAAAATTTTTAGGGAAATCACATGGACTTAAAGAAGATATCATTGCATCAGAGTAGATCTGCCACAAGAGTTAAGTTTGAGTATAGTTAATTTCAGTCGGTCCTTGTCACTCTAGGTCCTTGTAAAGAAATAAGAGAGAGTTGTAAACGATGATGTATAACATTATTCCTCTTTTAGCAATATATGCGAATCAGCAAGTCTTATGTGCTTAAAAGTATGAGAAACATAATGAATGTATGGATGTGTATCATTAATGCTAAGATTACATTAGAGAAATAAAAGTTTAATTCTCTTGTAAAGTTAGTTTATGTGGTTCAATGCAAGAAAACAAAGAGTTTGAAAAAGAAAAAAAAAAGTTAAGGGTGATGTTTGTATTATGATAAATCCTCAATTTTATGCCCTAATCTCATGATTAGTGGTAATTGTGAGATCAGGGTGTAACAGTGTTCGTGTTGCGTTATGTCCATTGTATGTGTTAGATGTGCACTTATTCGACTCGCACATTCCTCTTCAGTAAAGATGGAGTAGCCATGGTATTTATTCCAGATGCACTTCAAAAGAAAGAATTTCTTCAAAGCTTGAGCTTCTCCATCCCATAGAACACGTCTCAAAGAGGTGTAATCATACATTTTTTAGTTAGGAAGTATTGTTCAAGGGGGTAACATTTTCTTATGAGGAGTGACACTTTTATATTTCATTTATCATTTATTTCTTATCGTTCAGTCAAGTTATGTAACTCCAAGCTTGGACATGTGTTCACCCATGCTCCATCTTGATGGGGAGTGTTAGAATATTAGCCTATTTAGTTAATAGGTTAATTGCTCTATTATGTACATGGGCATGTTTCCATGGCCCATTAGGGTTTAGTTGCTTCATTTGTGCTTCCTTGTAATTGCCTCCTCTCTATATATCAGACACGGGTGTACATATCCGTAGAACAATACCAATACAATGCATACACTTTTTCACACCACTTATCACCTTTCTCATGCCTATTAGGAGCCATACTTTTGACCGCCTATTTTGTTCCATTGTTTCATCTTTCTCCCCATTGTGTTTTCTTATCAACGAACAGAGACAACAGAATCCCTAGGCAGCATAAGGGGTTCCTGACATCATTTATATATATTCCCCTATTGATTGAGTTACTCCCCCTGTAGTTGTGCATCCTCCCTCGTGTTTTCTCATAAGATGTTGTTGTCGATCCCTTGTATTATGAGTTCTCTTCGTTTGTCAAGAGGTGAGAAATGATCAATTCATTATTTCATTCCACTGTTATACCCTCTTTTATACTTGTTTGCTTATGGAATCATTTGGGGTGGAATCTCATGTTTTGGATTTTATGGTGTGTCATTCTCCAATATCTTTTGGTGCTACCTTATCCAATGTTCGAGTATTTGTAATCCATCACCAATCCTTCTCCAATTTCTCCCTGACCTTGCATTTACCCTGCACGGTTTGTTACTTGCATGTTTGTGTGGTTAAAAAACCCAATTTGTATTTTATTGTTGGATAAGTAAAAATAATGTGGGTACTTGTAATAGACAGATGGGATGGTTGAGTTACTATTTTATCTTATTTTTGTATAGATATTTTGTTTCATTAATCAACTATACTATTACTTCTATTAATCAACATTCACTTTAAGCCTCTCACTTTAAACTGACCTCTTAAAGGGCCTCCTCATTTTTGAGGTACCAAGTACCTTTGGCAAACCAGGTTGGACAGTTAGGATAGTCCTGTTTTGTTTTTAAATTCTTGTGAATTATTGCATCTATTTGTTCTCATTAGCCATTATAATATCCATATTGTTTGGTATCATATCCCATATTAGTTTCAAGAGTCACAAGGGCTTTTATTGTGCACGATTCTGAAATAACCCAATCAAATATGGATCTAAACAATTTCATTAACAATTGTATCAGGCCTACATGTTATAAAATGCTATGATTTGAATATGCCTAATTTGGTGAGGGTTTAAAATAGGAAAATTTGGGCAAACACGTTCAAAATGATAAAACAAGTAAAAGACATAACAAGCTTGGAGTCAAATGTTCTTATATTATGTATATAGTCAACAATAAAATACCTCCATGTCTTTCCCTAATAATAGTTGCATTTTCTAAATGTATGCATTTCAAAAAATATATATATATATATATACAATGTTTCATACAACAATATTATATACACAAAATGTTTCTGTCAACTTGTGATGCACATGTTTCTGGCCCACACATATATCCTTGTAATATGTATATAATTAACGAGAAACATGGCTTATGAGCCTCATTATTAGGGGTGTTTATGCGAGTTAACAACAAGGTATCCCTCTGTCTTTTCCTCTAATTGGTCCCATCTAGTAGTGTTTTGAATCCGTTAGATACAAGTATAACAAGGGTTTTGATATTAAAAGGGAACGAATAAAATGGTACACCACATGGGAAAAATATCCAATTAACCAAATCATACAGAAGAAATGCAAAATGGTATCTATTAGGCAATATCATTGAATGTGGCATGCATGTTTTAGAACAAAATGAAACAACATAAATGCCATAACCAAAATAGTCATTAATAAACCATACCAAAACGAAGGAAATGCACTGTGATATATGTTCCATCAAACTAAAATAATTATTTGTCTATATTATTCTCTATGATGGGCTAAATTTGTGTGAATTTTGTGGATTGTTTGGTCGATGTGGATGGTATAAAGTATGTGGATTATACTGTTGTGGATGTTTGTGTGTGGACTGCAAAGGTGATGCACATTAGTTTTCTCTAACTTTGTATGTGGATTATCATGTAGTTGATTTTTTTGTGGATTCTATTTTTGTGTATAGTTTGTGTGTATTCTATTGTTGTGTATACGTTTTGTTGGTTTTTGGTGTGTGGATTATCGTAGCCATGGTCATCATTTTATTGTATGCTACATGGTATGATTTTTTATCCCATAAGTAGATTTATTTTTAGTGTACATACCTACATTGAATGTATGTAATTAGTGCCTAGTTTCAATTAATAAAGCCCTCTTTTGAACCCTATTCATGTTGTCACCTATTGTATGAATCCATGTTGTCACCATTGTATGAGTCCCTATTGTCACCATATCAATGTGGTGCTTAGTATTGCACTTTTAGTTGTCATGTGCAATCAAACCTACTGTATAGATCTCCAACTGGTCCCCAAGCTCTATATTGTAGGTTTGAGACCTCAAGCTTTGTATTGTATAGTCGAGGAAGTCTTATGAGTCTTTAGTTGCATCACTACATAGGCAATATGAAATACAAGTGTATAGATAGGCAATTTACTAGAGAGGCTTGGAGGGAGACACTTTATGATTGGCAAAATAAGATGGGGAGGACAGATTATACATTAGAACATGTCAAAACTCAGTGAAAGAACCTAAAGAAGGAGTTTGTAAAGTTGAAGATTGTGACCAACAAGAGTGGTGTTGAATGGGATGAGACCAAGAACAAGCCCATACTACCTGACACCGTGGAGCATAGGGAGACACTTCTAGTATGTAGAATAATACATTGATGTATAATTCATTTACTATATTTGCATTTAACTCATGTAATGCATTTACATTTAACCTCCTAATTACAAATTTTTGGCATTTAGAAAAACAAGGATCTAGCAAGATTGATTAATCACCCCTTTTACCATTACCATGATATTGAGTTGATGGGCGGGGGGAACATTTCTATAGGCCACCACACAATGTTATTGGCAGACAGACACTTGTTCTCTGACGGTGCCTTTGAGGATTATGTTGTTGTCAACTTAGATGCATATGATACCCATGAGAACGTAGATAGCAATGAATTTGCAGCGTGCATGGGCTATTTGGCACCCAAAGTGAGGGAGAGAACACTAGAATGGATGGTTAAGGTGTAGGGACAAGTACTCCTCCTAACCACATGTGTAGGAAGTGAGCGTCAATGACACATGAGCAATGTATGCTATCTAGTCATGTGGTATCCAAATTCACAAAGGTGTATGAGAAGGTGCACGAGTTAGGCATCAGCGTGGCCACCTGAGCCATTGAAAAGGAAGATTTTGCAATGATTTTGCGGGATTTCCATGAAACTTTCCCAGATGTCCCTGGCCTTGTTATTACAACTCTTCTGAATGCCATAAAGAAGTCAGCCAATCACAATATCTACCAGGACCTCCGACATACCCTACACAAAGTTATGATATGATTGCAAGACATTTGGGAAACTTACAATGCTAATGCAACTTTGCGACCTTCCATGACACCCTATTTTGTATCATCTTGATAGGGATTTGTGTTGTTGTCCCCCCCTCCGGGTTGCCTTTGATCACCACATCAAGTATGTCATCCATGTGTCATACTGGCAGTGATTATGTTGGAACAAGTGAGGATAGCAGAGGCCACACACCATAGTCAAACTCTTGCATGATACAATTCTACAAGATCTTCCTATTAATGTATCATTTTCAATATCCCAATTAGATGTTTGTTGTAATATTTAGTAAGTTTGGGAACATTAGGTACATTTAATATTGTTGTCATATTCACTTATGCAATGAACACTTACATTTGATTTTCCTATCTACTTTTGAAGTGGTTTTGTTTCTACACCCTCTTTCATGTTATCTTAGGCTTGTCATCATTTTAATTGTAGGCATCATGATTGGTAGTGATCATACACAAACACCAGACCCAGTTACACAATTTAAGATATTATTTTTGGGTCCGTAAATTGCATTGTTGACACAATAGCTGACTCAATAGAAAACGCCACCTTCGACAGTCCTAATGATGACAACATACGACATCCAAAACCTAGGCCAGTTAATATTAGGAGTGGCCACCAAAAGGTTTTAGAAATCATAATTGTACATGAACAGAGGGTATATGATCTGTACCAAATGCCACCACAGACTTTTTTAGCCGTCGTGGACAAGCTTGAGAATCGTGGCTTATTACAAAGTAGTATAGGTGTATCATTAGTCGAGTCTGTATGCTACTTCCTACAAATGGTTGGCCATGTCCATGAAAATCATGTATTAGCCAAGGACTACATTCACTCTTTTGAGACCATAAGTAGAAAGTTCAACAAAGTATTAGATGGGGTGTGTGTTTTTTGTCATAATATGTTGTGATGTAAACCACAACTACAACGTTGCATCATCGTATCTTGGAGAGCCCAAGGTAATAGTTATCACCAAAAACTATGATGCATGCCCAAATTTATTATGTAAATTGAACCCTATACTACCCTACTTTAGGATGTCATTGGGGAAATTGAGGGGACACACATCACAATTTTAGTAAAACGCAATAAGCCAAACCGTTACCCAAATAGAAAAGGGTTTGTCTCACTAAATGTCATGGCTGCGATAGACTTCTCCATGGATTCTACGTATGTCTTGCCGGGGTGGGAGGGCTCTATAGCATACTAGAGGATCATAAAATCAGAAATGACCATAGGTAGTTTCAGAGTACCCACCAGAAAGTATTACTTGGTTGATGTAGGGTACACCAACACCCCTCAGTTTCTCGCACCATATTGCAACACAACTTACCATATAGTTGAGTACCAATAAAATAGACACACATACAATAACAATAAGGAGATTCTTAACCACCAACACACATAATACATAATATTGTTGAAAGAGCATTGAGTGTGTTGAAGAGGAGGCCTGCTTACCTAAAAAAAAGGTGTGATGTATCTTGTGCATTCATAGTGTCGCCTAATATTGATTTGTTCTATTATCCACAATTTTATATGAAGCCAAAACGATGATGATGTTATGATGGATGAATTTCCACAAGACAGTTCATAAACTGGTCTCCTAGACAATGGGATCGACTTGATTTCCCTCTAACAAACAACACAGGACGATGATCCAGAGGGATGTATTGCGTGAAAGCATTTCTAGTTTAATTTGACAAACTCAATGGCCTTGATTTGTACTTGGTATCATTTCTGTATTATTTCTAAACTCACCCCATACTTGATGTGTGCCATAATCTTCTTGAATTCCTCCTTAGGTTTTTTGGCTACAATCTTGTTATGCCTCCTAATTAAAAGTGTCACATTATGCCTCCTTAGGTTTTCCTACAATGGAGAATGGCATTCCCTCATGTCCATGTGGCCTCTGATGAAGTGTATGAGTCTACATGGATGCCATAGATGCAGCTAATGGATGGTTCAAAGACAGCAACTCACATACCATAGTTTACATGCGGTAGGGGGTCTTATTCAAACCAGAGGTTGTATGATGTTTCCTGCACATGTGCAGTGAGTACAACATGTTGTAACTGTCATTACTGCAATTAGGGATGCACTAGTAGCACAACTTACTTATCCACGCAACAAACATAAGCATTGTTCTGCTTGTTGTGACTTTGTATGTTCCACAATAGCAGACACTGACATGATAGTAATAAAAATTATGACTCTTAGGATGAGACATTAATATATTCACAAATGACTTCACCTATCGATAGATAGTGGCCCTTCAATAGAGGATGAGGGATACAATAAATCATAGTTATAATGTACCTTGTCCTATCGAAATAGATTGAGTTGCATGTTTGAACAATCATTTGTCATTCCTAAGTTTTGATTTGCAATCTTTTGTATGAACCCCACATTCATTATTAATGCACAATATATTTTTAGATGTCAACAGATGCATCTAAAGTTCAGAGGTGTCTATGTGGTATTGTTGTTGCATTACAAATTAATAAGGAAGATGCAAGATTATATGATTTTGGAATTCTTAGTGAAAGGTTAGGAAAAATGTATTACATATATTCTACCAAACAAGTTCAATAGTAAAACCATAAACAATAAGTTGCACTACTAAGTAGATCAGACATTGGTTATCATTAATTCAAACTTGAGAATACATTGGGAAATGACCGGTGTAATTACTTTCACTGGGAAGTTGATCTCCCCCCAACAAATCAGGCTTTACAGGCTGAGATTAAGTTATTGACTGATGAATGCAAGTCGATGTGGGGCTAGACAATGAACACAAAGGACTTTTTTGAAATCTATCACTATGCTAAAGATGTTTAAAACTCTTATAAGTACAAGTTTAAAGTTCTAGAAACCACAATTCATAAGTTGGAGGAAAGTTGTATTCTTATTTTGGACATTCTTCACCTTCGATACCTCCATAAGCTTGAATGGCAGAGTTAGATATAGATGGATGATATTTAATTTCTACACTTAGACCCCTAAGTTTGGTTGTTGTTAAAGTTACATTATAAACTTGTTGATTTTTCTATTTTAATGTTTGAATTATCATTATCATAATGTTATTGAATGTTTATGTAACACAAAATTACGCTTGAATTTTTTTACTCATAGAATTGGCAATATGGTTGGACCATGTAGGGGGTCGTATGTTTTTTTTGCACATTATGTCTTCATATTAAAATTATCATATTGTATCAACATATTTTTGAAATGCACCCTTATGTATAAATTGTATTACATATAGAATTTAGTAATATGAGTGAGAAAAGAACGAGGCCATATGTATATGGTGTAGGAAGACCAATCAGATCCTACTTGATGCGATGAGAAACCAATATGACATGGGGAGATGTGTTGTTGGAGTATATACTCGAGAGGCTTGGAGGAAGACATTACATGACTTTCTAAACATAACAAGGGTGCTTCACATATATTTAGATGAGGTGAAAAGTTGATGGAAGAACCTCAAGAGAGATTATATTAAATAGTATAGTTTCATTTTAATAAATGCATTAGAACTCAGCCCTTAGGCGTGAAACAACCAATTCCACACAATTTTGTGATGACTCATCGCACTTACCCACCAGGAGTTGCAGTGCACACGAACAATGTCAAAAACATAAATGATACAGCTTCAGGAATCACTGGTGAAGGCAATGAACAAAGCTGCAAGAATCCCTAGTAAAAAATTTGCATGTCAACTTTTGGGTGTACTTATGATGTTTGTTTTATGCATTTCAAACCATACTTGTTAGAATGATTATGAACTAGTACTTGTTGAAGTTGATGTCAAATATGTTGTGTATGTATATAACTTCCTGTGTAAAAAAATTGCTTTCCATCTTTTGTTAATTATTATCATTATGGCCTCAAACTTTTATTTAACTATTCTACTAGATAACACACACATGCACATGCACGTGTCGTACCACATATGCCAAAATTTTGATTAGCCTAAAATTAATATAACTATCTAAATTATTAGAGTAAACATTTTTAAAAAGATTTAATAATAAATTTAATTGTGATTATTATATTACTAACAATGAAATATGGTTATCCATTATCATATATTTTTTTGTGTATGATTGTAAATGATAAATAACTCTCGGTGATAAAAAAAATTAACTTAGATTCTCATTCTAGTAGGTTATTAGTATGCACTTATGTTTCAATTTTTGTATAAGAACAAAAACAACTAATCTTAAGAAAACATCAACTTCGTATTATGATCCCACATAAAAAACAATAATGTCCTTGTTTATAATGTGGAGTTAATCTATGAAGTATGAACCCTTTTTTTTTGGGGGGGGGGGGGGGGCGTCAAGGCAGTTCCTGACTACATAGGTGCCTTGTGGGCAAGAGAACTACTTGAGACTACATTAAACAGATTAAAAAAGGAGCTAAGATCTTTATTGTAGCTACTAGAAAGATAGTGTGGGCATGATAGTGAGTGACCCCCAAGGACGGACTGCTTTAGATAGTGTTTCGCCATGATGTCGGTAAGGTTATTCCACTCTTGTTTGATGTGGATGACGGCCTTGATCGGTGAGGTTCTCCAATGGTCTTTACTGCCTTCTACTAGGAGGTTGTACTTTGGGGGTGCTTCAGAGCGGCCATTAACCCAATGAACTACCTGTTGACTCAAGATCAATTAGGTCAATGTTGACTCACGTCTAAATTGACTAAACCCGTGTTTTGATGATGACTAACCATTCCACATATTGGTGTCTAATGTCTCTACTTGAGTGATTTCAGATTAGGTATAGACACACTCCAAATGCCCTAACTTGCGCATATCAAATTGGAGAAAAGATAAGTCAAAGTCAATACAAGTGCACGTTTTTGTAATATGATGTAAATCCATTAGAATCATGTTGTAAATCACTTGTAATGATTGTATGACTTATAATTAAGCTTAGAAAAAATCAGGAGCACTTAGATCGAATGTTTACGCACTCAAAAGCCATTTTCCAAAATTTACATCAGGTTGTTCATCGGTCGAGTTCTGTGAGTTGCAAACTCGACCGATCCTGATTGGATCTTGAAAATGACTTTTGATCGGTCGAGTTTACACTACACAGCACTCGACCGATGGAGTAACTAACCAATTCGATTTTCATTGGTCGGTCGAGTTTCCCCAGGACAAACTCGACCGATGGTCTGAATATCGGCTTTGTCTTTTACTCTATCAGTCGAGTTACCCTTATTGAAACTCGACCGATTGCACTGTCCGGAAAAGTGCAGATAAGTGCTTCTAGCGATTGTGGAGTTGCAATAAGTGAAAGTATATCCGTTGCAAGCCAAAAAATGGCTAGTTTTCATTCTCAAGTGTTCCCAAAGGCTAAGAGGCATCCCCAGCAATAAATAGGACCCCTTGGGCTTCATTCCAAGGTTGAGCATTCAATGCAAACTCTATGTGAGGTTCCTATTCTATAGTTGAGTGCTTCCTACAGCCTCCTCTCTCTCTCTAATCTTAATCACTTGCTACATCCATTAGAGTGAGTAGGAGATTTGTAAGAGAGCTCGTCCTACATATATACCTTGTGAGGCTCTCACTTCCACCACCTCCTATTCTCTCATTTCAACCATGAAGATGAAGGTTCTCTCTCTTGGCTAAGAGAGGTGAAGAAGAACAAGGGAAGGAGTCCCTTGGTGAAGATCAAGGCTGAAGACTTGGAGCAAGAGTGGGTAAGCCCTTGGTGAAGGAAGAAGACTCCTTGCTCAAGTGGGTAAGTCCTTAATGGAAGCTTCTTCGAGTGAAGGTGAAGTCAAAGGCGGAAGATCCAAGAAGAGTGTGTAATTCCTTGAAGGCTGAAGACTTGTGTAAGAGTAGGTAAGTCCTTGGAAGAAGACAAAAGACTCTTGAAAAGTGGGTAAGTCCTTGGTAAGGTTGAAGACTCTTTGTATTGGATAGGTAAGTCCTTTAGTGGTCATGTATTGTATCTCTTATAATGAATATAATGAAGATGCAAGGTTAAGAAATCCTAGAGGTTGACCTCTCTGGGTAGTGGACTGATTCACTTCTAATTTGAAGTGTGGAACCACTCTAAAACAGCTTGTCAATTGGTGTGTGTTCAATCTCTCTCTCCCTTGTTATGCATGTTTTAGTTGCACTCAAATTTCCTATTTAGAAACCTTATCTTGTGATATGTCTTGAAGGTCTAATGAATTTTGTTTAAGTGCATTCATCTCTATTCACCCCCATCTAGAGAATCTAATCACCCATCTAGGATTCAACAATTGGTATCAGAGTGGGCTTCTCCAAGCATACTTCTATAAGTAGGAGAAGATGGGTGACTACCAAGGAGGGAGATACTTGATCAGCCTACAAATCTTTGATGGGAGAAATTTCCTCTATTGGAGAAGAAGGCTTCAATTCTACATCCAAGGATCAAATCTTGAGATGTGGCAAATGGTGAATAGCCCATACATGCTACCAAAGACAAAGATTGAAGAATGGGATGAAGCTACCTTGAAGAAAGAAACCTTGAATGCTAGAGCCATGCACATCCTCTATGCCTCCATGACCCCCACCGAGTTCAACCGGATTTCTTCATGTGAAATAGCCTATGAGGTATGGAGAAATCTATGCATCACTTATGAAGGGACAGATCAAGTGAAGGAAAGCAAAGTCTACATGCTCAAAGGGCTGTTTGAGAACTTCAAGATGGGTAAGGAGGAGAGGATATCCAACATGTACTCAAGGCTCAACACCATTGTGAATCTAGGACATCCTATGTCTAGTGGAGAGATCAACTCAAAGATCCTTAGAACTCTTCCAAAGAGGTGGGAACCCAAGGTGACTTCCATTGAAGAAGCAAGGTCTCTTAGGGATATTCCTATTGAAGAGCTCATTGGAAATCTACAAGCACATGAAGATACACTTGACAAGAGGGAGGAATTAGAAAGACAAGAAGAGAAAGAACTCAAGAGAATTAAGAAGGCTGAAATGAAGGCTCAAATCAAGGCTATTGTTGATCAAGCCTCTCCATCCTCTCAAGTTGAAGAAGAAGCCATGTACTCCAAGGGTAGATTCTACAAAGGCAAGTTCTCCTCCATCCAGTGCTTCACATGTAGAAAGAAGGGTCACTACAAAGAAGATTGCCTACAAGGCAAAAAGACCCATCTTCACAAGAAGAAGGAGAAATGGCATTCAAGCTCAAGTGACTCCTCCAACTCAAGCTCAAGTGAAGTTTCAATTAAAGGATCAAGCTCAAGCTTTAGTGATGAAGGAGAATGTCATTTTGCTCTTATAGCATCAACAAGTAAGGAGTCAAGTGAGGTAAATCTAAACTCTTTAGATAAAATATCTTTGATTAACATTATTCATGATACTTGTGCCTCTCTTAAATCTTATAAAAGGAAAAAGAAAAAGCTTGCTAGAATTGTTGATAATTTGCATGTAGAATTAAATGATCTTGAACATGCTAATTCTTGCTTGCTTGATGTTAAAAATGATTGTCTTAGTCAAGTAGATTCTCTTAAACTTGAAAATGCTAGTTTGCTTGATAAGATTAGATTTCTAGAGCTCAACCTCTTATGCCTAGTTCTAATGAAGAGCATACTTTAATTGTTGATTCTCTCATGCATGATATTGATGTTCTTAAATCTGAAAACAAGGACAAAGATTTTGTTTTGCAAGAATTAGAAACAGAAAATGCCTCCTTGCTTGCTAAAATCAATGTGCATGAATCTTGTTCTAGTTCTACTAGTAGAGAAAATGATGTTGCTGCTCTTCATATTGATAGAGATTCTTATTTAACTAAAGCTCTTTGCTTAGAAAATGATCTTTTGCATGTTAGAGATAATATTAATCAATTGTCTTCTACTATTACCTCTCTTATGCATGATAATGATATTTTGAGATCTTCTTTACAAAGATTCTTAGTTGGAAAGAAGAGCCTTAATGATATCCTACACCATACTACCAAACAAATTGGTAGACATGGTTTGGGGTATGATGGTAGTCAAAGGAACAACAAAGGTAAATGACCTCCAATCTTCCATAGAGAATCCTCTAGTTACAAGACTATGGCACATGCAGCTATTGCAATGAAATTGGTCATTATTCTACTTGTTGTCCTTTTAGGAAAGCACCTAAGAGCATTAGGTCTTGGGTTGCTAAGCTAACCCCTCCGGGCCCAAAAACATGATTGGGGACCATTTCATCTTTCTTCTTGTAGGTACTTGCAAATGGATTGACTTGAGCTATTGAATTGCAAATTGACTTGTCAATCCACATGAAAGAAGAAAGGTGAGATGTGTAGAGGGTGACAACAAGTGGAAAAGGAATGGTAAGCACAAAGGTAATGTTTTTCTTGCTTGTAACCAATCCTAACTTGTTTTGTCAAGTTCGTGTGCACTATGCATGTGGTTTTTGAGTCAATAAGTGGTATTTTGTGTTTCTCTTCACACTCTTTCTTAAAAACTGTTTCTAATGCTTCTATAGTGCATTACTAACTTGCTTAGACATGTTTGGATATGGTTTGTATATTTAGCATGCCTTTAAATATGTTTTTATGAAATATATGTGCCTTTTGATAGCCGCTCTATCGGTCGAGTTTTTCCAGATAGACTGTCAACGGTCGAGTTGTCAATGCACAGAACTCGACTGATAACATTGTGCACATAATATACATTTGGCTTATTGAATGAAAATTTCCCTCTCAACTAGATTTTCTCAACCAATAGCCTTATTCTTTGGCACTCTCATTTGGTACCTTTATATATGCATATTGCCATGTTCTAATTGCCTATCTTGCTTACAACTCTATCTCTCTAATTGCTCTATATTGGTATATCTATATCTTGCAATTGCTTGCTTTGAGTTGTTTTGCAGTTTTTGATGATGATCTCTTGGGATCTCTTGGTTGTCACTAAAATTGCTTCTGTTGTACTCTAACTTGCTACATCTATCTAGGTGTATATCTTGTTTTGATACAACCTTGAGGTTCTTAATAGTAATCATCTTTTGGTAATGATGCATATTTGTATGTGAGTTATATCCTTTCATGCTTCTAAAATTGCTTATCTCTTTGTTTGGATATATCTCTTCATCTACTCATAGCCATACTTTATTTTGTGTATCTTTTGGTGTCTCTTGCTATGATCTAGATCCTACTAGTAGTCCTAACTTGTGATATCATCTACTATTAGTTCACATAAATGTAGTTCTAACCCTGTTTATAATTGGCATCTTTGCTCATCTAGTATATTTCACTATATGCCATGCTTATATCTTGTCTCATACATGCTCAAGCTTGTTCCTTGAATTGCATATCTACTATCTTGAGTTGCTTGCATAACTTTGTGATGCAGGGCACATAGATCTACATTATATGTAGAAATTGGAGTATTTTTGGATTTTATGCAGACTTTGCTCCAGTTTCCACTTTTGGTGCAAGACTTGTGTTTTTCATGCAGAAACGGCCTTCTGAGAAAGGCTCATCGTTACGCCATGAGCCCTGTCACTTTTTGTGCAAATTATGTCATCTTGAGGGTCAAAATTGTGATTTATTGTTTTTCTGCAGCACTTTATCTTGCATTTTGGGTTGTTCAAGTATATGCTTTAACTTGCTTTTCTTTCTATGCTTGGACAAGCCCCTATCTATGCTCTTCTACTCTCCTTATATAACTTTGTGTTATCTCCTTTCTCTTTAACAAGTTATGTTTCTTATTTCTTCATACCCCACTTTTTGAAATGACAAAGGGGGAGAAAGGTATGTCTTATTTTAAAAGAGGAAGAAGGCATGTCTTACATGAAGAGGAGAAGTATGTCCATCTAATGGGGAGAAGGTAAATGGGAGACGACATATATGTGTAGAACATATATGAGTAGAAGACATAGTATTCTATAAATGTTATGAAAGCTAACCATGCAGGAGAAATAGCATCAATTGAGGAGGAGTATGAGAACTCCATACACATCAATTGAGGGGGAGCATATCAGCTCAATCCTATTGAAACCCCTAGGTTTCTCCGAAGGTATTATTTTACTTAAAAGCCTTCAATACATTTATGGAATGGTTTGTCATCTTCAAAAAGGGGGAGAATGTTGACTCAAGGTCAATTAGGTTAATGTTGACTCACGTCTAAATTGACTAAACTTGTGTTTTGATGATGAATAACCATTCCACATATTGGTGTCTAATGTCTCTACTTGAGTGATTTCCGATTAGGTATAGACACACTCCAAATGCCCTTACTTGTGCAAATCAAATTGGAGAAAAGACAAGTCAAAGTCAATACAAGTGCACGTTTTTGTAATATGATGTAAATCCATTAGAATCATGTTGTAAATCACTTGTAATGATTGTATGACTTGTAATTAAGCTTAGAAAAAACCAGGAGCACTTAGATCGAATGTTTAAGCACTCAAAAGCCATTTTCCAAAATTCACATCAGGTTGTTCATCGGTCGAGTTCTGTGAGTTGCAAACTCAACCGATCCTAATTGGATCTTGAAAATGACTTTTGATCGGTCGAGTTTACACTACACGGAACTCGATCGATGGAGTAACTAACCAGTTTGATTTTCATTGGTCGGTCGAGTTTCCCCAAGACAAACTCGACCGATGGTCTGAATATCGGCTTTGTCTTTTACTCTATCGGTTGAGTTACCCTTATCGAAACTCGACCGATTGCACTGTACGGAAAAGTGCAGAAAAGTGCTTCTAGCCATTGTGGAGTTGCAACAAGTGAAAATATATCCGTTGCAAGCCACAAAATGGCTAGTTTTCGTTCTCAAGTGTTCCCAAAGGCTAAGAGGCATCCCTAGCTATAAATAGGACCCCTTGGGCTTCAGTCCAAGGTTGAGCATTCAATGCAAACTCTATGTGAGGTTCCTATTCTATAGTTGAGTGCTTCCTACAGCCTCCTCTCTCTCTCTCTAAGCTTAATCACTTGCTACATCCATTAGAGTGAGTAGGAGATTTGTAAGAGAGCTCGTCCTACATGTATATCTTGTGAGGCTCTCACTTCCACCGCCTCCCTTTCTCTCATTTCAACCATGAAGATGAAGGTTCTCTCTCTTGGCTAAGAGAGGTGAAGAAGAATAAGGGAAGGAGTCCCTTGGTGAAGATCAAGGCTGAAGACTTGGAGCAAGAGTGGGTAAGCTCTTGGTGAAGGCAGAAGACTCCTTGCTCAAGTGGGTAAGTCCTTGGTGGAAGCTTCTCTGAGTGAAGGTGAAGTCAAAGGCGGAAGATCCAAGAAGAGTGGGTAATTCCTTGAAGGCTGAAGACTTGTGCAAGAGTAGGTAAGTCCTTGGAAGAAAGTGGAAGACTCTTGCAAAGTGGGTAAGTCCTTGGTAAGGTTGAAGACTCTTTGTATTGGATAGGTAAGTCCTTTGGTGGTCATGTATTGTATCTCTTATAATGAATATAATGAAGATGCTAGGTTAAGAAATCCTAGAGGTTGACCTCTCTAGGTAGTGGACTGACTCACTTCTAGTTTGAAGTGTGGAACCACTCTAAAATAGCTTGTCAATTGGTGTATGTTCAATCTCTCTCTCCCTTGCTATACATGTTTTAATTGCACTCAAATTTCCTATTTAGCAACCTTATCTTGTGATATATCTTGAAGGTCTAATGAATTTTGTTTAAGTGCATTCAGCTCTATTCACCCCCCCCCTCTAGAGCATCTAATCACCCATCTAGGATCCAACAATGCTTTGCTAGAGTCACTAAGAATGAAGCAACTAGGGACGGACTCCATCAGGACTTGAGAAAAGTCTTCAACTATAGCATATAGTTCTCTCTTAGTAGGGTCTGAACCTCTCAGGATAGAATTTCTTCCACATTTCCATTGACCACTTGAATCCCTGAGATTCCAACTGCTAGACATAAGGTTTGTATTGGAATTTATTGAAACATCAACATTCATAATGGACATGTCCTGGGATATGATGATTGGGGATTACTAGCAACTTTCATGTATCCTTGTGTTGTGTCGGAGTGCCTTTGAAAAGCTTGGATGATGGTTGCAGCTTCAGCCTGGCATTGGGTGGCCAAGACATTGGGTGGAATAGATCAATTCTCGAAGATGAAGGAGTTCCTTTATTTCCAAATAAGCCAGTAGGTGATAGCAAAAGTGGTACACCATTTATCAACATGTTTCAATGAGTGCAGGTTGTTACCTAGTCATGCAGCTGAGTCAACCAAAGAGGAAAAAAAGAGCAATTCACCCAGTGGTAAAAGATGTCTCCATGTGTTTTGGCAGCACTACAATCTCTATGTGCGTGCATGGATGATTCCTCTTCCTAAGAGCATCTCATGGAAAGGTTGGAGGAAGTAAGCTTCTTCTTGCACCATAAAATGGTGCAAAGAGCAACCTATCCCTATGAGTAGCCAGAGATGAGTTTGCACTCTATGTGGAATTTGGAGATCCCATATAGCTTGATAGTTCTCTAGAGGTGTTGAGTCTGACATTCCAGTTAGTACTTTGTAAGTAGAGCAGGAGGTGTTATAGCCATCATTGTTGTGAGTCCACACAACACCATCTTTGCAATAGCATGTCTTTGGGGGTGCCATTTTGAGGATGTCATCTTTCGTTTCAGCATTGAACCAATGGGATATGAATTCCACATCCTACAATCCATTGATAAAAGCTAAGTTGGCAACTTTTAGGTCATCTAATTCAGCAGGGATAATCAATCTTGTGTTAAGGATGGGCCTATGGCCCTCTCCAACCCAGGCTTCCATCCAAACACACATATCATGACCAGAAGCGACCATCTTCCTTGAGTTGGAGAGAAGGAAAGGGAGGGCACTCTTGATGCTCCTCCAGATATATGAACATGAGGGGATATTGGAACATTGGTTGGAATACTTTGCATGTTGAAGAGAAATCCAGGGGACTTGTTCCTGTTCTAAGTATTGTCATGCCATCTTCATAATGAGGGATGTGTTGAACTCACATGCTTGACTAACCCCCAGGTCTCCCTTATGGAAGGATCTTATCAGATGTTTCCATGAAACCATATTCAGTCTCCTAGAAGGATTCGAGTCATTCCTGATGAAGTTGCAAACCAATTGATCAATTCTATCACAACATGACATCAGTAGTTGGGCCATTTGCATCAAGTAGCAAAGTTTGGAGAGGAGCACTGTGACAAAGTGAGTTTTTATAGTATTTTTCTCTCTCTTAAAAGTTTATTATCAAAAATTGTGGACCAAATTACCCTCATATACTTATCTCACTTATTTGGACTAATATGGGTCACAAATTGCAAAAAAATGCAAACCCTAGTGTGCTTTTATGATAAAATACATATGATAATGTTTTTAGTAAATAAACACATCAAACCTTCGAATTTGGGTTTCAAATTTATATCATAATAGCATAATGACCTTTTGAAGCTACACCTCAAATTTCGTTAGAATTGGAGTTACCAATCATGAGTTATGGCCAATTTAATAAATCAACCTAGATATATGTCCTAGACCTAAGTTCTCGTTTAATCAAGGTTAAATAATTGTCACGATGGTCTTAGTTAAACCCGGACCCTCTCCCAGCCGTCGGATCGGGCGATCCACGGATCTGCCCTGATCCAATGGTGGAGACCTTGTCTCCTACCTCCCGCAAAGGGCGGGGAGGCAACAGGAAATCGAGCCCAGCTAATCTCGCCACCTCGCACCTCCTTTCGAGTTTTGAACCCAACAAATATCTCCTAAACTTCCCGACGACCTCGTCATACCCCAACTTGACCTCCCCCATCCGCGGAATTGGAAGAACGAATCCCCACTTCTTCACCCTTCTCCTGGCGGCGATGGCAGCCTTTAGGGCTTCTTTGCCTAGCCCCCCTCACGCCTATATAAGGCCCTCATTAGCTCCGCCATGATTCCTTTAACCATTTCACATCTCCAATTGCAAACGCAGACACTCCGAGCACTGCTCCCCTAGCCACCCTCTTCAACCTCGGCTCCTTTTCACCTTCAGGCCACCACAACACCTCCTCGCTCAAATCCTACCCTCCACCACCTTCGCCAACCCATCTCGATCGTGGGCGGCCAGGAAGAAGGCTCCCAGAGTTCCTCACCACCCTAAACCCCTCTCACGCCGGCGACCTCACCTCTCCTGCGGCGGCGCTGAGTTACAGAGGGAGCCACGACCTCTAAACCCCACCTCTATGTACGGGGCAGCCTCGCAAAGGTGAAGGCACCTTCTTCCTCGTGGCAGCACCACCCAGGATCTAGCAGGAGCTCGCCGGAGCTCAATCCAGCTGCCTGGGCTAGCATCGAGCGAGAGGAAGCAGAGAAAAAGGAGAGAGACGCTGAGCTGGACCAATAGACTCTTGCCAAATCAGCCAGAGGAATCACGGGCCACCTTTTCAACTCAGTGATCCGTGCAGTGCTTTGCGAGACCTTGGATCAACCTGGTCCGTCGATCCAGTAGGATCCGACCATTGATCAAGGTAAGATCATCTTCTTGTTTTTCTTTTATTCAAGAAAATAGGTTATCTTAAGAAAATCATAGAAAATTCTAGGAGTAGCATAAAATAGTGAACCCATATACCATTTTGATCAGAAAAATATACTCTATCCATATAAAATATTACCAATACCTGAATCCGTTCCCTATTTCAAAAATAACTATCTAAGGCCTAAAGGACATCCTTAATCATAATTAATTATTAAAAATGGCTTTCTTGATGATATATGACTTCTAAAATGTTTGTAACCATTAGATAAACCCTGATTTCAAAATAACTCGAAATCCTATTCTAAGTTGATAAGTGATCAAAGAATTAGAAGAAACCCTAATTTTAGCTTTCTCTTTCTACATGAAATTATAGGTATATCTTCATACGAAATCTGATATCACTAGATGACGATTAGTGATCATAATTTTGCCATGAATCCTAATTCGAAACCTGATATTATGGAACCATTAATGTCTTAAGGGTTGTATTTCCCCTTTTATGCCAATCATCTTAGAAACCCTAATTTTGGAAAATCTTCTAATTAATCAATTAAATATTATCTTTAATCCAAATAGTTTATGATGGATCAGACCTGATAATATTTGTAAACTCAATTAGGATATGGGAAATCCATGATCTGAATTAAGATAACATAAAAGGAATAATAACTAAGAACATATCTTAGTCCTGGTCACATGGACCAATAATAATATTGTACCCTTGCTTTCTTTGTAGGGTGACTAAATTCCTGATTGACTCTAAATCTTTGGACATTTGATTGAACAAGTAGGTACGTGGTCTTATAAGTATAAGACTAGATTTTTGGTTTCTTATGCTATGAAATATCTTGAATGATCGTATTTGGATATGATTGATTGGTTGACTAGTATGAATTATACTTCGCCAAATTTAAGAGAAACATAAATGATCTTGATGGGTTGTAGCTACTAGAGCACATAGCCTGGTGTGGATGTATGTTGCCTAACATGGATGTATGATTCCTTGGCCCATGTTAGATGTATGTTGATATTTTGTTGCCCATACTAGATGTAAGTCAAGTGCAATAGGTGTAGTACAACTGCATCAAAAATGAATGTAATAAAAAGGGGTGTTTACTTGATTTCCGCATTAAGAAATGGTTTTATCTCTCTTTCTTTCTTTTTCAAATATTTTCCTTTATGCAACCTTATTAGTATAACTTTCTACCACGTACCAACTTTGTTGATGTTTTTGTTTCTCGTATTTTCTAGGTGCAAGGAACAGTTGACAACAAGATGAAATACATGCTCAAAGTACCTGAAGGTAGAAAATAATAAACATGGAGGATGCATTAGATAGATCTGTTCCACTCATCTTATTTCTCACTAGATGTTAGTTTATTTCTTTTCCTAGTAAATGTCGAGGATGATCAAGATCCTATGTAATTAAGTTAACATTCTTTAGAACAATATTTTTCTCTCCATATGTAATGACTTTATTTTATCTATATGAATGAATGTTCGTGTGGCATTGTATGATGATGTGGACTAGATCTTGGCTCAATTTCTGGTTTTAGTTGACTACCTTAATCTCTTATATTTTCCCTTTTGACATCTATAGATATGAGTGCACGCATATCTATGAATGTCACTATGGAAAGTATATAGAAATTGGGGGACGTCACAGTTGGTATCAGAGCCAAAGTTCACACATCAAGTCACATGAACTTCATTCACCCTATTTTGAGTCTAGGGTAGTCCTTGAGTTTGGGATGTGAAGGGCTGAGGTGTCTAGGATAGCATCTGCCATGGGTCTGGCTAAAGTCTCCGAGCCACTTAGCTTGGCAATCACGAGTCTACCTTTATGGCAGTATAAGTCTACCTGGTCGATATCCTAAGTGTCCCCTATTCTTGGGCATACCTTAATTTAGGAATCTTCTCATCTATAGATTTTCCCTCTCACCTCTTCTATAGGAAAAATTTCTCCCTCTCATCTACGTTTTAAAAATAAATTAAATTTTCCCTCTTACCTTTGTTATAAGGTTAGGAAGGAGTCTCTCTATTTAGAAAGTCCTAAGGATCGACTGATAAGGATTTTAGGATATCCTCCATAAATCATAACATTGAGAACATTAATTATTGATAAATGAGAATAATGAAATATCATGTGATAATAATAATGATAATGATGAGAATAATTGTTGGAGTAATGGATCTAATATGTTCATATTAATTACAGGATGCCTCCTAAAACTCGCAACTCAAAAGCCTCGGAGGAATCGTCCTCTAAGAAGAGAAAAGAACCGAAAACCTCTGAAGTACCTGATCCTGAAACTATGGCCAAAGAAAGGTGGGAGGAACAAAAGAAAATCCTACTAGACTTCATGGAAACCCTCGCCACAAAAGGAACCCCTAAATCTAGCTCCTCTAAGAAAAAGGAAGTGACGGTGATAGACTTCATTAAGCTTAATCCTGATAGCTTTTGGGGGGAAGACCAACCCGAAGTCATGGACAAGGCTGAGGTCTGGGTCCTTTCCATAGAGAATGCCTTCCGTACCCTAGAAGTACCCGAAGAAAAGAAGGTTAAATTTGCCACCCATTTGCTTAAGGGAGGGGCGAAGATCTGGTGGGATAATTATGGTGGGAATCGGGGAGAGGAAGTAGACAACTTGGGATGGGAAGCCTTCAAGACCCTCTTCACCGACCGTTTCATGCCCATAGCTGAGAGGAAGAGGAAAGAGAAGATGTACATGGAGCTTAGGCAAGGTAGTCTCTCAGTGGCCGATTATACTCGGAAGTTTAGGCTTCTAGAAAGCTATGCCCCTATCCGGACTGAGGACCGCCTCACTGAGCATTATGTTGACTGTCTCTCCGCACACCTGAAAACCATAGTTATAGCCTCTCGTCCCCGAAGCATTGATGAATCCCTAGACATGGCCCTTAAGCAGGAAAGGGAGCAGGGATTACATAAGCCTTCTAGCATGGGATATTTAGGGTTGACCACCATTGAGGAAGAGAAGTTCAAAAAGTTACACCCCGGCCATAATAAAGGATCAGGGAAAGGAGGAGGTTCAGGGAATAAAGGACCAAAGAATAGCAAGTTGATGGATTACCGCAGCAAATGCAAGACTTGTGGATGAGGACATGATGGGCCTTGTCGCTACACCTAGCCGGTCTGCTAGAACTGCAAGAAGGAGGGACATTTCCTTGCCAAGTGCCCCAATGCATCTATCCTTGGAAAACCTCCAGCAGGTGCTCCACCCCCTCAGGGACACCGTAATGCCAGGATGTTCGCAGTAACTGCAGAGGAGGCTAGGGCAAATCTGAACCAACTTGTCGAAGGTAACCTTAAATCTTTTTCATATATCTAATATCTTGTTCAATGCCTTCAATTATTTAAAGTGTAATTATCATGTGTAGGCATTGTTTTCTTGAATGGACATCCTGTTAAAGCATTGTTTGATTCTGGATCTACAAATACATTTATCTCTCGAAATCTGGCCTCAATGTTGCACTTACATATAAGGGACTTGGGATACATTCTGGATGTGTCAACTCCTAGTGGCAAAATATTCACTACATTGCAGAAAACTGATGTTCTCCCTCTAAAATTTGAAAATCATGACATGCCCTTCGAGTTCATTCTCTTAACTATGGAAGACTTTGATGTTATTCTTGGCATGGATTGGATGTACACATATCATGCTTATATTGACTGTAGAAACAAGATGGTAGTTCTCTCTCAACCTCATTCTTCTCCTGTAGTGATCCCTCGGGGAAGCGGATTTTGTAATAATATAATAATTTCCTCTCTTAAAGATAAAAAACTCATATCTAAAGGATGTAAAGTCTTCCTCGCATTCGTCTCAGAGACCAGTCCTGACAATGGGCCTGTAGAAAGACTGGAGGTGGTACGTGATTTTCTTGACATATTTCCGGAGGAGCTTCCTGGGCTGCCTCCAAACCGAGACATTGAGTTCTCCATAGATCTTCTTCCTGGAACCACTCCGATTTCTAGGACACCATATAGGATGGCACCTGCTGAGCTTATGGAGCTAAAGAAACAATTGCAAGAACTTCTTGATAAGGGTTTTATCCACCCTAGCGTTTCCCCTTGGGGTGCACCTGTTCTTTTTGTTAAAAAGAAAGATGGTTCAATGCGGATGTGTATTGACTATCGCATGTTGAACCAAGCTACCATTAAAAACAAGTATCCTCTCCCTCGTATTGATGACCTCTTTGATCAACTTCGTACTGCTAAAGTTTTCTCAAAAATTGATCTTCGTTCTAGCTACCATCAACTTAAGGTCAAAGATTCTGATATATCTAAGACTTCTTTCTGAACTCGTTACGGGCACTATGAATTTCTGGTAATGCCGTTTGGGTTGACCAACGCACCTGGCGTATTCATGAACTTGATGAACAAAGTCTTCCAACCTTATCTTGATGAGTTTGTGGTTGTCTTCATTGATGATATTCTGATCTATTCTGATTCTATGGAGAAACATCGTGAGCATTTGAAGTCTGTCCTTGAGATTCTTCGTGCCCAGAAATTCTATGGCAAGCTTTCTAAATGTGAATTCTAGAATGACAAGGTTATGTTCCTTGGTCATGTCATTTCTGGGGGTAACATATCTGTTGATCCCGCAAAGTATCTGTTGTACTTGATTGGCAACCTCCTCATAATCCTTCTGAAATCTGGAGTTTCTTAGGTCTGGCTGGATATTATCGTCGTTTTATCCCGAATTTCTCCAAAGTGGCACTTCCTCTCACTAAGCTTACTCGGAAGGACGAGCATTTCATCTGGTCTGCTGCTTGTGAGTTTAGCTTCCAAGAGCTCAAACAAAAGTTGACGTCAGCACCTGTCCTTGTTCTACCCTCTGGTAATGAAGGATTTGTGATATTCACTGATGCTTCCCGACATGGTCTAGGTTGTGTCCTACAGCAGAATGGGAAAGTAGTGGCCTTTGCTTCTAGACAGCTGAAACCCAATGAGTTAAATTACCCTACGCATGATTTGGAGTTAGCTGCTATCATCCATGCTCTCAAAATCTGGAGGCGCTACTTGTACGGGGCAACGTTCGATATCTTCACTGACCATAAAAGCCTCAAGTACATTCTGACATAGAAGGATTTGAATCTCTGACAATGACGGTGGATTGAGTACTTGAAGGACTACGACTTCACCATTGGATACCATCCAAGTAAGGCCAATGTGGTTGCAGACGCCCTTAGTAGGAAAAGAGTTGTTTGTGCATCCATGTCTGTACCCGAATGGAGGAACATGGAGGACCTAGCAAGCTGGAGACCACTATTCCTGGCTGATTGTATGCATGTCAATAACATCTCTATCACATCCAACTTGCATTCTGAACTTTTGGAGGCACAGAAAGCTAGTCCCGAGCTTGCAGAGCTCTCCTCTCTCCTGGCTAAACCTCATACACATCTATCAGTGGGTTTTGATGGTGGTCTTCGATACAAGAACCGTATGTGGGTCCCTGAGCAGTCAGCTGTAAATACAACCATTCTTGGTGAGGCGCATGGGTCCAAGTACACAGTTCATCCTGGCATGACAAAGATGTACAAGGACCTACAACGACAGTTCTGGTGGAGAGGCATGAAGCACGACATTACAGATTTTGTATCCAGGTGTCTGACATGTCAGAGAATCAAGGCTGAGCATCAAAGACCAGGTGGTCTACTGCAACCCCTCGAGATTCCGGAATGGAAATGGGAGCATATCACTATGGATTTCGTAGTGGGATTACCCAGGACCAGGAAGGGGTACGACGCCGCTTGGGTCATTGTGGATCGTCTCATCAAGTCAGCTCATTTTCTACCTGTGAAGACTATTGTGAAAGTTTCTGAGTTGTCCGACCTTTATATACGGGAGATTGTACGTCTGCATGGGGTTCCAGTATCCATTGTCTCGGACCGGGACCCGAAGTTCACCTCAAAGCTATGGAAGCAAGTTCAAGAAGAATTGGGCACTAAACTAAATTTCAGTACAGCTTATCATCCGCAGACAGATGGATAGTCAGAACGAACAGTACAGATTCTGGAGGATCTTCTACGAGCTTGCGTGCTTGACTGGGAAGGCTCATGGGACCATTACCTGCCTTTAGCTGAGTTTGCCTATAATAATAGCTATCAGGTGAGTATTGGGATGCCACCATATGAAGCTCTCTATGGCCGACCGTGCAGATCTCCATTACATTGGGACGATGTCGGAGAACACACCTTGATGAAATCCGAGGAGATGCAGCTGTATGCAGATAAAGTTGCACTGATCCGACAGAGAATGAAGCAAGCACAGGATAGGCAGAAATCATATGCAGATGCTCACCGGTAGGAACGTCAGTTCAAGGAAGGTGATCATGTCTTTCTGAAGATCCGACCAATTCGAGCTTTGGCCAAGAATAAGGGAAAGCTCAGTCCTCGTTATGTGGGACCCTTCGAGATTCTTGAAAGGGTTGGAGAATGTGCCTATCGTCTTGCTTTGCCACCTCAGTATAGTGTCATGCATAATGTCTTTCATGTATCTAATCTGAAGCCCTACGTCAAAGACCCCAGTCACATTCTGAATCATGAGCCTCTTGAGCTGAAAGATGATTTGACGTATGTTGAGTCACCAGTTAGAATTCTTGATTTCAAGGCAAAGGAGCTTCGCAATAATCGACGTATAGATATGGTGAAAGTTCTCTGGAGCCACCATGATCAAACTGATGCTACATGGGAGCTCAAGTCCGAAGTCGAGCGGAAATATCCACATCTCTTTCAGGCTGCTTGAATTTTGAGGGCAAAATTCTTAAAAGGAGGGGAGAATGTGACAAAGTGAGTTTTTATAGTATTTTTCTCTCTCTTAAAAGTTTATTATCAAAAATTATGGACCAAATTACCCTCATATACTTATCTCACTTATTTGGACTAATATGGGTCACAAATTGCAAAAAAATGCAAACCCTAGTGTGCTTTTATGATAAAATACATATGATAATGTTTTTAGTAAATAAACACATCAAACCTTCGAATTTGGGTTTCAAATTTATATCATAGTATCATAATGACCTTTTGAAGCTACACCTCAAATTTCGTTAGAATTGGAGTTACCAATCATGAGTTATGGCCAATTTAATAAATCAACCTAGATATATGTCCTAGACCTAAGTTCTCGTTTAATCAAGGTTAAATAATTGGCACGCTGGTCTTAGTTAAACCCGACCCCTCTCCCAGCCGTCGGATCAGGCGATCCATGGATCTTCCCTGATCCAATGGTGGAGACCTCGTCTCCTACCTCCCGCAAAGGGTGGGGAGGCAACAGGAAACCGAGCCCAGCTAATCTCGCCACCTCGCACCTCCTTTCGAGTTTTGAACCCAACAAATATCTCCTAAACTTCCCGACGACCTCGTCAAGCCCCAACTTGACCTCCCCCGTCCGCGGAATTGGAAGAACGAATCCCCACTTCTTCACCCTTCTCCTGGCGGCGATGGCAGCCTTTAGGGCTTCTTTTCCTAGCCCCCCTCACGCCTATATAAGGCCCTCATTAGCTCCGCCATGATTCCTTTAACCATTTCACATCTCCAATTGCAAACGCAGACACTCCGAGCACTGCTCCCCTAGCCACCTTCTTCAACCTTGGCTCCTTTTCACCTTCAGGCCACCACAACACCTCCTCGCTCAAATCCTTCCCTCCACCACCTTCGCCAACCCATCTCGATCGTGGGCGGCCAGGAAGCAGGCTCCCAGAGTTCCTCACCACCCTAAACCCCTCTCACGCCGGCGACCTCACCTCTCCTGCGGCGGCGCTGAGTTACAGAGGGAGCCACGACCTCTAAATCCCACCTCTCTGTACGGGGCAGCCTCGCGAAGGTGAAGGCACCTTCTTCCTCGCGGCAACACCACCCAGGATCTAGCAGGAGCTCGCCGGAGCTCAATCCAGCTGCCTGGGCTAGCATCGCGCGAGAGGAAGCAGAGAAAAAGGAGAGAGACGCCGAGCTGGACCAATAGACTCTCGCCAAATCAACCAGAGGAATCGCGGGCCACCTTTTCAACTCAGTGATCCGTGCATTGCTTTGCGAGACCTTGGATCAACCTGGGCCGTCGATCCAGTAGGATCCGACCGTTGATCAAGGTAAGATCATCTTCTTCTTTTTATTTTATTCAATAAAATAGGTTATCTTAAGAAAATCATAGAAAATTCTAGGAGTAGCATAAAATAGCGAACCCATATACCATTTTGATCAGAAAAATATACTCTATCCATATAAAATATTACCAATACCTGAATCATTTCCCTATTTCAAAAATAACTATCTAAGGCCTAAAGGACATCCTTAATCATAATTAATTATTAAAAATGGCTTTCTTGATGATATATGACTTCTAAAATGTTTGTAACCATTAGATGAAACCCTGATTTAAAAATAACTCGAAATCCTATTCTAAGTTGATAAGTGATCAAAGGATTAGAAGAAACCCTAATTTTAGCTTTCTCTTTCTACATGAAATTATAGGTATATCTTCATACGAAATCTGATATCACTAGATGACGATTAGTGATCATAATTTTGCCCTGAATCCTAATTCGAAACCTGATATTATGGAACCATTAATGTCTTAAGGGTTGTATTTCCCCTTTTATTCCAATCATCTTAGAAACCCTAATTTTGGAAAATCTTCTAATTAATCAATTAAATATTATCTTTAATCCAAATAGTTTATGATGGATCAGACCTGATAATATTTGTAAACTCAATTAGGATATGGGAAATCCCTGATCTGAATTAAGATAACATAAAAGGAATAATAACTAAGAACATATCTTAATCCTGGTCACATGGACCAATAATAATATTGTACCCTTGCTTTCTTTGCAGGGTGACTAAATTCCTGATTGACTCTAAATCTTTGGACATTTGATTGAACAAGCAGGTATGTGGTCTTATAAGTATAAGACTAGATTTTTGGTTGCTTATGCTATGAAATATCTTGAATGATCGTATTTGGATATGATTGATTGGTTGACTAGTATGAATTATACTTTGCCAAATTTAAGAGAAACATAAATGATCTTGATGGGTTGTAGCTACTAGAGCACATAGCCTGGTGTGGATGTATGTTGCCTAACATGGATGTATGATTCCTTGGCCCATGTTAGATGTATGTTGATATTTTGTTGCCCACACTAGATGTAAGTCAAGTGCAATAGGTGTAGTACAACTGCATCAAAAATGAATGTAATAAAAAGGGGTGTTTACTTGATTTTCACATTATGAAATGGTTTTATCTCTCTTTCTTTCTTTTTCAAATATTTTCCTTTATGCAACCTTATTAGTATAACTTTCTACCACGTACCAACTTTGTTGATGTTTTTGTTTCTCGTATTTTCTAGGTGCAAGGAACAGTTGACAACAAGATGAAATACATGCTCAAAGTACCTGAAGGCATAAAATAATAAACATGGAGGATGCATTAGATAGATCTGTTCCACTCATCTTATTTCTCACTAGATGTTAGTTTATTTTTTTTCCTAGTTAATGTCGAGGATGATCAAGATCCTATGTAATAAAGTTAACATTCTTTAGAACAATATTTTTCTCTCCATATGTAATGACTTTATTTTATCTATATGAATGAATGTTCGTGTGGCATTGTATGATGATGTGGACTAGATCTTGGCTCAATTTTTGGTTTTAGTTGACTACCTTAATCTCTTATATTTTCACTTTTGACATCTATAGATATGAGTGCACGCATATCTATGAATGTCACTATGGAAAGTATATAGAAATTGGGGGACGTCACAAGCACTAATTTCACCAAAGTGATGCGGCCTGCCATTGAGAGCAACTTATTCTACCAATTATTATCCTGAAGTTGTATCTTCTCCAGAAGGTATTGGAAGTGAGCCTTCCCTTTTCTTTTGTGAATAAATGGAACTCTCGGGTGTCTACCTAGTTCTATGGTTTCATTGATGTTTAGGATTATGTAGATATGGGATATAATCATCCTTGAAGTAGAGGCAGAGAAGAATACCTGGGATTTTTGTGGGAGAGGAATTGCCCAGATGCAGTGCTGAAAAGTTTTAGACGGCTTTTGATAGTCTTGTCCTGGGCATTGATGCCTCTACAAAGAGTATAATGTCATCAGCAAAACTTACATGTGAGAATCATAGTTTTTATCTGGTGACAGTCATAGGTTTCCAGTTCCCCAAACAAATTTCCTCTTCCAGCAACTGATTGAATCTTTCCAGACAGAGAACAAAGATATGAGAGGAAAGGGGATCCCTTTGCTTGACGCCACAGGAAGGATGAAAGGTTCCAATGGAGTCATCATTACAGAGGACTAAGGTTTTACCAGAGGAAATGATCTAGATTATGATGGCAATGAGATTATTAGGGATTGATGTTGTGACGCCCCAATCCCCGCGCCATCTCCAATGACCCCAGAGACCGGGGAGTCATCCTCGGTAAACCACCCTTAAACTTTTCTTTACTTAGTTACTTAGAATTAACTTTAAGGAAAAACCTAATAGCTTGAATAACATTGGATCGTAATAAAACTGCAGAAGCAACTTACCATTAACCTTACTTGGAAGAAAAACAAACTTACACGATATATTACATTGTTCATGCAGAAAGTAAAACACAACAGATAACTGAAATCTAAACTACATATTACATTACATTCTCTCACTACCACACCACATGCCCAAGGACCGAGGGGAAATGACTAAGAGACCTCTATCTAACTACGTACTACCTTCTAAGAACTTGGGTGATATGATCCTTCAGTTTCCTCGTGCTGACGCTGACCTAAAAAATAATTAGTAGGTTGGTGAGCTACTGGCTCAGTGAATAGAATTTCACCCAACCATCACAGATAACTCATTCATGTTTATTAATTGGAATAAAATTCAAGATAATACTATATTGAACAGATCTAAACAATATAATTTAAAGGACATGAGATGTCAACATTTCATTAAGAAAACAACTGTTGCAAGGCTGTAGATACGATTAAATAACAGAGAATATTAAAATTTCATTTAAAGGACAATTGTTCTGAAACTAACTCAAATCTTTCTTAACTCTTTAACTTATAAGAAACTCTGTGAACCTATATGAACATATTTTATCTTATGCCCTGATCATATGCAGTGTACTCTACATATGAAGACTCGTACCGAACTACGATCTCACCGTACAAGACTTAGCTTAAAACCCAGGAAGCTAATCCTAGAACTGAATCTGGGTCTACTTGACTCAAACTGTCACGTCTAACTAAGGCGGCTAAACAACTGGCCTTTAACTGGACCTCTCCTCTAGGCTGAGTACACATGCGGAGGGTTTGAGATGCTCTGTGGGCCTCATCTTGGTATGCTCTGTGGGTACCTCTGGGTTACCACCGGGATCTCCAGTTCATGTTGGGTAACCTATCTTTTCATAGGAGACTTACTCAAGGGCTTCGTCTCCCCGCACGCTCTATGGGTGTGTTCTGATCCCCGTATACTGGGCGCTGCCAGGGTGGATCGTTTCCTCCCTACAGTGCAGACATTCGTAGGGAATTTACGGTGTTCAGAGCACCTATGTCTATTATTTTATTATTCTAGAAAAGCTCTTACTACATTGCATCTCTCTCTTATTTATTCTTGGCTTTAGTATCTCTATGGTACTGAGTCTATTTATCTGAAACTTATAAATACAACATGTATATCATTTCTAACTTGGAAGTGCAATGTGCTCAAATATTGTAATTTACTGAGAAATCAAAATACTATACTTGTAGGCAGATTTAAATAAATAGAATACTTGTCAACTTAGCACATACATACTGAAATCATGTAATTAAACATCTTAATATACTGATAAGGGTTGATTACTCAACATATGAGAAATCATCAGTAGCACTTGTAAATTATCTAAAATTTCTAGAAAAATGTGCACATCAACCCTAATCATGAGTTGTGCATCACTTAACCCAACTAAGAGTTAATTACTTATCATGACACGAATTATTGATAATATCTGAGAATTTCTTATGATATCCTTGAGAAATGTGTAGATTCATATAATTATTAATAAACTCGCATAAAATATGACTGAAGTGTGCAACTGGGTTTCTATTGAACCCTTTCATGTCATTGTCATTTCTTTGAAATCGAGCATCAATTAACTTACTAAAAAACATACAGCCTGGGTTTATACCCAAACTGTACCGTTACTGGTCATGTGCTACTGAGTTCAACATTTAATTGAGTAATTTAAGTTTCGATTAATCGTGTATTTTCACTAATCCAAATCACACATATCAATTAACTAATTAGCGTCGTGTGGACGTTAATAATTAAAATGTGCAAATTAGAAATCGATCGGAGTCGGCACTGCCCGGCACTTGGGTAAACGCTGACATCTGCGAGTGATACTGATTTCAACCAAAAAGTCCGATTATTAGAGTCAAATCTTGCTCGATAAGTGAGATTCTACTCACAGTGGGTTGAAGTGGCCGAATTTCAAATGAAAATCCATACAGAGCCTAAATCTGGGCATCAACAGGTCTTCTTCTACCTTGGAATTGCTCTGGAACAAACCTGCTTCACGTACATGTTGAAGAAAGAGCTCGGTTGAGTGTTGCTCATGTCTAATTGGCGGCGGATCTGGATCCTAGCCTCACGGCCGAGCTCAGAGGCGACGTTTCCATGGTGTTTCCCATGCCGAGCTGCTCCTAGTTCGGACCTACTACTACAAGCAGCAACCTTTCTCACGTACATGTGGAAGGGAGAGCTCGACTAGGTGCTAAACGCAGCTGGGAGCTGTGGAATCAAGCATAGACCTCAAAGACGAAGTCGGGGCAGCGTTTTCGTGCTGCTTGCTCACGCCAATCGGGCACCTGGCCGCTGCCAGCACAACTGCTACGGTAGGTTGACCGCTGCTGCTTGGGAGCGCCACCCTAGGGCACGGTTGGGATGAAGATGAGGAGGGGAAGAAAGAAGAAGGGTGGACGGACGGAGGTTAGCTGCTGCGAAGCCCTAAATCGCCCTAAATCACCCACGCGATCTCCCCTCTGCTGCTCTCGGTCGGGCGTGCTACACTGCACTGCTTAAGGCTGTTTTGTGAGAGACCGGGGGAAGATAATAAGGAATAAAAGGGTTAATAACCTATTAATGGGAAAATTGCAGAATTGGTCCAAGGAATATAAAAATGCCATAACTATGGTCTTGGGGTCCGATTGAAATGATTTCTTTTGTAAAGTTTCAAGCGTGAAATCCTCTACAACCTCAATGCATAAAAACACAGCAACTAGACCATCTTAGCTAGGTTAATTATTTTAGGTAATTAACTTAACAATTAACACTGCATTTAACATTATTACCTCAGATGAATCAATCTCGTCTATTGATTCACATCTTAGCTTATCTTGATTAACCATGATGTTTAACAAGGTACTTAGTACTAATCAAGGTACTTCACGCTAATCGAGGTACTTACTAACTAACCTTGATGTGGGTTATAACAATCTCCCTCCCTTATAAGAATTTTGTCCCAAAATTCCTAAAAGAGAAAAGGAAACTTGTTATGCATTTCTGACTCATGCTCCCACGTGGCTTCCTCTAGGTTGTGGTTCCTCCACAAAACTTTCACTAACGGTATCTCGTGATTCTTGAGCTTCTTGATCCTTCGATCAACTATCTGAATAGGTCCTTCAACATAGGACACATCTGATCTGACTTGTGCAGGTTCTGGGTCTACTATCTTCTCTATACCAGGGTAACACTTCTTCAGCATTGATACATGGAACACATTATGTAAATTAGCCAACTCGGATGGCAATTCCAACATGTAGGCTACAGGTCCAATCCTCTCAATGACAGGATATGGGCCCATAAAACTAGGAGTCAGTTTGCCTCTCTTGCCAAACCTCAACACTCCTTTCCATGGTGAAACGTTCAGATACACTTCATCACCAACCTCAAACTCAAGAGGTCTACGTCTCTTCTTAGCGTAACTCTTCTACCTATCCTGTGCAGCTTTCAACTGTTCTCGAATCACTATAATCTTTTCTGTAGTCAAATCCACTATCTCTGGTCCAAGAATCTCTTTTCACCCACCTCGTACCAACATACATGTGATCTACACTTTCTGCCATACATAGCTTCATATGGGGCCATACCAAGACTGGAATGGTGACTATTGTTGTATGCAAACTCTGTAAGGCTCAAGTGTTCTTCCCAACTTCCACTGAAATGCAAGACACATGCTCTCAGCATGTCCTCAAGAGTCTGAATGGTCCTCTCTGACTGACCATCCGTCTGCGGGTGAAAAGCTATTAGAACCTCAACTTTGTGCCCAAAGCATGATGCAACAGATTCCAAAACTTGGATGTGAACTTAGGATCTCTATCTGATATAATTGAAATTGGAATACCATGCATCCTGACTATCTCATCCATGTATATCTTAGCCAACTTTGGGACATCAAAGGTTGACTTAACAGGAAGAAAGTGAGCAGACTTAGTCAGTCTTATCCACAATCACCCATATCGAGTCACAACCTCTAAGTGTCCTGAGAAACCCTACCACAAAACCCATTATGATATGTTCCCACTTCCACTCTGGTATAGGAAGAGATTGCAAGGTACCTACAGGTTTCTGATGCTCAGCCTTAACCTGTTGGCACACACTGCATCCAACCACATACTCAGCTACATCCTTCTTCATACCTGACCACCAGTACAACTCCTTGAGATTCCTATACATCTTAGTGTTTCCTGGATGCATAGCGTACATCGATGCACGCACTTCCTCAAGAATCCTTTCTTTCAAAACACTGTCTCTAGGTACACACAACCTGTCATGCTGATACAACAAACCATCACTTGAAAACCTGAACTCTGGTCTCTTTCCCCTTGTCATGTCCTGCATGATCTATTGTAACTCACTGTCACTCTACTAAAGTTCCTTGATCTGATCATAAAAAGTAGGCTTGACTTGCATCTGTGCAATCAAACCACTCCACTCTGTTACCCCTAAGTCTACGTTCAACTTTCGCGTATCTACTAGCATGTCTCTCTTGAAGCATGCCATAGAGAATACATCTACTGTTGAACTTGACTTCCTACTGAGGGCATCTTCTACCACATTCGCCTTACCAGGATGATAATCTATCGTCACATCATAATCCTTAATCAATTCTAACCATCTCTGTTGTCTAAGATTAAGATCCTTCTGGGTGAAAATATATTTCAAACTCTTATGATACATAAACACCTGATATGACTCACCATAAAGATAGTGACGCCATGTCTTAAGAGCATGAAATACAACAGCTAACTCCAAATCATATGTCGGGTAATTCTCCTCATTCTTCTTAAGTTGTCCATATGCATAAGCTACTACTTTGCCTTCTTGCATCAACACATAGCCTAAGCCTCTCCTTGAAGCATCATAAAATACTATGTAACCTTTACCTATCTTGGGCAGGATCAACACTGGTGCTATAGCCAACCTCTTCTTCAAGATCTAAAAACCCTTCTCACAATTGTATGACTAGACAAACGGTGCATTCTTTCTCATTAAGCGTGTCAGAGGTGACGCTACAACACTGAAGTTCTGGATGAACCTCCTGTAGTAACCTGCCAATCCTAAGAAGCTTCTGATCTCAGTAGGAGTCTTAGGCTGCTCCCACTGTAGAATAGACTCGACTTTCTTAGGGTCAACACTTACTCCATCATCTGAGATGACATGTCCAAGAAAAGACACCTTAGCTAACCAAAACTCGCACTTACTGAACTTAGCATATAACTGGTGTTGTCTCAACAACTATAATGCTATACTTAGATGATGCTCATCATTTTTGGAATAGATCAAAATGTCATCTATGAAAACTACTATGAACTAATCCAAAAACGGTTTGAAAATCTGGTTTATCATATCCATGAAAGCTTTTAGGGCATTTGTCAGTCCAAGCGACATGACCAGAAATTCATAATGCATGTATCTTATTCTGAAAGCTGACTTAGGAATATCTGAAGCCTTTATCCTCAACTGATGATACCCAGATCTCAAGTCTATCTTAGAAAAGATTGTCGCTCCACACAACTGATCAAACAAATCATATATCCTTGGTAACAGGTACCTATTCTTGATGGTGATCTTATTCAACTGTCTGTAGTCTATACATAACCCCATAGTACCATCTTTCTTCTTCACAAACAAGACTGGAGCTCCCCATGGTGAAGAACTAGGTCGAATGAAACCCTTATCCAGTAATTCATGTAACTGAATCTTGAGTTCCTTCAACTCTATAGGTGCCATTCTGTAGGCTAGCAGCACTATAGGGTGACTACCAGCTGGAAACACCTGGATCTCAAATTCTATCTCTCTTTTAGGAGGTAGACCTGGCAACTCATATGGGAAAACATCTGGGAACTCACAGACCACTGGCACATCCCATAGGCTGACTGTGCTCTTTTCTACTCTAATATCTACTACATGTGCCAAGAATGCCTCACAACCTTTCTGCAACATCTTATTAGCTACAACAACTGATATGATACACGTAGGAAAAACTTTCCTGTCTCCAGAAAAGACACAAGAAAATCCACCCTGTTGAAAGACAGCCTCCTTCTTCCAACAGTCGAGCTGAACTCGATACGTCCCTAGGCAATCCATACCCAGGATAACTTGAAAAGAGTTAACATCTAGGGGTATAAGATTAATCGCAATGGTGTAACCACCAAATGTCAACAAACATCTGGGACAAAACTCTGTCAACACTGTCGGTTCACATAACGGAACCCTCAAAAACAACTCAACCGGTAACTCCTGGGTTAACAGGTTAAGCTCACAAGCTAAAGAACTCTATATAAACGAGTGAGTAGCACCCAGATCTATCAAAACTGTAACTAAAATGTTGTTAAAGAAAAGCATTTCTCCTGTAATTACTCGATAAGATATAATACCTTCTTGTGGTGTCAAAGAGAAGAAGCGTCCTAAAGCTCTTCCTCTCCCACGATGTCCTTGTTGTCCTTCCCTAGAACCGGGTGTTGCACTACCTCGGGAACCTGAAGCTATAGAGGAATCGGGTCCTCCAGCTGGAGCCTGTCTCGGGACACTCTGGTACTGTGACTGGGAACCCTATGATGCTGACTGATGTAACTGGGGGCAATTCCTCTTGAAATGTCCCATCTGTCCGCACTGATGACATCCTTGAAACTATGTTCCCCAACACTTTCCTTAGTGTGGTCTTCCACAGATATCACACATGGATGCATCACGTCTCTGTGGTCCTATCACTGAAACTGAGGATCCAGAAGACCTAGTTGGAGGTGTCCATGTAGACTATGTACTCCATCTTCTGGAATTGGGTCTTCCTCCACTTGATGAAAAACTAGATCCTTGTCTACCAAAACAACCAAGTCCTTGTCCTATCTTCGAAAAGAAACCACCACCTCCTCTGTATCCACAACTGCTTTGTCCCCTTCTAATAAAGTCTCCATATCTTTTCTTACTCTCAGACTGCTTATCAGCATTAACTGACTCTTCTACACGTCTCACTGCTTCCACAAATTCCCCAAAGTTTTCTCTATCTCTTCGACCAATGGATGAAACGGTGTGTCTAATCTCAGATCTTAATCCTTCTTAAAATCTTCTGCACTTTTCTACATTATCAGGAACAAGTTGTGGACAGAAATTTGCCAGCCTTGTGAAATGTGCCTCGTATTCACCAATTGTCATACTTCCTTGTATGATATTCTACAACTATCTTATCTTCTCACTCAGAAAGGTAGGTGGGCAGTACTTAAAATGGAATTCATCAACGAAATCCTTCCAAGTCAGTACCGTGTTCCTCCTTTTGTCTTCCACTCCACGCCACCAGAGCTCTGCATCACCTTTAAGCAAATAAACAACGTGATTGATTTGTCTTTCCTCAGATAGCTCCATCAGACAGAACACTTTCTCTAACTGTCCCAGCCATTCATCTGCCACTGCAGGGTCCGTAGTTCCAATGAACTCGGTACCTCCAAGCTTCTTAACCAGCTCATATGATCTCATCAGCTCCTTGCTGCTCGAGGTAGAAGCTCGCCTCTCCATCTTATACTTTTCCCTGGTCTCAAGAAACATCAGGTACATCCTTGATGCCTCATCCACATCATCTCCACCACCTGGACCCATCACCTGAGGATCAGGTCCAATGTGGATCTCAGCTTGGTCCTCATGACCACGTCCTCTTCCTGCCATCTGCAATAGTATAACAGAACACTTCCTGTTAGAAAATTGCAGTTAGAAGGAAAACACCTAAGTCCTAATCCTATTGGCCTCTTATCATCCCCTAACCTTGACTTAGTGTAACTACGTACTCAACCTATGCTCTGATACCAAAAATCTTGCGACACCCTGATCCCCGTGCCATCTCCAATGACCCCGGAGACCAGGGAGTCATCCTCGGTAAACCACTCTTAACCTTTTCTTTACATAGTTACTTAGAATTAACTTAAAGGAAAAACCTAATAGCTTGAATAACATCGGATCGTAATAAAATTGTGGAAGAAACTTACCATTAACCTTACTTGGAAGAAAAACAAACTTACACGATATATTACATTGTTCATGCAGAAAGTAAAACACAACAGATAACTGAAATTTAAACTACATATTACATTACATTCTCTCACTACCACACCACATGCCCAAGGACCGAGGGGAAAGGACTAAGAGACCTCTATCTAACTACGAACTACCTTCTAAGAACTTGGGTGATACGATCCTTTAGCTTCCTCGTGCTGACACGAACCTGAAAAATGTTTCAGTAGGTTGGTGAGCTACTGGCTCAGTGAATAGAATTTCACCCAACCATTGCAGATAACTCATTTATGTTTATTAATTGGAATAAAATTCAAGATAATACTATACTGAGCAGATCTAAAAAATATAATTTAAACGACAGGAGATGTCAACGTTTCATTAAGAAAACAACTGTTGCAAGGCTGTAGATACGATTTAATAACAGATAATACTAAAATTTCATTTAAAGGACAACTGCTGTGAAACTAACTCAGATCTTTCTTAACTCTTTAATTTATATGAAACTCTGTGAACCTATATGAACATATTTTATCTTATGCCCTGATCATATGCAGTGTACTCTACATATGAAGACTCGTAGCAAACTACGATCTCACCGTACAAGACTTAGCTTAAAACCCGGGAAGCTAAGCTTAGAACTAAATCCAGGTCTGCTTGACTCGAACCGTCACATCTGACTAAGGCAGCTAAACAGCTGGCCTTTAACTGGACCTCTCCTCTAGGCTGAGTACACAGGCAGAGGGTCTGAGATGCTCTGTGGGGCTCATCTTGGTACGCTCTGTGGGTACCTCTAGGTTACCACTGGGATCTCCAGTTCATGTTGGGTAACCTATCTTTTCTTAGGAGACTTCCTCAAGGGCTTCGTCTCCCCACAGGCTCTGTGGGTGCATTCTGATCCCCGTATACTGGTTGTTGGCAGGGTGGATCATTTCTTCCCTATAGTGCATACATCTGTTGGGAATCTACAGTGTTCAGGGCACCTATGTCTATTATTTTATTATTCTAGTAAAGCTCTTACTACATTGCATCTTTCTCTTACTTATTATTGGCTTTGGTATCTTTATGGTACCGAGTCTATTTATCTGAAACCTATAAATACAACATGTATATCATTTCTAACTTGGCAATGCAATATGCTCAAACACTGTAATTTACTGAGAAATCAAGATACTATACTTGTAGGCAGATTTAAATAAATAGAATACTTATCAACTTGGCACATACATACTGAAATCATGCAATTAAACATCTTAATATACTGATAAGGGTCGATTACTCTACATATGAGAAATCATCAGTAGCACTTATAAATTATCTGAAATTCCTAGAAAAACGTACACGTCAACCCTAATCCTGAGTTGTGCATCACTTAACCCAATTAAGAGTTAATTACTTATCATGACACGAATTATTGATAATAACTGAGAATTTCTTACGATATCCTTGAGAAATGTGTTGATTCATATAATTATTAATAAACTCACATTAAATATGACCGGGAGTGTTCAACTAGGTTTCTATTGAACCCTTTCATGTCATTGTCATTTCTTTGAAATCGAGCATCTATTAACTTACTAAAAAACGTACAACCTGGGTTTATACCCAAACTATACCGTTACTGGTCATGTGCTACTGAGTTCAACATTTAATGGAGTAATTTAAGTTTCGATTAATCGTGTATTTTCACTAATCCAAATCACACATATCAATTAACTAATTAGCGTCGTGTGGACGTTAATAAATAAAACGTGCAAATTAGAAATCGAGCGGCGCCGACACTGCCCGACACCTGGGTAAATGCTGGCATCTGCGAATGATACTGATTTCAACCAAAAACGTCCGATTATTAGAGTCAAATCTTGCTTGGTAAGTGAGATTCTACTCACAGTGGGTCGAAGTGGCCAAATTTCAATCGAAAATCCATCTAGAGCCTAAATTTGGGTGTCAACAGGTCTTCTTCTACCTTGGAATTGCTCTGGAACAAACCTGCTTCACGTACAGGTTGAAGAAAGAGCTCAGTTGAGTGCTACTCATGTCTAATTGGCGGTGGATCTGGATCCTAGCCTCACGCCCGAGCTCAGAGGTGACGTTTCCGTGGTGTTTCCCACGCCGAGCTACTCCTGGTTTGGACCTACTGTTGCAAGCAGCAACCTTTCTCACGTACAGGTGGAAGGGAGAGCTCAACTAGGTGCTAAACGCCGCTGGGAGCTGCGGAATCAAGCATAGTCCTCAAAGACAAAGTCAGGGCGGCATTTTCGTGCTGCTTGCTCACGCCAATTGGGCACCTGGTCGCTGCCTGCACATCTGTTGCTGTAGGCCAGCCGCTGCTACTTGGGAGTGCTTCCCTAGGGCACAGTTCGGGTGAAGATGAGGAGGGAAAGGAAGAAGAAGGGTGGACGGGCGGAGGTTGGCTGCTACAAAGTCCTAAACCGCCCACGCGATCTCCCCTCTGCTGCTTTTAGACGGGCGCGCTACAGTGTGCAGCTTAAGGATGTTATGTGAGAGATTAGGGGAAGAAGATAAGGAATAAAAGGGTTAATAACCTATTAATGGGAAAATTGTAGAATTGGTCCAATGAATATAAAAATGCCATAACTATGGCCTTGGGGGTCCGATTGAAATGATTTCTTTTGCAAAGTTTCAAGTGTGAAATCCTATACAACCTAAATGCATAAAAACACATCAACTAGACTATCTTAGCTAGGTTAATTATTTTAGGTAATTAACTTAACAATTAACACTGCAGTTAACATTAATTACCTCATATGAATCAATCTCGTCTATTAATTCACATCTTAGCTTATCTTGATTAACCATGATATTTAACAAGGTACTTAACACTAATCAATGTACTTCACGCTAATCGAGGTATATACTAACTAACCTTGATGTGGGTTATAACAGATGTTCTTTGAAGGGTGATCTCAATGAAGGACCAACTGATCTTTTCAAACACTTTCATGGTCCAGCTTGATGGCCAGAAAATCTTTCGTCATGTGTTTTGATTCCATGGAGTGGATGAGTTCTTGGGCGAGCATGATGTTGTCCCCTATACAACGACCTGACATGAAACTAGATTGGAAGGGTGAAATCCAATCCTTTAGATATGGTTTGATCCGTCCTGCAATGATTTTGGAGAGCAATTTTGTGCACACATTATTAAGAGAGATTGGTCACAGTTGGGAGTATGATTCTAGAGGTGATAGCTTTAGAATAGGAATCAAGGTTGATTCCACTGCTGTTGGATGCAAAGGTGTGCCTTCAAAGGGTCCTGCTATGAAAGATGCAAGTTGAGTTTTGATGACATGCCAATTGTCTTGGAGAAAAGAGGCATCAACCCCATCCGGTCCTCATTCCTTCAACCGAGCCATAGAAGTTAGAGCACTTTGAATCTCCATGAGGTCTAGGACCGTGGAAAATCAAGCGAACTCTGATGTAGGGATAGGTGTGAAGGAGCCAATGAAAGTAGAGCTTGCAAGATGTATACCTGCATAGTCAGTCTTGCTAAATGCATTTGAGAAGGAGAGAACTAGTTGTTTCACCTACTTCTCATCCTTGACCCAAAAGCCCTCTAGGTTCTTTAGATGCACAATCTTGTTGTGCCATCTTCTCGTCTTCACCAACATGTGGAAGAAGTGTGTGTTGTTGTCGCTCAACTTTACCCAGTCATAGTGAGCTCTCTACTATCATTCTTTTTCATCTCTTCTCAGGATGGAGTCTAGTGCTGTTTGGAGTCTGATTGTCTCAAATGCAAGGGCAGTATTGAATGAGATAGCAAGATGGTTTGGTTCCAATATAATTTTATCACCCAAATGGTGTTTCTCACGCGTAACCTTCTTCCTTTGTGTGTGGTCCCAAACATTAGCTTCCCCCAGAAAGTCAGCAGTGGCATGGTCAAACGAGGTGTTTGTGTTCCACCTTTCTTGGAGAAAGTCTTTAAAACCCGGCATGGAGACCCAACCAGCAGAGGTTCGAAGGTGGCCATGAGTGAAGACTCTAGGGGTAGGCAAAGGAATCATCAGAGGAGCATGGTTTGAGTGGTTCCTTTCCAGAATCTACATCGGGTTTGATGAGGCTTGATCAATCCAAAGTTGGTTGTCGAAGGCTCTATCCAACCTTGCGTGTAATAGGCCCCTTCTGAAGGTTATGCGGGCACCATTTGCACCAAGGTCGTGAAGGTTGCAGAGATCCACGACGTCTATGAAATCTCTACTATTGGCGCTGACATTGAAGTCGCCAATGACCACCCAATGAGTGTTTGTGGATGCCGCTAGGGCCTGTAGCTGATTCCACAGGAGGCAGCGAATATTTCTAGTCATGCCAGTGTAGACTAAAGTGAAGAAGTGATCATTACATTTGCAGTGAACAAACTACCTGTGAGAGAAGATGATCTCAAGGTGTATGTTTGATTTCTATAGAATCCAAATACCACCGGCAAAACCTACGGCTTCCACCTTGTGCAATTGAGGGAAACCAAATTTCTTGATGATACAGAGAGCTTTCCTTCCACTGCATCTCATCTCGTATAAGGAGAGAATGGACACATTGTATTTCGAACACAGTGTCTTTATTATAGATTGGATATCATCATCATAGATACCTTGTATGTTCCAGTTGATGAGGTTCATGTGGTAACCTCTGAAGGTAGAGTTACCCATCTCCTTTGCTACTTCCTCAAGGTCGTGAAGTTGGGACTGCTTCCCCCTCTTCCTTGTCGATGCACACCATGATCGACAGCATGGACCACCTTCCTGTTGTGTAAGTGTGTTCCCACTGTTGATTTGGTAGGACTTCTGTAGGAGACATAGTTCAGATTCCTTCCCATAGAACTTCCCACATTGAAGTTTGTGGAAAGGAAGGGGTGATCACCGCATTCTCGGCCCTGAAGCACCGCGTCCCGTGATGGCATGGCTACCGTATGGTCTTGTGGTGGTGGGATTTTTGGTGCACTCCTGGTACTTTGATTCTGCGGTTCCAGAGCCTTCATAGGTTGACGCTCATTCACAACATTGTTTGTTTTCTTTGCCTGTTTTATTTGTGATTTCCTCATATGACAGTCGATGCCCGTGACTCTGTCTGTGACTGAGTCCACATCAATCACCTGGTTATCATCCTCCTCCTCTTGATCTACTAAATTCTTAAACCTATTGGTTGATTGAGAGTTCCTCTTCTGCTGATTGGAATTAGATAGCTTCCTAGGTTTCCTTGCTATTGGTTAAGAATAGATCGAGTCGGTGAAACCTTCCATTATGGTTGGTTTCTCTGGAATGATTGAATCTGTCACAACTGCTTCTGCCCTTGCTCTGTTCTCTGCCTCAATACGTTTGCCTCAATCTTTCTCTAGATGACCTGATCTACCACAATGCAAGCAGATGAACGGTATGTTCTCGTACTCTACCTTGTAGTGTTGGTTGGCTAATGCGATGATTGGAATGAGATGTTGTGCCATGTCTATCTCTACTGCGGTTCTCGCAAAGAGTCCTCTTCTCAGTAGCTTGGTGTTCACATCCACTTTGATCGTCTTTCCAAGTTTATTCCCGATCTCCTTTAGCAGCACCTCCTAGTATAGGTGGATAGGTAATTTTGGAATTCTGGCCCAGACGGCCAGCCTTGGGAGTGTTGCTATCTCCGTGTTGAAGGCCGCTGACTAGCACTGCATTGTAAGGTACGATCCGAAGATCGATCAGGGCCCGCCGGTGAGTGCATTGATGTAGTCCTCCTGCGTTTGTAGTTGGACTATATAGAAGTTATTAGCAACGTCAATAAGGTTGAAACCCCCAAGGGGTTTCCATATCGCCTGGATCCGATCACGTAGGGTTAAGAACCCTTTCTCCCCGGACAACAATTTCACAAACACCTTGTATTTTCATGGTTTGAGAAGGTCATCCTAGACCTCCTATTTCAAGTTGAAGGCTGAAAACACATTGTCCGATGATACAATGACGTCATCCGGTTTCAAGGATATATCACAATCGTCCGCATTGATTTTGATGAAACCTGGATACTTGCATCTATAGCCATCACATCTTTGTACAAGGAAAGGCTGGCGTTGGACGGGGGAGTGCCAGAATCAACTCCGGTGAGGCGAGGCAACTGGAAATCCCGGGACGAGGAGTCGATGTCCATTGAATTCTGAGCCTGCTTTGATTGCTACAGAGGGGTTGTGGTGTTGCCTGAGTAGTTGAGATGGATACCGGACGCGCCCAATGGAAACGATGTCCCAAAACGGGGAGGGTCACCATCAAATTCCTTCTCCAAGTTGCTTGGGCCGTCAACGCGTCTGCCGCCGGCAACATCGTGTCGAACCCTTCTGGAAGGGCGCAGGATCTGCTGCTCCCATTCCAAATAGGAGTACGCTACTCCTTATTGCGGATGAGGACAGGTGTTCGTTGCTTTTAATCCAAACCAACCACTTTCATCTTCAACAATACGTGTATGCATATGAGACTAGGAGTAGGCTGCTCCCTTGAGAAAACGGGTGCAGCAAATTCGTCCTCTTCTTGAAGGTGTGGTTATTTATGAATAATAAAAATGATCTGTTATATATTTTAATGTTTGACTAATACTCTTTCTACAAAATTTATGCAAGTATACCAATATCTGTTTATCAATTTTGTCATCTCACAAGTTGAACTTTCAATATAAATATTTAAAGTTTTAATATTTTGCTTACATATTGATATAAATACAAATATTTTCTACTGACATGATTTTGTGATGGTTTAAAATATTAATTTTGTCTGGAGGTTAAATACCCAAGTGTTAGAAGTGAACAAAAAGTGGTCTTCAGTCGTCTATTATGGAAGAGGCATGATTGAAAAAAAGACCTTATGTTGAAAGTAGTCCTGCTTATCGGCAGATATCTCCAACCTAGCATTTTGGAGTCCTGAGGAACTACTACTCATTTTGCTTGATATGGCTAAGCTTTATTGTTTGGAAACTTGACACATGATGGGTATACAATAGTCTCGGTCTGTGATGATGTGCGAAGCACGAACCACAATCCTGGTTATGCCTGCAGCTTGTTGCTTCGTCAGTTTTTGGTGCTTGGGATAGTCTTGGTGGATATTCATGATTTCACGTGGATGAAGATGAGTATGCATATTGTGAGCGGATTAAGCGGTCCATGGCACTTCCATTTTCTATGAGTGGCAGTAGTGGATTTCTTCCCGTCATCTCCCTGTCAACAATATGGCCAAGTTTTGTGGAGTATGGGTGGTTAGTTGAGGGGAGAAATAGAATAATAATTTATACTAAGAGTTAATAAAACACCCACGTCGATAAATTTTATTGAGCATTAGTTGTTTTCTTCCAGTATTTCCTGATTGGAGTCGTGAATAGCACGGTTACCACTCACCACTTAATGGAATTTATATCAGATAAAAAACAATTAAGATTCAGAAAAAGGTGAAAAACGTGAGAAGAGATTGAAGGAAGGAGAGAGCAACAATTGAAAATGCTCTCTTCTAAATGGTCAGGGGGATTTGATGTTACTGGTTTGTAAATAGTATAAAAAAACTCCCTCTTTTATAGTATTGTAGATTAAAAGTTTTATTGTTTAGATGTTGCACTCCAAGATTGAAAAAGTTGTACGGTCCAAAATTTTGTGCAAGTGTTGCGAGTCTTCACTATCCCATTCCCCATCTTCGCATGAAGAGCCCACGTATATGCACCCAGAACCACCCATAGATGCAAAACAAAGTAACAATGGGGTTGCTCGCCGTGTTTCTCATTTGCCCGTGTTGTTTGATTGGCCAAAAGACGACTTAAAACAAGAGTACAAGGCGGTGGTGCATGAAGACTGTGTGATTTCATGAGACGAGCACGATGAAGCCATAAAGTGGGCCAATCGGGATCCTACATGGGATCAACATAAACCTTCTCCGCCATCACAGAAGATTCTAACGCAAGGGATGGTCGTCATCTTAGACTAATTGTGGGTGTGTCAACCTAGGCATCCACCATGAGTTGTTGTAACATTTGGAAGAAGTCAAAGGATCCTCCTAATAGATCTATGTTTGACTTTACAGGTTGATGGATCCAATAAAGATGATAACATGATGCATTCTGCTTCTATTTGATAAACCAAATGCAATCCAATTGCAAAACAAAATCAGATGATATCATGTTAATCTCTTCACTTGATTCATCAACTAGTAGTCAAGCTTCTCTCTGTTTGATGAAATTTGACTTCTTTTGACCAATTCACCAGCTTAAGGAGAATGTCGAGCTTTTCAAAAGAACTCATAAGATGTTGTCACTCCAACCTTTTTGTATTTCTCCATTCTCTAGTCGACCCATGATTATGTTGTTTTTACACATTTTACGTTTCAAGTCACCTATGCACACTATTTTTATAGAACTAGAACTTTTTGTCAATGTGTATGACAATTATAAATCGGTAATATTGAGTTCTTGTCCATGTAGTGATTTAAAAGGTGTTTCATTATTTGTTGTACATCTTACTAATTATAGGTTATTGGCATTATTTCTTCTAATTTGGTTGTACAATGCTTCTATTTTTTGTTGCCCATCTAGTAAATTAATGCTTGTATTGTTTGTTTTCCATATCGTAATTTTGAATACGTCCTCATGATTGGCTAGTTCAATTCAATCATAATTTTTTTATTAACAAGCACATACACTACTAACATCACTATCTTTTCAAATTATGCCAGTTGCTCGATCAAATGAATTGATTTTAATAGGATGACAAGTTAGATACAACACTTGGCACAATCTTTAGACGTTAGTACTTATTAGGCCAAATGTGTCGACCTTTTCTATGTCAACATTGGTGTGATGTCCTTTGTGAATTCCACACAATAATAGGGAGGATTGACATCAACATGAATATCTTTAAGGCGAGGTGGAGAATTTTGAAATTTGTAGATGATGTCCCAAGAACCTTTTGGACCAGTCTTCATATGCACCAGGACTACAACAACTCGACCAAGAGGGAACCTCTCAACCATGTGCAACAATAGCCTAAGAGGGAGAAAAAAATACAAAATGATGTTGTTGGGGTACTAATGCTACAGACAATGAGTGAAGTGAATGATAATTATTGACTGTATAAAAAGATGTAATGAACCTTAATTTGTAACTGGGAAATGCATTTTGATTTTATTTATGTAATATTGTGTACTCGCATGCATACTTTTATACTAGTATCATGTATCATTTATTTCATTTTAATTGTGATGTTACACGTGTTTATTTTATATTGCTGGGTTGTTATCCTCGTGTGCATACATCAACAACTTTGTTTTATGTCAACTTAATTCATTTAGTTCATTGTTGGATTAAATATATAGGTACTACTAAACATATTTATAAATAAATATACGCATGAATTTTGTCACCAGTGGGTAAAATAATATTTATTTCAAAACACACATCACAAAAAACCCAACTCAAGTCATACTCAGTACCAAAATAAGTATAGATATATACATTTTTTTAAATGCATACTTTTTAATGCATTGACATGTTTTAGTTCTATATTATCCAAGCAACCCTATATACAACTAGTTCAGTTTAGAATCAAACTAGATCCTCACCTAGTTGCCAAATAGAATCAAATAATATATCCTAATCCTGACTAGGCTATTTCCAAATAGAATTAGACTACATCCTAATCATGATTAGGTCACCAAACATAACTAAATCGAATTCTGATTGAATCCAGACAAGCAGACTAGAACCAGACTGGGTTGCTAAATAAAATCAAACTGGATCCAGACCAGCCTAGAGTTGTACATCAGTCCAAACTCAAAGAGGGCCGGACCAAGATTGGACCAGACCGAGATCCGAATAAACAAAATTCTTGGACCAAGGACCAGACCGAATAAGAACCAGTACGGTTCGTATTGAAACAAAAAATTTATAGACCAAACTGAGACCGGACCAAGACCGACTGACTAAAATTCTCACTAGTTAAAAATATAAAATAATCATTTGTGGAAGTGATTAGAAATTTTCTTTGACTACTCTTAGTGAGAAAATTCAAAAATACAACTAATGTAATTTATTTATATGCTTTTGTACTTCCACATATTTGATGTAACAATCCTTGTTCTCATTTTCTATGAACTTACATTCATTCTTAAGCATACTACGGTAGATAATACTACTTTTTGAGAAATTCCTTTTGTGCAAAAAATAACAGTTATATATAATATAATGAATAATTATCATATGACGTGGTGATATGAAACTTAAGTTTTCTATATAAATCCATATCACTTCTTCTCACATCATATTCTAACAGGTATTTACTTCCAATCATAGAGTAATAATATTTCTAATAAGTTATGTATAACATATTATTTATATATTTGATCATAATACACTCCATTCCCAACAACTCTTCGTAAACCTTCACACTAGTATACACATTTCTTGTATTGAATTCATAATATATAAGAAGATATTGTTTATGTTATTCAGTCCAATCAGTCCAGACCGGTCTGGACCAATTTTGGAACGGATCGGACCGAGGACCCAAATCTTGAAAATTAGAGGATCGAGGACTGGACTGAAACTAAAGTCATTCCAAGACCGGACTAGACCAAGTAGTCGGTCTGGTCTGTTCCACTGGTCTGGACCGATATATGTACAATCTTAGACCATTCTAATCTAGATCTATATACTAACTCAATCCTTACTACATAATCCCAATCCTAAATAAAGTAGGGGCTTACTATCCTACTCCACCAAATCTAGCCTTGCCCAAACCTTATGTAGTTGATCAAAACTTGCTCATAGTGCTTCAATTGTATATCTTTTGAGAAAGAGTTGTAATTTTCTTCTTCCTCTCTTGTTTACTATATGTTCGGTGCTTCATTCTACTTCTTGTGAGAAGGTTGCAGTGAAGCTTCTTTCGAGCTATTTCTTATGAGAAGGTTGCGTCCAAAGGTGGTGGAGGTAGATTGTGATCTTCTCTAAGGATGGTATTCTTGTACCGTCCCGCAAAGAAGATAATAGTTATCCATGAGCAAAAATGGATGTTTGTCTAAATCCATAAAAGAAACCGGTAATTTGTGTATTTTGTATCGGTATAAAAAGGTAACAAAATACATGATACGAATCCTAGTTGGAGACAACTAGTTAGTGGTCTGAGATTATTTAGGATGAAAGCACTCTATATCTTGTGTCTTTTGTGGTTGCCTACTTTGTCCACGCTCGCTTTATCATTTCCATTGAAATATCTTCTAAAGCAAGTTGCATTTAACCAAACTTGTGTTTAAGTTGTAAAAAAATAATTTGGTCCATCAGTCCCCCTCTTGTAAGGAGTGGAACTCAAAAGGAGATCCACCCCCTAGTTAATTTGATAATAAATTCATCTATCCAGACATACTTATAAGCATGCTTGAGTAGATATAATTTTTTTAAATTCTCAAATGATGATATTCAAAAGACCCAAGTATAGAAACGGAATAAAAATGTCATGACTATATCCAATATTACAAAAGTACATCGTCATCTCCCATAAAGAGTTTACATAAAAGTTACAACATAAGGATCTTTAGTAGAGAGATATCCAACTATGTCAACTCTATCTCCCCAAAAGCTTCACCTAGCAGGTCCATTTCACCAAGTCCAATCTTCTAAATCATGCACCTGGGGTTGGAAGCATACCCCAACAAAAGGAGAAAAGTAGATGACATTAGCAAAATGTTGATATGTGCATATTAATAAGAGATTGAGCAATGTAAGAAATAAAGGTTGTCAAATAAATAAAGCTCCCCATACAAATGATGAGGATTACCCAAATGGGCATAACATAATTGGATTCAATAAAATGATGATAAAGAATTAGAGCCTTATTGCCTTAATATAGTATCACAATAATTCATAAAAAATTGCATGGCGAGTAATAAATAGAATAGCATATACTAAAAATCAGGGTAGGAACCCACATATTCCATTCCGAGGGCAAGAGGACTAAAATCTCAGTGCCAAACAAAATATAGTAGTTGTAGGAGGACTAATACCTCAGTGCCCAAAATATAATATATCGCATGAGGACTAAAACCTCAGTGCCCAAAATATAATATATCGTAGCAGGACTAAAACCCAGTGACACGACAGGAGAACTAAAATCTCACTGCCCAAATAAATATAGTGCCACTACTTCTAGTTATGACTAGTCAATCATTCATGTGATTAGGGCAGACAAGATAAAGCACAACCAAGAAAACATAATAGATGATAAAAATGAGAAAAGCATCTATGTGTTTTAATGTGATCGTACTAGAATAATTTAGACATTTTGGTAGGAAACAACACATCTACCATAAATATGGGGTGAGTGGAAACATATACACATTTGCTCTGAGCAAGACATGATACACATCTTTTTTAATCATTTCTCTTGCATGAATTATCACATCTACATTACCAAGTGCGGGAACTAACGCAACCACATAGAATAGCACATGTCACATTATACTACTAGTCACCACACAATGCATAACAAGAGTAAGTAAGTTCAAATCAAAATACTAGGGATGAGAACATACAATAATGGTTCGAAATACAAAGTACATAAGATTAGACCTGAATAGGTCATCAAGTCAAGAAAAGAATATGCATCACCAAAATACCTCAAAGAGGCTCAAGAGAGAGAGAGAGAGAGAGAGAGTAAAGAAAATAATTTCTCAATATGACTCATGAGGAATGCTACATACATTAAGAGAGGAAATAGGTTTATCGCTCAATAAGGATATAGGGGATGCAAACATACCTTCACTTGAGTGTTAAGTCAGAAATTAAGAGGAAGATGAAGATGAAGAGGCTATCTTGCTGCAGCAACGTGTTGTCGTCACAAATCTTGAGACAAAATCACAAGAGAGGGGTCGATGAAGCAATCCAAATTGTTAGTTGTGTGCATGGACATAATCAATAGGGTGTGTTTATATAAGTAGAGGACAAAAGTTGTGGTCCAACTTCCCTTATAATTTAATTTCACATTGTGTTAAAAGAAACTCATATTTACTTAGTTTGACCTTTCAAACAACTTTTTGAGCAAGACATATGTTTCAAAATGTAATTAATTCTTTACATGAAAATATATATTTTTAAAAGTAAAACTTCTCCCCCGCTATAAAAGTCTTATATCTTCTAACATTATTCCTTTGTGTAATTAATATATCAATATTTTGTATTATCTTTGTACATTATGTCTACTACTAGCCTATTACTAAATTAATTTTGATGGCTTTAAAACAACATTATACACCTCAATACTTTCTTTTTCATTGTAACCTCAAAAACCCATAACTTCCAACGTTGTGAAATGCTAACCAAATCTTCTTTATTATGTAAAACTTTCATGTCTTTCTCCATTTAATAAATAGAGAAAAATGAAAAGATTTGGAGGTTTGCATAATTTTCCTAACAGAATATATGTAAAAAGTCATAATTGTCATTAAGATTCACCCAACCATCAAAACATAATTCTGATATCCAAAATAAATTCTTGTCTACTGAATTCGCACTTATCCTTAAATAAAACAACACAATGCTTCACTAAGATTTTATTTTCTCGTGAGCACTTTGAAATGTATTTCAAATCACATCATCCATTAATCACGATTTCAAATACTATTTATAAACTATATCTCTAAAATAGCGAATCCATAATTTCTCCAAAGTTTTTCAAAAATCACAATTGTAATAAAAAACCTCCTTTAGAAATTTCACCTTATCAAGACAAAGGAATCCCATGATATAAAATTTTTATTGTTTCACCAAAATAATATAAATGATATGAACCATTATATTTAGTTCGACTATAGTTCTTGTATACTTTTTTTGAACCATAAAACAAGCTCTGATTGGTCTGAAATTTTATATCACACTTCAATATCGGTGTAGCAACTCTTTCACTAATATTTATCGAAAAAGTATTTGTTTAGCCATCTAACTAAAATATCTCCAAAAACTTTTTTTTGGCACATATGAATTTTAGAATTATTCAAACGATCTCCAAAAATTTTGAAATCTTAACCATAGATCTAATAAATGATAATCTTATCTTCATGGCAAATTCTGGGATCATTTGGATACACCAAATCTCAAGGTCATATATATGAAATTATAAAATATTGAAAATTGAGTTTGTCACACCTAAACATGAGGAACATGATTCTATAATTAATTTTCACTTTTGGAGTTATTTAACATGTTATTAATATTTTTGGCTTAAAAGTATATTCTCTCTCCTAAATTACACTAGAGTATTTATGATTGTCCAAATTAGATGAAAATTTACTCATAGGCTAAACTTGGTATGTGGATTTTGAATTTGAAGTATATTTTCTCTTTTTGGGACTTTTAGTAATTTATTTAATACTTTTGTCTCTTATTCTATTTTCTATTACAAATAGAATTAAGATAGTTATTGTTATGCAAATAATATGAAACTTGGCGACTAAGCTAATTGATACCCAAGAAATATGTTTTTATCATTATATTTTACTTTTGAGATTTCCTCTTATGAGTTATGGCACCATTATGAATTTTGACACATCATCCTTGTATTTATAAAAACATCATATTAAGTCCTAATGATGTCACTTTGTTACAAATGAGTTATATATAAATTTATTATGAACGAGAGTTCGCCTTTTACACAACTAACATATTTAGTTTACTTATTCCACTTTAATTAAATTATACGACAATATTAATAAGAAACTACCATTTGCTACTCCAAAGCAAATTATTCATTTTTATCTACTCATCGTGTTAGTAAAGAAAATATATGTAATATATTTCATGATTTTATTTACATATTGTCACATAATTAAATTATTATGTAAATGTGTTCTAGTTAAATTTTAATCCTTTTTAGGTCACATCCAAAGAACAAACCTAACTAGCTTTCTAATCATGGAATACGGTAAGATTTTGTATTGTGGTTCGTTACAACACTCCACCCCTTTCAATGATTTCATCCTCAAAATCTAATCATCCCAACATAAACAATCACCTATACTCCACCCATTTAAAAGGTTTTACCTACAAGTCAAACAACACTATATATTTAAAGAATAGTCCTTCCAAAACTCGGGCACAACATTGCTTTCATCCTCAAAACTAGGGTTTAGGATATCTCTATCAACTAATCCTAGGGTTTCCACAATAAAAACTTTACCTATTTCATGTTTGTGACTTGGTTTAAGGAAAACTTCGATAAAATCCAGAAAATTATTTTTGTACATATTATATTATAAAAGAATAGTTTCATGACAAAACTTTGCGATACAAAATTGAAGACAGGGCCCAAAATCAAAGTGAGAAACCAGTCATAATTTCCATATAAGATCTTCTTATCCTACTACTTCATTGTCCTCACAACCTAACTCCATCATCAATTCAAACCCTATTATATTCAAAGATACATGTCACACCTAACCTACATCATAGGGTTTGTGCAACTAGAGCCTCTTCAAATAAGGGTGTACCCATCACGATTCTTATATGTACTTCCTATGATCCAAAATCGAACTTTCATCCTCTCATGAGTTATTATAGGTAAATTCTAGGGTATCTCACTTAGAGGGTGGCTATGTAAGGCAAGGGTTCTAATTAGGGAGACAAAACTGAAATAGTCAAAAATATGACCACTATGGCTCTGATACCATGTTGTAAGGAGTGGAACCCAAAAGAGGATCCACTCCCTACTTAATTTGAGAATAAATTTATCTATCTAAACATACTTCCAATCATGCTCGAATATATATAATTTTTTTAAATTCTTAAAAAAAGACCAAAGTATAACAGCAGAATAGAAATTTCATGACTATATTCAATATTATAAAAGTACACCATCATCTCCCATAAATGGTTTACATAAAAGTTATAAGATAAGGATATTTAGTAGAGGGATATCCAACTATGTCAACTCTATCTCCCCAAAAGCTTCACCTAGCAGGTTCATGTCACCAAGTCCAATCTTCCAAATTCTACACCTAGGGTTGGAAGCATAACCCAACAAAAGGAGAAAAAAGTAGATGACATCAACAAAACACTGGTATGTGCATATTAATATGGGATTGAGCAATGTAAGAAATAAAGGTTGTCAAATAAACAAGGTTTCCCATACAAATAATTAGGACTACCCAACTGGGTATAGAATAATATGGATTCAATAAAATGATGATAGAGAATAAGAGACTTCTTACCTTAAAATAATGTCACAATAATTTATAAACAATTGTGAGGTGAGTATAAACAAACTAGAATATACTAAAAAGTAGGGTAGGAACCCATATATTTCATTCCAAGGGCAGGAGGAATAAAACCTTAGTGTCAAATAAAATAGTAGTTACAGGAGGAAAACCTTAGTGCATAACAGGAGGACTGAAACCTCAGTGCATCAGCAGGAGGACTAAAACATCAGTGCATCAGTAGGAGGACTAAAATCTCAGTGCCTAAAATATAATATACCGTAGGAGGACTAAAACCTTAGTGCCTAAAATATTATATACCGTCGGAGGACTAAAACCTCAGTACCTAAAATAAATATGGTGTCATTACTTATACTCATGACTAGACAATCATCCATGTGAATAGGGCAGGCAAGATAAAGTATAGTCAAGAACAAGTAATAAATGATGAATATGAGAAAGATATCTATGTGTTTTACATGTGACCATACTAGAATAATTTAGAAATGTTGGCAGGAAATAACACATCTACCATAGATATGGGGTGAGAAGGAACATATACACATCTTCTCTGAGCAGGACATGATACACATCTTCTCTAATCATTTTTCTTACAGGAATTATCACCTCTACATTATCAAGTGTGGGAACTTACACATTCACATGGAATAACACATGTCACATTATATTAGTAGTCACCACATGATGCATAACAACAATAAGTAAGTCTAAATCAAAATACGAGGGATGAGAACATTCGACAATGGTTAGAAATGCAAAGTACATAAGATTAGACGTGAATGGTCATCAAGTCAAGAAAAGAATATTCATCACCAAAATACCTCAAAGAGGCTCAAGAGAGAGAGAGAGAGTAAAGAAAATAATTGCTCAATATGACTCATGGGGAATGTGAATGCTACATACATTAAGAGAGGAAATGTGTTTAATGCTCAACAAGGGTACTAGGGGATGCAAACATATCTTAACTTGAGTGTTAAGGTAGAGATTAAGAGGAAAAGGAAGAGACCATCTTGTTGCAACAATGTGTTGCCGTCACAAATCTTGGGACAAAATTACAAGAGAGCAGTCGAGGAAGCAATCCAAGTTGTTCATTGTGTGCATGGACATAGTCAAAGGTGTTTTTATATAAGTAAAGGAGAAAAGTTGTGGTCCAAATTTCTTTATAATTGAATTTCATGTTGTGTTAAAAAACTCATATTTACCTAGTTTGACCATTCAAAAAACTTTTTGGTCAAGGCATATGTTTCACAATGTAATTAATTCTTTACATGAATATATATATTTTTTAAAACAAACTTCTCCACCATAATAAAAATCTTATATCTCCTAACACAATTCCTTGGTGTAACTAATATATCAATATTCCATACCATCTTTGTACATTATGTCTACCACCAACATACTACCAAATTAAATTGACATCTTTAAAACATCATTACACACCTCAATTATTTCTTTTTCAAAATATTGTAACCTTGAAAAGAACTTTCAACGTTATGAAATGTTAACTAGGTCTTCCTTATTATGTAAAACTTCTATCTCTCTCTCTATTTAATAAAGAGAGAAAATGAAAAGATTTGGAGGTCTACATAATTCTCCTAACAAAATATATTTAAAAAGTCATAATTGTTATTAAGATTCACCAAACCATCAAAACATCATTATGATTTTTAAAATAAATTCTTGTCTACAAAATTCACAATTATCTTAAAATAAAATAATATGATGCTTCACTAAGACTTTATTTTCTCGTGAATACTTCAAAACATATTTTAAATCACATCATCCATTAATCATGTTTTCAAACACTTCATTGACCATATCTTCGAAATAGTGAATCCATGATTTCTCCAAAATTTATCAAAGATCACAATTGTAATTGAAAGTCTTTGTTTAAAATTTCACCTTATTTAGCCAAAGGATTCCCATGATATGAAAGTTTTATTGTTTCACTGAATAATGTAAATAATTTGAACCATTAAATTTAATTTGACTATAGATCTTGTATAATTTTTCTGAACCATCAAACAAGCTTTGATTGGCCTGAAATTTTATATCACACTTCAATACCTTTATAATAACTCTTCCACTAATTTCATCAAAAAAGAAATTTGTTTATCCATCTAACTAAAATATCTTCAAAAACTATTATTTTTGGCACATGTGAATTTTATAATTACTCAAAGGATCTCCAAAATTCTAAACTTAACCATAGATCTAATAAATGAAAATCTTATCTTCATGTTAAATTATAGGATCATTTGGATACACCAAAATCTCAAAGTCTTATATATATGAAATTATACAATATTGAAAATCGAGTTTATCACACCTAAACATGGGGAACAAGATTCTATAATTAATTTTCTCTTTTGGAGTTATATAACATGTTATTTTTATTTTGGGCTTACAAGTACATTCTCTCTATTTAAGATTGTCAAATTATATGAAAATTTACACATAGACTAAACTTGATATGTGGATTTCAAATTTGAGGTTTATTTTGTTTTTTTGAGACTTTTAGTAATTTATTTAATACTTTTGGGTCTTATCTTATTTTTTTAAATATAATTAAGATAGTTATTATTATGCATATAATGTGAAACTTGGCAACCAATCTAATTGACACCCAAAAAATACATTTTTATCATTATATTTTACTTTTGAGATTTCCTTATATGAGTTATGGCACCATTATGAACTTTTACACATTATCCTTGTATTTATCAAAACATTATATTAAGTCCTATTGATGCCACCTTGTTATAAAATAAGTTATAAATATATTTATTATGAACATAAATTCACCTTTTACACAGTTAACATCTTTAATTTATTTATTTCACTTTGATTATATTATATGACAATATCAATATGAAATTACCAGCTGTTACTCCAAAGCAAATTATTTATTTTTATTTACTCATCAGTTGGTAATAAAAATATATGTAATATATTTCATGATTTTATTTGTATGTTTCCACATAATTAAATTATTATGTAAATGTGCTCTAAATTTCAATCCTTGTTTGGTCACATATAAAGAACAAACTTAACTAGCTTCCTATATGGTAAGATTCTAAGTTCTGGTTCGTTACAAGTAACAAAATACATGTTACAAGTCCTACTTGGAGACAACTAGTTAGTGGTCTGACATCATTTAGGATGTAAGCACTCGACATCTTGTGTCTTTTGTGGCTGCCTATTTTGTCCACTTACTCACTTTACAATTTTCGTTGCAATATCTTCTAAAGCAAGTTACATTTAGCCAAACTTGTGTTTTAAGTTGTAAAAATAGAATTTGTTCTACCAGTCCCCCTCCAGAGCTTTCATTTACCAGGTCTAGAGATTTAAACATGAAGGATGACTAGATCAACAAGATATAGTCTGATTAAGCACATTTCAAAATAGATGGATGTTCCCTTAGGTCTAGGCATCATTTCATTTATGCATTGGTTCCAATATTTCAAAATGCATTTAATTGTCATCGAGGTTAACATATTTCATTAGGGATGAAATTATGCTTAGGTGAACCATCCACATCATATTAGGGATTTTGAACAGAGGTTTTCCATTACCTTAAAGGGAAAACATAAGATTTGATTATAGATGATGAATGTGGCATACAACTCATAAAAACATAATTAACTATTGCGGAAGCGTTCACTAAGCAATGGATTACCAAAAATCACTAAAAATTAAAACCTTTTTATCAAGAGATCCATCAAAGGAAAACTTTCCCACATAGATCCAAAGTAACATATTTACATTCTTGTTCAAAGGCACATATTTTGTATCATCTCCTTCTGAGAATTACAAGCATTAACTGCCCTGTCAAGCTAAACACAGGCAGTATAAAATCTCGAGGCACTGAGCCAAAATCTCGAAAGCACTAACTACTACTCCGAGGACTTGAGAGTATAGAGATGACACATAGGACTCTATCTACATTATACAAGCCATAACAGCCAGTGTCTCCACCTAAGACTTCACTATTGTCCCTGCTGTTGTTGCTGCTGTCCTTCACCTACTGATAGATTTCTACCTCCTCATCCGTGTCCACCTAAAAATGTAGTTCCCACTGGGGTGAGACAATTGTAAATTGCCCCAGTGAGAGATATAACTCTCTTCCAGAAACATTATTATTGCAGCTTAAGAAGATAAATATACACAAAGGAATCATATTTGTTTGGCAGCAGTTAATTCAATGTCTAACAGATTAGAACATCATTCTTATCAAAAGCATTGCAGATAAAACTTAATATAACAACATGTCACTTATCCTTTAAGGAATATGAAGAACATGTATAACATTTATTCATTATAGAATCATTACCACAACATTAACTCTCTTTAGGCTTAGATCATATATCTAATGCTTGACATTGTCATTGGGGAGTCATGGCATGTAGCCATACTCTTTTCACAAAGTGTTGGGATCTTAGTCCCTCAACTCACCAAGCACAATTCCATTTCTAAACAGGTTCATCATCATGATTATAGCATCTGGGTATTTGAACCCATAACTCATCATAGAACAATTGTTACCACTTATTAGGTAACTTCATACCTTCGGGTCATCTGACTAAGGACATTATAATTCTTGCTACACAAAGTATTGCACATAGTTCACAAAGCTCATATCACCTCTCATTACCCCTTAATAGGCAACAAGGCATATTATGGCTTATAAAGCTCATAAACAATCTAAGATAATTAGCACATCATGTGACACACATAACTCATTAATTGTAGGTTACCTCTCACTAAGCAACAAGGCATATGAAAGCTTATAAGGCCTATAGAACATTTTCAATGTACAGAACATCATAGCCCATACCCGGCTATGCTCATCTTCTCAACATATTTGCATGATTAGTAATCGTGATATAATTACATATCAGTATCATGCAATACAAGGGTATCTTATTACATTCATAACCCATTAGTCTATATTTGAGTTTCACATAGGATTACCCTATGTTAGAATTTCACATAGCAGTACCTTGTATTAGGGTTCACATAGCAGTACCCTGTATTAGGGTTCACATAGCATTAACTTGTCATAGGATTTCACATAGCATTACCTTGTATTAGGGATCACATAGCATTGACTTGTAATAGAGTTTCACATAGCATTGCTCTGTATTAGGGTTCACATAGCAAGGAATCAATATGGATAATCATAAGTATTCAATCATGATCTTTATTCTCATCATTCATCATTAAATGAATTATCAACACACAACATGAGTTTCTCTCTCATCTTTTCCAGAATATGATTACATCATAGTTTATAGGTTTGGATTAACCTTTTCATAAGGCATGTTAGCCTACATTCAATAGAGTGCATTACATCTCAATGTAACCATTGACATGACACATCTCATGTGTCATTCATCCAATTATCCTGGACTTAGAACACATCAAGGTATACCAGTTTTGGGGTGTTGGATGTGATATCTATCATATCTTGATGTATCACTTCCCTCAACACCTTATCTTACTTGAGTTCATACACTTAGCTTGTATTAGGGTATTCCCCATCCTAATACTTTATGCACCAGTTCATCACATTTGTCATGTAAAGTAGTGGTCATTAGTCACTCACTTAGAATATACAACCATCTCCAATACTATGGACTCATCTTTGAGTTAAGAACTATTAATATAAGGATATTCATTATCAACCTCTCTAGGTGTTACATTTGTCATAACATTAATCACTGTTCCATTATTAGGAATAGTATTATCCATATTTATAATTTGAGGATTCACATAAAATATTCCATACATTTATGGATTTCACATAGTATTACTCTTCAATAGAGTTTCATATAATCATCCTTCAATATCAGGGTTTCACCTAGTATTATGTGAAATTAAGATTTCACAACACATCACCCAGTGCTAGGTCTTCACATAGGATTAGTGGCACTACCCTATATTAGGGTTTCTTGCATCTTACCCCATTTTAGGGATTAAGGTTTTCTATTCTAATCCAAATAAGGTTTCTCTTACCTCATACCCAAATTAGGGTTAGGATGTACAATTCCTATTAAATTAGGGTTTCCTTCATTGTTACACTAAGTTAGGGTTACATCATCACCCTGGATTTATAATAACACTCAGATTTGCCCTAGATTAGGGTTTCACACATAGCTTTGCTCTAATTAGGGTTTCACGCATAACTTTTCTCTAATTAGGGTTTCACACATAGCTCTGCTCTAATCACGGTTTCACACATAGCATTGCTCTAATTAGGGTTTCACACATAGCATTGCTCTAATTAGGGTTAGGGCTCATTGATTAGGGTTTCATGATCTCATTATTATGGATTAACCCTTATCACATAGTTTACTCATAATGAGAGAATTAGGGCTTAATTATATAAGCATTCATCTCTCTCATTCTCTCTCTCATCTTCTTTAGGATGTTAACTACTCCAAGATTAATCTAGGTCAACTCTTCACTTGAGTACACATATCTAGGGTTAACCTTCACAATCATCATGGGTCTAAATCTTTAATAATCACATAGATGATTGACCTTTGATCATATTAAATGTCCAAATGGTCTAATCAATTAAGCTATCAATTATATAAGGAATTCAAAAGAATTGATCAATTAAACTTTCAATTCCACAAAGTGATCAATTGGGTTAACCATTGAAATCTTCAAATGCATTAAGTATCTAAATAGGTTCACCATATTGAACCTTAAATTTCATGAGATATTCAAATGGATTAACCATGTTGATCTTCCCAAAGTTAATTACTTAGACCCTCAATGATCTTGGTTCTCATACATCAATTGGTTGAAAACCATTTGAACAAGTTATACTTGAAACCAATTAGACAAAGTAGGTATTGAAACCATTTGCACTTTGGGTCTCCAAACGGTTTGAGATCGTTTGTACCCAAATGGTTTTGAGGCCGTTTGGTCCAAACCTTCTCAAAACCGCATGGACCAAAAAGGTACTTCAACACTCAATCGACTCAATGTTTCAATCCATGGACCAATTATAACTTGAACCACTAAGGCATTCATCAATTGGAACACTGAATCACCATTCAATTAGACCTTCAATTTAGGGTTTTGAACCAAATTTAACTAGGTTTGATAATCAAGAAACCATCACTTAGGGTTTGAAATTGAGGATCCATCAATGGTTGACATTGTGGAATCAAATCACTGAACTATCATCATCACATGATATGACCTGACCTCAAACGGTCTTGGATGACCACCAAACGGTCTTGAGACCGTTTTCCCATTCCATCGTCAAAATCCATGACATCCAATTAGGGTTTTGGACCTTTGGATTGATTATCAAATCAGCACTTAGTTGCAATTCAATTTCGTACCTTTGGACCTTCAAACACTTAGCCATACTTAACCCTAGACCTCCAAACGGTCTTGGGTGACCCCCAAACGGTCTTTAGACCATTTGGGTGATCCCCAAACGGTCATGAGACAGTTTGGGTCAATCAACCCAAAACATCATCTCAATCAATTTCAAAATCAGCACTTAGCCGATTAGGGTTTGCAATTAAGGAATCATTCACCATTGAAACCTTCAAGATCAAACCAATTGAAACCACTGGATCAAGATACAAGCACCACAGCATATATCTTTTAATGGTCAACCATTTCAAATGGTCAACCTTTCCAAACGGTTTGGAACCCAAACCACCAAAACGGTTTGCAAACCGTTTGGTCACCAAACGGTTTGGTGAAACTGTTTGGACTTAACATTGAAACCTTTTGCCCTATATATTTGGGGAGGTGTGTGCTTATGATGATGTCATCATCATCAAGCTCCAAACTCACGAAATCTACTATGATTTCCATGGAGATTGCATCAATCAACCAAACTTAATTTCGGAAATGTAGAAATGATCACCAATTGATAAGGAATTGATTGCAATAATCAAATTAAAGGTTCAAGTTATAAAACCCGCCTCCAATTGAGCTCCAAAGCTCCAAGCTCACAGAAAAAATGGTGGATGCAACTCCTTTCACTATTCCAAGGGTCGTCCTCAAGCTTTGAGTGAAAAGAATTGGTTAGAATTGAAGAGGGGATCGAGATATGAAGAATTCATGCATTGATTTTTTATTTTCACCATGGATTCAAGGTGAAAGGAGGTCAAGAACCTTACCAACAGGTTGGGGGTCGTCCTCCTAATCCTCCACAGCTCCTTGGTCGTTTTCCAATCAAGGGGAAAGAAAGAAATCCGAAAAAGCCCTTGTTTTGGCTTGGAAAGGGTACTTTTATAAGAAAAATGATGAGAGAGAAAATACTTTATAAAAGTCTTTTAATTCCAAAATTGTTGCCACAACTTCCCCCTTGGTTTCTTGCATGCAAGGGAATATCTATCCCCACCGAGCTCCCTTTCATTATCCATGAATTAAGGGAAAAGAAATTAAGCACCTTAACCCTTATAATAAGAATATCCATAACTGAGTGGAAATTCTTTTTCTTATAATAATGGTGAGTGGAATTTCACCTCCTTAGGATATGCTCGTGCCTTTGCAAGGCTTCAAGATCATCCACACAAACATGAATCCAACTATTTTAATTTTATTTGAAGGCCCTTTAATTAATACATTCATTTTTTCCCTAAATTGAATTAGGGTTTCAATTAGGATTAAATCTTGACTATTTTAATATCAAGATTCTCTTTCCTCCAGCTTAATTCAGATGAGGCGCCCCTCTCATTTTCTTTGCTCTAGATGATGCCAAGAAACATTAGGGACCTTATTGAAGCGGTAATTTTCACATTGAACCCTAGGTTTTGGGTAAATTGCACATTACACCAAAACTAGGTTTTAATGCACAAGGATTGCTTTACAAGCTTAATCTTGGTGCCCAAGCTTGTGAAAACCATACCACTACATCATATTCATTCTTATGATGTCTCATCATCAGAGGAACATCTTATCATGCAACATTTGCAATTTAACCCCTCAACTTGGGTAATTTGCACATTAGTCCAAAATATGCAAACATTGCTTCAACATTGTTCAAACAGGACCAAAATTGAAACATAAGTTTCTCATGAGCCCTAATTACTTTTCCCAAGATAATATTAAGCATCTAATCAACCTTATTAGGCAAAACATATAGGGTTAACACATGACCCAGGTCAGGGATGTTACAAATTATCCACCCCTTACAAGGATTTCGTCCCCGAAATCCCAGGAAAAAGGAGGAACAGATTTATTCATTTGTCATACTCTCAAGTCTCCACATAATATCTTAATATCATGGAGGTATCATGGATCTTTAATCTACACAAGGTTCCTTTCATTAGTTCAACCTTATCAATGTTTATGTTTATGCAAAGCATAAACCCCTAACATATGATGTCCATATTATTGAAAGGAAAAAGCATAAAAGAGCATACTTCTATCATCACCCAAGAATATTTATCAAAAGGAAAAACATATATATCTAACAGAGATAATTCACTCAGTAATCCTTTATTCATAAAGTTCACTTAGCAAACTCTATGTAATTGGGAATATTCACTTAGGTTTTCCTTTTTGTTGGGAATGTTCACATAGCTTTTCCTTTTAGTTGAGAATGTTCACATAGCTCTTCTTTTTAGTTGGGAATGTTCACATAGCTTTTCCTTTTAGTTGGGAATGTTCACATAGCTTTTCCTTTTAGTTGAGAATGTTCACATAGCTTTTCCTTTTAGTTGGGAACGTTCACATAGCTTTTCCTTTTAGTTGAGAATGTTCACATAGCTCTTCTTTTTAGTTGGGAATGTTCACATAGCTTTTCCTTTTAGTTGGGAATGTTCACATAGCTTTTCCTTTTAGTTGAGAATCTTCACATAGCTCTTCTTTTTAGTTGGGAATGTTCACTTAGCTTTTCCTTTTAGTTGGGAATGTTCACATAGCTTTTCCTTTTAATTGGGAATGTTCACATAGCTTTTCCTTTTAGTTGAGAATATTCACATAGCTCTTCTTTTTAGTTGGGAATGTTCACATAGCTTTTCCTTTTAATTGAGAATGTTCACATAGCTTTTCCTTTTAGTTGAGAATGTTCACATAGATCTTATTGTTAGTTGGGAATGTTCACATAGCTTTTCCTTTTAGTTGGGAATGTTCACATAGCTTTTCCTTTTAGTTGGGAATGTTCACATAGCTTTTCCTTTTAATTACATTATACTCTCTAGATTGTTTCAGAATGACTACTTGATCAGAGTAATAAAAAAGATGACAATATAAGAGTTTCATACTTGCCTTATCTTCAATAATCATATACCTGGCCAGGGTATATAAGTATTGAGATTAGGTAGTATGCACTTTATTTGCTATCATATTCCTCACCTTTCATATCATTATACACACATGATTTTCCATTTCCTCGATTTTCTCCAAGCATCACTTCTATATCTCATCTTGTATCACAAGGATAAGACAGATTATAAAGCATTTTAAGAAATATTGAATAAGATGTAGATTCTCATCTTCCTTGTGTCCTTGTAGGACTAGTCAAAGGAAGTTCAAAAATAACTTCTTTTATATCTTTAACACATAGAATTAGGAAATGAAATATCAGAATGAATTTATTTCATCTGACCTGTCTGGGACGTCTGTCCATGTCCTCTATTGTTACTAGAAAACTGCCTCCTTTGTGATCCTTGTTGACTCTGCCCCTGAGGTTGAGTCATCATTGGATTCCCGCTTGGACAATCCTTTACTAGATGTCCCAGTTGTCTACATTGATAATAGATCCTAGGTGCGAAATAGGGTCTGTGAGGTCCAGTTACCGATGTTGATGCTATGTTGGAGGCTCTATTTGGAACATTACTATGATCCCTATCCCTACTTGACATCCATTGTGTCAGGGTATGGAATCTTGATGGTGCTGCCGATGCAGAAAATCTCAGCTTCTTAAAACTTTCGGACCTTTGTTTTTGAGTCTGGGTGTACACCTTCTTGCCACTAGTCTGTCATTTCTCGATTTCAGACCTCTCTATCCTCCTTACCGACTCCACAAAGGTAGCAAACATCTCCCTGTTCTCTAAAGCAGACACAGGGGTGGTTAGTTCAGCATTCAACTCCTTCTCAAAATGCTGAATTCTTTCCTCATCACTAACTGCCATTTGCGGACAAAACCGCAACAACTCCATGAACTTAGCTTCATATTCACTAACGTTCATCTGTCCTTGTTTGATCCTCTCAAATTGAGATATCTTCTCATCTAGATACGTCTTAGGGAAGTATCTACTGACGAATTCTTGTCGGAATACCTCCCATCTAATTTCTTCACCTGGTCTCTTATCTTCTTCTATCATCCACCAATGACCACCACTCCCTTTTAGGAGGTACACAACATGTCTTACCTTTTTAGCTTCAGGGATATCAAGGATCCTGAAGGCCTTTTCCATTTCTGTCAGCCACAAATCAACATCTGCTGGATCAGATGTACCAGCATAATCTATGGCTCCAACCCGGTGAAGTCTCTCAAAAGTCTTGTCGGCTCCATAGCCCTCATGGTGAGTTGATGCCCTAGGTGCAGGTATTTGCATCCTATCAGTCATGTGAGTCATGGCAGCTATAAATTGCCCAAACATGGCTTGGAGGGCTGGGTTCCCCATGTCAACTTGATTAAACTGGGGTTGTTCAGGTATGGGCTCCTCTCTATTATGGTCTCCTGCACCTCCTCCTGGTACAACAGTGCTGCCCTCCGCAGCATGTTCTTCATGTGGTCCAGACATCTTCCACATCTTCTTCTCTTATGTGAGCAGAAGATACTATCAGATAAACTGGAAGACACTTAGAACAAACTCTACAACCTTAGTCCTATGTCTCTGTAGACTCAGTAAACCTAGAGCTCTGATACCACTTAATTGTGGCATACAACTCATAAAAACATAATTAACTGTTGCGGAAGCGTTCACTAAGCAGCGGATTACCAAAAATCACTAAAAATTAAAACCTTTTTATCAAGAGATCCATCAAAGGAAAACCTTTCCACATAGATCCAAAGTAACATATTTACATTCTTATTCAAAGGTACATATTCTGTATCATCTCCTTCTGAGAATTACAAGCATTAACTGTCCTATCAAGCTAAATATAGGCAGTATAAAATCTCGAGGCACTGAGCCAAAATCTCGAAAGCACTAACTACTACTCCGAGGACCTGAGAGTACAGAGACGACACATAGGACTCTATCTACATTATACAAGCCATAACAACCAGTGTCTCCACCTAAGACTTCACTGTTGTCCCTGCTGCTGCTGTCCTTCACCTACTGAAGGATTTCTGCCTCCTCGTCCGCGTCCACCTAAAAATGTAGTTCCCACGGGGGTGAGACAATTGTAAATTGCCCCAGTGAGAGATATAACTCTCTTCCAGAAATATTATTATTGCAACTTAAGAAGATAAATATACACAAAGGAATCATATTTGTTTGGCAGCAGTTAATTCAATGTCTAACAGATTAGAACATCATTCTTATCAAAAGCATTGCAGCTAAAACTTCATAGAACAACTTGTCACTTATCCTTTAAGGAATATGAAGAACATGTATAACATTTATTCACTATATAATCATTACCACAACATTAACTCTCTTCAGGCTTAGATCATATATCTAATGCTTGACATTGTCATTGGGGAGTCATGGCCTGTAGCCATACTCTTTTCACAAAGTGTTGGGATCTTAGTCCCTCAACTCACCAAGCACAATTCCATTTCTAAACAGGTTCATCATCATGATTATAGCATATGGGTATTTGAACCCATAACTCATCATAGAACAATTGTTACCAGTTATTAGGTAACTTCATACCTTCAGGTCATCTGACTAAGGACATTATAATTCTTGCTACACAAAGTATTGCACATAGTTCACAAAGCTCATATCACCTCTCATTACCACTTAATAGGCAACAAGGCATATTATGGCTTATAAAGCTCATAAACAATCTAAGATAATTAGCACATCATGTGACACACATAACTCATTAATTGTAGGTTACCTCTCACTAAGCAACAAGGCATATGAAAACTTATAAGGCCTATAGAACATTTTCAATGTACAGAACATCATAGCCCATACCTGGATATGCTCATCTTCTCAACATATCTGCATGATTAGTATTCATGATACAATTACATATCAGTATCATGCAATACAAGGGTTATCTTATTACATTCATAACCCATTAGTCTGTATTTGAGCTTCACATAGGATTACCCTGTGTTAGAATTTCACATAGCAGTACCATGTATTATTAACTTGTCATAGGATTTCACATAGCATTACCTTGTATTAGGGATCACATAGCATTGACTTGTAATAGAGTTTCACATAGCATTACTCTGTATTAGGGTTCACATAGCAAGGAATCAATATGGATAATCATAAGTATTCAATCATGCTCTTTATTCTCATCATTCATCATTAAATGAATTATCAACACACAACATGAGTTTCTCTCTCATCTTTGCCAGAATATGATTACATCATAGTTTATAGGTTTGGATTAACCTTTTCATAAGGCATGTTAGCCTACATTCAATAGAGTGCATTACATCTCAATGTAACCATTGACATGACACATCTCATGTGTCATTCATCCAATTATCTTGGACTTATAACACATCAAGGTATACCAGTTTTGGGGTGTTGGATGTGATATCTATCATATCTTGATGTATCACTTCCCTCAACACCTTATCTTACTTGAGTTCATACACTTAGCTTGTATTAGGGTATTCCCCATCCTAATACTTTATGCACCAGTTCATCACATTTGTCATGTAAAGTAGTGGTCATTAGTCACTCACTTAGAATATACAACCATCTCCAATACTATGGACTCATCCTTGAGTTAGGAACTATTAATATAAGGATATTCATTATCAACCTCTCTAGGTGTTACATTTGTCATAACATTAATCACTATTCCATTATTAGGAATAGTATTCTCCATATTTATAATTTGAGGATTCACATAGAATATTCCATACATTTATGGATTTCACATAGTATTATTCTTCAATAGAGTTTCATATAATCATCCTTCTATATCAGGGTTTCACCTAGTATTATGTGAAATTAAGATTTCACAACACATCACCCAGTGCTAGGTCTTCACATAGGATTAGTGGCACTACCCTATATTAGGGTTTCATGCACCTTACCCCATTTTAGAGATTAAGGTTTTCTATTCTCATCCAAATAAGGTTTCTCTTACCTCATACCCAAATTAGGGTTAGGATGTATAATTCCTATTAAATTAGGGTTTCCTTCATTGTTACACTAAGTTAGGGTTACATCATCACCCTGGATTTATAATAACACTCAGCTTTGCCCTAGATTAGGGTTTCACACATAGCTTTGCTCTAATTAGGGTTTCACACATAGCTTTGCTCTAATTAGGGTTTCACACATAGCTTTGCTCTAATTAGGGTTTCACACATAGCATTGCTCTAATTAGGGTTTCACACATAGCATTGCTCTAATTAGGGTTTCACACATAGCATTGCTCTAATTAGGGTTAGGGCTCATTGATTAGGGTTTCATGATCTCATTATTATGGATCAACCCTTATCACATAGTTTACTCATAATGAGAGAATTAGGGCTTAATTATATAAGCATTCATCTCTCTCATTCTCTCTCTCATCTTCTTTAGGATGTTAACTACTCCAAGATTAATCTAGGTCAACTCTTCACTTGAGTACACATAGCTAGGGTTAACCTTCACAATCATCATGGGTCTACATCTTTAATAATCACATAGTTGATTGACCTTTGATCATATTAAATGTCCAAATGGTGTAATCAATTAAACCATCAATTATATAAGGAATTCAAAAGAATTGATCAATTAAACTTTCAATTCCACAAAGTGATCAATTGGGTTAACCATTGAAATCTTCAAATGCATTAAATATCTAACTAGGTTCACCATATTGGACCTTAAATTACATGAGATATTCAAATGGATTAACCATGTTGATCTTCACAAAGTTAATTACTTAGACCCTCAATGATCTTGGTCCTCATACATCAATTGGTTGAAAACCATTTGAACAAGTTATACTTGAAACCAATTGGACAAAGTAGGTATTGAAACCGTTTGCACTTTGGGTCTCCAAACGGTTTGAGATCATTTGGTCCCAAACGGTCTTGAGACCGTTTGGACCCAAATGGTCTTGAGACCGTTTGGTCCAAACCTTCTCAAAACTGCATAGACCAAAAAGGTACTTCAACACTCAATCGACTCAATGTTTCAATCCATGGAGCAATTATAACTTGAACCACTAAGGCATTCATCAATTGGACCACTGAATCACCATTCAATTAAACCTTCAATTTAGGGTTTTGAACCCAATTTAACTAGGTTTGATAATCAAGAAACCATCACTTAGGGTTTGAAATTGAGGATCCATTAATGGTTGACATTGTGGAATCAAATCAATTGAAATCAATGAACTATCATCATCACATGACATGACCTGACCTCAAACGGTCTTGGATGACCACCAAACGGTCTTGAGACCGTTTGGTTTATCTCCAAACGGTCTTGAGACCGTTTTCCCATTCCATCATCAAAATCCATGACATCCAATTAGGGTTTTGGACCTTTGGATTGATTATCAAATCAGCACTTAGTTGCAATTCAATTTGGTACCTTTGGACCTTCAAACACTTATCCATACTTAACCCTAGACCTCCAAACGGTTTTAGGTGACCCCCAAATGGTCTTGGGTGATCCCCAAACGGTCTTGAGACCGTTTGGGTCAATCAACCCAAAACATCATCTCAATCAATTTCAAAATCAGCACTTAGCCGATTAGGGTTTACAATTAAGGAATCATTCACCATTGAAACCTTCAAGATCAAACCAATTGAAACCATTGGATCAAGATCCAAGCACCACAGCATATATCTTCAAACAGTCAACCATTTCAAATGGCCAACCATTCCAAACGGTTTGGAACCCAAACCACCAAAACGGTTTGCAAACTGTTTAGTCACCAAACGGTTTGGTGAAACCATTTGGACTTAACATTGAAGCCGTTTGCCCTAGGTATTTGGGGAGGTGTGTGCTTATTATGATGTCATCATCATCAAGCTCCAAACTCACGAAATCTACTGTGATTTCCATGGAGATTGCATCAATCAACCAAACTTAATTTTGGAAATGTAGAAATGATCACCAATTGATAAGGAATTGATTGCAATAATAAAATTAAGGGTTCATGTTATAAAACCCGCCTCCAATTGAGATCCAAGACTCCAAGCTCACGACAACAATGGTGGATGCAACTACTTTCACTATTCCAAGGGTCGTCCTCAAGCTTTGAGTGAAAAGAATTGGTTAGAATTGAAGAGGGGATCGAGATATGAAGAATTCATGCATTGATTTTTGATTTTCACCATGGATTCAAGGTGAAAGGAGGTCAAGGACCTTACCAATAGGTTGGGGGTCGTCCTCCTGATCCTCCACAGCTCCTTGGTCGTTTTCCAAGCAAGGGGAAAGAAAGAAATCTGAAAAAGCCCTTGTTTTGGCTTGGAAAGGGTACTTTTATAAGAAAATTGATGAGAGAGAAAATACTTTATAAAAGTCTTTTAATTCCAAAATTGTTGCCACCACTTCCCCCTTGGTTTCTTGCATGCAAGGGCATCTCTATCCCCACTGAGCTCCCTTCCATTATCCATGAATTAAGGGAAAAGAAATTAAGCACCTTAACCCTTATAATAAGAATATCCATATTTGAGTGGACACTACTACAGAAATGGCTTATAACGTCACTTTTAATGGTGTCGGTTGCAATAATACACCGACACCTAAACCATACAATGTCGGTGTATAAAATAAGCCGACATAAATCTATGAAGGGCGGCCAGACACGGGTATCGCTTTTATTCAGTGTCGGTTCCTTAATAAGAAACCGACACCTAAAAGTAACTACCAAAACCAAAATTTCCAGCGAAAAAAATTACCTCCAAAAATTGACATACATCGTCAGTTTTTAAAATTGAAACCGATGACAAAAGGTTTTCTGCGAGACAGAAACTTGCTCACATTTTATCGTCGGTTTTGTGACAATAAATGACGCCATTGTGTTTTCGCGCGAATAACCGTGAAATTTTTTGCCTCCCTTTAGTGTCGGTGTTTTGTTGCAAACCGACACATATAGTTTTTATTGTCAGTTGTTGTTAGCAACCGACACCTATAGTAAACTTAACAGCGCGAGGCAGATTCTTCCTCTTCTGTTTCATTCATTTCCACTGATCAGGGTTTTTGCTCCGACGATTGCTCCGACGATTCTGCTGCTCTACCTCCGCCTCCGCTGTTGCGCTGCCTCCTCCTCCGCCTCCGCCTCTGCTGCCGTCTGCTTCCGCCAGCCGCTGCCAGTGACCACTCTCCGCCCGACGACCGCCCGACCACAACTCTCCGCCCGGCGACCTTCTGCCCGATGTCGGCGACCAGCTCTCCGCCCGGAGCCCTTCTGCTCGACAATCAGCCCTCCTGCACGCCCATTATCAGGTTTTCCCCTGACCTTCCCCCTATTTTTGCTTTTCATGTATCACAGGCACGCCCATTAATCCTATGGTTGTGGCTGTGTGCTTTCTTTTTATATGTGTGGTTTACATGCATCAATATTCTGTATTGTTCTATGACAAACTGTATTTTGTTCTACACAATATTACTCACGTTTACAACATACTCACATATCAATTCTACACAATATTTATCCTCTCTTGGTTCAAGTTTTAGAATTCTAGGTAGTTTTAAGCTACATCTTCACTACTTCAACCACTCAAAAGTTTTGATATGTAGATTCATCAAGTTGACGAATGCATTATTACATTTTTTAAAGCTTGATTAATTATGATAATCTAATCATTATGTTTTAAAACTAATGAGAAGATTTAAACATATTTGATTCACATAATTAGGGTTTGAGAATTGAAAATCCTAATCGACAAAAATTAGGGTTTTGGTAACATATGAATACAAAATTTGATCAGTATAGTCGTGTACTAAATGATTTTTAGCATTTTATATACAACTAGGATTTAGTTGAAATTTGTACATGGTTTGGAGAAATTAGATATTAGTTGGAAGAATTTTTTGACTTGTTTGTCGGCCGATTTTACCCAAGATAAACTCAATCGGCCATGTATTCAAACTAAAATATAGCAGTCTAGTATTTGAATTTTATCTTTTTATTGGTATATCCAATTGATTTGAAATTTTAATTATGTTTTGGAAACTCCATTTTGGACGTCTTGTTAAACTTTCCTAATTTTTTAATGATGTTTGAACTCTATAGAGAGGAGTGGCGGTTGAGTATTCCCTAGATTAATTGATGATTCATGGGAAATTCTATGGATATGACTATGCTATTTCTTGTGAATATTGCCTAAAAATCAGGTTAGTGGTCAATATGCTTGGGAATTGAATTGACATTATAAAATCATATTTGAATTGTATTAGAATGAATTATACAAATGTTTGTTGAGTCTTACTGAAATTGAATATGATATATACATAAGGATCAGTGTGAGGTGGCAATATTCCCTATTTAGGGTTGTGTTGATGGATTACTGAATTATGTAATTCTTATGATGTTGAAGAAAGGATGACTTCTTGAAAACCCTAAAAGTTTAGTATTAAGACGAGTATGAGTGATAAAGCTAGAACTTGTATATAATGTTGCAAATGTGATGAATTGTTGAAGTGTAAGTATTAATACTTGTATCAGATGGCTGATCAGGACCGTGTCGATGATCACCGTGAGGGTGAGGACGTGCTTGCACCTCCTGACAATGTAAGTTTTAAGAATATATCCCTGAGGTTTCTATCTATATGTTCATCTATAATTATATTATGTAAGTGTGTTTTTTTATCAAATTTTAGGTTGGTGATGTACCCCTTGAAGAAATTACAACACTTGATGAGCATCAAAAGAAAATTGAGAAAGTGAGGGGCATCACAATGATGAACAAGTTAATACAGCAAAGGGGCAATGGACCCAAATTGGCTGTGGATTTTGATCAGACAGGAAATCCATATGGAGTGAACCGCAACTCCTTTGTTTCATATCTTGGGGTTCTTACTCACAACCATTGCAGCCTTATCCTAGAATCATGGCATAGAGTTCCCAAGGAGAAGAAAGACCACATATGGAAGGAACTATGCGTGAGTTGTTATTATTATTTGTAATTCTATTTGTGTAGATTACTAATTTTTAGGATACTAGTTAATAGCAATATATTCTATTTAATTTGTAGAGCATATTTGATCTCGATGAAAAGTTGCATCGTAAATGTGTGATGCAACATTGTGGGAGGGTCCTAAATAACTATATGACCAATCTCATCCGAGATTACTTACTCGATGCTGAGAATAGGTTCTTGATAGATTCCAATTCTAGACATTGAACAGTATTTCACTAACTTTACACTAATAATTTTTGTTTGTATTCTCTTTGAAAAATAAATATAGGAAGAAGGAAGCCACACAGCAATGAAACTACTTGGACCCCAAAGAATGGGAGGAGTTTGTTACCCAAAGAAAAACAGATGAATTCAAGGTATTAAGCGCCACCACTCCCAATTTAATTAATATACGTTTTTATGTATTCACCTATTCAAGATTAACCTTTAGTGTTACTAAACAAATCAATGTGCTAACTAACTAGGCTAAGAGCGATGCTCAACGAGCAAGGCGTGCACTGAATGTGCACGATCACACAATGGGTCCAAGAGGATATGCAGGCATTCGCCAAAGACTACAGGTTGAGTCTACTCAGCCTACTTCTACCCAGGAGACTGCAGAGTCCTCTACTGCTGCTCCCGCACCTCTGCCTCGTCATGTTATGTGGATAGCTGGGAAGCAAAACAAGAAGGGAGAGATACCGAAGCCCGCAACCACTGAGGCGGCTGCAAAAATGGTAAAAATCAAACTCTTAGAGCAATCTATCGATATTGATTATTGTTATGTTTACTTATGAATTTTTGTTGATGGTGCTTAGCGGGAGCTGCATGAGCAGAGGAAGGAAGGCAAGTTCATCCCTTAGGGCACAAGGGATGAACTGACAGTTGCTCTGGGCAACCCAGAGCATCCTGGATGTGTAAGGGTGCATGCGCTGGTGTGGGCATCAAAGCGTTCTTTAGGCCATCTCAGCGTAAACCTATCCCAAAAGCGGGACTTTCACAAGCTGAGGTAACTTATTCTTATTTTAGAATGTTCTTGCGAAAGGGAATTCAATAATAAGAAACTAGCATTTCTTTTATCCATGTATAGGTAGATTCCTTAATTGATAGGAGAGTCGAGGAAGTAGTTGATAAAAGACTCCAGGAAGCATTTCACAAGTGGCAGGCGTCTCAAACTACCACTCAGACAGTACCTGCGGCAAACCTCTCTTCTCCTACTCCTCGTACTGTAGAGGTTGGGAGTAATCCTATAGACCCACCTAGCACGTCCTCTGTAAGTATTTTTATAGCATATATAATAGCTAGTATGTTCATGATGATCTATTTGTGTATATATGCATATAACATTCTTTACGTAAATTTGTAGGGGTTGAAGCCATGCCGACTACAAAGTGAAGGATATATCGTTGCAGATGTATCGGCTTACCCGCCCCTTAAAGGGTGCATGTTTCATGGGAGTCCACTACCAGATGCATGGTACGTGTGAGCCCCATACATATACTCGCTGGCTGGACGGATCTTGCACTGCCTCATGCACACCCAGATGCTGAAACACTTGGTGAGGCAGTAGGCGGAGTGATACTGTGGCCCGAAGCGGATGTCCTCTATACTGATATTGTATGATAAATTTTCATTACTTTACTTTGTTATTGTGTATATATATATATATATATATATATATATATATATATGAGTCAATTGATATGAAATTATATATACAGGTCAAAAAGACGAGACCCGCTACATCTCAACCTCCACCTCCTCGACTACCAAGTTGGCTTCCAGGGGACCTACACGCCTCAATAGGTCCTAATTGTAGGAGTGTGGCAGTATGGATCGGCGAATATAATCCAAATTGCCCTATAAATGTTACTATTCCGGAGAATGCTGCAGGTAAATCATACGATAACAATCTATTTATACAAGTTTAGCATACGTATTAATGCATACGTAATAGAAGTTCTGGATACATATTAATGCATGTCAAACATTCGGAAACAACATATTTATACAAAATATTTTGGAGTTGTTTAAGTATGAATGGCTGAACACATCTATGATAGAGCTGTGGATATGGTGAGATTAATTAATGCATACGAAAATCTGGTTTATACATCCATATACCTTGTTTTATATACGGCAATCTGGTTTCTTATATATTAATGCATACGTAATACATGTTTTGCAGCCACTTATACAAGACATGTAAAGATTTTGGGTTTTCCCATGTGGGATTTTTGGTTCCATCTTTGATTAGTCTTGTAGATACAGACCCTGGTTCAGTTACTTCATACTGTTGTGATGCTTTTAAATATTTTGGTAAAAATAATAAGACGGTGATAATAGCTCCATTCAATGTCGAGTAAGTTTACTTTGCTTGTAATTTGGACTTAAGCAAATTACATTTTTATTGCGGATATTGAGTTATTAATTTTCTACTTTCTTACCTGTAGTTCTAAGCATTGGGAGTTATTAGTTATTGTCCCCAAGACATTCACCGTCAATTATCTAGATCCTGCGGGGAGTGAGTTGGATGTATATGGACATGCAATTAAAAGGCCATTATTCTCGTGAGAAATATTTATATTTTTATATCTGTTAACATCGGTTACTGCATTACTATTTAATTAATTATGCAATTTAATGTGTTACATTAACATATATAGGGCTTTATAAGAGTACAAAAAAGCTGGAGGAAAGGTCCCCAGGAAAAAAATCTGCAACTCATTTGGAAGAATGTGAAAGTAGTTTCCTGACTCCAATGTATATATTATTTATGTGAAGTGTGCTTATTTGTATTTTTGAATATTTTGTATGTTTCAATTTATAGTGTGCTACACAAGATAACGGTTGGGCATGTGCCTACTATGTGATGCGATTTATGGACCTAATCATCAAACATGCTGTATTGGAAATCGATAACATACAACAGGTATTATACATAGTCTCGTTAGATAATATGAAATATATGAATCTTATTATATATTATTATAATTATGTATGTACGTTATTCTCTTTGTAGGTCTTTAAAACTGAGGACTTCAACACAGGTGCAAAGCGTTTCGATGTACATGCTCCCTATACGATAGATGAATTAGATGCTGTAAGAGAAGATTGGGCAAAAGCCCTGCAAAGAGTGGGAATTTTTCAATATGATTTTGATGACAATGATGACAATGATGATGAATAAAGAATAACTTTGTTCTCATAATTAATTTTGTGTGAATGTGAATGAATTTTTATAAATTGTCATATGCGTGTGAAAATCATCAATACATGAATGTTTCTACATGTGTCTGAATGTGAAAAGAGATGAAATAAATAGAACTGCAGGTTGCTACTGGTTTCTACATGTGTGTGATGAAAAAATAATATGAATTAAAATTTCTTATACATGAGTGTGAATCACATATATAATAATTTGTCCATCATGTTAATTTTACAGGTTTGTGGCCTGTTGTTGGCTGATATCAATAGATGTCATAAAACCTACGGTTCATAACTGAACTGCAGGTTTCTTATCCTGCGACCAGCCACAGCAGGTCTGCAGACTGATAGAAAAAAAATCAAATCATAGACGTTTATTATTTGTATAAAACCGACAAAATACGGTTACAATTTCGGTTTCCATACTAGTACCGACGTCGATTTCCCTAATGAGGCCATAAAATATGCGTCAGATATTTTGTACAAAATCGACGATATATGTTTATAATAGTGTCGGTTTCGAAGCGGATAACTGACGCCTATACCCCCTGCTGGCGCATTTTCGGCGCGTTTTCGGTGGCGCCCGAAGGGTTGTGGTGTCGGTTTTAGAACCGACGTGTAAAGGTTGGGCTTTTAGCGGCGCCCACATAGGTGTCGCTTAGAAACCAACACTAAAGGCCTTAAATAACCGACACTAAAGGCTGGTTATGTACTAGTGGGAAATTCTTTTTCTTATAATAATGGTGAGTGGAATTTCACCTCCTTAGGATATGCTCGTGCCTTTGCAAGGCTTCAAGCTCATCCACACACATCTGAAGCCAACTATTTTAATTTTAGTTGAAGGCCCTTTAATTAATACATTTATTTTTGCCCTAAATTGAATTAGGGTTTCAATTAGGATTAAATCTTGATTATTTTAATATCAAGATTCTCTTTCTTCCAACTTAATTCAAATGAGGCGCCCCTCTCATTTTCTTTGCTCTACATGATGACAAGAAACATTAGGGACCTTATTGAAGTGGTAATTTGCACATTGAACCCTAGGTTTTGGGTAAATTGCACATTACACCAAAACTAGGTTTTAATGCACAAGGATTGCTTTACAAGCTTAATCTTGGTGCCCAAGCTTATGAAAACCATACCACTACATCATATTCATTCTTATGATGTCTCATCATCATAGAAACATATTATCATGCAAAATTTGCAATTTAACCCCTCAACTTGGGTAATTTGCACATTAGTCCAAAATATGCAAACATTGCTTCAACATTGTTCAAACATGACCAAAATTGAAACATAAGTTTCTCATGAGCCCTAATTACTTTTCCCAAGATAAGATTAAGCATCTACTCAACCTTATTAGGCAAAACATCTAGGGTTAACACATAACCCAGGTCAGGGATGTTATAATGACTTTGGCACACATGATTCACATTAGGTCACTTTTGAGTAACACTACTACAGAACCTACCTTTAGTGTCGGTTATTTAAGGCCTTTAGTGTCGGTTTCCGAGGGACGCCTATGTGGGCGACACTAAAAGGTCACCCATTACGTGTCGGTTCCAGAACCGACACCCAAACTCTTCGCACGCGACCGAAAGCGCGCCATGAGGGGACTATAGGCGTCGGTTATTAGATAAGAAACCGACGCCCAAACCCTTCGCACCACAGAAAGGGCGCCATCTTGGGCTCTATCAGTGTCGGTTATAATCCAACAACCGACGAAATATGTCTTCGCGCCAAAAGAATATGCGTCGGTTACATTTAAATAACCGACACTGTAATGTTATGTGTCGGTTGTTTACAATTACCGACGCCTGTTATTGGCGCCAGCTTGGGCACTATCAGTGTCGGTTTGTAGTAAGAAACCGACACCATATATGTTTGCGCCACAGGAAATAGGCGCCGGTTATATCTAAATAACTGACGCCTATTGTTTTTTTTTTACAGACCTGCAGACCTGCTGTGGCTGGTCGCAGGATGAGAAACCTGCAGTTCAGTTAACTGAACTGCAGGTTTTACGACATCCATTGATATCAGCCAACAACATGCCACAAACATGCAAATTTAACAACAAAAATATTCACACATGCATTTAGCAATACAACCTGCAGTTCCGTTTTATTTTCACACATTTAGAAACATTCATGTAGCTAGCAATCTGTAGTTCCATTCATTCACACATGTAGAAACATTCATATAGTAACCAACACTTTCATTCATTTTCACTCAGACACATGTAGAAACATCTAGACATGTAGAAACATTTACACATATTATAATTCAGAAATTCATTTACAAAATCCCCACTATTTGTATGGTTGTTGCCCATTCTTCTCTTACTTCATTTAATTCTCCCATCGTATAGGGAGCATGTACATCTGGTAAGTCCGTTCCTGTAGTGGGGTCAGCTTTAAACACCTGTAAAGAGAATGATGTATATATATAATTAATGAGCTATAAATAAGATTGATATATTTCATATTATCTAATGAGACTATATAATACTTGAGCAATACAATCGATGTCCATACAACATGACAGACTAACACATATATAGTACATAACAAGAGCATCGTCGAATTTACATACAACACTAGCTTAGTACATATATAGTGGGACTTTTAAGGTGACGATCCCACCTGGTAAAACAGGTTACCGACAACTACATGTTATGACTGGGAGGTCGTGATTCAGCAACAGTATGCATTAGCAGGAGGACAAACAGATCACCATATGTTTGTCCTCATATGGTGATATGTTTGTCCTCCTGCTAATGCATACGTTGCTGAATCACGACCTCCCAGTCGTAACATGTAGTCGGTAACCTGTTTTAGCAGGTGGTATCGTCACCTTAGTCCACTATATATGTACTAAGTTAGTGTTGTATGTAAATTCGGAGCTGTTGTTGTTATGCACTATATATGTGTTAGTCTGTCATGTTGTTATATGAATCTGAACCACTTGTGTGTGCTGCACTTTATGTATTGTATCTGTATCCTGCTTCTCTTCATTGGGGGTTCTTCCTGCATATCCTGCATATCCTGCATAGCTATGTCATGTCCGTCCTGCATAGCCTTCTTCCTATATTTATTTTTCAAAGAGAATACAAACAAAAATTATTAGTGTAGAGTTAGTGAAATACTGATCAATGTCTAGAATTGGAATAGATCAAGAACCTACTCTCAACATCGCGTATGTAATCTCGGGTGAGATTGGTCCTATAGTTCTTTAGCACCCTCCCACAATGTTTAGCATTTGTATTAACTAGAAGATAATGAAACATCAAATCAGAAAATGATATTGATATTAAAAAAGTAAACATTTAGCTTCAATAAAAAAATATAAACATGCATGCCTCTAAAATTGTGATCTTTTATCAATTAACAATCCTTCATTGTGATCTCCGCGCACATATAAGTCATCATTAGCTTCAATATTTTCTGGAGTTGGCAACCCAACTGAGAATGTACTGGAGTCATCATATTTATCATAGTACTCTTCTTCATCTATAGGATCTTCAATGAACTGTCTTTTACCATGAAGAACAACCGACCATTTATCATTTGCAGGATCATCGATATAAAATACTTGTTTTGTCAGTGATGCCAATATGAATGGTTCAGCCTTCTCGCCAATCTTTTCAAAGTTCACTAAAGTGAAACCCAATTCATCCACTATAACTCCTTTGGTGTTATCAACCCAATTACATTTGAAGAGAGGAATTCTGAAATCTATGTAGTCAAATTCCCATATCTCTTCAATGATACCGTAATATGACATTTTAGCTTCACGTGGACTTTTATCCTTTGCACTTGTAAAAAACATAGTCGATGCTTGAAGGGTGACCCCACTGTTTTGGACGACACTCTTATCATCTTGGCGCTTTGTGTAATATGTGAATCCATTAATGTCATACCCTTCATAAGACATAACAGTCAACTTTGGTTTAAAGGCGAGGCATTTGATAGTTTCAGTAATATCATCTGGTGTTTGAGATAGTTGATGTAAGACTTTATCTTCAAACCACTTAATAAAAGTCTTGTTATGCTCTCTAGCAAGCCACATTGTATTGGCTCGAGGATATTGTCTTTTGATGAAATTGGTATGTTCCTCGATATAAACGTTCACTTCGTCCATGTTGTGTAAAATATACAAATGACCTTGTTCCAACTGCTCACGGCTGATTACTTTCACACGTGATCCCAAAATTCCTTTGCCAAATAGCTCGTCAATATTCTTGTCATTATCAGGAGTGTCATTACCACTGAGAAAGTCATTACATAAATCCATAACCTCTCTCGCCACATAACCTTCAATATACTCCCTTCAGGCCGATAACGGTTTCGAACATCACCTTTAAAAACGCTCATGTATCGTTCAAAGGGATACATCCAATGCAAGAAAACCGGGCCCAAGATTTTCACTTCCCTAGTCAAGTGGACAACAAGATGTACCATGATATCAAAGAACAAAGGAGGGAAATACATCTCAAGCTGACATAGGGTAACAACCACTTCTCCTTGCAAATTATCGAGAGTCTCAGGGTCAATAACTTTACTGCAGAGACTGTTGAAAAAGAAACAAAGTCTGGTGATTGCAAACCTTACATGCTTCGGCAATATAGATCAAATTGCCACAAGCAATATTTGTTGCATTAGAGTGTGACAATCATGAGATTTAAGTCCTATCAACTTCAGATCTTTCATTGATACCAATCTATGGATGTTGGATGAGTAACCATTTGGCACCTTAACATTTATCAAGCATTCACAAAAAGCTTTCTTCTCTTTTCTAGACAACGTGTAACATGCGGGAGGTAAGTATGTTCTTTTACTACCCATTTCACGTATTTCTGTTAATTCTGACCTTATTCCCATTTCACGTAGGTCCAGTCTGGATTTTATCCCATCTTTAGTCTTACCTGGTATATTTAACAGAGTACCAATGATGCTATCACAGACATTTTTCTCAACGTACATTACATCGATATAATGTCTGACTGTCAAAGAACTCCAATAAGGAAGATCCCAAAATATTGACTTCTTCTTGAATGAAGAATTGTCACTCCGTGTAGGACCTTGTGATCTCTTACCAAATTCATCGACAAAGTCTTTTATTCTTTCATAAACAACCTCCCCTGGTATAGGTTTAGGTGCACTGCGTTCCTCATTCAATCCATTAAATGCTTTGCGCTTCCTACGATACGGATGGAATTTTGGAAGAAACCTTCGATGACTGAGATATACATTCTTACCGCCATGTTTTAGTCTTGTCGAATCAGTGTTCTCTTCACATATAGGACACGCTTTAGCTCCTTTGACACTATATCCAGACAAATTCCCATATGCTGGAAAGTCATTAATAGTGCAAAACAACATAGCATGCAAACGAAATGTCTCTCTTCGTGAAGCATCATAGGTCATCACACCTTCACCCCAGAGTTTCTTTAAGTCATCAATCAGAGGTTCAAGATAAACATCGATGTCATTTCCAGGTTGTTTAGGGCCCGATATCAACAACGACAGCATTACGTACTTATTTTTCATACACAGCCAGGGAGGAAGATTGTATATAACAAGCATGACTGGCCAAGTGCTATGTTGGCTGCTCAATGTCTCGTACGGATTCATCCCGTCTGTACAAAGCCCAAGTCTTAGATTCCTGACTTCTTCACCAAATTCAGGGTACAATACATCAATCTTCTTCCAATGTGGGGAATCAGACGCATGTCGTAGGATCCCATCATTAATTTTCTTAACATCTGCATGCCACCTCAAATTCTTCGCATCTATCGGATTGGAAAACAAGCGTTGAAACCGTGATATTATAGGTAGATACCACATCACCTTGGCAGGAGAACCAGTTTTGGACTCCCCCGAAGTCGTCAATTTATACCGTGACGCACCACATTTTGGACAATCTTTCAAATCTGCATAGTCCTTTTGAAATAATACACAATCATTAGGGCATGCGTGTATCTTCTTGGCATCCATTCCCATTGGGCACAACAATTTCTTTACCTGGTATGTTGAGATTGGCAGCTCGTTTCCTTCAGGAAGCATTTCTTTCAACAAAGACAGCAATGACGTGAAGCTTTTGTCGCTCCATCTATTGTTAGCTTTCAACTTATACAATCTCAACACAGCGTTAAGCTTCGTAAACTTAGTACAACCTGTGTATAACGACATCTCAGCATCATGCATAATGTTTCTAAAAATGAGAGGTGGATCGGTGTGCTCTACCCCACAACTATCCAGCATCGCATCAATGATGTCTACTGGAACTGGTTCATTCACATCTACGTCATCGTAGGCAATTTCTTCTTCCATACAAGCACTGCTATCGACATCCACTGGTTTCAGGTTTGAAATCTCTCCATGCCAGTGCCATTCTGTATAGCCTTGTATAATCCCGTAGCACATGACATGAGTCATGATTTCGTCACCAGTGTTGACTTTCAAGTTGTTACCGCAATGTCTACATGGACAGTAGAACCTATCTCTAGGTTGTTTCCTATGTTCCTCGACAAATTTAATGAACTGGTGAAGACCAGAAATAAACTCTGGGGTGCAGCGATTGCGAATGGACATCCATGATCTATCCATTCTATGATCAAAGAGAAAACAAGTATATATTAGGACAAGATTAGGGTCTAGGGTTAACAAATACATGTGATGTCATGATTATATATAATAAATGTGTACCACCTATCCATTCTTGAACACCTAATATCACTAGTAAGTGTATAATGTGTATTGGGTTTTCAAGAAAATTTCGGCAGCATTTCCCCGCTGTTTTCCAAGTACATATGTACTTAGAGAACAAACGGGGAAATGCTGCCAAAATTTTCTTGAAAACCCAATACACATTATACACTTACATCCTAAGCGAGATTAGGTGTTCAAGAACAGTCCCAAACCGGGGACTATCCAAGATTTACTCCTAATGAGTAAATTTTGGACGGGTTTCTAGGCCAACAAATAATGTATTGTCATTCTTATACCTAAAATCCTAGTTCTTCAATTTAGGGTGATTATTGATGTCTTTAAAAGCATGATTGGCAATTTAGGGAAAAGTTCATCATTTACATTCCAAGCATGTCACATGTGTGCATTACAGTTCATCATTAAGCAAGATATAAGCAAGTATGTCATATTAAAATAGACTAAACAATATGAGAAAATAGTAGTGTAATCATGCAAATGGGAACATTCATGGGAACACACACTTCAGTTATAAGCATTCATGTAGTAACTTTCAATTCCATTCATGGAAACACACACTTCAGTTATAACAATAACTAAACAAAGGGGTTGGTGTACCCCTAAACATGCGCATAATTAAAAAAACTATTAATACAGACAAGTCTAGATAGATAGACAACTAAATACTACACCAACATGGTCCCGCATGCATCAGTAACTTCTTTTTGATGATGAAGCTGTGTCACGAAGCTCCTCACTGTATTTAGACGAATCTGAACTGACAGGGGCCTCAGATTCATATTCCTCATAGATGATATCCGACGCCGTGCGCTCATACCGCAGAAGATGATCGGGGGTCTCGCAGTTGCTGTTGGTTATCCAAACTTTGATGGAATTATGGCCAACTGGACGGAGAAAAAGCCTGTTCCAATGGACCACATGCAGCTCTCCAATCCAATCACGCCAACCAGATTTTGATACAAGATTTCCCGCCAAATCATACTCAACCTCGATAACATGTGAATAATTACCAAAAGTTAGGGTCACTTTACCAGGCATGTAGTGTCTTCCTTTTAGAAAACGCCAATGTTTGGGTATGACCAATTGGTTTAAGGAACGATCATCTAGGATGATGTCCAATTGTTCTTCAATAGGGAACATTAACATTGACATAGAGGCCCAGTTCATAGTGACTGTTATGGGTGGACGGAGACTGCACAATATTAGTATTAACAAAGTGTAAGTACATATAATGATGTTATATATTTTCAGAAAAAGTTGTATAACATCAGTTAACCTTTTATTGCTTGTCATAACCAACTTTATTGTGGTAGACATGATAGCTTGAAAAGAAGTCTACAAATGTACTTAGAGAACAAACGAGGAAATCCTCCCAATGAGTAAATCTTGGACGGGTTTCTAGGTGCTTACTAAAATAGAACCATTATATGGAACTAATCCTACATTATACACATACTTTTCCTGAGTAAGATAATGTGCACTTCATGGAATTATTAAGATCTGAATATATATAAGTTGTTTCTACCTACTTTGATGGGATTTTATAACATTCAAGTCTTCCATTTATAACATTAAGATATGAATATATATAAGAATCCCATTTGATACACACGATTGAGAATCTTTCACGATACTAGGAAAATACACTAACTAGATATTCATTTAGGTGTTAGACATCAATATGTGTATGAGCCCTAATTAAAACTGATTCTCATAAGAAGTAAATAAATTAAAAAAAAAAGCCCAGCAGCAGGGCGGCACCTTGAGGGAAGACGAGCAGAGGAAGAAGAAGAAGGCAGGGCGGGCACCTTGAGGGAAGAGGAGCAGCGGTCGAGGCAAAGTCCTAGCAGCTTCCGGCGGCGAAGAGAGGAACGGAGGAGAGGGCGGCGAGGCTAGGAGACATAGCTGCTACCGGCGACGGCGGAGAAGAGGCCGGCGGGCGGAGAAGAGGCCGACGGCGGAGGAGAGGCCGGCAGGCGGAGAGGGAGGCCGGCGGGCGGGCGGAGAGGGAGGCCGACTGCTTCTCGCTCGACGGCGACGAGCGGCGAGCACGAAGGAAGGATCGGCGGCGGCGGCAGGGAGCAAGGGAAATCGCCGGAGCTAGGGAAATCGGGAACGAAATAGGGAAATGGGAAGAATCGTTCGGGCAGGGTGAGCTATTAAGTTGAAAATACGTGTCGGTTATTTAAAAAACCGACAACTAAACCAACAGTGTCAGTTCTTTGCCACAAACCGACAACTATACTAGATTATAGTCGTCGATTTTTGATTAAACGACAACTGACAACTATTCCTATCTCACGAATACCCTTTAGTCGTCGGTTATTTAGTTACGAACCGACGCAATATGTAAAATATTGGAGCCAATTTTTTCGCTGGAATTTTGGGTTTGGCGGTTGATTTTAGGTGTCGGTTTTTTATTAATTAACCGACACTTAATAGAAGCAGTACCCATGTCTGGTCGACCTTCACGGATTGGATGTCGGTTTCTGTTCAAAACTGACACAGTAGGGTTTATGTGTCGGTTTTTGTATACAACCGACACCTTAAAAAGTGACTTTATAAGCCATTTATGTAGTAGTGTAACAATGATGCATTTGACGTCCCATGGACCATAGAAGTGCATAAGAAAGATCAAGGATGGATTCTTGTGTCTTAGAGTGTCACAAGTCATTGATATTGAATTAGGATATATTTTTATGCATCATGAAAATAAGATTTAGCAATTGACCAAAGGGCATTAGAAGCACAAAGGGGTGACTTATATCTTCATTTGGTTCAAATAGTATATAAGAGTTACTAATTGGGGAAATTAGGATAGATTAGAACATAATTGATCCAAATTAAGTATATTTATGTATTTAGATACTTTTCACATGATCCAAGTTCACATATTAAGGACATTACTGCAAAATTGTTGTGATTTAGGGTTAAAAGCTATTTTTAAGTGGCAGATCTTCTTTTTCTAATCAATTTAGAATATTGGAACTCATTACTTGTCGAATGAGTGAGTTATTACGAACTTCACAAGAACTAGCATATGTTTGGGAAAATAGATAAAATTTACCAATATTAAAAAAAAATGATGTTCATTGGATGCAAGATCACTTTGTATCACGTTGATCCAGTAGTCCTCTTTGCAAAAGGGAGAGGGATGAAGCAAACAAGAGAGAGTGGGTGGGGCCCAACGCATGGTGCATTACCCTAGATCCAGCAGCCAGGAAAACTTCTTGCCATTGACATAGCAAGGCTTGCGTGTGGGGAGCCCGCAGCGGCTGCCACTTGAACTGCTCCTTAGAAGCACTCGTCTGCCTTTGCCAAGGTCAAGCGAGGCCAAAAATTTTCAACAAAATCTTTGTTAATGTATGTAATTTAACTTAGACGAAAAGCCTTCTAAATATACTTTTACAGATAATAATTATCAAAGTACATTTTACTTTACAAAAGTTCTGCACAAAAAAGTTATTTCCCAACAAAGTCTTCAATGTCCACAAATTAGGAATTTCATTTTCCCTAATAGTATGCCATTTATATAATTAATGAGGGATACGACTATGCTCCCAATAAACATGCACTTCAGGTTTTCCGAACTGAGCCAACCCCTTTGACTAATTTATCGAAGTGGACTCTCATTTTTTGATGCTTTATTGATCAATACATTGACTTTCTATAGCTAACAAACTTTCTTATGTATCAACTCCTTGATCTTCCCCTATAGTATTACAAACCGAACTTAACTTGAAGTTATCTGGAATACAAAAAAAGATTCCGGATATCCATTTAGGACATGTTTGATTAGCTGTATTCTCATTGAATGGATTATGGATTTGTACTTGGTGATCTAGCAATGGGAATATCAAGTATGATTAGTAGGACTTGAGAAATTGACATTATTCTGCATTTATTTTGGACTGTGTTAGTGGTGGGTGGAACTATCCATTTCAGAAGAGTTGGAACTTTTTATAAACCTGTCACAAATCTAAAATTTTAAACCCTTAGAACTGTGTACTAGCATACCCATGGACCCGTATATAAGCGGATCCGCTAATGGGTATGCTTGGAACCAGACCCCAGAATCGTGTACCGCTATACATAAATAACTACTTACACAATATATTATTGAATCATACTTTACGAGTCAAATTAATGTAATACTTGACATTACATATTGCTCTATTTATAATAAGATAAAGACTAGTCATCTAATTGAGAATTAACTAGTCTAATTACAATCACGAGCAACAAATGTAAACTTAAAATCAAAATAGCTACATGATATGCTACATAATTAAAACAATATGACAATGATTATAAATATATAAACAATTAACTCAACTAATCTACTATAAAGTATCACATTATATGATATAACTATTGTATGTGTTTACCCTATATAATAGAAATATCTTATTGTATTAGAATATATAGAATATATTCATACTTTTTCTTACATAGTTATATAGAACCACTTATCCGCATACCCACACTATAGACTCACTATTATTGTGGATATGGATATGATGCGGGTCTAGATTTTTAGTATACATATGTAAAAATCAGAATCCTACTCGCTAAATTAAAATGAATAGAGATATGAATATACACGTGTGTACAGTTTACAAACCTAGATGGGATGTAATAACCCAGCATGCCGAGCGCTAACTTTATTTTGACGACCCACGCTCCGAGAGTCAACTGCGTCAGAAATCTTAGGAGGCTGTTTGGTTCGGGATCCAATCCGTACTGGAGGCTGTCTTTCCAGACCAAGTCAATCCTGCTATCAGAATGATTCAAGGTCCCAGTTCGGATTTGGCTGTCTTTTGTGTTATTTTATTATATATGTCAGATTGAAAAACACAAGTTACGAGGTTAGTCCAATTTAATAAGTGCTTACAATTGCTATATAAAAGCATTATCGAATTCAAATAAATTAATCCCGATCTATCAACTAACCCGGTCCTAGATTTCTTAATCTAAATCTCGAACTAAACATGGCCTAGGAGACGGGCCACCCAGCTAGGAGAAGTCCTTTAAGTAAATGCAGCAAAACCTAAACATTATTATGCACAATTGAAAACTAGGAATTTTCCATACCAGGAATTATGTACATCCAGTATTTATTATACTAGCAACAAAAATATGCTTCGCGGCACAACAACATGCGCATCAATCTTTTCGAACTGTGAACTGTAAGCTCGGAAAACAGTATTTTATTTAATAATTGTATTTCATTTCAAGCCAGAAAACCATCGGCATCGGTAAAACAAGACCTGTTGTGAAAGTTGGGCGAAACGCCCAAAAATCATCTCTTGCAGTACTTTCCTACTGAACCCGTAGTAGAATCGGCTCTATCTCTTCTCCTCGTTCACCTTCTCCAACTCTTCCATCTTTCATGGCTAGAAACGCGGCGCTTTTCAAGGGTGGTCCTCTTCGACAGCTGCGGCGAGGTATCAAGAGGACCGGCGGCAGGAACAATCTCGGCCGCATTACGTCCTTCCACCGCGGCGGCGGCTCAAAGCGGCTGCTGCGGACAATTGACACGAAGAGGAACGTCCCTGGCATGGTCGGCACTGTGGAGAGGATCGAATACGACCCCTTCCGCACCGCCCGGACCGCACTCATCCGTTGGGAGGAGGATGCGGCAGGCATGGGCGTGGCTGAAAAAAATCCCACCGGCGTGAGTGAGGATGGAGAACTGACGAGTCGCAGACCCCGTGAGTTGCATTTACCTCGAGGGATCAAGGCTGTCTCGCGGACGGAACTGCGATCCGCTGTGGCCACAATTTGTGGAGTGCCTCTAGCTGACGTAGCTAAGAAGCGGAGCCCGGCTACTGTCACTGTGGATGGGAGGAGGAGGTTCTCAGCGATGGCTGGGGCCATGAATACGCTATTCTTTCAGGGATCCCAGGTAAACACATACTTCTAGCGGCCCTTCTTGGCCCGTTTTGCATCAAATGTCACCATATTTGTTTTGTTAAATTTACTTTATTAATTTTGAATAGCGATTTTGGTTGCCCTCGTCTATTTGGTTTTGTTGTTTGATAGCTTCAACCTGCTACTTTGCCCATACTTTTCAACAATTTCCCGTACATTGCACTTTCCTTTGCTTCATTGGTACCCAAAAATTAGACTACTATAAACTACTTTACAACTACTATACAGAGGTGATGCAATGACAAAATCATCAGAAAACAACATTGTCTTTAACTTTAAACAATACGTGTATGTATGTAAAGTTCAATAAGTTCAACACTTCAAACAGAAATCATTCTAACAGAAGACACACTCTCAAAATATGGTACGTCAGATTAATTCTATAATAGAAAGAAGCATGGTTGCTGCACTCCTTGGTCTGTCTCTTCCTAATAAGGAGTATATTCATATTTGAAACATGCTGCAAAACGACGAGTTTTCTAAAACATTTTTTTTAGTGCTTATATGAAGTAATTAGCCATATTTTTCAAGGCGTTAAGAATCCTTTCTTAATGTGTTTACCCCCATTCCGAATGAAGTATGCAATTAGCTTTCTGCTTCTTCTGTAACCCTTGAGTTTGTGCGACAAGGTTTTTAATCGGTCATGCACCTATATTCCACAAAAAATGATGATTCTGATCAGAAGAATCACCACCTTCCTGATTAGCTTATACCCTAGTGCTTGAAGAGTTGAAGCCAATGTTCTTAAACACTATTGGCCAAACACAATCCTCACCACCTACTACCTTATCAACCACATTTTCTCCTTTTTACATTACTCGACAATGCCATTCCATACCCCCTTCTTCTGCCCATGAGGCCGTTTTTGCTCTACCACTCACATTTTTGATTTTTTATATTTTGACCTCGGTAGTTTTTCAAAGCACACTATTCGCTGCTGCTTTCTTGTCTACTCACACACTCAAAATGGTAATCGATGCTTTGACCCAGTAGCTAAACATACATAAGCCAATGATTATGTCAACTTCTCCAAGGATATCTCATTCTTCTCTACATCCAGCCATGAGGTGAATCTTTCCTCTGAGGGTCCTCTCCTGTAAACTTTTGGTCCACAAACTTCAAGTTCCTCTAAACCTTAGGTGGTTCATGTTTACCACTATAGTATTTCACTCAGTATGGAATAAAGCTATTGATGACAAAATGGATGCTTTGCGCTTTCGTGGAAATCAGTCGTTGGTGGACTTGCCTATTGGCCATAAGTTGGTCGGTGCCACAGGTCTTCCCTTTAAAAGATCTTCTTGATGGCATTGACAAACATCCTTAAAGCTCTCATGGCCAAAGGATACCCTCATGAATTTGGTGTAGAGTATTTTGAGACCTCCTTTGATCAGATAAAATTCTATATGTATCCTTCAATCTGTAGCTGTACACAAAAGCTGACATTTTCATCAACTTGATGTCAAAATGCCTTCTTGTACGGTGATCCCCTAGAGATTGTCTACATGGAACAACCTCCTGGGTATGGCTACTTAAGGGGAGTGTGTAAACTCCACAAAGTTATACATGGACTACAGCTAAGTCTGCATGTCCTATTTGATAAGGTTACTCGTGTTCTATGCGCCTTTGGTTTTTCTAGATTGAATGATCATTCTGTCTTCATTAAGAAAACTAGTGTCTTTGTTGATGATATCATCATGTTAGGTAGTGATAAAGCTATCACCCGCAAATGTAAAGTCGCACCCGTTGGAGTAATTAATCAAATTGATCTCGTAAAACTGCAACATATCCATGGTGTAGATGTAGCCCATTGCAAAAGTGGGATATCTCTGTCATAAAGGAAGTATACTCTAGTTCAATATTAGAAGAAACTGGTATGTTTGGCTGCAAACCTACTGTCTCCCCCTAGACCAGTCACATGATCTTTGAAAAACCACTCTACCACTCTTGAAGATAAAGCCCAATACAAACAGTTGGTTTGGAAACCCCTATATCTCACCATTACCGACCAAGATATTTCTTGTGACATAGGGGCTCTTAATCAGCTCATAGACACCCCTACAATGTCAGTGGTACATGGTTTCATGTTTTGCAATATTTGAAGGTTCTATCTAAGACTTTTTCGTAAAAGGAAAATGGCATTGAATCTTTTCACATATTTAGATGAGTGATAATGTTGTTCTAGCTCTACTAGGATACCCACCTCTGGATATTGTGCTTTTATAAGTACCAATTTTGTTATTTGGGATAGCAAGAAACAAAGTATGGTGGCAAGATCTAGTGTGGAAGCTGAATATAGAGCGATGGCTAAAACCTAATGTGAACGTCCATGGGTTAAATACCTCTTTTGTCAGTTTGGATGCTACATTGAGATAGCCATACCTATGTATTATGAAAACCGTGTAGCCACCTTTATCGTCAACAATCCTGTGTTCCATTGACCCACCAAGCATATCTTCACTTTCTTTGAGATGCTATCTTCTCACGGAACTACTAGTCTCCTCAAGACACAAGGCCAAACACCTCTCACTGACAAAAGAGTTTTGGAACTTGGTAACAAGCTGTCATAAGACATATATATATCTTCAAGCTTGAGGGGGAGTGTTGAGAGACCTTTCTATACTTTTAATCTCTTTTTCATGCATTTAACTCTCTATGCCACTCTTTTAGGGCCTGTTTGAGAGTGTGTAGTCAGATGACAAAAGTTTGAATTTGCAATGTATTTTACATTGCGAATTCGCACTTTGTAGCTCGACTACGGCCGACCAAACTAGGCCTTAGTCTTACATCATGTGTTGGTTTTCCATGCTTTCCAAACTCTTATAAATAAAGGTGGTTTGTTCTTAATAAAACACATCAACACAACTTCTGTAGGAAAAAACAAGTTGGGAGGAAGGCAGCTCGTCCCATCTTCTCACCACGAAAAAACAAAATCTCAAGTTAACTCTCCTGCATTATTTTAAGCAAACCACATAAATACTAAGAGCAAGCATGGAAATTGGTACAGTAATGTCAAAGCTTTGGTTTTTCTAAATGCAATTATATTCTTTTCATTAATAAATTTGGATGGTCTCCTTGATTGTCTATGTTGATGATATCATCACATCAGGTAGTGATGATGTTCACATCGCAAAAACAAAGTCTCCCCTGTTGAAGTATTTTACTATAAGGATCTTGGAAAGCCAAGATATTTCCTTGGGAGTTGGGGTAAAGTTAACCCATAGCAAAAGTGGGTTATCTTTGTTATAAAGGAAGTATACTCTACTTTTATTATATGAAACTGGTATGCTTGGCCGCAAACCTACTGTCTCCCCTAGACCAGTCACATGATCACTGGAACACCACTTCTACCACTTTGAGGATAAATCTAGTAAGAACGGTTGGTTGGAAACTCCTACATCTCACCATTACTGACCAAGATATTTCTTATAACATATGGGTTCTTAATAATCTCATGGACACCCCTAAACAATGTCAGTGGTACATTGTGTGTCATGTTTTGTGACACTGAAGGGCTCTAGCTAGGACTTCTGTAAGAAAAATGGCACTTGAATCTTTTTAGATATTCAGATGATGATAATGTCGATTTTTTCTGTAACAGGCTACCCACCTCTAGATGTTGCACTTTTGTAAATGCCAATCATGTTACTTGAGACCAATATTTTAAAAGCATTCTAAATGCCCACTTAAGCACTGCAAGGTCCATGCTGCTTTATGCCAATAGGTGGCTCTTCGGCGCCCATAAATTAGGTGCCCACTTTTTCCCGCTTTGCCCGCTTAACCGGCCGCCTAAAGACCACTTTTAGGTGCCAGCCTGAGGCTGCCTAAAGTAAGCTAGCAGCTAGGCTCAGGATATTTTCTTCCACATCTCCAAAATCACACTTCTATTTGTACTTCAATACATTTATACTAGCATATAGTATAAGATACTCAGTATAGATACACAATATCTACTCATGTATAACATATTGAACCATTGTCAATGTAATAGTATATATATATATATATATATATATATATGTATTATATATATATCTATATGACAAAATGCCTGTGTCTATATAGTATATACACGTATGTATATGTAAATCTGTATATATAACTATATATATGTACGTATGTGTATTTATATATAAATAAATGAGATTATATATATATATATATATATATATATATATATATAGGATTATATCATCATCATCATCATGATCATCATCTAAACCTCATTCCCAACTATGTTGGGGTCGGCTACATGGATCCTTTATTTCCATTCAACTCTCTCATGGGTCATATTTTGGTCGAGATGTAGAGATTCAAAATCTCTCTTTATAAGCTCTTCCCATGTTAATTTAGGCCTTTCTCTTCTATTAATTGCGCTTGACTCAATACCATTGCTTCGTATAGGCACATTAGTCGACTTGCGTTGCACATGTCCATACCATCTGAGTTGGCATTCACGCACATTGTCCTCAATACCCCCACTTTATTCCTGATGTAGTCATTTCTCAAGCGATCTTTTCTTGTCTTTCCAGTTCCCACACATCCATCTCAACATACACGTTTCAACCACATTCATCTCGTTGAGACTTTGTTTCTTCACAGCCCAACATTCACTCCCATAGAGCATGGCTGGCTGTATAGTTGTTCTATAAAACTTACTTTTTAATCTGAGAGGGATCTTCCAATCACATAATACTCCAGTTGCACTCTATTTCAACCATCCTGCAGTGATCCTATGACACATCATTTTGGACATTCCCATCTATTTGAATAATAGAACCCAAGTAATGAAATATATCACAATTTGGTATATCTACTCCGTCCAACTGGGCTCCACCATTCACACTACGAGATTGGCTGAAATTGCAATGCATATACTCAGTTTTGCTCCTATTAATCATCAATCCATTTGATTCCAATGTCTTTCTCTAAAGTTTAACTTTATCATTCGATCCTTCTTTAGTTTCATCAGTCAATACAATATCATCATCAAATAACATACACCAAGGAATATCATCTTGAACATTCTTTGTCAACTCATCCATAACAAGAATGAACAGATATGGGCTGAGTGTGGATCCTTGGTGTACCCCAATTGTGATAGGACAAGTTGATGTCTTTTCTCCAGGAGTCTTCACACTTGCAGTAGAACTGTCATACATGTCTTTAATCAAGTCAATGTATTGAAGTGGCCCACCCTTTTTCTTCAAAACCATCCACTTCTCCGGGTACTCGATCATAAACCTTTTCCAAATCAATAAAAATCATATGAAGATCTCTTTTGTTTTTTCTATACTTCTTTATAAGCCTCCTTATTAGAAAAACAATATCTGTTGTTGATCTTCCAGGCATGAAACTAAATTGGTTGCTTGATATCTGCGTTATAGATCATAGCCTCTGCTCAATAATCCTCTCCCAAAGCTTCATTGCGTGACTCATCAACTTGATACCTCTGTAGTTTGTGCAGCTCTGAACATCACATTTGTTCTTGTAGATGGAGACAATAGTACATTTCTCCACTCATTCAGCATCTTCTTGGTCTTCATGATCTTGTTAAAGAAATTTGCTAACCACATAACTCCTTCATCCCCCATACTCTTCCATACATCAATTGGAATACTGTTTGGTTCATATGTCTTTCTCATTTTCATATTTTTCAAAGCATTCTTGACCTCAAATAGTGAAACTCGTCGTGTGTAAATGATATCTCTTGTATTCATGTCACACGAGTCTCTAAAATTATTTACAGATCTCCATTGAAAAGGTTTTGGAAGTAATTTCTCCATTGCTTCTTGATATCATCATCCTTCACCAACACTCTGCCATCTTCATTCTTGATGCATTACTCGACTCAAGTCTCTTCCTTTCCTTTCTCTTATATGAGCCATTATATATATATATATATATATATATATATATATCTTTTTCTCCTTCTCTTGTGTCCAACTTCTTATAAATATCATCAAAGTATCTAGACCTTGCCTCCTGAACAACCTTTTTAGTTTCTTTCTTTGCTTGCTTGTATCTTTAGAACATTGCATCATCTCGAGATTTGGGCAAGCTCCTAAGATCTCCCTTTTCAGTTTAATAGCATTCTGTACTTCATCATTCTACCGTCAAGTCTCCGTATGTGGAGGCCCACAACCTTTGGACTCTCCCAAAATCTCTTTGGCAATTTTTGTCATGCAGGAGCTCATGTTATGCCAGATGGTGTTAACATTCGGCTCCAAGTTTCAAGTTCCCTCCTTGATGAATTTATCATGAAAAGTCAATTTCTTTTCTCCTTTAAGATTCCACCACTTGATCTTGCTATCTTGGTTTCTATTATGCTTGCTTTTATTGATCTTCATCTCAATATCCAAAACCACCAACCTATGTTGGGTCGTGAGTTTTTCATCAAGAATCACTTTACAGTCCTTACATAGTTTACGATCCACCCGCCTCGTAAGGAGGTAATCAATTTGTCTACAATTGTGCACACTCTTGAAAGTAATCTTATGAGATTATCTTTTCTTGAAATGGGTGTTTGCTAAAATCATATCATATGCAACTGCAAAGTCTATATCGTCTCTCCTCTGTTTCCGCTGTCATATCCAAAACCACCATGAACTCTCTCATACCCAGCATTGCTAGTCCCCACATGGCTATTTAAATCACTCCCAATAATTATCTTCTCATCTGTCGGTATTCCTTGCATCAATTCATCTATGTCATCCCAAAAATCCTTCTTAGCCTCCTTGCTAAGGCCAACTTGGGTTGCATAAGCGCTAATAATGTTAAAAATCTTTCCCCCAAGAATAATTTTTATAGCTATGATTCTATCACTCATCCTTGTGATCTTGACAACATCATCCTTCAGCATCTTATCAACAATAATACCTACATCATTTCTATGTTTATCAATACCTGTATACCAGATTTTGTATCAGCTGTCTCCAGACTCTCTACAACGTTTTCCTGTCTACTTGGTTTCAAGCAATACTGATTTTTCTTCTCATCATGGTATCCATTATCTCCAAAGATTTCCCTATCAAAGAGCCTATATTTCAAGATCCAACTCTAATCTTTTTTTGTTGAACTTGCTTCTTTACCTGCCTTCGTCGAAAATGTTGTCCTTGCACATTTTTCACTACATCCGACAATGATGTGGTGGGACTAGCTTCTTTACCCGCACGCATCCAAGATGTGGTAACCCTTACACATTTTTCACGACATCCGGGCAATGATGCAACATGACTAGCTTCTTTACCCACATCTGTCCAAGATGTGAAAACCCTTGTCTGTCCTTCAACACAGCTGGGCGCCGATGTGTCAAAACCCCTTGCATATTTATATCTACACTCGGGTGCTGATGCAACGCGTCGCTAGGTAGAGACTCTCCAACGACAATTTTTATAAGGATCCATGTCACAGAAAGAGTGACAAAGTTTTTATGGCTGGTTGTCAACCTACCACCAACCCTCCTCCTTTACCCGGGCTAGGGACTGCCTATATTTGCACATAATGTACAAAATATAGGCCGAGTTATATATGGGTTTATATATGTATATATATGTTTGTAGATATATGTATATTATTTGTATATATATGTATATATATTTATATGTACGCCTCGGTACAATATGAGGCTTACGCCTCGACTCGTTGAAACGAAAACGCCTCAATGCGCCTCAGGCACTTTAAAACCTTGTTCTTCCCCGAGATGACGTGGCCCAAAAAAGATACCCCGGTCAGTCAAAAAACGCACTTGCTGAAGTTAACATATATCATGTCGCCTCAACAACTTCAACACTTGACGAAGATGTTGCTCATGTTGTGACTGTCTCTGGATTAGATCAAGATATCATCTATGAACACCACCACAAACTGGTCAAGATACCGTCTTAACACTTTATTTATTAGATTTATAAATGCTGCTGATGCATTAGTTAGCCTAAACGGCATAACCACAAACTCTTAATGACCACACCTAGTCCTAAAAATAGTCTTAGGTCTATCATTTGTCATGATCATCAACTGGTGATACCCTAATCTCAGATTTATCTTGAAAAGCATTATAACTCCTCTAAACCAATCGAATAAGCCATCTATCTTCGGCAATGGATACTTATTCTTCACTATGACCTTGTTCAACTGTCAATAGTCTATGCAAAGTCTCATAGAACCATCCTTTTTCTTCACAAACAACGTTGGAGCACCCTAAGGGGACGTGCTCGAACATATAAAACACATCTCCAACAACTCATGTAACTACTTCAACTCCATCTCAACTGGAGTCATCCTATACGATGCTTGTGCTACGGGTTGCATACCAGGAACCATATTGATTCCAAAATCAATCTTTCTAGAGGGTGGAACACCAGGACACTAATCAGGAAAAATATCCTCAAACTCACACACTAGATATACATCCTGAATACTAGGATTCCTCACCTTGGTATCTACCACATGTGTCAAGAAGGTTTTACATCCTTGTCATATCAACTTTCTGCTATCACTATTGACACCACACACGGAGGGAGAATCTTCCTATATCCTTGAAAAGTCCAAGTGATATATCCATCACAAAACGTTGTAGCCTTGGAATTATATCCCAAAAAAACCTTGGTACTTCTACGTATCCATCCCTAGGATCATATCGGATCCATGCATATCAAGTGACATGAGATCTACTTGAATGTTGCATCCTGAGAAAAAAAGAATGCAGGATGGACACACCTCCCACAACACAGCGGACAGTGGCGTAGCCACATAGAGGCACAGGTGGGCACATGCCCCGCCGTACTTGCCAAAACGTACACTGATCGAGTTGTATTTGCTACAGATTTTGGGAAAAAAAGCATGCGTTACCCTGCTGTGTGCCCTACCTACTTAGCTGCATCTATAAGGTGCCTACCCCTTTATTAAGTTCTAGCTCCGTCGTTGGTAGCAGAACGAACTAAATGCTTTCGAACAAGAGGTTATTAACTCTACTATAAACAGACAAATTACAACTATTTATCACCTCTCTAGTGAGAAACGAGTGTCACACCTGGGTCACACAAAACAGATACACATGTAGATGTAGATAAATTATAATAAAAAAGTTTCATTTGACCTGTCTTGACTTGTGGGTTGACTACTCCTTTCGCCTGACTCATAACATAGAATCTAGGCGTTTCCTGTTGATGTCCTCGACCTTGACGTTTGCCTATTGGTCCAGAATACCCTTCCTGAGAAGTCTTAGCACACCCTCTTCCACCATCACAACTATATTGCTACTGGGAGTCCTGTTGGCTCTGTCTTGGTTGTTGTTTCACTTCTTGGTTCCTCTGGGGGCAAGACCACTTGGCATGTTCAACTTTTTTACACTTAAAACAAGTCCTTACATCGTACTGCGACTTAGACGGTAATGTCATAGATATCAACCCAGAATTATTTGCTATAGTTGGCGAGAAACCACAACCTCTTCCCTTGCTAGGAGACCATTGTGACTACACTTGTGACCTCGGCTTAGAAATTGCCGACCTCTGGTGTGACTGTTGATACTGATGTTGTTGTTGTAGTGTAGAAAACCTCTGCTTGTAACTTGTCCCTGAACTGAGTTAATCTTTTCCTTACATTGGTATCTCATAGGTTTACTATTGTCCTCTCTATCCTCCTCACTGCTTCCACAAAGGTGGAAAACTTCTCAGACATCTCTAAAGCTGACTTGGTCCATGCCAACTTAACATTTAAGTCATTCTCAAACCTCCTTGTCCGCTTCTCCATTGCTATCAGGTGAGGACAAAACCTCAACAACTCCATGAACTTCGCCGTGTATTCATTTATAGACCACGATCTTTAACATAGCCGCTCAAACCAACTTCTCCTTTAGATACGATAGCCTTGTTATTCTCAACGATATCCAAGATCCGAATGCCTTCACTAACTCTGTCAGTCACATGTCCGTGCCTACCGGGTCAGCTGTGCCCGCATACTAAGTGGCGCACACACACTTTAGTCTCTTAAATGTTTTTTGAAGACCATTGGATTCAACACTTACAACAGGTGATCTAGGTGGAGGTACAAGTGTCCTGCCAGTCAAATGCATGATTGTCACCATTAGCTGCCAAAAGATAGATTGGAAGGCTGGATCAACTAACGATGCGAGATTCAAATGATGCTAGACGAGCTGCTCCAGTCCCATCTGGGGTACACCTCCCAGCGGTACCCGTTATCTACCACCACCTCACAGGCACCATGTAACAACTCCTAGCGTGTTCTTCACATTTTTCATACATATCTGCATAACAATAAGCCATGATTAGATATGATGGATACATAAGACTAGACCACAACCAAAGTTCGATGTCCATACAAACTTCAGCGGACCTAAAACTCTGATACCACCAAATGTGGCAATCGGTAACCCGCCATAGAAAACTAGATTACTCAACCAAAACATTGATCAAACACTAATTCATCAACGTTACCAAAAAGAAAGAGAACTAAAAGTGAATAAAAACAACACTTTCAAAGGAACAATTACACAAAGGTTAAACTTCATGTACATATCCATATGAGGTAACTTTACATGAGTTTGGCGGGCTCATCCACAACCTGTATGCAAAAAATATCTTGCCAAATATTTACACCATATACATTGCGCATGGCATACAACCAAAATTAGAGTCGATAGACATCATTTACAAATCCTTCTGCTCGAACCTAAGAGTACATGGATGACTCTAGGACTCTAACTAGAACTAGACCAACCTCTCAGCTCTACTGATCTTTGAGCTGAGACTCCTTGCTACCAAAGACCTGGCCGTGTTGTTGGTCACCTAAAAGATGTGAAAAATCACGGGATGAGACCCTCAAGTCCAAGGTATTAGAAAGCGGGAAGCAGGAGGCGTGCGAATAGCACCCTGTAATCGATTAAGCGGTAGGCGGACGATTAAGCGGGCAATTTTTTGCAAAAGCGGGGGTGTCTAAATTTTATATATTTTTATACAAAATTACATGTATGTGTATATAAAAAATATATTTCTAAGGAACTTTACATATGTAATCAGCAAATCAGTAATTAACTAAGTACTCATCAATACTTTACTATTAATCAAATCACTAAAATCAGCAAGCAGATCAGTAATTGTTATAGAGTGGAAAAGAGTTGTTTATTCAGTGAGTAAAAAGGTGTACAGGGTACTCTCTTATATAGCTATAGAGAGTTGAGTCATACATACAAGTAGGCAATATGAGACTAAAATAAAGGAGCAGTATAAGAAAATAACACAGAACACAGTATTTCTATACTCCCCCTCAAGCTGGAGCGTAGATGTCGAATAAGCCCAGCTTGTCAATCAGAGTCTGGAAGCGAGCTTTAGGTAGAACTTTAGTGAAGATGTCTGCAAGCTGTTTCTCAGTACTGAGATATGGAGTGCAAATGTGTCCAGATAAGACTTTCTCCCGAACAAATGGCAGTCAACCTCAATATGCTTGGTTCTTTCATGGAAGGTGGGGTTGCTCGCAATGAAAATGGACGCCTTATTGTCGCAGAACATAGGAATAGGGCTAGAAGATGTGATATCAAATTCGTTCAGAAGGCCACGATTAGGAGCTCACATGCAGTATGAGCCATAGCTCTATATTCTGCCTCTGCACTTGACCGGGCAACAACTATCTGCTTTTTGCTGCGCCAAGTAACCAGATTTCCTCCCACAAAAGTGCAATATCTAGATGTAGATTTTCTGTCAGATCGACTTCCTGCATAGTCAGAATTAGAAAAACCAGATAAATTACAGTGGCCATGCTTTTTGTACAAAAGTCCTTTCCCTGGAGAGCTTTTGAGATATCGTAAGATGTGACAGATAACATCCCAGTGGCATTGCCGGGGTTTATCAAGATACCGGCTTATGAATCCTACAGCAGCTGCCAGATCAGCTCTAGTGACAGTCAAGTAGATAAGCTTGCCAACCAGTCTCCTGAACTGGTGGTGATCAGCATAAGGAGGAGAAGTATCATCATCCCAATCCATATTGGGATCCAGAGGAGTGTTGGCTGGCTTGCAGCCCAGCATACCAGTCTCTTGTAAGAGATCAAGAACATATTTTCTCTGTGACAAGCGTAGTCCTGCAGAAGATCTAGCAACCTCAATACCTAGAAAATATCGTAGTTTCCCTAGGTCTTTGGTGATGAAGTGTTGTGCTAAATACTTTTTGGTTGCCTGTATCCCTGCACTGTCACTGCCGGATAAGACAATATCATCAACATATACAATAAGTATGACAAGTCCTGCTGCAGTTTTACGAATAAATACAGAATGATCAGATTGTGAACGCCGAAAGCCAAAGGTAATCAAGATCTGACTGAGCTTGTCAAACCATGCTCGTGGACTTTGTTTCAGACCATATATCGCCTTTCTGAGTTTGCAGATTTTAGAAACAGACTCCCCCTGAGCAACAAAACCCGGAGGTTGCTCCATGTAGACCTCCTCCTGTAGATCGCCATATAGAAAGGCATTTTTGACATCAAGTTGAAACAAAGGCCAGTCTTTATTCACAACAACAGATATTAGAATACGGACAGAATTTAAGCGGGCGACAGGAGAAAAGGTTTCAAAATAATCAACCCCATATGTTTGAGTATATCCTTTTGCAACTAATCTGGCCTTCAGGCGTTCAATGGTACCATCCGGTTGATATTTGATAGTAAAAATCCAGCGGCAGCCAACAGTTTGGCAAGAAGGAGGACGATCAACCAGATCCCAAGTCTGTTGATCACAAAGGGCATGCATTTCTTGCTCCATAGTATGTTTCCAAGCAGGATGGCAAAGTGCCTCTTGAGCTGATTTAGGAATTGTCACAGCAGACAAAGTAGAAGTAAAACAAGCAAAGCTACCACATAGATTGTCATACAAACAGAAATTACTGATAGGATGCTGAGTACAGGAGCGAACGCCTTTCCGTAAACTGATAGGAAGATCCAGGTCAGAAAATACCTCAGTGGATGGTGGATCAACCGCAGACGCAGGATTTGGTTCGGCCGGGGCTTCAGACGGATTAACGTTCTTTGACCTGCGCCGATAGACTTGCAAGGGTCGTTCTTGAGGCATATCAGGAGCCGGAGGTTCTTCAACAACTAAAGGTAACAGTGTGGTAGCCATAATGTCATCCGACAATTTTTCACCAGACGTAGAAAAATAAGGCATATGCTAAAAAAAAGTCACATCCGCACTAACCAACCACTGTTTTTTTATAGGATCAAAACAACGGTAACCTTTCTGAGTACGGGAATATCCCAAAAACACACATTTGACCAATCGAGCATCAAGCTTAGTGAGGCCAGGACGAAGAATTTTCACAAAACAAGTACTCCCAAAAATGCGAGGAGGCAGAGAAAATAAGGGTTTATCAGGAAACAAAATGGTGTAGGGAACCCGATTTTTTAGAACAGAAGAAGGCATGCGATTGATAAGATAGCATGCTGTAGAGACAGCTTCAGGCCAGAAGTGTTGGGGTACTTTATAGTGTAGACGAAGGGTGCGAGCAACCTCAAGAAGATGGCGGTTTTTTCTTTCAGCAACGCCATTTTGTTGAGGAGTGTAAGGGCAAGAAGTCTGATGTATGGTTCCACGGGCAGCACAAAAAGATGTAACAGATTTTTGCATGAATTCCAGAGCATTATCAGTACGAAAAATTTTAATAGGTCGATTAAATTGAGTGTGAATTTCAGCAAAGAAGTTGCGAATAGTATCTAACACAGTATCCCGACCTTTAAGCAAAAACAACCATGTGGTGCGAGAATAATCATCAATAAAGGTCATAAAATATTTCACACCAGAGTGACTGGATACAGAGCATGGTCCCCAAATATCAACATGAACCAAATCAAAGATTTCTTTAGAGGCAATAATTTTCTTAGCTGGAAAAACAGACCGAGTTTGTTTGCCCAAAACACAAGTTTCACAGGAAAAATTATTCTCAGATAAAGTAGGAAATAAATGCTTTAGTTTGGCAGCAGATGGATGACCCAGGCGAAAATGCCACTATAATCCTATGACTGAAGTAGATAGCAGAGCCGCAGCAGTAGGAGGTCCATCCAAATAATACAACCCATCTGGTCCTTCACGGCCCGAACCAATCCTCGTCTTCGTGCGGAGATCCTTCAAAACACAGCCAGAAGGATCAAATTTAATAGAGCACTTGAGTTGTTTAATCATCTTACTGACTGACAATAAATTAACATGAAACTTTGGAATATATAAAACAGAGTTCAAGTGCAATTTTGGAGAAAGCGGAACCGTGCCAGTGCCATGAACAACAGTTTTGGATCCATTTGCATCAGTTGCAGAAGATATAGGAGCTGTATTATTGAGACTCGAAAAAAGGTGAAGATCACCAGCCATATGAGTGGATGCACCTGAGTCAATGCACCACTGTTTGTTACCAGATGATGGAGAGGCAAGCATGGCAGAGGGTCCTGAAGTAGACGAGGATGGCATCTGTGCAAGACGTTCCTGGAACATCTTCTCGAACTCTGAACGTAACCATTCGGTGTTAGCTGGAGCAGGAGGTGTGTCAGCAGTAGAGTCAGCAGCAGGTTCTGTAGCAGCCTGGTTAGCCCAAGCCGGCTTGCCGTGCTTAATCCAACAACGATCTTCAGTATGATTGTCCCGGCCACACCAGTTGCAATAGCGAGGGCCGGGAGGAGCACCACGTCCAGAAGAACCACGGCCTCCTGCGGGAGGAGGGCGACCGCCACGACCACGATCGCGACCACGGCCCCGGCCAGAATCAGCAGAGCGAGCAATAAGCGCAGGATGCTCAATCACAGAAGTGGGAGTCATGGACGACAGACGTTGGACTCTTTTGAGAACATCCCGAAGAGTCGGTAGCGGGTCGCTGGACAGTATCTGGTCAACCACATCAGAAAAGGAGGTAGGAAGTGCAGCCAAGTACTGCACCAGTTGCAGTTCGTTGCGTTGCTTTTGAGCAATTTTGATGTCCGCCGTCAAGGGGTGGTAGAGTTCAAACTCATTCCACAGTGCCGAGCATTGGTTGTAGAAGTCATCAATAGAGGTGTCAGTGGAGAACTCCTTTTTCGCCAAGGTTTTGAAGATTTCAAAAACGCGCTTTGGATTCTCCTGATGGGAATAAACATGGGACAGTTGATCCCACATAGCCTTCGCGTCATGAAGGCAGAGAAGAGATTGGCTAATTCGAGGCTCGATACTGTTGAGGATCCAAGACATGACGCCAGAATCATCCTTGGACCATTGCGCATAACTTTGTCTGACTTTGTCATCTGAATCAGCAGTAGGAGCAGCAGGAGGCTCAGCCGTAAGATGGTGATACCGGTCTTGTGCTTTGACATATAGCACAAAGGACGCCGACCAGAGATGGTAGTTGGAGCCACTATCGAGCTTCACTGTGGTAACGCAGAGAGACCGGGGAGGCTCAGGTAACGCTATGGCAGAGGCGGGCGGCGCAGAAGCAGATCAGAGTAGAAACCCATAAAGGGCAGATAACAGCAGCAGAGATCTGACGTGTCAGACCAGAAGACCTGTATCGAGCAGAGTATGCATAGAGAAACCTACGCCGTCATGAGGAAAACTCAACGTTCCAACATGAGGCGCAGGCAGAGAGAACGGTGAGACGGAGAGACTCTCAACTTAACCAGCCAATGGGTGTCCGAATGTAGATCCGACGAGCACCCGAACGTAGACCGAAAGGAGAGGTAAAAACCAGTGACAGCCAGCCGGAAGCGTAGGGACCCAAAGACGGGAGAAGGTTGTGGGGTGGTGGTTTGTGGAGGAGAGGAGGCGGCGACGGGAGGTGTGGACGGGAAGGGAGGGTGCGCGTAGGAGGGTGGCGGCGTGAAAGGATAGGAGGGGTAAAGGGTCGGTAGCGGGGGGCAGGAGAGGGGGGGGGGCGGCGGCGCTGGGGGGGGGCGGCGCTGGGGGTGGGGGGGGCAGCGGCGGGTGGAGGGGAGGAGGAGGGAGGCGGCAGGGGAGGGCGGCGCCTGGGGAAGGTGGTGGTGGGCAGCGGTGGAAGAGGGGGGGGGTTGGCGGCGGGCGGGTGGGGGGGGGCGACGGGTTTACGTCGTGGGTGGGCTTATGGGTGGGGAAAAGGGTAACCTGCTCTTGATACCATATAGAGTGGAAAAGAGTTGTTTATTCAGTGAGTAAAAAGGTGTACAAGGTACTCTCTTATATAGCTATAGAGAGTTGAGTCATACATACAAGCGGGCAATATGGGACTAAAATAAAGGACCAGTATAAGAAAATAACACAGAAAATAACACAGAACACAATATTTCTATAATTGTAAATAACAAACTATGAATTTGTGATTTAAAGTAATCACTAAAGTAATACTAACCAGTAGTACCAATCATTAATCACTAAAAGCAGCAAGGAAATCAGTAAAACTAATCATGCATTAGAAGTATAATGGAGCAATATGATATTTACTTAGATGCATTGCAGCATTACCCAATTATTACAGCTTACGCACAGTATGCATTCTAAATTAGGACTAGCTATATCATAGAACATTTAATGTATAAGAGTTTCATATATTATAGTCGACACTACTTGGACTATGTAATTAATTAATGTTAGATGCTTACATTAGTATTTTTAAACAAAGCGGGAAAAAAGCGGGTGAGGCGGGCAAAAAGCGGGCGATTATGTTTAAAACGCTTAACCGGGCGCTTAGGGGCTAAATTAGGCGGATGAGGGTCTTGGCCGATTAAGCGGTCGCCTGGGCCGTTTTTTAATTCACTACTCAAGTCCCAACAATACGATATAACAACTGATAACATTTATTGCTTTCACATAAATTATGTAATTAGATCAGCTAAGGCATATAATTTAACAAGTAGGAGAACTAATTGGTGTCTATACAAGGAACATACATAAATATTGATACATGTACAGGTAATTGAACATATACAAATATAAATCACATATGATATTAGTAGGAATAGAAAAGCAATAACATCATACAATGTGATTACTGATTAACTAACCTTAAAACAGATTTACCACATGGCTGAATTACATATTTTAATAAGTCCTGAGTAGTTTGAGCCGTACCACTCAAACTACTAGTTGGCAACTATGACGTCACAATAAGTCCCATATAAGATCTTAGGATGACCGGAATCCTAAAGTTCTCTTCCCCTTGGTCAGTATGAGTGACAAACTGTAATGGTGTAACAACCCAACCTACCAGAAGGAAACCCATGGCAATCCCACTAAAAATCAATTCCTTCCTGAGTACACAGGCCACAACATCAACAGCTAGGGCAATGTTTAATATTTCGTCGAAACTATCAAAATTTTTCTGTTTCGATGGCAATCAGACATTGAAATGGACTGTTGAAACTCTCACAACACGCAAATCATCGATCTTTTTTTTACTTTTAATATACTATGTACTACCTAGAGCATATTTTTTTTGCACAATTTTGTGTCTTTAAGTCTATATATTGTGCTTGCAAACTATAATGACTTAATTCATTGATTTCACCATTGAAAGTTGACATCAAAATTCCCCATCAAAATGCCCACCGCAACAGCTAAGGGTTCTTCACTCACAATTGACGAAACTCCACCCCTCACATATCCATTATGAAATATTATTATATATTTAAGTAGATCTACACTAGTAGATCATTCTGGTAAAATTTCATAAATTAATTTGTTAATTTTACGGTCGATACGCCATGAACGCATTTATCAAAAATTCTTGTCAAAATTTGTCGAAATTTCTGTTTCTGTGGCCACCAAAACGACATCGAATTCAGACATTATCTTCTATGAGCTAGGGTATGTAACCCTCAAATCCAGGTTACAACACAACCACTATTTATTACATAAAATCCAAGACACAATTTCAACCGCTCTCTATAATCTTGAAGTCTGGACGTTGAAGATAAAGCCTCCCCACACCAGTATATACTCAATAATATAGAACTTTGAGCTTTTTCTCACAATTAAAAATGTTATAGGGATTACTAGTTTCACTATCCAACAAGTTCTGAAACCAAGATAGTTGTTACATGATACTACATGATTAGGGCTACACTTGATAAATTAAGTCAATTACATGTTTTTCGACTGCATAAATCAAGTTATATACAAAACAGTTAGATGTGTTTGTGAAATAAATCATGTATTACAATTTCGGAAGATATAAAACATATAAAACAATTCAAGTTACTTAGGGCCTGTTTGGTACGTGGCAAATGGAGGGAAAGGGAAGGGAGGGGAAAAAGGCTCGAGCTGTTTGGTTGGACAAAGTGACGGGGGAGGGAGGGGAATGGAGGGGATCAAATCAAGTGTATTTTCAGCCACTTCTCTCCCATTCTCTCCCCACCGAATCGGAGTGGAGACAAGGGGAAGGGAAAAGACTTGGCAAGAAACATTATAGAAAGGACAAATAAAAATATAAAATGTAAGAGAAAAAATATAAATAATATGGCGAGAAAAATCAATATAGCCCACAACTAATGTGAAGAGAAAAGTAGTATGTCACATATGTGTTACATTACTTGGAGGGACATATGAAATATCGGAAAGTATTTGATAAACTTGGACGAATCTTTTTTGAAAAAATAAAATAAAAGGAAACTAAAATAATTTTTATACATAATTTGGAAGGAAATTCAAAATTTATTTTTCGTTAAGAAAGTCAAATTTTTTTGGATTGTTAGACAATCATAAAAATAAAAGACAGATAGTTGAAAAAATGTGGTGGACTATGGTGATAAGTAATTAAATACATATAGAAAAAATTTGTTGTAAAAATAAAAGTATGAAGGAAACTACATCTACAACCACAAAGAATGTAAAAAAAATTCATGTTCTATTTTTATAAAAAATTCTTATGTGACACTTCCTACATATAACAAATAAGAAATGCGTACTGCCTTCATCTACATCTTATGAATTTATCTTTAGATCTATAGACTTTACCGTCCAGATGACCTTGACAATTTTATTTCTTGTATGTACCACTGTGAAGGCATTTTTGTAGAATTATGTATGTAAATAAATATCTATATATATTTATATCACTGTAATTCTACGTCACAACACTTTTTTTATGTTTACACTATTTTTATGTTTTCTTTCCCTTCCCCTCTCCATGTTAACCAAACTTACTAACATAAGTGTCCCATGTCCCCTCCCCTCCCCTCCCCTCCCTTCCCTTCCCTTCCCCTCCCTTCCCTTCCCTTCTCGTCCCCTTCATTCACCACGTTCCAAACATAGCTTTAATCATGCTATACCTAACCATTCTTGGCCATAAAGAAGGCCAAAACCTCAAATTAGGACACATAAAAGCCCAATTCATAATTAAGGGAACAACACCTATAACTTCGCATAGGAATCTCAAAGCCATCTGAAATTTTGCAGATATCTTCAAAGGCATTAATAAGTCAACACCTAAAATTTTAGCTTAAAATTCCAACGGAAGTAAAACTTATGCTATTTTCAAGATTTGGGTATAGAAAGACCAAAATCTAACATAGACGAGCGACCTTTAAGAATAGGATTTCGTCCAACCAAAAATTCAGCAGCATAAAGGTCTTAAACTCATTATAGAATATTCCCAAACAGTAAGGAAGTAAATGTATGTCTATTTTCCATCTTATGGTATAAAAACACCATATGACATTTTTAGGAACATTTACACGTATCTAGAATTTCAGTCTGTGCATGTTTAAAGAGAGCATTTAAATTCACAATAGAAAATATATTTAGGGGTTAAGGAAGACATAAAAATTTGTATCTCCATCTTACTCACAACAAACAATCCATATAAGATTATCTTTTAACATATTAGGGGCTTTTCGAGCAAGATTAATGTTATGCATGTAACAAGTAGGCAAGAAATGATCAAAAGTTATATCACTCACCTCAAGGGTGTAGAAAACAAGGTACACACAAGAAAACACGGAAACAACTCCAAAGATCCGATCTTTAGCCTCCAAAAGCTTCAAGAAAGCTCCTTTTCCAAGAACTATGTGTATCTAGAGCAAAATAAGAAGAAAAGAAGATCCCTTAATCATATGCACAAGTTCTCAATATGGAATGCAACGGATTTTACCCATGATAGAGGAAGAAGGGAAGAACAACAAGAAAAGGGTTTAGGAGAGAAGATCTTACGTGGAGAGAGCAAGAAATTAGGCTATAAAGATTAAATTTGTGCAAGGGGAGCTTAATCTAAAGTATGCAACAACATGCATCCACAAACAATAAGCTTTCTAACGACCTTAGATGGCTCCTCGTCGGTCTCTAGGAGCAGCAAGGGGCTTGGTAAGGGTTCATTACAACGAAGTGGGGAGGGGTATTTATAGGTGGATGGAAGGGAGAGAGAGTCAAAGGGCCAAAGTAGTAATTTTCATCGGTCAAAAGGGTCAGTTTTTCTATCAATTGAAGTGTCCAAAAATCCATCGGCATGTTGCCATTTTCATCAGTTAACTAGTTGAGCATTTCATCGGTTGACAACTGGTATTTATCGTTGATTAACAAACTAGTTTGACCATCGATCGGCAACGGAGAAAGGCCTGTCGACTAACATGATAACTTTTCATTGGTTGTTAATACCTTGCCTTCATAACTCATTGGTCGTTATATACCCTACCTTCATCGATTGTTAATTTGGTAATTCTTGTCGCCATTGAATTGATTGGCCATCAACAAAAAATGCCATAAGTGGTTGGCCATGGTACTTCTATGCCATCAATGGTTGTGATAAGATAATTTCCATCGGTTCCTCTTCTAGCTATCCATTGGTTGAGGCATTAGTTAATTTCTTCATCGGTCAAAGAACAATAGTTCACAGTTCATAACTACTATTTTCATCGGCTGATGGCAGTCCTATTCTCATCGACAATTACCCCTTTCTTTCATCGGTTAGCAGAGTTAAAAGATCATCTGTTGTTGGTTAGCTTGGCCATTGGTTGACCAAGCTGATCCCCATCGGTTGTGTACAACAACCACCACTACCACACTAACTAATATTCATAAGGGATTAGTATCCCATGCAACAAAGTTCAAAAACATCCAAATAAAATAAAATTGTACAAGATTATGAAGAACACCATGTAACAAAGTAGACATGAATTAAAATTGTAGTCTAGGGCTCCTCGTGTGGTGCTGCTTCGACGCCGAGCCCACTCGACAACACCGAGATGGTTTCGTATGCGCTCCGGTGTCACCGCTGCCATCTTGCGTCCATGGGTTTCCAACAGACTCCTTTGGTGTTCGACGAAATCGCTGGGAAACACAGGCCAATCTCTCCGATGGTCTGTTGAGTTCTACTTGATCGACAATGTTAGGTGACATTTTTCCCTGTTTTGGGAACTCTTCGTCGACACCATTGATGTTCCGAACACTGGGTGCACACCTGGCGTTCGTGCTTATATCTCTACGGACTGATGATCCTTCCACCGGACCTCAGTTGGTTCAAACCAAACAGATGATGAGTCGCCATGGATGACGATGGACAGGGGTTTATTTCCAGTCCACCCCTGCGACCGTGATTCCGCTTCTATCTGCTCGTTGAGTTCACCAAGACACTAATCAGTGTTGTTCGGTGCCTTGATTCAACCTTCGTATTTCTTCTGACCACTAATTTCAGAGGATGATCATATTGCTATGTGCGAAGGAGTAATATGATGGTCGAATTGATCATTGTTCCAGTCTGATCAGTCTGCCTTTGGAGTCTTCTACGAGAAGATGGTATGACAGGATAGACACTGCGATCTGCAGCTGTTTGAGACAGAAAAACTCCAAAACAGAAGTGCGGCCTTACTTGGTGCATAGATAGAAGCTGGATGTCCTTTGTCTACCTTCTATGCCTGCACAATTTGTGGATGGTCTTTATTGTTAGTGTAGCTCCTCAGTTGTGTAGAATGACGGATAGTCAGTCTCTTGTTTGTGTATTATTCTGGGACGCTTCTTTCTGGTTTGTAGTTTCTTCTGTTTAGAGATCTTATGTTCAAGACCGATTTGAATCTGGTCTTCTGCTTTCTTTCTGTAATCCTGTAAAGGGTTAGGGGGTGCGTCTTCATGTACCTAAAGTTTTGGTAAATTTTAATAGCAACAAAGGTTTTTCGCCGACCAAAAAAAAACTGGCTCAAGTTTAAATGCAAGTTTATCAAATGATATTAAAACACAAACTAATATTTATTTTGAGAACTAAGCACCCAATTAAGAAAATTAAGCACATTTAAGGATTAAGTTAGGCCAGGGGTCTTACAGTTAAGATCCTTCAAACTGAAAATGCCTTTGAATAGTATCAAGGTGTGGTCTCCTCTTTATTGTTGTGACGATGTTATGATCCATCTACGACGTGTGCCCACACTGCGTAGCAAAATGGAATCACCAAACCTTATAACTGTCATCTCATTGACCCTACTCACTAGTTGGCCATTGAGGCTTGCCTACCTAAACACTTACGATCTGAAGTTGTTTTGACAACTTGCTTTCTCACCAACCACCAACTATTGTCTGTCTCAAGGAAAAGCCCCACTTCTAGGTTCCTCATTCACTGAAGAATCAATTTCCTCTTGCCCTTGAGTTTTCGGGTGCATTGTCTTTGTGCATAACTTAGATCTGAAACATAACAAATTTTCTCACTACGCTCTAGAGACTGTTTTCTTGGGTTATTCTCAAGTTTAGAGAGGGTCCAACTGTATAGGCATGGTTGCTAATTGCTTGTATGCTTCTGTTGATATCACCTTTTATGAAGATGACATCTCCACAATGAGGCCCCTACCCTCAATGCACTACTAAGGAAATTTACCCATTCCCATCTCTCCAAGATTTTGCAACCACCGCCACCACCATCACCATAAACAATCTACCACCACCACCGCCACCCTAGTTTTATTCTAAGGCGTGTCATAAGAGATAGATAGTTGATCTTCAAATGACTTCACCATCATCCTCAACTCCAATAGAATCGGACAGTTTGATTACCTGCACAAAGGTAAGCATTCATGTACTTCTAAGCATCCTATTTCTAAAAGTCATTTTCTTGTTCGACTTTCATCTATTGCTCGAGCCCTTTCCACTACCCTTGACAACACCATCATTCCCAGAATCCATAATGATGCTATTCACAACCCAAGGTGGAAATCTACGACGATGGATGAGATGGAGGCTCTACGAACAAACCACGCTGGGATCTTGTTGCTCCACCCACCATGACAAGAGAACATAGTTGGTTGCCGACGTGTCTTCTTAGTGAAGCATTGTTCTAATGGCTCCCTCGATCGATTGAAAGCTAGTTCGATCACCATAGGCTTCACTCAATTTACAGTGTTAATTTCTTTGAGACATTCTTGCTCGTCACTTTGATTGCTTCGGCAATTTGATCTCTCTTGTGGCTCACATGAACTAGCCAATCTATTAGCTCGTCATTTATAATGCTTTTCTCCAATGCAACTTATTAGAAGTCTATATGCAACAACCCTCCAGGATTTGTTTTTGAGGGGAAGTGTTTGGCCAAAGTTTACCGTCTCCATTGCTCTATATATGGGCTCAAGCAACCCCCTGTTTGGTTCAACAAGCTTAACATGGTCCTAAAAAACCTTAGATTCAAGAGATTTGCAAGCGACTGTTCTCTCTTCACTACAACAAAACAATACAAAAACGACGAGAAAATTCTCTGTAATTGTTGAGAAGTTTGATGTTGTTACTATCAATGACAAGCAAATAGAGTCTTGGCATCTTGTCGTTACTGGTCTTGCCATTCATAAAATTGCAGCTTCTAAAATTTTATTCGTCGCTATTAATAGTAATGATGACTTAGATATCTTGTTGTTATTTGTTATATCGACAACATAAATAGTCCGACACTTCCAATATTAATGGTCACATAATTCTGTGGCATATAGTAGTTTCAACTACATAAATTGTTAGTCGTTCACGATAACAACTATCAAATAATTCTTCTGTGTATACTAATAATGCCAACATGAATTGTTATTCATTAATAGTATCCATGAGACCAACCCAAATTACATGACCATCGGCTTTGCTATGCCTTGGCATTGACAAAATCAGCAGAACTTCATCCAACTTTGCCGAAGTTTCGATCCATTGTTCCACACAGTGTCACATGATTCGGCGAACTATTGAAAAATTCGCATATAAATCGCGCATTATTCCTTGGACGAATGTAACACCCGAATTGTGCCAAATTCCCGCACCTATTCCGAATTTTATGAATTTTTCGTAAATAATTCGTGATTCGCGTATTTAACATGTATAAAATGTAAAAAGCACGCTTTTCCCCGATTTTTTTTTTTGAAAAAATCGGCCCTCTTCTCACCATTTCACGCGGCCCAGCTGACCCGTTTAACTCTTATCACCTCACCCCCTACTGATATCCCGATACCCATCTAAGCCCTAACCCAAACCTCCCGACACCACCAGGTAGCAGCAGCCCTGCTATCACCAGAGACTAAGGGAGCTGCTACAAGCAGCAGCACTAGCCAGAAAGCAGAGGTCTTAGTGGTGGCGACTAGGTATCAATGGTGTCAGCCACTCCCGGACCAGCAGCGCCAGCCATTCCCAGAACCAGCAGCGCCGACCATCAATAGAGCAGCGGCAACCTTCCCGGCTGGACAAGTGATGGCGGTCATTGAATACATGTACCTCTTATATCTTCTTCCTATTTTCCTTTCCTACAATCTTTCTTCCTCTTATTTTTTTCCTTTGATCGGTACATCCACGTCGCGTATCTAAATCTGTAGTTCCTTTTTGTTTTATCAGTTCTTCACCCACCTATTTAATTCCTACTTGCTGTTTTTATTTTGCATTTTATAGTTCTTTCTCCATCTGCTCCAAATTCAAGCCTCAACGAATAGGGTGCTTAGTCTTGCTGATCAGGTCAAATAAAAAATCTTCATGTTCTCCCTACTGTCCCACACGTCTCCTGAAATTCCATCCTCACTTCCTCTCCGTGTATGGACAACAGTACATCACCATCTATGGCGTGGAATATGTGCAGTTTGCCAACATTAACCCATTAACATCCAACTACTGTGGGTATCCCTCTACTTGTTGTTTTGTATATTGTTCCTGTTTCGATTTCTTCTATATTCATTTAATCACAACTTGATTGTTGCATATTGGGAGTAGATGTGCCCAGTGGCGGAGCCACATTGGGGCATGGGTAGGCACGTGCCCCACCCATTTCTGCAGTGATTAAGTCAGTCATTAACCAGTTCAACCATCCCAGCGTCAAAATAGCAAACGTGCCCCACTCTTTTTCATACTCCAGTCTCCAGTGCCCTTCCGCTACCGTTAATTGGCAAAGTTGCAAGTCCAACTCCAGACTTTCTGTAACATCTATTCCTCTCGCCAATCTTTGATCATGCTTTATTCCAGAAACTCACCAAATGGAAAATGGACGTCTGATTGGGATTCGTTTCATTCTTACTAATCCGATGGGGTAACTTGCATGGTGTTAAATTCTGTATTAAAGTATAGGACAGAGCAAGTTGGTTTCAATATCTGCATAATTGTGATTGGCTCTTCGTATTCATCCGTTACAAATACAGGAAGCAAAAGATTTCTTCAGATTATAATAACAGGATAACTTGTTACCTAACATAGAAATAAGTAAATTATTATTCCACAACTGCCTCACGAAGCAATAGTTTCCGTAATGTCTATCCTTATTTGCTTTGACTTTTCTTGTTCATATGTGATAGGATGAACAGTTTTCTTAGTCTACCGCGAACTGCAATATCTAATGGCAAAAAGAGTGGCCTGTAAATCATACATTTATACTAGGAATAGGCTGCAGAAGGACATTAGTCTACATCTTCCTGTATTTTGAACAAAATCTAAGTCGTTCATGACATAATATCATTGCTGCAATTAAAAAAGAGATCTTGATACAATTAGATGCATTGAATTTTTCACATATACACAGAGACTGGGGACAATGTACATCTAATGTACAACCGTGAATGGCTTCTATGGGCTTGGTTTACAAAAAAAAGATTACCTTATTTAGTCTGTCTAGTATTATGTATTATTTGCTTGCACTCTTGGCATCTAGTTGTGAATCTTGTGATTATATGTAATGTTAAGTTCATATTTCACATAAGAAGAATTTATCAATGTCGAGATATAATTATGTGGTGCCCTACCCAATGGCAAATCCTGGCTTCGCCACTGGATGTGCCATATGTATATCATGTTTTGAGCTACGAATATTTTTTTTTGTATATTGTGCACGCAGATGTATCTAAAAACATACACAAACGTTTTATATATATATATATATATATATATATATATATATATATATATATATATATCCAAATTTATCCGAATTTTTCCCGCATAGTTGACCGAACTTTTACCGAATCTTTACCGATTTTTATCTGAGTTTTTCACATAATTCCCGAATGCTGAATTTTTCAGCCTAGCCGAATGATTACCGAATCCCGAACTTGTGACTATGGTTCCACATATCATAAGGTAGATCTCAATCGGCTTAGATTGACCTAGTTGGACAAAAAATTTCTGTATGTTATGTATATAATCATAAGAAATTTTAATGTCATATATACATCTTGAAAAAAACTTTTCAATGTCACCTCTATACGCCATTCATTAACTTTCAACATGGTTCCCTCTACCATTTTCTTACCATTCATTTTCAACTGCTCAACCCACATTCCAATTGCTAGTTTCAGGAGTTGCTCAAGGATATACTTCAATCTTGATCTCATCATCATGGTTGTTGGACAACTTTAACACCAAAGAAAACATGATGATAAGTAAAAGTATAAGAAAGTAGAGTACTACTGTTCAGTGGACCTGAAGCTCGAGCTATCTAGTGATTCAAGATAAAAGAGATGACATGGGGGCTAACTAGGAAAATCAAAGATTGTTTGACTTGTACTGTTAACTTGATGTGCATCAGAATCAACTTTTATGCTTGAAAAGACATTATACAAGTGTAGTCTCTCAAGTACCAAACTTGAATGTCATTACCATGAGAATTTTAACGATACAATGTCAATCACTAAAAATATCAAAGACACTCATTGTCATTTTGTATTTTGTTCTCGAGTAAGAAAAATGTACCACTTCCTATACATAAATAGTTTTTATTTTATGGATGTGAAGCATGAATGCATATAGGGGATACAAATTTGCAAAAAATATAGGACACTAACATTTGCAATATAAAAAGAATATGTATACATTTGACTTCGGTCTCGGGGGATTATATATTGTTGCGTAGTTTTATGTGTTTTTATACTTTTAGTGAAATATATAATCAAAATGGTCCCTTATAACTTGTAATCTAAGACGGCATACTCATCGATCTTAATTGTTTTTCCATTTTTCCATTTACCATAATTGATCACCACTCAAGGAGCAAAACTAAATGTCTTACAAGTTGTGGTCCATGTAACAATGTATATGGAGGTGTAACACATCAATGTCTATTATGGTTGAAAGACTCTTTGATTGTACATCCTGGCTATGAAACAGTATTCCAGTATACTTTTTCACCGTAGTATCTCCTAAAATCTATGCAATCAAAAGGAAGTAATAGCCAAAATTTTTGCAAGAAAGACTAACATGTTAACCTTTTGTCCTTCTTGACAAATATTGGACGCTCCAGAACAAACAGGACAAGCTCATTGAGTCCAATGTGTTTCAAGGCGTGTCCTTAAAGTTTCCGTGTCCATCATCTGTCTGACACGGACATATGAGCTCCTTGGAAGTGTCTGCTGCCTAGTGCTATGAAATTCTAGCAAACTCATGTTTTTAGTCTGTTTAGCTACCTATTGTGGAGTTACCTCTAGCATCAGTAAACGGACTAGAAGTCTAGAACAGATGTAGAATTGTAATGTTTGCATATGATCCTCAAAAGGTTGAGTAGCAATTTACAAATCATCAAACCATGGTCATTAGAGAGTTTATTGAACTGTTACATCTTTTCCCATGCAATAAGTGATATATCAATTAGTGTTAAACTGGGCAATTCAGACATAATTGCATAAAGTACATGAAAAAGTTGCATGGCACATTCTTTTAGTTAATTTTCTTTTGTAGTGTGCTCTTTTGGTTTAATAATTTTTAGTAGTACCTCAATGCCGGAATCACATTGGTTTTATTGTGTTATCCTATTGATATATATGCTTAATGCTATTCATTCTTTAGACTTGTCTTGTCTTTTACCTTTTCTTTTATCCGATATCTCTTGTTTCTGTTTTTCACCTACTCTCTTATCCTATAAAAGAGAGTGCTTTGTAATTGTTCTAGACACATCAATACAATATTGCTTTATTTACATATCCAAACTACAACATGCTTACAATATCTGACACATCAGTACAATATTGCTTTATTTACATACCCAAACTACAACATGCTTACAATATCTGATTGAACCACTTTTGGATATTTTAGGCAAAAACTTATAAGAACGGTGAACTAGAAACAGATGGAGTCTTGGCTTGTACTGAGGGTGGTGCTTCTTTGTCCAGGGAATTTCAAGAGCTGCTGAAGATCCAATCTAGTGCCCACTGACAGAAAAATTTACATGCTTTTGAATGCCCATCACCACTGTAACAAGTGAGAACAAAATGAGTATCCAGGGAATGCTGTTTTTTTTTTGATGAAAATCACTCATAACTTGGATCTTATAGATTGAAAACTGAGATTTAGAGTTTTGAGAATTCTAGTCACTAGTATATCACTACTCTTTTTCCAGCTTTTGTTGTTGTTTAACATTTATGTTATTTCTCTACTGGCTAATGCAATCTTTAGCCACCTGTGGTTTGTAATGGTCTGTTTCACTGGATTGGAATTTACTATGTCTTGATATTAATTTCATCTTTATTTGTGATGTCGAGCACAGATGGGTAGATGTCTTCGGCCTCACCTTAGCACTTGTTATAAACTAGACGTGGCCGGCTGGCCGCACATTCCGCGATCCTTCCTGGCCGTATACATTATGCTTACACTGAGGGTTCAACTTAAATAGAGAGTTCATATCCGATAAGATTCTTGCTAGGCCTGGCAATGGGTCGGGTTTCTCAGACCCGACCCGGTCCGATTGTCTTAGGGTCCAGACCTGACCCGACCCGACGGAACTTTGTATTTTAAGACCCGAAAATACCGACCCATTTTTTGACCCGACCCCAAAGGTTGGACCCAACCCTACCCGCAATACCCAAATTTTATTTTTTACCTGTGTCTACCCGACCAGAATGTTAGACCCGACCAGACCCGAACAACAACATAATACCAGAATGTCATTTTTTTTATGGACTAGCAAACAGGTTTATTCGTAAAACATTTAATGCAGCAGCCAGTATAACATAAATTTAACACCACAATAAATGGCAAATGATTCAGAATTAGTTTATGATCCATTTTGTAAACCTCCTCTATCTTCTCCATTGTTTTTCAGAACCTCCATTTATTATTTCACCACGATGAGTCAAGCAATAAATTTAACATGAAACATGAAATGATTCAAAACCTCCGTTTCATATCCATTTTGTAAACCTCCATCAGTAAGCAATAAGAAATCATTTTAGACACAACAAACAGCCCTTTGGTACAAAATAAAAGTAACACATCCTCCTTCAATACACCCGACTCCATTGGGAGTCATTCCAACAAACACCGTTCAGACAACTATAGATTGGATAACCAAAACAACATTAGTAGAGCTGCGACCTCAAACATAGCCGCCGTTCACCCACATCACACTATCACCTGGCCTTCCACCCACTCTACGACGTCGGTGGCCAGGAAACCCACCAATGGAGCGACGTCTTTGGGTACCCCAAGCCGAGCTAGAGGGTTGGCATCCACGTTGGACAACTCATCTGTTCCTTCGTCTTCCTAGTGAAAAACATATCAGATGCGATGGGACCTGGTGCCACACAATTAGTAGTGATCCCTGTCCCTTTGAGTAACTTCATGATGATCCGCCTACCTCCGCCCTGGACACCAAGATGGTTAGACACCAAGATGGTTAGACACTCAGTTTGTTAGCGAGAGGTCCCAGGATCAAGCCCAGGCCACGGGATGAATAGAATGGCCAATTTTTTTAAAAAAAACCTCCGCCCTGGACGAGCCGCGCCACCACCTCACGGCAGCAGAGGAAGGCCACACGGAAGTTGACGACGAAGGTGGAGTCGAAGTCCTCCAAGGACGTTGAGGTCAATGGAGGGTATTGGGTGTCACGGATCCCTGCGCTGTTAACTAGGATACTCTTTGGCGAAGTTGAAGAGAGACTTTACGTCTTTCGACCTGTAGACGTTGACGCGGGTAGTTACAGCACGTGGGCGGCTGGGGGTAAGGGAGGAGGATGAGGAGGCGTTGATCTCGAAGGCAAGTTGGTCGACTTGGACTGAGTTGGTGGCATAGAGAGGACGAGGTAGGCGCCCAAGGAGGCCAGGTGGGCCGCAATCTTCTGGCTGATGCCTCTCGAGGCGCCAGTGACGATTGCAACACGGCCATGAAGTGGGGTGCTCGTGTTGGCAGCTATCGCCCGAAGATCCTTCTCCTTACAGGCTTTCCGTCACCAATGATCGTCTCCTTGCAAGTTTTCGGCGGCTAGGGTTAGACGGAATGAGCGAGAGAGACTAAGAGACGGAACAGAAGGGTTTGAGGCTTTGAGTCTCGCAAGTCGCTTTTAGCCAGGTTTAGTTGTGGGCGGGGCTGCAGGTCTCCTCAGTTCCACGATCGGGTCCTTGGGTTTTACGGGTTGTAGCTGTGCCCGACCCAGGGTTAAAGGACCCGATCCGGATCTTGCCCGAACTAGACCTAGACCCTATTTGAAAGTGAGAAGACCCTAATTTCGGGTCGGGTCGGGTCGGGTCAGGTCGGATTGCAGTCTTTTTGCCAGCCCTAATTCTTGCAGTATGCACTGTCTGAAGCGAAACTTATATGAAGCCTGCTTGGTGGACTTAACCTATATGAAATCCTATATTTTCTGGTTGCTGGATTTGGGAAAGCTGATGTTCCCTCAAACTCTTATGGGATGCATATCTTGCAAGTTGTTTTCTTGTTGCATAGGGTTTGTAAGTGATGGCTATCCGAGAAATCAGATCACATTTCTGAAAATTGGTCCTGGACAAGAATATGTAACAATTTAAGTTCTGGTTTTCTGCATTTGATGTCTGCCCCAATAGCTCAGTGATGCACATTGTGAACTGAAATCTGTATCTAAGTAGAAGGAATAAGTGGACGCCACTATGGGCTTAAACTCTTCCAAGGTCATATGACAACGAAAGAGGAAAAGACAAAATAACCTCAGTAGACCTGGCAACACGGGTAATAATTTCCTCTTCAACTTTACACGGCAGCGACTAACTGCTGTTGTAAAAAATTAAAAGATTTCATCAAGTACAAACGCATGCTATAATGATGCCATATTTGGTGTGATTATAAACCGTGTTCACGCCTGTTCGTCCCACAAACTGCTGTAGTTTTTTGCCACCTAAACACGTAGCTAACAATCTGAACCGCTGTGACCCCGTTCAAAGTTTTGGGATTTAGTCTCCATCAAAACAAGGCATTTCAGACATTTTAGAACGACGCTCATTATGGTTGACGTCAAGACACTGACGATTCTTTGCGAAGGTTTCTGTTGTGGTTATCACCATCAGGAATGGACTCCTTACTGAAAGCAGGATATGACAGTTATTTTGCATTCGAGTCCTGTGGCATACAATCTAAAACATTGGTGCTCCACTGGTTTCTGGTTCATTGTTGTTTCTTGGCAACCAAACAGATCTATGGAATCAATAGAACTGCTTAATGGCGAGATTTTTTATATGAAGCGCCAAGCAAGTATATAACTTCAGGTGCTGCAGTACAATATGACCAAGGTAAAACGGTCACAAAAATTCAAAATCTTCTTCCGGCTCCTCTCAAATAACAGGATCCCAGCAGATCATCTCATCACCAGGGGCCCACCAGATGCTACCTCTGTCTAACTGCATAAGAGACAACACAATACCTCTTCACTAGCTGCCCATCACACTACTCTTCTTGTACAGATTCTTTACACCACACAATATCTCTAGCAATCTACTCCTGCCAAACTGCATCACACGTTTAACACCACTAACACAACATAGGCACTGTCCCCCTGCAGATATGGTTATTAACACCTTCTGGCACATATGACTAGAAAGGAACAACAGAAAATATAACAACACATACTGACTAACACTTCTGTTACTAACTAACATTGAACATTCCTTATATATGAATTTGTTTACTAACGGGCATTGAACATTCCTTATACATAAATTTGTATTGTAGGACTGACTTCCACATCAGCACATGTGCTGGGGGCAGATGAAGATCATGATAACATATTTGGAGATCACAATGGTGGACGGTGCTACTCGTTGGAAGACATCATAGCAGATGACACATGATTCTGATCCAAATATCGAAAAACCTCTGCAGACAAAAGCACAACATGCCTAGCTTATCAATTTTTATTTCATCAAATTCTGGAGGCCTATTGATAAGGAGTGCCTCCCCCACAAACAATATTTTCTTTCCGTTCTCTGCATTTTTTTTTGCTATCTTCATCTAGATGCGGGTACACATCCATGTTATGTATTCCCCTGATGAAACACCTTGTTATCACATGCTTATAGACGTCTCCGTTTGTAAGCATTTTATTTTAAATGCATGGACTACTTATTAAAAAAAAACAATATGACCAAGGTTTTGGAGCCGTAAACTTAAACTAGGCGTGTCAAAAGGCTTTCCCTAGAAGTATGAACATGTAGAGTGGAGACTAAAAAGCGGAGTGAGCGGGATGCTGATATTGATTATACATCCAGAAGCCCAAGCTCAAGCGGAAGTGCATTACCACTAAAATTGGGTAGAGGCGTACTGGAATGAATAGATGCAGGCTGGTCGAAGCGGTTTGGACTTTGGAATTTGGGCGTCTTCACGGTTGGGACTTTTGAATCTACTAAGGACCTGTTTGGTTTTCTGATACACATTAGAATGTATTCTGGAATTCACTTCCATAACTTTTATGTTTATTTTGCAGGATTATAAAATTAATATTATTTTCAGAATTTTTGAACATAATAAGAATCCTTAGGTATCCATCAGAATGATATCGGATGTCAAAATCCAACTTTGGATAAATGGTGAACCAACAAAAAGTAAATCATGCACTTACTAGTGCCAACAAACAATATAAAATTGAAGTTTCATGAATTTTAGGTATACTTCATTCAGCTAGGATGGGCTAAATGCAGTATTCCAATTAACTTCCACCATTCAAAATCCTAATATGTTTACTTAGAAATCGTATTTTAAGATCAATGAGGTTTGAGTAGGCAATACCTGACCATGCAAAATCTATCTCGACCTGACCGTCTGTCTATGGTCCAGGCAATATATCACACAATTTCCACTTTATAATTCTTGGTATCAGTTGGTTTAACATCTAACCAAACAGGCTCTAACCCGGATATGTATTTGAGTTGCACCTGATGAAAGTGAGGACAATAACGTAATTCTCTTCATCTACTTCTAAATATGCGGAGTTAAAATCAGGCTGCCAACCCGGGGAATGAAATTTTGCTCCAAGAGTCCCTAGTCATTTTTATAGGACATGCTCTGGTAAAAGTTGCCATGAGACTTTCGAGAGTAGCGCTAGGTTGTTCACGCAGATTACCTAAACCCAAAGTCCTCTACTGTTGATTCGGTCCGCGAACTCAAAACCGCTTACATACAAAGTATGATTGTAACTAATTAGCAAGCCATTACTTTGCACCAGTCTCAACCAAGGCCGTGTAGATTTTCTAAAACGAAAACCGTACCCGCAGCAATGTGATTTCCATCTATGATCTCCGACTTGGACTTTGGGCGCACTCTATATTAGGGGTGTAAACGGTGCGGGTATGACCATACCCAAAACCATACCCAATTGTTTTTGCGGGTACGGGTACGGGTCCAGACCCGCATTTCTCAATAACCAGACCCGCACCATACCCGGAACCACATATAATGCGGGTACACGGTGCGGTTCCAAGGGTATACGGTTCTGTGTAAATTTTTTTTAAAGCATTAAAATTGATGGCTGCACCTATTTTTAAGCCCAAATTAATGTATACATTTACTGAAGTTTGAAATTTTCAGCATATAAGCTGCTAGAGTAACACAAAGCTGCTGTTTTGGGGGGCTTTGTGGACTTAAAATCATTCAAGTACCTACTTTTGGGCCAAAATCTTTATTAAAAAATCATGTGAGCTGCTAGAGTAACACAAAGTTGCTGTTTGGGATGCTTTGTGCACTTAAAAACCATTCAAGTACCTAATTTTTGGCCCAAAATCTTTATTAAAAAATCATATCATACACATATATGGTTTAAGCACTAGAAAAACCCAATAATAGAACACAAAGAAACCGTTCAATGTATGAGTTGTGTGCTATAAACAGCCCATCAATTTTCAACAATCAAATGCACATCGCCAACATTCATAACAATAAGGCTGTTACATCAATATAACCACTCAATAATCAACTAGCAACTTCACAAAATACATCATGGCCAATTGTCTATTGCCAACATTAAGAAATTCACCAACAGTAGAATGAAATATTGTTAAATGATCAACGAGATTGTTAAAGATAGCTCAACACAGCAAAATACATCATGACCAATTGTCTATTGCCAACATTCATAACAATAAGACTGTTACATCAATTTTCAGCAATCAAATGCACATCGCCAAATGTAGAAAATGAATGGTTGTTCATCAAGATGACGTGATAAGGAAGAGTACAAATCACCTACAAACAAAATGTAAACAATTTATCAATATAAATAAACAAGTATAAAGATTATTGTGGGCATAACATGTCAAAAACTTAAACTTAAAATTAACATACCAATCATTCCATCTCTATGACGACAACATCCCCAAGCTCTTGCTAATCTTCCAAATCATTTCTTACAGAACCTAGCATTGCACCTCCACAATCTTGTCCTACAAAAGAATTATAAAGTAAGAATTGCTTCAATAGTCTTTGCAATAAGTTAAAATAGTTTTAATCTACATACCACGCATATTACTTCTCATCCAATCTTGGGCACATATGAGAGCTTCCACTGTGTTTGGCTTTAGAGAACTCCTATATTGATCAAGAACTCTTCCACCTGTGCTAAATGCAGCCTCAGATGCAACAGTGGAGACAGGAATAACCAAAATATCTCGTGCCATTCTTGCAACAATTGGGTACTTTGCACAATTGAGCTTCCACCATTGTAAAATATCAAAAGTATCAACCAAACTATCTCCACCTATTTGTTTGGGGTGAATAGCCTCTTCAAGATACAAGTCTAAATCAGGCCTAGTTGGTTGTGTGGCTTGTACCTTTTGTAGATGGTTATCAAATCTCCCTAAAATCTTCAACAAGCCCCTACTACTCGGCTTTTGATGCCCCGATGTATCATTTAAGCATCCAGACCTATCACATGTGCTATCAATGTACTCAAAGTTTGTTCCACCCATTTGCAACCTATACTCATTGTAAAGATCCACTAAACAACCTTTGATTTGATCAATTTTCTTTTGAGCAACATTGCCACCAGTACTAGCATCATCGTCATCACTATCATCACTGTCATTACCATAGATCTCTCTTAGATTATATTCCACACTTTTCATCTTAAGACGTGGATCAACAATAGAAGCTAAAGACAATATCAAACAACTCACACCCCAATACTTCTTGAATTTAGACATCATTTCTTTCCCCATCTTGGCAACAAATGATATGTCACTACTACTCAACTCTTTTAGATGAACATGGACAACACATATATTGTTGAAATAATAGTTGGCAGATGGATATAAAGTTGAAGAAAAGATATTTGTGACATCATAAAATATTTCTAGACAATCACAAGTCAACTTAGCATTATCCCATTCAACCTCACTTGGCAAATACTTATATGAAGCATCCCTATCAGCAAATCTAATAAATGCATCTTTGAATTCCAAAGCATGTTTTAGCATTAAAAAAGTGGAATTCCATCTAGTAGACACATCAAGAATTAATGCCTTTTGAGGAGCTCTCACTTGAGAAGCCACTTCTTTAAACAATTGTGAGTGCAAAACAGATCCTTTAACATACTTTACACTTTCATGAATCTTTGAAGTTACTGACTTTATGACATCAACCCCCTCTTGTGCTATTAGATTAAGAATGTGTGCACACAACAACGTACATGAACTAGTTTCCCTTGTGCTATCAAACATCCCCTACTTGTAAGTTTTTTACTCAACTCCCTAACCATAGCATCATTCGTGGTACAATTGTCAACAACAAGGCACATAAACTTTTTATCTAAGTTCCATTGAAAAAGTTTTTCAAGAATTGCTTTAGTAAGATTATCAGCAGTGTGAGGAGCATCAATTTCAGAAAAATTCAAAATCTTTTTATGCAACCTCCATTCATCATCAATGTAGTGCCCAGTAAGAGAAAAATACCCTTTATTTTGAATAGATGTCCACATGTCAGTTGTCATGGTTACATGTGAAGTTAAATTATCTAACACTTTATAAAGTTTCTCTTTCTCTTTTTCATAAATCATCACACAATCCTTCTTAATGGTGTTCCGTGACACAAATTGAAACTGTGGTTGAAGGTTTCTAACAAATTCTCTAAAAGAAACATGCTCAACCATGGAAAATGGATACTCATGCAAGATTATCATATTAGCAAGGTCACTCCTACTGATATTCTGATCAAACACAAAATTTTTCAAGTGCATTGTCCCATCTTTCTTCTTTTCCCCAACATTTATAAACATTTGTCCAACAGTTCCTACACATTTTGATGGATGTTGCCTTTTAATATGCTTATCTAAAGAGCTAGTACCATCTGAGGGCCTATTCATTAAAAGGGAGTCACAATATTTACATTTTTCCTTAGGTAATCCATTAACTGACACTTTATCAAAATGCTTCCACACATCAGATGTAGTTTGTCTACCCTTTTTTTTAATTGGATGGCAATCATCAATTTTAGGTTCTGATTCAGTAGGATCAATATCAATATCAATTCTATCAGCACTCATTTGAGTACTAGAAGTCACATTGTGTGTGGAATCAGTACCACTAGTGCCTCCTAGTGCTGCTTCTTGAACATTTGACATTATACCTAACAAAAAAGCATTATCTCAATATATTATACGATAACACACACATAGGCATAGCAGATGTGAAAAAGGATAGAAGCAGAAACAAAGATATACAGGTCAATCATACGCATAGCAGATGTGAAAAAGGATAGAAGCAGAAACAAAGATATACAGGTCAATCATACACATAGCAGATGTGAAAAAGGATAGAAGCAGAAACAAAGATATACATGTCAATCATACAGGTCAAAGATAACACACGCATAGGCATTTAACAGATCAATCAAACAAATACATAGATTTGTTTAGTCGCGGTGGGTGTTCAAAGACAATTGCTTGAGAGCGTCGAGGTGGAGGATTTGAGAAGACAAAAACCGAAGGCAGATAGATATTAAATGGCAGATTTATCGCAGGATGAGTTAGCGCTCAATCACCATCCACTCATCCGCCGTGTACACATAGAAGAAAACCCTGCGTTGCTTGTAGGGTTGGGTCCATTCCCGATTTGACCGGAATAGATTTTGCAATCAGACTATTGTGAGGAGATGGTAGAAATCAGACCCTATTGTGAGGGGAGCCGAGAGGCATACCTGGTGATTTGGTGAAGCTGGCGTTGGAGCACCACATACTAGTCGGCTTGAACTCTGCTTGAACTCCTCTACTTGAACTCCTCGGCTTGAACTCTGCTTGAACTCCTCGACTTGAACTCTGCTTGAAGCTGGCGTTGGACCGAGGGACGACGCGGCGTCGGGGGGGGGGGGGGCGGCAGCGGCTTGCACGGAGATGAGCCTTGGGAGGCGGTGCCGCGGTGGACCTGGCTGGAGCGGCAGAGCGTGCTGGCGGCTGCCCTAGCCCTGGCGTGCTGGCGGAGCGTGATGATGATGAAGACTTGGACTCAGACCGCTTCCTCAGTTCCTTGAACTCCTCGGCTAGTCGGCTTGCTGGAGCACCATAGACTGATGAGGAAGCTGCTTGACCGAGGGACGACGCGGCGTCGGGGGGGCGGCGGCGGCTTGCGCGGAGATGAGCCTTGGGAGGCGGTGCCGCGGTGGATCTGGCTGGAGCGGCGGAGCCTGCTGGCGGCTGCCCTAGCCCTAGCGGTCCGTCCGCTCACTTTGCGGAATGAGGGGAGCTAGGGAGCCGAGAGGCGAGAGGGGGAGCGGGGAGCCGACTAATAGTAATAGCCCTAAACCCTAACAAATTATATATATATATATATATATATATATATATATATATATATATATATATATTGCGGGTACACGGGTTAGCGGGTATGGGTACAGCTATACCCATTATGAGAACCGTGACAATATGGGTATGCGGGTACGCGGGTCTGGAAAACTGGACCCATGACGGATACTCACATCTATACTATGACCTAGAGTGATAAGGACTGACTAAACTCAACTAATCTCATACTTAAATCTTGTGGAAGATCTACTCTAATGCAATGATATCTTCAAGTCCATGTGATTTCCCTAAAAATTGTGAGTAGGGGGGTGAGCCTACTCGCTCAGTTAAATGAGTACTTCAAAGAAACAGTCTAAAGCACTGATATAATTACAGATATACTTTTGGACAACTGATATCAATTATAACAGTAGTAAGCTTTAAAGAGCCTAATCATTGACAATCATAAATATGGCAGAATACTCTAGATATCTACAAGAGTGAATCAATATATTAAATGCTTGATTGATCATAAAGAGAACTAATAATTCAAAAACATACAAAGAGTAATTGAATAACTGCACACACTTGTTTAACCTCTCATTCATCTTATTATGCCATGATCATATGCAGTGTACTCTACGTATGAAGAATCATAGTGAACTACGATCTCACCGTACAAGACTTAGCTTAAAACCCGGGAAGCTAAGCCTAGAACTGAATACGGGTCTGCTTGACTCGAACTGTCACATCTGACTAAGGTGGCTAAACAACTGGCCTGTAACTGGACCTCTCCTTCTAGGCTGAGTACACAGGCGGACGGTCATAGACGCTCTATGGACCTCATCTTGGTACGCTGTATGAGTACATATGGGTTACCATCGGGATCTTCGGTTCATGTTGGGTAACCTATCTTCTCTTAGGAGACTTCCTCAAGGGCTTCATCTCCCCACAAGCTCTGTGGGTGCGTTCCGATCCCCATATACTGGTTGCTGCCAGGGTGGATCGTTTCCTCCCTACAGTGCAGACATCTGTAGGGAATCTACGGTGTTCAGGGCACCTATGTCTATTATTTTATTATTCTTGGAAAGCTCTTACTATATTGTATCTCTCTCTTACTTATTCTTGACTCTGGTATCTCTATGGTACCGAGTCTATTCAACGCTGAAGCTTATAAATACGACATGAACTTTCTTACTTAACTTGGCAGAGCAGTATATTCAAAACATTGTAATATTCTGAGTAATCATCATACTATACATACATGCAGACTAAAATTCTTAAATAAATAGAATACATGTCAACTTGGCACTTTATACAGTAGAATCATGCAATTGAACTTTTAAGCATCACCACATCTCATATTGAGAACATTGATATCACAATACTTGATTCATTGAACACCCTATCCTTAGGGTTTCATTTACCTCATTCACTTATAGCATGGCTCTCATAAGGATTTAATATGTCATAAACATCCACTAAATACAGATTGCTTTAAACAAGTCATATACAATCAACATATGTATGAAATCCTCAAATTGAACTAAATTAGGGTTTTCCATGCCATTCATTGAGATATTATGAATCAAGAATAACATTGCATAAATAGAGTCTATGATGCCAAGAAAAACACTTCAAATGTATTTCACCATATTTATTCACAAATTTCCAACTTTCCACTCATATAGGGCTTCACCCTCTTTACGAAGATATCAAGAAAATACTATTCACATCACTTGAAATCCAAGATAGTATCTGACATATATGTACTACGCATTCAGATAAAAATCATTCATAACAAAGAGGATTTAGATAAACAAATTTCTCTATTTAATTATACAGCAATTTCAGTCATCGACAAATTCCCTATATTTCAGTTTACTCTTATAACCTTTGCGAATACTTAGGGGAATTCTCATTAGGATGTATTGTATTCATTTCTAATATGAATTTATCATCTGAAATTCAAACAAATAGAGGAAGAATCCATTTCATCTCATTTTGCAACAACTTAGATCAAACAAACAATTCAGGGTTTGTAGTCGCATACTAAGCAATTAAAGATTATGGATGATTTAACCAATTTTCGTGCAACATACTGTTTAAAGGAAGTTCCCACTCACCCTAAGGTGTGAAGACACCTTAAGAACATAGCTCATCCCTGAAAATCTCGATTTCATATCAAATCCCTAGCAATTCGCCCGATTCTTCTTCCTTTCAACTCAGAAACCCTAGAAATGAGGGATTATGAAGAAAGAGTGAGAAAAGGGGAAGTTTTGATACCATTTCCAATCAAATAAGTGGAGGGACGGAATCTTGACATGTGAGAGAAGATTCACCATGAAAGTCTATGCAAAGAAGCTAAACTTACTTGATTTCATCATTCCTCGGACCACAAAACCCTAGGTCAGTGTCTCCATCAATTTCTCCTCTCAAACCCTAACTCTCCCTCTCTCTATGATTTCATTTCTCTGGTTTGAATCACGAATTATGAGAGCTACTTGTGTGTTAGGTTGACCATATAGGGCAATTGAGCTGCTTCGATCAATTGCACATTGACCCCTCACTATACTTTCTCTTATTTCAGCGGAATTTTCTATCATAAAAATATTACTGTAAGTCGTCTACTGATAAGTTCTAAACGTATACAAAAATTATTAAATTTTACATGTTTTTTATTATTGAGTTTTAGATTTCCAGTTAAAATTTCAGATCATTTGGAGTTACCAATAAATAAATAAAAATAAAACACTACACTACTAAAAAGCACTCTATCAGCATTTTGGTCGAAGTATAGTTCGACCGAAAACCACATTCAAAGAACACTAAAAAATTCTGAAATTTTTCTCCAATATTTATTATTAATTTATCCATATCATGTACAAAATTCATTTAAATAAAAATTTACAGAAAATATGAAAAATCATTTACCACACTGCTATCCTGATCAAATTCCATATTCATGTACTATCAAAACCCTAATTTTTGCCAATTAGGGTTTACATTTCTCAAACCCTAATTCTTCAAACTAAAATCATAGTTAGATTTTCTTATTATTTTTGAAACATCACAATTGATCTACTATCATTAATCAAGTCTAAACGATGTTTAATCTAATCAAGCTTGTAATCATTCAGGTAAACCCTAGTTTACCAATTAAGTACGAATGTGGTCATTACAATCATACTATTCCCTGCAAGATCATCATTATCTTTGCATGCCTTATAACAAGGCTCAACAATATCACTTACATATAATACACCAGATCAACACAATATTGCATTAATGAGCTAGGAGATATTCATAATCAATCATAGCAGGGTTATATTAACATTAAGAATCTTTCTTTATTACATCAACATGCAAGGAATCTAGATATGATTAACCCTCATCATATTCATAATGTGCATGTTTAGCATAAGAAAGTATCAACCATGTGGCTATGATAACCACCAATTAACATATTAAGGTTATGATCATATTAAGGAGGTTATTTCACCATCATGCAATCATATAAGAATGTTAAACATGAATACTCATATGTATCTATTTGTATTAGAGTTAGGTTCAACAAGATAATTTATACTAATGTTACTAATCATCACATATACCCAAACCCTAACTCACAACACCCCCATTGGATCATGGATGCATAAGTTGAAGCATCACCATCACCTTCCATACTATTATCAAGTATGAACCCACACATAAATCAAGGTGTAACCATCGGGTTATAGCATACTAGGGTTTCAACAACAGTAATAGATTACTCCATGATTGTATTAGTCATTCAAGGACTATTCATACCCAATTACCATCACTTAGTTATATTAAAGCTAGGTATATCAAGCTATACATCATTAGGGTTACATATCAATACAATATGGTTATCATCCCTTCTATTCATATGAGTGAATAGGTAAGACTACCTTATTCAGGGTAACCCTCCATTTGTTCCATCATCATTCAACCCATATCACCATACCACAATTGTACAATACTAAGATGGATTACTGGTATGAGTGACTACAACTATCAGACACCTTTAATTAACATATTGCTTGCACATGTACACTAAAATCATACGTAGAACCAATTTACATCCCTCATTATACCTTCAACAAATTACACTTCTAAAAACAAATTCACATATTACTGAAAGCCATTGTTTTATGGTATCTCCTCATTCATTACTACTTACTTCTTGTTACTTATCCTTCTCATTTTGATCATATAGAATAAACATCCCTAAAATTGAAACATATGAGGTAAGAATAGATTATTCATCATTCTTGATATCACTTAGATTACACTTTACTCATCTTTCACTTCTCCTTTTGTTCAAAACACAATTGTTACATTTCAAATCTATTTCTTACCCTTTTCTCTGAATCATTTTCATATTGTTCATCAACCTTTCATATTAGCTAGGATTACTATCAGTGCTAGTTTACATCTCATAGTACAAATTGCATGATCTTGTTTTATAGAGATGCTAGTATTCAAGGTCAAATCACTAGTGACATCCCTTGAACTACTACAACTCTAAACATTCTAGGGCTTTGTCCTTATCAATAGCATGTCGTTATTGTTATGTGACTTTGCTCCCTTAATTTGAAATTCAAACTTTGGATCTCACAAGTTTTACTAAAGTCTTCCTTATCTTATCATTTGAATTTACTTTCTCTTACTTGGCCATTCAGATAAATTACATTCTCAATTTACCTAGCTAGGGTTTCATCGTCATATTTGTGTGCCATTATTACATTCACTAGATGTCTCGACCATGGTGGTTATGCATCATATATGATTCATTTTCTTATCACTTCATTCCCACATTGCTCTCATTAAGGAAGATATGAAAGAGAAATTGATTCTGAGGCTGCCGACCAAAAAAAGAAATTGATTCTGAGGCTTAGAATTCTTATCTTCAAACATTCCCTTAATACATTTCTCGTATGTAGGTTTAAATTATTATCAACAAGGATACTTGACAAAGTAGCACTTGCTTGAATCTCATAACCTCTTTCTTTTACAATCTATATTACTCCATCATGTTTCAAACCCTTCCTTACTTTCCATAATCCTCTTGTCATATACTACTCTTCCACCTGTCATCTTTAACTTCTACTTTTCTCTTATGATCATGTTACTTATTCATGTGTATGATCATGTATACCATGTTGCATAATTTTTTTATCCTTCTACTAATGTGAAGTTGAAACTCTAAATCAATAATCTCTCTACTAGTTTCACCTCATGTTTAATACAAGCTCATTGTATCATGTAACCCTCATTCCTTAATCAAGCTCATTGTTTCCAACATTTCTCTTTGTTTCATCTAAGTTTCTTATCCTAGTCTTATGGTTTACATGTTTATCTAGTTCTCTTCACTTTCATTCCTCTAAACTTCACTTCTATGTACTTATCATATACTTAACTCTTTTCTTCTATTTTCCCTTTGCTTTGGAGTACATAAAAGCATTGTACTCGATTATATGATCCATTCCTCATGATTGATTCTTACTATCTTGCATCTTACATACTTTTCTCATATCTTTTCCATATTTCATATTTAGATATCATATAATACAATCATTAAACTTAATTTGAACCTTATGTCATGTTCCTTTATTCTCAATTAAGGGTTTCTCATATGAGGCTCCAAAGTTGGACTCAGATATCAGTTCCAACTGATTCTTAGCTATTCTAATCTTTCCCATATGTTTCAACATCTTAGTGTATGTACATTCTCACTATGATGTTAGTCTAATTTATCCATAGTCTACTCTTATTTTATAGTTAATATGGGTCATTAGATCCCAGTAACGCACCGTGCCGGCCAGACCAGGCTGAACCTGCAGTCCTGAAGCCAATAGCTACTCAAGATTAACCAACTCCTATTAATCTCAAACATGTGGAAAGAATATCCACTTAGGGCAAACTCATTTAAAAATAACTTTTGGTCTAGTTGGTACAAAGAATGTAAACAATAACTGAATTAACTTCATAGTGTACAAGAATCTTAAAGGACCACATATATTTCTAAGGACTGAATATTTGAATTCAAATATATAAGAGCATTTCCATTGATATCCAATCAAAGCAACAATATAAAACAAAAGTTACATCACATTCTATTCTTATGCTCAACTCATTTATTTCTTTCTGGTCTTCTAACCCTAATATTTCCAGGGTTTCTCTCTAGCCCATCCTTCCTCTACATACCTAGCCAGGGCATCCGGAGAAGAATAGATAGAGTAGCTTGATACTGGTCAATCTAAGTATTCAGATATCGAGCCAGGGTATCTAAATACTCAGACCTCCCAGAGTTAAAGACACATCACCTCCTATCTGCCACACTTATAACTCTAACTTTCTATCTTAATGGTCCCTGATGACTTAGCCTAAGCTCTTATACCAAAAGATGTCACACCCGCATCCCAAGATTAACACTAATCATGAGATGTGTCCATGAGTTTTAGGATTATACTTAATAAAAAGTTCACTCCTTTACCTTTTTTTCCTTTATTTCAAACTCTTTGTTTTCTCGCATTCAATCACATAAACAAACTTTGCAAGAGTATTAAACTTTTATTACTCTAATATGATATCAACATAATGATACACATCCATACATTCATTCTGTTTCCCGCACTTCCATGTACATATGACATGACAATTAGATACATTCTCTCTTATCAAGGAAACAAAGATACAAACATCATTTACAACTCTCTCACATCTATACAAGGACCTAGAGTGATAGGGACCGATTGAACTAAACAAATCTCATACTTAACTCCTGTGGTAGATCTACTCTGATGCATTAACCTTCTTCAAGTCCACGTGGTTTCCCTAAAAATTGTGAGTAGAGGGGTGAGCCTACTCACTCAGTGAATGAGTACTTCAAAGAAATAGTTTAAAGCACTTATATAATTACAAATATATTTCCAAGCAACTGATATAAATTATAATAATAGTAAGCTTTAAAGAGTATAATCATTGACAATCATATATATTGTCGGATACTCTAGATATCTACAAGAGTGAACCAATATATGAATATGCTTGATTGATCATAAAAAGAACTAATAATTCAGAAACATAAAATGAATAATTGAATAACTGTGCACACTTGTTTAACCTCTCATTCATCTTATTATGCCCTGAACCCACATGAGGTGTACCACAACATGTGAAAGAATTGCAGCAAGCTACGATCTCACTGTACAAGTTTTAGATGCATGCCCAGGTTCCTAAGCCTATCTCTTGAGTAAGACCCAGTCTGTAGTAGGCCTCGGCACATCTACCTCTCGGCGGCTAATAAGAGCAGCAAGATATCTCAGACTCCACCTCTCAACCTGGGTACTCATGCGGTGATTCAAAGCCCTCAGGCGGTGAGTCAAAGCCCTCAGGCTTATTATGCATCAGTGGACCTACTGATCACTGATCACTCAACATGTAACACAAGTACCACCGACATCCCCGGTTGGTGTTGGGTACCACACAACTGTAAGGAGTCTGCCCTACTGGTCAAGACCCCCGCACCCTACTGGTGCACTCCGGCTTACCTCGATCTGGACTACCTCCAGTCAGGAAACTGTTTCCTCCTCACTACGCAGGCATCATCCTGTGAGGATTCTACAGTGTTCTATGCATCTACATGTCTAATTTATTCTTTAAATTCACAATTCAATCATCACATCAACAAATCTTTATTCAGCTTTGTAAACTGTTCATTTCATACACCATCAGATAACATATACCACAACTGAACTGTTAAGCATCACCACATCTCAAGCTGAGAAACATTGAAATCACAATACTTGTTTCACTGAAAACCCTATCATTAGGGTTTCATTTACCTCATTCACTTATCCCTAACTCACATAAGGATTGAATACATCATAACATCATTCAATAAGAATTGCTCTCAGCAATTCACATATAAGTGAATATATATATATATATATATATATATATATATATATATATATATATATATATGAAACCATGTAATAAATTGAACTAGGGTTTCCATGCCAAATGAAAAGCAAGATCTTATCTGATATATATGTAATTCTCATAAAAATAAAACAATCATTCATAACCAAGGAGATTCAACTAAGCAACTTCTTTATTCAATTATACAACAATTTCAGTCATAGCCAAAAATCTTAGGTTTTTAGTATGTTCATGTAACCTTTACAATTACTTTAAAATTTCTCATTTAGATGGATTGTAATAATTTATAATGTAATTTCATAATATGAAATTCATTACAATTGAGAAATAATCCATTTCATATCAACTTACAAAAGCTAGATCAAAAAGGCAACTTAGGGTTTGTACTCGCATACTAAGCAATTAAAGATATTTGATGATTTAACTCATTTTCGTGCAATCTACTATTTAAAGAAAGTACCCACTCACCCTAAGGTGGGAAACACCTTAAAAATGTAGTCCATCTCTGAAGATCTCGAATCCATAGCAAGACTCTATCAAAATCCACGGTTTCTTCTTCCTTTTAGCCCTAAATGAGGTATGTTGAAGGTAGAAGACAAAAGTCAGAGGTTAATCCAAACCTCAAGATCGCTGGATCAAGGATTTTGATCAAAGGTAAGTGAAGATAAGGAGGAATACACAGTTAAAACTACTTACCAAGTCAAATCTATAACAACCCTTTTGGATTTCGGTCGTTCTTCACGTTCTTTCCCCAAAAATTGCCCCATAAATCACCTTACAGGTCGCCCTCTCATTGAGAAAGATGTATGGGATGATATAGGATTGAATAATGGTTCCAACACACTTTGTTTCGTTGAAAATGGATAAGTATAGCTCGGGATAAGATCGGTTTATGATTTACTGTCCTGGGCGGCGGCGGTCGCGGTGTCGACGCAGCATCGGTCGCGGTTCTAGCATCACGGGTCGCGGTGTTGATGCAGCGTCAGTCGTAGTCCTAGCATTACGGGTCATGGTGTCGACACAACATCACAGTCACGGTGTCGACGCAGTTTCGGTCGCAGTCCTAGCATCGCGGGTCGTAATGTCGACGCAGCGTCGCGGTCGCGGTGTCGACCGCGGTCGCAGTGTTAATCGCGGTCGCGATGCTCTGTATATGTTTACTAAAAAGAGCATAACTCTCTCATTTTAACTACAATTTGGTTCATTATTTTTTTATTCATAATTGAATTCTCTAAAATCCTACAATAATATTTTGATAATATTCTCAAATTAAATTTATTTATTAATTATTTCCTCTAATGTCATTAACTCTCTTCTTGCACACATGTATCGGTTAATGTTATTTTAACCCCAACTCGGATCTTTATAGTATGATTAAGTTATGATTATGAGTTGCCCAAACAAGTATTTAAGGTTATCAAAGTTAAGATAAAGCACAACATATAATATTACTAATAAAAGTATGCCAAGCATTAAGATTATCTTAAAACTCTAGGATTACCAGCAAAGCTAGGAACGGGTTGTAACAAAGACACCCAACTCCTTGTTGGTCGTGACCATCATTAATCTTGGTTGAGATGCTCCTCTTGTTGATGGGTGGGACCTAGTGTTGTTTGGGTCATGAACATGTGGTTATGAGTCATGACATGTTGCTAGGCTTGAGGTCTAGACATCTCTAGGTCATGACAGTTGGGAATGGTTAGAGACCTAACCCTAGATGTTGCGGTCACGACATGGTCTAGGTGGCGTGGTCATGACCTAGTGTTTTAGTGGTGGTCGAGATGCATGATGATGATAGTTTTTGAGGGGTATGCTTGGACACATAATGTTACTCTTGTATGAGTAATGTATAAGTTATATATACACTATTTGTATTAATATCAAATCAACTCCAATGATGTCCTTTAACCCTAATATACTCTAAGATGATGGGAGGTGGTGAATCTAGGGTTGACAGTTGAGCCTAGCTTTGTAAACCCTAATTGGAATCCGAACCCTAATAATGTGCAATGATCATGCTTGTTTCTCTTTCATTGAATGGCTATGATGTGATGGCATCTATCTTGTTTATGAACTTCTAACCATGGAGGTGTTATGAACTTGATAATCATAGTTAGTGTATGTTATGATGACTATGATATGTAACAGGTTGAACGTGCCTTCATGAGGCATGTTGAGGCACTTGTTACAGAAATTATGCAATTTTGCGGGCACACGGGTATACCCGTACCCATTTACAGCCCTACTCTATATGAGGATATGCATAATGATTGCACTTGCAAGGACACCTACTCGCTGGAATAGATTTTAAAAGTTGCCGAAGATAACTGAGGGTGTTTGAGATGCCACTCTCATGTCAGTGGAAGTTTTTTTATTTTACGTTATCTTCTGTTTTCTTTGAAGACCTTAGTGAGACTTGTTATGGGTACCCTGCATTTTAGATTTTTATCTTTTAGACATTGGTCTGTGGATACCTCTTGTATCTTAATAGTTTGTCTGTGTTTGTGTACTCTGTTTTATTAGGCTGATTTTACAATTGTGATTTCAGACTCTTCAACTTATTACCAGATTGAATGCTTCATAAAAAAAGGTAATGTGAATTCCATCCATGTCGGTTTGTATTACTACCCTTTCACGTCACCTAACAACAATCCGTTCATTTGGATGTATGCTAGCGATCAAGTTAGGGCATGCTTGGTTAACAGGATTCTGTAGGATTTAGGAGAATCCTGAACTTACATAATCCAGAAATACAATTGCATGGGATATCAAAACTACTGGATAACTGTATTTTATGTTTGATTTTTATGTTACAGCTTGACACCGAACTTGGATAATAAGAAAGAAAAAAAATAACGGCTGCCGTTTTCTACGGGACGAGTACGATCGATCTCAATAAAGTAATGGAGACGACCCTTTTTCTTCGGTAGAGCGAGCAGCGAGTTGGCATAATCAAGCAACGAGAGCAGGGACCAGTAGCTGGAGGACGGCGCCCCACTAATTTGAAATAGAGAATCTAATTCAGCACTGATTGTATATAGAAAAATGCAGGATTCGTCGTCAATTTCCAATCCGGTAAAACAAACCTAATATTTTTACAGTTGGATTAACAAGTACAATCCAATACAGGCACATCCATTAAACCAAACGTGCCCCAAGGGTTAGTGGGTGAAGTGATCAAGTTTGTACTTACTGGCTGTCTCAGAGGGTAAGCCGGCATGTTAGTGGGCCGCTGGTCACAAGTTCGTTCCAGCTGGTGCACTGGGGTGGGTAGAAATAGGATGGGAAAGGGGTAAAAAATGTTAGTGGGTGAAGCAATCAACTTTGTGTACAGCACCGACCGTAAACTGAATCCGCGTAATTTGTTTGGTGCAATAGAGAACCAATTCGGCATACAACGCATTCTGGATTTAGATGTTGGACACCCCAAGGCTTTTAGAATTTGTATATTTCAGTTAAAAGTAAATAAAAAATAACTCTATGCACACTGGTTGCCTAGACATTGAGATATAATTGTAAATGGGTAGAATATTACACGGGTACCCACTACCCATGCCCTGTAATGTAGAATAAGGGTGAGTATTTTTTTACCCACTATCCATTTATCCTTCACCGCTCTATCTACATTTAAAGAGGGTAAGATAAAGGAAGAAATTTTATCCTACCCACTTTACCCACTTACCCATTAGTATATGGAGAAATTACCAATTTCATATATAATATAAATATCAATACCTACAAAATCCAATAATCCTCACTATTAATTTTTTAAATTGTGTTATTGTTGCTTTTCAAAAAAATTATTGAAAATGGTAACATGTCACACTTTTATGATAATATATTAGAGAAAAAATAATTCCAAAAGAAGAAATAACCAAATAGGTTACACCTTGTCTATAAATATTAATGTAGGGATAAACATTAGTACCTTTAGTGTATACCGTTACTAGTAACTTTTAGGAGTATCTCATGTTTGATGTACGTAATATTATATGAAATTATTGTTGAAAATAGTACATTTATATGTTTATGATGCTTTATCTATTTCATCTGTCACTCTATTCATTTCTTCTGTAGGTAAATGGACGCGGATTAGATAAAGATTTTTAGAGAAAGAATAATTATTGTACCCACTACCTGTAAATTTGATGTGCGTAATGATAAGTAAGCATTTACCCTACCCTACCCATTTACAACCTTACATTGAGACAAGATAAGTGTTGTGTGGATCATACTCACATACAATATATGTGTGCACTTCCATGTTAAACACCTTACAAGACAATATTCAATAGGTGCCTATCAGAAGATACAAGAAAACCTAGAAAAAGAAAACGCAACATCTAGAGGCCAACATCTTAAATAAATATATTAAATGTAGATCCCTACATATCATCTTACTTGAAAGTAGAAGTTAGTTCTTTGGAATTTTGTACCTAGAAATGAGATCATTTAAGTGTCAGGAAATGCATTAACAAGAGTTCACACAAGCAATAAAGACCACACAATCAATTTGTCATTAATTTAGACTTGTATGTTATCCACACATGATGTAGGAGTTATCCATCACTTACATAAACAATCTCCATATAATCTACAAATTCGACCTGATGTGTTAAAAGTTTTGCCTTTCATATCATATTGAACTGTGTGCAAGTGCAAGATTTTCATTTTCAATTTGCCCACTAGACCCCTGTTTGAAATGAAATGGGGTTGAAATGCTTGGGTTCAACCGAGTCCCGTTGATGGTTCATTAATGTCAGGTTTAATCCCTATTTGGTAGAAAAACTACTATGAAACTAGTTTCAGTCAAAATATTATGTTACATCAGTGTCAGAACAGATCCCAATCCTGATTGTGTTTTCAATCCTAGAAATACCAAGAATGGAAAAATGAGGTTCAATCCTTAACGGAGAATTTAAATTAAACGAACAGTTCAATTTCAACGTTTGTCTCGACAAACACAAACAAGACCAGAATGCAGTCACATTGCAGTCAAAACACTGTTTATATTAACAAAAGACAGACCTTGACCTAATTTGTAATTGAGTTTAGCGTAAAGTCAAACATGCCCTAATAGATTGATATGTCCTGCCATCACGTCATGTATGGTGAGTTTACCCTGTTAGGTGGGTTCAATAGCTGCCTGAGAGGGTTCCATCATAAGTCTAGGAAACTATTTAGATCGATGGATGACATCCAAATTTTGAGAAAGATAATGAAATATGAAATAATTATTGAAGTTCATGCAGTCGCTTAAGAAAATGAAAGTCCATGAAAAAGCTAGCTCGGGGCTGATAATATCATTCTTCATTTGCATGAGGCCATAATGTTTGGCAACGCAAACAGTAAGCTACCTTCAGCCAAGGATGCTAGTTATTTTATTGTCGGTAGACGGAGGTTTCGCAGCTCAGCTCTGAGTGAACAATAGCGAATACCAGATTCAATGTGGACAATCTTCACAAAGTACGAGGGAGGGCCAACCGGTGGGTATTCTGCTTAAAACAAAGATAATATAACATTCTTTACGAATTTTGAATTTAAATATAAGAAAGTACTAGTGTACTACTAAAGGGAGATGTAAAAAATATTGATGTAAAGAGAGATCTATATAATTCTGTCACCCCAAAAGTCTACATTTGTCAGTTAGCTCAACTGATAAGACTAATCGATTTTTAAGCAGCATATCAGGGTTCAATATCCAACTCTGATACCAGAAGGAGGTTTTTTATATAACTACAATTAAATGTCCTACATTGTGGTTAGTGATGGGATTACTAGACTCCTCCACCTTACAACATGTAAAAAATATCATTTGTCAGATAACTTAATTAGTTGTCTGATCAGTTTGTTATCAACAAGTCAGGAGTATAATATCCAGCTGGTGCACTAGGAAGAATTTATTATAACAACAAAAAAAGATCATGCATCACGTTGGTGATGAGAATGGAAGACCCTTCCACCTTACAACATGGAAATAATTTTATTTACTGAAAACTTCCTAAAAAGACACTCTCTTCTCATAACATAATAGCAGTAATTGCTTAGAAGAAAAAAGATTAAACTGAGTTTTGCTTACTTCCTTTCTTCTTCCTTTGCTTCCTACATTTTTTAGGTCGCAAGATGCAACCGTATTTTTAATAAATAACAATGACGGTAGTTGTCTTCCTTTCAGTTGTCTTGTGTAAGTGGCGTGAAGGATATATAATCCCAAACGCAGCAGCAACCAAAAAGCTCGATTGGGCCACACCCCTTTTGCGTTGGACAAATGTAAGCCCAACAATCTCCTTTATACCCAATGGAAGAATTATCATTGCACTTATAAGTCGGTTAGCTTTTTTGCATAGCTTCAGCTTGTTACATGTGAGCAACTTGTCATCACATCAAAAAGTCTTAACACGCTATTTTTTATCACATCACAAAACTCGTTATATCTCACACCAATATCTATTTGTTCATCCATGATGCATTGTTCTCTGTCAAATTATTAGTACTCTGTCATATAATTAGTCCGATCAACTAGATTCATGCCCAAGTTCCTTGAGAATTTCACAACCAAAGCATTTCCATTTATTCTTCTCCTACTGCAATGTACATGACCTCGATTGTAGAACGTACATCACACATTTGCAAAGTGGATTGTGAAGATGTGGTTGCTCCTGCAAAAGTGAATATATATCTAAAGATACACATCATATAATCAATGTCACTTACCATATCAACATTAAAGAGGTCTCTCATAATTGGTTTAAAATCACCAAACATAACACATATGCTGCTAGTATCTTGTAATTATCTAAAGATCTATTGATGGCCTCTCACTTGTACATCCTAGGATTAGAAAGAAAGTTGCTCACAATACCATCACATGAGCAATATCATGAGTACACAATATTACATACATCAAACTCCTCACATCAGAAGACATCTATAAACATTCATGACTTCTTACTTAGCTTAAAGTGACATGAAATGGAAGTACTCTTAATTTTCTTTTTAATCATGTTGAATCACTCAAAAATATGCCCAACACAACTCTATTATGACAACCACAACTTGTGCTGCTTAATGTCACATATGATGTGCATATCCAAAATCTATTGTGCTAGTCTCAAATCCTTCATCTCAAAGACTTTAGAAAGACACGTCCTCAACTTTTTGGTCAAATGAGCATAATGTGCCACTATCACCACGCCATTCGCATTACGTAGCAGAATAATGAACTTATCATTGGGAAACTTGCTCATGTAGAGACTTAGATATACACTTGTCTTCTAGTGCATTATGAAACTTCACAAAAGAATCAAACTTCTTGTACCACTGATGGGATCCTAATTTAACCCATACAAACTCTTGTTTATTTTATAGACTAAGTTTTGTTTCTCCTATTGACCTAGAATCCTTTTGGTTGTGCCATGTAAATTTCCCCTAGTAGGCCATTGTAAAGAAAAGTTATCTTCTTAAGCTCCAAATCTAGTCTAACATATGAAAACCTAACATCTTGACCCTAGAACTCTAATTCCATGAACGTGATGTCTTTGGGCTTACATCATGTGAAACCCCACACATGGTGTAAGATATACCTTGACGTGGACATATTATGATCTAGATGACCTCGGTATCCTTAAGTAACTTAAATAACATATTAGAATGCATATAGTGTAACTTTAATAGGATGATAAAAGAGTTAAGTAGTTCTTATGCAAAAAACACTAATGGAAAAATAATAATGGCACATTTACATGATAAACCCAAACACTTATTATGTAATGCACATAATACACATAACTTGAAAATGAATAATGAAGTATTTTTGATACCCAAAAAATAATATATTACATATTATAAAACCATACTTATTGACCAATACACGTAACTAAATACATTGATGTATCACATCCCACATTAATATACCCTATTCAACAAACTAGCCCAACAACGTCTAGAACAAGACCAAACATATATAACTCAGTAGGAATGAGGAAAAAACCTTATTGTGCATAAAATTGAATAATGCATATTAACGGAGGTTTAATATATAATTGGTTGAATTATAATAAAACTAAATCACTTAAAAGGGAACTTATTGAAATTCATGGATGTATATTAAAATAAAGGGTAAGGAAAGTGTATTGTGACAAGTAAATACCAAACAAAACCTAATATCAAGATATAAGATAATAAAATCAAATATAATGACATATATGGAAATAAGATCAATAAGTCCAATACACAGAATGCCCTCTTAAGTGTTTTCTAAAACTAGAAACTAATAGAAAAATTATATTTACTTACCTAATTAGCTTGGAGGTCAAGTTTCATCTTATTGAGACTTTTTTTTCTTGGGAAACAAATAGAAAAGGAAGTGCATAATTAATGCTAAATATGATAAAAATTTTAATGGGGATAATTTTCCTAAATCATCCATGTCACACTAGCATAGTGTACGACTTGTCTCTAGAGCCAATGGATCCACACACAATAGTAGGTGTGGTGTCACCTACCTCTGTTAGGTTCTAAACAGATTTTGTGACTTCTTCTCACTGATACATCTCCACCCTCTCCCCTATTTCATCTCCTAATAGCTTCATCGTGACCAAGAGAACGTTTTGAGCAAGTTGATCCTAACCTTCACCGTCTTGAAGATCTTTTCCCCTAATTTTTCCTATTCCTCTCTCCTCTATTGTTTTCTTCATATGTATATTTCACCTCCACAACTCGATGCTATTTAAATGTAACCTTATGTAGTCCTTAAATATGCATTACACATGTCAAGGAAACTCTAAATTTGGATACTAGATGCTCAAAGCCAGACACTAATGTTGTCTTCAACCTTGTGGTGTCCCCTTTTGGGGCATATGTTCCCATCCACCTACATAATATTATGAGAGTGAGGAATTCCCTCTCACACCTAAAACATTCTCCAGTTGTCAATGTCCTATGTATTTACCTGCTTGGCTATGTCAAAGAACTCCGTTCGGGAGCTCGTTGGTCCAATTTTTTCGAGCGACCATGGAGCAATGGGAGATCTCTTCTCTTTCACTTAGCATCCTTTAAATCTTATCAACTTATTGGTTGTGAAAAAACATGTGATTTGTGTGTTTCCCAATTCTTACTCTCCTATGCTGCACATGTTGTCTAGTTGACAAAATCACTTATATCTCATGTGTTTTTCCCTGATTTGAATGTGTTTCTGGGAATCCAACATGGTGCTATTGGGAGTGTCAAGGTGATGCACACATAAGTGTTGTTATATTATGTTCTAGTTTAAGGTGATTTATCCATTGATTGATCTTAATTGCATACATTTTCATTCAATTATCACCGAACTAGTACATGATCATTTATGTATTAGTCTATGCCATTTTTACATTTAATAGCTAATATTTTACTATAAAACTGATTGGATTAACAATTGGTTTATATTGTAGGAAAATTAAGAAGAAACTCACAGTGTTGGTAGCACCAAACTAAAGTCTGTAGTATCGACACAACACTTAAAAAATAAGAGTTTTCAAAATTATAGCTACCAAGTGCAGTTGAGTGGGTGGCAATGATAGTAAAACCAACACCCAAGTTGGTGACACATACACCCATGTCAGTAGCACTGATTTTTCCATTAGTACACAATGATATTTAATCCAATGACAACTAACACCCATGTCGACAACATAGACTCTGCTCCTAATCAGATAAAGGAAAGCCAAGCTCAATGAAACTAAAACAAAGTCAGAAGCACCGACTCTTCCGCATTAAAGATTAAAATTTTAAGTGATCAATCCAACAATTGATATTAGAACTTGGGCCTTTGATCCCTGTAAAACCTAATGCACTCTATACTAGAAACCTATATGTTATATCACAGCATTGCCGTCAAAGGTGATTCTCGATGGAAACAATGGTGGATTGTATCCATCTTCTCCAGATTACTTCTTTATTGTATTCTTCAGGGCTCAATATTTTTATTTTGATATTTTCTACTTTCTTGAATTATTGTGATACCATGTTATCCATGTCTAGATAATTTCTTAATCTATAGGCACTGGGAGTAGCTCAGTGCAATATTGTAATTGACTATTGATTTTTGTTAGTGTGACTATTGTTGCTTAAATTTTGATGCAATTCAAATATCATGTTATTGTTGATGTTTTATCACCATAGGCAATATTTCTAGGAAAATAATTACTTCAAAAGAGAGGTTGCTTGTTAGTTGAAATTGTATAAACTTAGTTAATAACATCCTTCAAAAGTGGGCTAACAACAAAGAGAGTATAATCGAGAGATAAATCTTAGTAGTTCAAACTAGGATAAGTAATGTAATAACAATACAAGTTCAACTAATTTAAACATGGTATCATGCTTTAAAAGAGGGTGACTTTTACTTTCATATCTCTATTCAAGTGTAACAATATATGTTGATAATTTATAAAACCCAATTATATATAGCACATTGGTGAAATAGGTTAACCTTGAGATTTTCATTCATCTGATTCATAGTCCACTTTTAATACACCCTTTTAGTTGAATCTTTAACTTAGTTATTAGTTTAATTAGTACCAATTCAATATTTTGTTTTACCTAGCTAATGTGGTCTTACTTAGTAGTAGTAATTTCTTTTAATAGTTCCCTTAGTTTGACAACTCAGGACTCATGTCCTATATTACTTCACGATCATACAATTGTATTTGCATGCACAATTTTGTTGTGTCAAGTTTTTAGTGCCATTGCCGGGGGACTAGAAAACACCAACACTACAATTGCTAAGAGAATCCACTCTAGACCACCAAATTTTATTTTTCTTGTTACTCATTTTATTGCAAATATTTTTTATATTATTTTAATATTTTGCAGACTTGTATTTTTTTTTGTATCTTTTGTTAGTACCAGTGCATGATACAAACCCACACCATAAATTACGGTGATCATACATTATATTACTTGAACTCTTCTCCACCTCTAGCATAACACAACAATGTGTTAGAACAAGGAGGTGGTGGTGGTGGTGACCTAGAAGTTGGAGCACATGTTGTGCATGAGCAAAGTATACGGGAGCAGATTCAAGCCTCTTTTTCCACATCTTAGAAAGACCCCATAAAAAGCATACGGTTGATATTGGCATCTACACGCTTTACCCAATTCTTGCAGCACTTGTGAAGTCTTAGGCATCCATGGAATCACAATGAAGGCCCAATGCAACATATTAGAAATTTTGTGGACAGTTGTGAGACAATTAAAATTGATAGGATGCTAGCCATGACAAATTATCTTAAGTGCTTCCCCATTTTCTTTAATGAATAGAGCAAATACCTAGTTTGAGACTTTGCTTGCGGTTTTTATAGGGAGTTGGGATCAAATGGTGGATAAATTTTTTGAGAGGTACTTTCCACCCCATAAGACCATAGAGTGAATGAGGAACATTCATAATTTTAAAGGAAGGCCTGATAAATCCTACTTTGAAGCTTGGGAGAGATTCCACAATATGTTGGGGAAATGTCCCCACCACAATATTTCTGACTTTGACCATGTTAAGATCCTTTGTGATGATATGCATCTTACAGAGAGGACAATGCTTGATTCATATAGAATAAAAGTACAAGGAGATCATGAAGAACATGGCCATGAATCAATCTTGGGGTGATGAAAGGGAAGCAGTGAGGTTCATGTAAAAATGTAGGGTAGGGAAAAGAGATGGCTGAATTAGAAACCCATATGAGTGCCTTAACAAAGTAGTTGGAGGCCTTGAACTCCAACACATCTCAGTAGGAGTATGTGTACATATCACAACCTAACAATAGGTATAATAATCAATATTCTTGGTGTAATGACCCAAAATTTTCTTGGAGGGACCTCAATAATTTTTCAATAAGACCCCTAACAACAATAAAAGTCCCCCACGACAAATAATCAGAGAGGACCAAGCCACCTTGATTGGGTTGCAGATGTTTTCAGCAAGTTCATGACAAAGACAAAATTATATTTTGAAATGTCACACCATGAAATGAAAAATCAAGGTTCTCAAACTCAAAGTTTAGAGACCCAACTCTCACAGTTGCAATATGATATCTTATGTTTGAAGAATCTAGCACAACAAAGCTTCTCAAACAATACTAAAGTTGCCAACATTCACCGACAAGCAAATTTCATCTCTATCTACAGCGGGAAGTCCCATTCTAAGGAAGAGACCCCCGATCCATTTGTACCCCAGCCTATGTGAGTATATACATCACAAGTTCCATATCCCAATACCTTTTCAGGAGGGCAAAAATACACTAGTGATGTTTTGAAGTATGTTGTAACACCCACATTATGATATATATTATAACGGGAAGCTTTTATCTTGAAGGGGGATGTCACATTTATGAAATCACAATAAATAAATACATAAATCACTATTGAGAATCATACATTGTTCTTTGAATAGGAAACTATAATTGAGTTCTATAACATGTCTGAACATTTCTAAACATGGAAAACTATTCATAAAGGTAAAAATGTCTAAATAATTGGATTGCTTAGTATTGATGACACCCCACCCATAAGATCTTGAAGGTATTCTAGTTCTTGGTTGCTCCTCTTGAGTCCTTACTTGCTCCAATTCCTGGGGACACCGCATCCCCATCCATGCAAATGGGAAAAACAACACATTAGTAAACAATACTGGCAATTTATAATATGGGAAAAGTAAATATACTTGACATGTAAGAAAACTTGACATGAATTAACTATAGTATTCTTGAATAATTATTAACATGAATAAATAAATAGTAAATTTATGCATCCCACTATGATGCCCCCTTAGGAGCACATGTGTGACGCCCTGTGCCACAGACCAATGAGATTACTTAAAACTTAACACAGAAACAAAACAAAACAAACAGATTATCGAAAAACATTGAAAATTAAACCGGTCTCATTAAGCACCAAAGCTACAAAAACCTTTACATATAAGTCCTCACAGGGCACCTAAATTGGATATCATAATTCACAAGGTGCTTACTCCAACATGTTCATACTACATATGCCATCATCCTACTACTAGAGAAACTTATCCCAAAATATATACATATATCTGCCATATCTTTACATCAAAAGGGCACACAAGCCAAAACCACGTATCGATAGCATGACTACAAAACACATCAACAACACCCCTAAGACCTGAGTGTACATGGATGATTCTAGGACTCTACACCAAAAGACTAGCAGCACATCCACCCTTGTCTACTACTATTCTTACTACTTCTCTACCTCAGCTGCACGAACTATACCTCCTCATGCACGTCCACCTAAAAGATGTGGAGAAACCCACGAGGTGAGATCTAAATCTTAGTGGGAGATATAACTCTCCACCAACACTATTATTAAAAAAGATAAGGTAATTAAAGAACAGAAGTAAAACTATAACTACAATAAGCAGATTCAGTTAATGATACCAACAAGGCAGTCATTGTCATCTAACAGTTCATAAGGAATATGAAGAACATGTATATTTATTACCGATTGTACTTGTACAAAAGCAAAGCAAGGCCTCATCCAATATTTCATATTTAATACTAAGCAGTATACTACACGGATGATTACATATTTTATTATGCCCTGAGGATTTGAGTCCACTCAAATCCAACTGACCACTTCTAAGTAGAAATTAGTACCATACAAGGTCAATGGAAGAGCCAGAATCCATGACCTCACCAAACCTTATGGTCAGTACATGAGTACACCACAGAGACATATCAGTCAACTACAACCAACGGCATATACTCAAAGTATGAAAGTCCTAGCCCACCTTAGTACATGTCACGACACTAGTGAAACTAAGCTACAACATATAGCCATACTCCTACCAGGGAATGACCCACAACCAATCTTGTGAGACCTCATAAGCATCAAATCATTGAACAATGGCCCATAGCCACACTCTTACCAGGGTGTGGCCCACAGCCAATCCTGTGAATGCATATACTCAATAGTATATGACTCCAAGCTTTCACTAGGGAAATCCTATTTCACCATCTAGTAAGTGCTGACTGAGATGGATCTGTGGCACAGGGAAAACTACGTGAATAAGTTCGACTTTATTAGTTAGGTCAATTAGGCATCTGTTAGCATCAATCAAGTTACAAAGTATAAAGTCATAACAAACTCTACATGGGTCCTATGACTTGGCAGTGGCTTATTGCTTATAATGAGATGACACTTTCCAATGATGAGTTGAGGGATGATATCCCATGGTATGTGACTTTGGTATCAGTGATGTGGTGAATGGCAGTGATACATGTATCATGTGGTGATAGTGTGACAATTTCACACCCTATACGGTTATATTTTCTGGAATGTACTATGCCCTTATCTTACGTTAGACTATCACATTCTTAACCTCCAAAACATAAAGAAAACTCTATGGGTTATTACCCTCAATCAACCGATTTGCATTTGCTTGAGCTTCTTCATTGTCGATGGCGAACACTCGAGCTTGCCTTCTTTCTCCAGCAGGTGGGGCCACAGCTACTGGTGGAGCTGCTACCGATGGGGCTGCCACTGGACCTGGTCCTTTTGGCTCTGGTAGAGGACAAGCAGCTTGGATATGCCCCTCTTGGTGACAACGGAAACAGACTCTCTTCTTGTGGTGGCACTCACCGAGATGCCCTCTTCCACATGAGCAGCATCACGGTCGATTATTCTCTTGATGGGGTCTCCCTTTTCCTCCCTGTCTTCCCTTGGCTTGATGACGACCTGGACCCTTCTTATGATGATTATTCGGTCCTCAGGTTCCCTCAGTGAAACCCAAATACCCCTTGGGTGGAAGCTGTGCAGGCATCACGGTTCTTTCCATGTCTAAGGCAGTGTTGTAAGCTTCTGTGAAGGTTTTAGGTTTGCTTGCCATCACATGAGGCTTCAAGGCAGGGTGAAGACGCTCTATGAAGTGATCCACCCTCCTTTCCTCATCCATATTGTACCCAAAATGTTCCAGGATTCGAAACTTGCGCCCAAAATCTGCCACAGAGGAATTTCCTTGAGTCATGTTAGTGAATTCCCTTTCCTTCTCTTTCTTAGCTGCAACCGGGACGAATCTGGAAGTGAATATGGTCTTGAAATCAGCCCATGCCATTGGTTCCTCAGTCAGATCTCGACATGTGATGTGAGTCTCCCACCATATCTTAGCTGCTCCTTCCAGAAGGTGAGCAGCAAAGAGAACCTTCTTGCTCGGCTGTACTTCAAGCATGCGGAAACCATTCTCTATTGCAAGTAACCATGCCTCTGCTTTATCAACCACCTCAGTCTTATCTTCTTCCCAGAACTTTTCTATGTTCAGCTTAACAAAGTCTAGGATGGTGGCTCCCACACGTGGACGAACAGGGTGTGGTTCACCATTCTCAGCTCTGGCTATGTCTCGGAGGGCCAAAGCACTAATAGCTTCTGTCAACTTCCTCTGTTGCTCTAACCACAAGGTATCAGGGGTATGGATCATCATGGTGGGTTCTGATTCATCGACTGGGTCCTCATCCATCTGGGCTTCTTCCTCATACACATGCTGCCCTTCATATCCTTGATCTTCTTCTTCCTTCAGGTTACTAAAAGGTACCAGGTCAGGGTTAGGGACTTCTTGAGTGACTTCTTCAGGCCTCTTCCTCTTCTTAGAGGATCCACCCTCATGGTTCCTATTCCTCTTTTCAGAAGACTCCTTTGCTTTATGGGGAGGCCAAACACTCTTAACCGGTTTTCCGGAGCCCTCAGGGATAGCCACAGTCTTGGTCCTTGCCATCTACATAAGCATAACAAGCAAACCTTTAGTTTATCATTTAAACTAGTTATACTTATGTTCACTGATATCTCATTACATACCTTTTATTAATTTGTTGGAGGACTCTTAAACTCTTAACTTATTTGCCCATACCACATGAGTGTGGAGGAGAGAGAGAGTCCTACTCTTAAAGCCCTAAAAGAGTATGTGATGAGAAGGGATGAATAAGATGAGAGAGTCCTAAAGGTATCTTATTTCGATTCGTACCCTAAGACTTTGGCCAGGCGGTCACACGGGTCCGGGAGTCCTCGTATTCCGACTAGCGGTGCGGAGGAAAATCTTGCCAGCCCCCGGTCGTGATCCCTTTCTAGACACCTTCGTCTTTCTGATACTCCTCTAATAACTCCCTTGGGTTCTATGGAGTTTGTAAAATTTAACAATTACTAATGGTTACATGAAGAACCCAGGATCTGATACCAAATGTTATGACCTCACCTTTCAGTAACTCCCAATTAAGGGAGACCAAAAGGATAAAGCTGCAACCATTTATTCCGGATCAAAGGTTCGACATATAACCATAAACAATTATTAAATTCTAACAGACTATATTGAAAAATGGTAATAAAAATTTTCTTTACATACCTTGAAAAGTTGGGAACTATCTTCTAACCACAACTTAACTAATCTATCTAATTCCTCCTTGTTCTTTAATTCTTGAATTCACAATATGTCGCTTTACTGTTTGTGCTTTTGAGGATTTTACCTAAAACACCGACAAACAAAAACGACAATCAGCCGAAGCTGGTATGTGGAGGGAGCAGATAATGTTCAACTAGGTTAACAATATAATTACTCAATTAATCCTTTAACAATCAAGTTTACGTTTTAAGCCAAACTACTCAATCCATCTTTTCCACAACTCTGTGTTGTCCCTATAAGGACTTACATGGTACCTCTATTAAGGTGACTTGATGGACCTGCCCTCTAGGCAGCCAAAGTCTTTCATGACCCTACCCTCTAGGCAGTCAAAGTCATTCATGACCCTACCCTCTAGGCAGTCAAAGTCATTCATGACCCTACCCTCTAGGCAGTCAAAGTCATTCATGACCTGATGTACCTACCCTCTAGGTAGTCTTTTATCAGGTCAGCCATTACGACACAGAGGGAATCAAGGATTGAGCTAGAAGGCATATACATTAGGTGATAGTCATAGTCACTTTATACTTTGCATGAAAGAAATAAACATCCAAACTGTTTAGTTGCATTCAATGCGATTAAACATTCGGGAAACATCGAGAAACATAAGCGGTTAACCATAAGTAACCACATACCTTTAAATGCAGATTTCAAGATAGAAAGAGAAACCCAATCAACAAGCAAAACTTGAAATAAAAGGACAATTTTCCTTTTATTAATATTCATCTAATTTTCATCATATTACTTAGGGTTTCAGTTCCTATTTTATGGTTCCTTTAGAAATTAGGGTTTTCACTTCTTCTTTCCTTATTATCATCCTTAATTTATTAAACCACATAAAACCCCTAATTTCTCAGTAAATTTTCTTTATTAAGCTTCTAATTATCTTATTCCACAAAAACATGCTTTTTATCTCCTTTTATCCCAAATTAGGGTTTCCATGTAAATTAACTTCCTTTTTAATTATAACTCTAAATCTCATACTTTTGCATTCAAACTGATAATCACATCACCTTTATCATTAACAAAGTTACACTTATCAGTTTGATCTATTGATTTACCAAAATACACTTTAATCATGCAATTAGGGTTTCTCATCAATTCTTAATACACTTTATTAACAATTTAAGGTACTTTTGCAAAACGAACTAGAATCAGGTTACACTATCATTTTTAACAGATTCTTCGTATTTTTCTATACAATTTTCATATATAAAGTTTTCTCATACGAGTTACCTAGCAAATTCTATTAATTTCGCAAGATAAATCATTTTTCTATAATTTCTATCAGAGAGGCGAATTACCGGAAAAACTACGTCTGCTGAATCGGTGTGCCGCTGAACCTCCTTCTGATCTGACGCTCCTCGTCAGTCAGTTCCCTTGCGCGCGCGCCTTCCGTCTCAGTCTGTGGGATCACCCGGAGTCCACGATGGACTCCCGATCTAGCGGCCCGCGATGGAATCACTTAACACGGCCGAGCCTCCTTCCCTGGTACCGTCAGATCAGGATCGAATGATAGCCAGGCGTCGTCCTCCTTCGAACCCAGCAACCAGTGTCGCGGCGGTGCTCTCGTCGGAGAGAAACCAATCGGGCAGGCTAGTGCGCGGAGAGAAACGAGAAGTAGCCGGTCGAGATCGCAGCGAGTTGAGGGACCGAGGGGTTCCCTTATATAGGCAGTGGGAGGTCCCTATTAGGGTTCCCAAACCCGTCACCAAACCTGGTTCCAGCCCAATTGGGCGTTTCTAGAACACACCCCAAAAGCCGGCAAAACCTAGGTCTAGATTGTTCGCCACGGTCTCCCAGACTCAAAGGGACATCAAACTCGAGTGCACATGTACTGAATCAGTCGGGAAAGCGAGGGGAAAATCCCCTGTATCGCACTACAGTCCGAGTCCCTTTGGGACTCTGGACGATGACCGCGATCTGTTGGATTAAAATCCAACGGTCAGCGTTGTCCGCGTTTAAACTAAAAAGTAAAATCAATTCCTAAATATTCAAGGAAAATGCTATTTTGATGATAACTTGAAAATTCAATAACTCTCAATCCTTAACTCCGTTTTATCTCAAATTTTGAGGAAAACTTGTTTATACTTTTATCTTTCCTTGTACAAAAATTGGAGTCATTATCCAAAGGGAACGAGCCCTTTACTTTAGTTTCAAGTTATCTCTTATTTAATTGTATTTTCCACATATTCCTTATTTCTTTTGCCATTATCTAATTATCCCGAGTTCCTTGAACCCCAAGGAACCCTTTTTAACTCGAAAACTTATTTTGGGAAAATATCTTAGCCTTAAAATCATTTCATTTTATTTTCCTCATATCTTCCTTTATTAAATGAAATTCCTTTTTCATTTCTTTTTGTTTTTCTTTTAATCCTTCAATCGGGCTCAATGGACACAAAGGCCCAATAAGAAAACATACACAAAATCCATTCAATCCATTCAAACAATTCATCACATCAACCATGAATTTCATTTTTCTTTAAAAAGAACCTTTATAATTTCATTACATAATTTGGAGAAATCGAGGTTATAACAGTCCACCTATTACATTTGTGGTCTTGGGAAAGATTGTATATTGGTAGACCAGGCAGAGTGATCATGGATCAAGATCATGAGTGGCCACAAGATGCTCCATTAGGATACAGGTTTGTCTCTACCATCTATATGTTGAATACATTCTATTAAAAGTTTTCATCTCCTAATCATCTTTTCAAACATGATAATAGATGGAACCATCTCATGGAGCATGTACGTGTTCCAAAAGGGACTGTAAGATTCTACCTTAATGAGTTTGATACACATGAGTCAAGTCAACTGAGAATTTATATTTTATCTAAAAGTTAACTTTTACCATTTAATGAAACTTGTTTGGTAACGATAACTTATAATGCAGTTAATGTGGACTCCATATACTGAAGAATTGTTGGCAACTTTGCCAGACATATGTCGTGAAGGTAGAGAAATTTGGATGGCTCGTGTTCCTATGATATCATTCACAGTAATGGAATGGCATGTTCCTGATAGAGTATTAAAACAGTTTGGTGCTCGTATCCAACCTCAACCCCAACCTTTTCCAGAATACCAAAGAATTGATGGTAGAGGTCGAAGCACAATTGATTGGTTGAACCAATACAGTACAGAACTGAACATATGGAATGATAGGCAAACTCATGTAGTTCATCTTCCTGACCCCTCAGATGTGCCACAAGTACCTAATTGGTACAATCCTGAGTATCACATACAACAACCAGCTGAGCCGCAAAATGTTTACTATCCTCAAGGTTATGTGGAGCGAGAATATGTAAGTAATGAGTATCCATTATGAATATGTAAATATACCTCTTTGTATATGAAATATGATAAAGTAAACTATGTTATTTGTAGGTCCAGAGTCAAATGGATATCAGGGAATCATTGCAAACATTAACATATCAGACACCTGTTGATGATTGGATGAGAGCACGTGACAAAATATATAATATTCAGAGTGCATGGTTTCAACAAATGCCAAGTCACTTGCAACCCAATTTGAGTTTCTCATATCCTGTGACAGCTTCAGTTAGTGCTTCTCCTATTCCATCTTGCACAGAAGCACAACACTCCACATCAGTAGGACACTCCACGCCAATGGGTCACTCAGCCTCACCGAGACAATCCACACCAGCTGGACACTCCACATCACTAGTGTGGCAACACATCCCATTATCATACAGATAACGAGGTGTTATGCGAAAACGTGCGGAAATCACCATAACCACAGATTTTGAAAACACGGGTTAATTAAAACTGATTGCGGGAAACAGATAAACTGTGAAACTATTACTTTCCAGTCCTCATCCTGCACAGAAACATGTCATATGCATACATACACAAGATCTGATGCGTGTCTACAGCTTACCGAAATAGCTGTTCATCTATCACTGGAGTTCACCACCTGTTCATATACAGAAAGGCCCACATCCGGCCAGCAGCAGGATATACCAACATCATCGATCGTTTATCGTAAAACATCGTCAAAACACTGCCAAGGACCTGAGAGTACAGGGATGACTCTAGACTCTACTACAAAATGTCCAAAACAGCAGCATATCCATCGCTTGCCTTCTACTGCTCTTCAAGCTGCTCGGCCGCAACACCACGACCACGACCACGTCTACCTCGGCCACCTGAAAACCAGCGGAGTGAGACAATCGAACATTGTCCCAGCGGGAAACATAACTCCCCACCGCAACTACAGATTCTCGGCAGGATAAACTATAACAGCAGATAATTGATAATAGAAATAATAAGAATGGTCTATATAAAGTAACGCTATTCTTACCGACAAGCTTACCAGCTGTATAAGAGCATATAACCAAATACCTCTCGATGGGACATGATTGACAGGATAAGATATATCACTAGGTAACATGATTATTAGATCAGGATATATTGTCACATAACCTGGGAATTAAAATAGAGCAGATTAATCACGTAAACGAGGCCTTAACCAATGTTCTGTATTTTGTCCCAGAAACTACTATATGACGGCATGAACGCATTCATGCTCCTCACCTCACATAACCCGAGCCATGGGCCTGTTCACCATGCTCAACTCATCACGTATCCTGAGCCATGGGCCTGTTCACCATGCTCATCACATCACGTATCCTGAGCCATGGGCCTGTTCACCATGCTCATCACATCACGTATCCTGAGCCATGGGCCTGTTCACCATGCTCATCACATAGCAGTGTTATAACCTAGTTCCATACCCTAGAGTCTATAACTGTAGATGCACTCTTACCATATTCCTTTTTAAGCTAGAAACACCCTCGCCTATTCAACGATCTGCTTTCCGGGATAACTCTTAGGCAAACCCTTTTTGCCATTATCAACTACAGGCTATGATGAATATATGATCAAGGCAACTACATGATATGATTTCACTGAGATTAGTTAGCATCTATGCAAGATATATCAGAAGATAAATAAATATAAACTTAATCCTTATGCTATTATTGTAACCGCATCTACCTGATTCATCTCAAGGATTCATCATCACCTGTTATTACTTGGCCTCTGGCCAACCATCCAGATCCATTTCAAGGACCATAAAATACCGTAGGATCTCAATCCCTCATCAAGTACCGTCACTGCTACTCAGAACTCACATTAATATCATGGGACGAACACATTATAAATGTAACCTATTTAGCAAGAGTAATCATCAGTGTGATGTATTCATCACATATGTCTCATAGCCTTTTTCATGGCTAAGCATCACCTGCATGGTTAGTGTATTCAACATTCGTAGTTCGTTATAAGGATTATACTTACTAACATGAGATGACATTCAAGATGTTACATTTGTCAACCTTACTTTATCTGGTGATTGGGTATATAAAGCCCATTATAAGGCAACTGTTTTATGTATTTATCCTTGACTCTGCTTCAACCAAGTTGTATAACATGCAAGATATAACAGAAAGTAAAGAACATTATATTATGATCTATTCATATCAACCTGATCCATCTTAAGGATCCAACATCACATGTTATCACTTGGCCTCTTGCCAACCATCCAGATCCATCTCAAGGATCATCACATACCACAGGGTCTCAACCCTTCATCATGCACTGCCGTTGTCTCTTAAGGCTCACCTCATCATCATGGGACCAACATATCCTACATACAGCCTCATAGGATAATTATCAAGTAATGATACTCATAAATTTCATAGCCTTCTTATGGCTAAAACATCACTTGCAAGGTTAGGGTGTACTATAATTGAAGATTCAACATAAGGAAGATGCTCACTATAATGAAATATCATTCAAGATAATCTTCTTATCAATAGGACAGTTATTTGGTAATCAAGTATGTTAAGTACATCATTAAACAACCATACTGATACTTACCCTTATATCGAGATTATACAAACAATCAGGGTATATAGAGATCATGTTGTGTTTACAGAACCAACACTATCATTAACAAGGTCATTACTATGTCATCAACTATTGTCATCTTTATCATGAAGCAACCTTTAATGTAACTGTCACTTAGCATCATTATTACCAACATTATTATCATTAAACAAACTACTAGAGTAGTTATCATCATCTTCTTTATCATTAACAATTAAGCATAAGGGTCACATCATGCATCAATTACATGAGGGCTAACATCATATACATTACTATCATTAGCATCCTTATTGTTTGCAAGGCTACATATTACATTGTTGATATCACAAACACCACCATCGTTTTATTGGTGCATAGCTAACCACTTCCATCACATGAGGGACCGTCACCAAAGAAACTCATACCATCACTATAGCCTCACAACCCTCATCTAAAGCCTATCACCCAACAAGGGTATCGACTACCACACTATCCCTATCGGCCAACACTCACTACTAATCCTATCGGCCCTCACACATCCTGCACATAGGGTAGGGTATCGCCCAACATGGCTATCGGCCATTAGGGTATCGCCCACCATGGTGTCGGCCATTAGGGTATCACCCACCATGGTGTCATCCATTAGGGTATCGCCCACCATGGTGTCGTCCATTAGGGCTATCGGCCATTAGGGTATCGCCCATCATGGCCCAAGGCTTATCGCCCAACCCTAACACTCATGGCACTACATGACCCTATCGTCCATTACATGGACAAGGAGATAACTCGACACAAGAGCACCCACTCTATCATCCAACACAAGGACATCCATATCGGCCAATAAGAGGAAGGGTATCGTTCATCTCCAAGGTACTCATCATATCGGCCAACAAACCCTAGCTCACCCTATCATCCAACACATGGGCAAGGGTATCGGCCACCCACAAGGACTCATCCTATCATCCACCCAAGGTGCCATGTCGCCCAACATGGTCACCATGTCGGCCAACACAAGAACAAAGGTGTTGCTCAACCCAAGGTTACTCATATCGTTCAACTTAAGAGCAAGTGTGTCGCCCAACACACCCACAAGGAAGGGGTATCGCCCAACCCAGGGTCATCTTCAACCTCCAACACAAAGAGCACAAACCCTAAAAAGCAAGGTATATAAGGAACCCTAAACCCTAGAGAGGGATATCGGCCACTAAGGTACATAAGCAGGATGTACAAGCAAGGAACTAAGCTAGACTACTAACATATAACAAGATCAAAGCTAGAGGTAAAAGAGTTAGGGTTAGAAACTATGCAACCCGCCTTAAGCTCCAAGCTCCAAAGCACTCCAAGGTCCAAAGCTATCGTCCACCAGGCTTCTCCAGGAAGGTGTATCGGCCACCACTTCAACTCCAAGGGAGTGTATCGGCCAACACAAGCAAGATGGAGAGGAATATCGTGCACTCAAGGTGGAGGAGAGACCAAAAGATCAAAGGAGACTAAGGCAAGGAGAAGATCCACTTATATAGGAAGAAGGGGAGGAGAAACCAAGGTACAACCATGCTAAGTGTCATCCACCCAAGGGACACTTGTCCTAGGGTTCAAGCCAACACATTAGCACACCAAGAGACACTTGTCCAAGCTAGGCACCAAGTGTCACCAACCAAGGTCAACCAACATGGGCGAAACAAGCAACAACTCCTGCTGGGCGACACAAACAAGCTATTGGGCGACACACCACTGTGCTGGATGACACAAAGCTTCCTTGGACGACACACACTCACCCTAGGTCGACACAAACTCACCTTGGATGACACAAGGCAAGCTTTGGCCGACACAAGGCTCAACCAAGCCCAAACAAAGCACATCAGGGCCCAAACAAGCTCAACTCAGGCCCAAAGAACTCAAACAACAAGCCCAAGCCTTCCTCTCAACCCTAGAGGAAGCAAAGAGAGGGAAATGGCTCACAAGATGGTAAACTTGCACACAAAACTCTAAACTTGGGTGATTTGCAAGTAGCCCCCTCAACTTTCAATAAAGCACAACAAAACCCTAATCACCACCAAAGGTGATTAGCAAGCACTAAAGCATCAAGGTCAAGCGAAACAAACAGGGTAAACCCTAAACGCAGGTCAGGGTCCTTACAACTAGGACAATCCACAATAGCAAGACACTCCACATCACTAGGACAGTCCACAATAGTGGGACACTCTAGGGAATTTTCACCTTCCTCAATCCCTGGAATGTTTTATTCTTATCCTTCATCATCATCTGACCATTTTGGGGTTCCTTCCAGCTTATCTTGGACCCACCCAACTTTTAGCCAATACCAAAATGTAGCTTTTTCTTCATTTTCGGGATCAACTAGTTCTTCATTTTTAGGATCACCTCCAATGTTTACAACTATGCCATCCACTCGTCCACTAACACCACCACTTCCTCCAAGTAGGACTACATGTGCAGGTCAGCAGTCACAGTTGAGTCCAATTGAGGCTTCTCCAGGCCCAGGGCGTTCTTCGGGTCCATAAACTTGAGGTAGAGGAAGTAAGAGACGTTAGGTATGCATAATTTTTCCTAACTCTTTACTTATAGAAGAACTATATGTAGTTAAATAATTATTTTTATTTTGATGCCAGGGTTGATGCTATTAGATGCCAGGATTGATGTTATCAGATGCCAGGATTGATTTTATGAGATACAGATGCTAACTTCTTTGTTTCTATCTCCGTTGAACCGTTGAATGTTTGACAATGTAGAAGAATTTGTTCTTCTTTCTAGTAGCAGAATGATTTTGTTAAATGGAGAGCCCAACTTCTTTATGTATTGTGCCAAACTTCATATACATTTCAAAGATGTGTTCTTCTGTTATACTTAGTATAACTCTTTTATTTGCCTGAGAATCATCTAATCTTTGTACCAATTCTATAGTATTTCAATTTGTGCATAGTATTGCTAAATTGGATCTAAAAGTAAAAAAAAGGTAAACGCCAATGTTTAGGCGCTTACACTTGTGGTTTTGGCGCTTTTGCTCTTTTGGCCCTTTTGGTCTAAAACGCCAAAGTTGTGGCGCTTTTGCTCTAAAACGCCAAAGTTGTGGCGCTTTTGGTCTAAAACGCCATACATTTTGGCGCTTTTACTCTAAAACGCCAAAGTTGTGGCGCTTTTGGTCTAAAATGCCATTCATTTTGGCGCTTTTGCTCTAAAACGACAGTAAAACGCCAATACTGTTGGCGCTTTTCCTACAAAATGGGCTATTTTGGGAATTAAGATGAGTTTGGTGCTATTTCAATACATATTTTTATCAAAGTGTGCTATTTTGGTTTTTCATCCGTAGATCAACCTAGAAGTGGCATTTGCTTCAAGCTGTCAGTCATTGTGGGGATAAGGACAAGAGGAAAGTTGGTGATGTGAAAAAGGGTGATTTGCTAATTACATCTATTACACACTAAAAATTGTATATGTTCGTGTTATATATTCACAGTCACATATTCTTATGCATCCGAACATGTTCATTATTTAATATATTTAGAGGCGGGATGACTACAAAAAGGAGAAATGTCATGATGAATAATATACACAAAAAGATTTTGGAAGCCTATTTTAGAGCTGAGACGAACAAAATATAAGGCAGATATGCAACTCATTACTCACAATTACTTTCGTTTTTAAGAAATTGTAGGTAGATACTAGGTGGATCTGCCACTCACTACTCAAGATTATCTTCAATTTTAAGAAATAATGGACAGATGCTAAGCAGCTAGCGAGGAAGGAAAACGTGTACTGAGTGTGCTTTCAGTTACACCAATTATGTTTTCAAACCCTCTCCTATAATATTTTTCTTTATTTCTATTTTGTGCTTGATATGGAGTATCTAATTCATACCAAGTACTTCGTGTATTATCTGATCGTCATCTTTGTTTCCTTTTTTCATTATCTCGTTGTCATTATTGTTTTATGATTAGATTGGCACAAACAGAACCCAAAGTGAAACCAGAGGACTGCCTTGCTGAGCATAGTACGTAGTCAAATGCAACACGAAGCTATCTTCTTTGCATAACATCATTGTCATCGCACATGCATCTATTCTACTATTAGGGTTCGTTTGGTTGCATCAAAAACCAACTGATCCACTTGCAACTATGTAAGTTTTTCAACTTCTTTTGTTTGGTTGGGCGCAACTCCAACACACAGTGTGAAAACCAACTACAGCATGCAGATGCACTGTACTACAAATATGTACTACAATGTGGAGTGGGGGCGCTCCTATTGAGATTTGGGCAGATCTCTAGAGCATTCATGAATTTTTTCAGTAGGCGCATGGCCTAAAGGCGCCAATCTGTAAGAAAGGTAATTGATTTTATGAATGTCATGTGAGTAATGTACCTCTAATCAGATAATGAAAGAATTGGTTCAAGAACATAGTTGTACCAATCTTCCACAGATTACGTACATCTACTCTATGCTTTAGTTCAAAGACCAACTGATCCACTTGCAACTATGCAAGTTTTTCAACTCCTTTTGTTTGGTTGGGTGCAGCTCCAACACACAGTGTGAAAACCAACTGCAACATGCAGTTGCACTGTACTACAAATATGAAAAACGGACTGCGAGTAAAATGGGTGCGGTTCCATCTCCAGACTATCCAACGCTGCAGCATGTCTTCGCAGCCCTCAAGATTCCACATGAAATCAAACTGTAATGTCACAACATAAGACCTTTTTGAAAAGGGTAAAAGCGACTGAATATCATGCAACTGTTATAACCTGCTATAGAAATGTATGAAGTGCACGACACCAAATGAAAACACACCAAATTGCTGAGTTCTATTTACTTAGAACCAAACCTACATGTTTCCATTTCGACTCCTCTCATTCAATTTCATGTTTCTAAACTCCTTAAGTTGGTTGGTTTTACCTCCAACCAAATTAGCCTTTAGATACATGTTTCCATTTCGACTCCTCTCATTCAATTTCATGTTTCTAAACTCCTTAAGTTAGTTGGTTTTACCTCCAACCAAATTAGCCTTTACATATGTCAGTAACCGTGAGTAGGAGTGAAAACCCAATAAATACAACACAGGAAATTGAAGGTCGTACCTTCCATTTCAATATATACTTTGTGTTGCATTTTGTTCCATCTAGATTTCCGCTTAGGCTCTTACCAGTACCTATTCACATTGTAGCATGCAAAGGACATCATGATATTATCAAATGATTAAAAACACAGACATCTTTTTGGTGGTAACATTTATACTCAACCATGCATTTGTTTTAAATACTGCTGATAATGCATGTGATGAACATGTCAAAGAAGAGAGTAGTAGTCATGACACTAACGTTGGATGACCTTGTTTTATGGTAAATAAGTAATATTCTTGTGTTCAATTGAGCGTCACAAAAATATTCTGTTCTAATATTTTTTTGTGACCTAAACATATATTTTATAACGATTTCTTATGCCATGATATGTAAAACAAAAAATGCTATCTAACTTAATCAATTAATATAGAAAGACGCACAAATTATATTTAAACAAGCTTTCATTTGTGGATAAACATATATTTATAGAAGAAAAATTACACTATTTATAGTTTGTTAATTATCTTTATTCGTATCTTGAATATGGGATTCTAATTACAATTTACAACTCTATAAATCAAAGATTGACATTGAAAGTATTGTAGTTTTTACTCTCTTTATGTTATTAAAAACAAAAGAATTAAATATGAAGAAAATTATCTTCTTTCTCATTATTGTGTTTATATCCATATATGAAGATAGCATTATTGTCATTATTTTTTAATGGTGCATTGAAAATATTCATGTGTGCATATTTATAAAAACGGATACAACCTTTAAAATATGATAGGTGTGGGATGTTACGAATTTACTGCACAACATAATGTTTTTTCATAGTGAAGTAGAATTCACAACAAGGTATATGGCCTTTTCCAAAATATTTATTTAAATTATAAAATTTTGTTGACTTAGTAAATTGTATATATGAATTTTTAATGACTCCAACATCTTATTAGAAAATTAATTTCTTTGGAGCATGTGCTCGTGGAGCATGTGGGCATATCGTTATTTGTGTATTATTAGTCAGTTTGAAAGCTACTTCAATATGTCATATACATTTGGACCTTAATCATCATTTGAATATAATAACTATATAGTTTATTCTAATATAATTTATATTAAGATATAATTTTTACTTCCTTAACTAGCTACATAGATTTAGTTGTAACTCTAAATTCAATGTAGCGGAGATTATGTTTCACGTGCATGATACATGGATGGTCATTTAAAAAAAAATTCTCCCTACCGGAGACCGGTTACAATCAGGGACTAAATGAAATCAAAAGAAAGGGAAAACTGCACCTTGTCCATAGAAAAGTTGCAGCAGCTTGAGCAGGACACGAGTTCCATTTAGTTGGCATAGATGGTTGTTTGAGGCATAACTTAGCAAGCATGTCAGTAAGCTTATTCTGGTGCACCAGATCTTGAATTCTCGATTGCTGGAGTAGCTCTCGTATCCTCCTTACTAGTAGTAGATACTTCATCGGTGGCTTGACTGCATTTTTAACCCACAGAACAACGTTTGGCGAATCACTTATGATGGCCATCATTTGCAGAGAGTTCTGCATCACCAAGTTTGCTCCTTGGATAATATCTCTCAGCTCCCCTTCCATCGCATCAGCACCTGGGTACTTCTCTGCTTTGCCTTTAACCCAGTCCCCTTCCGCGTTCCTTTCAATCGTACAGGTGTACGATTGGTTGCTGGTTGATGATGTGGCTAAATCAACGTGAATGATAGTGGAATCCTTAGGGATCTTTAACCTCATTCTTGTTTCTCTGGCCTCTGCAACTGATGGAGAATTGGAGGATAACACTTTTAGAATAGTGCCCGCTTCTGCTTTACACATCATCGCAAGGACATGGTGTGGGATCGCTTTGTGCTAAAAAATGGCCGCATTTCGGTTCTTCCATAATCTCCAGCAAGTAACAACAAACGTCATCTTCTAGTCTTCCACCCCGAGTTGTGAGAGGTTATAGTCCATCCAGCTGACTATGTCTGGGCAAGTGTAGAATTGCGACGCTTCCGGGGGTAGCAGGACGTTCCATACTGCTTTTGCTTCTTTACAATCACGTATTACATGCATGCTATCCTCTACTGGAACTTCACATCTTGTACACCTGGCGTCATCCGTCATTCTCTTCTGCATTCTAATCACGTTTGTAAGTAGCCGATTGTGGCCTAGCAGCCACAGATGAATTTTAATATGGTGTGGTAGCAGCTGAGCCCAAATGGTCCCTAAATGGGGTTGACTCACGTCCGGCAGGCTTTGGTTAATTATCGCATATGCTGAGTGAACAGTGAAGTTCCCATGAGCATCAGGTCTCCAGATGCGGGCATCCTCTCCATAGCTGGTCCGTGGTGTAGGCATTGCCACGATTGTGTTTACAGACTCAACAGCGAACCGGTGGTTAATGAAATCCATGTCCCAAGCTCCATCCTCTTTGACAAGGCTAGATACTTTTATATCCAACAGATCATTAGGTGGAGACAGATCTAACTTTAGAAGGGGGAGGTGTCCTCCAGTAACCCACTCGTCAATCCATACTAGTGTCTCGTGTCTAGAAATTGCAGTGCGGTAGGACTGGTGCAACAAGAAGGGTGTATGGCTCCTGATACTTCTCCATAGATGGGAACCAGTTGATTTGTCTTGTCCTCTGAATTGGTATTTTCCATACATTACCTCCACCCAAGGGATTTCACATTTCTGGATGAAATCCCAAGCTAACTTCATGATTAGAGTTGTGTTAAAATGCCTCGCTTTCTTCATCCCCACTCCACCTTGCGTTTTTGGTAAAGTGACTCGCTTCCAGGCAACCAGGTTGAGTTTGCAAGCCGGGTTACTTCCGTTCCAGATGAAATTTCTCACTACTTGGTCAATCTGATCGCATATAGCTATCGGGAGTTGGATTGATTGCATAATGTAGCTAGCCTGAGATTGAAGAACTGACCTTGCCAAGGTGATCATGCCTGCTAGAGAGAGGAGGTTGTTCTGCCAAGAATTGATGTGTTTGTGAAAATTCTCCAGAAGGGACCTGAATAGTTCTTTGCTTTTCCTCTTGTGGATGATAGGAACTCCCAGGTGGCGGCCTAGGTTGCTAGTTTCTTTTATTCCCAATCTTCTACATATATGGTTTCGAGCACTCCTAGTTGTGTTGTGTGAGAAGAAGATAGTAGACTTTTCATGAGAGAGGAATAGGCCTGATGCTTCGCTGAATCTTCTCAAGCATTTGTGTATCGTCTTAGCCTGGTGAAGGGAAGCCTCGCCAAAAAGAATTATGTCGTCTGCAAAGCTCACATGCGTAATCAGCACCTTAGCTTTGGAGATAATTATCGGTTTCCAATTTCCTTATACAACCTCGTGGGCAATGGATTGACTGAATCTCTCCAGGAAAAGAACGAATATGTATGGTGATAAAGGGTCTCCTTGCTTTACTCTGCAAGAAGGGTGGAAAGAACCAACAATCTCTCCATTCCAAAGGATAGAAGAGTTGCCTGAACTGAGAATCTGCATGATGATGTTAATGATATTCCTTGGAATCGAAGTTCTAATCAGAGTGTCATGGATGATGTTCCAACTTAGTTTGTCGAAAGCCTTAACGAGATCAAGCTTGAGGGTAAGGTACCTCCTGGTGCCCGTACATGATTCCATAGAATGGATGACTTCCTGCACGAGGGTGATATTGTCCCCTATCCTCATCCCAGGGATGAAGCTGTATTGGAAGGGAGACTTTCAATATTCCAAATACGATTTGAAGCGTGTTGCAATCACTTTTGAGAGTAGTTTGGTGCAAACATTGTTCAAAGAGATCGGTCGGAACTGAGAACATTTCTCTGGTGCATTAGTCTTTGGAATGAGAATGATTGTTGTGTCTGTCGATGACGAGGGTGGGGGATCCCTGGAACGGCTTCTGAATGAATCTGCATAGTTGGGATTTCATGTTATTCCAGTTTGTTTAATAGAAGCCAACATCTACCCCGTCGAGTCCCGGCACCTTGACCAGGGACATGGTATGGAGTGCTTGTTTGATTTCATCTTCGTCCAGGGTTACTGTCATCCTTGATGATTGTTTGATTGATAAAGGTTGGAATGCACCAGCAAAGGCTGCACTCCTGGCCCGTCTAAAGTCTGCATTGGATTCCTAATAAACATTAGCAAAGAAGTTTAGAATAAGGGTCTGAACCTCCTGTACTTCCTCGTACCAAACGCCTTCATCATCCTTCAAATATGAGATTTTGTTGCACCATCTTCGAGCTTTTGTGAGGGAATGGAAGTAGCTAGTGTTGTTGTCCCCTAGCTTTATCCAGTTGCATCTAGATTTTGCTGACTTTCAGCCTCCTTTCTTTGAAGAATAGTGTCCAGGGTCGCTTGTAAATTAATAGTTTCTTTCGCAGTCTCCTGGTTGAAGCTAATGGCTAAGTTCATATGATTCCATCTGATCTTGTTAATAATCTGATCCTTGGTCCTTCTATCCACTTTCCGTCGTGTAGCATCCCAAGTGGAGGCCACCTTTAGGAAATTGGAGTTGGCATCCATGAGGTTTTGGTCGCATGGCCATGAAGTGGCGAAGAAGCTTTCATATCCAGGCGTCGAGTACCATCTCGTAGATGTACGCATGATCGGCCTCCCGCTCGCTTTGTAAGGTGGCCCGAATATCACCATTATTGGTGCATGGTCTGAGTGATTTTTCTCTAGGACATGTACCTTGCTATTATCTGCTTGATCAATCCACTGACGATTCCCCAACGCCCTGTTCAACCTCTCATGTAGGAGGCCTCTGCAAAAGGTCGTGCGGGCGCCACTTGCTCCCAGGTCACACATAGAGTAGGCTTCAATGGCATCTATGAAGTCCTGGCTATTAGCCCTATCAAAAAAGTTGCTACCAAATTTTTCAGAGGGATACATCACAACATTAAAGTCTCCCATCACAACCCACGGCTCATTGATGGAGCAAGCCAGAGTGGTGAGTTGGTTCCATAGTAATTTCCTTCCACTTCTCATGGTGCTTGCGTAAACAAAGGTGTAGAATGAGCTCTGAATCCTACAATGTACGAGTTGTTTATGTGACAAAATGATCTCCAGATCAATGTCACTCTTCCAGAGGATCCATATTCCACCCGAGAAACCCACATCTTCAACCCTATGGGATTGTGCATACCCCAACTTCTTGATAATTTTCAGGGCTCTCTCACCGCTGCACCTTATTTCTACCAGACAGAAGACCAAGACACCATATTTCGTGGACAGATCCTTGACAGTATTTTGTGTGTCTTTGTCATAGACACCTTGAACGTTCCAGGTGATTACCTTCATTGGCATGAGTCATTTAGGGTGGATCTTCCCGTTTCCTTCACCTCCTTCTCTAGGTCTTGGAGCAATGGGGTTTTTCTGCGTTTTCGGCTAGAAGATTTGGCACCCTCCCCTACATTAACTATATTGCGATTGCGTAGATGTATCCCTACCAAATTCCGGCCTGGACTCCTGTAGGGTGATGGTGGAATGGCGGCTCCTATCGAGCCTCTGAAGATGAAAGGAGTTGTGATGAAGGGATGAGATGAGTTGTGTCTGCCTTGGACTGTAGAATCGCCTGTTGGGTTCACTACGGAGTGGACAATATGCGTATGTGTTGTCGCTGTAGTTGCCTGCGCTTCTTTGTTCCGGACCTGTGAGGGTGTCTCTTGGGAATCATTGCTGGCATCCTTTGTTTGCTTGAGGGAGTCCCTGGTTTGCTTGTAGGATTTTTTCCATTGACTCCAGTCAATTCCGTTCATAACTCTTTCGGTGACTCTGTCTAAGTTGATGACCTCCATGATCTCACCATCCTCCTCTTGATTGTCAAGGTTTTGGAATCTATTAGCGTGTCTCAGCGGGACTCTGGAATTGTTGGATTGGGGAGGCCTGTTCCTGCATTGAATTGGCTTCACATGGATGTGTTCTATGAAGCCTTCGGCGTGAGTCTATTCTGATGGGGGTGTCGTGTTGTCTGCTATAGCATGTTTCCTTGCCTCATTCTCTTCCATAATCCGTCTTGAGCAATCCTTGTCTATGTGTCCTTCTCTTCCACAATACAGACATATGAAGCGGATATTCTCGTATTCAATGAGATAGCAGTTTCCTTCAATCATGATCTGGGGTGTGAGGGGTTTGGCCATGTCCAGTTCTACTACTATTCTGGCAAAGTGGCCCCGATGTTGATTGATAGTATTGAGATTGACCTTGATCATCTTCCCAATGTGGTCCCCTATTTCTGCAAGTAGTGCTTCCCTATACAGATGTATAGGTAGATTAGGAATACAGAGCCACATGACAACTATTGGCACTGACGTTGCCTTCAGTGAGAAGTCTGGTTGCCATCTCTGTACCATCAAGTAGGACCAAAAAGAGGTCAAGGGCCTCCAGTTAATGCATGCATGAAGTCATCCTCTCTCTGGAGTTGGACAACAAAGTAATCGTTGTCCAGATCTATCAAGTTAAAACCTCTGATTGGTTTCCACATAATCTTGATCCTGTCCCTTAGGGTTAGATAACCAATCTCCTTAGATAGAAGTTTCACGATTACCGTGTATTGCCATGGCTTCAACAAGCTATCCCTCGTGTCCTTCTTCAAGTCAAATGTCGGGAGGCCCCCATCCGTCGATACGATGATATCTTCACATCTCAGGTTAATACCACAATCGTTTACGTCGATACAAATATACCCTTGATCTTCAGAGGTACCCTTCCCCACTGTATCTCTGTATGATGATCTCGATTGTTGGGCCATTCCCGGTCCCGACCCCACATTGGAGTTCGGTAGTTCTGGGAATTGCGGTGTTGTGGCCGCTCTTGCATCTACATCCATGTCGTGGGGGCAGAGTGCCTGCGTTAACTCCCTTGCCTGTCTGGTAGCTTGCATAGTTCAGATTGATCCCTGTGTTGCCCAGCGTAACCGAGTGGTGACGAGTAGGTTGTCCTCCGTCTCCATCATCATCCAAAGGCACTTCTCCATGTGCATTGCCTCCGCCGCCTCCTGCTGCGCTAGGGTTCACCATCATGGCCATGTGCATCGCCTCAGCCACCTCCTGCTGTGCTAGTCATTTAAATTTTATTGAAACATAACATTTGCATTTTATGGTGATATATAGCACTGCAATTCTTACAATATTTCATCATGCAAAATATTCATATCCATAAAAATGTACACAACTATAGACTATATTTTTACGACTTTGTAGATTAAAATCATCTCATTGTTTCATTGTATAAATTAATCAAAGTTTTTAGTACTTTTTTTATTATATAATATGAAATTAAATATGCTTAGTATGTGATCCTTTTTCATGTTCATCCACACATGGTTTACTAACTTGCCACCTAACATCAAGAATGTTTGTTTAAGTTTCTAACTTCATAATAGTAGTATCTTCATATTAATTAAACACACACACACACACAGATATATATATATATATATATAAATATATATATATATATATATATATAAAAATATATATATATATATAAATATATATATAAATATATATATATATATATATATATATATATATATATGATTTTCTGAAATGACAACCATATGACCGATGCCTTTATAGTCATTCTCATAGACCATGCATCTCTTCCTTTTTTTACTTCTCAATAATAGTAGACCTATAGATATGAAGTCACCCATCAAGTATTTCAATCCAGCCGATTTTATGTTTTTGTACAACTTTTCTTAGATTTGCTATATATATATATATATATATATGATTTTATGAAATGACAACCATATGACTGATGCCTTTATAGTCGTTCTCATAGACCATGTATCTCTTCTTCTTTTTACTTCTCAATAATAGTAGACCTATAGATATGAAGTCACCCATCAAGTGTTTCAATCCAGCCGATTTTATGTTTTTGTACAACTTTTCTTAGATTTGTTCCTATTTTATGATATATTAATTAACCATGGAAACTATGTTAATGTTTTAAATCATTCCATCATCGTTTAATGTAATAACATGTTCGATATAAGGAGGTTGATGACTTATATCGTTGATAATTTTATCATGAATTTTTTTAGAAAAATATTAGTTTTATTCTAATATTACACAAATATATTGATGTTTAAGAGATATATTTAATGTTTATATAGATGGAATTACAATATATCAAAAATTGATATTGATTTCTTTTTCACATGCATGGCACGTGTGTGTTCACTAGTAAAACACAAAAAGGATGAAAAAGTGTGAGAAGAGAGAGGGTGAAGGAGAATGCTCCATTTTGAAAGGTGCAATCTGGTGTGTGAGTGGGAAAAATGACACAATTGTAATTACTTAGAAAAACTCCCTCTTTTTATAGTAGTAATACATGTATAAGAGAAAATCAAAGAAGGAAGTAAGTCACTTTCTTTTTAGTTTTGTTCTCCAATTGAATGCCACTTTTGATCCACACATAATTATCCTTCTAGATACTATCAAATTCACATGTACATGTCACATAATATTTTATAAACTTGTAACTAAAAATATTAGAATATTATATAATATTAAAAACAATTGATTTTTTATATTGATGTCTAAAGTATATATATAACTTTAAGAATATAGAAAATACAAATATATTTGGTAATAAAAGGTTTTTTTATTTGATTATATTTTCTTGTGAGCATAGGTGAATGATTTCCAACCCAATACTGAACTAACATCAGCTCATTCTCATAAGATGTTTCTAGTAGAGAAGGATACCTATTAGGAAAATAGGTGTCCATATACTATATAGAAAACATACAATGGTAATGAAAAGTTGAGTCAATAAAGAGTTATATTTTATCACATTTTGATTTAATTTTAAATATTTAAAATTTTAATTATGAGCCTTTCATGTATGAAAAAAAGAATTAATACTAAATTTTGAATTTGTGATAATGTCTAATAGTTGTTGCTCGTGTCAAGAAACTTACGATTCTAGTAATTAATATTAGTAGAATTGTGTGTTTTAATAGTTATTATAGTAAGAAAATTTTATTTGTTTGCCACGGCAAACTTCATATTACCTTTTCTGGATATGTGTTGACAATGCAAAAGATAAAATTACATGTGACAAAAATCACAGTGGTATATGTAGTGTCAACAAAAACAAGATTAATATTTGGAGTTTAGGATAGATATTAGATATATTACAATGTAACTAAATTCTCAAAATAAAAGACTTGTGCTTTCTTGCTTAATGTTTAAAAACTACATCTAAAACGTTTACAGTACGAGTCTTTGTTGTTGGTGTTCTTTGTTCTTCTATATTAGATGGTTGAGCATTTTTCAGTTTGAGAGGGAAAATCATCTGATTTCATTGTGTGTTAGACACTATATTATGTATGATATCATCACTATTTTCTTATTTAAGTGGAAAAAACATTCTTACAAAAACAAAGAATATTTGATGTGTTCTTATGTTTTTATTAAAGATTAAAAGTACGTGTCTTTTTACTTGATAGAGTATAACTTAGGTGTTGGTGAATGGTTGAGTCAAATAATGCCAATTTCATAGAACTGGAAATATACATTAGTTCAACACATTGTGTGCCTATTAAACAACAATATAATTACAATAAGTTCCATGTAAGTTGATCAAAAATACATTTTTTGGATGATTAAAAAAGGATAATTGTCTCAATATATTGTCTTTTGTCCCACACTTAATGCACACTATAGGTTGACCATTTTCACCATTCTACTTCTTGATATAATTGAAACAAGCATTGCATCAAAGTATTTGGATAAGTTTTTGCCAAGGAACCCTTAATTTTGTAAACTCGATCCTATAGTATTTTGAAGCATTTACTGTAATAAATTACATTTGAAATTTATATAAATTATAGAATAGCATTTGTCTTACTTTGTGTAGTATTCTACTTTCTAATGAGTCATACGACATGTCAATGATGATCCTTATTGGCTCCAAAGACATCATATGTTGACATATTGATCAGTGATAAAATATCATCATTGTCGGTGGACCAAGTATTAGAAAGAACAAATTATAAGTGAATAGGATACATGAATATACTATTTGTCTTACTTTGTGTAGTATGCCACTTCCGAACAAGTCACACAACATGTCAATGATGATCCTAAATCGCTCCAAAGTCATATATGTTGACATATTGATCAGTGATAAAATATCAACATCATTAGCAAACCACATATTAGAATAACAAAGTAGAAGTGAATTAGCCCTGGGATGGTGAACTCTCTTCGTAGGATATGCTGGAGAGAGATGCCCAACATAGTTTTCATCATGGAAACTATGTGCAGTAGTGTGGAGGAGGAGAAAGTGAGAAGGAAATGCGGCTACGATAGTGGATTCGGCGTGGATAACAAAGGAAGATCAGGGGGTTTGGGTTTGTGGTGGAGAGGAAATAAGGCCACTATAAAATCCTACTCAGAACATCATATCTGTGCTGATTATGAGACAGATAGACCAGAGGACAACTTCTATTTTGTAGGCGTGTACGAGTGGCCTGCAGTGCCAGAGAGACATCACACCTAGGATCTCATGGGGGATCTATGCCGGAACTCTAATCTACCTATCTTATTGGGAGGAGACTTCAATGAAATCATGACTCAGGAGACGCAAGGCGGCCAACCCAGGAGTGAATGGCAGATGAGGAACTTCAAAGAGGCTACATATTCCTGTCACTTGAGTGATCTGGGATGCACATGCTGCAAATTCACGTGGAGGAGGGGCCTACACGTAGAGAATCTCATCCTAGAGAGACTTGACCGCTTCTTGGCTGATAGGCGATGGTGCGACATCTATGGGGTACGCAGAGTAAAAAACTTCCCGATTCAGAAATCAGATCATGGATAGATTCTACTATGGGCTGAAAAAAGTCAATATCAAAGCGGGCAAAGCAAGAGATTCCATTTTGAGAACTTGTGGCTCTCGTCTCCTGACTGCAAGAGGATTGTGGAACAAGCATGGGATGAGAAAGAGGGAGAAGGACTTCTACAACAGACCAGACAGTGTGCGGAGAACTTAAGTTGTTGGGCAGAAAAGAAGTTTGGAAACATCAAGAAGAAAATCCAGAGGATGGAACAAGATCTGATACATGCACAAAATAGACCGCCATCACATGATATGATTCAGGAGTGTTCCCAACTGGCGAAAGATCTCCAGGAGCTGTAGCGACAAGAGGAAAGTTGGTGGTATGCCAGAGCGAGAACAAATGAGATGAGAGATGGGGACAGGAACACAAAATACTTTCACCATAAAGCGTCCCAGAGAAAGTGCAGGAATACAATAGAGGGTCTCTACAAGGAGGATGGGAGCTAGCAGACAGATGTGTCTAAGATTGAGGCAGTGATCTCATCTTTATTTGGTACCTTATTTACTACATCTCACCCGGAGGGTATTAATGAGTTTCTGAGGGACATGCATAGAGGGATTCAAGACATGGACGCAACCTCTCTAGAACAAACGCTCACTGAGTATGAAATCTGGCAAGCCATGAATCAAATGTATCCTAACAAGGCACCAGGTCCAAACGGTATGAAGGCCATCTGCTATCAAAAATTCCGAGATAAAGTTAAGGAAAGTATTACTGACCTTATTAAGGGGTGGTGGATAGGGAAGCATACACTCAAGGAGATGAATGAGATCAATATCGTCCTCATTCTGAAGACAACTTCACCGGTGCACATCACGGAGTACAGACCAATCAACCTTTGCAATGTGTCTTACAAAACTATTTCTAAAGTCTTGGCTAACAAGGTGAAGTCGTTGTTGAACAACATCATTTCTGAGAACCAAAGCGCTATCATGGGTGGAAGGATGATTACTGACAATGCCTTAGTGACGTATGAAATTTTCCATACCATGAAAAATAAGAAAAAAGGAAGAAATGGCCTAATGGCGTTGAAACTTGACATGAGTAAGGCATATGCCAGAGTGGAATGGACTTTTATAGAGAGAGTCATGGAGAGACTTGGGCTTCCCGGGAAGTGGAGATCTAAAGTCACTGAGTGCATGACCAGCGTTTCACACAAATTCATCATCAATGGCACAAGAAGGGGATCTACAAGACCGACTAGAGGACTTCACTAAGGTGACTCCATCTCACCCTACTTATTTCTTTTTTGTGATGAAGCTCTTTCTCTCTCTCACACACAAGCATAGGATAAGCGCATCCACGACATAGAAGCCTGCTAAAATGCACCACGGGTGTCTCATTTATTCTTCGGAGATGACAACATTGTGTTCACAAGGGCTACCTCAGAAGAATGCTCTGCTTTAGATGAAATTTTCAGCCAATACGAGAGGGCATTCGGGCCGAAGATTAATTATGATAAAACTAAGGTATCCTTCAGTGGAAATGTTGATGTAGAGAAATGGGACACTATCAAGAACATCTTGGGAGTTAGGGAGGTGAATAAACATGAAAAATATCTAGACCTCCCAACAGTCATTAGAAGATCAAAGAAAGTAGTTTTTGCTAAAATAAAGGACATGATCTGGAAAAAGTTACAAGGGTGGAAAGAAAATCTTCTATCTAGACCAGGAAAGGAGGTACTCATCAAATCTGTTATTCAGGCGATTCCAACACATCTTATGAGCATATTCAAGATACCAGATGGTGTCCTAGACGAGATTCACTCCATGATTGCAAGGTTCTGGTGGGGGGTGAAGGAGGGGGAAAGGAAGATACACTGGATGTCCTGGGAATGGCTGTGTAGACCAAAGGAGTGTGGAAGAATAAGCTTTAGAGATCTCAAAGCTTTCAACCAGGCACTACTTGCCAAGCAGGGCTGGCGTCTGACCACCACAAGCACGTCGCTGGTATGTCAGAATATGGGTCACAAATATTTCAGAAACTCTACACCGTTACACACTGGCATAGGAGGACTCCCAAGCTACTCATGGAGGAGCATATGGGGAGCCATCCAGCTCATGAAACTGGGCTTCCTCTGGGGAGTGGGCATAGGCAACACAATAGACATATATGAGGATAGGTGGATACCGCAGCTTGGTGGCCCGGTACAACGTTATCTCTTGTAGGGTGATAACCTCCAATTTTGTGATGATTATCTTAGTAATTTTCTTCAGTTTTCCACACTCTTTTTCGGAAAATTAGAGAGAATCCCTAACTATCCTCTCTTATTGCAATTATACTGTTAGATAATCTTTTCCCCTTTTTACCTACAGAAAAAGACACAAAAAAATCATAAAAGACTCAACCGGTCTCAAGACTGCATGGACTCACACGGTCCCAAGACCGCATGAAACCAACCGGTCTCAAGATCGCATGGACTCACACGGTCCCAAGACCGCATGAAGCCAACCGGTCTCAAGACCGCATGGACTCAAACGGTCCCAAGACCGCATGAAGCCAAACGGTCCCAAGACCGCATGGAGTCAAACGGTCCCAAGACCGCATGAAGCCAACCGGTCCCAAGACCGCATTGAGTCACACGGTCCCAAGACCGCATGAAGCCAAACGGTCCCAAGACCGCATGGAGTCACACGGTCCCAAGACCGCATGAAGCCAAACGGTCCCAAAACCACATGGAAACACACGGTCCCAAGACTGCATGAAGCCAAACGGTCCCAAGACCGCATGGAGTCACACGGTCCCAAGACCACATGAAGCCAACCGGTCCCAAGATCGCATGGAGGCCAAACGGTCCCAAGATCGCATGGGGTCCAAACGGTCTCGAGGTCCAAACGGTTTCAGAGTCCAAACGGTCTCGGGGTCCAAACGGTTTCAGAGTCCAAACGGTCTCGGGGTCCAAACGGTTTCAGAGCCCAAACGGTTTCAGAGTCCAAACGGTCTTCAAAACCGTTTGGACCCAAAACTGTCCAAACTGTTTGGACTTCACTTGAGGCCTATAAATAAGACCCAAGGGGTCCTCCCAAAGACATCAAGTTTCAGACGCCCAGAGGCTGCCTCTCCTACTCCAGAGCTGTTCCAACTTCCATCCTCCGCCTGAAGGCTGTCGGTCTGAGATCCACATTCCATCTTGAAGCTGCTTTCTCTCTCTTCGCCAAAGAAGGTGGGAAGAGAAGACCTCGTCATCGAGCAACCTGTGAAGCTTGAAGATCGTCACTCTCTCTCTAAGGGGTTGACTTTCCTCTCTCCTTTATGGGGATGATGCTCTCTCTCTCTTCTCGCCTCCTTCTTTGTCCTAGATATGAGCGAGTAGTCTCTTTCACTAGGGTGCGGGGAGTAGGGCCGCTACCCATGCTTTCATTTCATGTAATGTAATCCATAGTTTGCAATATAGAGTTACTTCCTTTATAGTTCAACATCAATCGTTTAATGAATGTTTGTTGCTTGATCACCAACTTGTGTTATCCTTTATCTCTTAGTATGAATTGTCTATGTTTGTACTACTTGTTTCGAAACTCAATTGAATGTTGGTTCTTTGTGCATGTATCCACCATGCACCTGTTTCGGTATCTAGGAGTGCTTTCAAGAAGTGGAGTAAACTCACTTCCAAATGTTGTACTTTCATACTATGAAATGGAATCAGTTGACGTATGAAAGTACAACTTTGGGTAAGTCGAGGAACACACTTTGCGAAGGGAATGATGCAAAGCAGTTGACCATTCGTTCGGAGATGGATGGCATTGCATCATTCCCACACTTCTCGTAGTTAGTTCTCCGAAAGGAAACTAAATCTACAAAGATACTAACTGTTTAGACTCTTTTGCAGGTTATGTTTTATGTTGCATGTTTTGATCCATGTGTAGTGGCGGTGAAAATCGATCACATCCTAGTGGTTCCTTATCTCTATTTAACATCCTAAAATTTACTTGCTTACTTTACTTTACTTGCTCTTAGTCTAAAAACAATCAAACCAACCTTTTGATCTAAATACCAACTATTAAGTGATTAAGTGAAATTCCAACGTTTTCCATCTTGTTGCCGCCAACAAGACCGTTGTCCCGAGGATTTGACCCTTAACTATACTATGATAAGACTTCCACGTATCATAGCATACGTGGGTGGAGTTATCGATCTAGTATAAGCAAGGCTAGACTTAAAGATTTACCATCTTTAGGATTTTTAGTGGTGCACGCAATTCCACGTAAGTGGAAGCTCCATCAAAAATTGGCACTGTTGTCGAGGACAACAGAACGTTTCAATTTCAATTAACTATCTTACTAGTTGGTTAGGGTTTTACATTCTCTTTTAACCATAAGTTCATATCTTCTTGAATCCATAATATGTCCTGCTTCATCTAAAAGGTGTGTTTCTTTCTCTACTCAGGTAGAAGACGTGTATGCAATCATCACATAACCTCGGATTCTCCCCTGATCCAGAGTATGACTCTGAGGTAGAGAGAAGCTTCCACCGTCGCATCAGACTCAACCGCCAAAGAGCTAGGCAAATGGCTGAAGATCAACGTCAAGCTGCACTAGTAATGGAGAGGGTCAATGCCGCCATAGCCGCTCAAAGAGCACAACTCATCGCCGACACCAGTGCTCAGATTCAAGCGGAGATCCGAGCGGAAGAACAGGCCCACATCCGAGCTGAAAACAAAGTAGCTAACCAAGCTGCCCAGTTAGAACTAAGGAACAAGCAACTGAGGGATTATGCTGTCCCTAAGAACTACGAAGAAAATCATCCAGTGCGGCCTCCGATCATCAACATACCTAACTTCGAGATCCAGACACAATGGATTCAGATCATGCAAGGCATCTCATTCTCTGGAGGTTCTGGAGATGACTGCATGGATCACTTGAAGAGGTTCAAGGCACTTTGCCGACTTGTCCCGCAAGCTGGAGTTGCTTTTGATGCGATAATGCTACATCTTTTCCACTTCACTCTATCAGGAAGAGCTTTGAGTTGGTACAATTCGCTTGATAGGGAGCCAATCATCACTACCTGGGCACCCTTGGAAGAAAAATTCCTAGAGAATTTTTCCCCCCTTCGTTAATTTACAAAATTAGGGGTCAGATCAATCGCTTTTCCCAACTTCCTGGAGAATCTCTCGCAGAAGCTTGGGAAAGGTTCAAGGAGCTTCTAAGAAAGTGTCCCCATCATGGCATCTCCCAAAATCAATTGATAGAAACATTCTATAGGGGAGTGAGTGATGACATCAAGCAATTTCTGGATTCCTCATCTGGAGGAAATTTTATGAGAAAGAACTACGAGGACGCCTGGAAAATCGTCACACTTGGAGCTGAGAATCAATCTTATGGGGGACGATCATCTGGCAAGGGAGTCCTCAAAGTCTATAAAGCTGAGGAATCAATGGAAATGAAGGCTATTGCTGAAGCCTTAAAGACCATAGCTCATGAACAACATGCTCTTGAAACTTCACTTGGAGAATTCGATAAGAAGAAAAACCCTCAAGTCCAACAGGTTAAAGATGCCACAGGGACCTGTGAAGCATGTCACGCATCCGATCACCCAACTCTGTCATGCGGTCTGCTTTACAATGTGATGATGGATATGCACCCACCACAGCAGCAGTACGAGCCAATCATTGAACAACCTGATGAGCAAATGCCAGAACAAGTTAACTATATTCACTCCATTCCCGGACAAGTTTATTATAATCTTAATCAACCAAGAAACCACCCAGGATTTCAATACGGGAACCCTGCTGGGACTGCCAATTCGCAACACCAGGCAAAAGGTGGATCCTCCAATAGGTTGCCACCTGGATTCCAAAGCAACTTTAATCAAAGTCAAGGGAACCCCAGAAACAATTTCCCAAGATCCAACTTCCCTAGAAATCCATCCAACTACTATCAGTATAACAATCCTCCTCTACACCCACAGCTGCACCCTCAGTTGCAGCAACCTCAGTTAGCACTGCCTCTGCAACAACCACATCAAGGACAACAACAACTCACTCAGAAAAATACCCCCTCCCAGCCAGCAGATGAGATGACCTTGATAAGGCAGATGCTGCAGTCCCAACAAACCATGCTCGCTAATCAACAAGCCCAACAAAAGGCAGTAGAAGCTCAACTAGCACAAATTGCTGCGCAACTGAAGCCTCCAACGGGCACTTTTGCAGGACAACCTGAGTCAAACCCTAGACACGACCAGAATAGACTTGAGCAGTTAAATGCAGTTACTACAAGATCTGGGCGCACCATCCATGAAACTATGAGAATCGCTCTTGATGATGATGATACGCCTGTCCTTATGCCGAATACAAACCCGAACCTAGGGACTAAGAAGATCGCAGAGAACACAAGAGGTGAAGAAAAAGAAGAGCAAGCTTCCAAAGAGCCAGAGATTCTGTAGTATAAACCAAGGATACCATACCCAGGAAGACTGAGAGAGACCAAAATGGACACTAGGTTCCAAAGATTTAAGGAGGCGATGAAGAAACTCTATATCGACATCCCGCTCCTCGATGCTCTCTCTGAAGTACCAGCCTGGGATAAGTATCTAAAAACTCTGTTATCAAGAAAATACATTACCGAAGAGCAAGTGACTGTTAAACTAGCTCAAACCACCTCTGATATCATCCTTAATAAGATGCCAAAGAAAAAGAAGGACCCTGGTTCCTTCGGGATTCAATGCTGTATTGGAAATGCCTCAAGCAAAAAGGGATTAGCCGACCTAGGGGCTAGCATATCAATTATGCCATATTCGATGTGTAAACGATTAGGTTTCACTGACTTGCTCCCCACAACGATGACAATTCAGTTAGCTGATTCCACTATCACCGCACCTCTAGTAATTATCGAAGATATTCTAGTCAGGATAGGCAAAGATGCCTATGTCCCGTGCGATTTTGTCATCATGGATATTAAGGAGGATCTGAGATACCCAATCATTTTTGGCATACCTTTCCTCACCACAGCCAGGGCGCTTATTGATGTTGAGGCTGGCACGATCATTCTAAGACTAAGAAAAGAAGCAATTCAATTCCGAGTTCTCAACAGCATGAAAGGTCCCATCATTTAAGAGGAGGTCTTTCTCTTAGACGCAATACATCAAATGTATCAATTATAAATATTTGAGCCATATGATGAGTTGGAGAATGTTCTAACCAATCCAGAAGTCGAATTTTCTGTAAATGAATTAGTCCAACAATGTTTGCAACATTTAGAGAAAGCTCAAATCTGTCACCATTTTAGAAGCAACAGAAACACCCAAGGCTCCCGAAATGAAGACTCTACCCATGGGACTTAAACACGTATTCTTGGATGAGGTAAAATTATGTCCGATTATCATCAGCTCCACCCTGACAGAAAACCAGGAAGAAAGGCTTCTTGTTGAACTGAAGAAACACAAGAAAGCCATTGGGTACAAAATAACTGACCTAACGGGTATAAATCCAGCCTTATGCATGCATAGACTGCCAATGGTCGAAGAATGCAAGCCATTAAGAGAACACCAGAGGAAGTTGAACCCCAATCTGAAAGAAGTAGTTCGCCTTGAAGTCCTTAAATTGCTGAAAGCTGGCATAATTTACCCAATTTCAGATTCCCAGTGGGTCAGCCCCGTCCAAGTGGTTCCTAAAAAGGGATAAACCACTGTCGTGCTAAACGACAAGAATGAGTTAGTACCGACAAGGACAGTGACGGGGTGGAGGATGTGTATCGACTATAGGAAACTTAACAAATCAACGCGAAAAGATCACTACCCTCTGCCCTTTCGCGACGAAGTCCTAGAATGCTTAGTCCATCAGAAGTACTTCTGCTATCTAGATGGTTATTCCGGGTTCTACCAAATCCCCATACACCCGGAAGACCAAGAGAAAACTACCTTTACCTGCCCCTTTGGAACCTATGCTTTTAGAAGAATGCCATTTGGGCTGTGTAACACACCCGCTACATTCCAAAGGTGTATGTCTGCCATTTTTGCATGATTAACTGAATCTATAATGGAGATATTCATGGATGATTTCTCAGTTTACAGAGATTCCTTCGATAACTGTCTAATCAATCTTGGACAAGTCTTACAACGATGAAAGGAAACGAACCTCATCCTGAATTGGGAAAAATGTCATTTCATGGTAACTGAAGGTGTCGTCCTCGGGCATAGAGTGAGTGACAGAGGGATTGAGGTCGATAAGGAAAAAATCGATGTTATCTCAAAGTTGTCACCACCAAAAGATATAAAAGGAGTTTGAGCATTCCTTGGTCATGCTGGGTTCTACAGAAGATTTATTAAAGATTTCTCAAAAATAGCAAAACCCATGGCCCAGCTTCTGACCAAAGACACCCGAGTTCAACTTTAATCAAGAATGCCTACAAAGATTCTCAACTCTGAAAAATGCTTTAATCTTTGCACCCATACTAAGAGCCCCAGATTGGTCACAACCTTTTAAAATCATGTGTGACGCCAGCGATTACGCCATAGGGGCCGTTTTAGGACAGAGAATCGACAAGAAACCTTATGTAATCTACTACGTGTCTAAAATTCTCGATGAAGCACAGAATAACTACACTACTACAGAGAAAGAGTTCTTAGTTGTCATCTACGCGTTCGAGAAATTCCACTCCTACTTGATTGGATCCAAGGTCATCGTCTACACTGACCACTCCGCCATTCGATACCTAATTCAGAAGCAAGATTCAAAACCCAGACTTATCCGTTGGGTGTTGATGCTTCAGGAATTGGATTTGGAAATCAAAGACAAAAGTGGGGTGGAAAACGTCGTAGCCGACCATCTCAGTCGTATTGAAGTCGAAGATGAAGATAAAGTCCCTATCCGAGACTCTCTTCCAGATGACCAACTAATGAAGATTACCAATGGACTCCCCTGGTATGCCGACATTGTTAATTATCTGGCTACAAGAATCATTCATCCTTCCGCTTCCCATCACGATAAGAGGAAATTTCTCCACGATGCAAAGCAATTCTATTGGGATGAACCCTACATTTTTCGCCTTTGCACAGACGGACTTTTCCGTCACTGCTTACCTGAAGAAGAGATTACCCGTGTCCTAGAACATTGCCACTCCGGCCCCACTGGGGGGCACATGAGTGCGAAGAAAACTGCTATGAAGGTTTTGCAATCAGGTATCTTTTGGCCAACCATAGCAAAAGACTCCTACGATTTGTCAAATCTTACAACAAATGCCAATTTTCTGGTAGCATATCTAAAAGGAATGAAATGCCACTCACCGTGTGGCAAGAGATCGAACTTTTCGACGTGTGGGGGATAGATTACATGGGCCCATTTCCTTCTTCATATGGCTTCTCCTACATTCTGGTTGTAGTAGACTATGTCTCGAAATGGGTCGAAGATATACCTACAGTGTCCAGTGATGCCAAACCAGTCATTAAGCTTTTTAAAGATATCATTTTTCCCAAATTTGGAGTCCCCCGAACTGTCATATCCGACGGCGGGACCCATTTCCTGGAATGAAGCTTTGAAGCCCTCTTAAAGAAATATGGAGTTAATCATAAAGTTCCACGCCTTACCATCCACAGACTAGTGGTCAGGTTGAGGTTTCAAATAGACAACTAAAGGCAATCCTAGAAAAAATAGTCAATAAACACCGCGCACTGACTGGTCCACCAAGCTTCCCGATGCCCTTTGGGCTTATCGAACAGCTTATAAAACACCAATCGGGACAACCCTGTTCCATTTGGCATACGGAAAGTCATGTCACCTTCTAGTAGAACTAGAATACAAGGCTTGGTGGGCCATCAAACAACTGAATTTTGATTTTAAAAGTGTCGGAGAAAATAGACAACTCCAACTACAAGAGCTAGAGGAACTCTGAATGACCGCTTATCAAAGTGCCATGATTTATAAAGAACAAACAAAAATGTGGCACGACGTTCATCTAAAAAGGAAAGACATCACCATCGGTGACAAAGTACTCCTTTTCAACTCCAAGCTCAAATTGTTCCCCGAAAAACTCCACACAAAGTGGTCCGGGCCTTTCACTATCAAAAATATATACCCAACTGGAGTTGTCATAATTATTGACTACAATGGAGGGGAAAGGACAGTCAATGGACATCGATTGGAAAAATACTACACTCCAGAAAATAAAATGTCGAGACAAACTATCGAGATCAGAAACGCCACAACATCATCATAACCACATCGAAACTTCGTCGAGCCAGCGATGTAAAACCCAGGCGCTACTTGGGAGGCAACCCAAGATCTGAACTTCTTCTTTTATCTTCTGTTCTTTTAAGTTACCTTAGGATTATCTTCTGAAAATATAAAAATTTACATAACCAAAACAAATATAAAAATATAAAAATCAATATAACCTTAACCCTCCCAAACGGTCTTGAAACTGTTTGGAGCCAAACTGTCTTGAAACTATTTGGAGCCAAATGGTCTCAAAACCGTTTAGAGTCCAAACGGCCGCTAAACCGTTTGACCTAAGGGTTTTCCAAGGTCAAACCCCCGAATCCTATAAATATAACCCCTCCCCTCCCCTTCTCCCTTCTTTCGACTCTCGAGCTTTCTAAAACCCTCGGTGCTGTTCCTTCTCTGCTCCCGTTCCCGCGCAACTTGCACCGCCAGTCCCCTTTGCCGACCGTCCTTCCCGGTTCCGTGTGTCCTCATGGTGGTTGCACCCCCGTTACCGACGTTCTCACCGTCGTTTTCTCCACCCGCAACAACAAGGTAGGCACACCACCTTCACCAACGCCGGCAGCGCCGCCGTGAATCCCTGTTCTATCAAACCATCGCCTTCGCCATCATCTTTGCTATCACCGCCATCTGTGGCACCGCCGCAATCCCCTTTTCTATTGCCACCGTCGTCCTTATCACCGCCGTCTTAGCTTTCACCGCCGTTTCCACCTCTCTTCCGTTTGCTGCGCCCCCGGCGTTTCAGCTTCCAAACGGTCTTGAAACGGTTTGGAGCCAAACGGTCCTGAAACCGTTTGGAGCCAAACGGTCCTGAAACCGTTTGGAGCCAAACGGTCCTGAAACCGTTTGGTCCTTCAAAACCGCATAAACTTTATTCAAACATAAAAACACATAAACACATATAAAATCTTTATTCTTCCTTTAAACTTGTCATTCTAATACATAATTTTCAATTTTCAAAAATGGCCTCATCAACAAAGCAAGCTACAGGAACCGCCGACGCACCCTTTTGGAACGAGGAGGAACTACGGGAGGAATGTGCAAAACTCCAGAAAGTATTAGACACTTATGAAGCATCCAGACAGATCCCACTAAAGGTCAAAATTTTTGAGATCATGTGTGAAATTAGCCACATCAACAAATGTTTGGCTGAGGAACCTGAAGAAGAGATGGAAGAAATCTCTTCCAGTGATGAGGGCTCAGAATATGAGCCGACTATTGAAGCAGAATCCCCCACCACAAAGAGCAAAGGAAAAAGGAAGGCCCAGGAAGCCACCATAGCTCAGCAACCAAAGAAGCGGGCAAGGAAGCAGGTTCATTCTGTCACTGCAAGGGAGCAAACCCTGGCAGGAAACACTCCACCAACCACCACCTCCTCCGCCGCTCCCGCCATCATCATTGTTCCTTCTTTCCCTCCCATCACCACTGCAACACTACCACCAGAAAACCTCTTCATACACACCCTTCCCTCCATCGATAAAACCCTAAAACCTACAAAGTACGTCTACTCCTGCGTACTGCTTAAGATGGGGATCTACGACAGAATTCTCACCTTGCTAGACAACGCCAATCTTTCAAGGTTGTGTTTTGTACCTGAGATCTCCTACACTGAACCTACAACTGAATTCTTCACTTATCTTAATAAAGAACATGTCGACATTATGGATAGATCAAGGGATGGAGGTGATCGTAGGCTGTCACCCAACTCTTCGGCAGTAAGGTTGTCATAACAGAAAATATGCTGAATGAAATCTTATAGACAACCAGGAGCATCTCAAGAAAGATAAAGCTGTTGGAATGGAAAATACGAGTTTCAACAGACATAACTTTTGGAAATCCCTGATAGGGATCCCCACCTACGAGGCAAAGACATGCAAGGCCTCAAACATACAATCTGGATTAGTTCGCACCTTGCATAAAATTCTCACAGGCGCACTCTTCCCCAGGACAGAAGGAGGGAATGTCATAATTTCGGATCTTTTTGTTCTCTGGTCAATTCTACATGGGATGCCAGTCAACATCGGACGTCATATGATCCAGAAGCTATCCGCTTACGCCCTGGGGAAGGAAATTTTCATGGGGGGTCATGTCACATCCATCATCAAATACCTCAAGATGGAGAGACCTCTACCAAGATGCACGCAATTAAAGGGAGAAATCCTCACAAACGAACAAAATTTGAAAAACTCCTACATCATCAAAGAAAAGGATGCAAAGTTATTTTACATTTTTTTCCCTACAGTCAAATCATCTAGAACCCTGCTACCGCTCCCGGAGCTTGCAGAATACGACAAGGAAAAGCTCCTCTTCACTGAGGAGGAGCTTACAAAACTCATAGCTACGGTCAAAGCACCAGCGAAAAGAGTAAAGGCGGGGCAGACAGAACTCATTATAACTGCCCCGACAGCTAGGGTAACAAAAATTCCTGTAAAACGACCCTCCACAAGACTTTCACAGAAACAACAGCTGTCGGGGACACCAACATCTAAACCGCATCCAGAAGCAGAAAACCCCCTCCCCGAAGAACAAATCACCACATCATCTCTTGACTCCTTCATTATGAGTCTCAATGTTGAACTCACAACAACCACCTCACCACCCTCCACCTTTCCAAAATCCACCACTCTTCCATCTTTCCCCACAACTACACCACCACCTACATCCTCCACTTCACCCATTTTCTCTTCGGGAATCCCCTTCTCTACCCCTACGCCTGACTTCACCACCTTCATCTCCATCGCCGCAGTCTTTTCCCCACCACTATCAATCCCACCTATTTCATCAGCAACATCACCACCTTTCCCATCCACCACCACCCCAACACCGCTGGTGACACCATCTATTGTCACCACACAGTTCGCGGAACCATCAACAGTGTCTCTTCCGCAGGACACTACACCCTTCCCATCCAGACCCCAACCATCCCACCCTTCCATAACTGGGGTCCCTTTCATTAATGTCGGTGAGGAATTTGGACGTCAATTTGACACCATCCGGAATCTCCTCACCGACCCTTCTAACATAATGAACTCCATTTTTTCTTGTGTGCAAGGAATATCTAAACATGTAGCCATGATCGATGAACAGAATCATGCCTTGCCAAGCATCCTCCAAGGTCTTCAGCAACGACAAGATGTAATGACCAGGCAAGTTGATCACATTGACAGCCACTTCAACAACTTGTTCGAGCTGATCCTTGGGGTAAAAAGCCAGCAAGAAGCGATGGCCAAGCAAGTCGATGATATCTCTACGCACAGTCAACCTCTGCCTAAGACCCTCCGCGAGCTCAAGCAACAACAAACAGCTCTTAGCACGCGCCTAGATACCATCAGCGACACTCTCGCCCAACTCAACAATCGCCAAGAGGAGTCGACAAACAATGCAATCAAACAATTACAAGATACAATAACAGATCTTACAACACGACTCCTCTCTATCGAGGGCTGATACAAAGATCTCAAGGAAACACACGATGCACTACTCGAAACACAAGAGCATGTGCAAGTGGTGTTTGACGAGTTACAAACCATCCACCGGCAATGCAAAAAGACAGCATACAAGAAGCTAACAGACAAAGCAGCAGTTGAAAAAGAAGGTGATAATGAAGACGAAGATGACTTCGACTCCTCATCTGATTCTAACGACGATACCACCTCCTCAGATGACAAATATGATGCCCCAGACAATGCTGGGGAGGGCCCTAGCCAAGGAGCAGAACTCGCTCAACAAAGATATGAAAAAGACCACCAAGAAGGTGGACATCATCCCAAGTCTCCCACCCACAATGAAAATATCAATATATCATATGGGGACCAATTCCTTGATTACTCTGCCTTGGGATCTAGGGGAGTCTACAAAAGATGCGGCCTTTGCTGAGTTCCACCAATGTATTTTAGGAACCAGCACAAGCCTACCAGCAACAACCACTCAACCTTTTTCCGCACCTGACCAATCATTGCCCTTTCCCCCTGAACAGGACGAATCATAACGAGTAAGTTTAGATACAGATGAAGAACTCGATTATGCTTCCGATTCAGATGAAGATCTGCAAGGCTATACAAAAGTTTTGGAACAAACTTCTTCACCCCCTCCGCAGGAGCTTCCCCCTCCACCATCTCTACCGCATAAGATGCACGATTTAGATATGGCGGCCATCTCAACACTAGAGGCTCAGGACATCTTTATCCTGAACACATAGTCGACGATGCCAAAGAGGGGGGAGACATCATCTACCACAATACAAAGACCAAGCGCAAGTTGACACGCGAAGATTTCCGCAATATCCTACGACCACGGTCAACGATGCCAATGGCAATCTTCCGTGTCCTACTTGCCAATTGCATAGAAGTTTACAGAAGCCCAAAGAGGCAGCAACCAGTTTTTAACACCTCTCCTGCTCTATCTATAGGCTTGTTATACAAAGACATACGAGCAAAGTCAATAGAGCGGCTGCGTGCTGGATTAGCACGGAGGGCACGATATCTTACCGTGCCATTTCAAGTTTCCGATCACTGGTTGTTTATGATTGTGGACACCGAGGCTCGTGACACCAAGGTGTACAATTTTTGTGCCACTGAGTTACCAGCTGGAACAATAAATTTTGTTGGAGAGGAAGCATGAGAGGCAAGATGTATACCTTTCCGGCTTCTTAAGCTAATTTGGGCTGCACACCCGTCCCTCCGTCAGGACTGGAGCCAACCCTGGTTCCAAATAATTAACCCACAAGTCCAGGCTACTGAGGGATCTGGGGACTGCGCTTTTTGCACTATCTATCGCATTCAAGTGCTAAACCAAGAAATCCCCTTCACCGAGCTAGTCGCCGAAGATTTTCACTCCCTACGAGGGCGTTATGCCATGGAGCTTAGTTGTGATAGACGGTTCTTCAAGGACCCGACAATGGCACCAAATGACGTCCCCCGTTACCTTTTTTCAGCAATCCAACGTCTGCAAAGGCGACCTTTCAGACATACTTTGCAAGAATTGGAGAGAAACAAACACTCAACAATAGTCCCCGAGCAAAGAAAAGGGGACCCTTCCCACCTTGATCTGGCACAGGATAAGGGGGACATAGATCTTTTGTTAGGGGCACCCATCAGGAGATACTCATCACAAATGATGCCCTTATCTGCCATAGAACCAACCTTCCCAGATTTCGACCTCAGTGCTTGCAAAAGTCTCTCCGACAATGAACTACATCTCATCATGTCAAGGCTTTCCACTGAGAAAGATGACTTCATTTTCATGGCCGGAGACATTTTGGTCATGGCAGATGCGTTACGAGAAACTGTACAGTTTAAAGGGTCTCTATCCGTGAGCTTGATGGCTGCATATCAATTTCTTCTCAGACAGAATCACCCTACAACCTATATGGCATCTGCATATATGAAGGATGATCTCCTATGACTAAAGAACTTCGGAACAACTGAAGCACTAATTTCCTTCCTACAACATACAACACTGAAGTTTATCATGCTCCCCTTCCTTTACCATGAGCATTGGATGCTTCTGGCAACAAACCTACCCGAAGGAACAACTACCATCTACAACAGTTCTGACAGCCAGTTCAATCCCTGGTAGAAGAGTTATGTAGTAACACCAAAGACGCCCACAGAGGTAGTGGCAAAGGAATGTGCAGACAAACTAATCGATTTGTTAAGTCAGCACACAAGGGCATACAACAAAGAACACTTTCACCGCCCATCCTTCAACCACAAATGTCCCCAACAAATTCGGGAATCAAATGACTGCGGCTTCCACACCCTCTACTGGATGTACACCATCATGGCCCTTCAAAAACCAGTAGAGGATATGACAGACGTCGATTACCACGCCCTACGCGGAAAGCTTGCAGCTGCTCTACTCAGAACACCAGAGGCGAACTCAGGATTAACAGAAGCCTGACGCCCTTGTCCTTGTACTTCTCCATCTATCACTTTGACACTCTAAGGACAGAGTGAGTGATAAGTTGGGGGGGGAGTACATTAGACAAGGGCGAGATATCATTTCTATATCCTTCCTTCTCCACCTTCTCTTTCAATTCTGCACAAAATTTTCTTAGTTTTCCTTACACATTTAGTTTTTGTTTTAAATAATTCGTCCGATAATAATTTTTTTGGAATAAAATCATCCCCCGCCAACTTTAGAATCAAGTCAGTCTTCAAGAATAACAACAAGAATAACACTCAGACATATAATGGCGACTTAATAAATGTCTCTCCACTATTGATCTTCATACTTTTGTTTCACTTTTACATATGACTCTCCACAGGTCAATATCAAGGCCGAAATAAGCCAAGCTCTCAAGGATGAGAGGGGCATCAGGCGACATCCAAACAAGAAGTCTCGCAAGTGGACCATTACAAAAAGAAACCAAATAAGTGCATGTTGAAAAACTCTAAGAACAACTTTCCTCTCTTCAAATAAAAGAGGCTTGGCCGCCCAAAATAAATTCCCTAAAAAACCCAAGTCCTAAGCTTGTGAGTCTACGAATAAAAGCCAGAGAGTGGAATAAAACTATGAGAGTTGTGCCATAAATAAGGATTCATATAAAGAACCGATGAAGGTCTCACCCGGCCGGTACATTCAGCTGCCCTCACAAAGGCAGATGTGTCGTGTCCGGTAGTGGAACCCTAAGGTATCTTAATATATGAAAGGCTTATAAAGGACTCACCCGACCGGTACATTCAGCTGCCCTCACAAAGGCAGATGTGTCGTGCTCGGTAGTGAACTCCTAAAAGCATAGACAACCCCTCCCCCACTTGAAGGGGGAGTTACACATAAAGCCTTCAGCCAACCCTCATACCCACTCTAGCTTCCAGTAGATTTTTCAGAGAGGTATAAAGCTGATTAGAGTCAACAACATGCACAGAATAAAAAGTGGTCCCAATGCAGGCTACGAGCTATGGAAGAAACCTGAGACGCTAGCAACTCTCAATACCTGAAAGAGTCAAGGCAAGCAATAAGACCTGATACGACCTTAGGAGAGCTCGAGTTTATAATTGAAACAAGAGTATGGAAATTTTAACTAAATAAAATCGCCTCACCATTACATACCTCAGTTATATCTAACTTGAGGACAAGCTAGACTCTAAGTTAGGCGTGGTGATAACCTCCAATTTTGTGATGATTATCTTAGTAATTTTCTTCAGTTTTCCACACTCTTTTTCAGATAAATTAGAGAGAATCCCTAACTATCCTCTCTTATTGCAATTATACTGTTAGATTATCTTTTCCCCTTTTTACCTACAGAAAAATACACAAAAAAATCACAAAAGACTCAACTGGTCTCAAGACCGCATGGACTCACACGGTCCCAAGACCGCATGAAGCCAACCGGTCTCAAGACCGCATGAACTCACACGGTCCCAAGACCGCATGAAGCCAACCGGTCTCAAGACCGCATGGACTCAAACGGTCCCAAGACCGCATGAAGCCAACCGGTCCTAAGACCGCATGGAGTCACACGGTCCCAAGACCGCATGAAGCCAACCGGTCCCAAGACCGCATGGAGTCACACGGTCCCAAGACCGCATGAAGCCAAATGGTCCCAAGACCGCATGGAGTCACACGGTCCGAAGACCGCATGAAGCCAAACGGTCCCAAGACCGCATGGAGTCACACGGTCCCAAGACCGCATGAAGCCAAACGGTCCCAAGACCGCATGGAGTCACACGGTCCCAAGACCGCATGAAGCCAACCGGTCCCAAGACCGCATGGAGGCCAAACGGTCCCAAGACCGCATGGGGTCCAAATGGTCTCGAGGTCCAAATGGTTTCAGAGTCCAAACGGTCTCGGGTCCAAACGGTTTCAGAGTCCAAACGGTCTCGGGGTCCAAACGGTTTCAGAGCCCAAACGGTTTCAGAGCCCAAACGGTCTTCAAAACCGTTTGGACCCAAAATTGTCCAAACCGTTTGGACTTCACTTGAGGCCTATAAATAAGACCCAAGGGGTCCTCCCAAAGACATCAAGTTTTAGATGCCCAGAGGCTGCCTCTCCTACTCCAGAGCTGTTCCAACTTCCGTCCTCCGCCTGAAGGCGGCCGATCTGAGATCCACATTCCATCTTGAAGCTGCTTTCTCTCTCTTTGCCAAATAAGGTGGGAAGAGAAGACCTCGTCATCGAGCAACCTGTGAAGCTTGAATATAGTCACTCTCTCTCTCTAAGGGGTTGACTTTCCTCTCTCCTTTGTGGGGATGATGCTCTCTCTCTCTCTCTTCTCACCTCCTTCTTTATCCTAGCTATGAGCGAGTAGTCTCTTTCACTAGGGTGCGGGGAGTAGCCCCGCTACCCATGCTTTCATTTCATGTAATGTAATCCATAGTTTGCAATATAGAGTTACTTCCTTGATGGTTCAACATCAATCGTTTAATGAATGCTTGTTGCTTGATCACCAACTTATTTTATCCTTTATCTCTTAGTATGAATTGTCTATGTTTGTACTACTTGATTCTAAACTCGATTGAATGTTGGTTCTTGGTGCATGTATCCACCATGCACCTATTTCAGTATCTAGGAGTGCTTTCAAGAAGTGGATTAAACTCACTTCCAAATGTTTTACTTTCATACTATGAAATGGAATCAGTTGACGTATGAAAGTACAACTTTGGGTAAGTAGAGGAACACACTTTGCGAAGGGAATGATGCAAAGCAGTTGACCATTCGTTCGGGGATGGCTGGCGTTGCATCATTCCCACACTTCTCATAGTTAGTTCTCCGAAAGGAAACTAAATCTACAAAGATACTAACTATTTAGACTCTTTTGTAGGTTATGTTTTATGTTGCATGTTTTGATCCATGTGTAGTGGCAGTGAAAACCGATCACATCCTAGTGGTTCCTTATCTCTGTTTAACATCCTAAAATTTACTTGCTTACTTTACTTTACTTGCTCTTAGTCTAAAAACAATCAAACCAACCTTTTGATCTAAATACCAACTATTAAGTGATTAAGTGAAATTCCAACATTTTCCATCTTGTTGCTGCCAACAAGACCGTTGTCCCAAGGATTCGACCCTTAACTATACTACGATAAGACTTCCACGTATCATAGCATTCGTGGGTGGAGTTATTGATCTAGTATTACCATCTTTAGGATTTTTAGTGGTGCATGCAATTCCACGTAAGTGGAAGCTCCATAAAAAATTGGCGTCGTTGCCGAGGACAACGGAACGTTTCAATTTCATTTAACTATCTTGCTAGTTGGTTAGGGTTTTATATTTTCTTTTAACCATAAGTCCATATCTTCTTGAATCCATCATATATCCTGCTTCATCTAAAAGGTGTATTTCTTTCTCTACTCAGGTAGAAGATGTGTATGCAATCATCGCATAACCTCGGATTCTCCCCTGATCCAGAGTACGACTCTGAGGTAGAGAGAAGCTTCCACCGTTGCATCAGACTCAACCGCCAAAGAGCTAGGCAAATGGCTGAAGATCAACATCAAGCTGCGCTAGTAATGGAGAGGGTCAATGCTGCCATAGGCGCTCAAAGAGCACAACTCATCACCGACACCCGTGCTCAGATTCAAGCGGAGATCCGAGCAGAAGAACAGGCCCACATCTGAGCTGAAAACAAAGCAGCTAACCAAGCTGCCCAGTTAGAACTAAGGAACAAGCAACTGAGGGATTATGCTGTCCCTAAGAACTACGAAGACGATCATCCAGTGCGGCCTCCGATCATCAACATACCTAACTTCGAGATTCGGACACAATGGATTCAGATCATGCAGGGCATCTCATTCTCTGGAGGTTCTGGAGATGACTGCATGGATCACTTGAAGAGGTTCAAGGCACTTTGCCGACTTGTCCCGCAAGCTGGAGTTGCTTTTGATGCGATAATGCTACATCTTTTCCACTTCACTCTGTCAGGAAGAGCTTTGAGTTGGTACAATTCTCTTGATAGGGAGCCAATCATCACTACCTGGGCACCCTTGGAAGAAAAATTCCTAGAGAAGTTTTCCCCCCTTCGTTAACTTACGAAATTAGGGGTCAGATCAATCACTTTTCCCAACTTCCTGGAGAATCTCTCGCAGAAGCTTGGGAAAGGTTCAAGGAGCTTCTAAGAAAGTGTCCCCATCATGGCATCTCCCAAAATCAATTGATAGAAACATTCTATAGGGGAGTGAGTGATGACATCAAGCAATTTCTGGATTCCTCATCTGGAGGAAATTTTATGAGAAAGAAGTACGAGGACGCCTGGAAAATCATCACACTTGGAGCTGAGAATCAATCTAATTGGGGACGATCATCTGGAAAGGGAGTCCTCAAAGTCTATAAAGCTGAGGAATCAATGGAAATGAAGGCTATTGCTGAAGCCTTAAAGACCATAGCTCATAAACAGTAGGCTCTTGAAACTTCACTTGGAGAATTTGATAAGAAGAAAAACCCTCAAGTCCAACAGGTTAAAGCTGCCACAGGGACCTGTGAAGCATGTCACGCATCCGATCACCCAACTTAGTCATGCGGTCTGCTTTACAATGTGATGATGGATATGCACCCACCACAGCAGCAGGACGAGCCAATCATTGAACAACCTGATGAGAAAATACCAGAACAAGTTAACTCTATTCACTCCATTCCCAGAAAAGTTTATTATAATCCTAATCAACCAAGAAACCACCCAGGATTTCAATACGGGAACCCTGCTGGGACTGCCAATCCGCAACACCAGGCACAAGGTGGATCCTCCAATAGGTTGCCACCTAGATTCCAAAGCAACTTTAATCAAAGTCAAGGGAACCCTAGAAACAATTTCCCAAGATCCAACTTCCCTAGAAATCCATCCAACTACTATCAGTATAACAATCCTCCTCTACACCCATAGCTGCACCCTCAGTTGCAGCAACCTCAGTTAGCACTGCCTCCGCAACAACCACATCAAGGACAACAACAACTCGCTCAGAAAAATACCCCCTCCCAGCCAGCAGATGAGATGACCTTGATAAGGCAGATGCTGTAGTCCCAACAAACCATGCTCGCTAATCAACAAGCCCACCAAAAGGCAGTAGAAGCTCAACTAGCACAAATTGCTGCGCAACTGAAGCCTCCAACAGACACTTTTGCAGGACAACCTGAGTCGAGCCCTAGACACGACCAGAATAGACCTGAGCAGTTAAATGCATTTACTACAAGATCTGGGCGCACCCTCCACGAAACTATGAGAATCGCTCTTGATGAGGTCAAACAGAACTTATTTTGTGTAAGTACTTAACATTTATAGACATATAGTTAAATAATAAATAACTCTATCACAAACTAAAAGAGTGCTCATAGAAAATGTATATAAAACTGAGATCATTGTGACAAACATTGAAAATATCTAACATGTAATCTGACAATCATAGTTGTGTCTTTTTTTCAAGGCTTTCTCTTAAGTTATCATAAGCGGTGACATATGTTTCACCCCACAAGGTATACTTAGCAATATTATGCTTGTATGTTATAGAAAATATAAAATTGTTAAATAAATGAATGCTTTGTTAGCTAAATCAGTAGTAAGTTTATTTATTAATTACATTTCATTTTGCAAGGTACTATCACATTTGACAACCTTTTAATATGATTTCTCCTGATGATTTGAATGTCATTGATATTTACAATGACCTGATAATATATGTCATTAACATACTATGAGGAGTGGGACCCGAGAGAAGATCTACTCCTTACTAAATAAAATAAAAGAAAACATCTCATATGTCAAACACACAATCAAATTTTTGCAAAGGGATGTTAATCAAATTTATTCAAAAGTACATTTGAAGATATCAGACGTAGCAGCAAAATATAAAATATCTGACTATTACAATGCTTGATATTATCACCTTCATTCACCACATAGGGTGTTACATAAGAAAACTAAACTATAGCACAAGACTAACAAAGGGTTATCTGACCACCTTGAATCTATCTTCTGAGAAGGTTCAACTACTCTTGAAGTTGTTCTGGTCAACAAGTATACCACACAAGAGAAGACAAAATGGAAATTATCAATATAAAAGTTGGTATGTGCATATTAATTGGGACTTGATCAATATAAGAAAAAAGAACATCAATATAACAAGGCTTCCCATAGAAGAGGAAAAGTACTATCCAAGTGGACATAAAAGAATACAAACAACAATAAGATGATAATCAAGAAAAATAGTTGCACTTGTCATTAAAACAAATATAGGATGTGCCACAAATCACACATCAAGAATGAAGGGAACATAAACCATCAACAACATTAATCAACATGCATGCATGTGAGATAATCGTAGCACAAGTAAATTATAAATAGCAATGGTGTCTTATGCTTATAACCTTAAAACCTAATAGAGTAAGGCATATAACCAAACTCCCAATATATAGTGTGCACAAAGCTCGGGTTGGGGCACATAACCTCCATCCCAAAATATCATGGGCACATAACCCATGACATGGGACACATAACCTTCATCCAAAAATGAAAGACCAATGCACTTATGCATCCTAATGGCTACTAAATCACAAAGCATTCAAAATGTACAGGCAAGTGAAAGTTTAGTCATATAAATAGAATTAATGAGATTGCCATAACATAAATGGACAATATAAAACATCCATAACAAAATTGGGCAATATTAGGATTCCATATCACAATAAGGAACAACTTGGTTCAAATTTCACAAATAGGGTTTCATCAAGAAGCAAAGTGTAGTTTAAAGTCTAACATAGATCAAGAGTTCAATGTTATTAAGTGTGACGCCCCCACGCGTCACAAATGAGATTACTCAAAACTAAACATAGAATTATCACTAAACGAGCAAATTACTAGACAATACAAGAAATAAAAATGGATTTAAAAGAAGCGCCAAAAGCTAAAAACTTATTTTATACAAGTCCACAGGCCTGCCATAGGCTCATCAACCTATTACTTGAGAAATCCACTACACATATATGCATATACACATGCCATATCTTACTTACATGGCTCACAAGCCAAAAACCCCATATCGATAACCTATCTACAAAACACAACTAGAACACCCCTAAAGACATGAGTGTAAATGGATGATATCTAGGATTCTATCACTAAAAGACTAGTAGCACATCTAACCTTATCAACTACTGCTCTTGTTGCCACTCTTGCTATTGCTCTTCCTTAGATGCACGGTCTCTAACTCTTCATGCACGACCACCTAAGTGATGTGGAAACTCGTAGGGTGAGACCAAATGTCCCAACGAGAGATATAACTCTCTACCAACGTCTATTAAAGCACAAATAATTAAGAAAGTAGATAAAGTACTTAGCAGGATGGGCATATTCAGCTAAAAGATATGTATCCAACAAATGAAGAACATTAAGCAAAACTAGGCAATTACCACTTAATAATAGACCAATTAATTATCTAGAAAGAAATATGTAGAACATGTATAATAGTTGATTTCTCTTACAACCTTATATTTCAAGAAATCAATACAAAGATAAGGCTAAGGGTATCATCCAATGTTATCTGCATTTGACACTAAACAACTACACTACAGGGTCGCATTACGTCTTTTATTATTGCCCTGAGGATTTGAGTCATACCACCCAAATCCTGCCAACTACTACTAAGTTGAAATCGGTGCCATATAAGGCCAATGGAAGAGCCGCAATCCATGACCTCCCCAACACCTCTTGGCTAGTACAAGAGAAAAACACTATCGAGACATGTTAGTCAACTGCAAGAATGACATATAGTCAATTTGAAGGATTGGCTCATAGTCAAGCTGAAGGATTGGCTCGCGCATGGACATACATATATAATCACACCTAGCCCACCTTGGTATGGTAATAGTGCTAGAAGAACAGGCTCACACATTCATTCTAAAAAGAAGGATTGGCCCACTCATGGCCATCCATATCACAAGGACAACAGCTCACGCACGACCATCTCACACAACTTGTAATTATGGATGTAAGGAGATACTCAACTTGCACCCCCACATATTCAAAAATATGTGCTCAAGTTTCCCGTAGGAAGGACTCATTCACCATCCAGTACTAGGACTGACACTGGAATGGATCTATGGCACATGACACCTACATGATTAGGGTTTCACTTGATTAATTAAGCCAGTTGAGTGTCTTATAACTTCAATCAAGTTACAACGTACAAATCCAAAACAAACTCTATAAAGGTAAGGGAATAGTGAAACTCCATAACATATAAAATGTATAAGGTGTGAACTAGTCACATCATTACCACATGATACTTGTAACACTGCCAATCATAAAGCCATCACCAATATCACATCATTGTGGGATATAAGTCACTTAATCATATCACTGAAGGTTACCACCTTCCAATAGGCATTGAGCCATCACCAGGTCATAGGACCCATCACATCAATATGATCTCATTCCATCTCATCATTTATCATTAAGGCTTATAGCCATCACCATGTATCATATAATAATCATCATGTCATACATAAGCCATGCCATTCATTTCACCTATAAGGTTAGAGATTCATAAACAAGAGAGAGAAGACATCATGATTTAGTAATCACTCCAAGTGAGACAAGCAAGCACATTATATGACCCAAAGCTAGGCTTAGGGTTACATGTAGTTGTTTCGGGTTCCATATAATAAATCAATCACTATACCTGAATTAGGTCATCTCCCACTTTCTTGGAGCATGTTAGGATTAACGCATCATTAAGTAAACATGATTAGGGCATTATGTCAATGGTACTAGGTATCAACATCATGTACAAGTGTACATGTACCATTTCATTATGTATGCATGTGCTACGACTAACCATCACATGTCTCAACTGCACACACAACACTAGTGTCTTGACCTCCCACCAAGGCAAGAGTCACGACCGAAACACACCATGGTCGCGACCGCGACACACCATGGTTACGACCCAAACAACGACATGCCTTGACCACCTTCAAGGCAGGTGTCTTGACCATCTAAACAACTGGCATCTCGACCACAACCAAATGCAACATTGCGACCGCATCAAGCCAAGGTGTCGTCCAACATGAAACATGTGTCACAATCAATCTCAAGCATCATTTCTACCATCAACAAAATGTGGTGTCGTGACCACCGACAAGGAAACGTCTTGACCCTAGCCAAAGGCAACATCACGATTGTGACCAAGGGTACCATCTCGACCGTGATACCCACTAAGACGTGACCCAAGGATGCCAGGTGACATGTCTCGACTGAGACCAAGAAGAGAACAATGTCTAACACATAGGCAAGGTGTCTTGACCGGGACCAAGACAAAGCATCACGACCAACCAAGGTCCAGCGGCCTTAACAACTCTTAGACACCATCAAAACATGGATGAAACTTGAGCAAAACTAAAGAAATCACGTCCAAAATAGGAGGGAAATCATCAATGAAAACCATTGTCATCTAGGAGAGAAACTCCATAGAAAACGGACACCAAAAACCCTAAAACATGTATCTTGAAACCACCATGAAAGAACCTCATGAAAGAGAGATAAATCACATTTAACACACCCCAAAATAGAACCTAAATCCATGATACATCAAGGTATACGAGCATCATGCATGTGACCAAAAGCAAGAGTAAGAGATAGGAGAAAACCATCCAACTCACCATCATCACAAAAATGGGTACCATGTAATTAGGGTTTTGGATCCCACCCAAACCAAGCATGAGAACCACTATTATTCAAGTTCTAGAGCATGGTATTATCTACTAGCATGTTAGGATCATGATTTAGAGAGAGAAACAACAACATGAAAACAAGGAAAAGGTGCAATAATAGAGAGGGTAGAGAGTTATGTAACTGACCTTAAGGAAGATCACTCTAAGCATCACAAGCACCAAGCACATGATCACCAAGAGAGGAAAAATCTCCACCAAAAGCTCCACTTTTGGCCACAAGATCATCTCAAAGAGAAGAAGATACCAAGGTCAAAAGTTGCTCAAGAAAAGAGGATAGAAGATCCCTAGGCCGAACTAAAGGAAGAAGGGGGGAAAGAGAGAAGAAACTCCCTCTCACTTACATACCACCTTGTCGAAACATGGCCTATGACCCTTGTGACGAGGATCTTACTCTCAAGAATGACCACCATGGATGATCCATGGTCTAAGGCCGAGAAAAGATAAGAATATGGGATAGAAGATCCAAGGAAATGGCACAAAAGAAAGGCATACACTTACCAATGTCGATGATGGGAAAGAGTCACCACATGCAAGGGATCTTGGTCACCAAAGCTCCAAGGATTAGTTCTCTTTGCTCCACCAAGATCCCAAGACAAGAAAAAGAGAGGGAGGAAGAAAAAGGTTTATATACCAAAGGAGGAGGTAGGTTGGGTGAGGGATGATATGTTAACATGAGAGGGCTTCCAAGGAACACTTCTCCACCCAAGAAACACACATGCAATCACTTAAAATCATGCATGCATGAGATGGTGATACAAAATATGTTGGGTCGGACACTTGGGTCCCCAACACATGGTTTTGTTTGAGACACTCTGAAGGAGTTTGAAACAAGAGCAAAGCATCACTCTGGTTGAGACAAAAAGGTCACCATGCACACTAGGTTGAGACACTCCACAAAAGGACAAATTGTCTTGATCCAAACCACCTCAAAACCAACATGGTCGAGACAAGACACACCGATGGAAGGTGTCTTAGTCGAGACACACACAAAGAACCTGAATAGGTTGAGATAAGGGTCGAGACAAACCAACAAAGCACACATGGGTTGAAACCAAGAAAACCCCGAAAACCCTAATCACCTCTAGTGATGTCATCACTCACCCAAGGCTCAACCAAGGCACCCAAAAGAATCAATCTCTCTCATATGAATCCAAGAGAGAGAAGGAACACTTTAGATGTGGCAAATTGCAAGATAACCCTCTCAAATGGATAATTGCAATTTGACCCAAAACAAACACACAAAGCACAAGCATCATGCGAACAAGCTTAAACTGGAGACTTAAGCTCTCCACAAGCCCTAAAAGAATTCCAAAGAATTAGAGCAAGGTTATAAGCACTTAATCAAGCCAAAGAAAACAAGGTTAACCCAAAACACAACTCAGGGGTCTTACAAGACATAAACCCCTAACAAGGATTTCACCCTTGAAATCCTAAGCGAAGAGAGACAAGTACCTGATCCGCATCTCTTCCTTAAGCTCCCATGTGGCTTCCTCAATTCCACAGCGATGCCACAAAACCTTCACCAACACTATGTCCTTTTTCTTCAAATTCTTCACTCTTCTATCAAGGATCAACACGGGTCCGTCCACATAGGACATATCCTCGTCAAGCTCAACCTCCATTGGATGCAAACCCAACTCAGTATTAGGGTGGAACTTCCTCAACATAGACACATGGAACACTAGATGCGACCTATGCAACTCAGGTAACAACTCCAACTTGTAGGGCACTTCCCAACATGTGCTACCACATGGTAAGGTCCCATATACCTGCAAGCCGACTTACCCTTCTTCCCAAACCTCAAAACACACTTCTATGGAGAGACCTTGAGATACACCTTGTCTCCCACTTGGAACTCCAACGGTATGTGATGGTTATCAGCATAAGACTTTTGTCTAACATGGGCTACTTTCAACTATTGTTGAATACTTTGATCTTCTTTGTCACCTACTGCACAAGCTCATGACCAAGAAGTTGATATTCACTTGTCTCATACCAACACAACGGAGATCTACAATGTCTCCCATACAACGCCTCATAAGGTTCCGTGTCAATGCTCCTATGATAACTATTATTATAAGCAAACTCTATCGAGCTGAGTGGATGTCCCCACTGCCCAGAAACTGCAAGGCACAAGCCCTCAACATGTCCTCCAAAGTCTGTATGGTCCTCTTAGACTGACCATCTGTCTGTGGGTGGAAGGCAGTACTGAACCTTTACTGTGTACCAAAAGTTGTGTGCAAATGCTCCCCAAAGTGACTTGTAAACTGAGGACCTCTATCTAACACGATAGTTGTTGGAACACCATGCAAACTCACTATCTCATTAACATAAATATGAGCGAGCTTCTCTGTTGTATATGTCGTCTTCACGAGGAGGAAGTGCACTGATTTGGTTAACATGTCAAAGATCACCCAAATGGAATCATGGCCCTTGCCTATCCTAGGGAGACCAACCATAAAGTCCACCATCACATTATCCCATTTCCACTACGGTATAGGAAATGGTTGCAACATCCGTACATGCTTTTGATGCTCCGCTCTAACTTGTTGACACATTGCACACTTGGCCACGAACTCAACCACATCATGCTTCAAGCGAGACCACTGATACATCAAAGAGTGAGACTCTTCTAGAACCATCTTCATCAGATTACCAGCATCAGGAACCACAATTCTGTTGTGGTGACACACCTGCTAGAATAGACACCTCTAGCTTACGTTCATCTGTCACAAGGAGACCAACATGTCTCTCTTAAGGCACACCAAAGAACACAATTGCGCCTTATCTACAGATGATGATGAAGAAGAATTTATGCTCAAGGCATCTTCCACCATGTTCGCCTTCCTTGGATGGCAATCAATCATGCAATCATAATCCTTGATTAACTCCATCCATTGTCGCTATCTCATGTTCAACTCATTCTGTGAAAAGATATACTTCAAGTTCTTGTGGTTTGTGAAGATTTGACACTTCTCACCATAAAGGCAGTGTCTCTAGGTCTTCAAAGCATGAATCAATACACCAACTCTAGATCATGGGTTGAGTAGTTCTCTTCGTGCTTCTTAAACTGTCGTGACACAAAAGAGATCACATTCTTATCCTACATCAACACACAACCCAATCCATTCCTTGATGCATAGCAGAAAACTATGTATCCTTTCCCTTGCTCAGGTAAGACTAGCACTTGTGCACTTGTCAACTTCTCCTTCAACAACTGAAATGGACACTGACATCTATCATCCCAGACAAAGGCACATGCTTCCTTGTTAGCTTCATTAGGGGTAACACCACTGAGTTGAAGTTCTTGATGAACCTCCTATAGTAGCCTGCTAAACCTAGAAAACTATGAACTTATATTGGCATCTTTGATTGTTCCCACTCTATCACGAATTCAATCTTCTTGGGGTCTACATGAACTCCCTCAACAAATATCATGTATCCTAGGAAGGACACCTCCTTCAGCCAAAACTTGCACTTGCTAAACTTGGCATATAGCTGATGTTGCCTCAACATGGTCAATGCCTGAAAAAGATGTTGTTCATGCTGTAGACTGTCTCTGAGGTATATCGGGATATCATCTATGAAGACCACCATGAATGGATCAAGATACTGTCAGATTACCTTGTTTATTAGGTCCATGAACATTTTCGATGCATTAGTCAGCCCAAACGACATAACCACAAACACAAAATGACCATATTGTGTCCTAACAGCTGACTTAGGTATGTCATCCTCCTTGATCTGTAATCGGTGACAACTCGATCTCATGTCTATCTTTGAGAACACTGTGGCACCACTCAACTGGTGAAATAGGTCATCTATCAGTGATAGGGATATTTGTTCTTGACCATTACCTTGTTCAACTATCTGTAATCTATACACAGCCTCATGGATCCATCTTTCTTCTTTACAAACAACACAGGAGCACCCCATGAAGATGTGCTTCGTCTGATGAAACCTTTCTGAAGCAACTCTTGCAACTGTTTCTTTAACTCTGCCATCTCAACTGGTGCCATCATGTATGGTGTCTAATCTATCGACTGTGTATCCAGGACTAGATTGATCTCAAAATCAATCTCTTGGGTCAGGGGAACACCTGGGAGCTCATCTAGAAACACATCTACAAACTCTCTAACAACTGGTACCTTCTGAATACTAGGAGTTCGTGCCTTAGTATCAACCACATGTGCCAAAAATTCCTCGCAACCATGTCTCATCAACTTCTCAGCCACCATCGCTGACACCAGACATGTTAGAAGAATCTTCCTATCTCCTTTGAAGATCCACATCTCATTACCATCTACAAACATCGCCACCTTGGAACTGTAGTCCAAGACCACTTGATACTTCTCCAAGGTGTCCATTCCAAGGATGACATTGAATCCATGAATATCAAGTGGTATGAGATCCACTTGAATGTTAGAAAAATGTTGTGTCATGAGAAAGAAAGGACACAGGATAGACACACCTCTCGCAACTCGACGGAACCAACCAACATGGTTTCCAAACGAAGACTATCCCGCCTACGACTAAGAGGCAAAAAATAACTATCAATCACTTCTTGAGTGATAAAAGAGTGTGTCACATTTGGGTCAACTAAAACAGATATAAAGCAAGAAGAAGACAAATCAGAATGAAATAACTCCATCTGACATGTCCCTACTCACGTGATGACCACTCCTTCCGACTGAATCATGGCGTAAAATCTAGTTGTTTCTTGTTTTCGTCCCCATCGCCCATTGGCTTGTCCAGAAGAACCAACATGTGATGCTTGTCTACGTCCTTGACCTCCACCACTACTGAACTATTGTCTCTATGAGCCCTACTGGCTCTGTCTCGATTGTTGGGTCACCTCATCATCTTTCATGGGGTAGTACAACTTTGTATGCCCAACCTGGCCACACTTGTAGCACTTCTTATTCTCATACCATGGCCTCGACGACCTTGTCACTGACACTGAAGTTGTACTATGGGCTCCCAACAGTGGAAGACTACAACCTCTGCCTTTACTTGGTGACCACTATGTTTGTGCACTTGTCCTATGTTGTCCTGGCGGTGCCAAGAACCTAGGCTTCTTAAAGCCTATAGAAGATTGTCCCTGATACTGCGTTGGTCTCTTCTTGTCACTCTTCTCATATTTCTCAACCGCAGACCATTCAATCCTCCTGATAGACTTCATAAACAAACTTCTCACGATTCTCCAAAGTAGCCACTGGGTAGTGATGTACTGTATATTTGTTGTTTTCACAGGCTATTTTATATTTTTTTTGTGCACTGACTATTCATTTTCATATTAATTTGTGCATGATTTATTAATATTAGCATGTGCTATTCAATTGCATCAAATAAGCATAATTTTAATGTTTTTGAATGAATTATTATATTTCAAGTACTTATGTACATTTCAGTGTGATTCAAGGTACCACAAGAGTCTCACAGACTCGGTACTACTGACTTCAAAAGTCAGTACTACTGACTTTGCATCAGAGACAGTAGATTCAACTTCCAGACTCAGGTTTACCGAGTCCAAAAGTCGGTACTACCGAGTCTGCCAGAATAGGTAGTCCGAAAAATGAAATTTAATCCAACGATTGAGGATTTATTTCACCCTAAGTTACTTCTATGACTTAAGGGGAGTTCGTCCAGACCTAATTAATCACGTTCTATTCCATTACAAGATGCCTACGACGTGGGAGAGGAGAATGAGGAGGAGAACCTAATGTTCGAGAGGTTCTGGGCACGTTTGGTGGGCAGAAATTGTGGATTGCAGATATGTTTATCGATGTGGAGCGTGCTAATCACGTTTCTCAAGTTCTCCACATTTTCCTTCTTGCTAGCATGTTTTTGTCTATGGAAACCATGAGGGGCTAATCCCCGTATTCTTTAGGACCCGGGAGTAGCCCGGTTATACACTATATATGGATCTTTTGCATTAGTATATTGTTTTCTCCTTATTCTTGGGCATGTTTCAATGAAATCATATTGAATTGTCTATGTTGTGCACCGTAGGTGATTAATTAGATCCTTAATAACTTCGGGAGGAGGATTAAGGATTGGAAATCCATAGTAACACATGTTTTATATTGCCCTTTGGGAAAGGTGGTTTACAGATGTAAAGAGATTACCTAGAGATTATTCGTAAAACACCTAACTAATCAATCAATTACTATAGAAATGGGATTGGCATTAGCATAGGTAGTGAACTACACTACGCAAGTGGGTAGTTCTTGCTACATACTCTTTGTCCAGGAGTGGGAGGAAAATATATTAATCTTAGGTTAAAATTGCAGTGTCAATTGTGGTGAAACCATAGTCCTAGAGAATTTCTTCTCGTTGTGACCACAACCCATTAAATTAGTTTTCTTTCTTGAAATTAATTTAATGACTCTCAAATCAAAGTTTTCTTTGGCTTAGCTGATTGAAAAGCAGTTAGTAGTAATTTCTTGAATTATATTTCCTCATGTTCGATATCTGGGCCTCTTTGGCATGTATTACTTTGATGCATACACTTGCATTTTACACGTACAGTTTAGTCGTGTCAAGTTTTTGGCACCATTGTAGGGGAAATAGCATATTCAAGCACTACGAGTGTTGTAATCGGACACTCTAGGCCACCTTTTTTTTAAATTCTTTCCAAAGCTGAATTGCAAATATTTTCTTAATTTAATCACTGGTATCTCGTTCTCACATTGAAATTGCAAATTTTAGGTACTAGTGCATGGTTCAAACACAAACCACTGATTACACTCTCACAACAAATCCACAACTGGAAGGTATGGGTGACGTAGAAGAAGAACAAACCATCTAGGAGAGGATCAAGGCGTCATCCTCAACAACTCAGCTTAGCCAATCAAGTGACATGCGATAAATGTGGGATTCTACAAGATTGATCATGGGTTGGTGGCATTTGTTAAGCAACATGATTTCCATGGCCACACTACTGAGGACCACCCTGGACAGTGTAGGAGCTATATTTTTATTTAACAACAAGCCTTCTAGATGCCATGATATCCTGAAGAACATGTCTAAGAATTAGTCGTGGGGTGAAGAAAGAGAACACCAAGCAACCATTAAACGCATTGAAGAATCTAAAGTCATCTCTACATTAAATGAGAAGCTTGACCTCATCGCCATGAAGTTGTGCTAGAAGGATGTAACATCATCTGGGGGTGAAGAAGAGAATTGTATGTATACGCACCAGCAGTACCAGTAGGACAGGGGCCCTAGCAAGATTGACAAAATTGAGAACATGTTAGGAAAGTTGGTGAGACAAAATGAAGCACTTATGGGTCAGACACAGAGGGAGTTGCAAAACCAAGGTGTCCAGATCTGCAACATTGAATATCAAATTTCTCAGTTGGCAGCACAAGTAGCTTCCTTGAAGAGTCCATTCAGTAAGAAGCACCCGGGAACGCAGTTGTAACCCATCAACATCACTAATAAAATTCATTTATGTTGTCGAAGAGAGAGAACAACATATTGAGGAGGCACCCAAGAAACACACTTAGGAGTTGATTGGGTGTATGTGCCTAAAGTCCCATTTCCTCACAGTCTATTTAGATTACTAGGAGGATGCAGAACACCAATGGACAATGAACTTCAAGGTCCCATTCCTATTAAATCACTGACTAGAGTTCCTAAGAGGTACCTATTCAAAAAGAGCAGGTGAAGGTTTTACTACGCAGTGGAACAGTCACAGTCAATAAAGGGGCACCCACAATTCAGAAGGAACAACCACCAGTGACCCCACCCAAAGAGGATGTACTGATTTTCATTCTACACGGTGGTGATAAAGCAAGCTTAGGGGGGAAGTTCATAATGGGACATATATTCCCCCCACAGAAGTGAGTAGAGAAGTTATATGTGCCATACCCATATAGTTTGAAGTCGAGGAAAAAGGAAGCATAGTTCAAAAAGTTCTTGGACATCTTTCGAAAGCTCCACATCAATTTTCCATTAGTGGAGGCGATAGAGAAAATTTCTGCTTATGGGAGATTTTTGAAAGATATCATCAACAAGAAGCGGAGGATTAAAGACACATATATTGTACAGGTTGATGAGGTGATGAGTGCACTAATTAAGGGGAAGCTGCCAAGGAAGAGGAAGGATCCCGGATGCTTCTATATCCCATGTTCTATAGGTGGAAAACATTTCAAGCAGGCACTATGTGATTCGGGAGCGAGTATTAATCTCATGCCTCTTACCACCTTCCAAAAGTTAGGACTGAAGGAACCAATAAGAACAACCATGACAATCGAGTTGGTGGATGACTCTATTGTGAGGCCATATGGGATATGTGAGGATGTGTTGGTTAAAGTCGACAAGTTCATCTTTCTTGTTGACTTTGTGGTGATGGACATGCGCAAGATACAAGGATCTGAGATGTTGTTAGGGAGGCCGTTCCAAGCTACGGCTGATGTGATAACTGCTATTGGTAGAGGCGATTTGACACTTGGGATCTTCAATGATAGAGTGGAGTTCAGACTTTTGGATGAATCTTCACCACCATCTCAGGACAACCCGGGTTGATGAGGATCATTCATGACGAGCCCAGGACATTAAACAAGGGCGCTTCTTGGGAGGCAACCCAATTTCATTTTAGTCATTTACATTTTGTTGCACTTATTTTGTTAGATTTTTATTTGATGTAAAGAAGGTACCTTGATTCTCTTATTTGTGCAGGCATGGCCAAAGTCGGTACTACCGAGTCCATACTCATTACTACCGACTCCTTATCAGTTAAAATTCTGCACTCCTCTGCAGAAAGTTGGTACTATCGACTTTCAAAGTCGATACTACCAAAATTTTTCCCAAAAAATCACCTGAAACCTGAACCAAAGTCGGTACTACCGAGTCCAAACTCAGTACTACCGAATTTTTCAGCAAAAAAGGTGACAAAGGTTATAAGAAGAAGCTATCGGCACCACCGATACACATGCTGGTGGTCATCAATTTTCAAAGATCAAAGAAGGAGAGAGAATGCCATATCTTAATTCCAAAAAGACACAAACTAGTGGCACTAACAAGAAGGATATATGCTTGCACAACTTGATCCAAAGAGCCACCAATCATCCACCTCCACCACCCTTTAGAGCATCTGGTATACTTGTTCCACTTCCTTTCGATTTTGACTATGAGGTCATAGTCAAGTTCAAGCTTAGGGGAGTGTTGGAATGACTTTATCTTCCCTTTTTACCTGCTTTTAGTTTTTATTTTTGAAATTTGTAGGATCCACAATCTATCTAGTGCAAAGTGGAGCTTAAATTTTGTTTGTTCCTCACAATTAGCATGCATGCTTCTAAGTTTGCAATGGAAATTGAAAATCTTTTTGTGGGCTTAGTTGTGAGTACTTGAGTAATCTCACTTAGAGGAAGTGTATGGGTTAGTCAGCTTAAGGACATTTGATATGAATGTACATCTTAATTATCCATGAAATGTGGATGAAGATGGGGTTTGAGCTTTAATTGATCAAACGGTTAATGGGACCTTAAATTGAAGTTTAAGAAAGAAACCCTAAGGTTACCCTATACACAAGTCATTAGGGAGGGTCATATCATAAATTCATGAAAGGTTTAGTCTCTTAGTTATGTTATTCCACTCAGCCTCCACTCATTATTGACTCAACACCTTAAGATGAACAAGTACTCCAAATTATTTCTTCGTGTTTCATTGCATGGAAAATAGGTGGCATGATAAATTAGTTTTCTTTTATTGCATTCATTACAAAAATGAAAAAAATATACCAAGTTGTGTACTTCAACAATTTATGTACACATCATTATAGTTGCATAAACAATTACATGTAGATCACATGCATTTTTCATCATTCATCGCTATATCATGTGGGTATCATTTTCCTTTGAAATTTGAGTGTAGGGATACACATCCATACCCTCAGAAAAAAATGAATGATATGTACTAAAGCCCGAGCAGAACGTTCTATCATGTTAAAATAATGGGCCAAAAGAAGAAAAAAAAGAATTTGTTTATGTTTTAAAGTTAAGGGGGATAAAGGATGCCATCAACTCTTCATAAAAATGAGGGAAACATGGACATGATGCATTCTTTTCTTTGAATTTTTGTTTGTCAAATTGACACCATCTTTTGACTCCTGCATCATTCAACCAAGAAAGTAGGCATTAGGACTCACGCATTTCTCATTCTTTTCACCATATAGGTTCATCATGCTTTATTTTGCATAAATGATTTGGAGGTACTTGTGATTCTTCAATTGCCACCCATTTCATACCGTTCATTGCTCTTATTGGTAGGCTACTCAAATGATTTATTCTCCTCAATCATTTTTATATAAAGAATTGCTTCCAATTAGTTGGTAGTTAGGAAAAGAGCAATGTAGAATAAGGAATCACATAATGAACCAAGCAAATTCCTGATTGATTATGATGTTAAATACTCTCTTGATAGTGTTCCTTGATCTAAGGGTGGACAACTTTCATGGAAATTTTTGGACGCTACAGAGCAGTTGATTGTTCAGTGACCAGTGAAGGTTAGTTTGGGACCGCCAAGTGGGGATAGTGGAGAAATGAAGTTCATGTTTCTTGTCCTTTTACTGACTAGTCTAAAAAAGAGCTGAGGTTGTGTTGCTCAAGGACGAGCAACATTTAATCTTAGGGGAGTTTGATGCACTATATATTTGTCATTTTCACATGCTATTTTATATTGTTTTTTGGTACACTTACTATTCATTTTCATATTAATTTTTGCATGATTTATTAATATTAGGATGTGTTACTCAATTGCATCAAATAAACATAATTTTAATTTTTTGAATGAATTATAAAATTTAAAGTACTTATGTACGTTTTTGTGCGATTCGAGGTACCACAAGAGTCTCCCAAACTCGATAATACCGACTTCAAAAGTTAGTACTACCGATTTTGTATCAGTGACAAAGTAGATTCGACTTCCAGACTCGGTACTACTGAGTCCAAAAGTGGGTACTACCGAGTCTACCCAATCAGGAAGTCTAGAAAATCAAGTTTAATCCAACGGTTGAGGATTTATTTTTCCCTAAGTCACTTCTATGACTTAAGGGGAGTTTGGCCAGACCTAAGTAATCACGTTTTATTCCATTGCAAGACAACTACCGTGACACCTCATCACGCTAAATGAGATTGCTCAAAACACAAAACACAATCAACTACTAATTAATCACATAGTAAAAAATGCGGAATAATTAAAACCAATTCCAACAATGTAAATAAACTCTAGAACATTTACAAAAGGTCCATAATTCCATTCTCATATGCTGTAACAAGTATTTACTTTTGGGTCCAAAGACCTCAGTCACATCCTGCATACAAAAGATATTTCACATGTCACTACTACAAAAATAGTTTATAACGTCACATTTATGAGCGTTGGTTGTATACAAGAAACTGACGCCTAAACCCTACAACGTCGGTTGAATATACAAACCGACATCTATATATGAAGACCGGCCAGACACGGGTATAACTTTTTATTTAGCGTTGGTTGCGTAATAAGAAACTGACGCCTAAAATCGCCCGCCATATCTAATTTTTCTAGTGCAAAAAAATTACCTCCAAAATTTCACATACGACGTCGGTTGTTGACCAAGAAACCGACGACTAAAGGTTTTTTACGAGACAGAAATAAGGTCTATTTTTGTCATTGGTTTTCGTGCAATAACCGACGCCGATGTGTTTTTGCGCGTTGTCCCCGCGAAAACTTTCACCCGCCTTTGGCGTCGGCTTTTCTATGGCAAACGACGTTGATTGGTTTAAGTGTTAGTTGTTATGAATAATTGATGCCTATTGTTAACTTAATACACTTATGTGAGCCAGGTTCTCCCCTTTCCCCTTTCTCTATTTCATCGACTCCGCACTTAGGTCTGGCGATCGAGCGATCGATTCCCTGCTCTGCTCACTGGTCCTCTACTCGCCGCCACCATCGTCGTTCGTTGCTCTGGACACCGCCATTCATTGCTCCGGCCATCGCCTGTTGCTCCTCTGCTCGCCACCACCTGCTCACTGCTCTTAATTGCCTTCTCCTGCTCGTCGCCGCCTGCTTGCTGCTCCTGGTCGCCGCCACCTCCACCTCCGCTTTGTGAAGGTACCCTTCTTCCTCCACCTAGGGCATGCTTGCTTTGTAGTAGAATGTTGTATTGGATTGCATTCTTAAGCCCGACAACCAGGAAGTTTATGTTTGCTTTACCGGAGATGGAGAGACCAGAAAGTCCTGCATTTTCGGTCATTAAACAAAAGTTGAAATTTTCCATCCAGGTCAAAACCGCTGATTGTTCATAACTGATTCTCTTCCTATATTTGTGTTAGTAAAAATATTGATTATAATCTAGTGGTCACTTACATATTGATAATAATTAGAACATTCTACATATAAGACTCTTTATATTGATAGAATAGATTATCCAATTGCTTGCATTGTTTCATGTGATACTAAATTTACACTTGTATGTAGTAAGATGGTAGATATATGTGTAGTATCCATAGAACTAAGAATAACTTCATCAAATAGTAATGGTATTTATTACTACAAAATCACTTGAATTCTAAACAAAGTCATTATAATAAATGTGTTCTTTGGATTAATGATATATAGATTTCTAATCATATTAATGTATAATAGTTTATTTATGGAAGTTAAATAGAGACATGCAATTTTTAGTAACAAAATGATCAAAATAACCTCTATTATATTTTGTTACGGTAAAAAAGTAAACCCTAGGAATTGATAGTATAAATGCATCTAAACATTCATATGATAATGGACTAGTGAAATTGATTATATATGCAATTCAAGTAGAAATCCTAGAAAGAAAGATAATGAAACAAGCATGAAATTGCAAATAACCTTAGATGGGAAAGAAAACTTCAAATCAATGCATGGTGTTTCATGGTCTCTCTTCCTAATGAGTTTTGTTACAAATATCTGTATATTAGGTTAAGGACATGTTTCTGTTGCGACATGTTGAGTTTTTTGCTATGTTATACCCACCACGATTTGTGTTATAAAATAATACATTGATTAATTTAGGAAGCATTGATGTGTTGTTATGGCTGTCCACAAGTGTTTTTATAAGACAATTGTGTATTGAATGGGGTTGTAAACAAGGGATTGGTGTTATATTTTGTTGGCCTAGAAACCCGCCCAAGATTTACTCATTAGGAGTAAATCTTGGATAGTCCCTAGTTTGGGATTGTTCTTGAACACCTAATCTCACTTAGGATGTAAGTGTATAATGTGTATTGGATTTTCAAGAAAATTGTGGTGGCATTTCCCCGTTTGTTCTCTAAGTACATATGTACTTAGAGAACAACGGGGAAATGCTGCCAAAATTTTCTTAGAAACCCAATACACATTATACACTTACTAGTGAGATTAGGTGTTCAATAATGGGATAGGTGGTACACATTTATTATATATAAGACCTTAAACCCTAAAGTTTTAACCATAAACTCTAATCTTTTAACCCTAGACCCTAATCTTGTTCTAATATATACTTGTTTTCTCTTTGGTCATAGAATGGACAGATCATGGATATCCATTCTAAATCACTACACCCCAGTGTTTATTTTTGGTCTTGATCAGTTTATTAGATTTGCTGAGGAACATAGGAAACAACCTAGAGATAAGTTCTACTGTCCATGTAGGCATTGGGGTAACAACTTGAAAGTCAGCACTGGTGACGAAATCAAAAGTCATGTCATGAGCAACAAGATTGTACAAGGCTATACAGAATGGCACTGGCGTGGAGAGATTTCAAACCTAAAATCAGTGGATGTCGATAGCAGTGCTTGTGTGGAAGAAGAAATTACCTTCGATGACGTAGATGTGAACGAACCAGTTCTAGTAGACATCGTTGATGCAATGCTGGATATTTGTGGGGTAGAACACACCGATCCACCTCCCATGTTTAGAAACATTGTGCATGATGCTGAGATACCATTATACATAGGTTGTAAGTTTACGAAGCTTAGCGTTGTGTTGAACTTGTATAAGCTGAAAGCTAACAATAGATGGAGCGACAAAAGCTTCACGTCATTGTTGTCTTTGTTGAAAGAAATTCTTCCTGAAGGAAACGAGCTGCCAATCTCAACATACCAGTTAAAGAAATTATTGTACCCAATGGAAACGGAGGCTAAGAAGATACACGCATGCCCGAATGATTATGTATTATTTCAAAAGGACTATGTGGATTTGAATGATTGTCCCAAATGTGGTGCGCCAAGCTATAAATTAATGACTTCGGGGGAGTCCAAAACTGGTTCTCCTACCAAGGTGATGTGGTATCTACTTATAATACCACAAATTCAATGCTTCTTTGCCAATCCGATAGATGCGAAGAATTTGAGGTGGCATGCAGATGTTAAGAAAAAATAATGATGGGATCCTACGACATGTGTTTGATTCCCCACAGTGGAAGAAGATTGATTTATTGTACCCTAAATTTGGTGAAGAAGTTAGGAATCTAAGACTTGAGCTTTGTACAGATGGGATGAATCCGTACGGGACATTGAGAAGCCAACATAGCACTTGGCTAGTTATGCTTGTTATATACAATCTTCCTCCCTAGTTATATATGAAAAATAAGTACGTTATGTTGTCGTTGTTGATATAGGGCCCTAAACAACCTGGAAATGATATCGACGTTTATCTTGAACCTCTGATTGATGACTTGAAGAAACTTTGGGGTGAAGGTGTGATGACCTATGATGCTTCACGAAGAGAGACATTTCGTTTGCACGCTATGTTATTTTGCATTGTGAATGACTTTCCAGCATATGGGAATTTTTCTAGATATAGTGTCAAAGGATCTAAAGTGTGTCCTATATGTGAAGAGAACACTGATTCAATATGACTAAAACATGGTGGAAAGACTATATATCTTGGTCATCGAAGGTTTCTTCCAAAATTTCATCTGTATCGTAGGTTGCACAAAGCATTCAATGGACGAAATGAGGAACGGAGTGCACTTAAACCTATACTAGGGGAGGATGTTTATGAAAGAGTTAAAGACTTTGCCAATGAATTTGGTAAGAGATCACAATGTACGATGGCCACACGAAGTGACAAGTCTTTATTCAAGAAGAAGTCAATATTTTGGGATCTTCCTTATTGGAGTTCTTTGGCAGTCAGGCATTGTATCGATGTCATGCACGTTGAGAAAAATGTCTGTGATAGCATCATCAGTACTCTGTTGAATATACCAGGTAAGACTAAAGATGGGATAAAATCCAGAATGGACCTACGTGAAATGGGAATAAGGACAGAATTAATAGAAGTAGTTAGTAGCGATCAGAGAACATACTTACCTCCCGCTTGTTACACATTGTCGAGAAAGGAGAAGAAAGCTTTTTGTGAATGCTTGGTAAATGTTAAGGTGCCATAGGGTTACTCATCGACATCTGTACATTCGTATCAATGAAAGATCTAAAGTTGATAGGTCTTAAATCTCATGCTTGTCACACTCTAATGCAACATATATTTCCTGTGGCAATTCGATCTATATTGCCAAAGCATGTAAGGTTTGCAATCACTAGATTTTGTTTCTTTTTCAACAGTCTGTGCAGCAAAATTATTGACCCTGATACTCTCGATAAATTGCAAAGAGAAGTGGTTGTTACCCTATGTCAGCTTGAGATGTATTTTCCTCCTTTGTTCTTTGATATCATGGTACATCTTGTTTTCCACTTGACTAGGGAAGTGAAAATGTTGGGACCAATTTTCTTGCATTGGATGTATCCCTTTGAACGATACATGAGCATTTTTAAAGGTGATGTTCAAAATCGTTATTGGCCTGAAGGGATTATTATTGAGGGTTATGTGGCGAGAGAGGTTATGGATTTTTGTAATGACTTTCTGAGTGGTAATGACGCTCATGTTAATGAAAAGAATATTGAGGAGCATTTTGGCAAAGGAATTTTGGGATCACGAATGAAAGTAATCAGCCATGAGTAGTTGGAACAAGGTCACTTGTATATTTTACACAACATCGACGAAGTGAGTGTTTATATCGAGGAACATACCAATTTCATCAAGAGACAATATCCTCAAGCTAATTCAATGTGGCTTTCTAGAGAGCATAACAAGACATTTATTAAGTAGTTTGAAGATAAAGTCTTACATCAACTATCTCAAACACCAGATAATTTTATTGAAACTATCAAATGCCTCACCTTTAAACCAAAATTGAATGTTATGTCTTATGAAGGGTTTGACATAAATGGATTCTCATATTACACAAAGCGTCAAGATGATAAGAGTGTCGTCTAAAACAATGGGGTCACCCTTCAAGCATCTTCATTGTTTTTTGCAAGTGCAAAGGATAAGAGTCCACAAGAAGCTAAAATGTCATATTACGGTGTCATTGAAGACATATGGGAGTTTGACTACGTAGATTTTAGAATTCTGCTCTATAAATGTAATTGGGTTGATAACACCAAATGAGTTATAGTGGATGAATTGGGTTTTACATTAGTGAACTTTGAAAAGATTGGCGAGAAGGGTGAACCATTCATATTGGCATGATAGGATACACAAGTATTTTATATCGATGATCCTGCAAATGATAAATGGTCAGTTGTTCTTCATGGTAAAAGACAGTTCATTTAAGATCCTATAGATGAAGAACAGTACTATGATAAGTATGATGACTCCAGTTCATTCTCAGTTGGGTTGCCAACACCACCAAATATTGAAGCTAATGATGACTTGTAAGTGTGCGGAGATCACAATGAAGGATTGTTAAATGATAAAAGATTGCAATATTAGAGGCATGCATGTTTATATTTTTTTTATATGTTTTATTTTTCTGAATGTGAACTTTACAATGTGAATGTGAACTTTACAATGTGAATGTGAACTTTACAATGTGAATTACTTTACAATGTGAACTTTACAATGTGAATGTGAACTTTCAGATGGCTGAGCATTCTCCTGATGACCGCGCTGATGAATACTGTGAGGGTGAGGACGTCAATGTGCCGCCTCACAATGTAAGTTTTAAAAATATATCCCTGAGGTTTCTATCTATATGTTCATTTATAGTTATATCCTGTAAGTGTGTTTTTTTGTCAAATTTTAGGTTGGTGATGTACCCCCTGAAGAAATTGGGGCACTTGATGAGCAGCGAAAACAAATTGAGAAAGTGAAGGGCATCACAATGATGAAAAAGTTACTACATCAAAGGGGCAACAGACCCAAACTGGCCGTGGATTCCGACCATGTAGGAAATCCAGTTGGAGTGAACCGCAACTCATTTATTTCATATCTTGGGGTTCTTACTCGCAGCCATTGTAGTCCTATTTTTGAATCCTAGCATAAAGTTCCTAAGGGAAAGAAAGACTTAGTATGGAAGTAACTATGCGTGCGTTATTATTATTTGCAATTCTATTTTTGTAGATTGCTAATTTTTAGGATATTGGTTAATAGCATTTCTATTTTGTAGAGTATATTTGATCTGGATGAAAAGCTGCATCGTAAATGTGTGATGCAACGCTGTGGGAGGGTCCTAAGGAACTATAGGACAAATCTCACCCGAGATTACATACACGATGCTGAGAAGAGGTTCTTGATTGATTTCCAATTCTAGACATTGATCACTTTTTGACTAACTCTACACTAATAATTTTTGTTTATATTATCTTTAAAAAATAAATTTAGGCAGGAGGCAGCCACTGAGCAATGGAACTACTTGAACACCAAAAGACTGGGAGAAGTTTGTTACCCAAAGAAAAATGGATGAATTCAAGGTATTAAGCGCCACCCCCAATTTAATTAATATACGTTCTTATGTATTCACCTATTCAAGAATAACCTTTAGTGTTACTAACCAAATCAATGTGCTTACTAACAAGGCTATCAGTGATGCTCAAAGAGCAAGGCATGCACTGAATGTGCATGACCACACAATGGGTCCAAGAGGCTATGCAGGCGTTCGCCAAAGACTACAGTTTGAGTCTACTGCTCAGTCTGGTGCTACTCATGATTCCTCTACTATTGGTCCCGTACCTCTGCCTTGCCATGCTATGTGGATAGCTGGGAGGTAAAATAAGAAAGGAGATATAACGAAGCCCACAACTGCTGAGGCGGCTGCAAAAATGGTAAAATTCAACTCTTAGAGCAATCGATCGATATTGATTATTGTTATGTTTACTTACCAATTTCTATTGATGGCGATTAGCTGGAGCTGCATGAGCAGAGGAAGGAAGGCAAGTTCATCCCTGAGGGCACAAGGGATGAATTGACAGTTGATCTGGGTAACCCAGAGCATCCTGGACGTGTTAGGGGTGCAGGCGCTGGTGTGGGCATCAAAGCGTTCTTTGGGCCATCCCAGCGCAAACCTGTCCCAAAAGCGGGAATTTCACAAGTTGAGGTAACCTATTCTTTTTTTAGAATGTTATTGTGAAAGGGAATTCAATAATCGATAGCTATGTTTCTTTTATCCATGTATATGTAGATGAATTAATTAAGAGGAAAGTCTAAGAAGGAATGGTGAAGTGGCAGGCGTCTCAGACAGTACCTGTGATGTGCCACACTTCTATTACTCCTACTGTAGAGGCTGGGAGTAATCATGTAGACCCACCACCTAGCACATCCTCTATAAGTATTTTTATGACATAGTAGCTAGTCTTTTCAAGATGATATGTTTATGTATATATGTATATAACATTCTTTACATAAATTTGTAGGGGTTGAAGCCATGCCATCTAAAAAGTAAAGAATATATCGTTGCAGAGGCACATGCTTACCCAGCCCTTCTAGGGGAGATGTTTCATGGGACTCCAGTACCAGCTGGTGCGGTTCGTGTGAGCCCGATACATATACTCCCCAACTAGAGGGATCTTCAACTGCCATATGCCCACCCAGATTTTGAAACTCTTGGTGAGGCAGAAGGCGGAGTGATAATGTGGCCCAAAGCGTATGTCGTCTATACTAATATTGTATGGTAAATTTACATTACATTAATTTGTTAGTGTGTATATATGAGCCAATTGATCTGAAATTATATATACAGGTCAAGAAGATGACACCCTATACATCTCGGCCTCGACATCCACCTCCTCAACTACCGAGTTGGCTTCCAAGGGACCTACATGCCTTGTTAGGTCCTAATTGTAGGGGTATGGCAGTATGGGTCAGCGAACATGATCGAAATTGCCCTATAAATGTTACAATTTCGGAGGATGCTGCAGGTCAATCATACGATAACAATTTATGATTGGCTGAACACATCTATGATAGAGGTGTGGATATGGTGAGATCTTATTTATACATCTGTATACCTTGTTTTATATACGGTGATCTGGTTTCTTATATATTAATGCATACGTAATACATGTTTTGCAGCCACTTACACACGATATGTACATATTTTGCATTTTTCCATGTGGGATTTTTGGTTCCATCTTTGATTAGTCTTGTAGATACATACCCTTCTTCAGTTACTTCATACTGCTGTTATGCTTTTGAATATTTTGGTTAAAATAAGAAGACGGTGATAATAGATCCATTCAATGCCGAGTAAATTTACTTTGATTATAATTTGGACTTAAGAAAATTACATTTTTATTGTGGATTTTGAGTTATTAATTTTTAACTTTCTTACCTGTAGTGGTAGGCATTGGGAGTTACTAGTAATTGTCCCTAAGACGTTCACTGTCTATTATCGGGGAATGAATTGAATACATTATATGGACACACAATGAAAAGGCCATTATTCTCGTGAGAAATATTTCATATTTTTATATCCGTTAACATCTGTTATTACATTACTATTTAATTATGCAATTTAATGTGTTACATTAACATGTAGGGCTTTACAAGAGTTCAAAAAAGTTGGAGGAAAGGTCCCCAGGAAAAAGAATCAGCCACTAATTTGGGAGAATGTGCAAGTAATTTCCCGACTCCAATGTATATATTATTTATGTGAACTGTGCTTATTTGTATTTTTGAATATTCTGTATGTTTCAATTTATAGTGTGCTACACAAGACAACGGTTGGGCATGTGCCTACTATGTGATGCAATTTATGGACCTAATCATCAAACATGCCACAATGGAAATCAATACTATATAGAAGGTATTATATATAGTCTCATTGGATAATATGAGATATATCAATCTTATTATATATTATTAATTATATATATACGTCATTCTCTTTGCAGGTGTTTAAAACTGACTTCAACATAGTTGGAAAGTTATTAGATGTACATACTCCCTATACGAGGGAGGAATTAGATGTTGTAAGAGAAGAATGGGCAAAAGCCCTACAAGTAGTGGGAATTTTTTAAATATAATTGGGGTTCTAATGACAATGATGATGATGATGAATAAAGAATGATATTTCTAAACTTTGTTCTCATAATTATTTTTGTGTGAATGTGAATGACTTTTTCTGAATTGTCATATGTGTGAATGTGAATGACTTATTCTAATCAATACATGAATGTCTGAATGTGAAAAGACATGAAATGAATGGAACTGAATGTGAATGTAAATGACTTTGTAGGTTTCTACATGTATCTGATCAATACATGTGTCTGAATGTGAATGACTTTGCAGGTTTGTGTCCTGTTGTTGGCTGATATCAATGGATGTTGTAAACCTACAGTTCAGAACTGAACTGCAGGTTCTACATCCTGTATGACCCCTGCAAAGTAATAGGAAAAAAAAATCAAAACATAGGCGTCAGTTATTTGTATAAAACCGACACCAAAGACATACATCGTTGGTTATTAGCAAAAAACTGACGTCTCTATGCCCTCACTGGCTTGGTGGAGGGAAGGTTAATGGTGTTGGTTTTTGTTTAATAACCGACATCTTTAATAATGATGTAGTGTCCGTTTTCTTTACTAACCGACGCTTATAGTTCCCTTGCTGGCGCATTTTTGATGGCAGGAAGGTTAATGGCATCGGTTTGTATTTAATAACCGACGTCTTTAATAATGAGATAGTGTCGGTTTTCTTTAGTAACCGACGCCTATAGTTCTCTTGCTGGCGTATTTTCGGTGGCGGGAAGGGTTATGGCGTCGGTTAGAAACTGACACTGAAGGTGTCGACTTTTAGCGGCGCCCACTTGGGTGTCGCTTGGAAACTGACGCTAAAGGCTCTAAATAATCGACACCAAAGGCCTTTTCTGTAGTATTGTGTACATGTCATATATTTACAAACATTGGCATACTATCAAAATCTCATGTCGATACAAGTATATCATCTACAAAACACATCCCATACCCGAACCTGAGAGTACAGGGAAGACACTGGGACTCTACTACTAACATCTACAACTAACCAACCTTCTGAATCTATTGATCACCAGGTTGGTTTTCTTCCACAACACGACCTCAGCCTTGTTGCCCGCGACCACATAAAAAAATGTGGTGACCCACGGGTGAGACCTAGTCCTAGCGAGAGATATAACTCTCTCCAACATATATTGATTATAACATATTAATTAACAGTAAATACATTGAGTAGTTAGGGTATTGAATAAACAATATGAATAGATTGAACAGTTTAAGCATACTAAGCAGTTAAGAAAATAAGTTGTAACATCAAGTAGAATTGTACAATTTTCATAAGTCTGCATCATGTACGAACTATGCAGTGTCAAAACAAGACAAGGGTTAATCAACCAATGTGATACATATTAAACCCTAGCAATTATACTACACGGCTGGTATCACTTCTTTTATTATGAATATGATCTGGGGAGTTTGAGTCGTACCACTCAAAGTCCAACTGACCATTGCGAAGTGCTATTCAGTTCCGTTTAAGATCTAGGAGTGTCGGTATCCTAAGATCTCTTCCCCTCAGTCAGTACAAATAAACTGCAGTGACATACCAGTCAAACTGCCAACAGTGACATATAATCAACTGATAACAACTAGTCTTTACTTGGTACAAGTTACGACACTAGAAAATAGGGTATACAAAACCCTCTAATCTGAGGTACAACCACAGCTGTCCTCAACACATCAAATGTCAGAGGCATGACCATAGACATCCTCCATAACCTGCAATTGTGGATGACAGGGATATATCCTCAACTTGCCACCCCCACATACTCAATAGTATGTGCTCCGAGTTTCCCTTGGGAATACTCGTTTCACCATCCAGTAAGTTCTGACACTAAAGATGGCTCTACGACACAGGTCTCTACATGATTAAGGTTACACTTGATTAATTACTGCCAATTGAATGCATTAAGGCTTTATCATACAAGTGGACATTCAAAACCTAATTCTTTTCTAACAAGAGTATATGTATAACAACTTCAAAGGATATAAAACATTTGAGATATAAATCTTAATCACATTACCAAATTCTATCATTTATTGCAAATTAATGGACCACACTTATCATCATACTATTATAAGATACCAATATCTTATCACAAGTTCCAGGGTTTTAACCCTTATTGGAACATGAAGAGGATTTCACCTCAATCATTGCTTCAAACATGCCCAAAGGTCATTAATACCATAAAATTATTCATAGTAAGGTTATCATCATCATTCCATGCCTTAAACAAGGCTCAAAACATCATTAGCACATATGTGTCCATAGATATTAACATGGCAAGGCATTATGATATTCAAATAGTTCTACATTGCGGGTTCAACACAAGAAGAGTGTAATTCATCATCACATTTTAATCATTCAAGAGGTCTGATTATAACCAATCAACATCATATAATTACATAAAGGTTAGATATAACAAGCTAAATCACATGGGAGTTACACATCCACTTATTATAGTGATTTATCAAATATAACTATATAATGGCAAAGGTTAGACTACCAATTAATGGTATTGAACCATCAAAATATCATCACTAGAACCCACAAATAATACCATGTGATTTATTCTAATCCATTGGATGTTAAAGCATCCAATATTATTCATTGGATCAGGTTCATTGTTCAAGGTTATCAATTGAAGTATAGGTCTAACCATTAGATCAATTGAACCAAGGAACCATTGGTTCAAGGTTTAGTTAAATCTACAATTACATTCCTAATTCATCATATATGGTGATGACCTGATCCACCATTAATTGTGATCATTAGGTCACCATAGGTTGCTAGATCAATAATACATTCAGTTAACACCATCAAATATTAAGCTAATATCATCATCGATTGATAACATCATTAGAATACTTAGTGGATGATAATTAAACATCTAATTGAGTCAAAACCTGACCTTAGGGGGTGACCATAGGTTGTCACCATAAATTTGACACCCATGATCATGAACATATTGTTTCCAAGATAGCAACACCATTGGTTGTTTAATGGTATGTCCATCAGTTGTGTGATAGAGAAGGAAATAGCTTGAAAACCCTAATTTGAACCATCAATTATTTTGTGCTTCGCACCATAGGTTGATGCTATCAACCTGTCCCAGATCATTTTACACCTTAGAAAAGTTGTATATATGTTTCAAGTTCATATAGAATTGTAACAAAATAGGAAACACCACAAAAATTCGTAATTCTAAACAAGCATGGTTTCTCTATGCTTAAATCAACACATTAAGGCATAAACATAAACTAACAAGCTTCTAGTAAGCAATATAAGTGAAGAATGTTATATAACTCACCTCTATAGAGTAGGTCAGATCCCAAATAGCAAGAATATCTAGCAAATAGGGCAAGAAAACCTTGGATTCAGATCTGAACTTGGCCAAATATGTACTTCTCTCCACAAAGAAGCAAAATCCTAGAAAAATAAACAAGAAGGATAGATTTTTGAGTTGTAGAGACACTTTCACCATGGAACAGAGGGTTCCAACCTGGAGGAAGGTCTGAGGAAGAAGAAGAGCAAGAAAAACGAAGAATGAAGGAAGAAAACAACTTTCTTTGGTCGAATTCCCTAGAAGATGACCTTGGAAACCCTAGGTAGGGCTAGATGGAGCCCTAGGAGACATTCTTCTCCAAAAAGGGGTTGTCTTATACCTTAGAGCAGTTGTTTCTGCAGAAAAATAGAGTGGATTAGTTGATCCAGGTTAGAGGAAAGAGAAAGCAAGCATAGTTTCATATTTGGGCAAGGAAGAGGTAAATATAGCCCATGGGTAAGGATAGAAGCAAGCATGAGGCGTAAAAGTAGCTTCCCCATGTGTTTATGGCCTTAAACTATTAAGAATATACAAGCACACACACAAGAAGCTCCCCCACCGTCCCTATTAACCTTCGTAGCTTTCATTTGTCGAAATTCCCAGCCAATCACATAATTCATTAGTTGATAGCTACTAAAAGTAGCTCATCCGTGAAGGGGTAAACCCTAAAATACCCTTGATGAAAACACCTTCAAACCATGGCTCAACTAGGATCCCCATGGCTAAAAAATCTCAATAATGATAATATAACATCTAAGTAACATAATGTATGTGACAAATTGCAAAAAAAACCCTCAATGGGGTAAATTGTAGAAAAGTCCAAAATGTACAGAAAATTGCATAACTTTCTCAAACAATGTCCAAATTGGACCAGATTTGAAACTTAAGCTTGTATTATGATTTGAAAGAATATCATAAGGTTGTATTAGTGTTATAAGCATTAAATTATGGTAATTAAGCTTATTCAACTCATTAAGCAAGTTTAGGGGCCTTACAACTATAAACCCCTAACAAGGATTTCACCCCGAAATTCCACGCAAAAAGAGATGGGTATTTTCTACGCATCTCATTCTCTAGTTCCCATGTGGCTTCTTCTACTCCACGATGATTACATAAAACTTTCACTAGTATTATATCTTTTCTCTTCAGCTTTTTCACCCTTCTATCCAGGATCAACACAGGACCCTCAACATAGGAGATATACTCATCTAACTCAACCTCTACTGGTTGGATTGTCTGGTCAGTATCTGGATGGCATTTCCTCAACATAGAGATGTGAAAGACATTATGCAATCTATGTAGCTCTGGTGGTAGTTCCAACTTATATGCTACCTTTCCAACATGAGCTAGGACAGTGTATGGTCCCATAAATCTAGGAGCCAACTTACCCTTCTTTCCAAACCTCAACACCCCTTTCCAAGGAGAAACCTTAAGATATACTCTATCTCCCACTTGGAACTCAAGTGGTCTATGTCAGTTATCTGCATAAGCTTTCTACTTGTCCTGGGCTGCTTTCAACTGTTGGTGTATCACTTTAATCTTTTCCGTAGTCTGATGTACTAGATCAGGACCCAAAAGTTGATATTCACCTGTCTCATACCAGCAAAGAGGAGACCGACATCGTCTCCCATACAGAGCCTCATAAGGATCCATATCTATGCTTCTTTGATAGCTATTGTTGTACGCAAACTCTATCAGAGTCAGATGTACATCCCAACTACCAAGAAATTGTAGCACACATGCCCTCAAGAGATCCTCTAAAGTCTACAGAGTCCTTTCAAACTGGCCATCGGTCTGCAGGAAAAGTTGTGCTGAATCTCAACTGTGTTCCCATTGTAGAATGCAGACGCTCCCAAAAATTACTTGTAAACTATGGACCTCTATTAGAAACTATAGTCACTAGAATGCCATGCAGATGGAATATCTCATCAACATATATTTGTGCCAATTTCTCTACTATAAAAATCATCTTAACTGGCAGAAAATGAGCTGACTTAGTCAATTTGTCTACTATCACCCATATGGAATCATGACCATTGGCTGTCCTAGGAAGACCAACCACAAAGTCCATAGTAATATGATCCCATTTCCACTGTGGTATTGACAAGGGTTGTAATGTCCCTGCAGGCTTTTGGTGCTTAGCCTTCACCTGCTGACAAACTGGACATTTGGCAATGAACTCTGCCACATCATGCTTTGGACCTGGCCACCAATACATCTTGGTACTTCCAGGATGCATTGTATACATGGAGGAGTGAGCCTCTTCAAGTACCATTTTCCTCAACCCATCAACATAAGGAATTACTATCCTATTATGGTAACAAATTGTACCATCATCTGCCTCATGAAAGCCCTCATACTTTTCACTGCCAATCCCTGATCGAATATTCTGTATCACATTATCATTCTATTGTGCATCATGAATCTATTGTCTCAAGATAGGTTTCACTTACAACTGTGCCAACAATCCTGCCAACAAGAAAACTTCTAGCTGTACATTCATCTGGAGAAGAGACACTAGCATATCTCTCTTATGGCACATCAAGGAATTTAATTGTGCATTATCTACCATTGATGATGAAGATGACTTTCTACTCAATGCATCAGCTACCACATTAGCTTTCCCTGGATGGTAGTCTATTGTGCAATCATAATCCTTAATCAGCTCCATCCATCTCCTCTGCCTCATATTCAACTCCTGTTTTGAGAAGATATACTGCAGATTCTTATGGTTAGTGAAGATATGACACTTTTATCCATAAAGATAGTGTCTCCAGATCTTTAAGGCATGGACCACCGCTGCAAGCTCCAGATCATGTGTTGGATAATTCTCCTCATGTTTCTTAAGATGTCGCAAAGCAAAAGAAATCACATTTTTATCCTGCATTAACACGCACCCCAACCCATTCTTTGAAGCATCACAAAAGATAATATAGCCTTTTCCTTGCTATGGCAATACTAACACCGCTGCACTAGTCAAATTTTGTTTCAAAAGCTGGAAAGAACGTTGACACTTGTCATTCCAAGCAAAAGGAACATCCTTCATGGTTAACCTAGTTAGGGGCAACACTATAGAACTGAAGTCTTTGATGAACCTCCTGTAGTAACCTACTAGACCTAGGAAACTACGAATATCTATTAGTGACTTTGGTTGTTCCCATTCTAGTATAGATTCCACTTTCTTGGGATCAACACAAATGCCTTTTGCAGATATAACATGGCCTAGAAAAGACACTTTAGATAACCAGAATTCACAGTTGCTGAACTTAGCATATAGTTGGTGTTGCCTCAATAAAGTCAATGCCTAGCGAAGGTGTTGCTCATGTTGTTGACTATCCTTGGAGTATATCAGGATATCATCTATGAACACGACCACACACTGATTAAGATAAGGTCTAAACACCCTATTCATTAGATCCATAAAAGCTGCAGGTGCATTGGTTAGTCCAAATGGTATAACCACAAACTCATAACGGCCATACCTAGTCCTAAAAGCTGACTTGGGTATGTCATCAACCTTAATTCTCAACTGATGTTAACCCGACCTCAGGTCTATCTTTGAAAACACAGTGACACCTCTCAACTGATCAAAAAGATCATCAATCCTCGACAAAGGATACTTATTCTTTATTGTCACCTTGTTCAACTGTCTGTAGTCTATGCAAAACCTCATTGAACCATCCTTATTTTTAACAAACAACACGGGAGCACCCCAAGGAGAAGTGCTCGGCCTAATAAAACCCTTCTCGAACAGTTCTTGTAACTATTTCTTTAACTCCTGCATCTCTGCTGGTGCCATTCTGTATACTGACTGTGCTATGGGTTGTGTTCCAGGAACAAGATTAATCTCAAACTCAATCTCTCTAAGAGGGTGAATGCTATGAAATTCCTCAAGATAGACATCCTCGAATTCTCACACCACTGGTACCTCCTGGATACTAGGACCTCCTGCCTTGGTATCCACAACATGAGCTAAGAAAGCCTCACATCCTTGCCTCATCAACTGCTCAGCTGTCATAGCTGACATCAAACATGTAGGAAGAAACTTCCTATCACCCTGGAAAATCCACTGTATATCTCCATCATGGAATGTCGCCACCTTAGTACTACAGTCCATGACTGCCTTGTATTTTTCCAAGGTATCCATTCCTAGGATTACATCAAAACCATGCATGTCAAGTGGCAAAAGATCCACTTGAATGTTGTGTCCAAAAAAAGAAAGAACATAAGAAGGGCACACTTCTCGCAACTCAGCGGAATCAACCAAAGGAGTCTCTAGTCGCAGGCTATTAGACCTAAGACTAACAGGTAGATAACAACTATCTATCACATCTCTGGTGATAAAAGAGTGTGTAGCACCCAGGTCTACTAACACATACAAAACAAGAATTAGACATATCAGAATGAAATAACTCCATCTGACCTATCATGACTCGTGGATTGACCACTACTTCTGGCTGGGTCATGGCATAGAACCTTGTTGTCGCCTATTTCCATCCATGTCCTCTGCTTGCTTGTCCAGAGGATCCTGCCTGGGATGCCTGACCACGTCCTCTTCCACTGCCACTACTAAACTACCGTTGTTGTGGATCTTGTTGACTTTGCCTTCTCTACTGAGTCACCTCCTCATCTTTCATAGGGCAATAAGGTTTGGTATGCCCCACTTGCCCACACTTGTAACATGTTATGGTGTCCTAATATGACCTGAACGGCCCTGTCACTAAAACTGATGAGGTACTACGGGCTCCCATTGGTGAAAAATTGTGACCTCTAACCCGACTCGGGGTCCACTGTGATGGTGCATGTGATCTTGGTTCACTGAAGGTTGACCTTGGTTGGGACTGTGGTGGGAAAAAACTTGGCTTCTTAAAGCCTCCAGATGATTTCCCTTGAAACTGCATGGGTTTCTTCTTAGCATTAGCTTCACACTTCTCTATGGCAGTCCTCTCAATCCTATTGATAGATTCCATAAAGGTGGAAAACCTTTCCCTATTCTCCAAGGCTAATGTTGTAGTAGTCAACTCCATACTCAGACCCTTCTCAAATCTCTGGATCCTTTCCTTTTCTGTTGCTGCCATGTGTGGGTGGAACCTCAGAAGTTCCATAAACTTTGATCCATACTCATTGATAGTCATAGTTACCTGACGAATCTTCTTGAACTGAGAGATTTTCTCATCTAGGTAGGTCTCTGGAAAATATTGACTAACAAATTCCCTTCAAAACTCCTCCCATCCTATCACAACTCCTGGCCTTTTCTCCTCTTCTATGGCTCACCAGTGGCTAGCACTACCCTTTAACAAGTATACTGCATGCTTAACTTTGTCTTCTTCATCAATGTTTAGGATTTTGAATGCCTTTTCCAGCCCAGTCAACCACATGTCAGCGTCTGCTGGATCAAAAGTACCTACATATTCAATCACCCCAGCACATCTAAGACGTTCAAATGTCTTCCCGACACCTTGGGACTCCACATTAGAGGTGGCGGCCCTAGCTTGAGGTGCTGGCGCTATGTCAACAATATGTGTAATTGTGGCCATCATCTGTCGAAACATAGACTGAAACTCAGGATTGGCCATCATTATCGGGTCTGGATGAGGCATTGCGGGCTGCTCTGGCCCTTCTTTTGGCACTCTCTCATCATGTGCATGCCTCCCTGCACCTCTTCCTGGTGCAACATAGCTACTCTCAACATGTTCTTCATGTCCTCCAAACATATCTGCATAAGCATAAACTACGATATGATATGTTGGATACATAAGAATAGACTCAAACCTAAGTCGTATGTCCCTGTAGACTCAATAAACCTAGAGCTCTGATACCAACTTAATTGTGACACCTCATCATTCTAAATGAGATTACTCAAAACACAAAACATGATCAACTACTAATTAATCACATAGTCAAAAATGCGGAATAATTAAAACTGATTCCAACAATGTAAATAAACTCTAGAACATTTACAAAAGGTCCATCATTCCATTTTCATATGCTGTAACAAGTATTTACTTATGGGTCCAAAGACCTCAGTCACATCTTTCATACAAAAAATATTTCACATGTACAAGCCATATATTTACAAACATTGGCATACTACCAAAATATCATGTCGATACAAGTATATCATCTAGAAAACACATCCCATACTCGGACCTGAGAATACAGGGAAGACACTAGGACTCTACTACTAACATATACAACTAACCAACCTTCTAAATCTATTGATCACCAGGTTGGTTTTCTTCTACAACACGACCTCGACCTCGTTGCCCACGACCACCTAAAAAATGTGGAGACCCACAGGTGAGACCCAGTCCCAGCGGGAGATATAACTCTCTCCAACATATATTGATTATAACATATTAATTAATAGTAAATACAATGAGAAGTTAGGGTATTGAATAAACAATATGAATAGATTGAACAGTTTAAGCATACTAAACAGTTAAGCAAATAAGTTGTAACATCAAGTAGAATTGTACAATTTTCATAAGTCTGCATCATGTAAGAACTATGCAGTGTAAAAACAAGACAAGGGTTAATTAACCAATGTGATACGTATTAAACCCTAGCAATTATACTACACGGCTGGTATCACTTCTTTTATTATTATTATGCCCTGGGGAGTTTGAGTCATACCACTCAAAGTCCAACTGACCACTGCGAAGTGGTATTCAGATCCGTATAAGATCTAGGAGTGTCGGCATCCTAAGATGTCTTCCCCTCGGTCAGTATGAGTAAACTACAGTGACATACCAGTCAAACTTCCAACAGTGACATATAGTCAACTGATAACAACTTGTAACGCTTGGGCCCACTGCTCAAGGCTCTAGTAGAGTTTCAGGAATGATGACTGGCCCCACAGACCACCACTAGCCTTAACTGTGCACTTTAATCTCACTTTTGCGCAAGCCAAGATCAACTTCCCGACTAGTCACCCATCCAAGTACTACTCCAAGCTGATCACACTTAACTATGGAGTTCTTTAGTAATGGGCTCCCAGAAAAGGAGGTGCACCTTGGTGATATGGGTAGTCCAATCATTCCTTTTAAGATCATGTTATCAGAGGCCTCAAATCCAAGGACCACTGCGAAGTGGTATTCAGATCCGTATAAGATCTAGGAGTGTCGGCATCCTAAGATGTCTTCCCCTCGGTTAGTATGAGTAAACTACAGTGACATACCAGTCAAACTTCCAACAGTGACATATAGTCAACTGATAACAACTTGTAACGCCTGGGCCCACTGCCCAAGGCTCTAGTAGAGTTTCAGGAATGATGACTGGCCCCACAGACCACCACTAGCCTTAACTGTGCACTTTAATCTCACTTTTGCGCAAGCCAAGATCAACTTCCCGACTAGTCACCCATCCAAGTACTACTCCAAGCTGAGCACACTTAACTATGGAGTTCTTTAGTAATGGGCTCCCGGAAAAGGAGGTGCACCTTGGTGATATGGGTAGTCCAATCATTCCTTTTAAGATCATGTTATCAGAGGCCTCAAATCCAAGGATGTTACAATCTCTCCCACTTAGACTCTTGATGTCATCATCAAGGCTCAACTATATGGCTTCATAATATCACCCCATTTCAGTGCAGACCCATAATGGCCCATGGACACTCAGCTCCCGATCACAGAATACCAGAGCAAGGGTGGCTACGTCAACCATGGAAAGCCCTTTCCAACAAGCCTGGACCGCACAACTCAAGACTGGCATGCCACATGCCCATGTGGGCCCCACCTACTTGAGGGGTTATGGCTCTGATACCATTTGTAATGCCCAGGCCCACTGCCCAAGGCTCTAGTAGAGTTTTAGGAATGACGAATGGCTCCACAGACCACCACTAGCCTTAACTGCGCGCTTTAATCTCACTTTTGCACAAGCCAAGATCAACTTCCCGACTGGTCACCCATCCTAGTACTACTCCAAGTTGAGCACGCTTAACTATGGAGTTTTTTAGTAATGGGTTCCCGGAAAAGGAGGTGCACCTTGGTGATATGGGTAGTCCAATCATTCCTTTTAAGATCATGTTATTCGAGGCCTCAAATCCAAGGATGTTACACAACTAGTCCGTACTTGGTACAAGTTACGACACTAGAAAACATGGTATACAAAACCCTCTAATCCGAGGTACAACCGCAGCTGTACTCAATCACATCAAATGTCAGAGGCATGACCATAGCCATCCTCTATAACCTACAATTGGGGATGACAAGGATCTATCCTCAACTTGCGACCCCCACATACTCAATAGTATGCACTCCGAGTTTCCCTTGGGAATACTCGTTTCACCATCTAGTAAGTTCTGACACTGAAGATGGCTCTATGACACATGGCTCTACATGATTAAGGTTACACTTGATTAATTAATGCTAATTGAATGCATTAAGGCTTTATAAAAAAAGTGGACATTCAAAATCTAATTCTTTTCTAACAAGAGTATATCTATAACAACTTCAAAGGATATAAAACATCTGAGATGTAAATCTTGATCACATTACCACATTCTATCATTCATTGCAAATTAATGGACCACACTTATCATCATACATTACAAGACACCAATATCTTATCACAAGTTCTAGGGTTTTAACCCTTATTGGAACATGAAGAGGATTTCACCTCAATCATGGCTTCAAACATGACCAAAGGTCATTAAGACCATCACATTATTCATAGAAAGGTTATCATCATCATTCCATGCCTTAAACAAGGCTCAAAATATCATTAGCACATATATGTCCATAGATATTAACATGGCAAGGCACTATGATATTCAAATAGTTCTACATTGTGGTTTCAACACAAGAAGAGTTCATTATCACATTAATCATTCAAGAGGTCTGATTATAATCAATCAACATCATATAATTACATCAAGGTTAGGTATAACAAGCCAAATCACATGGGAGTTACACATCCACTTATTATAGTGATTTATCAAATATAACTATATAATGGCAAAGGTAAGACTACCAATTAATGGTATTGAACCATCGAAATATCATCACCATGGTTCAGGAAAGCGGTATGCGGTGTACGGGCGGAGAGGGTACTGCATAGAGTATATGCGGTATGCGGGAGTATATACGGGAGTATAAGCGGTTTTGGATTTTTTTTATTTCAATAAACTAATTATATATAAATAATATAGCGAGATCATAAATTAAAATATGTAGAGTAGACACGTACATTTATTTACTTATAAACATATTAGTATGCATGTATGATATGCTTATATATGTATACATGTAATATATATAGAATGTGTTTGTAATATATGTACAAATACTAAAATATAGGTAAATCAATGTACAAATATATGTATGGTGTGTATAAATGTGAATAAATCAAAATGTATATATACATGCACAAATATGTGATTGTATATTTAGGTATATTTTATATGTATCTATACATGTTAATATATCAAAAAGTATTCGAATAAATGTACAAATGCGTGTGGAAAATTTGTATATGTATTACAATGTATACATATAATTCAATGACTATATATCTCAATTTATATTTATAATGAAATGTGTGTATACATATGCATGTATGTACGAAATGCATGAACATTAGTTGTGGGATTTTCAAAAATCGGAGTTTAATCGACCGCTTAATCGGCCAAGTGGGAGTATATGCGGCCCATGACCGCTTAGTGGACCGATTAGTAATATGCGGTGCGGTAGGGTGACTGAATAGGTATATGCGGGAGTATATGCGACCGTGCAGACCGATTTCCCGAACAGTGATCATCACTAGGACCCAAAAATAATACCATGTGATTTATTCTAATCCATTGGATGTTAAAGCATCCAATATTATTCATTGGATTAGGTTCATTGTTCAAGATTATCAATTGAAGTATAGGTCTAACCATTAGATCAATTGAACCAAGGAACCATTGGTTCAATATTTAGTAAAATATACAATTACATTCCTAATTTATCATTTATGGTGATGACCTGATCCACCATTAATTGTTATAATTAAGTCACCATTGGTTGCTAAATCAGTAATACATTCAGTTAACACCATCAAATATTAAGCCAATATCATCATCGATTGATAACATCATTAGAATACTTAGTGGATGATAATTAAACGTCTAATTGAGTCAAAACCTAACCTAAGGGGGTGACCATAGGTTGTCACCATAAATTTGAAACCCTTTATCATGAACATAAGTTGCCAAGATAGCAACACCATTGGTTGTTGAATGGTATGTCCATCAGTTGTGTGATAGAGAAGGAAATAGCTTGAAAACCCTAATTTGAACCATCAATTATTTAGTGCTTAGCACCATAGGTTGATGCTATCAACCTTTCCTAGATCATGTTACACCTTAGAAAGGTTGCACACATGTTTACAAGTTCATATAGAACTGGAACAAAATAGGTAACACCACAAAAATTCGTAATTCTAAACAAGCATGATTTCTCTATGCTTAAATCAACACATTAAGGCATAAATATGAACTAACAAGCTTCTAGTAAGCAATATAAGTGAAGAATGTTATATAAATTTCCTATATAGAGTAGGTCAGATCCCAAAAAGCAATAATCTCAAGCAAATACGGCCAGAAAACCTTGGATTCATATCTGAACTTGGCCAAATAGGTACTTCTCTCCACAAAGAAGCAAAATCCTAGAAAAAGAAACAAGAAGGATAGATTTTTGAGTTGTAGAGCCACTTTTACCATGGGACAATAGGGTTACGACCTGGAGGAAGGTCTAAGGAAGGATAAGAGCAAGAAAAACGAAGAAGGAAATAAGAAAACAACTTTCCTTGGTCGAATTCCCTAGAAGATGACCTTGGGAACCCTAGGTAGGGCTAGATGGAGCCCTAGGAGACCTTCTTCTCCAAAAAGGGGTTGTCTTCTACCTTAGAGCAGTTGGTTCCGCAGAAAAACAGATTGGATTCGTTTCTCCAGGTTAGATAAAAGAGAAAACAAGCATAGTTTTGTATTTGGGCAAGGAAGAGGTAAATATAGCCCATGGATAAGGATAGAAGCAAGCATGAGGTGTAAAAGTAGCTTTCCCATGTGTTTATGGCCTTAAACTATTAAGAATATACAAGCACACACACAAGAAGCTCCCCCCACCGTCCCTATTAACCTTCTTAGCTTTCATTTGTCGAAATTCCCAGCCAATCACATAATTCATTAGTTGATAGCTACTAAAAGTAGCTCATCCGTGAAGGGGTAAACCCTAAAATACCCTTGATGAAAACACCTTCAAACCATGGCTCAAAAATCTCAAGAATGATAATATAACATCTAAGGAATATAATTTATGTGACAAATTACAAAGAAAACCCCTCAATTGGGTAAATTGTAGAAAAGTCCAAAATGTATAGAAAATTGCATAACTTGCTCAAACAGTGTCCAAATTGGACCAAATTTGAAACTTAAGCTTGTCTTATGATTTCAAAGCATATCAAAAGTTTATATTAGCATTATAAGCATTAAATTATGGTAATTAAGCTGATTCAACTCATTAAGCAAGTTGAGGGACCTTAGAGATACGACATGGGAGAGGAGAACGAGGAGGATATCCGCACGTTCAGGAGGTTCCAGGCATGTTCAATGGGCAGAAATTGCGGATTGCGGATCTGTTCATTGGCATGGAGTATCCTAATCATGTTTCTAAAGGGGGTTCATTGGTTTTCTATTTTCTCCATATTTTTCCTTCTTCCTAGCATGTTTTTGTCCATGGAAACAATGAGGGGGCAATCCACGTATTCTTTAGGACTCGAGAGTAGCCCGGTTGTACATTGTATATGGATTTTTTACATTAGTATATTATTTTCTCCTTATTCTTGGGCATGTTGCTATGAAATCATATTAAACTTTCTATGGTGTGCACCATAGGTGACTAATTAGATGCTTAATAACTTCGAGAGGAGGATTAAGAATTGGAAATCCATAGTAACACACATTTTATACCGCCCTTTAGGAAAGGTGGCTTACGAACGTGAAGAGATTACCTAGAGATTATTTGTAAAGCACCTAACTAATCAACCAATTACTATGGAAATGTGATTGAAATTATCATAGGTAGTGAACTACACTGCAGGAGTGGGTAGTTCTTGCTACAGGCTCTTTGTCCAGGAGTGGGAGGAAAATATATTAAATTTTAGGTTAAAATTGTAGTGTCAATCATGGTGAAACCATAGTCCTAGAGAATTTCTTCTCATTGTGATCACAACCCATTAAATTGTTTTTCTTTCTTGCAATTAGTTTAATAACTCTTTAATCAAAGTTTTCTTTCGACTTAGCTGATCGAAAAGTAGTTAGTAGTAGTTTCCTGAATTATGTTTCCCCGTGTTCGATATTTGGGCCTATTTGGCATGTATTACTTCGATGTGTACACTTGTGTTTTACATGTACAATTTAGTCATGTCAGGTAGACATCTCAACGTTCAACCCCTTCTTAAATAGTCATATCCTCTCCTCATCTGTGGAAGGCATATGAGGATAGAACCTCAAAAAATCATAAACCTTGCCTCATACTCGTTGATTGTCATGGATCTTTACTAGATCCTCTCAAACTAGGATATGTCTTCATCTAGATAGGTATGCAGAAAGTACCTAGTGACAAAGTCTTGGTAGAACTCCTCCCAACTGATATCCACACCTGGCCTCTTCTCCTCCTCAATGGCCCACCAATGGCCAACACTCTCCTTCAAAAGATATACAACATGCTTCACTTTGACTGCCTTAGGGATGTTGAGGATCTTAAAGGACTTCTGCAAATCTATCAACCAAAGATCAACATCCACTAGACCCGCCGTACTAACATACTCCAAAGCCCCAACATGTCTCAACCTTTCAAAGGTCTTCCTAAAACTCGAGGATTCCACATTGGGACTGTTTCTCTTGCTTGAGGAATGAGCATTCTGTCCGCCATATGTGTAATTATGGTCATAAATTGTCCAAACATGGACCGATAAGCAAGGTTTTCCATCATGGCCAGGTCAAACTGAGGCACCTCAGGTGCCCAATCTTCTCTCGCTTGATCCCTTGCACTGCCTCTGACTGCAGCAAACTACTCTCTCTAGTGTGTTCTTTGTAATCTCCAAACATCTTTTCTACTCTTCTTCTTCTGGACAAATAGAAATCACTATAAGACATACTGGAGGACAATAGAATAGACACAAACCCTAGTCCTAGATCCTTGTAGACTCGGCGAACCTAAGATCTAATACAAACCAAACCGTGATGCCCCGACACACCACAAACGAGATTACTCAAATCCAAATGTGGAATTATCACTAAACGAGTAGATTTTTAGAAAACATAGGAAATTTAAACCGATTTAACAAAAGCACCATAAGGCAAAAAATTATTAAATATAAGTCCACATGCCTGCCACATGCATTATATCATATCACATGGTTCTTACATAACTATCACTACTATAGAAATGACATATCACGTCACATTTGACGCCATCGGTTGTAGTCCAACAACCGACGCCTATGCACTACGACATCGGCTAAGAAGGACAACTGTCACCTATATGTGAAGGTTGGCTGATTTACAAAAGACACAGGCATAGCTTTTTCTTTAACATAGGTTTTAAACCACAACCGATGTCCAAAATCACCCGCAAAATACAATTTTCTAGGGAAAAAATTGCCTCCAAAATTTTCAATTCGGCGTCGGTGGTACAAGAACCGACGACATATGTTTCACGCCAAGCCCCTGTGAAAATTTTTATCCCTATGTAGTCGTCAGATTTTGACAAGGAACCAACAACTAAACATCCTTCGTGAGTCGAAATTCATCCCATCATGTGGCGGCAGTTTTCTTTAAAGAACCGACGAGGATGTGTCTTCGCATGTTGTCCCTGCAAAAATATTTTCCCCCCAAATTACCTATTCGGTTTCGGTTTTTGCTTGGCAACTGACAATTATGATCGTAACTGATGAACAATTGTTTTTGTCATGTTATGTGTATAGATGTCGGTTTTTGTATATAGAAACTGACGACTAACATCCTGACCGGGTGTAATTTTTTTTATTAAAGGTGGTGATAGGTGTCGATTTTTAATTACTACTGATTTTAAGTGTCAGAATTTTGTTTTAACTAACACCGATAGTTAACTTAATAGCACCTGCGCAAGTAGACTCTCCCTCTTCTCTATTTCATTCCCGATTCTTCAAGCTCTCGGTCTCACGATTTCTTCATTCGCCTCTGTACACCGCCTCTTCTCACTGCATGATGTCGTGAGGAGCTTGAAGCTGCTCACTGCCTCCGCGCGCCGCCATTCACCACCACAAGGAGCTTGAAGCTGCTCACGCCGGAGCTGCTACTTCTATGTAGTTGCCTCCAGTCTTTGCCGCCACCACCTGCTTCCGTCACCGCCACTACCTGCTCCAGGCGTAGTGAGGAGCCTTCCTCTAGCCGCCTTCAACTGCTCTAGTCGCCGCCATTGGCCACCGCCTGCACCTCCTCTGCTTCACCTCTAGCCGGGCCACCTCCACCTCCGGCCGCTGCCACTACAGCCTGCTCGATCCACTGGTGTGGTGAGTGCATGAACACAAAATGGAAGAATATTTTATTAATATTGATTAATATTGATTAATTAGGGTTAATGATGCCATTACTATTGATTGATTAGGGTTAATGATGCATTAATGAACTTAATTAATTAGATTTGCACTTACTTTCTCTAAGATTGTGTAGTTGATTAATATTGATTAATAAGGGTTAATGATGCATGAATGAATTTAATTAATTGATATTGCTTTCTTTCTCTCTTGTTAGTGATTGATTTAAATTAGTTCAATAATTGTTCTTCTAGCTTGTGTAGTTGATTAATAATGATTAATTAGTGTTAATGATGAATGAATGAACATAAAATGGAAGAATGAATTGAATTAAATGATGTTACACAAAACCTAGGATATGAACGATGAAACTAGGATTGTAGGTATAGGAACGATGATGATGATGATGGTGGTGGTGGTGGTGATGATGATGATAATGATGATGATGACAACATACATGTATTTTGTTGGCCTAGAAACCCATCCGAGATTTACTCATTAGGAGTAAAACTTGGATAGTCCCCAGTTTGGGATTGTTCTTTAACACTTAATCTCACTTAGGATGTAAGTGTATAATGTATATTCGGTTTTCATGATGTTTCATCGGCACTTCCCCATTTGTTCTCTAAGTACATATGTCGGTGGGCATTTACCCATGTACATCGGTGTACTTGGAGAACTGCATGGGAAATGTTGTTGAAATTTCTTGAAAATCAAATACACATTATACACTTACTAGTGAGATTAGGTGATCAAGAATGGGATAGGTGGTACACATTTATTTTATATAAGACCCTAAACCCTAATCATTTAACCCTAAACCCTAATCTTATAACCCTAAACCCTAATATATACTTGTTTTCTCTTTGATCATAGGATGGATAGATCATGGATGTCCATTCAAAATCACTGCACCCCAGAGTTTATTTCTGGTCTTGATCAGTTTATTAGATTTGCGGAGGAACATAGGAAACAACCTGGAGATAGGTTCTATTGTCCATGTAGGCATTGCGGTAACAACTTGAAAGTCGGCACTGGTGACAAAATCAAAAGTCATGTCATGTGCAACAGGATTGTACAAAGCTATATAGAATGGTACTGGCATGGAGAGATTTCAAACCTAAAATCAGTATATTTCGATAGCAGTGCTTGTGTGGAAGAAAAAATTTCCTCCATTGATGTAGATGTGAACTAACTAGTTCTAGTAAACATCATTGATGAGATGCTGGATAGTTGTGAGGTAGAGCACACCGATCCACCTCCCATGTTTAGGAACATTATGCATGACGCTGAGAGACCGTTATACATAGGTTGTACTAAGTTTACAAAGCTTAGCGCTGTGTTGAGATTGTATAAGCTGAAGGCTAACAATAGATGGAGCGACAAAAGCTTCACATCATTGTTGTCTTTGTTGAAAGAAATTCTTGCTGAAGGAAAAGAGCTGCCAATCTCAACATACGAGTTAAAGAAATTGTTGTGCCCAATGGGAATGGAGGCCAAGAAGATACACGCATGCCCGAATGATTGTGTATTATTTCAAAAGGACTATGTAGATGTGAAAGATTGTCCAAAATGTGGTGCGTCAAGGTATAAAATGATAACTTTGGGGAAGTCCAAAATTGGTTCTCTTGCCAAGGTGATGTGGTATCTACCTATAACACCACAGTTTCAACACTTGTTTGCAAATCCGATAGATGCGAAGAATTTGAGGTGGCATGCAGAGGTTAATAAAAATAATGATGGGATCCTACGACATGCATCTGATTCCCCACAGTCGAAGAAGATTGATTTATTGTACCCTGAATTTGGTGAAGAAGTCAGGAATCTAAGACTTGGGATTTGTAACGATGGGATGAATCCGTACTAGACATTGAGCAGCCAACATAGCACTTGGACTATTATACTTGTTATATACAATCTTCCTCCTTGGTTGTGTATGAAAAATAAGTACGTTATGTTGTTGTTGTTGATATCAGGCCCTAAACAACCTAGAAATGGTATCGACATTTATCTTGAACCTATGATTGATGACTTAAAGAAACTTTGGGATGAACGTGTGATGACCTATGATGCTTCACATAGAGATACATTTCGTTTATACACTATGCTATTTTGCACTATTAATGACTTTCCAACATATGGGAATTTATCTGGATACAGTGTTAAAGGATCTAAAGTGTGTCCTATATGCGAAGAGAACACTGATTCAATACGACTAAAATATAGCGGCACGACAGTATATCTTGGTCATCAAAGGTTTCTTCTAAAATTCCATCCATACCAAAGGTTGTGTGAAGCGTTCAATGGATGGAATGAGGAACAGAGTATGCGTAAACCTATACCTGGTGAGGTTGTTTATGAAAGAGTAAAAGACTTTGTCAATGAATTTGGTATGAGATCACAATGTACCATGGCCATACAGAGTGACAAATCTTTATTAAAGAAGAAGTCAATATTTTGGGATCTTCCTTATGGCCCATGTGTGCTTTGTTGGTTTGTCTTGACCTATATGGGTTATTTGGGTGTGTCTTGACTTAGACACCTTCCTTGCGTGTGTCTTGTCTCGAACATGGTAGTTTTGAAGTGGTTTGGGTCGAGACAGTTTGTCCTTTTGTGGAGTGTCTCGACCTAGTGTGCATGGTGACCTTTTTTTCTAGACCAGGGTGATGTTTTGCTCTTGTTTCGACCTCCTTTGGAGTGTCTCAACCAAAACCGTGTGTTGGAGACCCAAGTGGTTGAGACCCAACATAGGTTGTATCACCATATCATCCATGCATGGTTTGAGTGGTTGCATGTGTGTTTCTTGGGTGGACAAGTGTTCCTTTGGAGCCCTCTCATGTTGACACATCACCCCTCACCCAACCTCCCTCCCTGTTTGGTATATAAAACCTTTTCTCTCCATGCAATTGAACCTTTTGTCTTTCTTTCTTCCTCCTATTTTTCTCATCTTTTGAGCTTGGTGGAGAAAGGAGAGTTGATCCTTGGGTGGACAAGTGTTCCTTGGATCTTCAACCCCATCTTCTTCTCTTTCCTAAACCTTAGACGGTGGACCATCCATGGTGGTCATTCTTGAGAGTAAGCTCCTGATCACAAGGGTCATAGTCAATGTTTTGACAAGGCGGTACTCAATTGAGAGGGAGTTTCTTCTCTCTTTCCCCCCTTCTTCCTTTGGTTTGACCTAGGGATCTTTTGGTCTCTTTTCTTGAGCAACATTTGACCTTGGTATATTGTTCTCTTTGAGGTGATCTTGTGGCTCCAAGTGGGGCTTTTGGTGTAGCTTTTTCCTCTCTTGGTGATCGTGTGCTTGGAGCTTGTGATCGTTGGAGTGATCTTCCTTAAGGCGGGTTATATAACTCTCTACCCTCTCTATTATTGCACCTTTTCCTTGTTTGCATGTTGTTGTTTCTCTCTCTAAATCATGATCCTAACATGCTATTAGATAATACCATGCTCTAGAACTTTAATGATAATGGTTATAATGCTTGGTTTGGTTGGGACTTGAAACCCTAATTACATGGTACCATTTTTTGTGGTGATGGTGAGTTGGATGGTTTTCTCCTATCTCTTGCTCTTGGTTTTGATCACATGCATGATGCTTGTGTACCTTGATATATCATGGAGTAAAGTTTTATTTTGGGGTGTGTTAAATGTGATTTATCTCTCTTGCATGAGGTTCTTTCATGTTGGTATCAAGATACATGTTTTAGGGTTTTTGGTGGCTATTTTATGTGGAGTTTCCCCCTATATGATAATGGTTTTCATTGATTATTTCCATCCTAATTTGGCCATGATTATCTTGTATTTTGCTCAAGGTTCATCCCTATTTTGATGGTGGCTAAGTGTTGTTAAGGCAGTTGGATCTTGGTTGGTCGTGATGCTTTATCTTGGTCCCTTTGAGACACCTTGTCTATATGTTAGACGTTGATGTCTTCTTGGTTTTGATTGAGACATGTCACCTGACATCCTTGGGTCGCGTCCTAGTCGGTGTCACGGTCGAGATGGTACCCTTGGTCGCAGTCACGACATTGCCTTTGGCTAGGGTAGAGACGTTTCCTGTTGGTGGTCGCAACACCACATTTTGCTGATGGTCGAAATGCTACTTGAGCTTGGTTGTGGTGCTTGTTTCATGTTGGATGATGTCTTAGTTTGACGCAGTGGCGACATTGCATTTGGTTGTGGTCGAGACGCCTATTGTGCAGATGGTCGCAACACCTACCTTGAAGGTGGTCAAGATGTGTCGTTGTTTGGGTCATAACCATGGTGTGTTTCGGTTGTGACTCTGGCCTTGGTGGGAGGTCGAGACACTATTGTTGTGTTTATAGTCGAGACATACATGTGATGGTTGGTTGTAACATATCCATACATAATGAAATGGTACATGTACAGTTGTACATGATGTTGATACCTAGTACCATTGACATAATGCCCTAATCATGTTTACTTAATGATGTGCTAATCCTAACATGCTCTGCCAAGAAAGTAGGAGATGACATGATCAGAGTATGGTGATTGATTTATGATATGGAACCCTAAACAGCTACATGTAACCCTAACCCTAGCTTTGGGTCATATAATGTGCTTGCTTGTCTCACTTGGAGTGATTACTAAATTGTGATGTTTTTTCTCACTTGTTTATGAATCTCTAACCTTGCATGTGAAATAAATGTCATGGATTATGTATGTTGTGGTGATTATTATATGGTAAAGGGTGATGACTATAAGCCTTGATATACATGATGAGATAGGATGAGATCATATTGATATGATGGGTGCTATGACCTAGTGATGGCTTAATGCCGATTGGGAGGAGGTAACCTTCAATGATATGATTAAGGGATTTATATCCCAAAGTGATGTGATATTGGTGATGGCCTTATGATTGGCAGTGTTACAAGTATCATGTGGTGATGATGTGACTAGTCCATACCTTATACGTTTAATATCTTCTAGAATTACACTATTCCCTTACCTTTGTAGAGTTTGTTTTTTATTTGTATGTTGTAACTTGAGTGATGCTAAAATACACTCAATTGGCTTAATTAATCAAGTGAAGCCCTAATCATGTAGGTGACATGTGCCATAGATCCATTCCAGTGTCAGTCCTAGTACTGGATGGTGAAACGAGTCCTTCTCACGGGACACTCAGAGCGCATATGTGGGCTCCAATCTCCAAACCATGATATAAACACGATTTAAACTCAGCGGAAGCATTCGATTAATAGAGTAAGACAAAAATCACGGGAAATTAAAACTTTTTGAGATAAGAGCTTGAAACCATAAAACTTCTTTCATAAAAAGGAGATAAACTGTTTACATCTCTGTTGAATTACTTCTTGAGTAATTATACGCAACATGATTCAAAATCTCAAGAGTCAAAACCAAAATCTCAGACCACTAACTCCAAGGACCTGAGAGTACAGAGACGGCATAGGACTATCTAACTACTAACTCAGCAGTCAGTATCTCCACCTGAGATTCACTGCTGCTCCTGGTGCTGTTGGGATTGGTCACCTGTAGGCTGGTTCCTCCATCTTTGACGACCACCTAAAAAGTTGAAATCTACGGGGTGAGACAATTTTAAATAATTGTCCCAACGAGAGTTATAACTCTCCACTAGAAGATTTATATAGCAAATCAAAGGACAATATAATCAATAAAAGCTTTTAAGGTATTCAACAGTAGATTGGTAATAAGCAGAACAACAACAGTTAAGGAAAGTGAGCAACATATCTACTTTGCAGTGCAACATCATTCAAGTATCTCGTAGTTTAACCTAAGCAGTTATACTACGCGGATGATTATGTTTTACAAACATCATTATGCCCTACAGAGATGAGGTATACCGTTCATACTCCAACCGATCACTGTTAAGTCACATCGGTATCATACCTAGGTCATCAAAAGAGCCGGATTCTTATGACCTCTTCTTCCTCAGTCAGAGTGAGGATAACTTGCAGGACATCTTGTGTCTCTGCTACTATAGCTCACCAGGGTAATCTGGTACTTTGCTATTTTAGAGTCACAGTGGCATTCTGCACTCTCTTTGTCATCGAAAGATTTCTTGATTATCTCTCATCGATGCGGTATAAATATTTCCTTGAGTGTTACAGCATAAACATATAGTGAAGGGTTGATGGATTAAGATACATCTACATCAATTCCTATACTAGGATGTAAGGATTTACACATCCATTTTCCCCCACATACTCAAAAGTATGTGATCCAGGAGTTCCTTAGGAAAACCTATTTCACCATCATTTTGTTTTCTGACAATGATGGATCTATGATCAGGGCTCTACATGGTATGATTATACTTGATTAGTTAGGTACATTTCAGTATTCTTTTAACATCATACATGTTCTCAAACATTAATTATTAGCATAGCAGCTATGAAAATAGAATACTAAATGTAACAAGTATAACTCATATCAATTATCATTTCTCAATCATCTCATCACAAGTCATCTGTTAAGCATGACCTTGATGATACTCATGGCTCTCACAGCCCATTAATCTCATAAGATGCCACTAACAAGGCATCAGGATATTTTACTATTCATAAAGCTAAAGCATGCTTTCAATGAATATAGTATCATAATCCTTACCTGGATATGATCATCCTCATATAGGAACCTGCATGGTTAATTCAACTAATAACAGTAAACAATTCATTTCAGGAGTTATACATTCATACTCTTACAAGAGTCAGGTTCCCTGATTTTCATCAATTAGGGTATACTATTCACATTTCATGTCATCACCCTAGAATTAGGGTTCACTATTCACCTCATGGTGAATGGAACTCATAACAGCATCATGTGTGAGAAACATCATCATTAAAGCCCTCAGATAAGATTAAGATTCATCAATTATCATAATTAGGGTTTCCATGATCTCACATAAGTGGGTCATACCCTAATCATGCACATTCATATGTATTGAAGGTATTTCATTTGAATTTCAACCATAAAAGGTACTTTCTCTCTCCTCTCACTAATAGACGGTGATTACACCACACAAGATTAGGTTAGGTTAAGTCCTCATTGACTAACATAAGCCAAATCACCACTATCAAGTGATTAGGGTTTGATTAAAACAAGGTATCCTTCAATTAAACCCTTTAGGGGTATTTTGGTAATTTATACTATTGATCATCATCATGGTTCAATTCATTAATCACTTAGTCCCTTAATGGCCTAGGTTACCATTAGGTTTTAGATCAGACCATCATTGAACCATTTACACCTTCAATTGATTAAGTACAAACAACCTTGAACATCTCCAAACGGTTTCAACCTTTAACCACCAAACGGTCTTGAGACCGTTGGTTCTCAAACGGTCTTGAGACCATTTGACCTCAAACGGTCTTGAGACCGTTTGGGGTGCGTTGACCGTTTGGGGAAAGTTGACCTCCAAACCGTTTGAAGCTTATGCGGTTTGAAACCGTTTGATCAAAATTGACCTTGAGATCGATTGGTCCAAATGACCTTGAGATCGTTTGAGCCCAAATGGTCTTGAGACCGTTTGGCCCCAAATGGTCTTGTGACCGTTTGACCTTAAATGGTCTTGAGACCATTTGGATCCAAACAGTCTTGAGACCGTTTGGTCCAAATGGGCTCAAACCGTTTGGACCTCAAACATGGTTCAAAAGCTACAATCGATTATGGTTATGTATGTTGAAGCCTTCAATTGGCCAAATCCATGTTAACCACTTACAAAATTGACCAAATTGACCCTCAATTGAAAGCCAATTAGGGTTAAATCCAATTCAAATAGGGTTTCCAATCGGATAGTCATCAATGTTCAACAATGTGAATCAAATTGAGGTTGAACCAATCAATTGACCACCAATTGGGCCCAAACTTGGCCCAAACGGTCTTGAGATCGTTTGGACATCCTCCAAACGGTCTTGAGACCGTTTTCCCAAAGTTTGACCAAAAACCAAGTCGGTTGGATAAGGTTTGAACCCTAATTAGGTCTAAAATCAGCATTTTTATCAATTCTTCAATTTGTTGCAATTGGACCCTCAATCCATCAAATAGGCTCAACCCTAGACCTCCAAACGGTCTTGGGTTGTCACAAAATGGTCTTGAGACCATTTGGATGAATCCCCAAACAGTCTTGAGACCGTTTGGGTCCTTCAACCCAAAACTCAACAAGATCTATACTTGAAATCAGCAATTTCAACCCGATTAGGGTTAGGATGTTGAAGTGCCTTCAACTCTCAATTGGTTAAGAATTAGATTATGATTCTTTGTAGGAATGAAATTCAATATATTACCAACAGACCCTCAAACGATCGTTCCTTGGTCAACACTATAAAATGGTCTTGAGACCGTTTTGATCCAAACGGTCTTGCAAGACCGCATGAGATCAAACGGTTTGAGACCGTTTGACCTCAAACGGTTTGCAACCGTTTGGACCAAATGGGTCCAAGGTCGATTGATAAAGTTTCCTAGGAATTCACGCCCATCATCTTCAACCTCTGTTCAGGTTAGTTACTCCACCGTTTTACTTGCAAAAGTGCAAGGAAGAAGGGAGGTAGAAGAAGAACTAAGTACAAATTGCAAGAACAAAGATATGCATAAAAAGCAAGGAGTTTAGAGTTATAAAACCCACCTCAAACGTTGTTCCTAGAGCTCCAAGATTCAAGCCTCTAATGGCGTCTTGAGCTCCACAACTCGGCTAGAGGTGATTCTCCAAGGAAAAGATGGGGATGGTCGGCTAGAACAAAGAATCTAAGTGAGTTAACCATAGAACCAACCTTATATGATGAATTCATCCAAGAATCCGAGCTTGAAGACGGTTCCTACTCACCTTATAACTACTTGGTCGTCTTCCTGAAGTCCATAGCTCTGCCTTGGCCGTTTGAGAAAGATGAGAAATGAAGAGGATAAGTGATACGTTCACTTGGTTTGCAAGGGTGAAGGCTTATATACTTTAGGCTATTTTCCACCTCAAGGACCTCTAGAACATAGAATTCTCATCTAAGTCCCTCCTTGTTTCTAAGGAACTCCCAAGCTATCAAAAATTATGTAAAGCTTATCAAAACTTAAGATCTAAGGGCAAAGAAAATCAACTTTCAACTAGGGTACATATATGAAAGGTCTCCATTCTTATACTTGGTGAATTTTATGCACAAAGATCATTTTTCTTATCTGATTACTCATTCATGTGTCCCTTTCATCATTTTTACTCTAAATGATGTCAAGAGTCATAAAAGATGTTCTAGATGGTGTATTTTATATATTGCACCCCACAATTTGGGTAAATTGCACTTTACTCCAAATTAGGGTTTTTAAGCACAAGGATCATTCCTCAAGCTGCATCTTGATGCCCAAGCTTGGGAAATCCCTCATACCTTATCATATTCACTTATATGATGACTAATTATCAGAGAAACATCTTAACCTGTGAAATTTGCAAGTTAATCCCCTTAACTGGGTAATTTGCACATAGGTCCATGCATTACAAAACAATACTACAACTTTGTTTACAAAGGAGCAAAATTGAAAGTATATGTTCCTGAGGAACTTAATTACATACCAGGAAGTATTCACAAGTATATAATTACATATTTAGGCAAAACATCTAGGGTCAGGTTATAACCCAGGTTAGGGATGTTACAAATTATCCACCCCTTACAAGGATTTCGTCCCCGAAATCGATAAAACATATTAGGAGAAAAGAGCAGGGTATTTCCTTCTCATCTCATCCTCTAGTTCCCATGTGGCTTCTTCAACACCACGATGATTCCAGAGGACTTTTACAAGGCTTATGTATTTCTTATTTAGCTTTTTAATTCTGTTATCAAGGATTGACACTGGTCCTTCCTCATAAGTTATATCTTCATTCAATTCTACTTCCATAGGTTGTAGAACTGATTCGGTGTCTGGGTGACATTTCCTCAGCATAGAAATGTGGAACACAGGGTGTAACTTATGCAACTCTAAAGGTAACTCTAGTCTATAGGCTACCTTTCCAACTCGTTCAACAATTGGATAAGGCCCCATAAATCTAGGAGCTAACTTTCCTTTCCTTCCAAAACGAAGGACTCCTTTCCAAGGTGAGACCTTGAGGTATACTCTGTCTCCAACCTGGAACTCTAAGGGTTTACGACGTCTGTCAGCATAAGACTTCTGCCTATCTTGTGCAGTCTTAAGTTGTTGTTATATAACTTTGATCTTCTCTGTAGTCTGCTGCACAAGATCAGATCCTAACAACTGATGCTCACCAGTCTCATACCAACATAAGGGTGATCTACAACGTATACCATACAAGGCTTCATATGGTGCCATATCAATACTATGTTGATAGCTATTGTTATAGGCAAACTCTATCAAGCTTCGGTGTAGATCCCAACTTCTGGTAAACTGAAGAACACATGCTCTCAACAAGTCTTCCAAGGTCTGTATAGTCCTTTCTGACTGTCCATCAGTCTGTGGGTGAAAGGTTGTACTAAACCTTAACTTGGTGCCTAAAGCTCTGTGTAACTGCTCCCAAAAATGACTTGTAAAGTGGGGACCTCTGTCAGAAACTATAGTGACAGGAACTCCGTGCAAACGCACTATCTCTTGAACATACAACTGTGATAACCTTTCCACAGAATAGGTTGTTTTGACAGGTAAGAAATGTGCTATCTTTGTCAACCTATCAACAATTACCCAAATGGAATCATGTCCTTTGCTTGTCCTTGGTAGGCCAACAACAAAGTCCATGGTCACATGGTCCCACTTCCACTGTGGTATGGGTAAAGGTTGCATTGTTCCTGCAGGCTTCTGGTGTTCAGCCTTAACCTACTGACACACAAGACATCTCAGAACAAACTCAGCCACATCCTTCTTCATCCCAGGCCACCAATACATATCTTTCAAGTTTCGATACATCTTGGTGCTCCTTGGATGCATAGCATACATTGAAGAATGAGCTTCCTCTAGGACTAACTTCCTCAGGTTATCCACATCAGGTACTATCATCCTACCATGATATCATGCCACTTTATCATCTGAATCATGGAAACCATCTCACTTCTCCTCACCATACTCAGACCTTATCTGCTGAACTACAGCATCAACTTGTTGTGCCTCCTTTATCTACTCTCTTAGGGTAGGTTTGATATGCATCTCAGCTAACAAATCGGCTAACAATGACACCTTCAACTGCACATTGTCTTGCCTTAAAGAGATAAGCATATCTCTTCTAGAGCATACTAAGGAACTTAGTTGTTCTCTATCCATGGTTGATGTTGCTTATTTCCTACTCAAGGCATTTGCAACCACATTGGCCTTCCCTGGATGGTAATCAATTGTACAATCGTAGTCCTTGATTAACTCCATCCAACGATGTTGCCTCATGTTAAGTTCATGCTGAGAGAAAATATACTTGAGATTCTTGTGGTCTGTGAAAATCTAGAAGGTTTCTCCGTAGAGATAATGTCTCCAGATCTTCAAGGCATGAAACACAGCAGCCAACTCCAGATCGTGTGTCGGATAATTCTCCTCGTGTTTCTTAAGCTGTCGGGAAGCAAAAGAAATCACTTGCTTATCCTGCATCAACACACATCCGAGTCCATTCTTGGAGGCATCACAGTAAACCACATATCCTTTTCCTTGCTCAGGTAGCACAAGCACAGGTGCACTTGTCAACCTTTCCTTCAACAACTGAAAGGACTGTTGACACTTATCACTCCAGGAAAAAGGAACATCTTTCTGGGTTAACTTAGTCAAGGGTAAGGCTATAGAACTGAAGTTTTTAATGAACCTTCGGTAGTAGCCAGCTAACCCTAAGAAACTTCGAATCTCCGTCGGTGTCTTTAGTTGTTCCCACTATAGAACATACTCTACCTTTTTAGGGTCAACACGAATACCCGAGGCAGATACCACATGTCCAAGAAAAGATACTTCTGGTAACCATAACTCACACTTGCTAAACTTAGCGTATAGCTTATGTTCTCTTAGCAAGGTTAAAGCTTGGTGAAGATGTTGCTCATGCTGCTGAGCATCCCTACTATAAATCAGAATGTCATCTATGAAGACGACAACACACTGATCAAGGAAGGGTCGAAAGACTCTATTCATCAGTTCCATGAATGCAGCTGGTGCATTGGTTAGTCCAAACGACATAACTGTGAACTCATAGTGACCATATCTTGTCCTAAAGGCAGACTTAGATATGTCACTGTCCTTAATGCGGAGTTGATGATATCCGGACCTCAGGTCTATCTTTGAAAAGACTATTGCACCACACAACTAGTCAAAAAGATCATCAATCCTCGGAAGAGGGTACTTATTCTTTATTGTTACTTTATTGAGTTGTCTGTAGTCAATGCACAACCACATTGACCCATCTTTCTTTTTAACAAACAAAACCGGAGCACCCCAAGGTGAGGTACTCGGTCGGATAAAACCTTTCTTAAGTAACTCTTGAAGCTGTTTCTTGAGTTCGGCCATCTCGGCAGGCGCCATCCTATATGGTGTCTGGGCTATGGGTTTTGTATCTGGGACCAAATTGATCTCAAAATCAATTTCCCGCGGCGGTGGTATACCGGGAAGTTCTTCAGGAAACACATCCTCGAATTCTCTGACTATAGGAACTTCAGTAGGGTTGGGGCTCTCCTTGGTAACATCTACCACATGGGCCAAGAATGCATAACATCCTTGCCTCATCAGCTTATCAACAACCATAGCTGACACATGACAGGTGGGCATAATCTTTCTTTCTCCTCGAAAGATCCATGTGTTGCTTTCATCAGCAAACACAACCAACTTGGACTCACAATCCAAGACAACGCGATACCTTTCTAAGGTATCCATCCCGAGGATTATATCAAATCCTTGCATATCAAGTGGTATAAGGTCTACTTGAATGCGATGATCAGAAAAGAAGACGATGCAGTGAGAGCATACCTCCTGCAAAATAGCAGACCCACTCAACGGAGTTTCTAAAAACAAACTATCTGCTATATGACTAACTATCATATTGCAGTTACGTATCACTCTCTGAGTGAAAAAGGAGTGCGTAGCACCCGGGTCAATCAGAACAGATACGACACATGATTTAGACATATCAGAATATAAAAGTTCCATCTGACCTGCTACTACCCGTGGATTGACCACTGCATCTGGTGGGTTCATAGCATAGAACCTCATCGTCGCCTGGGGTTGAGTTGGTGATGATGATCCAGCTTGAGACGCTTGCCCACGTCCTCGAGCTATTCCTTGAGATTGCCTTCTCTGTGATCCCTGTTGACCTTGTCTCGGAGGCTGTGTCACACTAACAAGCCTAGACCGGCAGTCCTTCATCAAATGTCCCACCTTACCACAGTTGTAGCAGCTTCTTTCCAGTTGTTGTGGTCTTGGTGGTCCAGTGACTGACATTGATGCAGAGCTGTGAGTCTCTTGAGGTGGCTGACCTTGTCCTCTACCTCTACTTGGAGACCACTGAGTCTGAGAACTAGATCTAGGTGGTGGAGGGTTAGGTGCAAAGGATCTAGGCTTCTTAAACTCCCTAGATGAAGAACCCTGGAACTGTGGATATCTTTTCTGGGTTTGCCTCTTCTCGACCATAGATCTCTCTATTCTTCGGACTGACTCAACGAAGGTAGAGAATCTCTCTCGGTTTTCTAAGGCAGACACAGGGGTAGACATGTCAGCATTCAAACCCTTCTCGAATCTCCTGATTCTTTCTTCTTCTGTGGCAGCCATGTGCGGACAGAACTGCAACAACTCCATGAACTTAGCTTCATACTCGCTAATGTTCATCATGCCCTGTCTCAGTCTCTCAAACTGAGAGATCTTCTCATCTAGGAAGGTCTTTGGAAAATATCTAAGGACAAATTCCCGCCGAAAGTCTTCCCACGAGATCTCCATTCTAGGTCTCTTCTGCTCTTCCATTGTCCACCAGTGACCAGCGCTTCCTTTGAGAAGATAGACAACGTGTCTGACCTTCTCAACTTTAGGGATGTTGAGGATTCTAAAAGCCTTCTCCAACTCTGTTAACCATAAATCAGCATCTGCGGGGTCGGATGTCCCAAAGTACTCAGTAGCTCCGACACGACGAAGTCGCTCGAACGTCTTCCCGATACCTTGACCTTCAGGCTGGACAGGTGCCCTGGGTGCAGGCATAGGCATCCTGTCGGTAATGTGCATCATAGCAGTCATAAACTGCCCGAACATCGTTTGCACAACTGGGTTACCCATGTCAGCTGGGTCAAACTGAGGTGGCTCCCTGGGTTGCTCAGGTATAGGTTGCTCAGGTATGGGTTGCTCTATCTCTGGAACCCTTGCACCGCCTTGTGGTGCAGCTACACTACTCTCTGCCACGTACTCTTCATGTGGCTTAGACATCCTTATATATCTTCTTCTCATGAGGAGCAGAAGATTCTATTAGATAAGGAAGAACACTAAGGATAGACTCGACATCCTAAGTCCTATGTCTCTGTAGACTTGGCGAACCTAGAGCTCTGATACCACTTTATCTGTGGGCTCCAATCTCCAAACCATGATATAAACACAATTTAAACTCAGCGGAAGCATTCGATTAATAGCGGAAGACAAAAATCACGGGAAATTAAAACTTTTTGAGATAAGAGCTTCAAACCATAAAACTTCTTTCATAAAAAGGAGATAAATTGTTTACATCTTTGTTGAATTACTTCTTGAGTGATTATACGTAACATGATTCAAAATCTCAAGAGTCAAAACCAAAATCTCAGACCACTAACTCCAAGGACCTGAGAGTACAGAGACGGCATAGGACTATCTAACTACTAACTCAGCAGTCAGTATCTCCACCTGAGATTCACTGCTACTCCTGGTTCTGCTGCTATTGGGATTGGTCACCTGTAGGCTGGTTCCTCCGTCTTCGATGACCACCTAAAAAGTTGAAATCTACGGGGTGAGACAATTTAAAATAATAGTCCCAGCGAGAGTTATAACTCTCCACTAGAAGCTTTATATAGCAAATCAAAGGACAATATAATCAATAAAAGCTTTTAAGGTATTCAAAAACAGATTGGTAATAAGCAGAACAACAACAGTTAAGGAAAGTGAGCAACATATCTACTTTGCAGTGCAACATCATTCAAGTATCTCGTAGTTTAACCTAAGCAATTATACTACGTGGATGATTATGTTTTACAAACATCATTATGCCCTGCGGAGATGAGGTATACCGCTCATACTCCAACCGATCACTGTTAAGTCGCATCGGTATCATACCTAGGTCATCAAAAGAGCCAGATTCTTATGACCTCTTCTTCCTCAGTCGGAGTGAGGATAACTTGCAGGACATCTTGTGTCTCTGCTACTTGCAGGACATCTTGTGCCTCTTCAATTTGTTGCAATTGCACCCTCAATCCATCAAATTAGCTCAACCCTAGACCTACAAACGGTCTTGTGTTGTCACCAAACGGTCTTGAGACCGTTTGGATGAATCCCCAAATGGTCTTGAGACCGTTTGGGTCCTTCAACCCAAAACTCAACAAGATCTATACTTGAAATCAGCAATTTCAACCTGATTAGGGTTAGGGTGTTGAAGTGCCTTCAACTGTCAATTGGTTAAGAATTAGATTATGATTCTTTGTAGGAATGAAATTCAAAATATTACCAACAGACCCTCAAATGGTCGTTCCTTGGTCAACACTATCAAATGGTCTTGAGACCGTTTTGATCCAAACGGTCTTACAAGACCGCATGAGATCAAACGGTTTGAGACTGTTTGACCTCAAACGGTTTGCAACCGTTTGGACCAAAAGGGTCCAAGGTCGGTTGATAAAGTTGCCTAGGAATTCACACCCATCATCTTCAACCTCTGTTCAAATCGGTTACTCCACTGTTTTACTTGCAAAAGTGCAAAGAAAAAGGGAGGTAGAAGAAGAACTAAGTACAAATTGCAAGAACAAAGATATGCATAAAAAGCAAGGAGTTTAGAGTTATAAAACCCACCTCAAATGTTGTTCCTAGAGCTCCAAGCTTCCAAGATTCAAGCCTCTAATGGAGTCTTGAGCTCCACAACTCAGCCAGAGGTGATTCTCCAAGGAAAAGATGGGGATGGTCGGCTAGAACAAAGAATCTAAGTGAGTTAACCATAGAACCAACCTTATATGATGAATTCATCCAAGAATCCGAGCTTGAAGATGGTTCCTACTCACCTTAGAACTACTTGGTCGTCTTCTTGAAGTCTAGAGCTCTGCCTTGGCCGTTTGAGAAAGATGAGAAATGAAGAGGATAAGTGATACGTTCACTTGGTTTGCAAGGGTGAAGGCTTATATACTTTAGGCTATTTTCCACCTCAAGGACCTCTAGAACATATAATTCTCATCTAAGTCCCTCCTTGTTTCTAAGGCACGCCCAAGCTATCAAAACTTATGTAAAACTTATCAAAACTTAATATCTAAGGGCAAAGAAAACCAACTTTCAACTAGGGTACATATATGAAAGGTCTCCATTCTCATACTTGGTGAATTTTATGCACAAAGATCATTTTTCTTATCTGATTACTCATTCATGTGTCCCTTTCATCATTTTTACTCTAAATGATGTCAAGAGTCATAAAAGATGTTCTAGATGGTGTATTTTATAAATTGCACCCCACAATTTGGGTAAATTGCACTTTACTCCAAATTAGGGTTTTTAAGCACAAGGATCATTCCTCAAGCTGCATCTTGATGCCCAAGCTTGGGAAATCCATCATACCTTATCATATTCACTTATATGATGACTCATTATTAGAGAAACATCTTAACTTGTGAAATTTGCAAGTTAATCCCCTTAACTGGGTAATTTGCACATAGGTCCCTGCATTACAAAACAATACTACAACTTTGTTTACAAAGGAGAAAAATTGAAAGTATATGTTCCTGAGGAACTTAATTACATACCAGGAAGTATTCAAAAGTATATAATTACATATTTAGGCAAAACATCTAGGGTCAGGTTATAACCCAGGTCAGGGATGTTACAACATATTTTTGAATATGCAGGGGTGCAAGTCAAGTATCTCCTTGTGTCCACTATTACAATTTGTGTGAGATGGCCATACGTGAGTTGCTTTCCTTGTGATAAGGATGGCCATGAGTGAGCCAATCATTCTTTTATAATGGCCATGTGTGAGCATGTTCTTCTAGCATTGTTACCTATACCATGGTGGGCTAGGTGTGATTATATATGGATGGCCATGTGTGAGCCAATCCTTCAGGTTGATTATATATCATTATTGTAGTTGACTGACATGTCTCTGTGATGTTTTCCTCTTGTGAAAATCAAGAGGTTTTGGGGAGTTCGTGGATTGTAGCTCTTCCATTGACCTTGTATGTCATCAATTTTGACTTTACAGTTGTCAGTTCGATTTGGGTGGTATGGCTTAAAACCTCAGGGCAAGAATAAAAGATGTAACACAGTCGTGCAGTGTAATTTCTTAGGGTCAAATGTGAATAAGGGAATGTAACCATTATAAGGGGAGAAGGCACATGAATTCTCCAAACACAAAAAACCCTTTATTATATACAGACATGAATGGTCCATTGGGGATGGTCATAGAAACCAAAGTGCAATCATCATATTATGATCAGATTTGACGTCACCTAATTCTACACATCCTTCCACATCATAACTTGGGCACCAATCATTTTCATAATTATATAAATAATCCATATATGAGATGGATTGTTTACCATATGCTCTAGCCTCTTGAATGTTGCTTTTTTAATCATTGTTGCCATGAACCGACTTTTTTGAATGAGGAGATGGAGAGACATACATCCTCCTCTAGGGCTAATTTATTTGTTCAAGTGTCATGCTGAGGACAATAAACAAGGGTACTTGTAGGAGGTGACCCACGTTTTGGTCAGTTTTATTTTTCTTTTATTAGTTTCCATAATTTTATTATATATACAATAATTGGATATAATTAGATAAACTATAAACAAGATTCTATGTATGTGTTTGGTAATTTCTTTTTGTTTTAACTGATGTCAGAATTTTCACACTAGAAAATTTATTAGGGATGAAATTTCTAGTTTTTACCCAAATAGTAGCATGACAAACACCAACTAGTATGACAAATACCAGCTGTAGGCAAATGAGTCTTATCGCAGTATAGTTAAGAGGATGATATTTCAAGAACAATTTAGATTCAACCTAATTAAGGATTTAAAAAAAAGATTGATATGATCCTTTGTTGATTTGAACTAAGCTAAGAAAGTAATTATATTAAACAATATTTTTAATTATATGATAAAATAACTAGGATGATGGGTTTCAATGTCACTACCTATGTCCACTCATTCTAACTTAATTATCACATATATGAATAAATAAAATGAGGTTGCACGAATACCAATGATTTTAGAATGAGGAACTTGCACACACAAATATCACCACCTAAGGGTATTCAGCCCCTCACCTTGGAGACCAATAATTTGAATTTCTCATTTGGAGGTCAATGTGATATAAAATGATATTCTTAATTAGGGATTTCAGTATTCTATAAGTCTAAGATTGAAAAAAATATGCAATCAAGGTGATCGATCAAGAAGGCATATGTTAAATAGTTCTTCACAATCAAATTAGTTTGTTCAATAATAAAAATAGATGGAAGTTAACAAACTTTGGAAGCTGGGCTACTCATCATGCTCGATAATGAACTCTCTACTCATGTTCAAGATACAAGAGAAAAGAAACGAATCCAGACTCATGAAGAAAGTAGCAACATGAATGATAAGCTTCATGGTGTGCTTCACCACTCCACAAATGACAAGTACAGTCTATGGTCGTATCCTTGATGGAGCGTGTCTTTACATCAAGCCATCAAATCTCCAACTCTCCTTGATGATGGATATGACTATGGTTGGAAGAAGTTATATCATAAAACTCTACTCTAGGCATCACTCGATTCTTCTTATATCACCCCACAAAATATCAAATCAAACCAAAATAAGTTGACAATTACGAGTCATCTATAGTGAATTTGTAGTGCTAGCACAATTGATTTATAAAGGTCCATAAATTTATTTGGATATGTTAGTAAATATACTCATACTGTATATAATTGAATTTCACTTCCAATGCATATCTACTTGCCTAATTTCAATATGAGATGTGAAATCTAGAGTTATTTTAGTGACTATATACACATTCCATTTGATCTACTCAGTGAATAAGCCAATCGACTGGGTCTTTTTTTGGAACAATGATTATTGGTGAGCTTGTTCACTAGGTGAGTGAATCAATCATTTTTGCTACTAAGACTATCATTTGAAGATATTTTTAGTAGGTTGACTCACAAGGATAGTTGGTCCTTTGGCCTGTATCTAGGTTCCTCAAGTAGGGTCCCAACCAATGGATTAGTGAACTAAATAGCTAGTTAGTGAAATGTCAGGTTTACTATTACTTTCCACAAATGGACAAACTAGTTGATTGGGAAACCCATTAGATCAATTTGTTGTGTTTTTTCTTTTCTCTTTGAGCCATGGTCCTTTTGATTGACCAAAAGGTCCAACTGATCGAATGGATCTACCTTGAACTTTCTCAATGATCTAATTAAGAAGGGATCGTCACTCCAATACTCATATATGGGGAGTGATCATATTCAATGTTTGGTCATATCTTGGACTTTTTAGGAGGGACAATTTCTTCTCTCTTACACTTGCAACAATTTGCAAAAATGAGACAAATACAATAAATGCCAAATAAACTGTATAAACTATTAAAAATCTAAAACAAGTGAAATATTAAATGAAATTCAATGTAAACATGCACACACACAGACACATACACATATACACACAAATATTATATATATATATATATATATATATATATATATATATATATATATATATATATAATGCGGCTGAAAATATGATGAATAGACATGCATCAAAACATCCTTGAGATTGAATGTTACTCATCCTTGAGTAACAAAAAATCCAAAAAACCCTCCAAATAAATACTCTCTACCAATATACATGCCTCAACTTACATCTTGATTATCCCTACCTCCAATACAACCAAGCTTCCCAGCCTCCTAACATCACAGAGCATAGCTAATCATGCTCCAGTTCCTGAATTAACTTCTCAACACCACTTCCTTGCCACAATCCCCAATATCACACATGTCTAAGGATTTTCTAAAAAATCATGTAATCCCACAAAACTACAATTGTGCCCAACATCCAAAATTGAGGTAGGTCAAATGGATATCAATGGAGCATGTAATGAACCCCAAGGTGGAAAATGGAGTAAAGGGAGGTATGGGAGGAAGAATGCACACCTATCCTCCATTTGACTTAAGATTGCATATCTTTTTTTTCTTTGAATAATTTTCAAAGTTTGTTTATTATTCACATTGGCATCTTTTGTTTTTTCCTCGATGATGCACCCCTAATATAGAAGTGAATATAGAGAGAATGAGTGTGTTGCACCAAGAGGTTATAGTTTGGAATGCCTTATGGATTTACCCCCTTTCTTTTTGGTGGATGGGAGGTAAGATGATGGAACAAGAAGTGTAGAATAGGGTTTGGTTAATGTTCAAGACATGTTTTTATAATTAAGTAGACAATGGGATACATGGGAATTCCATGTATATGATTCAATAATTAGTGGGAGGAACACCATGTTTTATCTCTACTAGTTCCTCTAACACTTAACATCCTTTCCAGGGAACATGATGCTAATATTAATTGGTTACAAAGGGTGATTTATAACCATTGTCATGTTTTAGAAAAGATAGTTAACATCAGAATCTTCTTTAAACAAGTGGGGTAGTATGACAAAATCTATACATAATACCAACAAGAATGTAATCAAAGTAGACTAGATAATGGCTTCAACTAACATTGCAAGACTAAGACTCAAATTGAGAATGGTTTTAAGATACATGTAATGCAAGTAAACAAAAGGAAATGGATACATGCCAAGATAACACTGCGAAAAAAAACTAGGACATAAAGATAAATAAGTGTGTATGGAAAGGAGTCCTTACCATCCAAATACCTCCATGATCTTAGAATTTTTCTTATTCTAAGAAAATGCTAAACCTAATATGGAAGGGAAGAAATGATCGATGCTCATCCAGGTGGCTCTGACAACTCAAAGAAGGTCCACCTAAAAGGAATATGGACAATAGATGGAAGCATGGACACGAGAACTCAATTGTCCAATATGTGATGGTGCAAATATGGTAGCTTGAATGGACTTTGAGGATGCTTGAATGATGTTTCTTTTCACTTCATAGTCCATCCAAAAAGATCCATAAATACTCCCAAGTCAATACATGTAGTGCAATAGTTGTGAGTGGATCCATAGGAAAAGGCACAATATAGGAGTGATTTCTATTTGGTGTGCCCTGGATTAGATCATATGCAATGATAAGAGGTGGAATAAATTCTTCTATGGATCAGGTACTATGCAATAAATCTAGAACTACTGTTGCCAATTGTGCTAAACTTGGTGAAGATCTATATCTAGCTTCTTCCCATGACCTAAATCTACATGTAGAAGATGTGGTGTTGGTGTAGGAGGAATCACATTATATATAAATTGGCTTGGTAAATACTTTTATATAGAAATTTTTTTTACTAGTCTACTGTCCAATCAACATCAAAGTCAATAAAAGATTTGTATTCATACATTCAACATATGGCTCAGGTGCTTCCTCATGGAACACACCCAACTCATTCACAGGGTTGGTAGGAACTTGAACTGAAGAGGAGATTGAAAAATGAAGTAGTTGGCTTGTATGCCTCCTATTGGGGATGTACCTTGACATGTGATTTATCCTAAGGGCAAATTCACTAGGGGATCCGTAGAGTTTACCTTAACTAACATGTAATGATTATCACCCGCAAGCAGATAGATCTTATTGTAGTATAGTTCATGATCAAACCCAAATGACAACATTTTTAAGAGTTATTTTGATTAAGGTGACTAGAAAAGAACGAATATTTATCACAAAAGGTTAATGGTTGTTGACTACTCTAATTGCAAATAATAAATTGTTGGACTAAAACCTAGATTTATCAATAGATGGGAACACTAGGGTGGAATGGGTTTCATCACTTCTACCTATCATTTTCTCTCTCATTGTATAATATTAAGTGTGAATGATATATATGTTGAAGGTAGGAAAACTCCTTGTCGGCGTTAGGATTAAAACTGAGACAAATATCACTCTAAGCTCACTGTTGCATTAACTATAGATCATACATCTATCACCTTTAAAAACACCTATCCAAAATTCTCATCAAGGGTTTAACTAGAATCTAATCGATATCCTAGATCATGGGTGCAAAGTTCTCTACACCAAAGATCATGATAAACATGTAAACTTGCTAATCAGATAAGAAGACAAGCATAAAAGACTAATTCTAAACATGTAACTATTCATACAATAACACATGCAATAAGAAGAATAGAACTAGGTAGCAGGGTTATTCCTTACACTATAGAGAAAGGACTACTCGCTCATGATAGGAGTAATAAAAACAACAAGGGAAGATAGAAAGAAGGCCATGGTCATTGAAGAAGGAGTCTCTGCCTTGGCGTGATACAATAGCTCTTTAAATTCTAAATCGAGGGCGTCGATGAACAGGTAAGGACACCTTGGATGCTTGTTAAGGATGTATGGGATCATCATTATTCCTTTTGTGTAGATTGTATCTACAGTTGTCGACGAGGGAAAAATAGGTTGACATAGGCTAAGGTCATCAAACAATGGACAAAGGCACCATTCTTAAAACCTCCTTTGAGGTCATAAGATACAAGTCTTGGTAGGGGTTGAAGGTCTTCGGTTGGCATTCACAAACTGATGTAAATGGTCGAAGGTTGCTAAAGGTTGAAGGTGAGTGGATAGTGGTGTGAATGGCAAATCCCCCTTCTTCAATGCAAATGCCTTATATTTATAGGAAGAGGCTAGGGTTTGAAACCCTCCTAACCACCATGGAGTTAGTCCTCGGCCGCTATGAAGGTGAAGAGGCAACAAAGAAGGTAGACAAAGGGTTTGTGACATTCAATAACACTTTCAGTAGGCAAGTAGTCAAGCCGACCATCAGGAGGTGATCATAAAAAGGAACGACATGAGTTCCTTCAATTGTTTAAGTAGGAACACCATTGGTTGACTAATGTAGATCTTCCTTTAGAAGGAGAGTTAACATTCCATCAAAAGATGCAAGAATGACTTTCTTTAGAAGGTGACGTAGAACAACCATCAAGTGTTAGGTGCATGGAGACCTTTAGAAGATAGAGTCTATCTAACCATCGATAGGCATGTGCATTGGAACATTTGGTAGTGGAATGCAGATTAGGAATCAGAAGGCGACCATGGGTAGCAGGTGATGGGCTTCCTTTGAATGTCAATCAAAGGAAGGCTAGAAGATGTAAACTGATGTCTAGGCATATGTAAACCCACTTGGGGGGTATTGGGGTACGGTTGATTTCTGTTCCAACGGAGCTTCTTATAAAGGAATGGCAATCAATAAAAGGACATACCAATGAAAAGTGATGGCTTGGTAGGTGTAGTGTAAACTGATGGCTTCGAAAACCAATGAAGGAACATATCATTGAAAATATGGTTCATTTATTCAAAAGTTTCTTGGGTCCACCACCTCCTACACTCCTACAATGCAATGAAGCTCAATCGTGTAATGGAAATAAGAGAAATGAATTAAAATCCTATAAACTAATATAAATTAAAAAAACCTAAATGTAAACTAATTATAAAGTGAAATGATGAAAATGGATGCAAAACTAAGCTGAAATGCAACTAAAACTAGGATGAACAACATACCTCATCAACTGAAACAACAGATATGAAATAGGAGTTATTGTTCATATTCTATAATAGACTCAACCAAGATTGGTTGATCATTATAAACATCTCGATATGGACTTATTATTGGGAAGGGTGGTGGCGCCTCATTTTTTCCATCATACCATGGTTGTTCTCCTATAGACACTTTTATATTGATGTTTCAAGGTCCCTAATGTGGAGAAGGACAAAATATAAGTATTCATGTCCAACTCTAGATCTAGTTCCTCTACATATACCACTACCACTGAGTCATTTATTGTTGTCTCTGGGATGACCTTAGTACATTGATCATATTTGTTGGTTGTTCCATCTTCCATGGGGGGCTTTGTGGTTGACCCTCAAGTAATGTAGGTGGTTGGGGAGATTTGATGTTATTTAAGCCATTAGTGCAAGTGTTCTTTTGTTAAATTCTTCTTGTTCAACTATCACCATTTCTTTGTTGGGTAGCATATTCTCATAGGTGATCACCCACTCATTTTGTTTAGGTTGATGTTGATTGTTATGGTAAGGCTCTTGACCATAGATCCAAAATATTGATAAATCATGGTAGCCTCTAGAATAATGTGAATTATCATTTTCTTCATATACTCCATTATGGAAAGGCATGTTAGTCTACTCGGTGATTAGCTTACATAGTTTTGCCTTTAGATATGGAGAGATTTGGCACGGTCTAAATATATATGATTCTAATAGCCACGTACTTAACGATGTACACACTATGGTGCCAACCACTCGATTAAAAGTGGTACCTAAAAGGTAATTTTTTTTATCTAACTCAAAGACAAAAATAGCCCCAATGAATGCAGATATACATTTTTTATTTTTTGAAAATAAAGGAAAACAAAAAATTATCAAGACATAAAATAGATAACGACTAATGAATATAAGGAAGATAAAATAAATTACGGAACCAAACTAAAAATGACAAAAACAAACTAATAAAGAAAAATCCTAACTTCATCTTAAAAGACCAAAAACCCAAAAAGTCTTGTTGTCCCCACTAAGGTGCCAATATTTGATGCCAAACTTATCACACCAATAAAATATACTAGAGATGAAATCCCTAGATTTTATCTAAGCAATAATATGATGAACACTATCCTTAAGTGGATAGCTCTTATCAAATTATAGTTAAAGGATCAAACTCAAAGGACAACCTTTGAAAAAGTTATATTCTTAGACTAATCATGAAAAAATACTAATCAAGAAAGAATAATTTAGTAGCATGTTGATCAAAACTAAATTAACTAAGTAATCAATCTAAATAAAACAAAGTAAGAATGTATTTTAATTATATGATAAAATTACCAGGGCAATGTGTTTGACTGTCACTACAAGGTGTTTACTGTCTCTCACTAAATTAGTAAATATATGAATAAATAGACTAATGCCTCACACATTTCAATCCTTTTAGAATAAGGAACTTGTATAAACAAATATCATCAAAGGCTCATTGTCGCATTACCTAAGGGTCTTCTACTCATCATCCTGAAGACCAAACATTCAAAAATTACCATCCAAAGGTCAACATAAAAGAAAAGACATTCATAATACTAAATTTTAAACTTATATACATCTAGAATGAATAAAAATTCGATTGATATGATCAATCAGGAAAAAATCATTCTACAATCCGTTCACTATCAAACTAGTTCATATAGTAATAAGAATAGATAGAAGTTAACAAACATGGGCATCAAGGCTACTCCCTATGTCTAGGTAAATGATCTACTGTCTAATGATGTTCACAATATAAGATTAAAGAGAAGAAGATAGGCCCATGAAAAAAGTAATGATGTAAAGGAGAATCTCTTTGGTGTGTGTCTCCACTCCTCAAACAACATCTACAATCTATAGTCATGTCTCTGGTGGTGCACATCTCCATGTTGAACCATCAATTCTTAATCTATTCTTCATGACATATAGGGCCGTGGGTGGGAGAAGATAAGTTGTCAAACCTTGACCTAGAAGTCCCCCAAGTCTTTTATATCATCATGAAAACTATCAAATTAAACTAAAATAATCTAACAACTATGAGTCGTTTGTAGTAAACTTACGACACTGGTCGAATCAACCAATCAAAGTACCATTTGTCTGATAATCTATGTTTTAGAATATACTCATTACATGGATAATTTAATTATACTTCCAATGCATGTTGAATTGCCTAATTATTATATCGTATATGAAATCTAGATCTATTTAAGTGATTAAATATGCTTTCCAATCAATCAACTCAATGAATAGGTTGGCCGACGGGATTTTGATGATGATTGGCAACATGATTGACTTGATGAGTGAATCAATTATTTCTCTACCTAACTTGTCATATGAAGATATTATCTATTGTTTGACTCACAAAAAGAGCAATCAACTAGAATGTAGCTGAGTTCCTCAAGTAGGGTCCCAAACAGTCGACTTGTAAACAAACTAGTCAGTTGATGAAAGGTTAGGTTTACTATTTATTTCTTCAAATTGGTGAGACAATCAACTAATAAAGATAGTCCAATTGATTGATTCATAATTTTGTTTCTTTACTATCAGAGGCACTACCCATGTGATTGATTGGGAGGTTCAGCCGATTGACTGGATCTACCTAGAACTTATTGAATTGCTTGATGAAGAAGATGTATTCACCCCAATAATCATTAATGGGGAGTGATGATATGCATTATTTGGTCATTTTAAGGCATTTAAAGGTGGAGATAATTGGTTCTCTATTTCACTTGCATCAATCTACAAATAAAGCACAAAAATGCAATAATTACCAAATAAATTGTTTAAACTAATAAAAACCTAAAATAAGTGAAATGTCAAGTTTAATGAAATATAAACAAGAAAAACAAAATGCAACTAAAAATATGATGAGTATACATTCATCAAAACTTTATGATGAAGTAGATAAATCAATATTGAAGTTTTGCCAACAACAATAAGAAATTATTGCTAGCAGTGGCTATATTGCTAGGCTGCCATATCTCGACTATCCATCTTCGATGCAATGATGTTGGGTATACTTATTACATTTATACCTTAAGTCTTCCTAACACTGTGGATATTGTTGAAAACATCTTGGGGGAGGCTGGAATGAAATTTATCTTGTGCCTTCTACCAATTTATCTTCATTTATGCACATTGATATCATAACTTTAATAATAAAGTTAGTCCTATGATCATATCTACGATCAATCAACTCGCACATAAAAAATTCTTAGCTTGTGGATATTGTGGAGAATGTAAACCATTGCTATTGAGATGTACATGTTCACATTAAGATTATTTTGATGGACTTTGACACTTTTATTAAATTTTAGTTATTTATGGAAAGAAAAGGGCGTTGAGTTCATCCAGTCAAACAATAGTGTAAGTCTTGTGTCAATCTTCCAAGGAATATGTTTTTAGACCATTAATGATACATGAGACAACCGTGAGAGAGTTCCATGATGGTGTGTTAGGATGATGTCTCTTAGTTTCACTAACCTCCACCCTCCTCATTTGATTATACACCACCATTAGACTCATCAAATTGATTCATATATCCACCCCAAAATTGCATGATAGGTGCATTTATTAAATGAATTTGCATATATATGAATAAAAATAGTTGCCATTAGCTATCCAAAAATAGACTAGAAAGCTGGATCAGCTATGGTTGTAGGGTCAAAAGGATGCGAGACATGATGTTATTGCCCTATCTCAGGTACTCTTCCATCTTGTACCCATCTCGTATTGCCACCTCCAGGCTCTACATAACTTCTCTCAACATGTTCTTCATGTTCTCCAGACATATTTGCATAACCATAAACTATGGTTAGATATGTTTGATACATAAGAATTGCACAACAACCTCCTATGTCCTTGTAGACTTAGCAAACCTAAGACTTTGATACCACCAAATGTGGCAACCCACCACGCTAAATGAGATTACTCAAGAGCAAAATTATACCACCAAATGTGGAAACCCACCACGCTAAATGAGATTACTCAAGAGCAAAACACCAATAAAAACTATCAACCATATCACAAGAAGGTAAACAATTAAAACCAAAATAATGTTTCAACATTACATAATAAATATTTACACCAAGGTCAAATTTTCACATGCATGTTCATAATATGTAACTTTACATGAGTTTAGTGTCATCAACCACAACCTAAATACAAAATGTATCCTTCTGACGAGTACAAATTTACATTTCTTAAGGCATACAACTAAAATCCTGAGTCAAAACATCATATACAAAGACCCCTACCCAGGCCTGAGAGTACATGGATGACTCTAGGACTCTACACAACCCAAACAACCTCTTTGTCTCTACTGATCTCAAAGCATGGCTCGTCATCATCATGGGTCTGACCATGTTACATATTGCCTAAAAGGGGTGTGGAAACCCACAAGGTGAGATCCACACCCCAACGATATTATATAACCTCAAATAACATTTATTTCTCACAAGCAGATTACATAACTGAAGAAATTAAGGTAGATAATATAATAGAGTTGAAAGACTATGCAACTTATATAAAATGATCAAGCATAATTAAAGTTACAAGTATAGCTTATAGCTAATTAATCTTGCTAGGATATGAATCATATATGATATTAGTAAGAAAAGAAAAGAAATAATTATCATCCGAAGTGGTTTGCCAAATAATCCTAATAGATATACACCTTTTATAAAACCATGGGTAGTTTGAGGCGTACCACTCAAACTACTAGATGACCACGACAAAGTTGCAATTAGCCATGTGCAAGATCTAGGATGACTGAAATCCTAAAGATCTCTCCCCCCAGTCAGTATGGGTAAAAACCATAGCGGTCCAACGGTCCAACTACTAAAATAGCCTAGTCTGTCTTAGGTACACATGCCACGACATCAGAAACTGGGTTGTAAACCCTCAAATCCAAGTTATGACTGTAGTCTCTCTCAATCACATATGAAATTGAGACAATGCCTCCACCACCCTCTAGTACCTTGGAATTAGGATGACAGGGATATAACCTCATTGAACCAAAATGTACTCAATAGTATATGACTCTGAGCTCCTTTCAAACTAACCATCTAGTAAGTTCTGACACTAACATGGTTTTATGGTCTCAGGGCACTACATGAATAAAGTTGCACTTGATTACTTAAGTTAGTTAAATATTTTTGACAGCATTAATCAAGTTACATACAAACACCTAAAAGATTCTTACAAAATAGTTTAAAGATTGCAACTTCAGAAGATATAAAATGTATAAAGCAATCTCATGTCACTCTCAAGGTATATGTATCCTTCTTTGGTCGTAAAGAGAATCAAACCACAACTTGGGCATATAATAGCCCAAAATATCATTGAGACTAAAAAATTAATAACTTCATGTAGGAGTATCACTAGCATCCAAAACTTTTGCACATATCATAATGAGTCATAAACAAGACAACACCCAAATTTCATTAAAAAGGTTCAATCGATGCAATAGTTATGGTATATCTAAGGAATACACAATCACATGCTCAAAACCTATTAAGGATGAGCTACCTTCAGTACTAGGGTTTTGTCCAACCATCATTACAACATCATAATAGTAATTATAGATCCTAAAATTGCATAAGATAACCTTCATACAGTAAGGAAAAGTATTTGGGTCAAATTTCCATTTTTGTTGAATACTAAAACTCCATAAGAATAATATTTTAGGAGCCATTATAGTTGCATTTTGGATTTCAGAACTTACATAATCACAGAAATATTCCTTTTACACCAGAAAATGTTCTTAGAGTCTAAATAAAACCTAAGTACCCGTATTGTCATCTTGCCATATAAAATATTGCTTAATCATCTTTTAGCATTTTAGAACTTTTAAAGTAAGATTAAAGTCATGCATGTAGGAAGTAGGAAAGACATGCTTTTGAAGTTATATCACTTACCTTGGTAGAGAAGATATCAAAGTCTAAGAGGAAAAACTATAAAATCAACAAGAAAGCACCTAGTGGTATCCACCAAAACTCCAAGAACGCCTCCTATCTTTATAAACAAGGTGAATCTATAGAAAAGCGAGAAAGTGAGTGTGTTCTTAAACCTTATGCATAGGTTTTTCATCATGAAGCACCATAAAATTTGGCCATGGTAGGAGAAGGAGTGAAGAATAGCAGAATAAAATGGTTTAGAAGAAAGGGTCTTACATGTATGGAGAAAGAAATAAAATCAGAAGTCTTTGATCTGTCCAAGGAAAAATTAATCTCAAGCATGCATCCACAAACCCCGTGATCACTGAACCCAGTGGGTTCTTGTTGGTTTTGATCCACAACAAAGGATTCAGAAAGGATGCGATGAGAGAGTAAGAAGGGGTATATATAGGTGGATGGTAGTCATTGCGGTTTAGCCCAGCCATTAGACAAGGAATCTCATTGATGTTAGGTCTCGTTGTCTGCAAAGGAAGATTTCCCGCTCTTCGACCAGAAACTCATCACTTTCTAACTTGCACTCCAGCCAAAATATGTGTGGGGCTAGCCTTTGTCACCTCAAAAAGTTGTCAACCACCCAAATCATTCAACCCGACGAGTTTGACCAGACTCATTGATCAATGACCTCATCATACATTAAAGGTTTGTCCACTAACATGCTGGAAAGGCCATTCTCGACTTGTACACAGATATTCGGCCATTGGGCCACTCCATTTGTCAGGCCCCAATGAGATAATAGAGCATGTCGAACAAGAAAAATGCAACACTAGTACTAACAACTTATACATACATATAAACCCCATGGAATCAAAGTTCAAAAGCATATAAAGGAGAAGATATTTGGTAAGGATCTTAAGAACATTATGAAATAGATTATGGAAGCATTAAGATTAGTTCTAGATTCCTAGGAAATGGGTAAATTACACATAAGTTAATAAGTTACAAAAATTATATATCTTTAGCAAACAAGGTCCGATTGATTCAAATTTTAAATATAGCTTTATCAATTAGTATTACATCACAATCCAAAGTTAAATTATAAAACTAAGCATCCATTTAATCTAGATAATTATGTTTATGAAATAATCAAGGTTAGGGGCCTTACATAATATGTGAGACTTAGAGGTTGTATGTAGGAATTACATCTAAAAGAATATAAAAAGTCAAAATCACTCATTTTGTATGAATAACATGATTGATGATAAAAATATCACAAAACCCTAGCTTCAAAAAACATCTAATAGCTATAAATCATCCACCTTTGATAGCTCTAGATCCAACTAGGCAAAAGAATATGAAAAGAAGACATCCCTTTGTAAAGAGCCAAGTTTTCACCTTGATTGGCATGAGATTTGGCCAAGAGGGTAAAAGGAGAGAGAAAAATGGAAAATATGAGAAGAGATGCAAGAACTTGGTTTTGAATCCAAACTGGATAGGGAGGGTGATTTTTAAGCTTAATCTTCAATAAACTTACTGGAGAACGGATATGTACAAGAGAAACTTCCAAGATCGACATCCTCTTTCTCCAGCAACATTATACATGTCCAAGCAATCTAAATGAGCCTTAGTGTAAAAGTGATTGTGTGATTATATGTCAAGGTGAAAAGAAAATTTCATTCAAGTCCATAAATAGCTCACTTTGGGATCCCAATTGAATGAAATGACCCAAAAACACACCCAAAGCACCTGCATCAAGCATAGAAATTGGTCACCACACCGTTAAACAACATGCTCCCAAAAACATGTAATGTAACAAGTGAGAAACGAAGTTTCATTAACATCCAATGGCCCACAATGACCTCCAGCTTGGGCCAATGCAACCACATTGCCTTAGGCCCCTACCCAATGCAATCGTAGTGGTCGGCTCGTGGGTATGCATCAACCTGAATACAACCTAATGCAATTGCATTGTCTTAGGCTCCCTGCCTGATGCAGACCAAAGTGATTTTATAATGAACACAATTCTATTTTTATTTGCATTACATGCCCAATTTAACACACAATTCATGAATTTTTCTCATGTTCCTATTTAGTTTACATTTTATAGATTTTTGCACTTTTATCATGTTTTAGTGAAGTTTATGATTCTATTTGTAGTAGTGGAATGATGAAAGATAAACCCACATATCACTCCAAAAATCAAGCTTGAGATGGTCCAAGTTCCGAGTTGTCACTTCCCAAGTCTTAAGCTAAGAGTGTCAACATTGTCATTATAATAGCAGTGTGGATTTTCTTTAAAACATGATAAATGATTAGATAATATCCCTATCAAGCAAGCTAGTCAACCACACTTTCGCAAAATAACTACCACTTGATTATCCAATTGACAAGATAAACTTTCTGGTTGTTTAACCTCAATAAGGAATTTATACACTCCAAGAGTAGTTCCCAGACGACCAGCTAGCTTGCTTAGTCACTGGCTGGCATTCCTTCTCAATGATTTGTAAGGAATGTAAGCCAACTAGATGCCTCAACCAATTCAATCTATAAAATAATGAGAATCCCCTGTGGGACCCCATTCAATTGAGGAACCAAGAACCATTTGATTAATTGGCATTGAATGCCAAGAACCATTTTATGTACTAACCAATTGTCTAACCAACTAAATGAACATATACATATCCAAGTGGAAATTAGGTGCCAACAATCTTTAAGGAAAATAGAAACATTTTGCAACAACATGATAACATCTATGCCAGGTTTTGGCCTATTTGGGGAGATAGAATGATAGATTAAGAGGAAGAGATCCCAACAATAGTCTGGGACCATCTTTGCTATTGTGTTAGATATTATCACCACTAGATTGCAAGGACTTACTTCTATATCCAAATCGTCCCTTTCTTACCATCTCATGATGATGATTTTTCTCTCATTTCTTACTTTTTTCTATTTGATGTAATGATTAATCAAGTAGTTCTTTGATTGGAGTATGGAGAGTATCTTGTTTACATATTATATGCTACTTCATTTATATTTCATATTGTATTGACATTTATATTGCTATGAAATAATGGTTTAGTTCCTTACAATCTTTATTGGCCATAGGTAGAACTATGGATGTCAATTGTTTTATGCAAACACACTTAGTAGAACTTTGGATGGGTGGTTCTCAAGGAGATAGATATTGGATCTTTGGAATAATAAGATGGTGTGGATAGACTAATATACGTCCATGTATTCAATGCAATCGAATTGCAAAATGGCCTCAATAATTAATTGTATATACTAATTTGATGTAGTTAGAGAGTGGATATGAGCATAGAAAAGATTAAACCCATTTATCTGGTTCCTAATTCATTTGGTAAATAATACTTAATTCTACATTTTAACATTGAAATAAATCATAATCAATGAAAGACACCACTTTGTGATTAGCTCTTGTTCTAAGATAGGTAAGTAGTCAATGGGTTCTCAATAATTTTCCTTTGGGGACTGACCCTAAGTATATTGTGATAAGACTAGCCTACTCGCAGATGATTGTTCATATCATTAGCCTAGGTAAAACTAGGGATTGTAGTCTAAGTAATTTGAGGTATGATAAATTCACATCAAAGTTTGACATTGTTTGTGAAGCCAACCGAATAACTGATCCTTTTAATTATTGGAACTAGTTAGGAGTTCTTCCTCAAAAACCAAAACTATTGCCTGATTTTTAAAATTTCTCTCTTCTTTAGATACTGACTCTGGGTAATATGTGTTCTTTAGGTAATATTTCTAGTGCAAGTTACACTTGACATCATCATAAGAATAAGGTTAAAATGGAAGACAAAGAAATTTAATGCAGGGTAGAAGAAGTAGTTCCAGTATAGAGGAAAAAACTATTGACACATGACAAAGCTATAATATAGGCTGAGATCATAGAACCACAAGAGGCTAAGCGTTGTGAGAGCTTAGGGAATTCTCGATCCCTAAAGCTATGGATGTATGACACCTAGTAATCCATCTAGTAGCTGCAGCACCCACGTTCAAAATAAAGACTCAGTGGGTTTAGATGATGCAAAACAACAATTTCATTGGCAAGGTAGAAGACAATGTGCACGATCACTTGTAGTGTTTTAGTAATCTTTCATGTGACCAAGAAAGTAGGGTCTCCATTGAAGCCATTAGACATTGCTTGTTCTACTACTCACTCATAGACAAGGATGGGTCATGGTATTCCTTAAGAGGAAAAAATCATCACACATTGGGAGCATGTCAGCAACTAGTTCCTTAAAAAGTTCTACCCACTCTCACTTACATATCAAAATACATGAGAAATAACCAATTCAAGCAATTTCTAGGGGAAACGTTATGTTGAGAATTGCATCTATACAACCATATATTGTGAAAACATCCTTATCATAGCATTCCCACAATTACTCTTATCAAAAAATCTGGGAATTGATAATTATATAAAGGAAGTTCTTATATGCTTCCTCGGGTGGAAATTTTATGTGAAAAATATTTGTTATATCTTGAAGGTTGTAGGTTTTATTGCATATAATCATAAAAATGTGAGATAATATAGACAAGGATGCATCCTAAAAGTTGTCACGGGAGATGATAGATCTATTTTGAAAAATGATTGTAAAGTCACTTAAGCAGATTACACACAAGCACGATAGTCTTGAGACTTCATTCCACGTGTTAGGATAGTGTTTTCCAACATTACATTTGAAAGCAATTCAAGAGGTATGACAAGTATGCAATATGGAGGGACACACTAGTTTAGATTGCAATCACTTATATCAGGTTACCATGAATATGAACCAACCAAGATTTAATAACATGGGTGTGAAATAGGTTAATGCAACTAATTCTATATAGGGAAAGTGTAATACAACCCCATTAGGCCAAGAAATCATCATGGTTTCTATAGGGGAACCTAGTTAAAGCAAAGAATGCACAATTGAATAAGTGGGATGCAATCAAGTACAAGCTTGGGGTACACCTAGTTGTTATTAAAACCAAAGATTCAAACTACTACAACTAAGGGAAGTAACACCATAAATACCACCAATATCAAATTATAAATCAAGTACAATTGGTAAAAATATGTCCAACCCTACCGATCTCACCCACCTTAATTCTATCTAGAATATGCTTGCAAGTAAGTTAGACTACAATAGACAATGGCACTAGTACATAACCGACCTTTAGTGTCGGTTATTTAAGGCCTTTAGTGTCGGTTTTTAAGCAAAACCTATGTGGGCACCGCTAAAAGCCCAATCGTTACGCGTTGGTTCTCAAACCAACGCCACAACCCTTCACGCACCACTGAAAATGCACCAGCAGGGGGTATAGGCGTCGGTTATTAACTTTGAAATCGACGCCATATACCTTTGTGCCACAGAAAGGGCGCCATCTGGGGCACTATCAGCATCGGTTTATTAGTGATAACCGACGCCATCTCACCCGATGCCATGGCCGTGGTGTCTGGCCCACTGCCATGACCATGCTTGCCAGCACGGCCGTGGTGTCTGGCCTCATTAGGGAAATCGATGTTGGTTACTAGTATGGAAACCGACACTGTAACCATTTTTTGTCGGTTTTATACAAATAACCGACGCCTATTTTATGCTTTTTTTCTGTCAGTCTGCAAACCTGCTGTGGCTGGTCGCAGGATGAGAAACCCGTAGTTCAGTTATGAACTGCAAGTTTTACGACATCCATTGATATCAGCCAATAACATGCCACAAACCTACAAAATTAACAACATAAATGTTCACACATTTAGCAACCTACAGTTCCATCCGATTTTCACACATGTAGAAACATTCATGTAGCAATCTATAGTTCAATTCATTTTCACATTCACACATGTAGAAACATTCATATAGCAACCAACAGTTTCATTCATTTTCACTCAGACACATGTAGAAACATTCAGACATGTAGAAACATTCACACATTTATAATTCAAAAATTCAATTGAGCAATATAGCACAAAATCAGCCAACACGACCGTGCTATGCAACACGGCCGTGCTACCAACATGGCCGTGCTTCCCAGCACGACCGTGCCAACCTGTGATTTCACACTGTCTCGGATAAGGGTACCTGCTTGAGGGTGAAGGAAGAAGAGAAGAGCAGGTATCTTCGGCGGCGACGTCGGGGAGAGTAGCAGCAGCAAGCGACGGTGGTGGGGGCAGAGTAGGCCGCCGGAGCAGTAGAGAAGGCTGGAGGTGTGGGGAGAGAGGGCCGCTAGAGCGGGAGGAGAAGGCTGCCGGAGCAGTGAGCTGGGGGCAGAGGTCAAGCGGCGCCGGAGGTGGGCAGAGGACCAGCAACCGAGCGGAACAGTGCGCGGCCGGAGCAAGCAGAGAAATCACCGGACCAAACCCTGTTAGTGCAAGAATGAATGAAACAGAGAAAGGGGAAGAGTCGGGCTCGCACGGGTGCTGTTAGGTTAACATTAGGTGTCAGTTCTTAAATAAAACTGGCACTAAAACTAAAGGTGTCGGTTCTTAAATAAAACTGACGTCTAATTGGACATTCCTTTACCTAAATTTTTTTGGCGGGGACGGCACACACACCCTTATAATGTCGGTTATGCTACGACAACCGATGCCCATATTGGAACTTTTGGTGAAATTTTATCTTCATTCAGTGTCAGTTATTAGGTAAAACACTGACGTTGTATCTGATACTTTGTCACAATTTTTTTTGCTCGAAAAAATTGGATTTTGCGGGCTACTTTAGGCGTCAGTTTCTTTTTTTCAACCGACACTGAATGAAAAGCGATACCTGTGTCTGGATGGTCTTCAAATATAGACGTCGGATGTCCTTATTAATCGATGTTTAATGTTAAAATCGTCGGTTTTACTAAAAAACCGAGGCCTCTACAAGCGACGTTGAACGTTGTTTCTGTAGTACTGTGGAAGCTCAAATGGCACAAATTGTAGCACTAGTTCATCCTCTTGTTAGAGCATTTGTAAGTTAGTCAGAGAACAACTCAAAGCACCAAGAACATCTCAAATAAATGACCACTCATTGTGATTGCTTTTTTATAAAGAGATAAGTCTTGATCATAGTTTCAACAATTGTGTAAAACGAGGATGATACTCAAGCCATTCATGATGTACACATGACATAGTAGTTGGTATTGATAAGTATAGAACAAAAATCAATAGTGAAAAATTCATAGGTGCATCATCAGGGGCGTCCTCATCGTCATTAAGTCTACTTCCTCTTGAGACCTAAAAAACAACATGACCTTATTCTCCCCAATCCTCTCCACCACAATCTTCATATGCCAAAGGGACCTCAATATTTTCAGCACATCTGCCCATAGTGTATACCACCTAGCCTATCTAAATAGCCAACCTCAATAGTCCAACTACCTCTTTATAGGCCTTCACTATTGCTGAGAGATTGACCCTACATTTTGAAGATCCATGCTAGGACAGGGCACCCACCTGATCTGAAAGCCCTAGAAAGGAAGTCGACAATAGGAGGAAGTCTCCTTCCCTCGAAGGGGGATGCTAGGGGGGTCTTTGACATTAGCTATAGAGGTGGTATGTGCCCAAACACTTGTAGCAAACCCACTTGTTTCTACACTATTGTTTCTACTATCCATGACAAAGACAACGATAGAAGATGTATTTGGGTATGCCAAGTACGAAAGCTTTACCCTAAGATTTGGGTCGAGGAATTGAAGGGGGTTGTCTCACCCCATTATGCCTATACAATACCTCCATGAAGTTTTACTCCTCCTAAGTCTAGAGCCATAGGAGTTGAAGACCCCTCTCTTGGTCCCTAACCCCAGTCTATGTTTCCTAACCCTCTTGTGTATGTTGTGCTGGCTCATATGTTCCAATTTTTGGGAGGGGAACCACACTCTGTATTGAGATTTTTGGGTTTGTAGATGTCAAAGAGAAAGCTTGCACCCTATAAACCACAACTCTATAGTTGGTTAGGTTGAATGATCATGTTTGTTCTGCCCTCAAGATGGCCCTCACAACTTGGGAAGATAGATCCAACATCTCCAGGACTCCTCCAGCCTATGGTCCCTCCACATTGTCTCTATATCCTATAGGGAAACCCTGACCTCACACTTTGATAGGTAGATCTAGGGATAGAAGGGTCACACTTGAGGTGTACCAAACTAGAGATTATTAGAATCAAAGAAATCCTAGGGGTGAAACCAAACTAGAGATCTCCCCCCTATCCCACACTCTAGGTGAGTACACAACTTCGAGGAGATCAAAACCACCAATATGGTGGATCCAGTTGACACTTTACCCTAGAAAGGAAGGTATCATAGGGTAGGAGGAGGACCAAGTATCACCCCCTGACAAGGTTGAGCCACCAACAGAGATTATCGAGTCTATGAGATGCTTTGGTTGTCTCCCATGTAACCCTATACAGTGGCCCTAACGTAAAGCCCCAACCTCATGGTTGACAATTTCTGACATCATATGAAAAGGTCTGAGCAATTAAAGTTTAACTTATCCATACTGGTCTTACTATTCTATATAATTCAAGCAACAAATAAAATGTTAATTTTACTCCTAATACTAATCAACCTAGGTTATAATCAATCATTTTCTATATGATTGCTTTGTGATGTGCCCCTTTTAGTTATTTCTAATTTTAGTATACACATCTAACAACTAGGTTTTAAGCCACACCTTATTTGCTAGACTCAAGCTAATGTGAGTGTTGAAAGCTTAACTCCCTCACTTGTTTTATTAGATAGATATATCCAAAATGAAATGAGTATCCCTCACCCCTTTGTTTCTCTACTTCCTCATTTTTGCAATATTTTCTCCCCCATTTTCCCTATATAATAGTTATCCATATAGACCATGAATCTACTAAGAGTGGTGGATTCTATCTCCTAAATGACCTCTTTTGCCTTTCACCTATCAGTCCCACCTCCATTTATCAAAGAAATGCCTCCAAACAACCCACTATATGTTTGTCTATCTAAATATGATCCTTGTACATATGGAAACCAAACCAGACCAACCCCAATCACTATCAAACCTAGGTCCCAATTCCACTTATATCCACCTATTATAAGACATTAAACCTTCCCTTGTTTTTACTTACTTTCATGATTTATTGGACTTGTTATGGATTCAACTATTTAATTATTAAAATCATGCCTTTTCACAATGAAGGAGTAGTGTAACGACCTCACATTTCAGCAACCCCCAATTTAAAGAAGGACAAAAAGTTGAGAGCCATTGCCTAAACTTTTCCCAAGGATCCAAGTTTAAAAAAAATAAAAATTAATAGTAAATAGTTTCCATTAATTCAAATATATTGTAAACAAAATGTTTCTCTAGAACTTACGTATCTTTTCATCATTAGAATTGTACATATGAGAAATATATGAGAAGAAGTACCTATCTAATCCTCCTTACAAGTTAACTTTAATGTCTTCAATTGATATCATTTGTCCATCATATCTTAATATCATCTTATCTAGCATGTACCTAAAATGCCATGATACAAAAACATGGATTAGTATAACAAGTTATACTATGTACATGGTGTGTATACAAAAGTGTGCAAATAAACGAGCAACATATATTCCATCAAATACTTACAAATAAGAACTGGTATTTTCATATAATATTTATTTATGTGATACTCATAGTGGCATTATAATTGAACATGAAGTAAACATCCAACAATTTAGTTGTTCAATCTTCAAGAAACACTCAAAAAACACCATCAAAGTAATGTAGGTAGTCATAGGCATAATCGACACGAGTTTATCGTGCGTAATACGCAAGTGAACGTATCAAAGTAATAAGGCCTTGTGAGGCCCGAGTCAAACACGGGGAAACATTTTTCCAGTAGACTACTACTAACTACAGTCAAATCAGCTAAGCCGATTGTAAAAAGTTGAATTGGTTTGAGTTACAGAACAAATGCAGAAACAAAGTGAATTTAAAGATTGAATTAAATCAGAGATGGAATGAATTCCTTAGGACAGTGGTTTCACCATGGATAACACCAATAATTGACCTCACACACACTAACATCTATTATCTCAATCCCTGGATAAGGAGCCTGTAGCTAGAATTACCTACCCTGCAGTGTAATTCACTACCTAATCTAATGTTAATCCCTCTTCCGCAGTTATTGGTTGATTAGTTAGATGCTTTATGTTTATTCTTTGGGTTTCTCCTCCCATTTACACTCCACTTTTCCCTAAGGGCACAGTACATGGGTAAATCTATGCTCTTCAACCCTCAACCTCTCTCCCGAGATGACTAAGCATCTAGCAATCCACTCATGGTGATCAAGCACAAGTAGAACACTAATCTTTCATAGATTTATATCCAACAAAAAAGAGATAAAATTGATATTAATGCATAGAAATCAATCACAGTGTATATCTGGGCTACTCCCAAATCCTAAGGAATAAAGGTTTTTAGCCTTGCATGGTTTTCATCAATGAATACATGGAAAGAAAGAAGAAAAATGTGGGAAACATTAGGAAACTAAGGTGACCCCTAAGTCTCTGCCCATCTGGAAGATCCCCTCTATCATACGTGTGTTCTGCTGTCTTCTGGCTGTAGAATCATCCTCTGGAGGTGCCCAGATATCTTTAGTTGAAGCTTTCGGTCCTCGATTCTTCTCTTCTCTCTCCGGTTGTCATGCAATGAAAATGATTGCCTCCCTTCATTTGGCCATCGTCACCCTAAGTCATAGAAGGTACTTAGGGTATGAAATAACATCCACTATTGGATTAGAGTGAAATATCCAGATGGCCTGATCGGGCATACTCGGTAGTACCGACTAGGTGAGTCGGTAGTACCGAGTCACTTAGGTTTAGTCACATGATCCCGATTGTGTCAGTAATATTGATTAGACTTGATAGCACCGAGTTTTGTGATTTTTGAACTCCCTCCTTGACGTCAACTCGGTAGCACTGAGTTTTCTCAATTCATGTTGGGGATTACTAATGCTGATTCAATACCACTGACTTTGGTAGTCCGTAGCACCGACTCTAGGTGAGTTTCTAGTTCCATCATTGACGTCAAGTCAATACCACCGAGTGTTACCAGGTCAGTAGCACTGAGTCTGTGGATCTTACTTGTACCTGAAAACACACAAAAACATCATAAGTACTTGGGATGCATAAAATATTACATACAACAATTAAAATCATATAATTTGATGCACTTTATAGAAATAGGCCATCTATGACATTTCATGCATAATAAATCAAATAAATGACTAATCTACACATGAAATCAAGGGAAAATGTGTCTATAATAACGACTAAAACACATGCATCGAACTCCCCTAAGCTTAAGTGTTGCTCATCCTCGAGCAACACTCTCTCGGATCTATTTGAAAAGAGTCAACAAAAGGACATAACACATACATTCCTTTCTTAGTCAAATCCACCTATCGAACCCTAAATCGGCCTTTACTGACCACTGAACTGATAACTACTCTAAAGTGACCAAAAACATCCATAAAAGATGTCCACCTTTAGTAAATGACACTACCAATAAAGCAATTAACATCATAGTTACTCAGATATTCACTTGGTGTATTGTGTGATTCCCTACACTAAATTTCTCTTTCCTAACTACCAACTACTTGGAAGTAGATCTCTGTATAAGCATGAATGAAGAGATAAATCATTAGAGTGGACTTCCAATAAGAGCAATTAATGATTCAAGATGGGTGGCAAATGAAGATTCATAAGTACATCCAACCTATTTATGCATAGAGAATAATGAACCTATATGGATGAAAAGAATGCCATGCATGAATCCTAATACCTATTTTTTTTTCTTTTTATGAAATGAGGCATGTATCAACGAGTTGAGATTATTTGGAAACTCAAAAGAATGCACATGTAGATTAAATCATCATTAAACAAATGTTCATGATATACCTTCTCCTTGTTTCTTTTGAACAAATTTTTTTCTTTTAAAAAGGCTAATTGTTATGCTTCTTGCCTTCATTTTTTTTCTTGGAGATATATCCCTACACTTTAGCTTCATAATTTAAAATCCACATGTTTAGGAAAATATGCATGCAATGTTAAAATGTATGCAACTACATGAACTGTGTTATGCAAACTAAGATGATATGCACTAAAATCATGAATGCATCCAAATGCAATGTTTTTCTTTCTATTTTGAAATGCAAGAAAACTAACTATTATGTTCCTATCATGCCATGTATAAAAGAAAATAACTTGGAGTACTCATGAATTTCTGAGGTGGTGAGTCAAAATGAATGGAAAAGAAATGGAATCACACAACTAAGAGACAATTGCTTATATTATACTATGATGTGTCCCTCTTAATTGATATGTGTTCAAGGTGATCTAAATGTTTATTTTTTATATTTTCATTTAAGGTCTCGTTATGGTTTGGTCAGTTTAAGATAAACATCTTCATCATTCACATTCCTGAGTTGATTGAGACTTTCACGTATGTCCTAAGTCCTAATGCTGACTAGTTCAAACACTTCCTCAAGTGGTGTTATAGAAATATTTTGCAATTTAAGCTTTTAAGGATATGACCTTTTTCATGCAACAACACAGAGAGTACAATTTACTCGGAAACAAAACCATTCATTTACTACTCCACAATTATACTAGATAGACGTGAATCCTACACTTGCACAACTAAAATTAAAACAAACAACTAAAAAGATAAAAATAAAAATAAAAAGAAGGATAGAATGCTATTCCAGCACCCCCCAAGCTTGAATATGACTATGTCTGCATAGTCAATACTCTCACCCAAGAGGAGGAACAATGGTACCAGGGTTCAGAATGGCAGAGGTGACATGTTGTGTAACATCTCTGACCTGGGTTACAAACTAACCCTAGGTGTTTTGCCTAAATATGTGATTAGACTCTTGTGTTTATCCTTTGAAATATAATTAAAGCTTTTGAGGAACTTATATTTCAATTTCAGTCCTTTTTATATAATGTTGAAATATTGTTTTGTTAAATATGGGCTAAAGTGCAAATTACCCAAGTTGAGGGGTTAACTTGAAAATTTCATAGGCTAAGATGTTCCTCTGATAATGAGACATCATAAGAATGAATATGATGTGGTGGTATGAATTCCACAAGCTTGAACACCAAGATATAGCTTGTAGAGTAATCCTTGTGCTTTAAAACCTAGTTTTGGTGTAATGTGCAAATTACCCAAAACCTAGGGTCCAACATGTAAAATATACCCTCTAAAGTATCTCTCATGTTTCTTGGCATAAAGTTGAGCAAATAAAATGAGAGGGGCGCCTCATAAAAAGGATCATAGAAGAGAGAGAATCTTGGTATTGAATAATCAAGATTTAAGTAAATAGCTCTTTAAAATATACAACTTATTAAGATGTTGGGTTCCTTTTCCTTTAAACCTTGGATAATTGAGAAATCTTGCAAGAATTAGAAAGTGTCCACGTAGCCAAGAAAATGGAGGAAGTTTTGGTGGATTTAGTTGGAAAATAAAAGAAGATAACTCTCTTTTATCTAATTGTCATAAAAACCCATAAATACATATATGTATCTTTACCACCAACAACAAAGGATCGTTTCCCTTAGCTCTTTTTCCTTATCTTCTTGCTTTGGCCGACCAAGGAGGAGCTCTGGAGCAGAGGAAGGACGACCAAGCTGGTTTGGTAAGTATGGACCATCATCTACTTCGAATTCATGGAGGAAACCATAAAACAAGGTTGGTTTATTGGTGTTTTTCACACGATTATTCTTTCTAGCCATCTTCTCCATCCAAATCTTGAAGAACGAGCCTTGGAAAACCACTAGAGCTTCATCCACCATTAAATCTACAAATCTTGGAGCTCTGGATCAGTCCTAGAGGCGGGTTTTATAACTCTAACCCTTAAGCTTTGCTTTTGCATCCTTCTTTCTTAGAATCGTTGCTTATACTTCTTCTTTAGACACCTTTGTGTGTTCTTGCTAGTATTTCCGTGAAGAACAGCCCCTGTTCTTGAGGTAGAAGATGATGAAGTTAATTCCTATGTTTATCCAAAAAGTTACTTTAGCAAACGGTCTCCAACCCTTGCTCAAACGGTTTCCCAAACCGTTTGGGAGCAAACGGTTTCAAATCGTTTGAATGCAAACGGTTTCAACCAAGAACGCATGGAAGCAAACGGTCCAAGACCATTTGGAGGCATTGAACATTTGGAGGTCTGTTTTGAATGATGTAGACTAATCACTTACCAAAGATCATCAATTAATTCCAAGTGAATCACCAATTGAAGGCCCATTAGTCACCTAAACCCTAATCGGGTTAATTGCTGATTTCAATAATTGAATTAAGTTGAAGTTTGGGTTGAGTGGCCCAAACGGTTTCAAAACCGTTTGGGGATCACCCAAACGGTCTCAAGACCGTTTGATGATCACCCAAGACCATTTGGAGGTCTATGGTTAAGTGGGGTTGACCAATTGAGGGCCCAATGATATCAAGTTGATGAACAATTGATTGCTGATTTGGTGATCAATCCTAGGGTTCAAACCCTAATTGAATGTCTTGGTTTTTGATAAAATAATGGGAAAATGGTCTCAAGACCGTTTGGAGGTTGTCCAAATGATCCCAAGACCGCTTGGGGTCTAGTCATGACCAAATTGAATGATGGTTCAACAGTTTCAAATCAATTAGACTCATGTTGAAACATGTTGAAGGGTAATGTGATGTAATGTGAATAGTAAACCCTAATCTAGGGTAATGTGATGTAATGTGAATAGTAAACCCTAATCTAGGGTAATGTGATGTAATGTTAATAGTAAAACCTAATCTAGGGTAATGTGATGTAATGTGAATAGTAAACCCTAATCTAGGGAAATGTGATGATGTGAACTGTAAACTCTAATTCTGGGTTATGCTTTTAATCATGAAACTCTATGATTGAATTAGGAAATAATTTGTACAGTGCTAATATAGACATAATGTGCATGTTATCAATTGTGTTAGTCATGCAGGCTTTTATAAAGAAGTGAGCATAACCAGGTAAGGGTTATGATGCCATGTTCATTGAAAGCACTTTATAAGCTTTGAAAGTAATGACATGCTATGTTGCCTAGTAAGAGGTAACATATGAGTTCGATAGGCTGTATGAGCCATGAGAAATATCTACATTGCTACAATCATGTTCATACTGTTAAATGACTTGATGGAAATATGTTACTTGGTAACAAGTGTTTTGATGATCTAAGGGTTTGAACACCCATATTCTTGAATCATAATGATGAGATGGTTAGGGATTGATATCCCAATGGTAACTGGATGTGAAATGAACTTGATACAATTAGTACTCTTTCTTTATAGCAGTTGATTTAATCGTTTATGTTTGAAAACATGCCTGATGCTAAAAGAATGCTATGACGTACTTAATTAATCAAGTATAATGATATCATGTAGAGCCCTGACCATAGATCCATCATTGTCAGAAGTTAAATGATGGTGAAATAGGTTTTCCTAAGGGAACTCCTAGAGAGCATACTTTTGAGTATGTGGGGGTTATGGACGCGAATATCCTTACGTCCTAATGTGGGAATTGATGTGAGATGTACATTTAATCTCTCAATGCTTCATTATATGTTTATGTCGGGATGATGTATCACTAATCTCCTGATGATGTTGTTAATGCCGCATCGATGTGAGATAAACAAGAAATCCCTCGATGGCGAAGAGAGTACAACACGCCACTGTAACTCTAATAGCAAAGTTTCCAGAATACCCTGGAAAGCTATTATGGCAGAGACACAAGATGTCCTGCATGTTGTTTCCTCATACTGACTGAGGAAGATGAGGTCATAGGAATCCTGATCTTCTGATGACCTATGTATGGTACCGATTGTGATTTCATAATGGTCGGTTGGAGTATGAGAGGTGTAACTCATCTCCTCAGGGCATAAATATGTTTGAAAAATGTAATCAGCTGTATTGCATAATTTCTTAGGTTGAACTACGAGAAACAATGATTGATGATACATTGTTTATAGTGTTCTAGTTAAATAACTAGTATACATGTTCTTTATATTCCTTAGTGATATATGTCTTGTCATTCAATCAAGTTATAATTGAAATGATTTCTTATGAAATACTATTCTACTTAGCTTATTCAATGTTTTACCTACTGTTGAATATTTACAATTCTATTACTCATTGTTATTTCATTATTGCAATAACAATGCTTCTGGCGGAGAGTTATAACTCTCACTGGGACAATTATTCAATTGTCTCACCCCCGTGGGATTCAACTTTTTAGGTAGACGCCGAGGACGAAGGAACCCATCAGTGGGTGAGCAACAACAACAGCAGCAGCAACAACATTAGGGACAGTAGTGATCCTCAGGTGGAAACACTATCTGTCGAGTCTGTTAGATAGGATGTCCTATGTGTCGTCTCTGTACTCTCAGGTCCTAAGAGTCTTTAGATGTTTTAAATAGATCTGAGATTTTTGGCGTAATGCCTCGAGATTTTTGTATCTTGCCTTGTATAGTCAACAGGGAAATTGATGTTGTGACTCTCGAGATGTGATATTACAGAGATGTGTTGATGTATCATCTTGTAAATAACTTATCTTGTTCTTTTATGAAAGAGTTTTATAGGTTGTGAACCTTTGTGCAAAAAGTTTTAAAATTTTATGATTTTCAGTAATTCCGCTGCTAACAAAATGCTTCCGCATTAGTTTAAATTCGTTGATCTTGTTTTCATGAGACGGACGTCACATGTTGGGGTCTTGTAGAGGGAACATCCTTTGGAATGAGAGTTTTGTAGGTGACATTGGCGGTGGCTGTGGGTACTCCCCGAAGTATCCACGGTTCCAGTAGTTATCGAAGAAAGGTTGATGGTACTGCTCCATCTGCTGCAAGAACATGTGAACATTCTCTTGGTTGGCTAAGAGAAGGCGTTCATTCTCATAAATTGCCTACTAGTTCTGGTACAACCTTCCTTGAATGTCCTACACACCAGCCAATGTCACCTGATGCTGTTGCTGTCCAGTCTGTATCTCGTGTAGCATGGTGTACATACTCACCATGTTGTACAAGTCTTGCTCCTCCTGGGAAGAGGGTGGGTTAGAGGAAGTTGATATAGCATAGGTGCGGGCCCATTTGCATGGGACTGCTCTCCTAGTGATGGGGATGGTGGGCTCCACCTCATCAACATCATCGTCACCGTCACCGTTGTGCTCCTCGTCATCGCCCTGAGCTGCTGCCCTGGGCAGATCTTTTACTTCCCCCTCATTCAGTGGCCAGTGGAGATGGTTCACCCCACGCAAGTTGAAGATAGGGTCGGGGAGGCTCCGATCCCAAAATGGTCCTTGGCACGTATAATGCGCATAGAGCACATTTTGGTGGTATTGAAGAAGGTTCACCTTGCGGAAGTGTAGGAGGTCCAACTTTGTTGTATCCTCTGATGGATTGAGGTAGGACAAATCAAGGTGCAAATGTAGAGAAATAGGGGTTATGATACCCCCAAATAAAATCGGTGCCTTCCTTGTCACATTGCACCTCACAAAAATCATATGGAGCAGAAGGAAAGCTCCAAAGTTAACAGTCCCTCCTTCCAGTAGCCTATAGATAAAGTAGAGATACACCTTCTGGATCTTCCCTTGAGCTTGACCAGATCGAGAAAAAATAGTATTGGTTCATAGGCGGTAAAGGATACGAGTAAAAGGATGCTCAATATCAGTAATAGAACTAATATGACAGTTTATACGAAATCCCACTGGCACCTCACTCAACTGCTCCCAAGCAAAGCCATAGTCGAAGTCAGATGGGGCCAAGCATTCTGGGACGTGATCTCAGTTGAAGATATGGTTAAAGGCCCTCAGTGTGATAGAATAGTTGTAAGAGGAAGAAATTGACATTGCCTTCCTGCCATTCACCTCCTATCTTCTGCTTGGGGGCGACGAGAAATTAAGCGACGCTAAGAGCTCTAGGACGAGATCTGGGTAGGTTTTCTAGTCTCTGAAAAAAAAGGATTATCTCCCTCCATTTCTTGTTTCTGACATACCAATCACATGTTGTCAGTAAAGCCCACCCTTTCTATCAATGTGTAATCACCATATCACGTTGGGATGATCTGCCTTGTCTACAACTCTTCATATAGCTTCCTTATCTTCGAGGACCGATGTTGAATGTAGGTTGTCTGAGGGACCAACTCGCCCTGTGGGGGAACAACTCCTCTTCTAGGAGCCATGTCGTTGGTGCAAGAAGGAGGTTAAGAGAATAGAAGCTCAGGGAAGACCGTCATTGCCTAATGCAGCCTTGCTCTAAAATGTAGGAGGAGTGGATGTTGAGGTTGTGACAAAAATGGCTCCACCACCCCTCCTTATATACATGAATGCAGAAGAGTCGGTACTACTAACTTCTGAGTCAATGGTACTGAGTTGGCTAGCATAATCTGTGATCAGTTGCATCAATGTCTTATGATTGGCTGACATTGAAGGTGTGGATCGTCCCGAGTCGGTGGTACTAACGATGAGTCATTCATACTGACTGGTGTCATGGATCGATACCACTAACCGCTCAATGAAGCACATTGTGGCTGTTGGATCGTGAACACCCAGATTGCTGACATGGCGAGTCGATAGTACTGACTTTAGGGTCGGTAGTACCAAGTTGTTGAAATTTTCGGTGCTTTCAAATTTGTGGGCACCTATACCAAACCCGAGTGCATCCAAAAGTTGGTAATATTGACTAAAAAGTTGATAATACCGAGTCCTTATCAGTTAGCACTCGAAAGATCTTCAAAGACTCAGTGGTACCAACTAGTTGAGTCGGTGGTACCAAGTCTGTGCCGCAGTTGGGGATAAAATTCTGACCTCATTTCGGTGCCACTGACCGCTAAACTTAATGGTCCCAACTTTTAAGCCCTACACACTCCAAAAATGAGTCAAGTTACCATTTTTATAGAAATTTAAGTAAAGTGACAACTAAAAATGGAAATTTAACATGAAAAAAATGCAACAAAAATTGGGTTGCCTCCCAACAAGCATCATTGTTAAACATCTTATACTAGACGGTCTTTTAGAGCAAGAATCTATGCAACTATACAAAGTTGCACCTCCTCTATCCGTGTCTCTATCTTCCCTCCAAAATAGTACTTCAATCTTTGGCCATTTGCAAGGAAAGAATTGTACCCATCTACAATGTTCACATCACCATGGGGAAAGACTTTTTCAATCACAAATGGTCCACTCCACTTGGACCTTAGCTTACCCGGATGCAACCTTAGCCTAGAATTGAAAAGGAGGACTTTCTGACCTGGGAGAAACACCCTATTTAGGATGTGTCTATCATGAATTTTTCTTAGTCCTTTCGTTATCTATCCTAGATCTTTCATAAGAATCCATCCTAAGCTCATCTAATTCACTAAGATCCAAAAGCCTCTTTCTACCCACTTCATCAATGTTGAAATTCAGCTTCTTCATGGCCCATTTAGCTTTATGTTCAAGCTCTACGGGTAGATGGCATGCACGGACATAGACCAGCCTAAAAGGTGTTGTTCCTATTGGGGATTTGTAGGCGGTTCTATAAGCCCAAAGAGCATCACTTAGCACATAACTCCAGTTCGTCCTATTGGTTGAGACCGTCCTTTCCAAAATTTTCTTCACCTCTCTATTGGACACCTCGACCTGTCCTTGAGTCTGTGGGTGATATGGAGTACCCACTCAGTGCTTCACCCCATATTTTCTCAGGAAATCTCCAAACTTCCTGTTAGTGAAGTGGGATCCACCATCACTAATAATTAGGTAGGGGACACCAAACCCGTAGAAAATGTATTCTTTCACAAACTTGCACACAACCTGCACATCATTGGTGTGGGTTGGAATTGCTTCCACCCACTTAGACACATAATCAACTACAAGTAATATATAAAGATAGGAATTAGACGACACAAATGAACCCATAAAATCTATACCCCAAAGATCAAAAACCTCAACCTCCTGAAACACATTTAAGGGCATCTCATGTCGCTTAGAGATATTACCTACACATTGACATGTGTCACAATGACGAACAAAGTTGTGAGCATATTTAAATAAGGTAGGCCAATAAAACCCACTCTCTAAGACTTATTCATAGTCCTAGAGCTAGCATGATGTCCACCCATAGGTAGAGAATGATAGTGTGACAAGATGCTCTCTACCTCACATTCGGGTACACATCTTCTTTACAGCCCATCCCTACATTTCTTAAGAAGAATCGGGTCATCCCAAATATAAAACTTAAATGAGTGGAAAAATCATTTTTTCTCTTGGTACCCCCAATCTGCAGGCATTTCCTTACAAGCTAGGTAATTAACAATATCTGCAAACCAAGGATCTTCAATTTTAATTACACACAATTTCTCATCTGAGAATTACTCAATAATGGGGATGGCTATATCTTTTTCGTCCTCCCTTTCTAACCTAGAAAAATGATTGACCACATCATTCTCTACCCCTGCCTTGTCTCTGATTTCAATCTCAAATTCATAAAGCAAAAGAATCCACCTAATCAATCTGGGTTTGGCGTCTTTCTTTTGTAACAAGTATTTGATAGCAACATAGTCAGTCCAAACTATTACTTTAGCCCCAACTAGGTATTGGAAAAAAAATTCAAAAGCAAACACTACCACTAGTAGTTTTTTTCCAGTAGTAGTGTAATTCATCTATGCATCATTCAAGGTCTTTGACACATAATATATGACAGTTGGAGTCTTGTCTCTACGTTGACCCAACACAGCTCCAACTGCATAATCTGATGCGTCTTACATCAGTTCAAAGGGAAGGTTCCAATTAGGATCCTAAACAATAGGTGCGGAGATCAATTTTTTTTAATGATTTCAAAAGCTTTTAAACAACGCTCATCTAAGGAAAACTCAATGTATTTCTCTAAAAGTTCAGACAATGGTTTAGCAATTTTCAAGAAATCCTTGATAAAACGACGGTAACATCCAGCGTGTACTAAAAAGCTCCTTACTCCTTTCACCGATGTCGGTGGAGGTAGTGTGGAGATGACTTCAATCTATACTAGATCCACTTCCATGCCTTTGCTGGACACCTTGTATCCAAAAACAATCCCTTCACTTATCATCATGTGACACTTCTACCAAATTAGAACTAGGTGAGTGTCCTCACATCTCTGTACCACCCTGTCAAGGTTATACAGACAATCATTAAAACATTCCCCATACACAGAAAAATCATCCATAAAAACATCTAAACACCGCTCTACAATGTCAAAAAAATGGCGAGCATACAACATTGAAAGGTAGCAGGGGCGTTACAAACACCAAAAGGAATTTGTCGGTATGCAAACATGCCGTAAGGGCAGGTGAAAGTGGATTTATCCTGATCCTTAGGCTCTATGGAAATTTGATTATACCATGAATACCTATCAAGAAAATAAAAGTGTGAACGGCTAGATAATCGTTCCAAGATATGATTAATAAAAGGTAAAGGGAAATGATCTTTAAGAGTGGTTGTATTTGATCGGTGATAATCTATGCACACTCGCCATCCCATCACTAGCCTACTGGAAATTAATTAATTAGCCACATTAGTAGTGACTGTGATCCCCCTTTCTTAGGAACTACTTGGGTAGGACTAACCCACATTGAATCAGAAATTGCATAGATTATACCTGCCGAAAGTAGTTTGGTGACTTATTTCTTCACCACCTTATTAATAATTGGATTGAGACATCTCTAAGGTTGGACATATATTGCCTAAGCTCCTTCTTCGAGCCAAATCTTGTGTTGGCACAAGGTTGGAGAGATCCCTTTTATGTCATCTATGGACCACCCGAATGTAGCTCGGTGATTTTTCAGCACAATAGGTAACTTTCCTTCCGCTTTACCACTAAAAGAACATGATATGATCACTGGGATCTTTTCCTCTGTAGCTAAGAAGACATACTTCAGGTGCAGTGGTAATGACTTCAGTTCTAGGTCTGGTGGGCTCAATAGAGACAGGACCAATGGTGAGGGTGGTGGTCCAAGGTCTTCAAAGCGTTTTGGATAGTAGCAAGGTACTACCTTTAGCATCAAAACACACTCCTCTAGATGGTTGTTGTAGATTCTGTCCTCCATTCTTTTCATCAAGCATGCTTCTAAGGGTAGCTTGGGTGATGACTGTATCACATAATCAGCTATGGCTTCTTCTTTGGCAGAAGGGCCATAGTCCTCTCCCTCATCGTCCGAGTAGCACATTGCTTAAGTCAGCGAGATCACCTTTGTATTTTCTAGGATGTCCACCACTAGATTTCCTCTTTCTACTTTAGTCATAACATGGGCCATATCCAGAAATGACTTCCCTAGAAATAGATAAATCTTGCTATCCACGTGCTGAAACATGTTGCATCACGCCTTATCTCCTGTGGCTTCAGAGTGCTCCATCATCTTGATCTTGAACCTGTCATCTTGGATTCCCATAGTTAGACATCCTCTACCCATCTCAAGTATCATGTCTGCAGTGGCTTGAAATGGTCTTCTAAGTCAAAGCTCATTGCCATGGTCGTCCTGCATTTCCATCACTACAAAATCTGTAGGAAAGACAAACCTATCCACTTTCACCAGGACATCCTCGCATATACCATATGGCTTAACTACTACGTTGTCTGCCAACAGGATTGTCATGCTGCTCTTCCTAGATTCTTAAGTTTGAGCTTCTTGAGGGTAGAAAGGGGCATCAGATTTATACTCGCCCCAAAATCACATAAAGCCTCTCCAAATTTGTCTTTCCTATGAAGCATGTGATATTGAAGCATCCATGATCCAGTCTTTTAGGAGGCAATGTCCCCAAGATGAAAGAACTAATCTGCTCTTTCAAAACCACAACATCAGACTCTGGTATCCTTCTCTTCTTTGTAATTATATCCTTCAAAAACTTCCCATAAGATGGTATCTACTTAATAGCATCTATCAAGGGAATGTTCACAGAAAACTTCTGAAAATTATCTAGAAATTTCTTAAACTGTCGGTCCATCTTGGCCGCCTTTAAACTATTCAGAAAGGGTACAGGAACTACATGTTCCCTCTGGTGGGGCGGGATATAAAGCCTGAGTTTTATTACCCCCAACCTCATCAACTTTCTCCTCTGTAGTCTTCTCTTGTGCTGACATGTCTGGTTCTTCTACATCCACTGGTATAGTTTGATTTGTAGTTTCTTCTGCAACCGCACTATGTGATGCATCATTCAGTAGATTCTTGCCATTGTGTAGTAGAATAGCCTTCACATGCTGATTCCCGAAAGGTACATTGGTGTTTGCTAGAAATCCTTGTTGGGTTGGTTGCTTTAATGCACTCACATATGCCACTATCTGAGAAATCTGTGTCTCTATGCTGCAAATTTGTGCCCCTTGATTTTGAAGATCCATTTGAGTTTGTGCAATCTACAGCTCATTCTGACTCAATAGATTGCCCAAAATTTCTTCCTTGTCAATTTTTTGTTGCTCTGGTTAATACTGTGCTTGGCCCCCATACTTCTGTGGCTTTGGATGTTGCTATTGCGTCTGTGATGGATCCTATTGGAAGTTGTTAGGATCCTTCCAAGAGAATTTTGGGTCCTTCCTCCAAGAATAGTCATTGTTCCTGTATTTCCCCTGGCATACATGCTTGCACTCTTCTTCTTCTTCCTCAGTAGGAAATCTATTTGTAGTACATAGCTTCTTTGCAATCAGATCTAACTTCTCATTTAGAGCATATATCACCTTGGACTCTCTGACACTTTTAATGGTCGCTAGTGGTTCTCTTTCTTCTCCCCATGATTGGTTTTTAGACATGTTCTTTTGGATCTCATGGCAGCGAGCGAGCTTGTTGTTGAGGAAGAAGCCTTTTCTTGCACTGTCAAGAGTTGTTCTCTCCCCTTTGTGTAGGCCGTAATACAAGATCTTGGCATGTCCCATTAGATCAATGCCATGATCAGGCACTTTCCTCAGCATATTCTGAAACCTCTCCCATTCCTCTGATTACGACTCATTATCTTGTTGTTTGAAGTTGCAAATCTTCTTCACTAAGTCATTCGTCATTTGTGGAGGGAAGTAGCACTCAAAGAATGCATCTATCATCTGATCCCATGTCTTGATGATCTCATCATAAAGATTGTTGAACCGTGACTTTGCACTATCTTCCAGTGAAGATGAAAACAACTTAAGATATATTGTAGTAGTTGGGACCTTATCTATCTTGACCATATCACAGTTCTCTACGAAATTGCTAATATGTGTCATTGGATCTTCAGAAGAATTGCCATGGAACGCTTGAGATTTGACTAAGGCAATAAGTCCATGATCTATCTTGTAGCTACCCACATTGATGGTTTTCCATTTGATAGGCCCTTTTTGGACTGTAGATGACGAAGCCTCTATCCTTTCCCATATTATTAGTTCTTCTTCTCCCTCTATTTCTGCTGATTCTGGTTCTTTTGGTGTCACATGTCTCTCAGGTGGAGGTGTCAGTGGAGGGGTTCGGTTGAACCTGTCCACAAATCTGTCAGACTCCCTTTCTCATTGTAAAAGATCTGCTTGTCCAAAGCCTGGTGAGGATGGTTCTCCATATTCTATGGCTCTGGTATACACCATGCACTAGATTCCCTAAAAAAATATAAAGTAGGTGTGAGCGTGAGAAGTTTATGATGTATCAAAAAGATCATATGATTCAGCTTGAAGAAAATTAAAAGATGATAAAATAAAATAAAAGAAAAATCTTGGCCTAGAGTGGCCGACCACAACACTCGTAGTTCTAGATGTTGCCGCTTCCCCGACAACGACGCCAAAAACTTGACACAATTTTACTATGCGTAATACGTAAGTGAAGGTATCGAAGTAATAAGGCCTTGTGAGGCCCAATTCGAAGATGAGGAAGTGTTTCTCCAGTAGACTACTACTAACTACAGTCAAATCAACTAAGCCAGTTGTAAAAAGTTGAATTGGTTTGAGTTAAAGAACAAATAAAAAAGCAAAGCAAATTTAAAGGTTGAATTAAATTAGAGATGGAATGAATTCCTTAGGACAGTGGTTTCACCACGGATAACACCAATAATTGACCTCACACACACTAACATCTATTTTCTCAATCCCTAGATAAGGATCCTGTAGCTAGAATTACCTACTCCTGTAGTATAATTCACTACATAATCTAATGCCAATCCCACTTCCGCAGTTATTGTTTGATTTGTTAGATGCTTTATGATTATTCTCTGGGTTTCTCCTCCTGTTTACACTCCACTTTTCCCAAAGGGCATAGTATACGGGTAAATCTATGCTCTCCGACCCTCAACCTCTCTCCTAAGATGACTAAGCATCTATCGATCCACTCATGGTGATCAAACACAAGTAGAACACTAAGCTTTCAGAGATTTATATCCAGAAAAAAGAGATAAAATTGATAATAATGCATAGAAATAAATCACAATGTATATCGGGGCTACTCCCGGATCCTAAGGAATAAATGTTTTTAGCCTTGTATGGTTTTCATCAATGAATACATGGAAAGGAAGAAGAAAAATGTGGGAAACATTAATAAACTAAGGTAACCCCTGATTCTCTGCCCATCTGGAAGATCCCCTCCGTCATACGTGCATTCTGCTATCTTCCGACTGCAGAATCGTTTTCTGGAGGTGCATGAATCTCCTCAATTGAAGCTTTTGGTCCTCAGTTCTTCTCTTCTCTCTCTCCGGTTGTCATGCAATGAAAATGGCTACCTCCCTTCATTTGGCCATCACCCCCCTAAGTCATAGAAGGCACTTAGGGTACAAAATAACATCCACCGTTAGATTAGAGTGAAATCTACGGATGGCTTGATCCGGTAGACTCGGTAGTACCTACTAGGTGATTCGGTAGTACCGAGTCACTTAGGTTTAGTCACGCGATCCCGATCGTTTCGGTACTATCAACTGGACTTCATCGCACTGCCTTTTGTGATTTTCGAACTGCCTCCCTAACGTCAACTTGGTAGCACCAAGTTGGCAACTCGGTAGTACTGATTTTTCTCGATTCATGCTGGGGCTTACTGATGCTGATTCGGTACCACCGACTTGGGTAGTCGGTAGCACCGACTCTGGGTGAGTGTCTGGGTCCATCACTGACGTCAAGTCGGTACCACCGACTGTTACCAGGTTAGTAGCATCGAGTTTGTGGATCTTCCTTGTACCTGAAAATGCACAAAACATCATAAGTACTTGGGATGTGTAAAATATTACATAAAATAGTTAAAATCATATAATTTGATGCATTTTATAGAAATATGCCATCTATGATATTTCATGCATAATAAATCAAATAAATGACTAATCTACACATGAAATCAAGAAAAATGTGCCTGTAATAACGACTAAAAACACATACATCAATAACCACGTACCTCAATGGTGAGCCATACAGATTATGCACTCGTTAAGCATATTATTCTATCAAGCAAGCAAAATAAGAAATCAACTTTGATCTGCATGTATGTAAATCCTAAAGTGTCACCATCACATTAATTACATTAAACCCTACTCAGTGCTATCATAGGTTTTGGTTTACTTGGTATCGAGTTATCATTAGAGTTATGTTTGATAATCCAGTTCCTCATGACTTAAGAACCCTAAATCATATAAAATGTAGCCATGATGATCATATCTACCATGATATTACATTAGAAACACTTACTACATATTAGTCACACTAAGGATATAGAAAGTTACATAATTGATGTTCAAGATCTTAATTATCATCCACTCTATAAAATATATTTTCTCATCATTATGATCATACCATGTTATATTACCATTATACCCCACAATATTAGATAATATCATAAAATAGAGGTTTTTAACATATTCAACATGTTAATATCCAAATCTAGGGTTTATATGTTTTTATCACATTTTTATCATATGTTAGCACTGCTTATGGAGATGGAATCAGAATTAGGTTTTATCATATTTTATTTTGGTTCTTCTCATTTTTCTGATCAAATCTACTTATATATATATATATATATATATATATATATATATATATATATATATATATATATATATATATATATATATATATATAGAGTGAGGCTAGAATACACTCGAGTGTATTCAGCCTAAAATACAATCAGGTTTTCAGCCATTGGATCAAGACATGTTATCTCAAGATTAGATGGGAAGGATTCCACTCACAGCGTGCTGCCCCACCGCACTTGCTATCACTCACCCGCACAACCCTGTAATATCTCTCCTTTGGTTTCTGACACGCTACCTAGTTCTCTCTCTTCACACCGATTGCAGGCTCCTTCCTCCTCTAGCCTCCTCAGTCCTCACCGCCAATCGTCGTCGGCAACTCTTCATTAGCAGCCAGTCGCCAACGATAAGTGCGTCGTTTCCAGCTAGGGATGACTCCAGCATGACAGGGGAACGGCTGCACATGATGGGGGACGGAGAAGGCAACCTGTTCCTATGATCCAAGACCAAGGTCAATTATGGCTTGATGTTTGTCATGGTTGTCCAATGGAACATTACTTGTTTAGAGATGGTGTCAAACATTTTTTGTGAAACAGGGATCGTGCACCCTTCTACGAGAGGCTGCAGAAGCTCTCGTAAGCATTGGAGTCATAGGCACACTGTGGTCACCGCTGCCATTCAGGCTTCCCTTCTGGGCTTCCGGCTCAGTAATTTACCGGCAACACGAGGGCTGAGTTCAGAAACACAAATTTGTTACGATAAACTATTGCCGGATCCATAGTCAGTGTGTTTGTCAAGATGGTCTCTGACGAGGCAACCATCATGGTCGTGGCTATCCCAAAGGGGCTTCGGCTGGCAGTCACGTTGACTCTGGCCTACTCAATGAGGAAGACAATGGCAGACAAGGCCATGACTAGGAAGTTACCTGCACGCGAGACCATGGGGATTGTCATAAGATCGACACGTTAACTCTCAACCAGATGAAAGGCATCCGCTTTTTCATTGGCACCAAGAAATTTAACGTGGTTAACTGTGACGATTCTCTAGTTTCAGACTCTTTTGTCCCTACTACAGTCAATGAATATTATGATCCTTAGGTACGTTGTTTGGTTGAATATAAGATGGGGCATAAACATGCCATAACCGCACACCAGCGCCAAGATTATTAGCAACCCCACCAGAGTGAAATACACTTGATCCATACTCCAATGGGATGAGTCGGGACTGAACATTGGATGGCTTTTCTATATTCTGATATGCAACATCATCCTCTCTGACGATGCATTGCTTGCTTTCCTCGTCATCACCTGTGTCGTTATCTTCATCTTCCGGTTAGAATTTGATGTGAGATTATGCATGGATAAGATGTATACATTGGAATCAGGCACCATTTGTGGCTGCATGTGTCAACTGTGTGTGTAATAGCCATCCAATAAATTTGTATGCTCTTGTAACTAATCTTTTCATGAGGTACTTCCTTCTATGTTGTTGCCTATTTGTTGTGTTCTTGTGCAATAGATACTTTCCATAGTCTTCTTTGATTGATGAAAGTTGTACAATGAGTGCCTATCCATGAAAGAATAAAATATAGCAGGTTTGTTTCGTGTGTTGCAGGTACGAATCAGTGTAATTGTCTTCATTGCTTACTATTTGTGTTGTGTAAAGGATCAGTGTGCAACGCTTCTGGGTAAATTTGTTTCTTTCATTCAGTTTATCCACTGCAAAATACTAACAGTTCCGACATCTACTCCTCCAAGTCCACCTCCACGACTGAACATGTCAGGCTTGGTTGGTTTTCCTACTATGGTTTCCGCTGTGTAAATTCAAAGCCATTGATATGGACGTGACTATCATCTAAATCTGTGGTTCCCTCAATGAAGCTTGGTCTAGGAAGATTGTCAAGGTGTCCATTTGGGAGAGAGAGATCCATCAATGTCGTTCTGGTCATACACGTTTATCTTGGTGTAGTTTCCATTGTCTGCTTTCACACGTCCATGTTTGACCATCCTAGCTACTACTCATGCACTATTACTGCTGCACACATGCTGATCATTGGTTAGGTCTGTTGTTGTTGGAAATTCATGGTAGACGTCGTTAAAGGAGCAGTTGCTGGTTTCGTTTGCCACCTTGGCAGTGGTTGGCTACTGGTGGTTCTACTCGTCCCCACGCAGTGAGCTGGAAACGACGCACTCATCGTTGGCGGTTGGCTGCTAATGAAGAGTTGGCAATGACGATCGGCGGTGAGGACTGAGGAGGCTAGAGGAGGAAGGGGCCTGCGATCGGTGTAAAGAGAGAGAACCACGTAGTGTGTCACGGAGTGAAGGAGAGAGATTACGGGGTTGTGCAGGTGAGTGATAAAGTGTGGTGGGGTCAGCACGCTGTGAGTGGAATCCTTCCCATCTAATCTTGAGATCACATGTCCGGATCCAACGGCTAAAAACTTGATTGTATTTGAGGCTGAATACACTCGAGTATATATATATATATATATATATATATATATATATATATATATATATATGTGTGTGTGTGTGTGTGTGTGTGTGTGTGTGCGCGTGATGTAATTGATGACAGTTGCAGTCGTACCTCAGATGATGTGGTTGAATATTCTAGTTTATAGTGCCATGGCTTGTGTACCCATGGCAGACTAGGTTGATTGCAGTTTGACTGATATGTCACTACGGTGGACTCATACTGACCAAGGGGAAGAGATCTTAAGATTCTGACTCTCCTAGATCTTGTACGGAGATGATTGCAACTTTGTAGTTGTCAGTTGGAAGTTTGAGTGGTATGCTTTGAACTCCCCAATGTTTAACAAAATATGTAACTCAGCTGTGTAGCATATCTTTTAGGATTACTTGAAAATTCACATTGATTGATAACCCTTACCTTGTTTCTTGTAATATTTAGATGGTGAATGTTGAGGTAAGAGAAACCAACTGTACATATGTTGTTACCTCTATCTGTTCCTTCAAAAGTTATATTAATCTTTTTATTCTGTAATATTATCTGCTTAATCTGTTTAATTGTATAATTTGTTTCTAGAAATAAACATTGTTAAGAGTTAAATCTGGTCGTTGGGACATGAGTCTCACCTCCTGGGTCACCACATTTTTTTAGGTGATCATGTTTTGGTTTTGAGTAACCTTGTTTAGCGTGGCTGGTTGCCACAACTCAAATACATCTAACTTGAAAAAGACAGTGTGCCACATAGTAGAGCAGGAGCTACAAGGTAGAAACGTTCTAGATTGTGCTTCTAGCTGCAATGGCCATCTTTGTTGGATTTTTTGTTAAAGAAAACAATTAGATATATAAGAAAATCGTGTGAAGAAGGTCTTCTACTTCTGTAAGTACTAGTGGGAAGCAAGCATGCAGAGGAGAAGACGGTGGTAGTACACACATATTTCTATAGATAATGTAAAATCTATTTCATTTAGAAAATTATAGGAGTGAACTAGATTGACCATGTTAAAGAAGGTCACATTTTCAAAGATGTTTGAATTCATGTTATGATGCCCCCACATAGAAATATGTGCTTATGCCAATGCGTAGATCGTTACTGGAAAATCAAAAAAAGAATTTTAAGTCATTGTCTGATACATCATGATCCATCTTGGCCTTGATAACCTTAAAAGCCCAAAAGCAGACAATGAAGAAGCATGGGACAAATCCTCTAGCTGATGCCAAATGAGAAGATGATTATAATGTGCTCGAGCTGGTAGTAGGAGAGACACTTAAAAATGTTGTTGCTTAAGGTAGCAAGGCTTCCATGGATACACATGGAGGAGAGTTCCTAAATAACTATTTTTCCTATATTTCACTAACCTAAACCATGAATTTCATGACTTGTCCCTCAATTATTAGGTTTTCCTTCCCCTTTACATATGAGCGGATGAATCTTGATTTTATTTCCTTAAGATAGACACATCGAAATCTAAAGACATACAAACAATTTTTTTTATATCAGAATGTTTATCGATGAAAAATTTGAGAATCTTCTACCTCAAATTCATATCAAGAAAATATGTTATCAATATTAACTCTGAAAACCATAGGTCAACTGTAGCAAAAACAAACTATTAGTTATTAGAGGTGGTTTTGCTACTAAATAAACATTAAAAAAGAAAATTGTTTAGTCCAATATTGTTATCATGGACAAAATAATAGTAACCATTGTGATTATAGTTCCACATGCAATGGAATCTCAAATGGCACTGGATGCTATATACCTACACTTTATTGTTAATACCAAAATATAGGACAAAATTAATGTTGTAAAGATGGTAGAAACCCTAGATGGGGCTTGGGTGCGGTGTTACTGTTGGGAAATATGGCATCAGGTATGGCAACAGAAACAAAAATTTTACTACCATATTATCCCAAAATAGTTGATTTTGTTAGAAACTATGTAATGGGAAGGGACGGTTGCAAGGTTTATACTTGGTCCTGGAGCAAGTCTAGAGACAATCCCTTACTGCAATCTGTAGCTTTCTCGGGTTGCACCTGGACGCCTATCAGTGGCAACCCCCTAGTTGATCACCGCGGATGGTGGTTGCCTTGTTACTCCTAGTGGGTGGTAATGACCTCCTCACCTTTGTAGTAGTCCATACGGACCACCGGGAACTCTTGTCATCCTAGATGAACAGACAAGAAGGATTTGTCCCACTAGTCAGCGTCCTAGCACTGACTTGCTCTCCCAATTGTCAACCCTTTGCTCTCCCTCACTTTGATGGGTAGGACTTTCTCGAGCTCTCTCTGTTACCACAACCAGAGAGGAGAACAATTATCAGAGCTTATAGTTGAGTCTCTAAAAGTCTCCCAGTACCCCTATATTTATAGGAGAGCCAGGGTTAGGGCCTCCAATCTGAGCGGGAGTGGAAGAGGCAACATTTCATGAATTTTCTAGAACTTATGAGTGTTGAACCAGTCAGTTCACTGCTGAACCGGTCGGTTCACATGTGAGTCGTTCGCTTCAATACTTAAAACTGTCATTTCACAATATTTACCAATCATAATTTTATTGGCAATTAATATCTAATTAATGCGCAACATGACATCAATATCAATGTCTGAACGAATTGATCAACTAAATATTCGGTTCACAACCAGAACCAGTCGGTTCATGGACCTAAATTGATCAGTTCTCTTCTTGAACTAGTCATCTCATGGACCTGATTGCCAATGATGGTTCATTTGACCTAACACTTGAATCGATCGATTCAACACTTGAACTGGATGGCTCACACTCCAGTCAAAGAGTTCGTAGTCATTTTTATTAAAATTGAATATCTAATACTTTAGTAATCAAGTTTAAACTTCAATCATGAATAAACTTCCATTCCAAGTGTATCCTATGTGTATGACCATTCCCAATTACATTGGAAGTGAATGTTCATAATTGGTTTATGACATTACAAGCAATGAGTGGTATCCAACAAGACATCATTGCTACCCAAGTAATTGAAAAGTTGGAGAACAATTTCAACCTACAATCTGGGATTGGTGTTATAGTGATTGTATAGTTCCTTTGTCTCTGGTATCCAGATTGAACTCGAGGCATGGAATCGTCATCCTCTTCAACATTCAATCCATGTTCCTTGAACTAGAGAAGATTGTCTGAGATATATGTACGGCCTATATCATATAATGACTCATACGAGCATGAACATGCATTTCTCAGTCTCACTTATCAAGTTTTCAAGATATCGAACTCCTATAGGAGGGATAAATTCCATCGACATTGCTCACGGTCATCCCCATGTGTCACAATGCACCGGAGCACCACTTTAATGGCCACCCTTATACAAGGTCATAGTGGATGATGACATAGTACACTCAAAGGCATGTGATAAGTGTAGTGACTTCAGGTCCAAGAACCACAAGCACCACCATCACTATGCGAGCTGATTGTTTCCATGGTCTCCATGTATCACTCTCATGGTGGGTTTGTCTGATGCACTGTTCTCTAACAAGTATCTATGTGTTTGGTTCAATATCACATATCATGACTGATGAGATTATATCATCACCCAACACACACTCTAGTCTTTTGTGTTATTATTGTCTATTAGCCTTCCATAATAACATCTGACTAGGGACGTAACAAAAATTTATATACTCTTAAAATCAGTATGATGTCATTATTTAAATCCTCAACCTGAAGACATAATTCATCGAGTAATATCATTTTTTAGACATTTATTATGTTACATTATTATCTCATAACTAAATAAAATAGAATATATTGGAGTATTGTCTTTATTATTAACCAAATCGTTTACAAGATATACCATTACAATCATCACATGATTGGCTCTCTAGGCATACACACCAACAAACTTACACTTGCACTTAGATCCAATCACAGATGAACTTAATCCCAAGTGATCTAACATGACCTTCATGCTTCTTCTGCCAAATTACTTTTGTCAAGGGTCATCCACATTGCTCTTGGTTGGTACTCTATAAATCTTCACACTCCTCAATGTATGATTACTCGTATGATACAAAATCACCTTTGAATATGCTTGGAATTTTGATGCGATCTGGGTTCCTTATCTTGTGCAATAACTCCATAGTTGTCAAAATATAACTCAATTGCATCATTGATGCTTGGAACCACCCCAAGTTATGAGATGAACTTCTTGATCCAAACAACTTCCTTTGTTGAATTGAATGCAACAATATACTCGGCCTCTATTTTAGATCTACAACTGACTCTTTCTTGGAATTCTTCCAGCTCACAATGCCATTGTTGAGGAAAAATACAAATCTTGATTGTTGTCGATAATAGTCTTGGTTAGTTTGGAAGCTTGCATCGGTGTAACCCTTTACCACCAACTCTTCCTTACCACGTAGACAAGGAATTGATCCTGCGTTCTTCTTCAGTACTTAAGGATGTTCTTCACAGAAGTCCAGTGACTCTCACAAGGATCTAACTGATATTATCTCGTCATACTCAAGGCATACGAGACATCTAGATGAGTATATAACAGTGTGTACATGATAGATCCAATTACATATGCATATAGAATCTTACTCACGTGCTCCCTTTCTTCACAAGAACTGGGACATTGATCTCTAGAAATGCTGACACCATGAGACATGGGTAACTTTCCTATCTTTGAGTTCTCCATGTTGAACCTCTTCAAACTTTGTCAATTTAAGTGCTCTGACTTAGCCCAAGAAGCCTTGTAGATATATCCCTATAGATCTTGATTCCTAATATATATGATGCTTTACCTATGTCATTCAAAGAGAATGTACTCCCCAACCAGTTATTTACCATCTATAAAGAAGGAATGTCAATTCCTCATAAATAGCATGTCATCTATATACAATATGAGGAGTAAAAATAATGCTCCCACTAACCTTCTTATACACACAAGGTTCATCTCCATTTTACTAAAGCCAAACTCTTTAACTGCCTTATCAAAATGGATATTCTAGCTCTAAGATGCGTGTTTCAATCCATAGATTGACTTTGTACCTTGCATACTTTATCTGCATCATTTAGATTTATAAAACCCTTAGGTTGTGTCATGTACACATCCTCAAGAAGATTCCCATTAGGGAATGTGGCTTTAACATCCATCTACCAAATCTCATATTCATAATAATTTGCAATGGAAATCATGATCCTGATGGACATAACCATGGCAACAGGAGAAAAGGCTTCATCATAGTCAACACCTTGAACTTGTTTGAAACCCTTTGCAACCCATCAATCTTTGTAAGTTTGTAAATTACCATCTATGTCGGTCTTCTTCTTGAAGACCCACTTGCACCCTATGGGTTTTATCCCTTCTGGTGGATCCACCAAGGACCATACGTTGTTGGTGTACATGGATACCAACTCATATCTCATAGCCTCAAGACATTTCTCAGAATATTTCCCTTAGTAGATTCTAGATAGGTTGTTGTCTCATCATCTATGACCAACTTACTGACTTCTTAAGTCACAAGATAACCAAATCTTTTAGGCTCAAGGTGTGTCCTACTAGATCTACCAGGTTCTTGTGTTACATGAGGAACTTGAGATTCCAACAGTTTGTGAGTCTCCTTATTCCTCTTGTACCTTTACAGGTTCAGTGTTTTCTTGTTGGTCTTGAACCTGTTTGAATTATACTTTCCTTCCACTGATTCCTTTGGAAATAAATTCCTTTTCTAGGAATGCAACATCTTTGGCAACTAACACTTTTCTGTTAAATGGGTTATACAAGTAGTATTCCTTAGTTTCTTTGGGATATCCAACAAAATAACATTTATTTGATCTAGGGTCAAGATTTTTAGGAAATATTTTCCTAACATAAGCTTCACATTCCCAAATCTTCATAAAAGGCATTTTGGAACGCTTCTCGATCCATATCTCATATGGTGTATTTTGAACCAATTTATATGGTATGAGGTTAAGTGTAAACATTGTGGTTTCTAGAGAATAACCCCAAAAGGAACTCAAAAGATCAGAAAAACTCATGTTTGATCGCGCCATATCTAGCAATGTGTTATTCTATCTTTTTGATACCCCATTTTTTGTGCTTTGCCTGATGGAGTCCATTGTGATACGATACCACGGGATCATAGAAGGTCCTCAAACTCTTGGATTAGGTATTCTCCACCTTGATCAGAATGAAGTGTCATAATACTTTTACCATGTTAGTTCTGTACTTAATTCATGAAATCCTTGAATTTTTTAGGGTTCTGGACTTATGTTTGATCAGGTAAACATAACCATACCTACTGAAGTCATCAGTAAAAATAATTAAGTACTGATAACCACCTCTAGCATTTATTCTAAAAGGGCCACACAGATCAATATGTGTGAGTCCTAATAGATCACTTGCCCTCTCACTGCTTCTTGTGAAGGGAGTCTCTATAATCTTGCTCAAACAAGTTTGAAATCAAAAGAGTCTAGATATCCATCTTTACAGAGTTTATAAATGTGCTTCTCATTTATGTTCCCTAGATGATAATGCCAAAGTTATGTTTGGTTTGAGTTATCAAGTTTTTATCTTTTGGTATTTACATTATACACACTTGTCTCTAGATCTATAAAGAATAGACCATAAGTCATTGGGGCACTTCCATAAACGATCTCATCTTTACTAGTAGCACATCAACCATTCTTTTAAGAAATTGAAATTCATTATTATCCAAACAAGATACAGAGATGATGTTCCTATTGATGGTAGGTACATAACAACAATTCTCCAACTCTATTATAAGCCCACTTTGTAGAGGTAACTCATAGGTCCCACCTGCATTAGCAGCAAATCTTGCTCCATTAACAACGCTTACTTCGACCTCACCTTTCTTAAAAGGTCTACATCTTTTCCGATCCTTCACATTTGAGCAAATGTGTGATCCACATTTGTTATCTAGTACCCAAGATGAAGAAGTAGTGAAGTTAATCTCAATTACGCATATACCAGAAGTGGATATCTCTATCCCTTTCTTCATCTTCCTAGGTTTCCTTATCCCTCTCCTTATTTTGAGTGCAAAAGACTTGGACTTCAACTTAGCCTCTGAACACTTCTTGTCCTTGTCTTTGTCCATAGACTTTATTCCACTGATCACCATTACGGGTTTGTCCTTCATTTGTAATTTGACATTTATCAACATATCAAGCAACTCAGACAACATCTTACCCATGTTACTCAAGTGATAACACTCGATATACTGGCTATATGATTCAAGCACTGATGGCAAAATCATATATGTGGCCAACTCTTGACCTAATGGAAATATCTGTCTCTCTAGATGCTCCGCATGCTCAATCATATTGAGAACATGGGGCTCTACTGGATCTCCTTCTGTCAGTTTGCACTCAAATAATGCCTTAGAGACATTATACCTTTCTTTCTTATCATGTTTTTTATGCAACCCATAGTTCATACCACCTAGTATAAGGTTCTTGATGTCTATGACATCATTGGCATGCTTCAAGTAAGCATCCATTTTAGCCCTAGGTGAACATGGAGTGGGTTCCACTGGAACTGGTATTGCAGGGACATAGAGAACTCTACTTAAAGTCATGAACTAGTTGTGGAAGTGTATCTCGTTTGGATTGTCCTTCTCAAGGACCACTCACAATGATTATGTTTTTTCCATTTATATCTACAAGAGTAAAATTTTAACTTTGTCAAAACATTTTTGATTTAATTTAATAAGATTGACGATATTAATTAGGCCTTTAATTAATTATCTCTCCCATTATTTTGTTCAAATTGATAGCCTTACATATCGATTCATAAGATTGCAACGTACACTCTTCTAGTGAGCGAAGATCCAAATTTCATCAAATAATGAGTCATCTTAGGTTGATCATCCACAACTTGACTATTTAGGTAGGCAACTTTTGCCAATTGCATTTGAATGCAACTCTTGGATAGATGGTGTGCACAACACTTTGTCACAATCCATCTCTATGCTTATATGTACTTAATCTCATTAAGATCACCTAGTTAAACCTAAACCAAAAGCCAACACGATAGAATATGTAGCCTACTTTGATAGATCTACATATCTACTATCACACATCGACAAGATATACAATGCACCATGCTTTGGTGTAACCTACGCTTAGTCAATCAAGATTTTCATGTGTGTTTATTATGGAAAGCATCTAAGACTTTATATTAGTTGAGGGATTTTATATTCATATATATATATATATATATATATATATATATATCCAATAACCACATACTTATAGTATGTATCATATACATGCTATATCCCACAAAGGAAAACATGCAAAAACACAAACGATGGTTATGACCATATCTATTGTATTCCTTGGAGCCACAATGAATTACTACCACCTAAGGTTCACATCATATGTAGAAACATGTTTCTAGTGAAGATATGTTCTTAAACAATCTAGTTTGATCAGTTCAACACTTGAGCTAATCGGCTTGCCTCCTGGTCGGTCAATTAGTCTTTTGGATCAATCATCTGGTGTCCAGTTCAAACAACGTCTGGACACCTCCAATCAATTGGTTGGGCCACCATTCGAGCGGTTCAGCTCCTCCTGTTGTCTATCCTCCTTGGTCCTCCAACAGATCAATTCGTCTTCTGAAATGGGTAGTTCATATGGATCTGAGCATCTTCTTTTCCATAAAAAGAATTAAAACTATCCTTATGCTATTTAACATATTATTTGGTAATAAGGAAACCTCGACTTACATTTGAGGGGAGCATAGAAAGGAAAGAATTAATAGTTTTACATATAGATAAGAAGATAGATGCTCGATATGCAAACTGAGATAAAAAAAGAATAACAACCAACCAACCATGCACAAATATCTAAAGGGGGTTATTGGCCATGACTATGCTAACATCCACCATCAAACCAATTTTAGGATGACACATGTAACTTTCATATATTATATATATATTAGTTGGGATCGTATGTGGTATTTAATCAGATATGCACATTAATAATTTTAAATATTCACATCGTATGTAACAAATAAATGATAAAATAGAAATCCGATCATATCTATCAAATCCCAAATCATAGTAAATTGATGTGGCTCTGATGCCACTATTGGAAAATATGGAAACAAGTATGGTTGCAGAAAAAAATCTTTAACTCTCATATTCCCCTCAAACAGTAGATCATGTCAAAAACTTTGTAATGGGAAGGAAAGGTTGCAAGGTGTATACCTGGTCCTGGAGCAAGTCCAGCGACAATCCCTAGTTGTAGTGTGAACCTTTCACAAGTGCACCTGGACGACTGTCAATGATGGCCTCTTGGTTGATCACTGTGGACTGTAGTTAACTTCGTGCATCTATCGGGTGGAAACAGTCTCCTTTCCTTTATAGTAGTCCACACGGACCACTGGGAACTCTTGTCATTCTAGATGAACGGACAAGAAGGAGTTGTCCCTTCTAGTTAGCGTGCTAGCACCAACTTGCTCTTCCAATTGTGTCTCCCTTGCTATCCCTCCCTTTGATGGGTAAGACTTGATCAAGCTCTCTCAGTTACCACAACCAGAGAGGACAACAATTGTCAGAGCTTATTTTTGTATCTCTGGAAGGCCCCCATGAACCCTCTATTTATAGGAGGTCTAGGGTCAGGGCTTCCAGTTTGAGTGCACTGGTACATTTATGACCTCTAATGACACTTTTCTTGACATTAGTTCCAAAGAAAAATTGACACTATAGATAAAACAACGTTGGCTGGTAAGCATAAACATCACCATTGATAAAGTCTAGATAAGACACGGGTACCATTTTGTCTATAATGTCAGTTACTTTACTAAAAACATATGTCTAAAATAACTCACAAAATAAAAAATTTTAGGAAGGAATATTTGCCTCCAAAATTTTTATGATGAGTATCGATTTATAATGAACTGACGACAAACACATTAATGCAAAATAAATTTTGCCTCCAAAATACCTTTGGCCTAAGTAATTTATCCGTAGAACTGACACCAATGCTCAAAAAAATCCACAAAAAGTTGTACAATTGGTGTCAGTGATTTGTCAACAAATCAACATTGGAGGATTCATGCCACGTCCCCACAAGAAAAGTGTCCCCCCAATTTCTCTATAGTGTTGGTACTCAGTATAAAAACCAACGACTAAGGGCTTGCTTAGGACGATTTTTTTCAAGGGCATGTGACATTGATTTCATAAAGTACACCATCGTCTAAGTCGCTAGGTTAGGTGTTGATTTTTGGCTTACAAGCAAGACGAAGGTCTTACTATGGTTGATCTTTTTTCATTCGGATAATGTCCTCTTGCATCAACTATTAAGTTTTAATCGATGTCTGAATCACTAGGTTAGGTGTCGTTTCACTAAAAGCGATCGACGTTTAAGTACATAGTTGTGATTTTTTTGAAAACCGACCACTATTTCCCACTTAATACCACCTGTGAAATTTCTTTCCCCCATTCTATGTTTCATCACCCTAAGTTCACTCTACTCTAGTGATTGTCATTGCCGCTCCTCTGCTCAAGCTACTGTTATCACCGCCATCACTACTTTTCTCACCGCCACCACTACTAGAGCTTACCACCATTGTTGGAGCTCATTGTCGCTGTTGGGGCTCGTCTCCACTGCAACTCACAACCACTGTTGGAGCTATCCACTGTTGCAAAAATGCTCGCCTCCATCTCCTCTTTGCTCATTGTCACCGCTTTGGTCACCGTATAAAAAGGTATGTGCCCTACATAGCTTGCTTTCAACATTATTTTATGTATATACATGACCAATGTCAAAAAATACAAAGGGTGACTTATATAGTAGTGATATCCAGTGACATTTTGCATTATGAATGATTACAAAGGAAAATTTCCATATCTTTATGACTTATGATAGAAATAATTCAGTGACATTCCAAATTCAAGTTTGTTTAGAGGGCAATGTTTTGTCTCATTTATGGTATCTTGAAGAGTGATAACTCAATTACAATATTACATTGACTGCAATCTATATATATATTATATCATCCTATTCTAAAAAGTAATGACAAATGGAACATGCTAGATCTCTTGTATCTCGTTGTATATATATATATATATATATATATATATATATATATATAGAGAGAGAGAGAGAGAGAGTCACGCTAGAAAACACTCGAGTGTATAGATTATGCTATACACCTCAATGGTGTTTGCCTATCTAGACCTTGTCTTTCTAAGATACAATCCATTGATCTTCATGGTTACAATAATAATAGGCCACATACAAAATTTGAGCTCATTTGTATGAGTGTAAGTCACTCATCCAAGGACAGCAAAATCGATGCACAAAACTAATTTGAAATGCATGATTCATGCCTCCTTTAGATGCACGACCTATAAGTATCCAAATGAGCTAAAATTTATTATATAGTATGTTCTTAAGATATTTAAGAAGATCAACTGTTTAGAATTTTCAAAAAGTTACTGCATCTTTAAAAATGACTGAGGTGTATTGTGCCTCCGGTACACTCAAGTGTACACTAGCCTGACTATATATATATATATATATATATATATATATATATATATATATATATATATATATATATATATATATATATATATAACCTTAACCTTGGTATAAGGAGGCTTGTGGCTGTAACAACTTGATTATACTAGGATCATAGGTATATAAATGACTATATGTTGGACTAGAAACCCATCTGAGATTTACTCATTAAGATTAAATCCTGGATAGTTCCCGGTTTGGGACTGTTCTTCAACACTTCATCTCACTTAGTATGTAAGTGTATAATGTGTATTCAGTTTTCAAGATGTTTCCTTAGCACTTCCCTATTTGTTCTCTAAGTACATATGTTGCTAATATTTGACCATTGACACCGGTGTACTTGGAGAACTGTGAGGAAATGTTGCCAAAATTTTCTTGAAAATTGAATATACATTATACACTTACTTGTGAGACTATGTGTTCAAGAATGGGATAGATGGTACACACATTTTTTCATGAACCCTAAATCCTAATTTGTACATCAAACACCCTAAACCAAAATTTGTAAACCCTAAGCCCTAATTTGTAAACTATAAATCCTAAATCCTAATCTCTAAACCCAAAAACCTAATATGTAAACCCTAAATGATAAACCCTAAACCTAATATGTAAACCCTAAACCCTAATACTTGTTTTCTCTTTGATCATAGAATGGATAGATCATGGATGTCCATTCCAAATCATTGCACCCTAGAGTTTATTACTGGTCTTCATCAGTTTATAAGATTTGCAAAGTAACATAGGAAATGACCTAGAGATAGGTTCTATTGTCCATGTAGGAATTGAGTAACAACTTGAAAGTCAACACTCTTGACAAAATCATAAGTCATGTCATGTGCAACAAGATTGTACATGGCTATACCAAATGGTACTAGCATGGAGAGATTCCTACAATGAGATCAGTAGATGTCAATAGCATTACTTGTGTTGAAGAAGAAATTGCCGATGATAATGCAGATGTGAATGACCCGATTTTAATAGACATGGTTGATGTGATGCTAGATAGTTGTGGGGTAGAGCACATTGATCCACCTTCCTTATTTAGAAACATTATGCATGATGCTCAAAGACTTTTATACTTAGGTTGAAGTAAGTTTACGAAGTTGAGCGTTGTGCTGAGATTGTATACTCTAAAGGCTAACAATAGATGAAGTGACAAAAGCTTCACGTCATTGTTGTCTTTGTTGAAAGAAATTCTTCCTAAAGGAAACAAGCTTCCACTATCAAATAAATGGAAATGAAGGTTAAGAAGATGCATGCATGCCCAAATGATTATATGTTATTTCAAAAGGACTATGTCGGTTTGAAATATTGTCCAAAATATGGGGCGTAAAGGTATAAAATGACAACTTTGGGGAAGTGCCTCTCCTACCAAGGTGATGTGGTATCTATCTATAATACCATGGTTTCGATGCTTGTTTTCTAATACCATGGATACAAAAAATTTAAGGTGGCATGAAGAGGTAAAGAAAAATAATGACCGAATCATACGACATGCATCTTATTCCCCATAGTGTAAGAAGATTTATTTATTGTACCCTAAATTTGGTGAAGAAATCAAGAATTTAATACTTAGGCTTTGTCTCGATAGGATGAATCCGTACGACACATTGAGCATCGAACATAGCACTTGCATACTATGATTGTTATTTACAATCTTCCTCCCTATTTGTGTATGAAATATAAGTACATCATGATGTCATTGTTGATATCATGCCTCAAACAACCTGAAAATGATATCGATGTTTATCTTGAACCTCTAATTGGTGACTTAAAAAAACTCTGGGGAGAAGGTGTGATGACATATGATGCTTCATGTAGAGATACATTTTGTTTGCATGCTATGTTGTTTTGCACTATTAATGACTTTCCAGCATATGGGAATTTTTTTGGATACAATGTAAAAGGATCCCAAGCATGCCCTATATGTGAAGAGAACACTGATTCAATATGACTAAAACATGGAAGCAAGACTATGTATGTAAGGACCCTGACCTTCATTTTGGGCTTACCTAAACCTTGTGCTTGGTTGCTTGGTAATCACCTTTAGTGGTGATTAGCGTTTGTTGTGCTTTGTTGAGAGTTGGAGGTGCTACTTGCAAACTAACCTGAGTTAGGGTTGAAAAGCAAGTTTGTCACCTAGAGAGATGTCTTTTTCTCTCTTTGCTTCCTCTAGAGTTGAGAGGAAGGTTTGGGCTCGTGCCTTGAGTTGTCTTGGGCTTTTTTGAAGCTCTGTTGGGCTTGGTTGAGCCTTGTTGGGCATTGCCTTGCTTTGAGGAGCCCTGTATCGGACAAGGATGCTTTGTGTCGGCCATGGGGTATCACCCATGGGGGTGTCAGCCAAGGTGGTGGTGGTGTGTCGGCCTTTGACCTTGTTTGACCTCCTTGCCTTGGTTGTGTCACCCTAGCTTGGACATGTGGCCGAACCTTGGTTGAATGGTGGCATGGCGTGTGCATGTGTTTTGCAAGGTGGTAAAATGTGTGGACAAGTGTCCCTTGGTAAGGTGACACCTTGCCTTGGTTTAACCTTGACCCTCATCTATATATGCCTTGCCTTTCTCTTCCTTAGGAACCCTTTAGCTCTTTTGTTTCTCTTCTCTCCTTGTGTGCATGACACACCTTCCTTGGAGAGCTTGGTGGACGATCCTTTCCGCTTGGTGGAGTTCTCTTCTTCTTCCTCTAGCTTGGTGGTCGAACCCTAGGTGGGTCTTGTTCTTTGGTAAGCATCTTTCCTCTCTCCTTAGCATCTTCTTCTCCATCTTGCCTACCCTTTGGCCATGGTGGTTATGGTTCTTGTTCCTTTTCTTGAGGTGTCTGAAAGTGGTATGCTTGGATCTAGGAGCTTGAAGCTTGGAGCTTTGGAACTTGAGGAGTTTGCTTAAGGCGGGTTACATAACTTCTAAACCTAGATATACTACCTTCTTTATGTTTCATATTTCCTATATGTTGATAATTGGCCATTGCATGATATGTTTCTTGCTCTAGTACATGTTGTTGATCTTATGGATATAGTGAGCATGATGTTGTTGATGGTTTATATGCCTTTACACCTAGTTGGCCGAACCATAGTTTGGGGTTTCCTTGTTGAGAAATACCCCTTTTCTCTCCTTGGTCTAGAGAAGTGAGTTTGATCTCTAGTGATGTAGGAAATACCCCTCTCTCATTTTAGTTGAGAGGTGAGTCTACATTCTAGTTGCTTGGGCAACACCCTCCTCTCACCATGGATTAGAGAGGTGAGCTCTTGGATATGTGATGACCTATGTTGAGGTTGGTCCTTGTGGTTTCCCGATTTGTGATAGAGGTTGTGCAAAACCCCTCTCTCTTGGTTGTTGAGAGGTGGCCGACCTTCTTGATCAGTTAGGGTTTGGTTCCCTTGTGCTTAAGGTTGAAGATGACCTTATTGGGTTGTGCCTTGCACGATATGACCTTGGAGTAGTGCTGCCCGATAGCCTTGTCTTGGGTTGTACCCTTGACCGATACACCTAGTTGAGATGGTTGGTTTGATGCCCAATATGGTTCTCTTGTCTTGAGATAGAGCTTGGGTGACACACCTTATATCTTGTGCTCTGAATGATACATCTTGAAGTAAGGTTGCCCGATACCCCTATCTTGTGTTGATCTTTGGCCAATCTAATATGGAGTTGACATGGTTGGCTTGGTACCCATTATGCTTAGACTGATATGGAGCCTTGTAGGCCATCCTTGTGTTGGGTGATATGGTTTAGTTGTGGTGATGCCCGATATGGGTTAAGTGGAAACCCTAGTTGTTGCTTTGATAAAGGCCGATATGGAGTGTTGCCCTGTTGACCGATAGGCTTCCTTGAGGTGCCTTTGTGTCGCCTATGTCATGAACATGTTGGGCGAAATAGTGTTTGCTTGGAGCGCCATGATCTCGGCCGATACAGTGCTGAGAATGGGTGCCCAATTCAACCCTAACCCTAGCTGGCCAGTAGGGTTCTAGCCGATACACCTCTTGAGCTGGCTGCACGATAGAACCTTATACACCTGGTATGCACGACAAGGTTGCATTTTAACGCCATGTTTTCTAGTTGCATGATACACCTTGGGCGTTGGTTTGATATCTTCTAGGGTTGGCCGATATGTGGCTAAATGTCTAGGCCGGTAAGCTTATGGTGAAGGTTGTTACCCTGCCCAATACCACCTGTGGTGAGGGACGCACTACCCACCACACTTTTAGTGAAGGTAGCAGGAGCTTTTAGTGAGGGTTCTTGATAACCCAGGAACCTAGCAAATAGTTCTTGATCATTAACTACATCTTTCATGAGAATGATGATATGGTTTATCTACCTTGAGCCGCATCTATGTTGGTAATGAGACATGATGATAGGTTGTGAACTAGGTATGTTTGGAAGGTCATGATGTTGATTCACTTGATAATGTGAGACATGTATATGATCATAAGTATGGAGCATGATATATGCTTATGATTGATGATAAAACTATGCTTTCTCCAGATTATGTATAATATACTCATGGATGTGGCTTTATACTTGATAGCATGATAATCTTGTTAATCCATGATGACTTCAGTTATCTCTATGGATGTGTATACTAACCATGCAGATATTTCATGTGGATTCATGGTCTGATAAGAACTATGAGATGTATGTGCTTGAGTAGCACCATTTGATAATGAGATAACAAGTTGATAGGTCTGAGGACCTAATAAAGGCTGAGTGCCTAGTTGAGGCGTTATCCTCTGATGATAAGTTAAGGGATGCGTGCCCATAATGCTAATGCATGATTATGATGCCTTGAGAGGCAGTGGTTGTTTTTATGAGGGATTGAGATCCAAGGACAGTATGATGATGTCAATAATGATGTAATTCTATAAGACTATGTTATACTTTGGTTGCCTCAACAACTGGCTTAAAATATACCAATTAATTATAGATGAATATATCATGTAATTTGCCCTGGACATAGATCCATCATCGTCAATATTTGGTGATGGTGAAACAGGTTTATCCTACGGGATTACGTTGAGCGCATATTGTTGAATATGCAAGGTTTCCCCTAGCCTAAAATAGGTGGGTTTGAGTGCAATTGTGGTTGCAGACTCAGGATATATAGAGCACGGTGAACAAACCCATGGCTTAGGATATGTGATGATGAGCATGATGTGTTCATGGCTTGGATGTATGCACTAGCACCTATGATGAGGTGAGCTAGATATATGGGTAGCTTATAGAGATGACCCAGAGACTGAGGCCCTATAAGCATAAGACTGTGGTCTTGCTTGATGATTTGTGTATTGACCACGAGAAGGTGAGGTCATGGAGTCTGGATCTCCTTAGACCTTGTATGGCACCGGATTGGGCTTCACAACCAATGGTTGGATTTGAGCAGGGAAGGCTCACTTCCTCAGGGCATAATAAAATGTAATCCAGCTGAATAGTATATCTTGCTTAGAGAAAAATACGGAACATTGATTGAGGCCTTGCTTATATAGCTAATCTAGTTGTACTATGCAGTTGTGTGTATGATCCTTATATCTTGTGATAAGTTCTTATAAAGCTTATCTTGTCAATCATGTTCCATAAAGAAATACTTGGTTATATGCCTCCCAGATATCTTGGTAAGATTGATGGTAATAATAGCCTTTCTCAGTATGCTACTCTTGTTATACGCTTTATCAGTTATCTACTGTTGTTGCCTTAACCTTCTGAGGTTTTATAGTTCGGCGGGGAGTTATGTTTCTCGCTGAGACTTTGTGTCTCACCCCACTGGTTTACACCCTTTTTAGGTGATCGCTCTAGATGTGGTGGTGGTTGTGAGGTTGCGACCGAGCAGCAAGAAGAGTAGTAGAAGACAAGAGATGGACATGTTGTTGTTTTGATGGTTTCATAGTAGAGTCCTAGAGTCATCCCTGTATACTCAGGTCCTCAGAGGTGTTTGATGACGTTTCACGATGATTAGCTGTTGTAAATTTGTATATCCTACTATTGGCCGTACGTGGCTGTTATGTATGTTTTAACAGGTGATGAAACCTGGTGCTGATAGTACAGCTGGTTCCAATAAGCTATGGACATATATCAAGGCTTGTGAATGTTTATATAACATGTTTCTCTGTAGGATCTGGATGCAAAAGTTCTCTCATGTATACTTTCCGCAATCGATTTTAATTAACCCGTGTTTTCGGTAATATGAGGTTCCGCACATTTTCATGTGTCATCTTGTTGTCTGTGTGATGGCGGGGTTTCAAAGTTGGTTTGGTATCAGAGCTCTAGGTTCGCTGAGTCTACAGGGATCTAGGACTAGGTTTGCGTCTGTTCTTGTGAGTTTTCTAGATTTTCTTACAATAACCTTCTGCTCTCAGCGGAAGATAAAGCTTAAAGATGTCCGGAAACCATGAAGAACTTGCTACCGAGAGCAGCGATGCTGCATCAGTTGATGGAGCAAGAGGGCAGGCACATGAAGATCGGGTGCCTGAGGTTCCCCAACTTGACCCAGCCATTCTTGAAAACCCTGCCTACCAACAGCTTATCAGACAGTTGATGGCTATGATAAATCAAATGGTGGAAAGGTTACCAGTGCCTCCACCAAGAGAACATGCTCCCCATGGTGAAACATCGGGTATTAGGAAGACCTTTGAGCGGCTTCGCCGATTCGGAGCTTCAGATTATGCTGGAACGGCTGATCCGGTGGATGCTGATTTGTGGCTGACAGGTCTTGAGAAGGCCTTCCAGATCCTTGACATCCCTGAAGCGGACAAAGTCAAGCACGCTGTCTACCTTCTGAAGGGTAGTTTTGGCCACTGGTGGGCCATCGAGGAGGAGAAGCGACCCGATAAGGAGATCGGTTGGGAGGTTTTCCGGCGAGAGTTCGTCATTAGATACTTTCTGAAGACGTATCTGGACGAGAAGATCAACCAGTTTGAGCGTCTACACCAAGGATCGATGAGCATCACCGAATATGAAGCCAAGTTCATGGACTTGTTGAGGTTTTGTCCTCACATGGCGGCGACAGATGATGAGCGTATCAGGTGGTTTGAGTGATGAGCTGTCGACACCTGCTACTGATTTAGAGAATCAGGAGTAGTTTGCCACGTTTGTGGAGTCCGTCCGTAGGATTGAATAGTCTGTCAGGGAGAAAAGGGAGTCCATGACTGGGAAAAGGCCTTCTCAGTTCCAGGAAAAAAAATCTGGTGGCTTCAAGAAGCTAAGGTTTTCAGCACCTTCCGAAATGCAGAGTTCTCGTACACCATCTCAGTGGTCTCCGAGTAAGGGAAGAGGTTATGTTTCTTTGCCGTCGAAGGCGCATAGTAGAACTTCTATGGCAGTAATAGGGCCATCTAGACCGCAGATAGAAGGTAGGTCATGTTATCACTGTGGACAGACTGGGCACTTGAGGTCAAATTTCCCAAAGAGAGATGTTGAAGTGACACAACGGCTGAGGCAGAATCAACAAGGGTTAGACAGATAGCAGCCCAGTAGTAGTAGAGGGTGAGGACGTGGTCAAGCATCACAAGCAGGATCGTCTGCTCAAGGAAGCAGAGGATGTGGACAACAAGCAACAGCTTGATTCTATGCTATGAGTCAGCCGGAGGCGATAGTCAACCCACGAGTGGTAACAGGTCAAATGGAGTTATTTCATTCTGATTTGTCTTCTTCTTGCTTTATATCTATTTTGGTTGAACTGGGTGCTACACACTCTTTTATCACACATAGTCTGCTTGCTAGTTGTCCTTTACCTGTTAGTTGTAAGAAATATAGTCTATTGTTAGAAACCCCGCTCGATGGTTCCTTGATGCTTCGAGAGGTGTGTCCATCTTGTGTCTTATCTTTTTCGGGACACAATATAAAAGTGGATATTATACCACTTGATATACATGGATTCGATGTGATCCTTGGGATGGATACCTTAGAAAAGTATAAGGTTGTGTTGGACTGTGGCTCCAAGCAGGCAGTGTTTGATGACAATGGAGAGAAGTGGATCTTCCAAGGAGATAGGAAGATTCTCCCGACATGTCTAGTGTCAGCGTTGGTGGCAGAAAAGTTGTTGTGGTAAGGTTGTAAGGCATTCTTAGCTCACGTTGTGGATACCAAGGTGAAGGGTCCTAGCCTTGACGAGGTGACAGTCATCCGAGAGTTTGCATATGTGTTTTCTGATGAGTTCCCCGGTGTTCCCCACCCCGATAGATTGATTTTGAGATCAATCTAGTACCAGGAACACAACTAGTTGTACAAACACCGCATAAGATGGCTCCAACAGAGATGGCAGAGTTGAATAAGCAGTTACATGAGTTGTTGGAGAAAGGTTTCATCCGACCGAGCACGTCACCTTGGGGTGCTCCAGTGCTGTTTGTTAAGAAGAAGGATGGATCGATGCGGCTATGTATAGATTACTAGCAGTTGAACAAAGTCACGATCAAGAATAATACTCATTGTCGAGGATTGATGATCTGTTTGATCAGTTGTGTGGTGCTACAGTGTTCTCAAAGATCGATCTATGGTCGACACATCATCAGTTGAGGATTAAGGCGGACGACATACCAAAGTCAGTGTTTAGGACGAGGTATGGTCACTTTGAGTTTGTGGTTATGTCGTTTGGGCTAACCAATGCACCTGCTACTTTCATGGATCTGATGAACCGAGTGTTCCGTCTATTTCTAGATCAGTTTGTTGTAGTTTTCGTAGATGACATCTTGATCTATAGTCGGGACAGGCAAGAGCATGAACAACATCTTCGACAAGCATTGACTCTTCTTTGTCAACATTAGTTACACGCCAAGTTAAGTAAGTGTGAGTTTTGGTTGAAAGAAGTGACTTTTTTGGGTCATGTGATATCTGCAGAAGGAGTCAGAGTGGACCCCAAGAAGGTGGAATTAGTGGCAGATTGGGAGCAACCAAAGATGCCGACCAAAGTTTGTAGTTTTCTGGGTTTGGCAGGATATTACCGTAGGTTTATCAAGGATTTCAGTGGGATTGTGTTGTCAATGACAAAGTTGACCCGAAAGGATGTAACTTTTATCTGGGATGATCGTTGTCAACAAGCTTTCCAAATTCTGAAGGAGAAGCTGACTAGTGCTCTAGTGTTGGTGCTGTCAGAGCCTGGGAAGGGCTATGTTGTTTTCTGTGATGCTTCCAAGAAAGGCTTAGGTTGCGTGCTGATGCAAGAGGATCATGTGGTTTCTTTTGCTTCGCGACAACTTAAGAAACATGAGGAGAACTATCCGACACATGATTTGGAGCTGGTTGCAGTGGTGCATGCGTTAAACATTTGGAGACACTATCTTTATGTGGAAGTGTGTCAAATCTTTACAGATCATAAAAACTTGAAGTACATCTTTTCACAGAGTGAGCTGAACATGCGACAACGTCGTTGGATGGAGCTAATCAATGATTATGATTGCACCATTCAGTATCATCCTGGTATGGTAAACATGGTAGATGATGCACTTAGCCGAAAGTCTTCTTCTCTTCCTATGAAGAAGGCACAGTTGAGTTCCTTGGTATGCCATAGGCGAGATATGTTTGTCTCTTTGCGACAGATGAATGTGCAGTTGGAAGTTTCCTTATTGGAAGGATTGTTGGCACAAATGCAAGTCAAGCCTATGCTGAGACAGCAGATCAAAGACGCACAACATGCAGATGATACAGTGCAGTTGATGAGGTCTGAGCTTGGTAGCAAAAAGCGTGATGAGTTCCATGAGTTCGAGGATGGACTAGTTTGCTATCATGGTAGGATGGTGGTCCCCGATATTGATAATCTAAGGAAGCTAGTGCTCAAGGAAGAACACAAATCAATGTATGCTATGCATCCAGGTGTCGCCAAGATGTATCATAATCTAAAGGACCTGTACTGGTGGTCTGGGTTGAAGAAGGATGTAGCTGAGTTTGTGGCTAAGTGTGCAGTATGTCAACAAGTTAAAGCTGAGCATCAAAAACCGGAAGGTACGTTGCAACCCATGCCGATACCATAGTGGAAATGGGATCATATAACCATGGATTTCTTAGTTGGTCTACCAAAGACATCTAGGAATCATGATTCCATTTGGGTAATAGTAGACAGGCTGACAAAATCTGCTCATTTCATACTTGTAAAGACAACGTATACAGCAGAGAAGCTTGCTCAGATGTATGTAGATGAGATAGTGCGTTTGCACAGTGTACCAGAAAAAATAGTCTCTGACAGAGGTTCTCAGTTCATGAGTCGTTTCTGGGAACAGTTGCACAAAGCGTTGGGAACGCAGTTGAGGTTTAGCAATGCCTTCCACCCACAGATGGATGGACAGTCTGAGAGGACTATTCAGACATTGGAGGATCTTTTTCGAGCTTGTGTCTTGCAGTTCCGAGGCAGTTGGGACATGCATATTAGTTTGATAGAGTTCACTTACAATAATAGTTACCAGTGGAGCATTGACATGGCTCCTTATGAGGCTCTATATGGAAGGAAATGCAGATCTCCTTTATGATGGTATGAGTCTAGTGAGTATCAACTTTTGGGTCCTGAGTTAGTGCAGCAAAAAACAGAAAAGATCAAGGTGATACAACAACAGTTGAAGGCGGCACATGACAGAAAAAAGTCTTATGCAGACAATCTCCGATGAGCTTTTGAGTTCCATGTGGGAGGCAAAGTGTATCTCAATGTCTCACCTTGGAAAGGCATGCTAAGGTTTGGTCAGAAAGGCAAATTGGCACCCAGGTATATGGGGCCATATCCAGTAATAGCATGAGTTGGAAAGGTAGCTTACAAGTTAGAACTACCGCCAGAGTTGCACAAGTTACATTCGGTGTTCCATGTCAACATGTTGAAGAAAAGTCATCTAGACACAGGAACAATGATACAGCTAATTGAGGTTGAGCTTGATGAAGATGTAACCTATGAAGAAGGTCCTGTGACGATCCTTGACAAGAGGGTAAAGATGCTGAAATGGAAGGACCTGGTTCTTGTGAAAGTTCTTTGGTATCATCGTGGTGTTGAGGAAGCCACGTGGGAGCTTGAGGAAGAGATGAGGCGGAAGTATCCCTCGCTTTTCTCTTTGTATTTCAGGGACAAAATCCCTTTGTAGAGGTTTATGGCTTGTAAGGACCCTGACCTTCATTTTGGGCTTACCCTATTTGTTTTGCCTAAACCTTGTGCTTGGTTGCTTGCTAATCACCTTTAGTGGTGATTAGGGTTTGATGTGCTTTATTGAGAGTTGGAGGTGCTACTTGCAAAATAACCTGAGTTAGGGTTGAAGAGCAACTTTGTCACCTAGAGATATATCTTTTTCTCTCTTTACTTCCTCTAGAGTTGAAAGGAAGGTTTGGGCTCATGCCTTGAGTTGTCTTGGGCTTTGTTGAAGCTCTGTTGGGCTTGGTTGAGCATTGTTGGGCCTTGCCTTGCTTTGAGGAGCCCTGTATCGGGCAAGGATTCTTTTTGTCGGCCATGGGGTATCGCCCATGGGGGTGTCGACCAAGGTGGTGGTGGTGTGTCAGCCTTTGACCTTGTTTGACCTCCTTGCCTTGGTTGTCTCACCCTAGCTTGGACATGTGGCCGGACCTTGGTTGAGTGGTGGCATGGCATGTGCATGTGTTTTGCAAGGTGGTAAAGTGTGTGGACAAGTGTCCCTTGGTAAGGTGACACCTTGCCTTGGTTTAACCTTGACCCTCATCTATATATGCCTTGCCTTTCTCTTCCTTAGGAACTCTTTAGCACTTTTGTTGCTCTTCTCTCCTTGTGTGCACGACACACCTTTCTTGGAGAGCTTGGTGGCCGATCCTTTCCCCTTGGTGGAGTTCTCTTCTTCTTCCTCTAGCTTGGTGGCCGAACCCTAGGTGGGTCTTGTTCTTTGGTAAGCATCTTCCCTCTCTCCTTAGCATCTTCTTCTCCATCTTGCCTACCCTTTTGCCATGGTGGTTATGGTTCTTGTTCCTTTTCTTGAGGTGTCCGAAAGTAGTGTGCTTGGAGCTAGGAGCTTGAAGCTTTGGAGCTTAAGGAGTTTTCTTAAGGCAGGTTACATGACTTCTAAACCTAGCTATACTACCTTCTTTATGTTTCATATTTCCTATATGTTGATAATCGACCATTGCATGATATGTTTCTTGCTCTAGTACATGTTGTTGATCTTATGGATGAGTATGATGTTGTTGATGTTATTGATGTTGTCAATGGTTTATATGCCTTTACACCTAGTTGGCCGAACCATAGTTTGGGGTATCCTTGTTGAGAAATACCCCTTTTCTCTCCTTGGTCTAGAGAAGTGAGTTTGAGCTCTAGTGATGTAGGCAATACCCCTCTCTCATTTTAGTTGAGAGGTGAGTTTACATTCTAGTTGTTTGGGCAACACCCTCCTCTCACCATGGATTAGAGAGGTGAGCTCTTGGATATGTGATGACCTATGTTGAGGTTGGTCCTTGTGGTTTCCCGATTTGTGATAGAGGTTGTGCAAAACCCCTCTCTTTTGGTTGTTGAGAGGTGAGCCGACCTTCTTGATCAATTAGGGTTTGGTGCCCTTGTGCTTAAGGTTGAAGATGACCTTGTTGGGTTGTGCCTTGCACGATATGACCTTGGAGTAGTGCTGTCCGATAGCCTTGTCTTGGGTTGTACCCTTGGCCGATACACCTAGTTGAGATGGTTGGTTTGATGCCCAATATGGTTCTCTTGGCTTGAGATAGAGTTTGGCGACACACCTTATATCTTGTGCTCTGAACGATACATCTTGGGTTTCTCGATACCCCTAGCTTGTGTTGAGTTTTGGCCGATCTAATATGGAGTTGAGATGGTTGGCTTGGTGCCTGTTATGCTTTGATTGATATGGAGCCTTATAGGCCATCCTTGTGTTAGGCGATATGGTTTAGTTGTGGTGATGCCCGATATGGGTTAAGTGGAAACCCTAGTTGTTGCTTTGATAAAGGCTGATATGGAGTGCTGCCCTGTTGACCGATAGGCTTCCTTGAGGTGCCTTTGTGTTGCCTGTGTCATGAACATGTTGGGCGACACAGTGTTGGCTTGGAGTGCCATGATCTCGGCCGATACAGTGGTGAGAATGGGTGCCCAATTCAACCCTAACCCTAGATGGCCAATAGGGTTCTAGTCGATACACCTCTTGAGCTGGCTGCACGATACACCTTGTACACCTGGTATGCACGAAAAGGTTGCATTTTAACGCCATGTTCTCTAGTTGCATGATACACCTTGGGTGTTGGTTTGATATCTTCTTGGGTTGGCCGATATGTGGCTAAATGCCTAGGCCGGTAAGCTTTTGGTGAAGGTTGTTACCCTACATGATACCACCTATGGTGAGGGACGCGCTATCCACCACACTTTTAGTGAAGGTAGCAGGAGCTTTTAGTGAGGGTTCTTGATAACCTGAGAACCTAGCAGATAGTTCTTGATCATGTAACTACATCTTTGATGAGAATGATGATATGGTTTAACTACCTTGATCCACATCTATGTTGGTAATGAGACATGATGATAGTTTTATCATCAATCATGGATGTGTATCCTAATCATGATGATATGGCCTCATAATCATGCATCAACATTCTGGGAACACATCCCTTAACTTATCATGCTAAGTTAATCATGGATAGTTTTATCATCAATCATGGATGTTGGTAATGAGACATGATGATAGTTTTATCCTCTGATGATAAGTTAAGGGATGCGTTCCCAGAATGTTGATGCATGATTATGATGCCTTGAGAGGCAGTGGTTGTTATTATGAGGGATTTAGATCCCAATATAGTATGATGATGGAAATAATGATGTAATTCTATAAGACTATGTTATACTTTGGTTGCTTCAACAACTGGATTAAATATACCAATTAATTATAGATGAATATATCATGTAGTTTGCCCTGGACATAGATCCATCATTGTCAGTATTTGGTGATGGTGAAACAGGTTTATCCTGCGGGATTACCTGGAACGCATATTGTTGAATATGCGAGGTTTCCCCTAGCCTAAAATAGGTGGGTTTGAGTGCAATTTTGGTTGCAGACCCAGGATATATGGAGCATGGTGAACAAACCCATGGATTAGGATATGTGATGATGAGTATGATGCGTTCATGGCTCGAATGTATGCACTAGCACCTATGACGAGGTGAGATAGAGATATGAGTAGCTTGTGGAGCTGACCTAGAGGCTGAGGCCCTATAAGCATAAGACTGCAGTCTTGCTTGATGATTCGTCTACTGACCACGAGAAGGTGAGGTCATGGAGTCCGGATCTCCTTAGACCTTGTATGGCACCAGATTGGGCTTCGCAACTAATGGTTGGATTTGAGAAGGGAAGGCTCACTTCCTCAGGGCATAATAAAACGTAATCCAGCCGAATAGTATATCTTGCTTAGAGCAAAATACGGAACATTGATTGAGGCCTTGCTTATATAGCTGATCTAGTTGTACTATGCAGTTGTGTGTATGATCCTTATATCTTGTGATAAGTTCTTATAAAGCTTATCTTGTCAATCATGTTCCATAAAGAAATACTTGGTTATATGCCTCCCGGATATCTTGGTAAGACTGATGGTAATAATAGCCTTGCTCAGTATGCTGCTCTTGTTATATGCTTTATCAGTTATCTGTTGTTGTTGCCTTAACCTTATGAGGTTTTATAGTTTGGTGGGGAGTTATGTTTCTCACTGGGACTGTGTGTCTCACCCCACTGGTTTACACCCTTTTTAGTGATCGCTCTAGACATGGTGGTGGTCGTGAGGTTGCAGCCGAGCAGCAAGAAGAGCAGTAGAAGGCAAGAGATGGACATGCTATTTTTTTGGTGGTTTCGTAGTAGAGTCCTAGAGTCATCCCTGTATACTCAGGTCCTCGAAGGTGTTTGACGACGTTTCACGATGATTAGCTATTGTAATTTGTATATCCTGCTGCTGGCTGTACGTGGCAGTTATGTATGTATTAATAGGTGATGAACCCTGGTGTTGATAGTACAACTAGTTCCAATAAGTTGTGGACATATATCAAGGCTTGTGAATGTTTATATAACATGTTTCTCTGCATGATTTGGATGCAAAAGTTATCTCATGTATACTTTCCACAATCAGTTTTAATTAACCCATGTTTTCGGTAATATGTGGTTCCGCACGTTTTCGCGTGTCATCTCGTTGTCTGTGTGATGGCGGGGTGTCATAGTATATCTTGGTCATCAAAGGTTTCTTCTAAGATTTCATCCTTATCAAAGGTTGTGCAAAGTGTTCAATGTATCGAATGAGGAACAGAGTGCCCCTAACCCTTTATCACGGGAGGTTGTTTATGATAGAGTAAAACACTTTGTCAATGAATTCGGTAAGAGATCACAATGTACTATTCCCACAAACCAGTGACAAATATTCGTACAAGAAGAGGTCTATATTTTGGGATCTTCCTTTTTGGAGTTCTTTAAGAGTTAGGCATTGTATCAATGCCATGTATGTTGAGAAAAATGTATGTGATAGTGTTATGGTACTTTGTTGAATATACCAAGTAAGACTAAAGATCGCATCAAATCTATAATGGACCTACGTGAAATGGGTATAAGGAAAAAATTAACAAAGAAGTTAGTATTGATAAAAATAAACATGTTTACCTCCTTGTTACACATTGTTTAGAAAGGAGAAGAAAACATTTTGCGAGTGTTTTCTTAATGTTAAGGTACCATAGGGATACTCTTCTAATATTTGTAGATTGTTATCAATGAAGGTTATGAATATGATAGGCCTTAAATCTCATGATTGTCACACTCTAATGTAACAAATATTGCATGTGGCAATTCGATCTATACTTCTAAAGCATGTAAGGTTTACAATCACCAGGCTTTGTTTCTTCTTCAACATTCTATGCAGCAAAGTTATTGATCCTGAGAATCTTGATAAGTTGCAAAGAGAAGTTGTTGTTACCCTGTGTCATCTTGAGATGTATTTTCCTCCTTCATTCTTTCATATCATGGTGCATCTTTTTATCCATTTGATAGGGAAGGGAAAATTTTGGGACAAGCTTTGTTGCATGGGATGTATCCTTTTGAACGGTACATGATTGTTTTTAAAAGTGATGTTCGAAACCGTTATTGGCATTAAGGGAGTATCATTGAGGTTTATGTTCCAACGGAGGTTATGGACTTTTGCAATGACTTTTTGAGTTGTAATGAAGCTTCTATGAATGACAAGAATATTGAGGACTATTTCGGCAAAGGGATTGTAGGAGCACGAGTGAAAGATAAGAGTCCACGTGAAGCTAAAATGTCATATTACAGTGTCATTGAAGATATATGGGACTTTGACTACATAAATTGCAGTGTTCCGGTCTTTATGTGTAACTGGGTTGATAAAACCAAAGACGAATGAAAGATAAAAGTCCATGTGAAGTTAAAATGTCCAATTATAGTGTCATTGAAGATATATGTGAGTTTGACTACATAGATTTTAGTGTTCCAGTCTTTATGTGTAACTGGGTTGATAAAACCAAAGGAGATGTAGTGGATGAATTAGGTTTCACATTACTGAATTTTTAAAAGATTAGCGAGAAGGGTGAACCATTCATAATGACATCACAGGAGAAGCAAGTATTTTATATATATGATACTTGAAATGAAAAATGGTTGGTTGTTCTTCATGGTAAAAGGCAGTTCATTGCATATCCTATATATGACGAAGAGTACTATGACAAGTATGATGACTCCAATTGCAGATCATATAAATGAAGAAGAGTACTATGACAAGTATGATGACTCCAGTCCATTCTCAGTTGGCTTGCCAACTCCAAATAGTGAAGCTAACACTGACTTATATAGCATGGAGATCACATCGAGGGAAGTTAAATGATACAAGATCCAAATATTAGAGGCATGCTTTTATTTTTTTTAATGTTAGATAAACATTTTATATTATTTATCACTTATAGTTCATTGTTTGACATTTTTTCAGATGGCGTCTGACATGAGTATGATGATCGTGGTGATGATTACCATGGTGATGAGCACTGTGTGCAGGAAACTAGCGTAAGTTGTATTGTTTTGTTACATAGATGTGCTTTTTTGAATTGTTTTTGTCTATTTTACACTAGTATTAGTTGTATTGTTATATCTTTTTATGACTTATATGTGCTTTTTTCCAATTTTAGCATGAGGTTGTGCGTCCTGGGATCTTGATGAGCTTGTGCGCAACATCATCGGCATGCAACAATATGAGGTATCACCATGATGAACATGTTACTAGAGAAAAGGGGTAATGGAACAAAGATGCTCGTTGAGTTTGATGCTCAAAGAAATCCTATTGGGAAGACCACCAGTTCTTTTCTGTCATAGTACAAAATAGATGTAAATGTAGAATCTTGGAATAAAATTGACCAAATCAAGAATGATCTATTATGGAAGGAACTATGTATGAGACATTATCATTTACAATTATGTTTCAAAAGATATTTATAATTCTATTTTAAGAATACTACATTAAGTATATGAACTTTTGCTGAGTATATTTGACGTGTATGAAAAACTGTATCATAAAAAGGTGATGCAACATTGTGAGAGGGTACTAAAGAATTATGAGACAAATCGGACAAGAGAATACACACGGAACACTGAGAAGAAGAAGAAGTCAGTCACTGTGAAATGAAACTATCTTAACCTAAAAGTGTGGGAGCCATTTGTTGCTAAGAGACAAACTGATGAATTCAAGGTATTAAGCCTCAGTCATCATTTTGAATACATTCTTATGAATTCATTGTATTATATATTTAACATATGTTTTGACTAACCAGGCTATAAGTGATGCTCAAAGAGAAAGGCGTGCAAAGAATGTGCACAATCACACAATTGGTTTAGGTGGCTATGCAAATCTTCGTCAAAAGCTACTACAGGCATCTTCTTCTCAACAACCTACTCTTGGGATTGTTGAGTCCTCTACTACTGTTGAACCTCTACCAACCATGATCTTTGGATAGCTGGGAGGAAAAACAAACTTGAAGAAATACCCAACCTCACAACTGCTGAGGCGACTGCAAAAATGGTAAAATTCAACTCTAAGAGCAATTACTGTTCATGACTATTATGTTTTACCTTGACCTTGATTGTTATGTTTTACTGACCAATTACTATTTATGATGATCAGTGGGAGTGCCACGAGCAAAGGAAACAAGGCAAGTTCATCCCTGAGGGCATAAGGGATGAATTGACAGTTTCTCTAGGTAATCCAGAGAAACTTGGGCATGTTAGGGATGTTGGCACTGGTGTCGATATAAGAGCCTTCTTTGGACATCAGAGCATAAGTGCAAATCTATCTAGAAAGGTGGATTCTCATAAGAAAAGGTACAAGAGATGATTGCAAATGGTATAGAGGAAGCAATGAGACCATATCATGATTCTCATTCAGCTCCTCAAACAGTTCATGTTGTGCCCCGCTCTTCATATGAGGTGGACTCCACTATGACAGAGGTGAGTGGGAGTAATTCCGTTGACCCACCACCTAGCATGCCTGTTGTCAGTATTTCAATGACATAGTGGTCTTTCATAATGATTTGTATAATATGTTTGACTTTAGGTATATACATAACACTCTATGCAAATTTATAGGGGTTGAGGCCATGCCGTCTTTTATTACAAGGATATGTCATTGCACTGTGCGAGGCTTACCCACATCCTGAGGTGACATGATTCATGGTGCTTTTTTGCCCGCCGATGTGGTCCTCATGATGTCAAGACCCTTGGAAGCAGACTGCACTGCATATGACCACTTCAAGAATGAGACAATAGGCGATGAACAAGGAGGTGTGGTTGTGTGGCCCAAAAAGGGAGTTGTCTACACTGATATATGCAAAACTTATTGTGTTTGTATCTATATATACACAACAATTCATATATATATATATATATATATATATATATATATATATATATATATATATATATCTGTGTGTGTGTGTGCAGGACATAATGCCTAAGAAACCCCTTGCAACTCATTCTCCACCAGCACCTCCTCCTTAATTATCTGGTTTGCTTTCAAATGACCTATTCAACTCACTAGGTCCAAATTACAGGGAGTTGGCTATATGGATAGGCAACTTTTAAGAAGGGTCGCCTATGATGATCCATATTAAGGAGGACGATGCAGGTCAACCTCATGATACTAGTACAATTTTGCAAGATGTTGTGGAGATGTTAGCTTATGCTTGGTTGAAGACATCTGAGATAGATCTTTGGATATGGTGAGAGATTATATAGCTAAATACCTCATTTTATATATGTTGATTTGTTTTCTTATATATTAGTGCATACATGATATACACTTTGTAGCTACTTACATAGATTGTATACAAAGTTCACACTACCCCATGTGGCATTTCTAGTTCCATCGTTGATTAACCATGTAGTGAAAGACCTTACATGTGTTTCCAAATATTTCTTTACCGTATTTAAATATTTTGATAAATAAAAAAGACCATGATTATAGATCCATTCGATGTTAAGCAAGTTTAGTTACTTCTCTTATAATTTTGACTTAAAAATTACATTTCATTGTGGATTTTGAGTTTTATTTTGTTTTCCTTCTTTTAACTCAGGAATAAACATTGGGTGTTGTTGCTTATGGTCCCCGTGATGCTAATTGTATTTTATCTCAATCGTAAGGGTGATGAAGTAGATAGTGGGGGACACGAAACAAGAAAGGCATGATTTGCACGAGTAAATTTTTTATGTATATATGTTAACATATATTATTATATGAATATTAACTAATGCAATTCAATGTGTTACAATAACATATAGGGTTACAAAAGATTTTAAAAAGGATGGAGGAAGGTGGACAAGAAAAAGAAAGTAATAATTTGGCAAAATGTTGATGTAGTTTTCTAATTCCAATGCATATTTATGCCAACTATGGTTTCTTCTTTTTTATGGAAAACTATGCTTACTTTTGTTTATTAACATTTTGTATGTTGAAATTTATAGTTCCCTGTACAAGATAATGGTTGTGCATGTGGATACTACATGATGTGGTATATGGAGATGATTTTTAGATATGGGGAACTAGACATCAACTGCATACAAAATGTAATCTATATATATAGTCTTGATCATAAGAATAGAATGTGAGTTGAGTGATGACATAGTCTCATTACTCATGATATTGGATATCAAGTCAAACATGTAGGTAGTAAGAGCCTCAGAAAGTTTTTCTTCTCAGAATAAAATGGGAAGGGACTCTCTATTTGCTTTCAATACCAGCTTCGGGATCAGACAGCCGTGTGAGAACCTTGACTGCTCCATTCCTCAAGGAAACTTATAGAAAGGTGAGACATAAAGTGACTCGACTGAAAGGAGAGGTACAAATTGAGAAAAGAGAGAGGTACAATGTGACTCGATTGAAAGGAGAGGCAACAATCTGCCCCCACAAGGAGGTCAGAAAAGAGCGATGTGCATCGTTGTACACACAACAATCACTAGGAAAAGTCCTAAAGTTTAACCTTCTAACCCGATTTCAACTTGTTGCAAACAACAAGTCAACTTAGTATAGATAGGTATCGATCTAAGGGACGGAGGAAAAGAAAAGTCGAGATGCAAATCCGATTGCAAGAACAAGAATTAAATTCCGATTTGTGAGAGTTGTTATACTAAGAACAAAAATAAAATTGCTGAAATAAAGTTTAAACAATCAAGAAATAAAGATCTGGGATCTGGAAGATCACCACCAAAACCACGTTCCTATTCAACTAATAAAATTCTAAACTCCAAGGATCAAATTAGGACCTTGTGGTTACATGTCCTTATGGACAAAATCACAAGGGTCAGACTTCCCGTGAACCCATTGGTCCCGACGTTCACAGATCATTGTCCAACCATCCAACATGCCACTATCCACGGTCATATCAGAAGGCATGTGAATTCAAACTGGCATTCAAACCCAAGACTCAGGTGGTCACGTCACCAAGGATTATAATAGGAATAAGATTAAAAATATGAAAAGATGATAATCACAATTAAGGGACTATTGTTTCATTCTTATAGAAATCCACGGTCATATCACTCTATAAGAATATATCAGATCATCCAAATAACAATACATAAACAGAGAGAAGACATTTGCTCAATGGAGGAATATAACTGATTATATTGAATTGAACTGGGCTAAGGGGATAGTCCCATGTCCTAGAGAGATTTACTGAGATATAACAAGAATAGAAGAAATGCAAACTAAAATGAGATCCAACATTATACAAGATCTAGTCTATAACTAAAAATTGGATGAAATAGAATGAAGAATGTAATGCTTTCACAAGTGGAGAGTCCCTCCTTTTATAGGAGGGGGAGGGGGGAGGCTGCCCTAAAAAGAGGGGTAAAAAGAGAGGGAGACCACTTTTTGAATTTTTTTGGATCTGGTCAAATAGAAAGTCGATTGTCTTTAATTATCTTGACCATGTAACTCTCTTTAATACAGATTTTCACAGCAGAAATTTGGAACATATTTATCTCCCATAAAAAGAAATAAAAAGGTCCAAATAATAGTATTTTATTTTAGGAAATTAAATTCCCTTTCCAATGAATACTTGTACACTCAATTTGGAGTTTGAACACAAAAGTTATGTCACTTTTGGTGTCGGGTATACATGAATTTCAGGATTGTTGCAAATTGTGTAATTTTCCTACAAAACCCAAGAAAATATAATTAAAACTCCAAATAAAGAGAAAAATCTAAAATAACAGAACTAATTATGAAACTAAGAGAATAAATAACAAAATAATCCTAAAAAATATAAAAAATATGTAAATAAAAGGGATAAATATACATTTTTCAAAATACCCCGGATTTGAATCTGTATTTGTCCTCAACTAAATAAAATCACAAATTATTCCAATTTATACTAACAACATGTCTATACTCACCCTTGTAACATCACTTTATTCCTTACCTCCAAATTTGGCCAAGAAACCCAATCTCCTAAAACCATAAAACACAAAATTCTATATTCCCTATTAAAAACAAATATCATATCTTGTTTCTAAATAAGATTTTGTACAAAAACATGCTTCATCTTACTTTTACTTTGACACTCTAATTTTTATTATTGTATATTTTTTTTGTGAGTTGTTGCACAAGAACAAGATGAAATTAGGGGGTGTGAAAACAAAGAAGGAAGTGATGAATTTTTTCTTGATCCCTCCTCTATTCGACTTGAGATTTAAATTTGTGAAGTTGTGGCTACATTGGTCACAATTTTTTTTATGTGTACTTTTGATATCTTTTGATGGTACGCCCCTTTGTGGGGTATGAAATTTTTTATATGGGAAACATGCCACCCCAGACTTGATTTTTGTCTGGTGGTGATTCTTTGCTTCTCTTTTTTTAGAAAGATAATAAGGGGGAAACAAAAGGTGTCCTTGTACTTATAACTTCACATATTTATTTTCTCCTTTTTTTTAAAGTGTCATTACATCAGAAAGAATATTCATGTCAATCACATTATACAAGATTTATATCAAGTTAATCAACATTTTAAAATAGAGAAAATTTATATTTAGTTTTGATTGGTTCCATACGGCTTGCCAACTTTTCCAATGAGTGATGATATTTTGTGGTCGTAGGTGACATGGGGGTTTCAGACATGGAAATTTGTAACAATTTTTACAAAAGATTTACTAAATTCAAAGGGGTACAATGATAAACATCTTTTCATATTGGCCGATGATATGCGTCGCTTAACACACCAATCACCAAGATTGTTAATCCTAGAGTTTAAACCTTTTAACTTTTCGGTTAAGGTTAGTATAGAAAGCGTTGATTCCCAAAGGACAACTTTTTAAGATTGTTTCTTCTTAAGACAATTGTTTGAAAAACTAATTTATTTGTTTTTGGTATTTTCAGATTTTGAATGAGAATGTAAAAGTCAGTTTGGGTGATGATTGATTACACTAAGAAAGAAAATTGCAGAAATTAAAGAAGTACTAAACAAGAATTTTATTTGTCCTGCAAAAAGGTAAACAAAGATTGTTATTAGCATGAGAAACTATTGTGAATTGAAAAGACTAAAAACTAAGACAAATGAGACAGTCGATGATTGAAATCAAAGGAAGAGAATCGATGCTTTAGGGGTTTTCACCCCTTAGTCATGATAAGAACGTGAATTAACTATTAATCGACAATAGGCGACGACATGTGAATAACAAATGAAACACAAAAGATGAACTCCACATGAGCCCATAGGTCCTGGTGCTCATGTTTCCTGATTCATCATCCGAAAAGAGATAAATATGCAGTCACATCAAAATCTCTATGCGAATTGGTTTAATCGTTCTAAACCCGGATTTCTATGGTCATTTCCATCCGGGTTAACATATGAATCTAAGTGAGTAATTACTTCGCTAGATTATCAATTTAATAAACCAATCACCATCTAAGGGAATCGATTAAAACTAATTCGATCAAACCATGGCTAAGGGGCTATTCCCCTTGCCTCAATATAGAACTACTCACTCATAGTTGAGGAGAAGGGGGAGACGGAGGAAGAAAGTACCTTGGCCATAGTTTAGGCTAAAATAGGAAATTAATCCTTATGCTAGAGACAATAAAATGGCAAGGTTCTTAATTCCTTGCTCCAGAACTAAAAGAAGGGGAAAAGGAGTTCTAGATCTAAAGCGGAATAAAAGATTCGAGGAATAATATAAGAATGAACAATGCTTCAAGAAATAAAATTGCTTTATTGCTGAACTACGGGAATACAAGAATAAGATGCTCCGAGAATGCTAGTACAAAAGTGAAAAACTAAGACGATCAAATGAGGAGGAAGTACCCCTCCTTTTATAGGAGAAGGAGGGGGGTATATATTAGGTTTAGGGCAAAAGAAATGGCCGGCGGCGGCTGTTAACATTCTGGATCTATTCAATAGAGGAAACAATTGATTGCTTTGCATTCTTTCTGCAGTAATTTCCCACAACAGTGATTTCAAGCGTATTTTTGGGCCAGTCATAAATTCGTAAATGGTCCGAAAATATATTTTTCCTGTAGATAATTGAATTTTCATTCCAACGCATACTTGCACATCAAATTCTGCCTTGGGATGTGGGAGTTATACCAATTTTGGTGAAAGGTATATACTAAAGTCAGACACTACGGGAATTTGTGCAAAAATATCTTCTAGGGGAATTTACTCATGAGCTATTTTCCTACAAAAAAATAAACAAATATATTTAAAAATTTAAATAAATAGAAAATTCCAAACTAATGCAATTAATAACAAAATGAAGAAGATAAATAACAAAACAATCCTAGAAAGATATCTAAAAGATGTAAATAAAGGGATAAATATACATTTATCAAAATACCCCGGACTTGAATCTTTACTTGTCCTCAAGAAAATAAAATCACAAATAAAGTCCAATTTATTCTCCCAATATGCCATCCTCAACTTAATAACATCACTACAGTCCTCACCTTCAAATTTTGGCCAAGTGACCCAATCTCCTAGAACCACATAGCATAAAATTATATATTCCCTATCAAAACAATAGTCAAATCTAGCTTCTAAAAATAAGATTTGTAGAAAAATAGGCATCGTCTTACTTTCGCTTTGACACTCTCAATTTTTATTACTTTTTTTTAGTTATTGCACAAGAATAGGATGAATTTGGGGGTGTGAAAATAAAGAAAGAAGTGATGAAAATATATTGATCCCTCCTCTATTCAACTCGGGATATGAATTTATGGAGTTGTGGCTACATTGGTCACAATTTTTTTTATGTGCACTTTTGTCATCTTTTGATGGTACGCCCCTTTGTGGGGTATGGAGTTTTCATTTTGGGAAGAATGCCACCCCAGACTTGATTTTTGTCTGGTGGTGATTCTTTGCTTCTCTTTTTTAGAAAAAATAGAGGGAAGGTAGAGATGTTCTTGTGGTTATAAATTTCAAATTTTTTTTCATATATTTTTTTCAGAGAGTGTCATTGCTCTAGTTAGAGTATTCATATAAATCACATCATACAAATTTTATAACAAGATAATCCATTGCTTAAATATAGGGAAAATTATGCTTGATTCTGATCGATTCCTTTGACTTGCCAACTATTCTGAGGAGTGATGTTATTAGGGGTCCTAGGTGACATGGTGGTTTCAGACATGGCAATTTGTAATAGTCTTTGCAGAAAGTTTACTAAATTCAAAGGGGCATGATAACCATCTATTCATATTGGCCGACTAGATAATGGCCATTTTGCAACAAAAGAAATAAAAATATGGCCGACTAGTGGCCATGAACAAAGCAACTATATGCAAAACCAAAAAAAGGTAGAAATAATGCAAGAATAAAAAGATAATGGGGTGGAATAGAAACATACCACCCACCTCCATCTCAGACTCAGATTTTTTCTCGTCCCGAGCAAAATCAAAACCCGAGATGGAGGGAAGAGAAGAGTAAGGATTTCCTGGTGGCCCTGGTAGCTCAAAAAATGTTCACCTGAAGGGGATGTGTATGAGGGTTGGGACCTTTATCTGAGGAGCTTCATAGTGTACCTTATGATAGGGTAATTGTAGAAGCTCAGTGGGGTGCTCATATTTGCTTTCACCTCGCATTCGCTCCAATAGGATCCACATATCTTCCATCAATATCGAAGGAAGTGTTGAAGATGGGGAGGTTGGTGGGTACCCGACTGGTAACGCATGCTGTGCCAGATGTGCAAAGTTAGGCGGAGGATCTGGCTCTGGTTTCCATCAGTCATATTGACCTGCATATAGGAGAATTGGTGGTGATATGAAAGGGATAACTAAATTTAAATCATCATGATAAGTATTTTTTCTCTGCTCAAAATTCATGCAATCAACCTTGGGATAGATGGGATTCATGGTTGATATAGCATGTCACTCTAGTTCCTCTATGCAAGGAGTTCCCAAGGGTTCATGAGGGATAAAATTGGGGACATATTCCTTACAGTCAGTGGAAGGGGGTATGTAGACTTCTCCTAAGGGTTGTGTCTCTTCTTCTAAATTAGTTGTGTATGGAATGGGAATTGGTTGCGACAGAACGTGTGGAATCATTTTGTCAAAGGGGGTTGGATGCTTATTATCCAAAATAGACTCAAAATAAGTGTATTGGTCTTTGATGTCAATTGGATTGTTGTAAGTGGTGGAGGGAGTATTTGGATTCTTAGATTGACTCTTCTGCTTTAACTTTTCATATTCAAGTAGTAAAGTCTGTAAAGGAAAGATAGGGATACCCACATCCTCACCGCATGCAAAATATGGCTCCATTTTTATGCTATTTCTTTAGGATCCAACATATATGACACAAAAATAGGATTATCATCGTCGTCATCGCTAGGAAGAACCATCTTGGGTTTCTTAATATCTATAGGGGGAGTTTGTGATTGATCCTCTAGTAAGGTAGATAACATGGCTTGACTGGATTCAAGTTTTACTTTTCCTTTTGCTTCCATCTTTTCTAGGGCCTTAAGTCTCTCTCCTAGTTCAAGATTAAATTGTGTTTCACCATAGGATTTATACACCCCAAAATGTTGGCCATCCTCGCCACACTCCCCATAGTTTCCTTGGCCATAGTACCCCTCATATTGTTTTGGGTGGCATTGCTCCTCATAATAATCTCTAGAAGATGGTGGATTGTAACTTCCATTGCGTCCATCTTGGTAGGAAGATTCAATATTATAAGGTGTCACCAATTCATGAGAAAACATATTTGAACAATCTATATTTTGGGTTTGGGCTTCTAGCAGGGAGGTTAAGAAGGCTTGGCTAGTTTTTAGTTTTGTTTCTCCTTCTACCACTATCTTCTCTAGGGCCCTAAGTATCTCTTCTTGTTGAGGATTATATTGGGTTTCATAAACATGTTCATAACCCCCAAGGTTTTGTTAGTTACACCCCACAAAATTTTGTTGATAATATCCCCCATTAGAATATGGATAGTAAGATTCCCCATAATGGTTCTCAGAAAAATGTGGATTCATAGTGTACCCACCAGGATGAAAGGGCTCACAATTAAAAGGGGTGCTATCATAAGCATGTGGTAGAGTCCGACATGCAAGAGACACATGGTTGTAAAGACCACAATAATAATATTTTGGGGGATATTGGGATGCCCACTCCATTTGAAAAGGTGTTTTTTACAATTCAAAAAAGAACCAAAGATTTGTACAAGACCATAAATTAAAAGGAAAAGCTAAGGGATTATGAAACAAGGTTAAAAATTACAAAACTAACTAAAATTACAATTAATTACAAACTAGCGCATTTGTAGAAAAAATAGACTGCCGGAATAGAAACTCGGTAGAAGGAGTAGCACCTCCGGAATGTTACTCGAAAGGCATAAAAAAATAAAAAAAAAATCAAAAGATTTTTGGGGGTTTGAGAAAACAATCTGTTGTCCCCGGCAACGGCGCCAAATTGATATGCATCACTGAACATACCAATCACTAAGATTGTTTATCCTAGAGTTTAAACCTTTTAACTTTCTGATTAAGGTTAGTATAGAAAGGGTCGAATCCCAAAGGATAACTTTTTTAAGATTGTTTCTTCTTAAGACAATTGTTTGAAAAACTAATTTATTTGTTTTTGGTATTTTCAGATTTTGAATGAGAATGTAAAAGTCACTTTGGGTGATCATTGATTACACTAAGAAAGAAAATTGTAGAAATTAAAGAAGTACTAAACAAGAATTGTATTTGCCCTGCAAAGAGGTAAATAAAGATTGTTGTTAGCACGAGCAACTATTGTGAATTGAAAAGACTAAAAACTAAGACAAACGAGACAGTCGGTGATTGAAATCAAAGGAAGAGAATCGAGTCTTTAGGGGTTTTCACCACCTTAGCCATGATAAGAATGTCAATTAACTATTAATTGACAATAGGCGACGACATGTGAATCACAAAAGAAACACAAAAGATGAACTCCACATGAGCACATTGGTCCAGGTGCTCATGTTTCCTAATTCATCATCTGAAAAGAGATAATTTGTGGTCACATCATAATCTCTATGCGAATTGGTTTAATCATTCTAAACTCGGATTTCCATGGCCATTTCTATTTGGGTTAACATATGAATCTAAGTGAGTAATTACTTCACTAGATTATCGATTTAATAAACCAATCGCCGTCTAAGGGAATCGATTAAAACTAATTTGATCAAACCATGGCTAAGGGGCTATTCCCCTTGCCTCGATATAGAACTACTCACTCATTGAGGAGAAGGGGGAGATGGAGGAAGAAAGTACCTTGGCCATAGTCTAGCCCAAAATAGGAAATTAATCCTTATGCTAGAGACAATGAAATGGCCAGATTCTTAATTCCTTGCTCCAGAACTAAAGGAAGGGGAAAATGAGTTCTAGATCTAAATCAGAATAAAAGAGTCAAGGAACAATATAAGAATGAACAATGCTTCAAGAAATAAAATTACTTTATTGCTGAGCTATGGAAATACAAGAATAAGATGCTCTGAGAGTACTAGTACAAATGTGAAAAACCAAGATGATCAAATGAGGAGGAAGTGCCCCTCCTTTTATAAGAGAAGTAGGGGGGTATACATTAGGTTTAGGGCAAAATAAACGGCTGGCGGTGGCTGCTAACATTCTGGATCTAGTCAATAGAGGAAACAATTGATTGCTTTGCATTCTTTCTGCAGTAATTTCCTGTAACAATGATTTCAAGTGTATTTTTGGGATAGTCATAAATTTGGAAGCAGTCTGAAAATGTGTGTTTCCTGTAGATAATTGAATTCTCTTTCCAACACGTACTTGCACATTAAATTCCTTCTTGGGATGTGGTAGTTATACCAATATTGGTAAAAGGTATATACCGAAGTCAGACACTGCGGGAATTTGTGTAAAAATATCTTCTACCGGAATTTACTCATGAGCTATTTTCCTTCAAAAAAAATAAGCAAATATATTTAAAACTCTAAATAAATAGAAAATTTTAAACTAATACAATTAATAACAAAATTAAGAAGATAAATAACAAAACAATCTTAGAAAGATATCTAAAAGACGTAAATAAAGGGATAAATATACATTTATCAGCCGACTAGATAAAGGGCATTTTGCAACAAAAGAAATAAAAACATGGACGACTAGATAATGGCCATGAACAAAGAAACTACATGCAAAAAAAAGGTAGAAATAATACAAGAATAAAAAAGATAAGGGGGGTGGAACAGAAGCATACCACCCACCCCCACCCCAGACTTAGATTTTTACTCGTCTCGAGCAAAATCGAAACTCGAGATGGAGGGAAGAGAAGAGTGAGTATTTCTAGGTGGCACATGTAGCTCAAAAAACATCCAGCTGAAGGGGATGTGTATGAAGGTTGAGACCTTTATCTAGGGAGATTCATAGTGTACGCTATGATAGGGTAATTGTGGAAGCTCAGTGGGGTGCTCATATTTTCTTTCACCTCACATTCCCTCCAATAGGATCCACAAATCTTCCATTGATAGCGAAGGAAGTGTTGAAGATGGATGTGGATTGTGGGAGGTTGGTGGGTACCCGATTGGTAACACATGCAGTGCCAGATGTGCAAATTTAGGCGGAGGATCTGGATCTAGTTTCCCTCAGTCATATTGACATGCATATAGGAGAGTTGGTGGTGATATGAAAGGGACAACTACATTTAAATCAGCATGATAAGTATTTTTGCTCTACTCAAAATTCATGCATTCAACCTTGGGATAGATGGGATTCATGGTTGATATAGCATGTAACTCTAGTTTCTCTATGCAAGGAGTTCCCAAGGGTTCATGAGGGATAAAAATGCGGACATATTCCTTGCAGCCAGTGGAAGGGGGTATGTAGACTTCTTCTAAGGGTTGTGTCTCTTCTTCTAAATAAGTTGTGCATGAAATGGGAATTGGTTGTGATAGAATGTGTGGAATCATTTTTTCAAAGGGGGTTGGATGCTTATTATCCAAAATAGACTCAAAATAAGGGTATTGGTCTTTGATGTCAATTGGATTGTTGTAAGTGGTGGAGGGAGTAGTTGGATTTTCATATTGACTCTCCTACTTTGACTTTTCATATTCAAGTAGTAAAGTCTGTAAAGGAAAGATAGGCATACCCACGTCTTCACCGCATGCAAAAATATGGCTCCATTGTTTGTGTTATTTCTTCAGGATCTGACATATATGACACAAAAATAGGATCATCGTCGTCATCATTGGGAAGAACCATCTTGGTTTGCTCAAGTTCTATAGGGGGCGTCTGTGCTTGGGCTTATAGTATGGTAGCTTGTCCTTCCACTACCATCTTTTCTAGGGCCCAAAGTCTGTCTTTAAATTTGGTTTCATAATTAGATTCATGCACCCCAAAATTTTGGCCATCCTTGCCACACCCCCCATAGTGTCCTTGGACATAGTACCTTTCATATTGTTTTGGGTGGCATTGCTCCTCATAATAATCTCCAGAAGATGGTGGATTGTAATTTCCATTGTGTCCATCTTGGTAGGAAGATTCAATATTACAAACTGTCACCAAATCATGAGGAAACATATTTGAATAATCTATATTTTGGGTTTGGGCTTCTAGCAGGGCGGTTAAGAAGGCTTGGCTAGTTTTTAGTTTTGTTTGTCCTTCTACTGCTATCTTCTCTAGGGCCCTAAGTCTCTCTTCTTGTTCAGGATTACATTGGGTTTCATAAACATGTTCATAACCCCCATGGTTTTGTTGGTTACACCCCAAATTTTTTTGTTAATCATATCCCCCATTAGAATATGGATAGCAAGGTTCCCCATAATGATTCTCAGAAAAATGTGGATTCACGTTGTACCCACCATGATGAAAGGGCTCACAATTAAAAGGGGTGCTATCATAAGCATGGGGTAGAGTCGGGCAGGCAAGAGATGCATGGGGGTAAAGACCACAATAATAATATTGTGGGAGATATTGGGATGCCCACTCCATTTAGAAAAAAGTTCTTGAAAGATATGTCAATCAATGAACGAGAGAAGAAAGATTACGAGATAAGAGGTTAGTCAAAAATTACAAAGAGAACTAAAAATTATAAATCTAAGAAATTATGAAATAAACTAAAATTACTAAAAAAAGTAACTAGAAAGCAGTACTGCAGGAATGGAAACTCAGCATAAAGAGGAGATACACTTCCAGAATTGTGCTCAGAAGGCAAAAAAAGTTACAAAAATCTAAAAGAAATTATAAAAAAGACTAAAGTTATGAAAGTTAGAGAATATGAACAAGGATTATACAAGATATACAAACAACCAGATCTGAAAAATTATTGTTCCATCCCCGACAATGGCGCCAAATTGATGTGTGTCATTGTACATGCAACAATCACTAGGAAAAGTCCTAGAGTTTAACCTTCTAACCCGGTTGTCAACTTGTTGTGAACAACAAGTCAACTTAGTATATAGGTATCGATCCAAAGGACAGAAAAAAAAAAAGAAAAGTCAAGATCCAAATCCGATCGCAAGAATAAGAATTAAATTTCGACTTGTGAGAGTTGTTAATACTAAGAATAAAAATAAAATTACTGAAATAAAGTTTAAACAATCAAGACATAAAGATTTGGGTTCCAGAAGATCACCACCAAAATCACGTTCATATTCAACTAATTGAATTCTAAACTCCAAGGATCAAATCAGGACCTTGTGGTTACATATTCTTATAGAAAAACTCACAAGGATCGGACTTTCTGTGAACCCATTAGTCCCGACGTTCGCAGATCATTGCCTAACCGTCCAACATGCCACTATCCACGGTAATATCAAAAAGCATGTGAATTCAAACTAGCGTTCAAACCCAAGGCTCAGGTGGTTGTTCACCAAGAATTATAACCAGAATAAGATTAAAAATATGAAAAGATGATAGTTGCAATTAAGGGACTATTGTTTCATTCTTACAGAGATCCACGGTCATATCACTCCATAAGAATATATCAGATCATCTAAATAACCACACATAAACAGAGAGAAGACATTTATTTGATGGAGGAATATAACTGATTATATTGAATAGAAATGGGCTAAGGGGCTACTCCAATGCCCCAGAGAGATTTACTCAGACATAACAAGACTAGAAGAAATGCAAACTAAAATGAGACCCAACATTATACAAGATGTTGTCTACAACTAAAAATTAGATGAAATGGAATGAAGAATGGAATGCTTTTACAAGTGGAGAGTCCCTCCTTTTATAGTAGGGGGATGGGGGAGGATGCCCTCAAAAGAAGAGGAAAAAAGAGAGGGAGACCACTTTTTGAATTTTTTTGGATCTGGTCAAATAGAAAGTTGATTGTCTTTAATTATCTTGACTATGTAACTCTCTTTAATGCAGATTCTCACAGAAGTGATTTTGAACATATTTATCTCTCATAAAAAGCACCAAAGTGGTCCAAATAATAGTAATTCCTTTTCGGAAATTGAATTCCCTTTCCAATGAATACTTGTAAACTCAATTTAGAGTTTGAATGCAAAAAGTTATGTCACTTTTGGTGACGGGTATACATGAATTTCAGGACTGCTCCAAATTGTGTAATTTTCCTACAAAACCCAAGAAACTATAATTAAAACTCCAATTAAAGAGAAAAATCTAAAATAAAAAAATTAATTATGAAATGAAGAGAATAAATAAAAAATCTTAAACAAATATCAAAAATATGTAAATAAAAGGTAAATATATAATTTTATCAAAGAGACACTATACGGGAAGCGAGGGAAGGTGAGTAAGGAGTCTAACTGATGAAGGAAGGAGAGATTCGGGAAAGAAGAGAGTTGAATGGGGATCAGTGTAAAGAGGCGACATGAAGGGCCAAAGCTTCCGTAATACAATATCAGGAAAGCAGAAAGCATGGATAGGGCAAGGGGCTGTGGACAACATGATGCACCCCTCCACACTAGATGAATGAGGCAAATAGAGAGGAACGAAGTAGCTCGACCGATAGGGAGAGGGCCTGGAGTCACGAGAGAAGGACGCGAGTTCTTGTAGGGAAATGGGAATACCTAAAGTGTAGGTCATGCATGAATGCGGAAAGAGGACAAGGAGAAGCATCGGCGCTAGTTCACTAACAACTGAACCCACCTACGCAATGTATAGGAAAAACCCACCTTGAGAGTGATACATGGAAAACAAGGAATGGTAGTCATAATCGGATCAAGAAGTGATAGTAGTGATTTTGGTTCTTAGACCTAAACTCTCTACACTCACCACACTTCAACACCATCCAACATCACCTTGAATAAGGGTTGTCAAAAAGGTGGTGCTCAGGTATGTTGTGAAACATGAGGATTCACTATGAGTGATGTAGATCGAAGTTTTCCCTCCTATAGGAATTGATATCCTAACCACTTAACAAGCAAGACTAAGAAATGTATGACCATACTCATGTGGGTCAATATATGATATGTGAGCTCACATGTATCTCATATTGTCTACTCTAGTACAAGGAACATAGATTGAATATTAAGAGGATGATGATTCCATGCCTCATGTTCAATCTTGTAGTGACAAACGAACTATGTGATCATGATAATGTTGATCATAATTGTAGATTGAAGTTATTCTCCAACATTCCAATTGCTTGGGTCACAATATGTGTTGTTAGATACCGCTCATCGCTTTTCATGTCATAATCTTGTTATGGGAATTCACTTCCAACGTAATTTGGGACCTATAGGGTCACACATATATGATGCACTTGGTGTTACAACCACATCTGAGATTAAATGATAAGTTAGGATTTACATGGATATCTACATGCTTAATCACAATATTACTATTTAATCTTGATTAATAATGAGATGCTTAGTTGTGATGTTTCAAACCAAAGGAGGAACTCTAATCATGTTGTTTCTTTGAAGGATTAGGGTTTGAGAATGTAAATAATAACTACCAAAATTAGGGATTTGATAGTATATAGATACAAAATGTGATATCTATAGAAGTATGGTAAATGATTTTTCATAGTTTCCATGTAACTTGGATTGACTTGAAATTTTGATATGTTGTGGATAACGTATAGTCATTACTTGAGCGTCTAATGAGATCCAAGTTTTATTTGATGCAGAGATAGCCCACACATATATGTGGGAGGAGAATGAATGATACTTGAGGTATTAATTAATAAATATTTTTTTGAGAAATGTATCAAACTAATATTGTAGGGTTGTATATGATCCAATTATGAATCCAATACAAAAAACTGAATAAAATAAGAATTAAAATGAGAGAGTTGTGACATTTTTAGTAAGATGTATAGAAACTCGACGACTTTCTAGATGGGCCTTTGGTGACCACTGAGAAGGACCAATAAGCCCATTGACCACCGAGAATCTCCGTCCATGATAGCCAATCATAAAACGGCCATAAATTTTTGTTACATGTTTGTTTTTAATAAAATGAAGTGCTTTAGGACTTTAATTCAACCCTCTACATTCCTAGACCCTTAGACCGATAAGAATATGACCTGGAAGGCGATTTAGAGGGCGATCTTTGGATAAGAACATGGAGAGCAGGGAAAATCTGTTGAACTAGCCACAAATTATTGTGGTAAGTGTTTTACTTGTGGATTCCATCTCCTTTTCTCTTACTCTTGCTATAATTTCTCTGAAGTATCATCACATAGGTCCTCTCTTTTTCTTTTTCTGTGACTTCTACCTCCAGAAAGTGTCATTTAGATCTATCGGTCCAATAATAGAAAATTTGGAATCAATTCTCGAGGTTTGGCGCTCGAAGAAAACTATTAGATTGGAATTTGAAATTTTCTACCTCATGCTTGAGATTAGTAAGTTAAAGATCAAATAGAGGTGAGTAGGTATTCCCTTTAAGTAGTAGAATGCATGAAATTAGATTGATTCCTTCATAAATATTCAATTTTCAAGTTGCAATAATAAATCCTAAATATGTTTCTCAAATAGAGCTTGTGCACGATGACTTAGAAATTAATTATTTTCCTAATTTGATGAATTTTTATATGATAAAATCAAATTAGAAATGGATTCAAATCATCAATGATTGAATTCCTCATGTTATTGTAGAAGATAGAAGAATATACCAAAATCTAGGGATTTCATTAATTTTTGAAATTGATGTGTCATTAAATGAAGAAATTTGCCTATTTGAATCTCCTCATTTGTTCTATATAGATACTTAGAACAGTCATTTTAGTTATTATCTTGAAATTCAATTGATGTTACCAATATTTGATTTATATCTTAGTAAAGAGGGTAAAACCTTATATGTGTAGTATATTGAAAGATTGCAAATAGACAACATTGAATCCAACAAACGTGATTCATTTAAATGTGACAAACTAATTTAACGAAGGTTATTCTTGATGCATAATATTTTAGTGAATGGCATGGAAACCCTTGGTCGGTGTATTCTAGGATCTCGTATATATGTTTCGTTATATGTGAACTACTGAAAGTAGTCTTTATTCAATAAATGTTTATGACACTTTAAATCCTTATGAGTCGTGTGATATGTGAATGAGGCAAATCAAACACTAACGATAGGGCACTCAATGAATCAAGTATTTTGATATCAGTGTTCTCAGTATGAGATGTGGTGGTGCTCAACAGTTCAATTGTAGTACATATTACAAATGATCAATGAAATGAACTACTTACGAAGTTAAATTAAGAATTGTTGATTTGATGATTGAACAATGAATTTAAAAAGTGAATTAGATATTTAGATGCCATGAACACTGTAGAATACTCATAGGAGGCCTGCGTTGTGGGGAAGAAACATGCTTCCTGACTGGAGATCTCATGTTGGTCGAGGTAAGCTGGAGCGTACCAATAGGGTGTGGGGGTCTAGTCCACCGAGTCTGGACTCCTTAAATTATTGATATCCAACACCAATTGGGGATGTCAGTGATACTTGATTTATGGGTTGTGGCTATCAGTGGACATCTACGATAGGTCCACTGGTTCACAATAGACCTAAGGGCTTTGACTCCCTACCTGAGTACCCAAGTTGAGAGGATTCTAAGATATTCGGCTGCTCCCATTAGCTGCCAAGAGCTAGACGTGTCGACGCCAGCTACAGATGTGGTGTTGAGATTATAGACTTAGGATCTTGGGCATACTTATAAGTCTTGAATAGTGAGATCGTATCTTGCTGTGATGTTTTCACATGTTGTGGTACACCTCATGTGGGTTTAGGGCGTAATAAGATGAATAAGAGATTAAATCAAGAGTGTCCAATTAGTCTTTTATCCTTTGTATGTGTATGAGGTACTAATGCTCTTTGTGATCATTCAACCATGTGTAGTTCTTGATTTACTACTTGTTCTTATCTATAGTAATTCTGAAAACTATATATTGATGAATCATTATTCTTTTATACCACATTACTATTATAATTGGAAGTCAGATGCTCAATAATATAATTTTAACTATTGAAGTACTTTCAGCTATTTCTTTGAAGTACCCATTCACTAAGAGAGTAGGCTGACCCCTCTACTCACAAATTTTTAGGGAAACCACGTGGAATGAAGATGTCAATGTGTCAGAGAAGATCTGCCATAGGAGTTAAGTATGAGTTTAGTTAAGTTTAATCAATCCCTATCACCCTATGTCCTTGTATCGAGTTGAGAGAGTTGTAAATGATGATGTGTAACTTTGGTCTCTTCTTAACAAAGCATGTATTTGTTATCAGGTCATATGCATGGAAGTGTGAGAAGAAGAATGAATGCTAAATATGTATCTTTGTAGTTGAATTTAGATTGGAGTGATCAAGATTTTTTTTCCCTTTTAAAGTTAGTTTATGTGATTGAATGTGAGGAATCAAAGAGTTTGAAATCAAGATAAGAAAGTCAGGGTTGATATTTGTATTATGTTAAAACCTCAACTTATGCCCTAATCTCATTATTAGTGATTATTGTGGGATGTGGGTATAACAACTTGGTATCAGAGCTTAGGCTAAATCGTCAGGGACCATAGAATAGAAAGTCAAAGTTATGAGTGTGGCAGATAGGTGGTGACAAGTAAATAGCCTTGGGAGGTCTGGGCATTTGGATATCCTAGCATGGTATCTAAATACTAAGGTTCACCAATATCAAGCACTTTGTCTATTCTTCTCTGGATGCCCTGACCAAGTATGTAGAGGAAGGATGGGCTAGAGAGAAACCCTAGAAGTATTCTGGTTAGAATACCAGAAAGTAATTATGAAATAACAACATAATGATAGAATGAGATACAACTTTTATTTTATTATGTTGTTTGATTTGAGATAAATATAAATGCGCTTATATATTTAAATTTAGATTTTTGGTTTTAGGAGTTATTTTGGTCTTTAATATTGTTGTACACTATGAAGTTTCTTCAGCTATTTCTCACATTCTTTATATGTTTTATTGGGATCTAATGACTCCTATTAACAATATATTAAGAGTAAAATATGGACAAATTAAACTCAAATTGTAGGGAGAATGTATATACACTAAGATGTGATATATAAGGGAAACACTAGAATAAATAAGAATTAGTTGGAATTGATATCTAAGATCTAGCCTTTGGGCCTCAAGAAAGAAGCCCTAAATTTTGGAATAAAGGAGGAAGGAATATAGATTCAAGACACATATTACTATTAGCACATGAAATGAAAAGAAAGAATGGGTAAAAAAATTGAATCATGTGATTAATTGAGGCATTTTATTCAGTTTAAAATAAAGGGAAGTAAAGAAGAAATGTGTTATATAATATTAGAGGAACATAAGAGATTGATCATTATGAAAGCCTCAAAAGAAATTCCAAATGAAGAAACAAACTAGAATGAAATAAAAAATGACATAAAGCTGGGATTAAGAATAATGATCAATACTACATGGATTGTTTAAATATGAAGTAAGGGAAAAACAAGAAGAAATATGTAGAAGAATAAGACATAAAGAATAAAACTGATAGGAATGGATCATACAATCGATAAAAATGCATTTATGTACTCTGAATTAAGGAGAAATGATGAAAATAATGAGTTTGGTTAAGGAAATAGGGTTATATGATATAATAGAGAGAATAGATTTTCTCATTGCATTTGAGTTCTAATGCATTATCCTCACTACCTTTTTATTCAAAGTTTTTGTAGAGAAACAATCATGTTACATGTTTTTTCATCAAAGGACGAGTGCCTTCTGTAGAAGCACTATCAGTCTGACGATGGTGTTCCTTGAATCGTAACTAATGGCTAATTGGTTGTGTCCAAGTCGATGAATTTTTGCCAATTTGTTAATTCATTGAAGTATCGATGCCTGAAAAAGTTGATGGCTGGTAGGTCATTGGGATTCTGTCATTTTGTCAAACCGACAGATTTTCAATGTCCGACAATTTTTTTGGATTGATGAAGTTTCCATATGCGCTTTACCAATGACCAAGCATTGACCGACAGGTTTTCTGAGCTGATGTTGACAAAAGTATTTTGTGTTTGACTGACGGAATTGCTAGCGAGTGGACCAATGAGTTTTCTATGTCATATCTTGAGGGGTCCCCTCACCGACTGGAAGCCAATTTTTAGCCCAACTATAAATACCCCCACTTCTTCATTCATTTGATTGGGTGGAGCATGAGTTGTGTTTGAAGTGATATAGATGGCAAAAGAGAGAGATTGCGAGATGTGAGAAAATGATAAGTAATCAAGTCTCCTTGTTGATAACAAATTAAACCAGATATGAGAAGTGTGTTAACTGAGTACTCTAAAATAAGAATTCTAAATCTCAGAATTCATTTTTTCTTTTGTATTCTCCTTCGTGAGAGTAGCATGGGAGGAAGTGATCGGAAATAAATCCTCAATGAGATACAACCATCATGAAAGACATATCAATTGAATATATTAGTGACAAATAATATGGTGATGAAATCCTAGCAAGGTAAATAAAGAAAAGTAACCTATCAAAAATGTCAAATAAGAGGAAAGAAATTTAGGTGGTAAGATAATGAAGACTTTAGTAAACTTCAATATAGCAAAAGTTTCAATTTTGAATTAAGGAAGTAAAAATTATGTCACAACAAGATCATGTTGTTGAATAAGGATCAAACCAAAGAAAGTTTAGGGTTGTAGCAATTCAAGGGATGTCATTAGTGATTTGACCTTGAGTACTAACATTATTATAAAATAAGATCCTGAGATTAACAATATGGAAAGTAATCTTGCAATGAAAGTAATAGAGGGTATAAAGATTTATGAGAAAGATAGATAAATAATATGGTAATGACTAAAAGTGAGAGAAAAGAAATACATTTAAAATGTAAGAAGTGTGATTTGAACAAAGGGAGAAGTGCAACATGAGCAATGTGTGATCTGAAATAAAATCTTGTAGTGATAGCAAGAATGATGGATAATCAATTCTTACCTCGAATTTTTTAACCTTAGTGATGTTTATTATATAAGATCAAATAGGATGGAAAATAAGAAGAAGTAAATGGTAATGAATAATAAGAGAAAACAGATAAAAAATTTGACTTTCACTAATATGTGAATTTGTTTTTAGAAGTATACTTTGTTGAAGGTATATCAAGGGATGTAAATTTATTTTACATATGATTTCAGTTGTATATGAGAAAGGAATATATTAATTTAAAGTGTGTGATGGTTTTAGTCATTCAAACAGTAATCAAGCTCAGTATTGTACAATTGTTGTTAAATTTATTCTTACAACTTATGAGTTCTTTGATATTTTAGTAGCATAGTAGTAAGACTAAAAATAGAAAGGAAAACTCTCTTTAATAATTCTGATGTGATATAGAACAATAGTATAGATTGAACCGTATGAATTGAGATACTTGGATTGGATAAGACTAAAAATAGCAAGGAAAACTCTCTTTAATAACTCTGATGTGATATAGAACAATAGTATAGATTGAGCCGTATGAATTGAGATACTTGGATCAAATTACCAGTGTTAAGGTAACTCCTCAAGAGAATATGAAAGGACCAAAGATGTTTCTTTCTCTTTCTCATTCCTATCATTTACTGTGAAATAGAATATTCTTTTGAAATCATTAGGAAGCCTTGTTTGAAATTTGATGTGATGAGAAGAGAAATAAAGGACTCAATGTAGAAGTCAGTTTTTAAGAAGAAATACAAGAATATAGCGACATATACAATTTCAAAAAAGTATAAAAGAAACATTTGACTGCACTTCTCCTACATCTTGATGTTTTAGGGACAAAACTTCTTCAAGGGGGGGTAATTTTTATGAGCACATATGAGCTTAAATGATAAGTTAGGGTTTACATAGATAATTACATGGTTAATCACAATATTACCAATTAATCTTGATTGATAATGAGATGTCTAGTTGTGACATTTCAAATCTAAGGAGGAACTCTAATCATACTTTTTCTTTGAAGGATTAGGGTTGGAGAAGTGTAAACCCTAATTGCCAAAATTAGGGATTTGATATTATATAAATACAAAATTTGATGGGTATAGAAGTACGGTAAATGAATTTTCATATTTTCCATGTAACTTGGATTTACTTAAAATTTGGATATGATGTGGATAACTCATAGTCATGAATTGATCACATGATGAGATATGAGTTTTAGTTGATATATAGATAGTCCAAACATATATGTGGGACGAGAATTAATGATACTTGAGGAAATAATTAATAAATAAATTATTATTTGAGAACTTCATTAAACTAATTCTGTAAGGTTGTAGATAAATCAATTATGAATCCAACACCAAAAGAATGAACTAAATCATAAAAATGAGAGAGTTATGGTTTTTTAGGTAACATATACAGAAACCCAGCAACCACCAACGACCGTCAAGAAGGCCCAATAAGCCCATCGACCCCTGAGAATCGCCGCCCAAGATAGTCAATCATAAAAACGGCCATAACTTTTACTGTACATATCTATTTTCAACGAAACTAAGTGTGTTAGGACTGTAATTCGACCCACTACACTATTAGACCCTTAAACTAATGGGAAGACAATCTGGAAGGTGATTAATGGGGTGATATTTAGAGTAGAACATGGAGAGTAGGGGAAAGCATTTGATCTAGTCACAAATTATTGTGGTATGTTATATAGTTATGGATTCCATGTCCTTTCCTCTTCCTTTTGCTACAATATCTATGATATCTCATGGAATGGGTCCTCTCATATTATTTTTCTTCAACTTATGCCTTCAAAAATGTCATTTAGATCTGTTAGCCTAACAGTAAGTTGTTTGAAATCAGTTCTCGATATTTGATGCTCGAAGTTAAGACAAGTAGGTGGGAATATGAAATTTTCTACCTCAAGCTTCAGATTAGTAAGCTAAAGATCGATTATAGGTGAATGGGCACTTCCTTTAAATAGTAGAATGCATGAAATTAGATTAGTTCCATCATTAATCTTCAATTTTTAGGTTGCGATAATAAATCCTAAATATTTTCTTGATTATAGCTCGCACATGATGACTCGGAAATTAATTGTTTTCATGATATGATGAATTTTCAAATGATAAAATTGTACTAGAAATGGATTCAAATCAACAATTATAAAACTCCTAAAGTTATTGCAGAAGATAAAAGAATATACCAAAATATAGGGATTTCAGTTATGTTTGAAATTGATGTATATTTGAATGAGGAAACTTGCCTATCTGAATCTCCTCATTATATAAATGATTTTCCTATCTAAATTCTTAGAACAAATATTCTAGTTAATATCTTGGAATTCATTTGATGTTACCAGTGTTTGCTTGATATATCAGTAAAGAGGGTAAAACCCTATATACGTAGTAAGTTGAAAGATTGTGAATAGACAACATGCCAACAAAAATGATTCATTTAAATGTGATAGAGTTATTTAATAAAGGTTATTCTTTATGCATTATATTTCAGTGAATGGTGTGGGAACCCTAGATTAGTTTATTCAAGATTTCATATATATATATATACATATATATACATATATATATATATATATATATATGAACTACTAAACATACTATTTATTAAGTGAATTTTTATGAAGCATTAAATGCTTATGCGATTCATGTGATATGTGAATGAGGCGAATGAAACCCCAATGATAGGGCACTCAGTGAATCAAGTATTTTGGTATCAATGTTCTCAGTATGAGATGTGGTACTGCTCAACTATTCAGTTGCAGTGCATATTATAGGTGATCAATGAAATGAACTATTTACAAAGTTAAATTAAGAAATGTTGATTTGATAATTGAACTATGAATTTAAAGAATGAAATAGACATTTAGATGCCCTAAACACTGTAGAATTCTCAGAGGAGGCTTGCATTGTGGGGAGGAAACATGCTTCCTTACTAGTGGTTTCACATAGGTCAAGGTAAGTCAGAGCGCACCACTAAGGTGTGGGGGTCTAGGCCAATGAGGTTGGACTCCTTAAATGATTGATATCCAACACCAATTAGGGATGTCGGTAGTACCAAAGTTATGAGTTGTAGACATTTGTGGACATCTTCAATAGGTCTATTGGTGCACAGCAAGCCTGAGGGCTTTGACTTCCCGCTTGAGTACCTAGGTTGAGAGGAGGAGTATGAGATATCTGGCTACTCCCATTAGCCGCTGAGATCCAGATGTGTTGATGCAAGCTATAGACTGGTATTAAGATTACATACTTATGATCTCGGGTATGCTTCTAAGTCTTGTAAAGTGAGATCGTAGCATGTTGTGATATTTCACATGTTGTAGTATAACTCATGTGGGTTCAAGGAATAATAAGATGAATGAGAGAATAAATCAAGAGTGTGTAGTTATTCAATTATCCTCTGTATGTGTATGAGTTATCAGTGCTCTTTGTGATCATTCAAGCATGTGCAGCTATTAATTTACTCATTGTGCTTATCTATAACAATCCTACAAACTATACATTGATAAGTGATTATTCCTTTATTGCTCATTATTGTTATACTTTGAATTCAGTTGCTCAATAATATAGTTTGAACTATTAAAGTTATTTAGACAGTTTCTTTGAAGTACTCATTCACTGAGTGAGTAGGATCACCTCTGCTCACAAACATTTTGGGAAACGATATGGACTGAAGTTGTCAATGCATCAGAGAAGATCTTCCATAGGAGATAAGTATGAGATTTGTTAAGTTCAGTTGGTCCCTGTCGCTCTAGATCATTGTATAGCATTGAGAGAGTTGTAAATGATGATGTGTAAATTTTGTTTCTTCTTAACAGGGTATCTAATTGTTATCAAGTAGTATGCATGGAAGTGTTAGAATTCAAATGAATCTTAGATATGTATCTTTATTGTTGAATTCAGGTTGGAGCAATCAAGTTTTAATTTCTCTTGTAAAGTTAGTTTATTGATTGAATGTGAGGAAATAAATAATTTTAAATAAAGAAAAAAAGTCAAGAGTGATCTTTGTATTATGTTAAGTCCTCAACTTATGCCCTAATCTCATGATTAGTGGTTATCATGGGATGTGGGTGGAACACTTGGAATAGGAGTTTATTCATGGATAAGATTTAACTTTGTTACTAAAAGTGTATATGTTATAAACTTAAACAACACTGGTTGTCAATTAATCGAATGGAGTGTCCATTCAATCAAGTAGTGTGCCAATCGATCGACTAGAGTGTCTAGTCAACTAACTAGAATGCTTTTTACACTAGCCAATGGAACCATCCAGACATGGCATCTCAAGGTAGACTTTCTTTTGGGACATGCCAAGATGAAAGGTATGTAGTGGGATGAAATGGATTGACCGTATGGGAGAGGAACAAAGTAGCTCGACCGATAGGGAGACGGTTCACCATCAGTGAGAGGAAAGGAATGGTTTGACTAGTTGGAGTATCCAACTGGTCGACTAAACTGTGTTCCCAATAGATGGTCAAAATACTCAGTTAACCTATTGAAATGTTCAAATCTTCCAACTCGATGTGATACAACTAGTTTCATTGGGTCAAATAATTAATGATATGCACATGATGTGCATTAAGCATCACATTAAAGCCAATGTTATTGTGCAACTGACCACAAGTTAATAGGTTGACTAGATAGTCTAGTCAACCAATTACAAGCACACAACAACCATCTAACCATGAGATTTTCCCATTCATATCCTCTTGGTTTTGGAAAACCTAGCCCATCCACTCCTATGTAAGGAGGGGGGTGGCCAAGGCTCTCAAGGCACAAGACTTCTTCTCTTTTTTTGGTTGATAAAAGGGCATGTTGCTTTTTTTATTTTTTATAAGTATCTAAACAAAAGTAAAGACATCAAGGAGAGTCTTTCGATGTAGAAAAAATAATGATAATAAGGGAGGGAAGATGCATGAAGTCTAGAGAATATACAATGTAGAAGCAAGGAAGTAAAGGCTAACAAGTTTAGCATAAAACAATCAGACAACACGATCTCAAGTCTAAGAAAGAAAGAAATGGAACAAATTTTAGGGAGAAACAAGTTCACCAACATACCCAAAAACATCAACTATAGTAAAAATAAACTTCCAAAGGGTTGGGCACCAAGACCATAAAATATACAATGTAGAAGCAAGGATATAAAGGTTAAAAAGGTTAGCTTAAAACAATCAAACAATAAGAACTCAAGTCTCAGAAAGAAAGAAAGGGGTAGATTTTAGGGAGAAACCAAGATCACCAACATATCTAAAACCATCCACTATAGTAAAAATAAACTTCCAAAGGGAGTACACCTATTATTCCCTATTTCTCTCCATCCACTTATAGTAGTAGATGCATATAATAGTGAATGATTTTAGGATTTGAGTTGAACTAGATCAAAAAATGAAGAGAATTGCCCACAATTATCTAATAGACATATTTATTTATTATAATCACAACTCAATAGAATATGGTTCACATTTTCATAAATATGCTTGTACATAAGACACATTGAAGCCACAAAAATCCCTCTTCTTGTTGTATAATTAGAAGTGGGTAGCTTGTTGTGAGCAAATATCCACATGTGGAGAGTGAAGCTTTTCGGGACATTACTTTTGTAAATCTAATAGAAGTGAGTTGATTCATGATAGGAGATCTAATGGTATCCCAAATATGTTTTAATATAGGCTTCTTTTGGTTACAATAGGAAATATAGTCATCATACTTAGGAAGGGGCCTCCATGCTGCTAAAGTTCTTAGAGAGCTTCTTGTTGTTTCTATTTGTAGGGATATTCCAATGTTCATCAGAAATAATACCACATAGATAGCTATTAATCAGAATACCAAGTTTTAGAATAGAACCCTAACCAACAAAATTATGCAAAAAAAATTCTTATAGACCCATGGATCTTTCCAAAGCTTAATGTTGTTTCCATTACCAATATGGAACTTGATGATTTTGAGTAGGACCTCCCTACTTCTGATAATGTTTGAGAAAAGCCAAGACATAGAGCGAGAGATGGAAACAGACCAAAGAGTGTTCTTGGATAAGTATCTCTCACTTATCTATTTGACCCAGAGAGATTCTTTTTTATTTGCAATATCCCATCCATTTAGAAATAGAAAAGATTGGGACACATTCCTCATCTTATAAATACCAATTCCTCCTTCTAATCTAGGTTTGGTCACAGTGTCCCATTTGATCAACTGATGCATCGGCTTATCAGTAGTTTTTCCCCAACAAAAATACTGAATGTTCTTTTCTAGATCATCCATTACTGAGGCAGGTAGGGGAAAGGGAGCAAAGTAGTAAAGGTGAACAACATTGTGGTTTGATTGAATTAGTTCAAGCCTATTTGACATTCATAGAATTTTTGTTTTCCTGTCTTCAAGCTTAGACTTCAATTTATCAATTAGAGGTGATAGGCAGACTTGGACAACCTGCCAACAAATAGGGGTACCTCCAAGGTACTTTGAGGGGAAAACACATGTTATAAAGTTGAGTACAAGATTAATATTTAATTTCCCGCTTCTTTGATGAATAATTTCACTTTTGGAAGTATTAATTTTCAGACTAGATAACATACCAAAATGATCATGAATAAAGTTAATCACAATTTCATTGTTGATATTAGCATCAAGGAAGATCATCAAGTCGTCTGCAAATATGAAGTGTGACACTACCATGGATTTTGAAGCCTTAAAAGAAGAAATGGTACCATTGTGTGTAGCTATATTCATAAGATTAGAAAAATTTGCACAACAATAACAAAGAGATAAGAGGCGATGGGATCCCCTTTTTGATTTCATTGGAAGGTTTGAAACTCTCCGTTGTCTCCCCATTAATAGGGATCCTATAAGAAGTAGAATGGAAGATATTTGAAATCCAATTTATCCATATAGTAGGGATGTTCATCTTGACTAATACAGATAAGAGGAAATCTTAGTTAAGAGAGTCATATGCTTTAGATATATAGAGTATCAAACACATTATGCAACCAAAGTTTTCTCTATTAAAGTTGTGAAGAATCTCATTGGATAGAAGGATGGAATCTTTAATATTCTTGTCTTTGATGAAGACAGTCTGATTGCTATTGATAAGACTAGGGAGAAAACATTGTAATCTATTTTCTATAATCATTGAAATAATTTTGTATACCTCATTGCACAAGGCAATAGGTCTTTGGTTTTCTATCTTCAGACTTCCAAGACCTTAAGCAATAAGAGAAATAAAAGCTTTGTTAGATTCATTGAGGAGTATTAGAAAATAAATCCATGATGACATTCGATTTGTCTTTGACAATGATAGGCCACATTTCCTTTCTGAAGAGAGAATTGATCCCATATGGGCCTAGTGCCTTGTCACCATACAAACTCTGGACAAAATTATCCATTTCAGTTTGGGAGACTCAAGAAATAAGGCTCGAATTTTCAGTAATAGAGAGTGGGACCCGACCAGTTTAAAGAATTAGGATCTACATGTCTAACATCTTGATTGAACAAATTGTAACTATTGTTAGAAATACGTTCTTTAATAAGAATGGGATCATAAGTAAGATAATCATCCACATTGATACTTCTAATGTTGTTTCTATGATTTCTTGATCTCATTTAGGAATATAAAAACTTTGAGTTTCAATCACCCTCCTTGAGCCTCTTTATTATTGATTTCTAGCTGAGAAAAGATTCTTCAATATCTTTAGGTTTGATGGCTTCTTTCCTAAGATAGATTACTTTGCTCTAAAGATTTTCATTGAGATGGTCGAGATCACCTTCAACTTGAGCCTACCAAGCATTTGCATTTGATAATTTTATCATTATCAGAAATGTTCCCAAACCGTACTGATTCCATCTCTTGATTATGAATTTAAGAATTTGAAATTTTTTGCAAACATGAAACATAGCATGTCCAACAAAATGGATGTCCCTAAGCTTCTTGGAAGATATCTTTAAAGCCCTCTTTAGAGATTCAGGATTTAGCAAACTGGAAAGGAGATTTAACAATTTTTCCTCCTATATTGAATAGAATGATTCTATGGTGATTAATAGTATTAGATCTTCTGCAAATTCTTTAAAACAATCTAGAACTTTATAATAAATAAGACCTCGTCAATCTTTGAAGTGATAAAATCAAGACCATCCAGATGATTGTCCTAAGAAAACATTGGACCTTTATTGTCACATTTATAAAGACCATGTTTAGAATACAAGAATCAAAATCATTCATAGACTTCCTCAAGTGGGGTTGTTTCCATTATTTGACACATTGTTTCTTTATTGAGGTAAAGTCACCAATGATATCCTAGGAGATAAAATAGAATTAGAGGAATCCTTGATGTTTCCCAAAGAGAACAGCTGGCATAATCATTATTATGTCCATATATTGTAGTAATATAGAATTTCAAGCCTTCAATAATAATTTTGAAAGAGTATATGTTGGTCACATTCATCCTTCTTTATTAAATCATGATCTGAGGGATACCAGAGAATAATTATTCTTCCAAGCACGTGAAAATCATGATTAGTGTGTTATCATAGTGAGGAAAAAATTTCAAGATGAACTTGTAGAACTTTCTTTTCTAACTTTTGTTTCATTTAAAATAATTACCTAGCTCTTCGGCCTTCTTCAATCTTCTTAAATGCTGAGGATCTTGTTTCTAAGTAACCTGACATTCTAGAAAGCAATACTGAGCAGAGATGTCAACTATCCACTTGGGAAATTAAATTGGTGGCCTTAGTGTTTTTTGAGATAATCTCAAGATTGTTAGGCCTATTCATTAATTGAGAGAAAATGACTCTTTAAGAGATTCCTACAATAGTCTTAGTGATAAAAGATGGGGGACTTCTTCGACTTATCAGAGAAATCTAGATATAGAATCAATTTTCTGGTAACTTATGAATTATCCTCAACAACTTGAATGGGAGCAGAAGGAATAGATCTACCTCTAGGAAAAATAGGAATAATACTATTTTCATTCAGGGTACCAGCAGTTTCCTTCTACGTCATGTCAGGTGGTATCTCTGAATCAATTACAGGAACATTCTTCATAGGACAACAAGCTGATTGATGACCAAACAGTTTATATTCATCACAAATAGCAGGAAGTCATACTTGAGAAATATTTATTGTCCTTTATCACTTTGCATTCCCATTGAATGAGGAAAGTTAGAACTTGAACATTAAAATTTGAATACATGCATATTCTAGTTGAAGACATTCTTTTCAAGATCTATCAGAGCATAAGGGAGTACCAAGGAAGGATCCTATTCTATTAAGCATTCTCATTTCCCAAAGATCCAGTGGAAGTTCTCTAATCCTCACCCATATCGGTACATTAGTGAGACTAATTTTTTGACTGGTAATCCAAGTCGCCATTTAATGAGAGTCATCGATTTGTTTTTGACAAACTAGGGATCCTTTTCCAGAGTTGAAACTAGATCTAATGGGTTTGAAAACCTGATAATAAACATCCCATCATCCTTTTCGATAACATACAGATTGCCTCTAGGATTCCAGATATTGAGCAAATATTGATGAAGGGTAGAGAAATGAGGATTGAAATCAATAATGTACCCATCTAGACAACATTGCCATTTATTTCTATTTTCCTCTTCTTCCTCCTTGGGGTGGATGAGTAATCCATTCTCAACTTGTATTTTAGTTTTTGGGAGGACAGAAGGTGTTTTGTGATTTTCCACCTCGAAGATGTCTGACTAGTCTTTTGGAGAGTCCTATGGAAGATCTTCTTTGACTGCATTGGAACATCTCCTCCAGATCTGGTGCTCATTTTTCCCAGGGTGGCGATGGAACTATTGTATCACCTAGCAATTGCCTCTGCGAAGAGTGTCTATCCAGTCTCCTTTCAAAGAAAGTTTAAAGAATTCTTCTAAGAGTTGTTGTAACATGTGAGAGAGCTTGAGCACTATACCCAAGAAAGATAGAGACAATAAGGGGAGATGAAATATATCATGGCACATTAACAACGGAAGGACAATTCCTTATCGTCAACTTTAAAAGTCTAATGTGGAGTTCATGGTGGTATGCATGAACTATGTAGAGCAGTGGAAGCTTTTGTTGTTGCATTAGGAGGACGTGGTCAAATGACATCCATGGTTGCTACACTAGGAGGATATCATAGACTAACATCTATGTGCTACTTGTGAAGGGAGCACATCATCGTGCAAGATAGTCACTGGACTTGCTCCAGGACAAGGTACATCTTTCATCCTCTTTACGAGATACATCGTTATTGATGTGATTTTCTAGTTAGGAAATCTGGATATAAATTTTTGTTTATGCTGCCAACTCTATGTCTATATAACCCAACATACTTGTCATTACCCATAAAAAGAGAGAGAAAAGTAGACTTTGAAATGATAGCACGTTACCAATGGAAATAACTCTCCTTTCTTTAGGATCTAGGAGCGTGATATAGAGTTTCTATTCATCCATGTGAGGATATAGAGATGTAGATGCCTTTAGTCTTCTTTCGTACATATTCAATGTGAGAAAAATCATCTGATCCACTCCACTATAAGGTATGCCACACATCCCTTCCTTCCTATTCTATTACTATTGACAAGATCTGCTGGCAAGAACTTGTATTTTAAATTTTGTTAACTTTGTTTGTTTGTGAACCTCCACAAATCCCTAAAGACATGCAGGAGTAAACTCCAGTTGCACCAGTACATACAGCCTTATTAGAATACCAAACCTAATAATTCAAAATACTAAAGGTAAAAAGTATATGTAATTCTTACTACAACATTTCATATGTAGTAAGACAAGGGTGAATTCACAGTTTAAAAAACTAAATATAAAAATTACATTTACTTCATCATCTAACCTTTTATATACTCCTAAATAGAATAAACATGGACTATCATATAATTTTTAAAATGAATGGAAAAATTACATTTTATCTCTTTTATACTCTCTCATGTGGGTGTGTCTAGGGGATGTTGCCCCCAAAGAGGATCATATATATATATATATATATATATATATATATATATATATATATATATATATATATATATATATATATGTAAGTATAAAGTAAAAGTAATATTTGTTCATATATATTGTAGGAAAATATGATGACGGATATGGTAGCAGAAACAAAAATAATTTTTCCATATTTCCCTTGACCAGTGGATCGCATAAACACCTATGGATTGGGAAGGAAGGTTTACAAGGTATATATATATTCCTAGAACAAGTTCTCCAACAATCCTGATAATACCATACTTCTTTCTCAATAAGCACTCATACTTTATTTGGTGAAACCCTCCAGGTGTATCACCATGGATGGTGATTGACGATGTCCTATTAGCGTGGTGGAAACAACCACCACGCCTATATGTAGTCCACACGGATTACCAAGAAGTCTTGTCTTTCTTTTAGAACTGATAGGAAAGGGTTGCACCTTTGATGTCATCGTGCTAGCACTGACTTGTTTTCCCTAGGTGTCTCTTCATTTTATGGGTAAGACTTGCTTTAGTCTCTCAAATTACAACAATTGTGAGAGGACAATGTTTTTCAGCATCAGTTGTTCTTTTAAAAGATTGACTACCCCCCCCCCCATTTATAGGAGAGTCAGGTCAGGGTTTCCAGATCAACTAAGAGTCACAGAGACTGGTTTTCACAAATTTCTGGTTGTTGCGCGCCACGAGTCGGACGAATCACACCCCAAGTTGGTGAAATTGAGTAGTTTGCTATTCACAAACAAATTGATGATTATTGCACAACATGATGTCAAAATCAATCCTTGATCCAATCTTATTGATCATTGAATCAGGTGATTAACATGTTCAACCGGTAGGTTCAGACCCTAAACCAGTTAGTTCACATTCTGACTGGTTGATCCATTTTCTAGTTTAGCTAATGTTCATCCAACATTGTTTAAATTGTCTCGAAACTTGAATTTGGTCGACCCAACACTTAAGATTGTCGACTCAAATTCCCAATTAGCCAATTTTCAGTAAGTGCTTTTTAAATTGAATCCCTAAACACTTTATTAATCAAGTTAAACCTTATTAATGAAACTCCTATTCCACATATATCATATGTGTTGACCCTATAGGTACCTTATATTAGCAGTGAATGTCCATAACTAATTTATGACATCACAAGCGATGACCAATATCTAACAACACAACATTTCTACCCAAGTAATTAGAAAGCTAGAGAACAACTTCAACCTACTTGATTAGTGTTATAGTGATTGTATAGTTCCTTTGTCTCTTATATCCATATTATACGTGAATCATGGAATCGTCATCCTCTTAATATTTAATCCATGTACCTTGAACTAGAGTAGACTGTTTGAGATGCATGTGACCTAACATATCACATATTGATTCACATGAGTATTTCCATACATTTCTTATTCTCACTTATCAAGTGGCCAGAATATCACTCCAGTAGGAGGGACCAATCCCATCTACATCACTCACAGTCATTCCCCACATGTCACAACAAATTTGAGCATCACCTCTATAATAACCCTTATTCAAGGTCATGTTTGATGGTGTCAAAGTACATCGAACAACATGTGATGAATGTAGTGATTTTAAGTCTAAGAACCGCAGTCATTACTATCACTGTGGGAGTTCATTTTGACTACCATTCAATGGTTTCCACTTATCACTCTAAAGGTGGGCCTATCCTACACATTGTTCTCTAACAAGTACATATGTGTTTGGGTTGATATCACATAACATGACTAATGAGATTCTGTCATCAACTAACACACACTCTAGTCTTATGTATTATTGTTGTTAATAGATTTCATAATAACATCTAACTAGGGACATAACAAGAATGTATACACTCTTATCATAGATATGATCTCATTGATCAAGTCTTCAACTTGAAGACATACATCATCGAATAACATCATTCTTTAGACATCTATCATGTTATACCGCTATCTCATAATTGAATAAACATATCGACGAAGATTGCCTTAATTATTAATCAAATCATTTACAATATATTCCATTACAATCATCATATGGTTGTCTCTCTAGGTATACATGCCAACATATATGATGTCAAAGCTAAAAACAAAGAGAACAAATAGCTTGACTGGAATGCATTAATATCTTTAATGTTCTAGTCACAAACTTGAACCCTTATAAAAAAAATTGAATAAGGGCTAAATATAATAGAACATATTTTAATACACATACATATACATTGATTTAAAACATATAATGAATAAGAAAAGTCGATCGAGATGACTGATGATGTTTTATTTCTTCCTGTTGATGCTGGTTCAAGTATTTTCTATGATAAAAAAAATTATCTTGCCCCCCTGTAAGAACTTTTTGAATCTTCCACTGGTCTCGAACAAATGCTTTATAGATAGACTAAAAGATTAATTTATAACTAATATATAAAATATATTACAACACCTCTCACACTCCTTTCCTATATAGGATATACCATAATACAATGATCATTTTGTAATTTAGAAAATAGAAGAACAATCAAAAGTAACAACAGTCCACATAGTTTCTTATATACCAGTATAGATACACAATCCACCCTCCACACTTCCTTCCCACCCAGTGGCAGAGCTAGAATGTCAAAGTGGGTGAGGCACAATAATAAGATGGCCATCTTATTGAAACGAATAAGTATATGATGTTGAATTGTTTTAAAACTATAGTTCTTCTGATAAGCATATAAATATACATTAATATGTTTATGCAATCAATGGTGACATATCGATATTCACTCATTTGTTCTTTTTTATGCCGAGCCATAAGAGTAGTTAGTCATTGTTATCGTTCATTAGGCTTGACCTTTTTCTTTTATTGTGAGCTATAAGGATTTGTTGGTCCATCTACATCATTATTGAGTCCCTTTTTATCATTCTAATGTCAAAATCCATCACTAATAAATGTTGGAACTAGGTGAGAACATGTAAAAACATGACACAATTAGCAAAATGTTGCATCTTTGGCAACACTATATTCTAACCAGTTTCTTTGTTTATCAAATTAACTTTGTACAAATTGATGTCCCTTAGATCCAAAATATGTCACTAGGAATTCATAGTCTCACAGGTGGCAAGGTTCACTCATTAATTATGTCCTTCTAATCACATGATGTACATTAGGGGGATAATATAAATTTGACAGTCTAAATTCAGGGTCATGTATTATGTCATATGCATTGAAATCCCAAGAAATCACTTCCAATTGAATACTCTGATTGAGAATTGAGTGTAACATCATCCACCTTAGTACTACGTTCATTTCCTGCACTAACTTGTTATTTGTATGAATTTTTTTTCTTAATTAAGAATTTATCCATATTTGATTGCTTCCTATTTAAATGAACATCAAAATGTCGATCAATAAATCAAGCAAGCACTGAAAGGAGAAATTTTATGAAAAAAGTAAGCATGTGACAATTCATGTTTGGAACTTGATAGAAAATCAAGTGACTTTTGATTTTCCGAGAAAGAGTTGATGAATAACAAAGGAATATTAGAAGAATATGTAGTAGCATGTAGGGACAAATTTATTTCTCTTTTCACATAAAGTAGTAAACTCCAAACCGTACTTTGTTTGAATGCTAGTCATTTTTCATTTCATTGATTCTGTTTTAAAATAAATAAAAGCTACTAGGTCTATACATACATCTTTATTGATCAAATAAAACTATCCATAGAAGATGGTTGTGGAAATAATTAATGGAGAAGTATAGCAGTGAAGAATGGATATCAGTTGGTAAGAAGAAAACACTGTAAAGAAAAGATAGCAAAGCACGCTGTTGTTGGACCAACAAGTAAAAAAAAAGATATGTTATACAGATGAGGATATGGGATGAGAACCCCAACCCTTTTGTCTGCTTGTTCCATGCAGCCAAAGATGGACTGGTAGCAAACGTGGGAGACTGAGATCAGGAGAGAGAGTCACTAGGAGAGAGAATGAATGATAGAGAGGGAGCGAGAGAGAGTGTGTGTCTAGAAAAGAGAGTGGCTGGAAGGAGAGAGAAAAGAAGAGAGAAGAATTTATTTTGTTTATAACTTCCGATCCATGGTAATTTCTTTGACGGAATAAAAACTGTTTCATTTCTTACAACAAGTGCATTACAACAAAAGGAATATTGACATATTTTAAAAATATAATATACAATCTAAAATAGTAGTAGGAGAGGCTAGAATAAAAAAGAATAAAAGAGGAGAGGGAAATTTATTTTTTTCAAATGAGGAGGAAAGAGAAATTTATTTTCTTAAATGAGGAGTAGAGAGAAAAATAAAACATTAGACAAAGATAACAACACAATAGATTAGATATAATTGGACTGAATGAAACAATAAATTAGACTGGAGATAACAACAAATTGAATAAGAGATAACAATAAATTAGGTAGGAGATAATATCATATATGACCAGACAAATTGGACTGGAGATAACAAAAAATTAGATCAGAGATAACAACTAAATTTAAAAAATGAGTACAAAAGATAACATCATGTATCTTTTTAATGACTGAAATGAGGACAAAGATAACTACACAAGGGACCAATCATAAATTGGATCGAAGATAACAATCAATTGGACAAGAAACAAAAACAATTGGACAAACTGGAGAAGAGATAACAACTCATATCTTTGTGATGAGTGCAATGAGGACCAATGATAACAACAAATTGGATGAGATATAATGATAAAATTAGATCATAATTAACAAGAAAACATCCAATTGGATCAGAGATAACATTTAATTTGACTAGAGATAACAAATCAAATAGGACCACAGATAACAACCAATTGGACCAGAGATAACATCCCATTGGGTTGGAGATAAAAACCAATTGAACTAGAGATAAAAACTCAAATTTTACTAGAGATAACAACCGATTGGATAGGAGATAACAACCAGTTTGACTGGACATAACATTCTATTGTACTAGAGATTACATTGAATTGGAGTAGAGATAACAAGTCAAATTGAATTAGAGATAACTTTTAAGAGATAATTGTGAGACCCCTGACCATGCTTTGTGGATGGACATTCTTGATTACCATATTTGGAGCCTTGAAACATTAATTAAACCCTAATATGTGATTTGATATCATTTGACAAAGTTAAGATTCAAGTTTGGTCCAGTTTGAACACTGTTTGAGCTAGTTTTGTTGTATATATGCTTTTGAGGGTTTTTATGCAATTCAAGGGTTTTGATGTAATTTTTCACATGTGTGTGGTATGTCACATGTTTTCATATAATTTTTGATGTATTTGTACCTTGGGGCACCTTCTTGCACCTTTGATTTAGTGGTGACATCTAACCTAGGGCTAAGGATATGATTTCCTCAACTAGATGCGCTAACTCGATGGCTTGCCCTTTTGAGGTTGGGATCTGACAGTACACCTCTAGGTGGTGGGATCTAATGGTGGTTCCTTGGTAGCTCAAGGTCGATGGTTTGTCTTTTATTCTCCAAGTTTGATGGTTCACCAAGTGAGGTGTCCCAACCGATGGTGAAGTTAGGGTTTGCTTTTAGTGGCCAAGTGAAGGCATGACCCGATGGCCCACCTATTGTTAGACGTCAATGGTTTCTCTAAGGTTTACATACAATGGTCCATGTAGTGTTAATATTTGATGGTTTACCTTGTTTTTCATAGATGAGATTTTTTGGACCTTGGACACATGGTATGCATGGCTTGACACCTCTACCTTTGTTTCTCTTTCACCCTAAGATTTATATACCTCCCTCCTTCCATGCAAATGATCTCTTTAGACACCCTCTCCTCTTCCTTGATGCTTGGAGCTCATCCCTATTTATTGGTGGAGAAGAAGGAGCTCAAGGAAGAAGAAGCTTGGCCATTCTATCTTGCATGTGCACCTAGGGTTCAGATCTACCCTCTCGTCAAGCTTGTAAAGCTCCTTAGCTTGTTCTTGACCTAAGAAGTAAGGTCTTCCTCTTTCTTTCATTTTTCTTGCTTTAATACCTTCTCTCTCTCCCTTCTTCATTGGATCCATAGTATTTCTTTGTGGATCATGTGATAGAGGTTGAAGAACACCTTCCTTCTTGCTTCTTTGGTGTAGGGTTTGCTTGTTCTTGGAGAAGGAGCTAGCTTGGACGAGTGGAGTGCTCAAGATAGAGTTTCTTCTCTCTTTATTCAATCTACCTTGATTCTTTGACCTTAATGTTCATCTTTGAGGTGAGTTATATAACTTTCTCCATGTTTATTTCTTACTCTTAACTTGCATGTACAATATCTTGCTCTAAGATGTAGCTCTAAGTATAAAGACACTATCTTTGTCTAGTGATGAGTTTGTATGGTAGTTCTCGAGTGGATAACCTTCCTTGATGTACCTCTTGACCTTGTGCACGTTCCTTCTATGGAAGTGGAAGCTCTAAACCTTGCATGCATGTGGAAATTGATGGTTTTGGTCCTCTCAAACGATGGCTTTCCTTATGTGTTTTGGACTGATTTCTACCATGTTTTCCATGGATCAATGGATTGACTTTGGTGTCAACTGATGGTCTAGAATTAGTTCTATTTTGATGAACCTTCTTGTGCTTATAACTAATGGCTTGGTTCCCCTACAAACACTGATATTGATGCTCATATGTACTGGCTTCCATTGATGGTTTTCTTCCCTCTATCAAACCATGGTTTACTTGGTGTTTTGGATATGTCTTTCCACTTGTTGTTGAAAAAATGATGGTCCTACTGGTTCCATGATTGATGGGTCTTCTAGGCCACAAGTGATAGTATCTGTAGATCCATGACTTCATGGTCCACAACCAATGGTTCTACTGGTTTGTTCACAAATGATGGTCTCCTTGATTGTTCACAATTGATGGTTTTCATAGTGTCAACATATGATGGTGGTTTTGATGTCCACAAACGATGGTTTCTATAATGTCAACAAATGATGGTGCTTCTAGTGTTAATATCCAATGGCCTTTCTAGGTCAAGGTTTGATGACCTTCTAGGTCATGATTTGATGGCTATCTTAGCCTTATCAAACAATGGTTCTCTAGTTGTGGATCCAATGGTTTTGGTTTGATGATACAATTCGAGGTTTATGCTTTGTGTTTAGTGTTTGTCCATTCTTGAGTATTGTACCTAATCCAATGGTCTTAGGTGAGGTTCATGATTTGGGCTTAATCATCCTTGTCTGATAATTATGTTTTGACTTTATGTATTCATGATCCAAAGGAGATGCTAAGTGCTAGGGTTTATGTTTGAGTGTTATTTGTAACTTCAATTCAACCTACCTTGTTAAAACTAACTCTAATGCAACTTAACGATGATGGTTAATCAATCCTAGATTCTTTGTATGTTGTTATAATGATGGTACACATTCATAATATCCCATGTTATTGCAATACTAATATGTTATATGTGAACATCACAACCCTTTGATGAAATGTTATGTTGAACTTGTGTATCACAAGTATGGTGATGGTTTACTGAACCTTTCATAAGGTGTGGAAAGATAATGATGTTCTTGCATGACAAAATATGATGGATGAATGATCTTTGGGAATTTTTGTTCCCTAATGGAGGTGTAATACTCTTCATGATGTGACAAGGATTGGTATCCTATGATGATGTGATGAGGAATATATCTCATATGTTTTATATCTTTTGGAGTTGTATCATGCCCATGTTTTTGTAGAACTCCTTTAGGGTTTGTATGTAACTTGGTTGATGCAGCCTTAATAATTGAATTGGTATTAACTAATCAAGTGAAACCCTAATCATGTAGTGCCATGTGGTGTAGATCTATTCTAGTCTCAAGACTTGTTGGATGGTGAAACAAGCATTTCTAAATGGAAGCTCAGAGTTGCATACTGTTGAGTATGTACAGATGTAAGTGACTATGTGTCCTTAACATCCTAATCCAAAGGTATGGAGGATAGTTGCGATCATGCCTTGGATTGAGAAAGATTGAGCCCATGTCTTAGATACGTGTATTTGTGATGTGATTGAGGACAACTGGGGTTGTACCTCAGATGATATAGTTTTGTATACCCTGGTTACTAATATTGTGATCTTTACACAAAGAGTAGACGTACTAGCGTTGTGACCTATATACCAAGGGCGGACTAGGCTATTTTTTCAACTTGACTATATATGTCATCATGACAGACTCATAGTGACCGAGGGCAGAAGAGATCTTAGACCCTGTTTGGTTCTGGATGCGATCCAGATTAGGGCGTTTCATTTTGTTCCTTGTCTGAAAAATCCGGTTCGGATTGGTGAGAAATGGTATTTGGTTCGCCAGCCTGCAAAACCCCCATTTTGGGATAATGGAACCCCCTAATCCAGACCAAGATAGTCTCAGTAGAGGCGGGATTGGAAATCCTAGTCTGGGTCAGAGAGGACTCCCCAAACCCCCGACCCCCCGACCCCCGACTCCCCCACTCCCTCCCCCACGACATTTGCCTTTCTCCCCCTCATCTCCGCGACAATGTTGCCCTTCCACCTGCACTGCCAAACTGTTGTGTCCTTCAAACTAAAGCCGATATTTGATTCACACATCTACCTCAAGTGGGCCGCAGAGGTTAGCAGACTTTGGGAGTGGAGCAGGCGTCGTGATTCAATGCGAAGGGGCAGTGTGACCGCCGGGCTAGGGCGGCTACACCCTGGAAAGGCGTCCATGCCCTACATATTTTCTTCGTCTACCCTGGTCAGGTCGACTCGAGGTCATCTTGTCTAGTCCACGCAGAGGAGGAGCTTTATCGAGGCCATGCTTTGCCCTTGTTGCTTCGTATTTGTTGTTGTGTGTGTCGAGGTCCTTGGCATCCAGTTACGCCTTGTTACAACCCCAATTTTGGGTTCATTTGTTAAGAAACGTAATTTCTCATATTAAAGATAATTGAACAAATAATGATATCTTTTGAATAAATGCATGAATTTCGTTACAATAGCCATGATGATTGCTTTGTGGGCTTTGTTGGCTATTGGGCCCAATAATAAGGAAAAGACAAAAGAAACTCCATTATTAATCAGAAATGGAGAAAAGAAAAATGTAGAAACCTCTAGAAGGCAAAAGAGTGTAATCCAAAGGTGGATTTCGTTCCTCTTGGGTTCCAAGGAATCCAAATAAGCAAAGAAATTACAATAAGAAAGGAAAAGATCAATTAAGTATTCTTTGTTAAGAAAGAAATTGAAAACAATGGTAAAATGTGGAAAATAAGTAAAAAGATGTATAATTGAGTTACCCTTGATGGATTTTCGTATCCAAAGGATTCCTAATGATAAATGGAATGCCAATGAGGAAAATAAAAAGAAAGATAAAGAGAAATCCTCAAAAAAAGATATTTCAATAAGAAATAAACTAGATGTGAGAAATAATGGATGAAAGATATATAAAAGGCTAAGGAATATTCCCCAATATGGGAATTCGTGCCTTTAAGTTTTCTTGAGGTCCAAGGGACCCAAAATAACAAGATGATGGCAAAGGGAAAAAGATATAACAATTAATTTTGAATAAATTAATGAATAACTTGGGAGAGAAGGAAGACTTCTCATCCATTTCTATTTGTTTCCCAAATTTCGTACAACTCTAGATAATGCCAAGACAAACCTTCCCTTAAATTTTGAGTTAAATAGGAGTTATGGTTTGGAAGATATCGATTTTCCAAGTTATCTCCAATTTGGGAATTATTCTGAATTAAAGCACTAAATCTTTTCCCTTGTGTTTGATCACGGGCGACGAGATCTGTTGGATCTTAATCCAATGATAGACAGTCATCGTCTATGTCCCAAGCGGACTAGGACTCTACAAGTTCCGGGGGAACTTTCCCACCTTGTTTTCTCATTATCTAGTGGACATGCCAGCCTGGTATTGGTCCCATTAGATTCGGGAGAGAGAAACGAAGGGATTCATCCCTGGTTCTATTAGGATTGGAAGAGGTTTTGGGAAACGCCCAAATCTCACAATGCCTACCTCGACCCTATATAGGGGAGGGTGATCTAAGGCACCAGCATCCCTAATTGCTAGTGCAATCGCTGCGGAAGAGATCAAGGATCGTCTTCGTGTCCTCAATTGCTCCGACCACCTCAACCTTCACCTCTGTTCCAGTGGTGTACATCACCGAAGTCCGGCGAGTAGGGGACGACGTTGGCACGTGATCGGAGAGGAATTGAGCCTGTGATCGAATTCGACGGAGGGAGGCGAAGCTCCCTAGCCTATCGTGTGGCTCGTAGGTGACCTAGGGCCCGGAGTCAACTCCTCACTTGACCGTGGGGTTGCTGTACCTCGACGCAAGGTTGAGGACGACAACTCATGGTCTTTGACCAAAGTGCCCCTCGCCCCCTTCAGTCACGACAAGGTTAGAATTGTCTTTCACTTGTTTTATCGCTAACTAAGGCGCGCACATCCATGGCCGTTGGATCCTCAGTGGACCGCGGACCATGGATCAGGCGATCCACGAATTTTCTGAATTAGCCAATAAATCGATAAAAAGGAGTTTTCTTATAAAAATTGTACCTGTTGATAGAAAACTCAGATGAAGAAAGTTAATGCATGAAAAATGATCAGAAAAATATGAGGAGTACATTAAAAATGGCTGGGACATCTAAATCAGTATATTTTTGCAAAAGTACATATTTTGGATAGAAAATGTATTAATGTGTGGTTAGAAACCCTAATTGTTGATTAAAAGATATATTTAATCTTGCAAAGGAGTTAATTTGAGCATGGTTTACTTGATTAATTATTAAGATGGTTTTTAACCTATTTTGATGATGTATTGCAAGGTTTAGGGTTTTTAACCTGATATGTTGATTAATATGTTTAGAAACCCTAAATTAGGGAAAAAGAAAAGAAAAGTACTTATAGTCTGAAATTAGGGTTTCCTGTTACTAAAAGATGAAATTAGAATCTTTTGTGAAAGAAAGATGAAATAATTAGGGTTTTCAAGTGATTTGGTAAAATAAGGGTTTAAAGTGATAAAAACGAAGTGGAACCCTAATTATGCTCAAAACCCTAAAAAGGACGAATAACCCTAGCAAACAACTGGGATTAATAGATCATAATGATATGATTAATTATAGAGAAATTGGATGTCTTTTCAGGATCAACCTATTTGTACTTGCTTGATTTCTTGTTTGGTTGAGTTATTTCTACATTCAAGTCTGCTTAACATGTATGTGGTTACGCCTATGAATATCCCAAATTAGTTTCCTGGGGATTTTTGAGGTTTTATCGATGACATGAATTAAACTGTTGGTTGCATTTAATTCTTGCAAATTATAATGTGGATATGACTATCACCTAAGATTTGTGCTTACTAGATCAGATCCTAGTCCCCTCTGTAGCTTGATAGATTGACCTAGTATATGGCTACTGATGGGGTAGGTCCATCAGGTCACTGAATGACTTAGTACATGGATACCAATGGGGTAAGTCCATCAAGTCATCATGAGTCAGGGATTGGGTTACCCTTGGGTAGGACCATGCGACTCCATAACCCTAAGTTCTGGCTACCTGTGTGGTAGGGCCATGGGGGTAAGGATCTACCATATGAGAGAGGTAGTATCCATGTCCACTACAGGGACAACACAGAGATAGGGCATAGGAAAAGATTGAGTAGTATTGCTTAAAATGTAATCTTGGATGTTAAAGGATATTTGAATGACTTCATTGTTAACATAGGTACACAATTATTGTTTTCCCCCACATACCAGCTTTGGCTGATCGATGTTTTGTTTGTTGGCGTTTTAGGTACAACCCTGAAATGAACAAACAGTAAAGTGACACATTGTGAAATTAAGAAATAAAGTGCAAGGAGGATTAGATAGATTAATTCAAGCTCTGGATAGATAGATTTCCAAAGTTTTTCAAAGGTAAGTAAAGTTTTCATTTTATACCCAATTCCAGTTTAGTTAGTAGAATTTCATAATTATTATTGATTATTTGTCGAACCTTTGATCCGGTTTATTGGGATAACGGCTCTGATCTCTTTGTCTTTCTTAAGTGGGGGTTACCGGGAGACGGGGTCATTACAATTGGTATCAGAGCATAGGTTCCTCATATAATCATTAATAATTATTAAATTTTACAAATTCCATAGACCCGAGGGAGTTATTAGAGGACTGTCCGAAAGACTGAGGTGTCTAGAAAAGGATCACTTCCGGGGGCTGGAAATATTTTCCTCCGCACCGCTAGTCGGAATATGAGGACACCCGGATTGTGTGACTTCTTGGCCGATGTCTTAGGATATGACTCGAAATAAGATACCTTTAGGACTCTCTCATCTTGTTCATTCCTTCTCAACTCAAATTCTATTAAGGACCTTAAGTATTAGGGTTTTCTCTCTTGTCCTCACCCACTTGAGGAATGGGTAAGGTTAATAAGGTCTGAGGAATCCTCCACCAAATTAATGAAAAGCATGTAAATAAGATGTCATGGACATAAGCTTAATAGATTAAGCACAAACTAAATAATAGATACATGCTTAGGTCGTATGACACGAGTTGTCATTGCTCTCAGGAGAAACCTGAGGATAGACCTCTTTGTCAGGAGGATGAGTAGAGAGAGTTAGTCTTGGAGGTAGAGACCTCCATTAAAAGTAGAGACCTAGCACATCCTTTGAGGATGATGTGAACCCTAACCCTAAGTGAGGGTTAGAAAGAGAGATGATATGAAGAGTTAGATGTCGCGGTATACCAGGTGTTTGGATAGACATGCCTTGGATGCCATATGAGCCATGAGAAGTTGAGGACCAAGTACCTTTGGCAACCCAACCCTAGGAAGGGTTGTGCATTTTTGAGAAAAGGATAACTCCTTCATGGATGAGGTTAGAGAAGAACCTATAGAAACCTTATGGGCTGTTGCAAGTAGGATATAGCTTGCACCCAGAGTGCATCAGAAGTGTTGATAGTAGGTTGAAACCCTGGTCAAGGGAGTATGTTGGATAGCTTACGTGATAAGCATAAAGATCTAAGGATAATCTTGAGCCAAACATGAGTTGAGCATAGGCTTCACCCAGGTAGGGATATGCTTGTGAGCTTGATCCAACTTCATGGAGAGAGGACCTCTAGTAGAAAGGCTGGATGTGGAGTTAGATCTAGAGAGAGAAAGTAAGACCCAAGAAAGAAGGTTGGAAGCTTAGATTTTGAGACATGAGGAATAGTGGGGAATCGAGGATGATGTGACCTAAGGGGATGATAGTGGTTGCCCTATGCTTGACCCCTAGAAGCTAATGATATCTTGGTTATCTTTAGAGGAACCAAACCCTAGAGAGAGGATGATGCTTCTGGTACCTATGGTATAAATAATTACCTACTGGATGAGATAAAGAGTGCTTTAGACCCTGAGGAGGTTTAAGTAACTAGTTGTAAGGCTTTATACCTAGTTGGTTGTCCCGGAAGAGGACTCAACTCCAAGGTGTTGCTCAACTAGAAGGATTATGGAAGTACATGACATACCTTGGACATGCTTGATTCGTGGTTAAGAGTTTGAACCTGTAGTTGGACACCCAAAGGTGAACCTAGGGTTCCTAGGCCTAAGAGGGGAAGCAGTGTACCCAATGCTCATTATGAGATTTCAGTCTCTATAGTTTTGAGCATGGTACTCCTCATGTGTAGAAGTAAAGGAAACCCCTTGAGCTAAGGGTATGTTTGATGAACCGCTCACAACTATGATGGTCTAATGTTGAGGATGAGAACAAGTGTGACCTAGCATGGTTTGGTAAGTGTCTTCTTGTTCCTTAGTAGCTTGCTAGGGCTAAGCGTGCTCATGTGGATGCATACCCTAAACATAAGGACGTTTGTGACTGATGTTATCAAGGTGTAGTTTCCTCCCATCCTGGGAGAGGGACCCCTTTTTTAGGGTGTATACTAGTTTTGTTTTGAGGTAACCTAAAGAAGTCTCAGAGGATCTTGTGAAGCGAAGTGAAGAGTACATGGTATGAGAATGAACCTGCGGACCCCTAGATAACCATCTCTACGTGCATGTGGATGTGTTACCATGGAGGTAATCGGTATGGGGCCTGACCAAGGTAGGTAGGTTGCCATGACCCTATGAAAGGATGGAATTCAGCCCATGAATGTAGAGAGAGAGACGATGAAGGCTTGGGTGAGGTTCTAAGATGGACATGTACTATAATAGAATCCTAAGTCTATCCAAGGGTCAGGAAGGGATAAGACCGATGGAAGTAGGAGTTGCCTAATTCCCTAGTTGCACATGACCATAGGGTCGGGAGGTAACATCTATCATTGTCTAAGGGCCATGGGTTAGGAGATTGATCACCTTCAAGAACACATGGGACCCAAAGGGAAGATGAGTAGGGCACTCTCTGGATGCATGAGGGAAAAGGGATGACCCCAAAAGTACTGGCACCCTATAGACCTAGAGGAGATGACCAAGGATTATGTGGTGACCCAAGTAGGTTTCAGATCAGTTTTCCCTGGAAGTAATCTTTGATATCAAGATGAATGTGAAGTGGAGACATAAGTTGCACATTCTAACTTATATTGGAAGGTGTACTGGCAAGGTAGGATGTACCATCTCTATTCTTGGAACATGAAGAAATCTGTATTTGGACTGCAGCCAAATGCTTATTTCCTCTTGTTATGGGAGTGAGAGATAGGATAGTACGCATGCCATACACCAAGGATAAAAGATGATGTGAGTTGGAACGTTGCTATGAGGTATGAGGATAGAGATGATAACATACCCTGGTGGAGTGAATGATACATGAATGGTTTACAATCACTAAGAGGAATAGTGTAGTCATCTTATGAGGATGTTTTATCATGAGCTATGTGGAATTTGCAAGTGATACAAGGTTGAGTTTGATCACCATTAGGATGAGCTCAGAGCTTCTTAATGAAGACCAACTTAGAGTTGAGACTAGATGATAAGTATAATACATGGAGGTGTATGTCTTCAACATTACCTAAAACCTAAGGATAAGAAGTGGTAATGAATGCTCTGGTTGAGATATAGTTGCCTAGTTTAGCTGGAAGATAGAGGAAGTTGAGGTTGTTAGGACAACCTTAAGTTGAGAAAAAGAGATAAGTTTGGCTAACACTCAGATATAACGAGACATGTTGAACAAGATTAGTGGTTGTTTGGTTAGCTAGCCTAGACCTTGATGCGATAAAAGGATGGTTGTAGAACCTCAGATACACTTCTTTGGAAAAGAAGGTGATGAGACCCCGACTAAAGAGGTTTAGGGTTACGGAGGAATCGATCTTGAGAAATCACGACATACAAGAGATCATGATACACCGTGGTGCTACTAAGATAGTAAGTTACATTAGTTTTTGATGCCTAAGATGAAACATGTACAAAGATGCATGTGGCTCGTTGCCATGCACATCAAGAGGTAAAGGACGAACACCAGTAACCTAGTGTAGTGATATAGAGGATAAAGAGTCCCTGAGAGGGAATGAGAACTCACCACTATGGATGTGGTGGTAAGCCTTCCCTAGACCAGGGAAGGTCAAGATGCAATATGGGTTGTGGTAGATCGCCTTACCCAGATAACATGAGAAAGAAAGAGTATTGTCAAGAGATAGATCGGGTTGAACTACATGTGAGAGAGACGGTTCAACTACATCATGATATGAGTTCAAAAGTTCTTGAGTATGGCCTAAAGGTTCACTTACATAATGAGGAAGTAGGTACATGAAGAACTCAGTGTCAGTACCGCTTATCACCCCTAAATAATGGTTAGTATGATCCAGACTAGAGGGTCTGATGAGAGCAAGTGTGCTTGTTCAGGGTGATACAAAAAGAAAGTTCTTAAGATGTGATGTTAACCACCATAGCCTTTATCGGGATGTAAGAAGTTCTATAAGGAGGTTGCGTCGGTCACCACTTCATTATGATGATGTTGGTGAAAGAGGCCTCACGAAGGTCAGAAAAGAACCACAGTCAGTGCAGATGAAGTCGCTTGATCGTGCAATGGTTGAGAGAAAGCCCAAGGGTGACATGAGTCACGAGCTGATGCAAAGCAGACTGACATGTAGTTCACTGTGGGAGAATATAATGTGAAAATCCGACCCCTCTGAGCTACAACTGAGGAAGCTGAGTCCCCGATATATGGATCCATTTGAGATGGGTTGGTGGAGAAGGTTGTGTTTAACCTTACCCCGCAGGATAACATGATGTGTGATGAGTTCTATATGTCTGGTCTAGAGCACTATGTGAAGTACCCAAGCCATGTGTTGAGCCCTGAACCTATTCAGCTTTTTGAGAAGCTGAAAAGTCCTGAGTCACCTATGAGGGTACGTTATACCAAGGTAAGAAAGAACTCAGAGGGAAGATTATGAGATGATGAAGGTTCTTGGGAAGCACCATGGAAAGGGTGAAGCCACATGGGAGCCTTGATGGACATAAGAAAGGATTATCCTGTTTGTTTGCTTGCTTGATGGAATTCTGAGGACAAAATTCTTATAAGAGATGAATGATGTTACAACCCCAATTTTGGGTTCATTTGTTAAGAAATGTAATTTCTCATATTAAAGATAAATGAACAAATAATGATGTATTTTGAATAAATGCATGAATTTCGTTACAATAGCCTTGATGATTGCTTTTTGGGATTTATTGGCTATTGGGCCCAATAATAAGGAAAAGACAAAAAAAACTCCATTATTAATAAGAAATGGAGAAAAGAAAAATGTAGAAACCTCTAGAAGGCAAAGGAATGTAATCCAAAGGTGGATTTCGTTCCTCTTGGGTTCCAAGTAATCCAAATAAGAAAAGAAAATACAATAAGAAAGGAAAAGATCAATGAAGTATTTCTTTGTTCAGAAAGAAATTGAAAACAATGGTAAAATGTGGAAAATAAGTAAAAAGATGTATAATTGAGTTACCCTTGATGGATTTTCGTATCCAAAGGATTCCTAATGATAAATGGAATGCCAATGAGGAAAATAAAAAGAAAGCTAAAGAGAAATCCTCAAAAAGAGATATTTTAATAAGAAATAAACTAGATGTGAGAAATAATGGATAAAAGATATATAAAAGGCTAAGGAATATTCTCCAATATGGGAATTCGTGCCTTTAGGTTTTCTTGAGGTCCAAGGGACCCAAAATAACAAGATTATGGCAAAGGGAAAAGAAATAACAACTAATTTTAATAAATTAATGAATAACTTGGGAGAGAAGGAAGACTTCTCATACATTGCTATTTGTTTCCCATATTTTGTACAAAGCTAGATAATGCCAATACAAACCTTCCCATAAAATTTGAGTTAAATAGGAGTTATGGTTTGGAAGATATCGATTTTCCAAGTTATCTCCAATTTGGGAATTATTCTGAATTAAAGCAATAAATCTTTTCCCTTGTGTTTGGTCGCGGGTGATGAGATCCGTTGGATCTTAATCCAACGATGGACATTCATCATCTATGTCCCAAGAGGACTAGGACTCTGCAAGTTCCAGGGGAACTTTCCCACCTTGTTTTCTCGTTATCCAGTGGACATGCCAGCCTGGTATTGGTCCCATTAGATTCGGGAGAGAGAAACGAAGGGATTCATCCCTCGTTCGATTAGGATTGGACGAGGTTTTGGGAAATGCCCAAATCTCGCAATGCCTACCCGACCCTATATATAGGGGAGGGTTATCTAAGGCACCAACATCCATAATTGCTAGTACAATCACTGCAGAAAAGATCAAGGATCATCTTCGTGCCCTCAATTGCTCCGACCACCTCGACCTTCGCCTCTGTTCCAGTGGTGTACATCGTCGGAGTCCGGCGAGTAGGGGACGACGTTGGCACATGATCGGCGAGGAATTGAACCGGTGATCGACTTCGACGGAGGGAGGAAAAGCTCCCTGGCCTATCGCGTGGCACGCAGGTGACCTAGGGCCCGGAGTCAACTCCTCAGTTGACCGCAGGGTTGCTGTACCTCGACGCAAGGTTGAGAACGACAGCTCATGGTCTTTGACCAAAGTGCCCCTCGCCCCCTTCAGTCACGGCAAGGTTAGAATTGTCTTTCACTTGTTTTATCGCTAACTAAGGCGCGTACATCCATGGCCGTTGGATCCTCAGTGGACCGCGGACCATGGATCGGGCGATCCACGAATTTTCTAAATTAGCTAATAAATCAATAAAAAGGAGTTTTCTTATAAAAATCATACCTGTTGATAGAAAACTCAGATGAAGAAAGTTAATGCATGAAAAATGATCAAAAAAATATGCAGAGTACATTAGAAATGGCTGGGACATCTAAATCAGTATATTTTTGCAAAAGTACATATTTTGGATAGAAAATGTATTGATATGTGTTTAGAAACCCTAATTGTTGATAAAAGATATATTTAATCTTGCAAAGGAGTTAATTCGAGCATAGTTTACTTGATTAATGATTAAGATGGTTTTTAACCTATTTTGATGATGGATTGTAAGGTTTAGGGTTTTTAACCTGATATGTTGATTAATATGTTTAGAAACCCTAAATTAGGGAAAAAGAAAAGAAAAGTACTTATAGTCTGAAATTAGGGTTTCCTGTTACTAAAAGATGAAATTAGAATCTTTTGTGAAAGAAAGATGAAATAATTAGGGTTTGGAAGTGATTTGGTAAAATAAGGGTTTAAAGTGATAAAAATGAAGTGGAACCCTAATTATGCTAAAAACCCTAAAAAGGACGAATAACCCTAGGAAACAAATGGGATTAATAGATCATAATGACATGATTAATGATAGAGAAATTGGATGTCTTTTCAGGATCAACCTGTGCGTACTTGCTTGATTTCTTTATTGGTTGAGTTATTTTTGCATTCAAGTCTGCTTAACAGGTATGTGGTTACACCGATGAATATCCCGAACTAGTTTCCCGAGGATTTTTGAGGTTTTATCGATGACATGAATTAAACTGTTGGTTGTAGTTAATTCTTGCAAATTATAATGTGGATATGACTATCACCTAAGATATGTGCCTACTTGCTCAGATCCTAGTCCCCTCTGTAGCTTGATAGATTGACCTAGTATATGGCTACTGATGGGGTAGGTCCATCAGGTCACTGAATGACTTAGTACATGGATACCAATGGGGTAAGTCCATCAAGTCATCATGAGTCAGGGATTGGGCCACCCTTGGGTAGGACCATGCGACTCCATAACCCTAAGTATTGGCTACTTGTGTGGTAGGGACATGGGGGTAAGGATCTACCATATGAGAGAGGTAGTATCCATGTCCACTGCAGGGACAACACAAAGACAGGGGATAGGAAAGGATTGAGTAGTTTTGCTTAAAATGTAATCTTGGATGTTAAAGGATATTTGAATGACTACATTGTTAATATAGTTGCACAATTATTATTTCCCCCACATACCAGCTTTGGCTGATCGATGTTTTGTTTGTCGACGTTTTAGGTACAACCCTGAAATAAACAAACAGTAAAGTGACACATTGTGAAATTAAGAAATAAAGTGCAAGGAGGATTAGATAGATTAATTTCAAGCTCTGGATAGATAGATTTCCAAAGTTTTTCAAAGGTATGTAAAGTTTTCATTTTATACCCAATTCCAGTTTAGTTAGTAGAATTTCATAATTATTATTGATTATTTGTCGAACCTTTGATCCAGTTTATTGGGATAACGGCTCTGATCTCTTGGTCTCCTTTAAGTGGGGGTTACCGGGAGACGGGGTCGTTACACGCCTCCTTAACCATTTGTTCTTTGAATCCTGTGGTCGTCTGTGTGTTCAAAGCTACTGTTGTGACAAAGGTGATCTTCCCCGTGTTCATCTAGTTCATCTAGTTAAGGTCCTTGCCATCGAGTCTCCCCCTAAGAACAGGTAGGTGTAATGTAATACTGTCGCACATTTGTATATCGATTCCCTGTGCATGTGTGCTTTTCATCTTCACAACCTGTGCATCTGCTCTGTGCTGGATTTCCATGGTCTTCGACACTGCCGGCCTTCCTCCACCAGGTATCCCATTCCAAAATTTGCCTTCTATCTGTGGTACTGATTGTTCTGGTTTAGTTGTGAATGAGTATTATTGGTGTTGTATGAAGCATGAATATGTTCTTTTTAATGTTTATTACTAGTATGAATATGGTCTGTGTACTAATTTGTTCCTGATTGCTCAAATATTTCTCAGTGTATCTTTAACCCTAAATAAAGGAAAGTGACACGGCTGCATGGGTGCTATTCTAGCAGCCTGCCTCCCTGCTTCATCCATGTTCTTTTATATTTACTATATATTTTATTTCACTAGTACTTTCTGATCTACTTCACATAGGTCATTCAGCCCTCTGTTGGATCCCTCTTATGTATGTTTTATATCACAATGCAATTTCATTTTTTCTAAACCATTGTAATGATTTTCATGCAATTATGTCAAAGTGTACTTCATCAACACTTTGAACATGCGAAATTAACATGGTCCAACTTTCTGATCTACTTCCCATAGGTCATTCAGCCCTCTGTTGGATCCCTCTTATGTATGTTTATATCACAATCTAATTACATTTTTACTAAACCACTGTAATGATTTTGCTGCAATTATGTGAAAGTGTACTTCATCAGGACTTTCAACATGCGAACTTAACCTGGTCCAACTTTATAAAATCTACTATAAATAAATATGGAAGTGCAACCTACTATTAAAGTTGCTTACACATTGTGCTTTCCTACTAGCTATAATATTTTAAATAATAATGAAGTTGTTGCCTAAGATTACTGATATTTATGTCGTTGTATACCTCAAATATGTGGAAACTGATAATTACATACAAATTGAATATGTGTTAGCATGTGTGGTATGTATAAAAGAGCTTCATAGATAGTTTTTGCTATTTTGTTCTGATGCTCCATGTTATCTATATAATGTCTATATTTTATCTAATTTTTTTCTTTCTCTGACATACACTAACATATCTCAGGTTTTGTATTGTGTTCATGGCATGGTGCGACACATGCTTAGCACTCAATAGCTATTTTTAGTACACAAATGGTATCTCATATAATATACTTTCAAATCAGTAATAAATCTAATTTAGTATAATCTGAAAGTAGACTTGGATTTTTTTATATTTCAATACTTAATCGAAATACTAATTATATACTAAACAATATATATATATATATATATATATATATATGTATATATATATTGTTGTTTATAATATGATACAAATAAAAGTAATAAAAGTATACAATTGATTTTATTAAATACATACTTCTAAAATTATATTGAATATTATTAATTCAAACTACACCCTGATTTTCCAACTAAACTGAACATGGATTCTATTTTAACAAAGTTTAGAGATAGACTAATATTTATCTAGTTAGATTGGGTTACATTTTGTGTAAGACCCCTAAACTTGTTTAATGTGTTGAACAACCTTAACTACCATAATTTAATGCTTAGTGCATCATTAAGTTGATTAAGTTGAATTAAGTACTCACTGATGCAATTAGTGATTTGATCGAGTGTTACAGTCTAAATAGCATGTTTTCTTACATCGAGGTTGTAGTGGATTCCGTGCTTGAAGTTTTGCAAAAAGAATCGTTCGATTTAGACCTTCGAGGCATAAGTTATGACACTTTTATTTTTCTTGGACCTAATTTGCAATTTTCCCAAAGTTTGGCTATATCTTTACCCTTTTTCCCTTTCTCCCTTATCCCTTTCTTTCACGATCGATTCCAGTAGCTACGTCGGTACTGTAGCTGCGCGAATTTGCAGCAACAGGAGGCAAACGACATGGCGATCTTGGGCGCGATTCTCTTGGCCCTAGCTCTAATGTAGCTTGGTGCCCGACTTCCTCTTCTTCCTCTTCCATTAACTTCTTCCTCGACCCCGCCCTAGCAGCAGCCCGACCTAGCAATAGCATCGGTGGCTTGCAGCAGCAGCTGCAGCTGCAACAACGCCCGATCAAGAGCCGTATTGGCGCGACCAGCACCAAGGATCGTCGCCTTGAGCTCGGCTTGAGGTTTAGGCAAGAAAACAGCATCATTTCCGCCCCTATTGCTCCACCTGTGCTTCATTTTAGCAGGGGTGGCGCCCCATCTTGCTAGAGCAGCAGGAGTTGCAATGATGGCCAGGGGCCATCTTGACGCAGTCTAAACCACCGTGGGCGCACCCAGTAGCAGGGGAGCTTCCTTGAGCTCCGACTTAGAGGTCCAAGCGTGAAGTTGCAGTTTCCATCCATGATTCGGCCATTAATCGAGCTTGTCTTCAACCTGCCGTGCGTGAAGCAGGTTATTCTAGAGAAATTCAAGGTAGAAGAAGACCCAGAATTTGCCCGGAATCTGGTCTCTAGACACAATTTCAGACGAATCCGGACATCCCGAACCACTGCGAGTAGGGTTTCACTCACCTATCATGATTTAACTCTGGTGTTCGGAAATTTTTGATTAATTGCGCATTTTTCGCTGATAATAGCAGTTATGAGGCGTTGTGCGGTATTTGACGTCGCCCGACTTTTTATTTCATAAATCGCTTCTTTACGCTTTTATATGATATAGTTTATCATTTGATCAGTGTGGATTGGACCAGTAAATTTACATGGTTCATCGGAACCTAAATTGCTCATTTGATGAAGAAAGGTGCTAGATGGACGAATTCCTAGCTTACTCTTGGATTTTCTACCCTACATGCTCGAGGTTTCTTCTGTGCGGGGTTTCATATTCGCATTAGAGGCAAGTTTTATAACTTGCTCCACGTTTATTACTTACCATAAACTTTCTAGATCATGTTCTTGCTTGAAAATGATGATTCATGCACTAAAAAGCTATACTTGACTTAGATTTCGATTTTTATAATGTTCCCTGTTCTGATTTCAGTTATATATGAATATGTGATCATGTGTGTGTTAGCACTAAGGTATAATGTGACTTTGATCAGGTTGTTTTGACAACCTATGTTCACCCTCTTAGGTCAGGTTTTGGACCAATTAGAAGTTTAATGATCAACCATTAAATACCATACTGATGTTATCAATCAATGTTGACATTAGCTTGATATTTGATGCTGATTAAGGAATATAGTGTTGATCTAATAACCTATAGTAATTTAATGATTACTAATGATGGTGGATCAGGTCTCTACAATTTATGGTGAGTTAGTTATATAGTTTTAGCATCAATTAATCCTTAGACCAATGGTTTCCAAGGTCTTGATGCAATGGTCGAACATATATTGTAATTGATGGTTTTAATATATGAACTTGACCTAATGGTCAAGATATAATGTTTATTCCTCCAATAAAGTGGAATTATGGATAATGTAATATGTTGGTCCTAATAATGAGATTTAGATGATTTCCTTTGTATGATCAACTTAAGGATTTTACTTGTTGGCAATGGATGGCTTGTTCGAAATGAACAATTGATTGTGGGTTTTACCCTACTTTCAATAGAACTTTTTGTGTTGTTAATCAATGGATGTCTAGGGCTAGATGGTGACTCTTTCTAGAGCACAAATCAATGACTTCTTAGGTGGTTTATCCAGATGTTTACTTATGTAAACAACCAATAGTCTTGCCTTTTTAATCATCCAATGGTTCTGGATGGCATTGTGGTATAGTGATATGGGTTGAATGATGATGGAACAAATGGAGGGTTACCTTAATAAGTTAGTCTTACCTATTCACTCATATGAATAGAAGGGATGATAACCATATTGTGTTGATATGTAACCCTAATTAAGTATAACTTGTTATACCTAGCTTTAATATAACGAAATGATTTTAAATGGGTATTAATAGTCCTTGAATGACTAATACAATCATGGAGACTTTGTTATTATTGTTGAAACCCTAGTATGCTATAACCTGATGGTCACACCTTGATTTATGTGTGGGTTTATACTTGAGAATAGTATGGAATGTGAAGGTGATACTTCACCTTATGCATCCATGATCCAATGGGGATGCCGTGAGTTAGGGTTTGGGTATGAGTGCCGGTTAGTAACATTGATATAATTTATCATGTTGAACCTAACTCTAATGCAATTAGATAAAGATGAGTATTCATGTTTAACATTCTTATATAATGGAATGATGGTAGAATAACCTCCTTACTATGATCATAACCTTGATATGTTAATTGGTGGTTATTATAGTCACATGGTTGATACTTTCTTATGCTAAACATGTGTATAATGAATATGATGAGAGTTAATCATATCTAGATTCCTTGTATGTTGATGTAATAAAGGAATGTTCTTAATGTTAATATAACCCTGCTATGATTGTTTATGAATACCACCTAGTTCATAAATGCAATATTGTACTGATCTGGTGTATTATATATAATTGATATTGTTGAGCCTTGTTATAAGGCATGCAAAGATAATGATGATCTTGCAGGGAATAATATGATGGTCTTAATGACCTTTAGGCGTGGTTGAGCCCTGAATGAGGTGAAATCCTCTTATGTTGATAAGGGTTGATACCCTGTGATATTGTGAAAAAGATTATTATCTTGTGATAGCATGATGACTGGTGTAGTCCCATGAGTGGCAAATGAATAGTACCATGTGATGATGAGATGAGAATTTATGTTTCACACATTTTATATCTTTTCAAGTTTTGATATTTATATGCTTGCTAGAAGTGAATTAGGGTTTGTATGTCCACTTGTTTGATGCAGCCTTAATTCACCCAATTGGTATAACTAATCAAGTGCAACTCTAATCATGTAGTGCCCTGTGCCGTAGAACCATCTTCAGTGTCAGAACTTGCTGGATGGTGAAACGAGTATTCCTAAGGGAAACTCGGAGTGCATATTGTTGAATATGCGGGGGTGGCAGGTTGAGGATATATCCTTGTCATCCACAATACAGATTGTGGAGGTTGGCTGTGGTCATGCCTCATACATCTGATGTGATTGAGAACGGCTGCGGTCGTGTCTCTATGGTTATAACATGATGTGATTAGAGGACAACTATGGTTGTACCTCAATGTTTGGGTTTGAATACTTTGGTTTCTAGTGTCGTGACCTGTACCAAGGTCGGACTAGTGGTTTTCAGCTTGACTATATGTCGCTGTGGTGGCAGCTTTGACTGATATGTCACTGCCTTTTTACTTGTACTGACCGGGGGGAAGAGATCTTAGGATGCCGATACTCCTAGATCTTGTACGGAACCGAATAGCCCTTCGCAGGGGTCGGTTGGACTTTGAATGGTACGATTCAAATTCCTCAGGGCATAATAAAAGATGTAATACAGCCGTATAGCATATCTGTTTAGGGTTATAGATGACGCATCACATTGGATGATAACCCTTATTTGTTCTCTTTACATAAAGATGATGCTTAGTGCAATTAAGAGATATAAATTATACTTATGTTGTAGATATGCATAAGACTGTAAATGTGTACATACAATAGTCATGCTTATGTTGATATCTATACTGCTACTGTTGATTATAATCATGAAGCTAGCTATCTCATATTGTTAGTTATGTTTAGCATGCTAGCCATGCCTCTATAATTAGAAATGCATATACTTCTAATCATGCTTATGCAAATACTCATGCTTATGTGATAGCTTTGCTTATGATATTGATCTGTTCAAACTGTTAGACATGCTAATGTTGTTAGATATGCTTATGATGCAGACTTATTCATATTAATAGAGATAACATGCTACTAGACTTTCTTATGCTAGTTATGCATATGTTATTGAATCTCTTATACGGTTAATAAGGAAAATGATGATAGTCAGCTTGATGATGATAATTGTTATCTACTCCTTTATGCATTTTGTTAATCATCAATACTGTTGATCTTATTGGTTATATCTGATTAAACTTCTTAACTATTTAATTACATAAAAATGTTGTAATCAATAAACGTTGTTGATGGTTATATCTCTTGCTGGGACTGGGTCTCACTCCTGTGGTTCGCCACATTTTTTTTAGGTAATCAGAAGTGACAAAAACAAACATGTGGCAGCCAAGAGGATCTATGGTAATGAATATTTGATAAAGTATATTAGATGTCTAGTTTGTTCTAGAGTCGTCCCTGTACTCTCAGGTCCGGGCGAGATAAAGTTTGTATATAATGTTTCAAATGAATCAGACTTTTGTTAGCATATTAATACTTGTTTGTGTGGTATAACATGGATACAAGAAAGATGTCGGGATCCTTCAAATGTTTTTGAGCGGGTGTTGATATTGAAATCGGTTTTAATTTACCCATATTTTTTGGTATGTGATTAATTAGTGATTGATTGTGTTTTATGTTTTGAGTAATCTCGTTTCGCGTGATGGGTCCCCACATTTTGGGTTTGCATATAATTTTGACAATACTACTGAAATGCCATATGACGTCAAAGGAGGGTTAGTGGTGGTGAGTATCAAAACTTAGTCTAGGGATGAATGACTCCATTATCATTGATGTTGTATCTACTTGGTTTCTTAGATAATACATCACTCTATCCAAAAGGAGAAAGGAATTAGTAATGTTCCATGCCATCTATGAAGTGTTCCATAACTTTGTAAGGCCATACCCACATTCTCACAGAGATGTATGAGAGATATACATGTAAGTGATTTTTCTTCCTAACTACCACCAGAAAACGAAGTTTGCTTGCTATACATGCTATGGTCATCTTTGAATTTGAATCCACAACATTGAGGAAGATTAGGATTTTGCATGAGATATTGGTCATCTTTCCCAAGCAACGATACATTGATGACATACATGCTATGTATAAATCACTATAAAATGACATGTTGTAGGACATCGAATGTAAAAGAGAGACAAAATGAGATTGGAGAGGGGTAGATTAGTAAGGGATAAATTATATTCATAAATAATATTCATTTAGTTATCTATTATTTGTAAATCATGTCACATTAAATATCTTTTTGGTATGATTTAATCAAACTAACTATGTAATTCATCATTGTATGCATGATTTTTCTCCCAAAATGATTTCTTGACTACTTTATCTGTTTGAGAATGTTATATAGTTATAAAATTATCTTTGAAGGAAGTGATATCAATACGTGTGAATTACATTTACCAACTAATTGTTTTTATATAAGACTATGATGAGGACATATTTTAACAAGTCTACAATCACGATGAATGTAAAAATGGAACGAAAAAATGAATATTTGTATACTATTAAATGTGACTTACATGGTAAGGCGTAAATAATCATATACACCTCAATACCTCAACAGGTCCTTGCTAGTACTACTGAAAGCATGAATATGGTCTGTTTAATGTGTATTACTAGCATGAATATGGTCTGCTTAATGTGTTTTACTACAATGAATATGGTCTGCTTAATGATTTGTTCCTGATTGCTCAAATTTTAGTCAATGTATACTACTGAACTGTTGAATGTGTATTACTAACATGAATATGGCTTGTTTAATGATTTGTTCCAGATTTCTCAAATATTACTCAATGTATACTACTCAAAGCATGAGTATGGTCTGTTTAATGTGTATTACTAGCATGAATATGGTCTGTTTAATGTGTATTACTACAATGAATATGGTCTGCTTAATGATTTGTTCCTGATTGCTCAAATTTTAGTCAGTGTATACTACTGAAAGCATGAATATGGTATGTTGAATGTGTATTACTCACATGAATATGGCCTTTTTAATGATTTGTTCCGGATTGCTCAAATATTACTCAGTGTATACTACTCAAAGCATGAATATGGTCTATTTTATGTGTATTACTAGCATGAATATGGTCTGTTTAATGATTTGTTCCTGATTATTGTAGCTGAACATGTCATAATTTCAGCACAAGAAAGCTAGCCCTTCCTTACAGTAGAAGACAACTTGCCCTTGCTTGTGTACATCAGATTATGAGTAACCATGCCTACTCTGATTGTTATGGAATAGTTTACAAACCATACAATAAAACATATACATGTGAAGGGTTTGACTGATTTGATCCTATATTTTACTGTATAGAAATAGTCTTAGGATTCGTCAATTGATTTAAATTTTATTTACATTAACATGTATGCCAATACAGCTATGTCTATGAATAACATAACAACAAAGTAGCTGTCATAAGTTGTAAGTCATTATATATTTAATATTACTGTTAACACCCCTCACCTTCATTATATATATTGTAGCACATACGTGAGTATGTATTCCGCAGACTGCAGGCTACGCATTACATGGTCGAGAGAGTCTGATGACACTCTAGTTTCTGCATTGCGGAGGTAGTATGACATAGGGAGGTGTATTGATGACCATTTTACTAGGGACACATGGAGGGAGACACTACGTGAATGGAAAAATAGGATTGTGAGGCCGGACTGTACATTAGAGCAGTTGAAAACTAGGTGGAAGAACCTGAAGAAGGACTATGCCAAACTGAAGCTTGTAACCAGCAAGAGTGGTGTCGGATGGGATGATAGTAGGAACAAGCCGAGGCTGCCTGACACCCCTGAGTGGAGGGATAGTCCTGTGGTATGTACATCAATGAAACCCTTAGCCTAATTTTAGTGTCCTACAATTACATTTAAATGTCATATTAAAATCCTTTTTTAATTAGACAAACAAGGATCTTGCTAGGTTGATTAACCGACCATTTCCCTACTGCTACGACATCGAGTTGATGGCAGGTAAGAAATTGCTACAGGACACCATGCAATGTCCTCAGTGGATAGAAAAATACCATCCGACGTTGCCTCTGAGGATGAAGCTGTTGTAGACCTAGATGCATCCGATTCAATAATACACACAGAACCCTCCCTGGGGGATCCTGACATAGGCGCATCTGCTATTCATAGTGAGGGTGATACCGGCGGAGGAGGAATAGATACACAGGGGATTGGGGGGAGGACTCCTCCTAGTCACAGGCGCAGGAAGTGACCATCAATGACACAAGAGCGATGTGTGCTATCGAATGATGTGTTATCTCAATTCACACAGGTGTACGTAAAGGTACAAGAGTTAGGTGCAGGTGTGGCCTGCAGAAGAATTGAGAAGGAAGAGTTTAGGACTATTTTGCAACATTTCAATGACACCTTCCCAGATGCCCCGGGACCTATATGCACAACTCTTGTGAATGCCTTAAAGGAGTCCACAAACCACAATATCTACCTCAGCCTCACACATACCCCACACAAAATAATGATATGGTTGCAGGATCTTTAGAAAGGTCTTTAGGGGGTAGTGCGACACCCCGACCTTCAATGCCATCCTCTTATGTGCCATCTCAACAGGGTTTTGCTTCGCAGCCCCCATCATCAAACTTCAATGGAACATCAAGTATGCCATCAATGTGGTATACTGGTACCAATGATGTTGGCACAAGTGGGAATAACAGAGGCCCATCAGCATCATAAGTTAGACGATGGTTCATGATATTGATTGCTTTCCAATTTAGTATTCTCTTTTTAAATGCATACATTTGTTTTGCCATTATGTTATCTTTGTTTGGGAAGTTATCTGTGTTTGGGAACATGAACACCAGTTCAATTATTGTTTTAATAATTATTCGACGGTCAGACTTTTTTGCTAGTTATATAATGTTGATGTACTTAATTTATTTGTCACATATTTCATATTATGTTCAGGGCATTTTTCATTTAATTTTAGGGATCATGTCAAGGTCGTTATCATTTTCATTGTAGGAACCATGGCTACTACTATCCATACGGAAACAACAAACCTCCTTACATAGATTTTAGATATCGTATCTAGGCCAGCAAGTCACATTGTTGATGCAATAGCTGACTCAATAGTGGACTCCATCATGGACGATATTTGTGATGATGATGACGTACCACCTCTAATATCTAGGTTTGTTAGTATTAGGAGTGACCATCAAAAGGTGTTAGAAATCCTTATTGGTCATGAACTGAGGGCTTATGACCTCTACCGAATGCGACCTCAGACTATACTAGCCCTCATGGACATGCTTGAGACTCGGGGGTTGTTATAGAGTAGTAGAGACGTCTCATCAGTTGAGGCTGTATGCTACTTCCTATAGATGGTTAACCATGGGCATACAAACTGTATTTTGGCAGAGGACTACATTCACTTTGGTGAAACCATAATCAGAATGTTCAACGAAGTATTGGACGGGGTGTGTCAGTTGTGCCATGACTATGTTGTCATGCAAATAACGACTACAACAACTCATCGTCAAATATTAGACAACCCAAGGTTCTACCCTTACTTCAAGGTATTAGTTTTCCTACACAATTAATAAGAATTTTGCTTATACTTTGTATGTTTACACCCGATTTTGGTGGTGTAGAATGCCATCAGGGCAATTGACGGGACACACATCCCAGTCCTGGTGAAATGCAACAAGAAAAATTGTTACCGAGACCAAAAAGGCAATGTCTCTCTAAATGTCATGGCTGTAGTAGACTTCTTAATGGAGTTTACATATATCCTAACTGGGTGGGAGGGATCTGCTACTGACCAAAGGGTCCTACAAGTAGCAAAGACAACTGCCGGTTTCAAAGTACTGGAAGGGAAGTATTACCTAGTAGATGTAGGGTACGCCAACACACGTCAGTTTCTTGCACCTTATCGCAACATAGCTTTTTTGTAAAACTTCATACTCCAAACAATACGAGTATGAAGTTTTACAAACCTCCATTCAGAAGTTGGAGGAGAGTTGTAGTCTTCATTTGGATATTCCATCTCTGATGACTCCATAACGTTGTTGTTACACTTACATGACAAGCTCCATAGTTTTTTTGTAAAACTGTTGGATGCTTAAGGATGTATCAACTTTTATTTCCTATGTTATTTGCACACGAAATCATAATATTAGAATTATATCCATTGTGAAATGATCCCTTATTCTATTTCAAAATTTTACATACAAATTTGTTCTATGGATGGTCGTCTAATATGGGGTGTGGAGCATAATCAAATCCTATTTGATGCAATGAGAAATCAATATGACCTGGGGAGATGTGTCAACGGAGCATATACTAGAGAGGCTTAGAGGGAGGCATTGCTTGACTTTCATAGCATAACAGACATGCTTTGGATTGATATGTACATGCTGAAAACCCGTTGGAAGAACTTAAGGAAACAATTTATCAGACAAAATCATTTCCTTTTGTATGATTGGATGTCTAGGAATGAATTAGCCCAGGAAAATGTGAGGAATGCTGCAAACATCAACAATGTTGTTGCAGGAGAAGATGTTGTAGGAAAAGAATGAAAACCATCACCAACAATGTCCATGTTTACATTTAAATTAATCCTCTTTGTTATTGTTATAATCAGACCCCTTATCTTGCTTGCTACTGCATGTATGCTCTTACTTCATCACAATGTTGTTTATTTATCGCTTCACTACATAGGAGGCCCTTTCTTATATGCATATTAAATAATATATATTCCAATTATCATAGTAACTTCACATACAAAAATAAATCCTTACTATTGCAATATATTACATACAGAAATTTGTATTATGGCTGCACAAAAAACAACAACGTATGTTATATGGTGTACAGAGCTTGATATGGTTCTCAGAGGTTTGATGAGAATCCAATATGACATGGGGAGATGTGCGAATGGAGTATATACTGCTCAGGCTTGGAGGGAGGTGTGGCATGACTTTCGGAACATAACAGGGGGGGCTTACATTTCTTTGAGCGAGGTGCAACTGTGTTGGCAACACCTCAGGAGAGAGTTCATAAGAGATAATATTTTCATTTTGGGAGATTCATTGCATCCCCCACCATTGGTCGTGCAACACGTCATTCAATGAAACTTTGTAACTACTCATCACACCTATCTACCATGAGTTGTTGAATACCTTACCAATGACGAAAACAACAATACTCCTACACCCTTAGGCGGTTAAGCAAAGAAATGAAATTTTAACATAGTTGCTCCATGTTGTATTTATTTATGATTGCTCGACAACATTTTGTTATAAAACTTATGGTCATCATTATGTTGTTTTTACCATCCATTTGAACAAAGTTGTACTTATTCTGTCTAGAAGACTTCCATCGCGTGCAAAGTTATACTTATCTAAGTTTGGTTATTTTTACCATCCATTTTGTTGTAAAACTTGTACTTACTTATTCTATTTAGAAGATTCCATTTTGATTATTTGTTCTTGCTCATACTTAATTTAGATGTCGACCTCACGTTCAAAGTCAAGACCTAATTTTGAAAAGATATTGATGTCCCCATCAAAGTTACAAAAATATCTCAAAGAATATGTTGTCTGCAAGAACAAATGTTGCGAGCATGCACACTAGGGGGAGAAATCTGAGAGCTTGGATGAAGGGAAGGATGGGGTCAATAAAAATGTTCCTCATATGTCATTGTTGTTTGATTGGCCAAAAGACGACATCAAACAACAACCTCAGCCGCTGCAGGACGACTGTCATGTATCATGGGACGAGTACGACGAGGCCCTAAACTGGAAATGCCCTATGTTGGAGCAAGAACAATCATCCGGCTCACCCAACACTTGCCAGCACAGTGGCTGCTCACCATCTTAGCATGTGTGTATGCATGTGTGTATGGGTCTTCTTTTTTGTAGTTCTTTTTTTTTCGCTATCCATTGTAAACTTTGTTATGGGTGATTTAGCCGGTTAAATAGATGGTGGGGGGTCCACCAAGAACTCACCGTCTTTCACAAACTTTTCTTCTACTTGAGCATGACTAATGTTTTATTATTCCAATTATAATTATCTTGTCATTTACCAATACCAGAGCGAATATGCACAACTATATACATACATTAAAAATTAACATGCCATGCAAGACAATTGTAAAGTTATATATCATTAATATAAATATATTAAATAAATGAGCAAACTCGTCGAATATTCATTTCAATAAACAACACAACATAAGCCACATTATCTATGCAATCATTATTTTTGCAGTTAATTTTATACTTGTATCGTACAACCATCACAGCTTCATATATTTTTACATTGTTAAAAACAATTCTGTAAGAACATGACAGAAAAATAGATCATGACTACGTTGCCAAACAAAATCAGACTGAATCCAGACTGGTAGCCAAACCGAATCAGACTGAAACCAGACTCAAACCAGACCAGCTGACCAGAATCAGACTGGGTTACCAAACAGAATCAGACTGGATCCAGACTAACCCAGTCCAGATCTACTGACTAACCCCAACTAACCCAGTCCAGACTACAGAATCCCAGTCCCAAACCAAATAGGGGCTTAGGATTGTAGATGACCTCGATCTTTTACTGAACTGAATGTCACTTCGCATTGGTTAGTTTGATGTTTGAGTGGTATACCTCAAACTCCCCATGGCTTAATAAAATATGTAATACATTCGTGTGATATATCTTCTAGGTTAAACACGATTCACATAGTTTGATAACCCTTGCCTTATTTTTTGTAATGTTTAATTCTTATATAATGCGGTAAGAGAAATAAATTGTTTAGACGGTGATAGCTTTATCTGTTCCGCTGTATATCATGTTAATCATCCTTATTGTTATGCAATCTATTTAATCTACTTAATATGTTTAATATATATAACTTATTGTAATCAATAACCCTTGTTGAGAGTTATATCTCTCGCTAGGACATTGGTCTCACCTCATGGGTCACCACATATTTTTAGGTGATCGTCAGCGACGTCGTCAGGTTCGTGGTGTTGAGGAAGAATAGCTTAGAGAGAAGTAGGATCATAAGGTTGTCTAGTAGTTAGCATATCCTAGAGTCGTTCGTCTGCTCTCAGGTCTAGGCAGGAGATGTTTTTTAGATGATATGTATATCGACTCGAGTTTTTGGCAGTATGATAATGTGTGTATATGACATGTATATGTGTGGAACATCTCTTTTGTATACAGGTTGTGGATGAGGCCACAAGAGAAATTTATACTTACTTGGTATGATATGTGTTGTAATGTAGATTGATAATCTGATATGTAATTATCCTTGAACTTATTGGTTATATCTAAATCAGTTCTGATTTACCCACTTTTATGGATATGTCGTTAATTAGTGATTTATCATGTGTTTTTGTTTTGAGTAATCTCATTTAACATGACGAGTGTCACAATAACAACTAATTGGATCAGAGATAATATCTCATGTACTAGAGATGACATCCCCAATTAGATAAGAGATATCATCCCTTTGGATTAGAGATAACATCCAATTGGACTAATGATAACAAGTCAAATTGGACTAGAGATAACTTCCAACTGGACCAAAGATAGAAACTAATTAGACCAAAGATAACATCCCATTGGACTGGAGATAACAACCAGTTGAACCATAGTTGAGATCTCATGGATCAGAGATAACTAGAGATAACAAGTCAAATTGGACCAAAGATAACTTCCAATTGGATGAAGATAACAACCAATTGAACCAGAGATGACATCTCATTAGACTGGATATACAACCAAGTGGACCAGAGATAACAACTCTAATCGATGTGATGAAAAATTACACAGAATATAATAACAAATTAGACAAGAGATAACATAAAATTGGTGTTGTTTGAATGTATGTTTTGTAATGAATGTAGCAATTTTTATTTCGAAAAAAAAATACTATGGTTTGGAAGTTATAAGAAAAATAATTATTTCTCTTCTACTTTTTTTCTTTCCTTCCGATCACTCCTTTCTGTTCTTTTTGATTGCATATTATATTTATCAAAAATATGTCAACATTGGTCTTATTAGAATATATTCTTCTTAAAAAATCTAACAATTTTTATTTTGTTAAAAGATTGATCACGGATTTGAACCCTTATTAAAGAGTCCAATATCATAGAACAAACTTAATACTCATACATATACATTGATTTCAAACATATACAAAAAATTGGTTGGGTTGGGTCATGATCTTTTACTTATTCCGGTCGATGTTGGTTCAAGTCTTTTTTTTAATGGTTCAAGTCTTTGGTATAATAAAGAAAAGGAAAAAACCCCAATTTAACACACTTTCACAAAAAAATATTTACCAGCATAGTGCAATTTGTGAAATATTTTCCAACATAGCACACTTAGTGTGAAACCTGCCACTCAAAATTCTGTATTTGAGATTGAAAAGCGCCACAAATATCAACGTACTTATTTTTAATCAAAAAATCAAAAATAAAAAAATTCTAAAAGCACCACATTGGGTGACGCTTTCAATTTGACGCCACATTTACATGCCAATTTAAAGTGTCACTCAAAGTGGCATTTTAGACAATTTTTTTTCTTCATTTTTTATTTTAAAGTAAATATGCCAATATTGTGGTATTTTTCAGTCCACAAAAAAAACACAAATAAAGTGATGTTTTTGGATCAAAGTGTACTATTTTGAGAAAATATTTTGCAATGTGTGGCATCTTGATAAATATTTTTGAGTAAGTGTGCTAAATTCTTTTTTTTAAAGAAAATCCATGTCAACCCGTTGTGGTAACTTTCTGAATCCTCCGTTGTTTTTTCACGATAGCCCTATAGATAGACTAAAATTCTAGTTTATAACTAAAAATATAAAATATATTACGATACCTCTCACACTCGTTCCTTATATAGAATATATCAGAATATAATGACTGTTTTGTAATTTAGAAAATAGAAGAACAATCTAAAGTAAACACATTCCACACACATTCTTATATACCAGTATATATACACAATCCGCCCACCGCAGTCCTTCCCCACCTCTTCCAACCCAACCGCAGTTCTTAATAGTTAATACTGCTGTAGTAGTTGCAAACACGCGCGTTCATGCTTTGAAAATAATTCACGTTGGACCTTTTGGGTATGATAAGCATAAAGCATATCCTTCCGAGGTCCGCAGTTAAACATGTATCTGAAACGTCATTAGATAAAGACACAATTACCTGTTCAATCTAACACTTTCACCAGCCCTATAAAGTCTTCCTTTCCTGGATAAGCCCATAGTTTGACAACTTAACCTGACATCATCAAGTAGCACGATTTATAACAGCTTTGACAAGCAGCGAATGTTGCAAACCAAGAAGATTCAACATCTCGAGAGAGAAGGAAAAAACACACAGTCTCACACTGCACTCATGGTGGCCACCAACAAAGAGCCAGAAGTAGAGACCTTGAGCTCGTCCTACGTGACTTGGGCGGAGGTCACACCTTCCCATTCCATCTGGCTGTCCAACCTCGACATTCTTGGATGCTGGATGCACTACACGCCGTATATCTTCCTCTACAAGCCCACAGGGGACACAGGGAGCTTCTTCTCAGAAGAAGTATTGAAAACTGCTCTAGCTAAGGTCCTGGTTCCTTTCTATCCTTACGCCGGTGAGTTCGGTTACAACGAGGGCGACGGCCGCATCGAGCTGAAGTGCACTAATATTGGCGCGTCCTTCATCACGACCTCGTGTGACTTAACGATGAAGGAGTTTGGCGATTTCACACCAAGCCCCACGCTCGCCGGCCTTTTGATTTTAGACCGGACGCCCTCCGCCGTGCCACCTTGCCCCATCTTCGTAGTGCAGGTGACGCGCTTCAAGTGCGGAGGCGTGTGCTTGGGCATGGCTGTGCACCACTTTAACGTCGATGGCGTCTCCGCCCTCCATTTCCTCAATGCCTGGGCCGATGTCGCCCGGGGGATACACCCATCCGCTAGCTATCACACCACCGTTTCTGGACCGTTCCCTCCTCAAGGCCCGGTCTCCGCCGTCCGTTCAGTTCGTCCACCATGAATATGACTGGTGCCTCCCGGCAGCCACAACCGAATCCGTTCTGACTTCTCAGGCTATCGCCAACGCTACACTGAAGCTCTCTAAAAGCCAAGTCTCCGATCTTAAAGCACAAGGTGGCGGGCACAGCAACGGCAAGAGACTCACTACCTATACGGCGGTTGTTGCCCACGCCTGGAAGTGCGCCGGTATGGCTCGTGGCCTCCAGCCAAAGACACAAAGTCGGGTTTACATTGCCGGGAACATCCGCTTCCGCCTGGTGCCTCCCCTCCCGGCAGGGTTCCTCGGCAACGCGATCCTGTTCATGACGGCCGAAGCCTCTACATCTGAGGTGGCTGCTATGGCCGAGCAGATCGAGGCTGCGAAAGCCCGCCTCAACGAGGACGGGTACCTGAAGTCACTCATCGACTACGTCGACACGGAGGAGAGGCTCCGCCAAGGGAAGCCAAAGATTCCTCGCACTGACATCGTCGCCATCGACTGGCTCAGCATTCCCATTTACCTCCTTGACTTTGGATGGGGGATGCCATTTTACGTCCATCGAGCTGCCATGCCCACTCCGAGATACATGTACGTGCTTCAAGACCTCAGCGGCGAGCAGGGCTACGTGCTTGTCACCATTGCACTTGAGGAGGAGTTCATGAGTTCATTCAAGCAGCTCTTCTACGAAGAGTTGGAGTTCGTTCATTGAAATCCCTGAAGAGTTAACGTTCTTCCAAAACAAGAAATCGCAAATTTGATAATTGTGTGTGACTTTTGCCTTGTAATAACCTGTTTGGAAGTTGTGTTGACTGTTTGACATGCTTTTAAATTTACTTACATCGTGATAGTCCATTTCGTAGAGTGTAATTCGATGCGGTTGTGCGAATTGCATTTCCCTCCTATTACACCATCCAGCCCGAAAAGCTTGAATTTGTAATGTACGTTTTTGCCGTGCGGTCGGGTGTGAAAGGTCCCTTCCGGCATCACGAGTAGCTGAAAAGCATTGTGACAGGCTGGTGACGAGTAAACGAGGCTGTTGCTTCAGAAAAACACCATGCATGCATGGCGGCGAGCTGCAAGTATAAAGAAACTAATATCTTGTGCTGGGCCGTCGTCCACTTTATCAAACAGCACACTATCTACATCAACTTTTCCACTTCTACCTCGAGACTTGTGATAAGTATTAAATCCAGCCGTCCAAGTATGAGTGCGAGGAGACGAACTAGCCCGGGCTATAAAAACCCAACCCACTCCCGCTCTCTTCCACTTTTTACCGGTGATGTCTCTCACTTCAGACCGGCGTCAAGCGCGGCCACTCCCCCTTCACCGCCGTGACCAACACAGTGGCTAGCCCGACGTCGCGTCCATGCTGAAGATACGTCCAGCCTACTCCCGCTCCGCCACCGCTCCCTAGCTCAAGCTCCGCTCATCCCGTCTCGTACCATAGTTATCGTCACTCTCTGCCACATCCGCACCCAACCGTCGTAACGTCCACGCCGTAGTCAAGCTCAAATAACCGCGGCTGAGCCGCCTACGCCCCGTCGTCCTGGTGCTCTTGCTGCCACACACCTACGTTCACGCCGTCGTGCACCCTACAACCACGTCGTTGCATGCTCGTTCACGCAGCCGCACACCCAACGCCCATGTCGCCGCACCCACGTGCACGCTACCGCTGCATCTATGCCTATGATGTCGTCGTACCAGCGTCGATGTTGTCGCAGTGCTCATCCGCGGCACGCCCACAACATGACTCCTACTACCTGTTGCGACAATCGTACTGTCGCGCCAACAACATTATAATGATCAATGGACTCTATCATTAGGAGGAAGAGGAGGGACACGATGATTTATTGGCCAATCAGTAATGTATAAACATCATCATTGTAGTACATCATTTTTGTCACTCTAATATATATTGACACATATTTTATATCAAATATATCATTTATCAACATAAAATTTTTTATATACTAAAATAAATAATATATAAAAAATGAATGGGAAATAAATATTTTTTAATGTGTGATGTACTCTGCTTAGTTTATTTTAAATTTGACTGTTTATAGCTTTGGTATTGCATTAAAGAAAATTAAGTATGAATTCTGCACTTAGACGTCAACCAGGTAAAAATAAGATTTGGACGGTTGAAAAGAGAAATTGGAGGGAAAATAAAAAAAATTGAATTTCAAATGAGTTCTTTTTTTGTTGGTTCATGGTTGGTGGTGGGTGGTTGGGCACTAGCAGACTTTATGGCAACAACAACATCCATTTCGTCATGCAACCACACTAGCAGACTTATCATCTAGAAATTTGTATCACACTCTGCTACAAAAAATATATAAGGGTGCTAACAGTGGCTTTTTTGGTATTGTGTTTTTGTGAAAATCATATTATTTTTGAAGTATATTAGAAAATGTGATGATATTTTCATAAAAAGATTATAAACTACACAAGTTAATAATAAACAACTTATTTACTGAGTTTTTTTATTATCAGTCTAGTTATTGATATATTTTACTACTATTTTGAATAGGATTAAGTACTTAGAAGTTCCATGAATACATATAAGTATGGATTTTTGACTTAGAAGAATGTATTTTTGTCTTTGTTAAAACATTTAAATGCGTGTAAGTAAATGTAAAGTGGACTAAAATTTTACATTATGAAATATTATAACATGACTCCAATAATTGATTTTTTTTTAGTATGCCGTTTGTGTTGTTAATATTATTCTTAGTTAAAATAAAATAATAATTTCCACATATTTATGATGAGTACAAATTACATAAATAAATCAACAACTAATTTTGTATTTTATTTCATTTATATCGGACTTTATGCACTGTCTACTTTATATTTAGTATATTTGTTGATGATTATTGATGTTGCATTGAATATATTTCATTACTAATTCTCGACTTAGCCGTAAAATATGTATAAATGTATAGTTAGTTGAATCAGTCATCACATCCTGCTAAGAAGTGGACAGATTCGAAAAAAATCTTTTTTTTTATTTCAAATCTATTGTTTTGTTTGTAAGATGAGTAATACTTGCCAGTAATTGGAGTATGGTTTCTTTATTACAAGGACTGCATGCATGCAAAGTGTTTAATTCAAGTAATAGGAGTGTTACTCATTTATTATAGCGACTGAATACATACAAAGTATTTTATTGAGAATACAGAAAGGGATTGGTCAAAGGTATATGCAATTATGAAGCATGAATAGTAGGCCAATTATCTCTTGACGTTCTAGAAGTCTGTGTCGCACAATGCGAAAATTGGCTTGAGTGCGTATTCCTAAGACTGGGTTGTGATTGTTTGTAGAACATGTGTGCTGCAAATAATCTCCCTTTATTAATGGAATGTAGACTTCTTCACTAGGCAAAGTCTAGATTGTACAATTTTCAGGCATGAACCAAACAAAGGACCTAAATTCCATATATTTAGAAATAGCATACCAAATAATATCCACGTCGTTTCAAATATAGACATTTGATCTTCATGCTCTTAGAAACATCAATTTCACTCCGGCTATACTCTACCAAATAGGGCTTAAGTTAAGAAAAACACTAACCATGTTACACTTTGTGTATTAATTGTATGGGACTTTTGGGTGAATTTTTGGGTAAATCTATGTCAAAGATTCTATAGGACACATGCCAAACAATAAAGTTAGGACAACTGGTTTGGAGGTCCCGAACCTTACTGTCCCGGGCGTGTCCCAAGTATACCGCCTTTTGATTTAAACATGCCTCTCTAATTAGCCATAGATCCATCTATTCTGGTCTTTCATGTAGATCAGATGGTTACGAATATATATATATATATATATATATATATATATATATATATATATCCCCTTTTTGTTTGCTGATAATTCTAGAAAGGACCCCTAGTTTGTATCACTATTATTTAGAAAATTTAATTCTTTTTGAAAAGAGAAGATCTATGTTTTCCCCAAAATACCAAATAAAATAATAAATGACTCCAAAAGAGGAAAATGATTTTGGATTCGTAATCTACATAATAAAAATAGCCTTTGGGTGAATTTTCATCCAATTTGGAAGATGTTTTATTAAAAGATGAAATCAGGAGAGAGAAAGTGTGTAGAACCTTCAAAATATTAAATAAATATACAAACCTCTTGAATATGTAAAATTAATGAAATTTGTATCCAACATTAAGTATGACTTGTGGGTGAAGTGTCATCAAATTTAGAGAATCAAATATTCATTAATGTATGAGGAAAGAGAAAATAGGATTTGGTTTATTTAATACATTGAAAGTTCTCAAAAGGAAAATCTAATTTCATAGTCAGAGTATACATGCCTTATTTGGCCTCTATGTAAAATTTCATGGAATTTGGATGATGTTTGGACCATCATTTGAAGAGAGAGAAAAAGGAAATAATTCACTTTTATTGATTTTTAAATTGGATAGGTTTGCATTTAATTCCACTATCACGCAAGTTTTTTCTCTTATTAGGAAACCCGGATGCTTTTTCGGCTGTTGGATTTTTGATCGTGTGGCTAAAAACTTATCTTCTACCTCCTGTTTTTGTGGTGTTAGTGTAAATAGAAGATCCAATTTCTCTCTTCTCGGTCTCGATTTCTCCCTCCACTCTCTTTCTCCTTTCCCAATTCCTTTCCCCAATCTTTCCCTTTGCTTTCCTGTAATCACCGATCACCATTGATAGGGTATTTATACCTGAGATCCCCAAACCGCAGGCGCCGCTGCAATGCCCTATTTTTGCTCTGTTCATCTCTCCCCTCTCACTATTGCGCATCCCTTTGGTATCAGAACCCCTGAATGCAGGTCTCTGACATCTATCGGGATCCCAGAATCATTTTCCCCACTTTGGTTTGGCTTATTTCGATTCCGATCATCTCTTCCCTACTTCAATCACCGCGCCATCAAGTTAGGTTGTGGGGATGGTTCTTCTGACCTCAACGACGACTTGGAGATGGCTCGAAAGGGTCATATACACCATCGCAAAGGTAGATTACCCTTCAATTTTTCCACCTATCAAGGCACACTCTTTTCCCCTTTTAAACTCTTTCTTGCTATTCACTATGCAATGATATGTTCCCTTCCTTCTCGGCTTGTGTGTGGATTGTCTGCGATCGTGGCATCTCGACGAAGATGCTCGAGGAGTTTTCCACTCATTTTGGGGCCTGACTCACCCTCTGGCCTCTCGTCCAGAAGCTGCTTGGCATCCATGGTGGGATTGCTGATTCACTGTTGTGGGGGAGAAACCCCTATGTTGTTTCTCTTCCCTTCCCTCATTTTCCTTTTTGTTTTGATTTTTCTCTCAGGGGCATTTTGGTCTTTACGCACTTTGTTGATCTTCATTGATGCGTCGAGCCTTGTATTTGACCTGTCTAGTTGGCTTGTAGACACTGGTCCACTTAAGAAACATGACTCAGGGCTTTGGCAAGCCTTTTTGCTGACATGGCATTTTTTGGATTTTCTGATTGGACGGTTTTCTAAAATCATAAAAAATCATTCATAGCTCAGAAAAATAAAATAAAATATGTTCTGAAATTAGAAAAATCTAACCAATCTAGTAGTACTAATCTTGTTGCCAAAATATAATGTTAAAAATATGTGATTTTTCATGGGCTTTCCTAATTACATAATAGCTTGCAAAATCCATAACTAAATATTTAGAAGTCAGAAAAAATAAAAAAATATGTTTTAAACTCAAAAAACGATAATCTAAAACATGACATGGTTTTCAAAACTTAATTCACATATAAAGAAAAAGGTGGTTTTTTAGGGTTTCATAATAAATGTGAAATTGACCTAAATCTACATATATGTTCAACCTTTTTCTTTGGAGGACTAGACTTGAATCTGGAAGTGACTTGGATTTGTATAGACTCTGAAGTGAGGTATGTTTGCATCCTCTATTATTCTATGTTGATCAATTCACCTATGTTTTCTTTCTCTTTGTCCTTTAGACATTATCCTATAGACAATGTCTTTTGTTTTGGAAATCATGGTTCATGTGAACTACCTTATTTGATAATGATCTTGTAGTTATGGATATTCTTTTGAACTCTTACATGATGCTTGGTTCATGATGGAACTTTATATGATGACATGTGGTGTCTTTTTCCCACTTGTGAGGTGGATTTATATGTTGGTCACTTATGTGGTGACCAGTTTGTATAAACTAACGATACTTTCTATTTGCCTCTAGATTTAACATGATATGTGATTCAGTAGTAATAGATCAGTGTAATTGGTTTTGGGTTATGTGACCTTATTTATTATTGGGATGGAGGTTATGTTCCTCATACTCGGGTTTCAAATTTATGTGGTTTGGCCCACTTCATATATATTTGGGAGTTTGGTTATGTGCCATTCTCTATCAGGATTCAAGTTTATGAGGCTTGGCTGCCATTTTCTTTATATTGTTCTAGGGCTATGCTTATCTCACATGCATGCAGGATAATGTTTATGGATTATGGGTTATGTGCCCTAATTTCATATGTGCTTATGTGGCACCACTTTTATATGTTGATTCAATGGCAATTATCTCTTTTATTGTGGATCAATTCTCTTGATACCCACTTGGGTGGTACTTTCTTTTCTATGGAAAGCTTCTATTTATTAGTTGTCCTTTTTTCCATTTATTGCTCAATTTTCTTTTTAGTATGCACATACCACCCTTTGTTGATATCTTCTATTTTTCTTCTCTTACTGGGGTATGCTTCCAACCCTAGGTAAAGGACATGGAGGACATGTCATGAAGTTATGGACTTATCTTAACGAGTTAAAGTTTGGAGACAAAGTTTTTATGGTCTAGATTTCTCACTACTAGATCTTTATATTGTATCATATATGCAAACACTATGTGGGAAATTAAGATGTACTTTTGTAATCCTTGGAAAGTTGATAATAGTCATTATTTTTATTCCGCTTCTATACTTTGGTTGTTTTGAATATCATTAATAAGATTTGAAAATTTTGCACCAACTCCATCATACCTATTGGGTGTGTTTGGACTGGAGGTTCTATTGTTCAAATTTTTAGTAGGGAGTGATTCCCCTCTGGGATCCCACTCCTTATAGTGGTGGTCTTGACAACAATGATGAGCTTCTCACCCATCTCATACACCCTCTTGGCACCATTCATGAAGTCGTAAGCCCTAGGCTTGTCTGCACCACCTTGAACTTGTCATCCAGGACACCATCGAGGAGAGGGGGTATGATGTTACGGTGGAAGTATCCTCACATAACACGTGAAGTAAATAGCCCTTCCACAGTCGATACATGAACTAGTTAGATTCAGCCCACTTTATCATGGAATTCCGCATCCATGAAGCTTCCAGGCCCTTGTGCTTCCTCCTACCAGAAAGTCTCGAGCGTAAGAGCAGGTGGTACATAGGAAGGGAATGGAGAAAAGGAGTGTGAGAGTCATGAGAATTCTAGCCATTAGTTGAGATTGAGCAGAGCTGGAAGGGATCATTCAACTACAAGCTAAGAAAGCACTTAGGTTTGTGTCCAAGGGAAGGTAACATAGAATTTAAAAAAAAATAGGACCATATGTGCATGGTAAATAAAGAAAGGATATGAAAAGATATAACACGGAAGTTAATTAGAAACAGAAGTCGGGAGTCAAGACATTCAGACGCATGGTCCGCATAGTTTGTAGGTCGTAATGGTTCGGCTCCATATATATATATATATATATATATATATATATATATATATATATATATATATATATATATATATATATATATATATATATATATATATATATATAGTCAGGCTAGAATACACTCGAGTGTACAGATCACACCGTACACCCCTATGGTGTTTGCCTATATAGACCATATTTTTTCAAAATCTAATCCATTTATCTTCATGGTTACAATAATAATAGGTCACATACAAAATTTGAACTCATTTGGATGAGTGTAAGTCACTCATCCAAGGCAAAATCGACGCACAAAACTAATTTGAAATACATGATTTTTGCCTCCTTTAGATGCACGACCTATAAGTGTCCAAATGAGATAAAATTTATTATATAGTATGTTCTTATGATAATTAAAAAGATCAACGGTTTAGATTTTTCAAAAATTTATTGCATCTTAAAAAATGACTGAGGTGTACGATGCCTCCGGTACACTCGAGTGTACACTGGCTTGACTCTCTCTCTCTCTCTCTCTCTCTCTCTCTATATATATATATATATATATATATATATATATATGGCTAAAAGAATTGTGTACCCGAGTACACATAGCTTACATGTACCCACCTTTATTTATGGGGATTGTAAAATTGTATTGAACAATCCAACCTTATGGATGTATAGTATACCCCTTAGATAAGATGTGGACCAAAAATTATCACAATCTGATATTCATAGAGCATACAATAAAAGAAAATGTCTATTTTCTAATCAATGGTAAGTTGCAGAAATTGCATAAACAATTGAATGATGTATGGCTATATCTCATGATCTACATAAGATATGGTTATGATTTTTTACAGACATATAATCTATATAGAGTTGAATCAATCCATATGGTTGGATTTTATCAACATACTCTACATATGCTATTTTAATGTCCGATACACGTAAGTTACATGTACCGACTGGTACACACTTCCTAACCTCTCTCTCTCTCTCTCTCTCTCTCTCTCTCTCTCTCTCTCTATATATATATATATATATATATATATATATATATATATATATATATATATATATATATATATATATATATATATATATATATATATATATATATCAAGAATAAAAGGAGGGGTGGCGAGCATTGGGGACAAGTTGTGTTAGGTTGACTCAGATGGTATGGATATGTGCAATGTAGACCGACTAATGCGCCTATACGAAGTAATACTATTGAGGCAAGCACAATTAATAGAAAAAGAGGAAGGCCTAAATTAACATGGGAAGAGCTTATAAAGGGAGATTTTAAATCTCTACATCTCAACTAGAATATGACACATGATAGAGTTGAATGGAAAAGAAGGATCCATGTAGCCGAACCCAATATAGTTGGGATTGAGGCTTAGTTGATGATATATATATATATATATATATATATATATACACACACACACACATATATATATATATATATATATATATTTGTGTGTGTGTGTGTGTGGCTAAAAGAATTGTGCAAAAATCACATCAATATGACGTTCATAGATGATCCAATTTAATAAAATACATTTTTATGGTAAGTTACTAAGATTATAGGAACCATTGGATCATATATTATTTTATCTCATGATATACATGTGATATAGTTGTGAATTTTTCTAAACACATCTAATATAAATAATTTTGATACATTATATATGATCAAATTTGATATTTAGATTCCAAATATGCCACTTTAATGGCTGGTACACAAAAATTACATGTACCAGCCAGTACACAATTCTCAACCCCTATATATATGTGTGTGTGTGTGTGTGTGTGTGTGTGCATGTGTGTGTGGCAAACCAGAGATGTCAAAACTAGGTTATCCAATAGAATAATTATGAAGATTTATCTATACTTGAACTTGTGTAGTCAATCAATTAGTTGAAGTAGTCGATCTTATAGTAAAATTTCTTGGTATTAGAAATTTTAATGAGGCTAAATTAGTCGACTGACTATAGTTGATCTTCTATGTGGTTATGTTTTTTGCTTTTCTTGGTAACATCATTTTTGTGGTTGTGGTCATAACATTTTTCACTGCATTTGTTGGTGTTGTACATTGAGAAATGGAATAGCATGGCATGTTTTGGCCATATTTTGGAGGATTATTGACCTCCCCTCTTTCACTTGTGTGTACATAAAAATAAAAACCTAAACATTATTAAAAAATGAAAAAAATTGTTGAAAAGACTCAAACGACTAAACAGTTGCAAATCCTATTAAAATTGAATATAATGATGCAAAATCTTATTATCTTTTCAATTAAAACTAAGAAGAATAGATGTATTCCAAATCAACCATGTGCTTGAATTTTTTTGGTATTTGAGTACCAAAAAAAGTTCCAATTAAACAACATCAAATACTACAAACGCATCATACCCACATGACTTTTGGATACCACTCTATAATACGATAAAAAATGAACCAAGCTCCTAATATCCAACAATGAAAATAGAAATGTGCTTATTCTTCGATTCACTTAACCACACCACTTCTCATCTAATCCCCATTATTATATATTTCTGAGTATTTAATGAAAATTATAAAGATTCCTACAAAATCAAAAGTATACATCAATTCCAAAACTAGGGAAAATCTTAACGAGATTCTTGTTGTGTGCATGAGCAACTATCAAATTTTTTCTTTGTTCTTAACCCACATTATATAAAGTAGTTCATGGAATAATTAAATAGAATGACGGAATTGAGTTGGGCTCGAGATTTGACATTAGGTTAATTTTTTTTCTTATTTTGGTGGATGCAAATTTTTACATCCAGATGATGGAAAGTTAAGTTTAATTAAAAATTTATCGAAGTTGTAGATAACATCATTCTTCTATAGACTTGAATGAGTCCCCATAGATATAGAAGTTGTCCATGAAGATCACCATGATCATATCATTGTAGTCTATAAAGGTCATTGAGATGCAACAATGTAAAGTGACTGGGGCATTGTATATCTTAAATGACATCCAAATGAATGCATGTCCCAAATGATAACGAGGAAAGTAGTTTTTTCCTTAATTTTACTTGTTAGCATAGGGTTTATTTACTAAATGGTCTTTTTCCAATTTGATTTGTAATTTCATGATGTCATGTAAGTACACTTACGTGATGATCCATTTACTTACGTAGGTGTACCCCATGGGATTATATATATATATATAGAAGACCCTGACCCCATTAACAAACTATCAAAAATATTTTTATTACTTTCCATACAATATCATATGTAGAATCCTAATCCTAGTCCCTTTTGACTCTTCCTCTTTCCCTTGCTTTCTTATCTTTTCTAATTTTCCTCTCCCCGTAGAAGGATGTCATCTCTCTACCTAGCTACAAGCCAGTGGCCACCAGCCGCCATCCACAGGTGCGGAGCATCCAATGATCAGGTGTTAGCACTAGTGGCAGCCTATCACTGCTAGGTGACCATCACGCCAGACGTGTGTCATGTAGCAGCGACAACCAACCATCAGTGGACAATGACTTCTAGCCTTCCATCACTATGTCATCTCTTTGGGATTGTCTCATGAGATTCCTCCACTCCTTCCCTCGTCACTCATGGCTTTTTCATAAATATAAACTACACAGAACCAAAAATGAGATTGGGCATTGTCTTCTTTATTTTTCTTCTCTATTTGTTCCCCTGACCCACATATTTGAGTGCCTTTTCTTGAATTCGGGATTTTTTTTCTTATGGTGTACATCGCAATACCTTTACTTTTGTGATTCTATTTTTTCTCTATCACGCTTACACATCATATGTTCTCTTTTGTTCTTCCTATCATTCCATCATTTTGGTAATATTTTTTTATTCATCCTATAGTGCTATCAATTTTTACTAGCTTATTTCAATATATTTCCTTCAATCTAATACTTCATTTTTCTTATAGTTGCTCAAAATAAGATTTTTATCTATAATGGAATACCACGTGCCACTAATATTAATCTTATGGTGATGACTTCTTATTCTAGATGATTGTTGTTCATACTTGTGGATCTAGCTTTCAACAATGTCGAATGTTGGGTAGTCAAATCTTGTGCTAGGAATGCATAAGCAGGAAAAGAATCAACAATGATGCTTCTTTGCTTTATTTGCCTCTCCACTGGGGCCTCCTCCCATTGCTCCTCTAGTTGCTGGTCTGCTTGTTGGTTCTTACTAAAGTCATGTGGAAAATTAAAACTCATAATGAAACAACACCTAAAGAACACAGTGAGACATAGATCGAGAAAAGAAAGACCAGGTGCTCTCTTGGCTTTAAGGATGTATGGAGTTGATGTGGCAGTTAAATAGATTTTATGTGAAAAAGCCAAATTAATATGGGATGAAATGAAATTCCAAACTATATGTATGTGTTTGTATACACAGAAACACACGCACACACAGATATATATATATATATATATATATATATATATATATATATATATATATATACATGTGTTCGGCCCCTGTCATGGGCATGGCAGAGGGGGACAAAATGCCTCTCTTAATCTCATATATACATTTGTATATATTTAATAGTATCAAGTTGAAATACACAGGAGTGTGCCAGAGAAGCTATACACCTCAATGATTTTCCATCATGAAGCAATTATTTTGGGAATCTAAACATTTTTAGCTCATTCATAAAGTTTTCAGTCAGACATATAAAGAGAGAGAAAATATTACATTTCAAGTTAGTTATCTGTGTTAATTTTATTCTTCTTGGATGAGTGACTTACACTCATCCTACTGGGTTCAAATTTTCTACGTGGGTTATTATTATTATGATAATGAAGATCAATGGATTTTATTTTGCAAAGAAATGTCCTAGATAGGCAAACTCAATTGGGCTGTACGGTGCAATCTTGTACAATTGGGTATATTCTATCCTGACTCTCTCTCAATCATTCTCTCTCTCTCTCTCTCTCTCTCTCTCTCTATATATATATATATATATATATATATATATATATGGGGTCAGGAAGCGTATACCGTCCAGTTAATATATATATTCTATCCTGACTCTCTCTCAATCATTCTCTCTCTCTCTCTCTCTCTCTCTCTCTCTCTATATATATATATATATATATATATATATATATGTATGGGGTCAGGAAGCGTATACCGTCCAGTTAATATAATTTATGTGTACCGGCCATTAAAATAACATACATAGAGCATGTTAATAAAATACAACCATATGGATTGATTCAAAATCGTATACATTACATGTGTTTAAAAAATCATACCCATATCTTATGCATATCATGGGATATAGCAATATATCATCCAATGAGTTATGGAATTTTTGTAACTTACTGTTGATTTGATAACACACAAATTCTTTCATTGGATGAACTATGAATATCAAATTTTCTAATTTTTGATACAATTCTTATCTAGGTGGTATACATCACATCCACAACATTGGATAGTTCAATTTAATTTAATAATCATCATAAATGAAGGTGGGTACATGCAAGCTATTTGTACTCGGGTAATATATATATATATATATATATATATATAGATAGTATGTATATTTGTATGTGTTTGTTTTCATATGTACATACACACACACTCATACTCATACACACACAGATATATATATATATATATATATATATATACATATATATATGTGTGTGTGTATACATATATATATATACATATGCATCTCTCTCTATATATGTGTGTGTGATTGTGTACATATGTGTATATTCATGTATACATATGTATATATAAGTATAAATGTATGCATTTATATATTTATATATTTATATATTTATACATATAAAGAGAAGGCGTTAAATTGGAATACATTCGAGTGTACAATAGATGGTATAAAGTATAAACCACAGTCATATTCCATTACACAACATTTTTTAAGTCCAAACTATTGATCTTCTTAAATATCTTTTGACTATTCTGTATCTAAATTCCAGTTCATGTAGACACATATGTCAACATATGATGACAAAAAAGTTGATGCATTGGAAATCAATATTACACTTGGATTTTGTCGTACTTGCATGAGTGACTTAGAAGCATACAAATGCACTCAAAATTTTCATTTAGGCTAGTTTACATTATAATATAGAATATTAGTGTCGTCGACTTTGGAAAAAGCTAATTTTAATAAATAAACAACATTTGGTTGTATAAATATTTATATACATATACTTACTTCAAAAGGCATAAGCAATTTTAATAAACTACAATATCTCATTTTAGTTTAAATTGTTATTGCTTAAGTTGAAAATACCTAGCCAGTCAGTGTAGAGCAGTTTAAAACCGTACCTTCTCCTTATCTCTCCTGCATGCCACATTGTTTCGCTCCTTGTTTAGACTTTCTAACTAATTTTTCAAAAAATATAACATCTAAAAAATTATTTTTTTGAAGGCATATCTAAAATATTATTTACATATGCTTTTGTAAAAGTTTTCATTTACATTTGTATGGATTCTTCTTATAATTTGAAGTCAATAAAAACAACTTATCATGGGTGTTTGTTGAGGTTAAGAAAATAGCTTCCACCAATAATATACACCAAATTATATTCAATCATTGTTAAACAATTAATATTTGTACACATAAATCAAAAGAAAAATTTCTGAATACATCATCAATTTTTCAAGGGCATCTAAATAATTTGCATAATTGACACAGACAATACAAAAATTGTAATATTCCATATTGAAGAAACATTGTCATATAGATAGAATAATATTATTTGATAATTACTTCAAAAGATGGAGGACATGAAAATCATATTCAAGTCTCTGCATAGACGTCAATGATGCCATGTGACTCTAATATATTTTTCACCTCATTTGGCCTTGTAAATTTATTAAAGGTGTTTTCATTTGGCCTTTTATACCATAACATCTTAAACCTTTTACACCCAATGCTCTCGAACAACATCACAATGTCAACATACTCAGTTTCATCAACATCCACATACTTTTCAACTTTTTCACCGCCCACATAGTTGGTCGTAGGAGAATGATGCATGCATCCACCAAAGAATAAGTTGACCTGCACTAATTCTGGCATCCTATAAAGTAGAAATGAACGGTTAAACATATATTTAAATAAATATTATCATAAATAAGGTTTAATTTTTCTAATCAAAGGATTTAAATCTTATCAACTCTAAATCATGGGGTTGTTGAATCTAACATCTACATGTAAAATTATGAATATTTTTATTTGTATCATAAATAGATATTTAATATTCAATGCATAAAAAATCTATCTTGCAATAGTTTAGAAGGTCTTTCCATATTGTAGTTCACTCTATATTTGGCATGCATCCAGTATCTATTATCACTCCCTATATGTAAGTTTATTTCTTTTATATAAATAATAAAAAAATCTTAGTGGAATCATTGGTTGGACCAATATTCTTAAATGAAAATAGAAAAACAAGTGCTAACAACATTAGATACACAATATATCTTGTGAAATGTGTAAATATTCTTATATCCACACTATCACAAATGTTTTTAAGGAAATACAAAAAGGTGTTAATCATCCAATTATAATAAGATATTATGTTGGTACATGCACGCAAAGAAAAAACAAGTCCAAAAATAAAATCAAGCTCGACCAAACTTCTAAGGGAATTTGAATATTTACTTGATCATATTCAAAAGTAATTTTTCATATATTGAAAACTTGTACCAGTTATGTTGATCTTTGAGACTTAGTAGATCAAGTCAAAATTAAATGTGAGTGGGTTTGCACATTGCATATATTCACCAATTCTATGTTTTGCTTTTTGACATTTTCACAAGAACTGATAGATTGGTGACTGACTTATGACAAAATCATAAGTTATGTATATTCATAGATATCAATGTATAGGCTTTTATGTTTTTGTTAATTGAACAATGAAATTTTCCTCTAATAGTTAATACATGGTTTCGACTTCTTTGAAGCATTATAGAGAATTATATAATCTAGATCCAATTCTGAGTTAGAAAATTATAGAGATATGTATATTTAATATTCAATAATTTTCCACAAATTTACATCTATTTTTGTTTCGGGTTGGGAAATTAAGCATCATCATGGATCTCCATTTAACACAAAGACAAATCAAAAGTAGATTTTTTATTCCATAATTGCCTAATTAAATCAACATAGAACCTCAATGAAACCATTAATAAGAAATTTTGTGGATGGAAGCATAGTAGTGGGTTTGTTTCACCTTAAGAACCCAAGATAAAATGAGTAACACATAAATATGGTCTGATGATTGTTAAAATCCACAAGTTCATGGTCTAGTTCTGAGATAAAAATATTGGTTAGAAACAAAAGTAATATAATTCATCATCTCTATTCACAATTGACTGGTAAATGTATCTCCCATGAAGTGTATATGGGAAAATGACTTACTGAAAGTTGTCACTAAAAGTAGTATACATTGTTCTGAGAGGATGTAATGTATCTCCAAGAACTTTTGCTATTTTTTAGAATGTTGTAGGTTTCCCGTTTGGTATGTTGCCTTGATAACAAATGCCAAGACTAGATTTGCTTTTATAGACAGGAACACACACTTTCAAAGGAAATTAGTGGCTAGTCGTTTAATTTTGAATGGAAGGCAAAGGAAATTGTAGCTCGTTCCTATGGGATGGCATTTATTTAATTTGTCATATACTCATCAAGTTATTATCAGTTTCATTTTGAATGGAAGTCAAAGAAGCTTTTATATGTCAATATGTTGTGGCCGTTTAGGTTTTTTCTTTGAACAAAGAGGAAGTTTCATAGGTAATTTTTTCAAATGTATGTCCTTATATGGGGTTTAGCGTAAATATTGTATGTGCAAATATTTTAATCTTTGTCTTTTTTAAGCTACAAATTAATTTGAATTTAGGGAACCTTCTGTGAGTATCATTTTCAAATTTTTGGTATTTCATTTTGAATTATTAACCTTCCGGGTCACTCTTTCTCTCTTACCCTAGGCAATGATTTTTTTTAATGTAACGTACCAAGGAATGTCTTAGGACACATTTCATGAGAATTTATGAATTTAAGAAATGTGAGGATTTATTATCCGCAATCTAAAGATTCCACAAATTTTCATTTACTTTAAGATGCAGCAAATTTCTTTTATAGGAAGGAAAATTCTTGTGTTCCTATGTCACGTAAATATTAAATTTTAATTTATGATTATTCATATAAATATATATATATATACTAATTTATGTAATATTGTCCAGTTAAATAATATAAATATTAGAATGCTTTTTCTTCACAAGTGAAATGTAGTGTAGAGAAAATAAGTTTGTTAGCAGTTTAGTACAAAAGGTAGAAAACTCATTATAGAGTTGAAGTATATCATATACGGTTTGATATATCAAGGACAAATGAATTTTTTTTCTGATAAGTATATTAATTTAATTACATTTTCACGTTGTACTATTTGATTCTAATATGGGAATATTCATAAATAGCTACTTATATACAAATATAAAATGAGTTTAAACACCATCTAAGGGTCTTAGTCAGCTAAAATCGGTTTGAAATGGTAGTATTGGACTCCTATATTTCTACTCTATTAATTAAAATCAATTGTTAGAATGCTTTGAGATATCTAATATCTAGTAAATGGGAGATACAACCATTAAACTTTTTTTATTTCATTATGTGATCTTCATTCCATTAACGTTTCACTTCCCGTTCCCAAAGCAATGATAAAACTACCAACATTTTTCACTATCTTACACCTAACATGTTATTTCTTCAATGCATTTTTAGTTTTATTGTATGCTGATTCCTAAATTATATGGGTCATTCCTAAAAAAGGTGAAAACTGAAAATGTGATAGAACTTATTTCTACCTTTACTTGTTCATTTAGGAATATGCTCTCTTGTTGACTGGTCTAGTTGGATAGACCCGACTATGGTAGCCGACAATAATCTTTAATTTATTTCTAAAATTTGTGAATTCAATGAATACTTTTATAATAAAAAATTTATTAAGTTGAAAATGGAGGTTTCTATTTTTCACTGTCAAATAAATGACGACATTGATATGCCTAGAATATTTTCTTGACTTTAAGGAGTATTATTTATTTGACTTGATCATTATTTTGGATTTTATTTTATATATTTTTTTATCATTCAAGTTTGGCTGTCCATCTTATGCTCAACCATGTCTCATAGTCTTCAGGCGTTATTCTATAAAAATACACAAAATTCTTATAGAGAGATATTGGCTAACTAGTTCCCCCTAGTTGAAATTGTTACATAAATTATATAGTTAATTGATATTAAATATGTTTTATTTAACATCATATAACATGTCTTAGAAGTTTTATATTAAACATGACCTACATAAAGTTCTAAATTTCCCACAATGAATTTCAACACATTTTTATCAACCCAAATCTTAGATTGCACTTGATTTTCCTCATTTGTCTCTCTCTTCTTCATTCCTCTCTATTGTTCTAAATTCCTCATGTTGATGAAATTCTCACGTGTTCCTCATTCTTCGGCTTCTTCCGCCTTTCTTTATCACATTCTATTTCTTCTCCTTTGAATGTGTCCTCCTTTATCTCTTGTCACTTTCTAATTCTTCCATTGTCAATAAATTATCTCTCTCCCATTTTACCTATTTAGAAGATAATTAATGACCTGCATAAAATTATGTGAAAAATAGTTTCTGACTGAATGACTATTTAAAAAGTAAATAAATTAGCTATTAAATTATTTAACAAATAATAAATAAATTTCTACTGTAAAGTTGTATGAGTCTCCCTATCCTTCCTTTGAAGACATTGCCAACAAGATAACATAGACACTAAATTCATTAAACTGACAAGCCACAAAGCAATGGAAAACGGCCCAGTCATAAAGTGTAATTGAAGTAAAAAAATTATACGTAAGTAAATGAGGAAGAGGAATAATCCATCTATGAGATGAGATTGGATGACTAGAAAAATAAGAGTAGCAAAGAAGTTAATGGAACAACCCTGGAAACGATAAAAAAGAGATGATTCGAATACAAGTATAAAATAATGGACAAAAAGTGTTACCAATAATCAAGTAAATGTAGATGGGATGCAGAAGCCAATGAGACCTCTAGCTGTGTGATAATGTACGAGACTGGGATTCTAATCCTAGAACATAATAGATAAGAGTGAGGGATTTTTGTGAAGAGTAAAGAGAGATAAATGGAGAAACAATAACGACAGTAAGAGAATATGAGAGAGGGGTGGTGGTTAAGGAGAAGAGGTGAAAGATTGTCAAAGGGGAGTGGCGGTGAATGAAGATGAAGATCACAGAAAGAGTGGACTAGGAGAGAGATTACGTGAAGGGAGTATGACGATCGTTTAACATTGGAGTTGGGTTCTTTTATTATTTTTGTTTTGATGACGGTTTAACGTACGTCATCTGAGACAGTTTCAACACATCAAGTGAATTTCTGATCAACTATATTTAACTTTAAAAAACCACACACATGTATATATATATATATATATATATATATATATATATATATATAGAGAGAGAGAGAGAGGAGGGGGGGGTTAGGAAGTTTGTGTCATCCATGAAAATGTCATATGTGGAGTACATTTATTCAATCTAATTTTACATAATGAATTAAAATTCAATAGATTAGGCGTGTAAAAAAATCACAACCATACCTCATGTATATCATGAGATATTATAATATATCATTTAATAGTTTCTGCAATTTCTTTAACATACCATCGAATAGAATATATGTATATTTTTTATTTGATGATCTAGAAATGTTAGTTTTAGTTATTTTTGATACACATATTATCTAAGGATATGCATCACATCCATAATTTTGATTGCTTTTCTATACTTTTGCAATCATTACAAATGAAGCTGGGCACATGTAAGCTACATTTACTCAGATACATAATTATTTTAGACATATATATTAATATATATGGGGTTAAGAGAGAAAGATTTTTCACCCCCTCTCCCACACCCGTGGCAGGGGTTGAACGGTCGGGAGGGTAGTTAATCAAGGCGGCAACTAGAATTTGAATATGGGTCTCTTTGTTAGGGGATACCGTACTTGACCACTTGAGACACTCCTTGTCGGTTATATATATATATATATATATATATATATATATATATATATATATATATATATATATATATATATATATATAGTGTGTGAGAGAGAGAGATATGTGTGTGTGTATACTCATATATGTGTATATATAAAAAATTATATCTACATATATGTATAACCTATATATAAATATATATACATATATATATTATATATGTATATATACACATACATAGGTATATATATACCTATATATACACACATACATATCATAGATTATATATATATATATATATATATATATATATATATATATATATATATGAATTCGATCCACTACTTCCTACAAACTGGGTGGACTGTGGGCCCGAGTGTCTCGACTCCCCGACTCTAGATTCTAGTTAACTTTTGGTTTATATTAGTGCAACTTCTCTCTGTATTTACCCAGACACAATCTTGTTCCTTACTTCCAATTTTATTCTTTCTTGATACACTCATACACATTTCCGACCTCATATGTGTGTTGCCTTGAATACTAACACACTTCTATAGGTGTGGTATTGTGTTTTCCCTTAACTGATACTTCAGCAATCACATGGATGATCTGAAATGTAAGTTTACTAGCAACTGTTGCGACACATTTGGCACCAGAATTTTGTTACTTAAGCCATTGCACATATCAATTGTATTGTGGGGCACAATATAATTGAAATCTTTGCCATCAATCGTCACCTCATCTCCACCACATTAGACAACTGCTAACTCCACTGTATACACAATAACCAATCTTGGTAGAAACTTGGTACTGACACGCTGCATTCTTATGCTTCAAACTCATCTAGTAGAACTATCACTGCAGTGGCACGATACACTAACTATTGTAAATAATAGGAACCATCTAGGATGACCGGATGGATCCAACAATAAGTCAAATCAAGTATCATCCTTGTTCTTGTCATCATAGAAATTAGTCGTCACCTATCTCTAGTGTTGTGTGATCAAGCTTCCATGTTTACAGTGTTGCATGTTCATCTCAAATAATTTTCTCCATGAGTTTTATATTTAAGACTTGCGTGAAATATTTGTAGCAGTAGTACAAACATACTCAGACAACACAAAACATAATAATAAAATCTGGACCTTGAGCAGGTTGTTATAGAACTGCATGCAGAGAAAGAAAGCTCTAAATTTGTATTTGACTTGCAATAATAATCTAGTATTTAAAAATTTGTTTAATATGTTGATGTACATGCATCTGTCTTTGCAGATCCTCCGGCTGACCCACAAGCCATAGCTTGGCTCAAGGGGCAGCAACATGGGCAAAAGGACATAAATGTCCATGCGCAAAAAATGAATCGCGTGACATAATCGGGGCATATCAGTCATATCATGGCCTTATTTGTTGAGATCAAAATAGGACTGCAGGTCCTTATTCACGCCATTATGACAACGACAAACAAGTAGAGGACCTTGAGGTGTAAACTGATCAAGGAGTCAAGCGAGGCAGAAAATCCAGTATTCTTGGAGACTTGTTTGGAGTTACTAGAGTCATACAGTGGTATGAAATCCTGGTTGTAGTGTTCGAAGGAGTCTATTTCACACTGTCAAAGTCTATGGAAGGAATGTGGGTGATGTTTTGTTGATGACACTATCCATCCCTCCAACGAGAGCAAGGGATGCTTCACCGGGGTCCATTTATGGTTTAGGTTTGTGGGATTCAGAGGAAAATCTATGTGGTTGGGGTTTGTACGTATTGTTTAGGCGCAAGAGGAAGGATTGGGTGGTGTGCACAGAAGCAGAAGGTGAGAAATTGGTTGTTCGGCATGGCAAAAGAAGGCATCTTGAAGCTATTAAGTTCCATAAATAGGAGTTTTGAGGGGTAGTACATGAAGGTGTCACTCATTTTGTGTATAGGCCACCACCACTTTAGGTGTTTTTGAAACAAAGAGAAAGAGAGGTTTCATTATAGCCCGTTGGATAGAGAAGAGAAAGTTGGATTTGAAAGGCTAGATTTGGCAAGGTGAGGACGCGAGAGGAGGGACATTTGGGGATTTGATATCTGGAACTACTATGCACCTTCCCTTCCGTAAGGGGCAGCTGAGGAAGAAGACTAAATTGTCTTTGCCCCTAGATCCATACCAGGGTTTGGGATTCGATTAGGTTAGAAAATGGAATTATGGGGGTATTTGAGGGATTTTCTTCATAATTTCAATTCATTTAGATTTAATCTTCTAATCAAATGATATTTGATCACTGGTTCAAATATGCTCCCTATACATGTAGAAATAGTTTGGGGGCAAAGGTTTTAGTTAGATGACTCAATTTTATTTGTCGAGTATCAACATTTATTGAGTTAAGAATTAAATGTCACAAGGTAATCATTATGAAATTAGGGCATCACAATTTTGATTTGGGTGTCAAAATCATTAATTTATTACTAGAGATATGAAGTGATGTCAAAGGAGAAATATCTGATAATATTACAACATAATTGTAATTTGGATCATAAATGTGGAAAAATCCATTTCATCACAGTGAGACTGAGAAAATTATGGTCATAATCATGTGAATAATATATCATATGTGAGCTCATTTAGATAGTATTCTCTAGTTTAAGGAACATAGATTGATCATTGAAGTAGATGATGATTCCATGCCTCACATTCAATCTAGATATATTGACAAAGGAACTATACAATTATTGTAACACCTATCACAGATTGTAGGTTGAAGTTGTTCTCCAACTTTTTGATTCTTTAGGTAGCAATGATGTCTGGCTAGATACAAATCATTGTTTGTGATGTCATAAATTATTCATGAACACTCTTTGCTAATGTAACTCGGAACCTATAAGATCACACATATAGGACACATATGGAATAGGATTTTATTCATAAATGTAGTTTAAACTTGATTACTAAAGAGTTAGGTATTCAATTTAAACAAACAATGGTTTAAGTTGACTGAATAGACTGTGAACCAAATAGTTCAAGCATTGAACCAATCAATTCAAGTCTCTGATCAACTGAAACAAAATTGGTGATCAGAACCATGAGGCAACTTGTTTAGCAAGTGGACCGATCGGCTCAGGTCTGTGAACCTACAAGTTTAGCTTATGAGCCGACTAGTTGGTTGTTCAATTCGATTGGATCAAGGATTTACGTTGATGTCATGTTCTACATTAATCAAATATTAATTGCCAATAAAACTATGATTGGGAAACACAGTGAACCGACATATTCAAGGGTTGAACCAATTGGCTCACATGCCAACCAATTAGTTCACTATTGAACCGACTGTTTCTTCATTTGAAGGCTATGACAATTCATGAATATTTTGTCTCTTCAACTCTGGCTCCCACTAAAACTCTAGACCCTGACCCTACTATAAATAGAGGGGTAGTCGAGGCTTTCCAGAGACACGACAATAAGCTCCGACAATTTTTGTCTTCTTTGGTTGTGGTAACTAAGAGAAACCCTAGCATGTCCCACCCATGAAAGGGAGGGACATCAAGGGAGAGACAATTGGGAGAGCAAGTTAGTGCTAGCACATTGACTAGAAGGAACCACTCCTTCTTGTCTGTTCATCTAGAATGACAAGAGTTCTCGGTGGTCCGTGTGAAATACTATCGAGGCAAGGAGGTTATTTCCCTACCACTTGGAGAACAAAGTCAATTGTTGTATGTGGTGGTCAACTAGGAGGCCACCACTGACCTTGTCTAGGTGCAACTTGAAGAAAGGTGCACACAACAACAATGAAATTGTCTCTAGACTTTTTCCAAGACTAGGTATAACCTCACAACCACTCTTTCCATGACATAGTTGTTGACATGATCTATTGTTCAATGTGGCAGTTAAATTTTTGTTTCTATTGCCCACTTTGTATCCATATTTCCCAACATGACTCACCAAACATTTCACAACTCATTAATGGACAATGGTTGGTGATAGAATCAACACATTGATGAACAATGGGTGGTGGGGGGGGAGTGTAATGCCACCCTTATATATATGAAGTAAAGAGAGGAAGTATACTCAGATGTAGGGAAAGTTTCAAACATTGTCTTGGACAAAAACTAAGTTCAACTTCCACGAATTATGGGAAGTTGCAAAGATTATCATGGGCATCAATTTAATTGATACATGCTACTTTGGTAAGAAATTGACTTAGAATAAAGGCCTTCTTCAAGAGAGGTTTGACCTAGTGGTCGCAAAAATAAAGTTCTTTCTTATATACGTGGATGTAATAGTTGAACATCTACCACACATATCTTCTAATCATTGCCCTCTATTTGTAAACCTTATAGGCACAAAGAAAAATAGCCTACATTCTAAATAAAACATATTTGGAACAAAAAAATATAGAAATATTCTTTCCAATCATTGGGATAGTAGGAATGATATTGCAAATATGTTTACTAAAGCATAATAAAAACTCATCCACTGGTACAAAAACAATGAGATAAAAAGCAAACAGTGAATAACTATAAGCATACAAGGATTACTAACCTATAGGAAGAAAATAGTTGAAAATTAGTGTCTTAGGAAGGATAAGGAGTTCATGATAGATAAAATGGAATTTAAAAAAGATTCTAAAAATGAGGAGTAGGTTGGAAGAAACAAAACCATATTAATTTAACTCAAAAATGGGGATGACAATATGAAATTTTATCATGCCTTTGTTAATAAAAAGAAAAGACATAAAAACTAACCACCTTAAATAATAGAGTAGGGCGTTGGATCATGGATGAACATAAACTTAACAATATGATAAGATATTACATCCTTGAATAGTTCACTAGTATAGATTATCAAGATCTAGACATTATTACAAACTTTCTTGCACATTCCAATGAGATTACAAGAACACAAATGGAAAATATTGGGAAAGAAGCCATACAAGATGAGGTTGAGCAGATCCTAGAAACTGTAATTCCTTACAAGGCCATAGGGACAGATGGAGTGGATGGTCTATTCATCAAGAAGAACTAGGGGGTGATAAAGCACTCAATGTTGGCTACTCTTACTAAAGATATTTAGGATGTTGACCTAAATTCATAAAAGTACAACCATGTGTTAGAACCTATACTGAAAGTTCAAAAGCAAAGTAGATGCGATCAATTGAGACTGATATTACTTGACAACCTTAGCTTGAAACTAGCCTTCAAAATCATAGTAGAAAGAATAAAAAGCATACACCTAAATGGATATCTCCGATCGAAAAAAGATTTGACCTAAAAGGGAGGATAACATAATTTATCATAATCGTCTAAGAATTTTTTCATAAAAGGAGGTACAACAAAGAAGAAAAATTTCTAGTCGGGCATGTCAAAAGCATATGATAGAATGAACTAGAAATTATTTTGGATACCTAGAGGAAGGTCAAATTACCATAGAAAATCATTACTTATGTAATGAATATGATCATAGGAGGGGAGGCAGAAATAACATGGGAATGGTCAAGTACTACAATCCTTCATGGTAGTAAGAGGTATGAGACAAGGACAATAGTTGTCACCATACTAATTTGTTCTTTTCTTAGAACACATTAGTACTATTATTGAAAGTAAAATAAATGAAGGACAATCAAAACTAGTGCAATTGTCTAGACATGGCCTAAAAGTATCTCACATTTGTTTTGTTGGTGACACTGTCCTATTTGGTAAAGCCTCAATGAAACAAGTGGAATTGGTCATGAATTTTCCTCATATCCTTGGGTGTGTCTCCAAGAAAAGGTTATCTATGATAAAATCAAGAATTTTCTTTTGTAGGGCTTTTACTCAGGAAACAAAGAGAGCAATTTGTAGAGCTTAGGGGTTAGAGAGAACTAAGAACCTAGGTAAATGCTTAGATGTTCCTATTATTCATACAAGAGTGACGAAACAAAATTATGCAAAGACTATGTGCATAACAGAAATAAAAATCAACGCTTGGTCTGCAACGGTCTATCACTATCAGGGAGAACTGAATTAGAAAAATTTGTCCTTAGAATTATACATATGTATGTGATGTAACAAGTTTCTCAAATCCTCTATATATATGAATGAATCGACTCAAATGTAAGGAACTTCATGTGGGGATGAGTGCATAAAAATAAGCCATATATTTACTTGTTTGGGATATTGTGCCTATTGATAGATCATCTAGAGGTCGTGGATTGAAGACTATGAGAGACAACAAATTAGAATTAGGAATGCACATTACATGAGAAATGAAGATGAAAAGGAACATAATATGGATTAAATGTCTTGATATAAATATTCTACTTCAACAACCAAAGAGGAGAACAACATTTTTTGGAAATTATCATAGTTTGAGAAGGAGACAATATATAGGTAGTTGACAAGATCCCCATGAATGGAAATAGTGTTTTTTTGGTGGGTTTAAGAGAATGCAGTTTGAAGATCAACACCAAAATACCTATTATAAGTGAATAATATGATCTTATCATGTATTTATTGTTAGGTTTCATAGAGGCAGAAAGTGCAGTGAAAAAACAAAAAGAAGTTCTCTATGTATCCTGCTAGCATATCCCATCCACAATAGAGTATTTAGAAGGAGGGTGGATGAGGTATACCTTGTCATGGAGCAAGTGTGGTAATGTCCCCTTTGTGTGGTGTGTGCACCACTCCTTATGTGAATGAACAGTCCTCATCGATATCCTCCAAACCCACTCACTCAACGTATGCATCTCTATGTAGTCCACACGGATTGAATGAAACTCCTTGTCGTGTTGGTTGAGATAGCGGGAAGGAAAAGCCTTTCACTTGATGATGTGCTAGCTTTGATGTCACCCTCCTCCTTCTCTCTCTCACGCTATCTCTCTCTATTTGGGATGATGATGGCTATGGTTCACGTACAAGAGCGTGTCTCTAAGTACGGCATCATGCCCCTATAAATAGGAAAGAAAGGTAGTAGAGTTTCCCAAAGGCGCTGGGAAACAAAAGGTTGTTGGTGTGTTTAAAATTTACCGCCTATGGATTGTCAAAAATACAATTAGAATAATATTGAATCAATTAATTACCCAGTTAATCATGTTAATTGATTAACATATTTTTTTTCTAGCTATAGTCAATCGCTTGAGATTAATTGATTGAGTTAACAATTTAAATCCTATTAATTGACTTAAGCATTTAAACCAATTAACTTAGATTATATTCCAATATTATTCTACTAGATTACCTAAATGTTTTAGTAAAAAATTTGACACAAAACAATTCAAATCTTGTCCATAATTAAAATCTTATTCCAATAAATCCTATGTGTGTGACCCTGTCAGATCCAAATTACATTGACAATGATATTCATAATCAAATAATGAATTCACAAGCAATGATTGGTATCTATCAATTCTTCATTGCTACCCAAGTAATTAGAGAAGTTGGAAACAATTTTACCTAGTATTGTGACCAATGTTATAAGGATTGTATAATCCCTTTGTCTCTAATATTCAGCTTTAATTTGAGGCATGTAAAACTCATCCACCTAATGTTCAACCCTTGTTCCTTGGTCTGGTTTAGACTATTGAGATAACATGAGCTCAATATCATATGCTGACTCACATGAGCATGGCCATGCATTTCATAGTCTCATTCATCAAGGAGCTAGGATATATGTTAGATCCTCAAATTTTATAAATCTGAATTTTACAAATATAATACTTGATTTGATAATCAAATTCCTTATAATTGATAGCATAATAAAATTAAGCACTATATAGTATGGGTTCAAACCATAGCCCAAGTGGGGCACATGAGACTATTTGCTTCACAAATAGGTCCTTGTGGCACAAGTTTAAGAAGTAAAAGGAAATTCATGTATAAATGAAGGATAATGACTTTATTGTTCATTAGAATATGAGAATATAAACTAATAGATAAGTTTCCAAAATATTCTAAGATAATTTATAATTTGGATAATTTATGGAAGCAATTAGCTAATTGTCTTAAAACACAAGTTTGAGGCATCAAATAAGGATAATTCCGTCTATTTTTTGGAACACATAAACATTACAAGGAAACTACGACAATTCTAAAAGTTGAGATCAAAAGGACTTTCCATATGATTTTAGTAACTATTTTAAGTAAGTACATAGAGGAAAATTTTCACTTGAAAAATTTATACCAACAAATACAATAAAATGGATATAAGTTCAAAATGATATTAATGAGTCCCCTTCAAGTTTCATAGAAAAAGGACGATCCTAGTAGCCTATGGAAAATTGTGAAGGAAGAGGAACTTGCTTGTAATAATTAATCTAATTTGTTTTATTGTCGGGCTTCGGTCAATTCGAGATTCTAGGATAATAAAATAAGTATCCAATTTTGGTACCTATTAGAGTGAAGATTAGAGAGATATACAAATTACCTAATTTCCACAATCAAGGTTTACAAAGGGGTTCCTCAGATACCAAATAGGGAAATACATATTTTCTTGCTAATGAAAAGTACTCAAAATTATTTATGAGATAGATAATCCAAATATAGGATTTTCAGTTTGTTTCAAGAAGTTCTTCATTGTTGTAGACTAGAGAATGTGCATGCCTCGTTTACATCTTCCTTGGGATAGATTATTTTTCGTCTTGATGTAGAAGTAATCTTTCAAGAACATAAAATAACAACAAAAGCTCCTCATTGATGAAAATTTGAAAGAAGATTTTACTTAATCTTTGGAAATACAAGAACATCAAGTAAATGTATTGAGCAGGATTCAATGATGATATCATTTCCAATGAATGAAAAACAAAAGATATCCATTATCAACCATGATAGATTCATGTCCCTTATAAATGATAATATTCTCAATATACGTGGGTCTTCTAAAATATGATCCACTGCTTAAGTATCAATGCTCCATTCATTCATGTTGGAGTCAGTGAGCTTTACTGCTGCAAAAGCTTTCACTGCATCAGATAGGCCTTGTGGAACTTCTCATGCTCTATAAGAAATGTTAAAAATGTGCCACACGATTATATCTTCATGACCCTTTTTATCACAAATTTGGCATCTAGTCATAGATCTTTGATTCATCATAGAAGTATTTGGGTGAGTGCTTTGCCTAAATCCACAACCCTAAGAAGAGAAGTATGAATTGCCCGGTCAAAAAGATGATGAAGTTAGACAAGTTCCATTGTCAGATCCCTATATGATGTTTACATTATAAGAATTATACTTAGGTATCTGATTCTAGATTGGTGGATAATTATTATCAACTCTCCTTTATCATTGACATGTTTCAAGATTATATGGAATTCTATATCCTAGAGAGTCTAGAATGTGATTGATAGTAGAATTAACTCCCCTAGAGTTTTACACATCTCAAAAATATTTTAGTAGGGAAGTGATCTCAGAAAATGATGGATCATGGGCATTTTGATCATAGAAATAGTAAACATTTTGTACTTGTATCCCAAGCCATTTAGCAGATAATTAACCTTGTCCTCGTCATCCATAAGCTTTCCAATAACACAAAGTTGGTCATAGATAGTCTTTAACTCAGTAATGTAATCAACTAAGGTTATACTTACTAGTTGCAAATATCTTAGCTTTGGCATTAATTCAAAAGAGAGAGATTGTGACAATTTGTAGAAGCATTATTTTAGAGTATATCATATTTCATTTAAGGAATTTGCTCCTACACCAATGTCCAAGACCTCTTCGTGAAGAGTTCATGTGATCTAGCCTTTTACAAGGAAATTTATACCAATCTAGGAGTGATAGACTACATTAGTAGAGATGATACATCCATCATCTATGAAGTATTTATTTGGTGGAATTTTTGTTCCTTCAACAAACCCTTATAGGGATGTTTCTCTCAATCTGGAGTTCCCAAGATAGGAATTTGAGTAGTTCCACTTGAGAGAGACAAAATTTGAGTCACTGACTTGAATAAGGAAGGGGTACAAATGCAAAACCACCAGTACTTAGAGTTGAGATGGATTCTTTCGTTTTGTCATCGCCTTCATCTTGGGACAATCTCCAATGAAGGAAGCAAGAACTCTTTCATTAGTAGGTCCTCTGGATACATACCAGTTGTTAGGTGAGGTAGGCCCAACATTTGAGTCCACCCTCAACCTTGAGTAGCTCTGATACCATATGAACCTATGAGAATATGGGAGAGGAGAATGAGAAGAAAGAGCTTATAAATGAACGCAGTCACACAATGGACGAGAGGAGGGGGAGAAATTTTGGTAGTTGAATTCAAAAAATTTATATCCAAGCCACCTCTCAGTTCAGTTCAAAATAGCTTATATAGATACTAGGCTTCTAATAGAAAGCAACATGGTCCCATAACTATTATACTGCCTTTATGTATGAGTCGGGTACAAGCTAAGAAACTATTAGAAAATTGTTACATCTAACTGAAATCAAAACTAAGTGTAGCATTTGTATTGCTTTTGTCAACTTCCTCAATTGCCTCATTGTCTATTTTAATACACGCAACAGAAATAGAACTCTAAGCTATCTATTGGGGAACTATAGGCTTAAAAACCTAAATAGTATTTTTCTATTTATATTACCAATAAGGCATGATTCATTTTTTACTTCACAAAATTACATATCTATGAGAAAATATGTCCCCAAGGAAGACACATTGCATCATCTTTTCTTTTAGTGTCATATTCTCTGGATATCCATCTCTTTAGATAATTTGTAGTTTAACCTAAAATGGCATGAAATAAAATCTCGGTTAGTATATCTATATAATGAGTATGTGGGGGAAATAAAATATATGCATGTAGGTGTCACAATATAAACAATCATAGAATCAATTATTATTACATAATCGAACATACATTTTCTGTTATAACTTCTCAACCCTCAATTGCTCAATATCTATGGTATACCCAATGAGGGCATTCTTTGTGGGGTACCCTCTCACTGGGGGTTTTGTCCTTTTCCACCCACTCATCTTTCACCTCACAACAGACCCTTCCTCATGCTTTGGGGTGTAAATGGGTAGGGTGTTACCCATTTACCCACTACCCATACCCTATAGGGTATGGTAAGGGTAAGCATATTTCTTACCCACCACCCGTTTACCCTTTACCCGCATCTAAAGATGGTTTGGTAAGGGAAAAGCTTTATTCTACATATTTTATCCATTTACCTATTAGTATGAGTCTGAATTTATAATTTTAGATTCCATTATATGTATAAATGCCTACTAAAACCCCTAACAGAACACTACTTTCTCAAACTATACTATTATGATTCACAAAACTTTGGTAGACAATGGGTATCATGAAACTACCTTTTATAGTCAAATATTTGAGAGAAAAATGGATTTGTCAATAAGAAATAACATATTAAAAAGGCTAAATCATGTATTAGAGAAAAACTCAGGTAAAGTATTACTACCTTTTGTTTTTTATCATAAAACATAATTATTACTATGAAAAACTAGCATTAGGAGTATCTCATGTTCAATATTCAGACTATTATATGAAATTTTTGATAAAAATATCTTATACAATCTTTATGTCATTTTACCCATCTCACCCTTACCCTACCCATTTAACCTGTGGGGAAAAGGGTGCAGGTAAGGGTAGAGTAAAGGTTTTATGAAAAGGGTAACTACCCTACCTCTACTTGTGTCTTTGATGTTGGTAAGAGTAAGGGTAAGCCTTTACCCTATACTACCCTACCCCAAGCCAATCGAGAATTAACTTTGCTCTCTGGGGCTTTGGGAAAGTGGGTGAAGATGCAATGCTCTTCGCGTGGTCTCAACAAACTCAATTGTAGATGACGATCATCCGGAGGAGGCAAGATTAGAGAGAGAGGGCATGAATCTACGGTGATGCACCGAGAAGGAAAGAAGAGGGGAAGGAAGGGTGTCCAATCAAATTGGAGTCATGAAAAGTGTCGTTGAGTCTCGTAGGGTCTCGTAAAGGTTGTTCTAGTCTTGGAGAGGGTCTTCTATGACTTATATAGACATGGCCTTGTAGGGTTGGATGCCAACGGAATATGCCTCCAGTTGGCAATTGGGTAAAGTCTCCATAGTACTCTGAAGTAGGGTTATCTAGGGATGACACTAGAAGAGAAGTGGGATGTCTCGTCGGTTAATTTGGCATATGTCATCAGTTAAAACTCAAGATATACATCACCGCTTCAACTAGAAAACATAAACTATACAAACACACACACACACACACACACACACACACACACACACACACACATATATATATATATATATATATATATATATATATATATATATATATATATGTATAGATTGTCAATTTTAGTTTACAACCAGCTGACAAAATAACATATATTGCACATAAAAAAGTGGTTTTTCTTGACCTTTCCTCGTTGTTAATTTAAAAGAGAACCAACGACGTAATGCTAACTATGTAGTGAAAATGGTTTCACTTGATAGTTCCCCATCAATTATTGAATGAGAACCAACAAGGTATTGGTAATTATGTAGTCTATTTCTCAAGAAATAATCAATGACTAATAGTATGTCGTCAGTTTATCAGTAAATAAACAATGAAAATTGAGGGATATCCTGTCAGTTATCTATAAGTAACCATCAAAATATTTATATGTTGTCGGTTCATTTGAAATAACTATGTGAAATGTCCTTTTTTTATAGCAGGTCTACATACCTGCTATCTGGCTGCTAGCATGTGTGCTGCCTGTAGTTCATTCGAATCGAAACCGAGTTCATCATAACTGTAGGTCGCTACAAGTATCACATCTTAACAACATGCCATAAAACCTACAAGAAGAAAGATATATATACAAATACACATATGATTTTGATACATATGCACAAACATGACAACAAACCTCAATTCTAACCATTTTTCTCTTTGAATGCACACACACATATATGCATGAACTCATAGATATCAACTAATTCATTTCTAATCCACACATTTAATTTCATATATATGCACAAATACACATTATTCTCCTCGTCATGCACTTCATATTCAATTCACAAACACATATGCATGAATATAGACACACATCAGCTACCATAGAGTTTAAGTCCATAATGTATAATAATAAAAAAACAAAATATTGACATCAAGGTTATAATATAAAATATCAATCAACACCCCAATTAGCTGACAAGTCCACAAGTTTGATAAAGTAGTCTACCCACTTTTCATGTAGGCCATTCAACCACTCCAATGTATAAGCTTCAATAGTGTCAAAAAAAATTTGCAAAGAGAATGATACGTAATTCTAAGTATATTTGATTATTTTTATTATCAAATGAGACTACTTCATTAATTATGATCCAAGACTAATAACAATACCTTCCATGTACACTTGATCTGTGTCATGTGCTGACAATCCTCTCCATGTACAAGGCACTGTAGATTTACAATTATGTTAATACATGTAATTAAGTAGGGTTAGTAATATATATGCATTGGAGTGATAAGACTATATACATCAACACTCCTCCAAGCTACTGATTTGTTTTTGTATCTACTTTCCCTCTGCCTCTACGGAATGGTTTCATATCCCTATAAGTTTAATTAACAAATATGTTTGATGATAAAATATCATATGATGCACACATTAACAAATATATTGAGCATAGAGAAACTATAATTACACGTGAATAGCCAATTTCATCAGGTGTCCATCATTTGGTGTTAATTTTATATTTAAAGGATAAAAGAAAGACACAATATAGATCTTGGGAACAATCACTAACAACTGCCAATGCTTATTTCTCAGTGAATAGAAGGCAAATAAAATAAAAATTAAATTCCACAACAATTGCATATTCATAAGTTAAAAATATAAACAATAAGCTCGAAACTTACACAATGTTGAAGGGAGCTATGATCACGATCTTGGAAGCACCAAAATCCTTCATCACAGTATTCACATAATCTTTGACACCATTCAAATATCTAACTACATCACTAATCATTGATGGCATTAGAAATGCCACGTTTGATATTTTGAACTCAACATCCACACAATAAAAATGACTGAATATATGCAATAATCAGTTAATATATAGGAAAAAATTATAAAACATGTATTTTTTACATATGATGAGGTATTCAGGCTCACTATATACAATGTTCTATCATTGATGTGTTCATACATTGATACATAAATAGCTCAAAAACATTTGTCAACACTATAACAGTGTCCCAATCTATACCTATAGTGTGCTCCTAAAGGTCGATCACAATGGTATCTGATTGATCTATATTGTGTAACCATACTGTCAGTGCCTTGCAGTTAGGGCCTAAGGTGTCGAACAACTCTTATGGAATAAATGTGGGGGTAGATTCTTTGGAACCCTAGGGGCTTCTTAGTTGTTGTAGTCTGCATGCATATATTCTCATATTATCTTTAGATTTTATATAAATTAAATATAGATTTTGTCACACCTCAACCAATATGATGACCCATTTGGGCCACCCTATAAATCCTCCTTCTATCTCTTCGACTATGGTGGCATCAGGGTGCTCGTATAAGACTGGTGTATCTCTCCATGCCAGAATGACACATATTACGTTCACAGAACATGATTATCATGAAGGAGAAACTCATGAACAATATCAGTGTTTGGAAAAACCTTACAATCTGCCACAATGTTGTATGATGGATCATCAATGGCAATATGGCATTTTTTGGCCACTTGCAGCTTTATGAAACAAAACATACAAATTGACACACATATATATATATTTACTTGAGGTATTAATTTATCATAATATATATAGAAATTGACTTAAATTAAATCCTACCCCGCCCGTGCCACGTGAGTTTGAAGGACTACTCCCAATACCCTCTGGGGGCTTGAGACACTGTACAAGATTCGTGACTGTTGTCACTATCTGAGAAGCCTTAAACTCTTCCAAGGATGCAACTATCAATCTTTGCACGTCCTCCTGGTTCGTTCCCCCTTTCTTGGAAGATTTGTGCTTTTATTGGGATGAACCAAAACAATATTTTATTCCAAACCCAGCTCCAACAACCCTAACACATCTATGGTGCTCTTCTATTCCTAGAGCAACTATCAATTCATTGTGTTTGCCCTGGGAGGTGAACTTGCCCTCCTTTGTTTTCTCACCTAGCTCCAACTATTCATCATCAAAATCAACTAATCAGTAAAAGTTAACAATCCATACAAAAAAGAACATGGACATGCATTGTAAGATCAAGGAATTTACCATTTTTGTAGCCACCTCCTGGGTTTCTTGGATGTGGATTTCTTTGGCTTTATTTTTCCTCACATCTATCCACTCAATATAGTGAGGTAACCATCTGGAAGCACTAGAAGACTAGAAGGAGTAGAAGCAGAAGGACCTTACTCTTTCTCTCTCAATTGGTGGTGTTTAGCATAACCACTTGAACACAACTGGTGGTTGTCCACATTCTTGTCACACATTTTTTTAGCATTGTGAATGGCCTGATTAATTCAATTAGAATATTGTTAACTAATCATAAGAAATCATAAGAATATAATTAATTCAATTTCTTGAATGCATCTATTTTTATCTACTTAACAAGCTCCAGCTGATCTTTTTTATCAAGATAGGTCCATTTAGGAGTGGGATACTTATCCTTCTTGTTTCCAAAGATGTAGTCTCTTGTGAGGATCGTCTTCCAATCTCTATGTCTTCTCCCAATGAGTTGCATAAGTCTTGCAATGAAAATTTTCATCAAGCTCATACCAGCCTTAAAAAGGTTCAACATTCACTACTTTATAGATATGTGAAAAGAAATAATATGAAAATACTATAAAATGTAAATGCATAAATCTCACTTCTAAATCCCTCCTGATGAGGCCTTTATTGGCCTTACTTGTCTCCAATCCTCAACTCAAAGAGGCACTTTGCTTTGACCAAGGACCCCATAGAAGCTGACGAACTCTTTAGTAATCTGTGTACCTATTTCATTAAATTTAATGACACCCTTCTTCCCTTCCCAATTTGGGGTAATTTTTATTAAGGTTATCTCCCTCCCTCATTTAGATTTATCAACACCACCATCACCCTGGTCAGGAGACCCAATGTGATCCTCACACTGGAGATTATTGTGCTCGTGTTCAGATGCCATCAATAAAATCAAAAGTTAACTTATGAAAAAGTCAGATCACATACAGAAAAGTGAGACCACATATGAAAGGTCAGATCAAATATGAAAAAGTCATATCACATATGAAAAAATAAACATATGAAATATAATGTGTAGTATAGTCACCCGTGTATAGTCATGTGTTAGATTTAGGATTTGCATTTGGTAAACCATTAGATAATGGACTAGATTCATCATACTTGTTATAGTACTCTTATTCATGAATAGGATCTGAAATGAAGTGTCTTTTCCCATGAAGAATGACATACCAATTTTCTTTTGCAGGATTGTCGATATAGAATACCTTCTTTTCCTGTGATGCCATGATGAATGGTTCATCCTTCTCGCTTGTCCACTCAAAATTCACTATTTTGAAACTAAGTTCATCAACTACAACTCCTTTGTGGTTATCAACCCATTTAAACCTATACAATGGAATTCTAAACTTTGTGTAGTCAATTTCCCATATGTCTTCAATGACACCATAATAGGACATCTTTCCTTCATGTGGACCTCTTATCCTCGATACTAGAAAAAAATACAATGAAGACATTTGAAGGGTGAACCCACTATTTTAGACATCACTCTTATCATCTCAACATTTTGTGTAGTATGAAAATCCATTTATGCCAAACCCTTTGTAAGATGTAACATGTGTCTTTGGCTTATACATGATCCATTTGATAGTTTCTATAACATTGTTTGGTGTTTGAGATAGTTTATTAAATACTTTCTCTTAAAACCACTTAATAAATGTGAAATTATGCTCTCTACCAAGCCACATTGAACTGGCTCAGTGATATTTTCTCTTGAGCTCATTGGTATGTTTAGTGATATAAATACCCACATTGTCAATGTTGTGTAAAACATATAAGTGTGCTTGTTCTGACTGATCACACTTGATATCTATCTGCCATTCTCCCAAAGTAGCTTTGCCAAAATAAACATCAAGATTCACAATATTAGTAGGAGTTTTGTTGCAACTCAAGAAGTCATTGCAAAAGTCCATAATCTCCCTAGAAACAAAGCCCTCAATGATACTCCTTTTGGACGACAACGGTTCCGAACATCACCTATAAAAATACCCATGTGCCACTCAAAAGGATACATCCAATGCAAGAAAGTTGGATCCAACAATTTCAATTCCCTCATCAAAATGGATAACCAGATGTACCAATATATCAAAGAAATGGGGGGGGGGAAATACTAGTCAAGTTGGCACATGGTAATGATCACTTCTCTTTGCAACTTATCAAGAATCACAGAATCAATTACTATGTTGCATAGCGTGTTGAAGAAGAAGCAAAGTCTAGTGATTGCAAACCTTATATTCTTAGGAAGGATAGATCAAATAGACACAGGAAATATATGTTGCATTAGAGTCTCACAATCATGCGGTTTAATACCTATCAGCTTCAGATCCTTCATTGATACCAATATACAAATATTGGGTGAGTATCCCTATGGTACCGTAACATTAAACAAGTACTCATAAAAAGTTCTCTTCTCCTGTGTAGACAAGGTGTAACAAGTAAGAGGTAAATATATGTGGTAACCCTTGGTAACTGATTTTGTTAAATCTTTCCTTATACCCATTTCACATAGGACCATTATAGATTTCATGCAATATGTAGTCTTGCCTTTTGTATTCAAGAAAGTACCAATTATTCTATCACAAACATTTTTCTCAATGAGCATGACATCAATACAATGTCAAACTATTAAAGAACTTCAATAAGGAAGATCCCAGAATATCAACCTCTTTTTGAATAAAGACTCTTCACCTGTCAGAGTAGTATATGGACTCTTACCAAAATGATTTACAATGTTGTTTACTCTTGCATAAACATTCTCACCCGACATAGGTTTAGGAGAAACCCATTCCTCAGTTGATCCATTGACTATTTTGTGCATCTTTTGACAAGGATTCACCTTTGGTAGAAACCTTCAATGACTAAGATATATAGTCTTACCACCATGTTTTCATCGTATTAAATCAATATTTTTCTCCTATATAGGACATGCCTTGGTTCCTATGACATTTTAGTCAGATAAGTTCTCATAAGTTGGAAAGTTATTAATACTGCAAAACAACATAGCACACAAATTAAACATCTCCACACAAAACATCATAAGTCATCACACCTTCTCCCAAGAGTTTCTTTAGGTCATCAATCAGAGGTTCAAGGTAAACATCAATATTATTTCCAGGTTGTTTGGGGCCTAATATCAACAAGGACAACATGACATATTTATTCTTCATACACACCCACAGAGGAAGATTGTATATAATAATCATGACAAGCCAAGTGGTATTGTTGGCTGCTTAATGTTCCATATGGATTCATCCTATTGGCATAGGGCCCAAGTCTTAAATTATTGGCTTCTTCACCAAACTTAGGATATAATAAATCAATCTTCTTCCATTGCGGGAAATCAAACGCATGTTGTAGCATATCATCATTGTTTTTCTTTACCTATACATGCTAAGATAAATTTTGTTCATCTATGGTATTATCAAACAAGTGTTGGAACCATGGTATTATTGGCAGATACTACATCACCTTGGTAGGAGAATATCGATGCCATCCTTTTGTACCTAGACGCCCCACATTTTGGACATTCTTTTAGATCATTATATTCCTTTAGAAACAACTTACAATCATTCGTGCATGCATGTATCTTCTTAGCCTCTATTTCCATTAGGCACAACATCTTTTTTGTTTTGTATGTTGACACTAGAAGCTCTTTTCCATCAGGGAGAATTTCTTTCAATAATGAAAATAGAGAAGTAAAGCTTTTGTAGATCCATCGATTGTTAGCCTTTAGAGTATATAGTCTCAGCACAACACTTAACTTTGTAAACTTAGTACAAACCAAGTATAACAATTTCTCAGCATCATGCACAATGCTTCTAAATAAGGGAGGTAGATTTGTAACATTTACCCCACAACTATCTACCATCACATCAACCATGTCTATTGAAATTGTTTCATTCTCGTAAACACCATAAGCCATTTTCTCTTCGAAACAACTACCACTACTGACATCTGTTAATCTCATACTTGGAATCTCTCCATGCCAGTACCATTCTTTATAGCCTTGTACAATCCCATTGGACATGATATTATCTTTGATCATGTCAATAGTGTCAACTTTCAAGTTGTTACTACAGATCCTACAGGGGAAATAGAACCTATCTCTAAGTTGTTTGTTATGTTCTTCTAAAAATATTACAAACTGATTGAGACCATTAATAAACTCCGAAGTACTTTGTTTTGGATTTGACATCCATGATTGATCCATTCTATGATCAACTGAGAGATGAATAGCTCATCAGGCGTTAACTAATTAGTTGATTTCACAATAAAATATGTTTGAATTGATCCCTAATCATGTATTATAATACACATCGATGAATGTCTACCACCTATCCCATTCTAGGGCACTTCATCTCAGTAGTAAGTGTATAATGCATGGTCAATTTTAATAAATTTCGGAAATTTTTCCCCATAGTTCTCCAAGTATATCGATGTAGATGGGCAAACTCTCACCTACAAATGTACCCAGAGAACAAAAAGGAGAAATGCTATCAAAATTATTGAAATCAAACATGCATTGTACATGTGCATCCTTAGTGAGATGAAGTGCTCATGAACAGTCCTAAATCAGGGACTATCCTAGGTTTACTCCAAATGAGTAAATCTCAAACGAATTTTTAGGCCAAAAAATCGTTTAAAAATTAGGGTTTAGAATCTAGGATTTATAAATTAGAGTTTATACTTTAGCATTTACATACTGGGGTTTATAAATAATTTTAAATTCTAATTAAGCACATATGCTACATGGATCTAGATGTACTCTCTCAAGGATTCCTTGTGTATGGTTCAACCACTTTTAGAGTGATATGAATTCCAATTGCATACTAAAAGTTAGGAACCCATTTTGAAGACTTGGATTTCAACAATTACACATTCCACACCATTTTGGTTGTGCATTAGCTACTATTAGACTCTAAGCATATACTAACAACTCCTATATCAAACATAATAAAATGACAATTGCATATTTTGAGGAAAATCACATTACAAATTTAAATGATCAAGTAAACAAATAGTTCCATGTGGTTGTTCAACCCATGAATACTACTCAACATTATCAAAGAATGAATCTAGTAAGAACATATTATGAAGAATTAGTTCCATACGGTTGTTCAACCCATGTTACAGGATGAAATAAGACCAAGAAGAGAGAAATTCAAATATGAATATGCATACTAGTTGAAATTTGAACTATAAATAAAAATTCTAGAGAAAACAATAGGAGGAAAGAGGAGAGGATGTAACTATGGAAGTTCTAGATGAGGAGGAGGTAGTAAGGAGTGGCACCACAAGAGGAGGAGGTAGTGAGTAGCTTGGTCTCATGAGGAGGAGTAGGCATCGACTGAGGAGTAGGACCAGAAGGAGTAGCCAATAGAGAAGGAGGAGTAAAAGTAGGATTAGCATTGATGGAGGACGAGGATCAGGAGAAGGAGGAGTATCACTACATGAGGAGTGGTATAGCTCATCGACTGGTGCTTGCCATAGAACAACGCCTTTTGTTGGGGAATGGTGGTTGGGGAAAGGTGAGATGGAGGAGGAGCAATGACGGAAAAATAAAGGGTGAGCAGCGGCTACTAGAGGAGGAGGAGAACCAATGATGACCGCCAAGGGTATAGTGCACAGAGAGGGCAATCAAACGGTAGGTTTGAAAGAAAGGAAAGAAGGATTTCTCATGGATTTAAGTAAAATATACCTCATTATTTGTTATAAAAATATCGATGACTTACTAGTTGTCATTGGTTCTTTGAAAAAAATCATCGAAAAAACCTATGTCCATGCCAACATATACCATTGGTCATCTAAGGCAAAACCAATGACAACATATGTGTCCCAGTGACAACTAAGTCATCGGTGTCTGTAAAAACAATCTGACGATATATGTCAATTTGGGGGGGGGACTTCGAGGGATGTTTGGCGCGTAACATTTTGATGACATAGATTCTAATTGTTTATGCTTTTGTCTTGTCAATTATTTTACTAGTAACTGACGATATAGGGGTTTTGGAGGGAAGCAAATCTCTCTCGAAAAAATTGCACCAAATTATTTTTTGCGGGCGCTCTATGTCATCAGTTTCTTTATGAACCAACCAACAAGATAAATAAAATGCAACCTGTGTTTTGTCAGTCGTGGCGGTTTTCTTTAAGTAACCGACAAGAAAGGTTACGCCTTTAGTTCTTCTTAAAAAAATCAATGACACAAGTCATTTTTATTGTTGTGTGGATAGATTTGTAATCACCTTTATCGACCCTACCTTGTTTGTGAGCTGGGGTCATTTCCATCAAGCAACAAGCATAGGATCTTGACTGGCTATTGATGAATGCATATTCATCATAATATTCAATCGCCATCTTGGGCTCATTTCGACTCAATACATCAGATTTCATCTCCTAAATATCACAATATGCAAAATGTCTTAATTAGGTTCAATCATCAAGAACTAAATTTAAGTTGATTTTATGCAGGTCATAATGAGGTTCAACCATCAGAAGGCACTACTCCCCAATTAACCCTAATCCACCTTCAACATAATCATCACCACCGCTTGCTTCATTCCACCTTCATTTCCATCAACCATCATATGTACCAAACCCTTATAAGTGGAACCCACCTTTCTCAACCCTAGATCTACCTTCACCCATGATCCTCTCATCCTTGGTCTTGACCAATTGATCCAAACGGTCTTGGCATTGCACTACCCTTTCAGTCTTGCCTCTATGATCTCTTAAGACCGTGAGCATCTAACACCGTCTGACTGAGAATCGACGCCTCCTATTCATCCAGCCACTTGGTCTTATCTTAATGGTCTTGCACCCTTGCTCTTCCTTCTAACAGTCTCAAGACCGTGAGAGCCCTCACAATCCCAAGACCGTGAGATCTCTCACAATCCCAAGACCGTGAAGCATCGTGACCACCAAACCAAATGAAGGTCCTCTCTGTTTTCCACCGCTAACTTGGGCGGCCATCCACAGCAAGGATCGCGGCCTCCACTATCCACGATGGCAGCAACGACTACATCATCCTCCTCTTCTCACTCTACAACCCGTCACAACACCACCTGCAAACCATAGGCCACCAAACCCCCCTGCTACCATCATCGCCGCCCGCTCTGGGACACAACAGCACCGCCCGCTTCCTCCGACATCACCTACCTACAACCGCCGCACCTCTCGCTCCCATCGAAGACCTCTCACAGTCTGCTTGACCTTCTCCTCACGGTCTCATGACCGTGAGGCAACGATCTATCTCCAAAATCGATCAGAGGCCATCGATCGCCCCAGACCGTTTGGACGGCATGCGAGGACCAAGACCTCTAGGGCTTAACGGTCTACAAGACCATGTGTTAGCTTTGGGTTCTCAAAACTGTTCGGACGATCAAGACCGCTTGAAGGCCAGAGTATCCAAACTGATTGGAGGCCATCGATTCGTGAAATTGTGAAGAGCAAGTGAATGCTCAAGACCATTTGGATGTGACCTAGCAAACCGATAGAACACAGAAATCATTTAAATGACAACAGCAGATCGTTAGGGCGAGAGTCATCAAACCATTGGAAGGGAAGATCATTTGGAGGAAAACACTCTAAAACTATTTGAGGAGAAGACCGGTTGGCTAGGTTGTGAAGACCAACAGAAAACAGAGACTGTTTGGTCAATCTAACAAGACCGTTTGGATGTGAATACTTATCAAGTACAAACCATTAAGAAGACCAAATGGTCTCCAAAACCATTAATGCAAAATTGTAAAAATTGCAACTGGGCCCAAAGCATAGAGACCAAACCAGTGCCTATAAATAGGACCAGTAGGGTCCTCATTTGAGGCATCAGATCTGGGACGCCGCCAGGCTTCCCAGATGCAAGATTCGATCCAGATCCATCCACGTACATCCATGCTACTGTCACTTTGCCTACTGCTCCTCTTGCCGCGAGCAAGGAGGTCAAGATGAGAAAGAAAGTGGAGAAGAAGATCTGCCCGATCAGCCTTGGTGGTTCTTCCTTCTCATCCAGATCTGCTCTGACACAACGTAGAATATAGCATCATCTTCATCGAGCTGTGATTACCTTATGCATCATGCTCATGGCGGATTCTTCCCTCTCTCTTGTTCTTCTTGTTTCTCGCACCACAAGCGAGTAGTTCTTTTTTGCTGGGGTGCGGGCACTAGCCCCGCTGCCCATGCAAGTATGTTCTCTTGTTAAACATTCCATGACAATGTATATAACTTTCCATTTCGTTGCTAATCGTTAATGTTTGTAGATTGATTACATGCTTGCTTTTATCTTGTTCTTCCCTATGCTGCGAGAACTTCTATATGTAGGGTAGGATGTCGATTAACAGGGTTGACTCCCAAACTAGAAATAGAATGGGATTCCTTGAGGTCGTAAGTGTATGATCCATGAGGGGATGAGCCATCTAGCCTACGGTGACGCTTTTGTGTGCCTAATGCCTATATAGGGGGCCCACAACTTCAGTTGGATATCTGTGTCTTTGTTATTAAACGTCGATGTTTTCTTGTAGATTAATCGACTGCTTGCTTGACGTTTAGCACGATTGACTCCCAAACTAGAAATAGAATGGGATTCCTTGAAGTAGTAAGTGGATGATCCATGAGGGGACGGGCCATCTAGCTTACGGTGACGCTTCTGTGTGCCTAACGCCTGTATAGGGGGCCCACAACTTCAATTGGATTTATGTATCTTTGGAGTCGTAAGTGAGTGATCCAGATGGTGATGAGACATCTGATACCTAAGGTGATGCTTACACATGCCTAACGCCCATATGGGGGGTTTTGCATCAGCTTAATTTGGACGATTATATCTTACCTGGATGTTTGATGTTTGGATGTGTTTGCATGAGTAGTGGTGGTGAAACCCAGGATCATCCCAGTGATTCCATATCATTAATCTAGTTCATCTTTAATTCCACTCTTGACTTTCCTGCACTTAGTTTAATTAACCTCAAATCAATCAATCGTTCTAAATATTAGTCTTACTTGAGCTAGATTCGACTAACAACAATTCTTAAAAACGTTATCCCTTGGGATTCAATCCTTAACTATACTGCGATAAGACCCGTACCCTTGCGGGTGGTATTATTGCATAAGGTTTTGGTAAAACTCTAGGATTTCAACCCCGAGTGAATTTGTTAGCGCGATAGTAAACCATGTCAAATTCTAGCGTTGTTGCCGGGGACAACATAATCAGTTAGTCAAATATAGTTCTAATAAATCTAATCTAGGTCTTTGTTTTTCTTTTATGTAATTGATCATTCACTTGAATTTCACTCTACTCCATCAATCTTACTTCAGATCTTTTCATCTCAAGAACAACCAAACACTAGTGTATGCACCGTTTGAACAGTCCCGGACTCTCTGCTGGATTTGACCCTGAGATAGACAGAACTTTCCATCGTCAGAATAGAGAAAACCAAGCAAGAATGGCTCAAGAAGAGGAAATAGCCCAAAGGGTTGCTCAAGCCCTTAATGCAAAAAGAGAAAGGCTCATGCAAGAAACCAGAGTTGCGGTTCAAGAAGAGATTCAAGCAGCACAAGCAGCGGCGCAAGCAACACAACTGCAAAAGGACCTTAGAGATTTCTCAATTCCTAAAGCTACTGACGTTCATCACCCAATACACCCTCCTCCTATCAATGCTCCAAATTTCGAGATTCGGGCGCATTGGATCACCTTGCTTCAAAACAGCCCATTCTATGGTAAATAAGGAGAAGATAGTCAGGAACATCTTCTGAGGTTTATCGATCTATGTTCTATGAAAAAGCAAAATGGAGTATCCAACAATGCCATTAGACTTCGTCTCTTTAAGTATTCTCTTGCTGATAGATCTATAAGTTGTTACAACTCCTTGCAATGTGAACCTATCACCACTTGGGAACAACTTCAAAACATTTTTCTGCAAAAATTCTACCTTCCTTCACTCACTTATGAAATTATGGGTCGAATAACAATGTTCAACCAAGCCCCTTGAGAATCCCTTACTGAAGCATGGGAAAGATATAAAGATCTTCTACGCAAGTGTCCACACCATAGAATCCCTAAGAATCAGCTTATCGAGATCTTCTATAGAGGTGTGGATGATGATATCAAGAGGTTTTTAGACTCCTCATCTGGAGGAAACTTCATGCATCAAAGTTATGATAGGGCATGGAAGGTTGTCACCCTTGGAGCTGAAAATCAAGCTAATTGGGGCAGATCCGTAGGAAAAGGTGTGTTGAAGGCAGCTATGGTTGAAGTTATTCCATAATACAATTCTATCGCCGAAACCCTCAAACTCTTAGTTGCTAAGAAAGACCATACCGAATCGTCCCTTGCTGCATTTGGAAGAGGACGTTCACCCCCTTAACAACAAGAATAGATCAAGTCAGCTTCATTGTTCTGTGAAGCATGTAAAGGTACTGATCATTCCACTTTAGCATGTAATGTTCTCTACGATGTTGTTCTTAGCAACGCATGTGGCCAAGGAGATAATAGTCAATTGGAAAATCTTAATGTTGTCAACACCATTCCTGGTCAAGGATACTACAATCTGAATCAAAATAGGAACCATCCTGGTTTTCAATATGGAAATCCTTCAGGAGCGGAAAAATCGTGACAACTTGGTCAAAATAATCAACAACGAGGGCCACCAGGATTCCAGTATAACCAACAACAAAATTTTGGAAATCAAGGAAATTTCATAAGTAACTTTCAGAGCAAGAACTACAACAATTATCAGAACAACACTCAATTCCAAAATCCCAACCAAGTTCCTTATCAACAACAAGGGCAACAAGCCGGTCCCATATCTTCTGATGACAAGCTAACTGCCATTGAAAAGATGCTACAATCACAACAAACTATGATAGCTAACCAGTAAGCCCATTAGAAGGCTATTGAATTGCAACTAGCCCAACTTGCAGCTCGTATGAAACCACCTGCTGGAGCCTTTGCTGGCCAACCAGAAAACAATCCTAAGCACCCTGAGCAACTGAAAGTTGTCACAACCAGGTCTGGGAAAGATTATACAGATCCTCCTGTCAAGACACCTGTGGTTATTACAGACAAGGATGACTCCATGATTGAACAAAACTCTACCGCACCTGAGTCTCAACTAAAAGATCAAGTAACTACTGATAATACAGACATGGAAATTCCAGAGAAAGCTACTGATGAAGAAATCAAAACATCAGAGCCAAATGTGCCACTATACAAGCCTCGTCCTCCTTTCCCTGCCCATTTGAAACAAACCAAGCTTGACGCTCGATTCAACAAGTTCAAAGAATCTATGAAGAAGCTTCATGTTGATATACCTTTTCTAGATGCTCTGGATGAGATACCAGCATGGATGAAGTACTTGAAGTCACTTCTCAAAATGAAATATATAACTGAAGAGTACGAGATAGTCCAGTTGGCTACTACCACTTAAGACATCATCCATAGTAAGATGCCAAGGAAGTAGAAAGATCCAGGGTCTTTTGGAATCTCCTGCCATATCGATGATTCTTCATGTAAGAAAGGATTGGCCGATCATGGTGGCAGTATCTCCATCATGCCATTTAGCCTTTGCAAAAGGCTAGGGTTTTCTGAACTACTCCCTACTGGTATGACAATACAACTTGCAGATAACACTGTGACTCTACCCTTAGGAATCATTGAGGATGTCCCTATCAAGGTTGGCAAAGATTCTTATGTCCCTTGTGACTTTGTCATCATGGACATAAAGGAAGACACTAGATACCCTCTCATCTTTGGACATCCATTCCTCACCACTGCAAGAGCCCTAATTGATGTTGAAGCAGGCACCTTGCTGCTCAAATTAGGAAAAGAAACCCTCGAGTTTAAAGTTTTTGAAAGTATGAGAAGATCGAGTATGCAAGAAAAAGTCTACTTAATTGAGTGCATAGAGAAGATGACACTACTTACACAAGAGGATTATGAACAAAACAATCCATTAGAAGTGGCTCTAACAAACCCATCCGCTGATAACTCCATTGATGAACAAATAAAGGATTGTGTTCTCCACCTCGATACGGATGAAGAAGATCCTGAAGCCAGGATTGAGGAACTCAAAGCTATGGATGTCACTGAAGAACCATGTGAAAAACCACAAGCTCCTGAAATGAAACCCCTACTTGAGGGATTGAAGTATGTGTTTCTAGATGACCTCAAAGTCTACCCAGTCATCATAAATTCTGATCTAACGGCAGAACAAGAAGATAAACTCTTGACGGAATCAAAAGAAAGAAGAAAAGCCATAGGCTACAAGATGAGTGATCTCACCGGGGTCAGTCAAGCACTGTGCATGCACAAAATCCCCATGATGGAAGATCACAATCCAACTGTTGAACACCAAAGGAGGCTTACTCTGAATATTAAAGAAGTTGTCTGCCTTGAAGTTATAAAGTTGCTTAAGATAGGAATTATCTATCCGATCTCCGATTCACCATGGGTAAGTCCTGTACACGTTGTCCCGAAGAAAGGTGGGACTACAGTGATACAGAATGAAGACAATGAACTCATCCCCACTCAAACAGTCACAGGGTGGAGGATGTGTATTGAATACAAGAAGTTGAACAAGGCAACTCGAAAGGTTCATTTCCCAATGCCTTTTCTTGACCAAGTCCTAGAAAGGTTAGCCCACCAAGAGTATTTCTGTTATCTTGATGGTTACTCTGGATTCTATCAAATACCTATACATCTAGATGACCAACAGAAAACAACCTTTACTTGCCCATTTAGAACATATGCCTTCAGAAGGATGCCGTTCGGACTCTGCAATGCACCTGAAACTTTCCAACGTTGCATGGCCACTATATTCACTGGTGTCACTGAAACAATCATGGAAATTTTTATGGATGATTTTTCAGTATATGGAGATTCATACGACTCATGCCTTCAAAACCTCTCCCTTGTCCTTAAAAGGTGTGAAGAAGCACATCTTGTGTTGAACTGGGAGAAGTGTTACTTTATGGTAAAGGAAGGCATTATCCTTGGCCATAGAGTCAGTAGTAGAGGAATCGAAGTAGACAGAGTGAAAATTGAAGTGATTTCCAAACACACTATCCCGACAAACGTAAGAGATTTTCATGCATTCCTAGGTCATGCATGCTTTTACAGACGGTTTATAAAGGATTTCTCTAAGATAACCAAGCCGATGACAAACTTATTACTAAAGGATGTTGAATTCAATTTTGACGAAGAATGTGTGAAACATTTCAACAACCTAAAGCATGCTCTCACAAGAACACCCATCATTAGAGCTCCAGATTGGGACCACCCATTTGAAATTATGTGTGATGTCAGTGATTATGTTGTGGGTGCTGTTCTAGGGCAATGTATAGAGAAGAAACACTGTGTGATCTACTATGCATCGAAGACCCTCGACGAGGCTCAGAGGAATTATGAAACTACTGAGAAAGAACTTCTTATAGTCATGTATGCCTTTGACAAGTTCAGATCCTACCTCGTAGATTCAAAAGTCATTCTCTACACAGATCATGCAGCTATCTATTACCTCCTAGCGAAGAAAGATACAAAACCCAGGTTGATAAGATGGATTCTTCTCTTGCAAGAATTTGATCTAGAGATAAGAGATAAAAAAGGTATAGAGAATGTCGTGGCAGACCACCTCAGTTGCATCCACACTCTAGAAACCGAGAAGATCTCAATTAACAATTCTCTTCCGGATGACCAACTAATGAAAGTTTCAAAAGCTACCCCTTGGTACTCAGACTATGTGAACTACCTCGCCGTTGGTGTCATCCACCCTGAATGCACCAAAAATGCACTGAAGAAATCCATGCATGATGTGAAACAGTATCACTAGGATGAGCCGTACCTATTCAAGCTCTGTGTTGATGGTCTCTACAGGTGTTGTATCACTGAGGAGGAAGCCCAACTTATTTTAGAACAATGTCACTAAGGCCCAGTTGGAGGCCATATGAGCTCTAAGAAAACTGCTTTGAAAGTTTTGCAATGTGGTTTGTTTTGGCCATCCATATCCAAAGATTCCTACAACTTTGTTCTATCATGTGACAAATGTCAGAGAACAGGTAACATAACAAAAAGAGATGAGATGCCATTTAAGCTATGTCAAGAAGTTGAGATTTTTGATGATTGGGGGGTGGACTACATGGGTCCATTCCCATCCTCACATGGATTTTCCTACATCCTAGTCACGGTAGATTATGTCTCAAAATGGGTTGAGGCCATACTGACCGTTAGTAGCGATTCCAAACCCGTCATCAAGATGTTCAAAGATATTATTTTCCCCATTTCGGAGTTCCACACACTGTGATATCTGACGAAGGATCTCATTTCCTAGAAAGAAGTTTTGAAGCCTTGCTGAGGAAATATGGTGTAACCACAAGGTAGCCTCACCCTACCATCTGCAGACTAATGGACAGGTAGAGGTTTCTAACTGTCAACTCCAGGCTATTTTGGAAAAGACATTAGGTGGCAATCGAAAATATTGGTCAGTGAAAATCAATGACGCATTATGGGCCTACCGAACCGCTTTTAAAACTCCCCTTGGTACCACACCATTTCGGTTAATCTATGGGAAGTCATGCCACTTGCCTGTAGAACTCGAACACAAAGCATGGTGGTCAATAAAATAACTAAATTTTGATATGAAGAAAGCAGGCTAAGCTAGGATTCTGCAACTTCAGGAGCTGGAAGAACTCTGGATGACAGCTTATGAAAATGCACAAATCTATAAAGAACATAACAAACTTTGGCACGATTGTCATATGAAAAGAAAAGACTTACGAGTGGGAGACCAAGTTCTTCTATTCAACTCAAGAATGAAGTTATTCCCAGGGAAACTCCGTTCTCAATGGCCTGGGCCTTATATTGTCAAGAGCATCTCCTCACATGGTGCTTTCTCTTTGTCAAGTGAAAAGTTAGGTGAATTTGTGGCAAATGGTCAACAATTGAAGAGATATTTCACCTCAGCTGACACAGGCACCGTAGCAATGCTGGATCATTCCAATCCAACATATCCACCATAAAATTGAAGGGTTCAATTGAGCCATCGACATAAAAGAAAGGCACTTTTCGGGAGGCAACCCGATCAATAAATTCATTTTTACTTTTAATTAGAATTATCCTCAATTTTGTTTTCAAATTTTAGATAAGTTTGCACCAAATAAAAATCACATCGTGAGATGCCATCTTGAGTTCTGATTGATCTTCAGTTTGAGATTTTCAGATAGAGGACGCACGCTGCTTGGAACACAACTACATATGGTGGTCCAACAGCATGAATTTTCCCCTCCATATTGGATTTAGGGTTTTCTTGGGATGAACAAATTTCTAAGTTCGGGGTGGAGGGTGGGTGGTGTGTACTTTACTTTCCACCTTCACCCATCTATTTCAGACTTAAGTCTTCTCGTTATATTGTTGACCAAAATTTTCAATTTTTTTTTAATGTTTTTCAAAGAAATTGAATAGATACTTGATGAAGTTTTGACGCTTTCTGTTTCATTAAAAGCCTTTTCCTAGCCTGCTATGCATTTCAAATCATTATACCCTCCTTATTCGAAGCAGACCCTCAAAAGGACCATTTTCTTGAAACTAGCCTTTTGATTGAAATCATCTTGTGAAGCTTATGATTCCTAACATCATGATCCTTCTGCAAATATGGCAAGTGTCTGTCAAACTGATAGGGATCAAATACTTCGTGCTTCCTAATTGACTAGCGGAACAATAACATGGAATCCCCACTGGATCCTCATAAGTCATTATTTGAGAAGAGTACGATAAAGAGAATGACCTGATGCACTGAATTGTAAATCAAGTGGAATTGTGATCTGAACTCTCTTCTACACTTCTTCTATCATCTTCGTACCCCTCCGTCCATAAAAAAGAAACAAAAATAGCTAAAATAGTACCAAACCCTAAGTTCGGGGTGGCACGCCATTTCCCTCTATATCCGCTTCTTCCATACCCCTCGCAAATTAGTAGGGGCATACCACTAAGAAAAGATGCCAAAGCGCACACAAATAAATACAATCTCAAGTCGAATAGAGGAGAGATTCACACAAAAATGCAACAAATGAAATTGCAAATCATATAATAAAAATCTCGAGTCGAATAGAGGGGAGATTCATTTTTGCCTTCCATACCACCCTTCACTCCCTTTTCCACCTAAAGGCACAATGAATGCCTCCACTACCCCGAAAAACACCAGTGTCAGATCAGGTGCACACTTGTTGTTCTACGGGTATCTCTGGACTTTTACAAAACTCTTTGACATGCTTGTACTAGAAAAAGTGAGGAGGAAGTGATGTTGGAAAAAAAATCAGGAATGAAGATATGGTAAGATGTGTTCAGTGATCTTAGGAAGTTGAGATGCTTAGTTATACTAAGCAGAAAGTAAACAATCGTGATGTGAAGATGAGACAATCACATGAGTTGAAAGTATACATGTGGCGACTGTTTCAGATTTTTTGTTACTCGAGGACGAGCAACGTTTAAGTACAGGGTGTTTTGATGAATGCATATTCATCATAATATTAAATCGCCATCTTGGGCTAATTTCGAATCAATACATCTGATTTCATCTCCTAAATATCACAATATGCAAAATTGTTTAATAAGGTTCAATCATCAAGATTATTAACTGAGTTTTTGTTGATTTTATGCAAGTCATAATGAGGTTCAACCATCAGAAGGCACCACCCCCAATTAACCCTAATCCAGATTCAACATAATCATCACCACCACTTGTTTCATTCCACCTTCATATCCATCAACCATCATCCGTATCAAACCCTTATAAGTGGGACCCACCTTTCTCAACCCTAGATCTACCTTCACCCATGATCCTCTCATCCTTGGTCTTGACCATACAATCTTGACCAATCGATCTTGACCAATTGATCCAAATGGTCTTGGCCTTGCACTACCCTTTTGGTCTTGGCTTTACGATCTCTCAAGACCGTGAGCATCTGACACCGTCCAACTTAGAATCGATGCCTCCTATTCATCCAGCCACTCGGTCTTATCGTAATAGTATTGCACCCTCACTCTTCCTTCTCACAATCTCAAGACCGTGAGAGCCCTCACGATCCCAAGACCATGAGAGTTCTCATGATCCCAAGACCGTGAAGCATCGTGACCCCCAAACCGAATGAAGGTCCTCTCTATTTTCCACCGCTAACCTGGGCGGCCATTCACAGCAAGGATCGCGGCCTCCACTATCCATGATGGTAGCAGTGACTACATCATCCTCCTCTTCTCGCTCTACAACCCGCAGCAACTCCACCTGCAAACCGTAGGCCACCAAACCTCCCTACTGCTGTCATCACCGCCCGCTCTGGGACACAACAACACTGCCCACTTCCTCCAACATCACCTACCTACAACCATCGCACCTCCCGCTCCCATCGACAACCGCTCACAGTGTCCATTTGACCTGCTCCTCACGGTCTCAAGACTGTGAGGCAGTGATCAGTCTCCAAAACTAATCAAAGGCCATAGATCACCCCAGACCGTTTGGACGGCACACGAGGACCAAGACCGCTAGGGCTTAACGGTCTGTAAGACCGTGTGGTAGCATTGGGTTCTCAAAACCGTTCGGACGATCAAGACCGCTTGAAGGCCAGAGCATCCAAACCGATTGGAGGCCACCGATCTATGAAATAGTGAAAAGCAAGTGAATGCTTAAGGACGTTTGGATGTGACCTAGAAAACCGATAGAACGCAGAAACCATTTGGATGACAGCAGCAGACCGTGAGGGCAAGAGTCACCAAACCGTTGGAAGTGAAGATCATTTGGAGGCAAACACTCTAAAACCGTTTGAGGAGAAGATTGGCTGGCTGGGTTGTGAAGACCAATAGAACGCAAAGACAATTTGGTCAATCTAACAAGACCGTTTGGACGTGAATACTTATCAAGTCCAAATCGTTAAGAAGACCAAACGGTCTCTAAAATCGTTAATGCAAAACTATAAAAATTGCAATTGGGCCCAAAGCATGGAGACCCCAACTAGTACTTATAAATAGGACCAGCAGGGTCCTCATTTTAGGCATCAGGTCTAGGACGCCGCCAGGTTGCCCAAACACAAGATTCGATCCAGATACATCTACGTACATCCACGCTACTGTCACTTTGCCTACTGCCCCTTTTTCCGCGAGTAAGGAGGTCAAGACGAGAAAGAAGGTGGAGAAGAAGATCTGCCCGGTCAACCTTGGTGGTTCTTCCTTCTCATCCAGACCTGCTCCGACATGACGTAGAAGACCGCATCATCTTCACCGAGCTACAACTACCTTCTCCATCATGGTCATGGTGATAAAATAAAACAAGACATTTTTTTTTATTTAGGATAATTCCTAATTCTAAGAAATTGTACTTAGTATTTTATTGACGAGCCATACTAATAGCACCTATCAAAGCAACTAAAAGAATTATCGAAATTAGTTCAAATGGAAGAAAAAAATCCGTTGATAAATGAATCCCAATTTGTTGAACATTACTTATCAGGTCCTGTTCTATAATTTGGTTTGATCTTGTAGTCCAAATAATCCCATACCACGACGTCTCTAGGATAGTAGTAATTCTTCCCTCTCTCTTGTTCTTCTTATTTCTCGCATCATGAGCGAGTAGTTCCTTTTCGCTGGGGTGCGGGGACTAGGCCCGCTGCCCATTCAAGCATGTTCTCTTGTTAAACATTCCATGGAAATGTATATAACTTTCCATTTCATTGCTAATCATTAATGTTTTTAGATTGATTACATGCTTGTTTTTATCTTGTTCTTCCCTATGTTGTGAGAACTTCTATATGTAGGGTACAATGTTGATTAACAAGGTTGTCTCCCAAACTAGAGATAGAATGGGATTCCTTGAGGTCGTAAGTGTATGATCCATGAGGGGACGAGCCATCTAGCCTACGGTGATGCTTTTGTGTGCCTAATGCATGTATAGGGGGCCCACAACTTCAGTTGGATATCTGTATCTTTGTTGTTAATCATCGATGTTTTCTTGTAGATTAATCGAATGCTTCCTTGATGTTTAGCACGATTGACTCCCAAACTAGAAATAGAATGGGATTCCTTGAAGTAGTAAGTGGATGATCCGTGAGGGGACGAGCCATCTAGCATATGGTGACACTTCTGTGTGCCTAACGCCTATATAGGGGGGCCACAGATTCAATTGGATTTCTGTATCTTCGGATCCGTAAGTGAGTTATCCGGCTGGTGACGAGATATATGACACCTAAGGTGATTCTTACGCAAGCCTAACGCCTAGATGGGGGGTTTTGTAGCAGCTTCATTTGGACGATTATATCTTTCCTGGATGTTTGATGTTTGGATGTGTTTGCATGAGTAGTGGTGTTGAAACCTGAGATCATCCCAGCGATTCCATATCATTAATCTAGTTCATCTTTAATTCCGCTCTTTACTTTCCTGCACTTAGTTTAATTAACCTCAAATCAATCAATCATTCTAAATATTAGTCTTACTTGATCTAGATTCGACTAACAATGATTCTTCAAAATGTTGACCCTTGGGATTCGATCCTTAAGTATATTGTGATAAGACCCATCCACTTGTGGGTGGTATTATTGCACAAGGTTTTGGTAAAACTATGGGATTTCAAGCCTGAGTGAATTTGTTAGTGTGATAATAAACCATGTCAGTTATCCTGTATTTCATGAACTGGAATCAGACAAGAGACATGCTTTTTTATTTAGAGTTTAATGAAAAAATTGAGAGAAGAGGTGATGAGGAGAGAGAGAAAATAGTGTACGAGGAGATCATGTTGCTATTCCTGGTCTTCCCTAATCTTTCGCAAGATTGGAGATGATTGGGAGACCATGGATCTTTGATCCAACGACCAGGAGACCATGCGTCAAATATGAGGATCCAGGCCTATGTGTCTGGTTGAATTAAATGTGACACATAAAATAGATTTATCAATTAACCATTCACTTTTGGGAAACTTATTAAATTCATATATCTTTCCTCTTTTCACCGATTGATCCCAAAATTTAAAGAGAACTTTCTAATGACTTAATCTCGGATTGGAAAAAAGGTGGTGAAAATATGATGGTTAAATACCTTTTAATTACCTCCCAAGTATTTTCTTTATTTGAATTATTCAAGGTATATAAAAACTCCTTTTCTATCCAAACCTTGCAAGAAATCCTATTTTGGTATATTCTCATGTTGGATAAAATATAGGGCCAAATGAAGTCTATTGATTTCCTTCAACTTATCTTTCAAGAAATCCAAAATATTTTTGTAATTCCTTATTGTTGGAAATTCCTATGTTATTCAGTTTCCAACTATTTCTTTAACCAACAATATAGATTATTGGAAACACCAAAATACACAAAATCCCTTCTAAATGGAGAAACAATATTCACAATCCAAAGTTTTAAATAAGACAGAGAAAATTCAAGCTTTCTAATATGTCCTAAACAATCCATTATTTGCATCCAAATATATGTATAAATATATGAAAAATCAGGTTGTAACTCCTTTCCCTATTACAAGAATTTAGTCCTAAAATTCGAACAGGGTTATAAAAAAAATGGGGATGACATTTTTCCATGACCGTCTTTATCACCCATGTGGCTTCATCCTCACCATGGTGTTTTCAAAGAACCTTTACTATATCAATCTTTTTATGTCTAAAATATTTCACCTTTGAATCCAAGATCCTCATAGGCAACTCAGGGTATGACAACTCCTTGGAGCTATATAAGTTTGATGTTCAACACATTAACATGATGCCTCACATTGCACTAAAGATTGTAGACATGAACACAACATGCATCATGTTATACTGTAGAGGTAAAGCTCGACTAAATGCAGACTCACATATACTTTCTAGAACCTCAAATGGACCCACATACTGGGGATTCACTTTTCCTCTATTTTTTTCTATAGTTTGGAGGGGTCAAATTTTCATAAATACATGGTCTCATACATCAAAGTGCAGATATATCTTCTTTGCATAAACATGTGACTTTTTACTATCTTGGGATTTCTTTAGCCTCTGCTTGATCAAAAAAAATTTATCAACATATAACTATAGTTCCTCTGACCTACCCAAGGTCCTCTCACCGACATCATCCCAATGAAGTGACAACGAACATGACCGCACATAAAGAGCTTCATAAAGAGGCATCTCGACATTGTCTTGGCAAATATTTTTCTAGGCATACTCAAATAAGGGTAGATATTGTTCCCACGATCCACGTATATATAGAACACATGATCTTAATAGATCTTCTAGGGTCTGGATTGTGTGTTCTGATTGACCATTGGTCTGAGGATGATAGGAAGTGCCAAACTTCGGTCTCGTGCCAAGTTCTTCTTTGACTTATTTCCACAACTTGGAGGTGAACATAGGGTCACACTTAGAGATGATCAAACTCAAAAGAGCATTCAAACATGATATCTTTCTAATATATAGCTCTACTAGGTCTGACACCTTGGTAGTAATATCCAAGGAAAGGAAGTGTGCTGACTTGGTTAGGCTATCCACCAGAACCCAGATAGAGTCATGTCCTTTTCTTGTCTTGGAAAGACCCACCCCAAAATCCATGGTGATCTGGTCCCCCATCCACTTAGGAATCTCGATAAATTGTAGTAACCCAATGGATCGCTGGTGCTCAGCCTTTACCATTTGGCACACAAATCAACTAACCACATATGAGGCTATGTCTCGGTTCACTCTGGGCCACCAAAAGAACCAATGCAGGTCTTTGAACATCCTAGTGGTGTTGGTGTGTATGGTGTACTTTGATTCATGAGGTTCTTGTATGATACAATGTTCACAGGTGAATCCTTGGGAACCCAAATACAATATTTATATCAGATTCCACCATCCACACCCACAGAGAGGTGTGTTTGAGGCTTCACCATCAATCCCTTCATCTTCTCTAGATATGGGCTGGCCAACTGGGCTACTATAAGCTCGGTCAACAAGTTAGACATGATTCACATGTTGGCCAAATGGAATCTATCTACTAATGGATGTTGATTTCATCTCGTAAAATCTTATAGTCTCCTTTGGGTGGCCAAACCAACCTCAGAAATGAGTCATTTATGACTAAACTCCTGATCCATGAATCCAAGCAGGAAAATTCTTTTTCTTTTATTTTCATTTGTATCTTCTAGTTATTTTCCTATTAGCTGCTCTTGCAAAAATGGTTAAAAATAGCTTGGTTAGTGGAAAAAATACCACAAAATATTGTTGTTCTCAGAACAATTCCTAGAACAATTTGACTCCATTATCTTGCCCTATCACTATACAATTTGAGGGCAATAATTTATCTGTCACTTATTATGTTAATTAGGGTTTCTATTCAGATTTCAAATCCTAATCTTGATAACAGATTATTTTACATGATAAATGATCAAATATTGACCATGTTGCAATCTAATGTTCTATTTATGACTTGATCACAATATTCAAATTATTAAATCATCACCCAATCTAGTCTTGACATGGTTGTATTTAAAAAATGACTAAATGTTTTTTTATCATGAATCCTTGATATTTTGCACAGTAGATCACACCTACATTGAAATATAAGCTCCTAATCTCAATGATATGATCATATATTAATACTCTTATTGACCATAGGGAAACACATACAATGAAAATAACAATACATGAACAAATGTCCTAGCAGGTCACTAGAGCGATGAACTATAGACTTATTGATTCATTGTTGTTATCATTTGTACTGGGATCTTATACTCTTTAAACATGTTTATTTGTACATTGCTAACACTCAAGATGTTATGACCCCGCCTCCCAATAACCCCTAATTAAGGGAGACCAAAAGGTCGAAGCCGCACCCATGACTTCCGGATCAAAGGTTCGGCAATTAACCAAGAATAATTATCAAATTTTAACACACTATACTGAAAGCTGTAACAAAATAAATTTTTGCATACCTTTTGAAAACTTGGATCTCTAAACTTCTCTCCACACCGATACTAATCTATCTAATCCTCCTTTGCACTTTAATTCTCATTTAGTATCACATGTGCCACTTTACTGTTTGTTCTTTTCATTGTACCTAAAACGCCGACAAACAAAACTTCGGTCATCCGTAGCTGGTATGTGGGGGAAACATATAAACATGCAACTATGGTAACAATGTAATCACTCAATTAATCATTTAACAATCAAGATTACGTTTTGAGCCAAACTACTCAATCCATACATATCCACAACTCTGTGTTGTCCCTGTAAGGACTTATATGGTACCTCTATAAAGGTGACTTGATGAACCTACCCTTTAGGCAGCCAAAGTCATTCATGACCTGATGGACCTACCCTCTAGGTAGCCATGTACTAGGTCAGCCATTACGACACAGAGGGGACCGTAATCTGAGCTAGTAGGCACATATCTTATGTTATAATCGTAGTCACTTTATAGTTGCAAGAAATAAATAAACATCCAACAGTTTAGTTGCATTCCATGCGATTAAACATCTGGGAAACCATCGTGAAACTAAAGCGGTTATTCATAATCGTAACCACATGCCTGTTCAGAGCAACTTGAAGTCTAAGTAATATTCAGGAACAATCAATCAAGCAATCATCAATATCCTGAAATTAATGCATAATATCCAAGTGTCATTGTTTTATTCCAAACCTCCTCAAGATCTACTTGGATTCCACTTTAGGACTTCTAGGCCATCCTTTTAGGATTTTAGTTTCCATTATGCATTTATCACTTTTAATATTCCTTTAATCTACAACCCTAATTTCAACATCATAGACACCATTAAAAGTCAATTAAGTCCAAAATGTCTCTTTTACACTAAAACTACTATTTTTATCATTATAAGTCATGTCACGGTCATTCATGTTCAGGTTTCTTTGAATTGACAACTCAATAAAGAAATATAATTCGATTCTCCAGGAACCCTAATTACTACAATTCTCATTGTTAATGTCAGTAAATCCTAATGCATTATTAATTCCACTTTATACACTAGGAACCCCAAAAAATCCGCATTAATGATATTTTATACTCAAATTGGATTTATAACAACATAACTTTGTCTTATTCATGGATTTGCACAATTAAAATCATTAAAGACATATCCTCCTAAATTAGGGTTTCTAAGCCCATTAATGCAAACTTAGGTATATGAAACCCTATTTTAAGCCAATTATGTACAAATATCATCCTTTTATTATCATCAGGTTAATATTCGTTCTAAACATCACTCTATCCAACTATCATCAATTACAAGGGTTTTTCATTAATTAAACCAGTAAATATGATAACTTTATACACTTTTTGAATTACAAATAGAATCAGGCTTGAATCATATTTTTAATGGATTCCTCATTTTCTCCTGATCAATTTTCATATATAAAGTTTTGTCATTAGAGCTTCCTAGAAATAGTTATGATTTTAACAAAATCTCACTTACCCGACCAATCACGATGCGCCACGTCAGCCAACATGAGCGCCGCTTGCCTGCGTGACTTAAAACATAACAGAATTACTATTATGCCCTCACGCGGCAGGCCGGTTCTTCAGACGATGGAGGGGCAGTTCCGTCCGATCTGGTTTTGGTCGTCTTCAACCTTGCGATGACCCGCTGTCGTCGACCTAAGCAGCTCGTGGGGGTTGCCCTCCCCCTCCCATGGTCCAAAGAGCACGACCGACTAGAGCCTTTCCCTTTCCGCCCTCTGCCGCACCCGTGGGGGGCCTAAGGAGTGCTCGGGGTGGCTAGAAATGGTCAACCATGCCTTCAACCCATGACCAGCACTACAGCCGTGCGGCTGCTGTTGTGCCTAGGTCAGGGCACGACCACGGTGGTAAAACTTCTCCCCAGCGCTGTGGGGAAACCCACCTTCATCTCAACTGCATCTCGGTCCCTCGCTGCTCTCTAGGTGGATTGATTCTCAATGGTTAGGGTTAGCACGTAAAGAAGAAGAAGAAGTGGTTGGATTGCATGGGATCTCTCCCTAGACCTCGACCAGAGCTTTACCCTTTTATATAGGGTGGAAAATGAAGCCCTAAGGCGTGCCTCACGAGAAAACAAGTCCCAAACTCAAAAGGAAACACTCTTTCCTTGGTTGTGAAGCAACCAACTCTCTCTCTCTCTCTTCATTAACCTTTATTTCCTTGATATTCCTTATTGCATGGCTATTTAGGAATTCAAATTTCCTCCTTCTTATCCTCTTTATTCTTACTCTTTAGTTCATTAAAACGAATTTCTATTTTCTTTTAATAGAAATTACTTCCCTTTTCATAATTCCACCAAAACCTTAAATCCTATTATCTTTTATTCTGCAAATTGGTATTTTCTCTTTCCTCTCCCTTTATTGGGGCTCCTTGTACCCCAAGAAACTTTATGAGTTCAAAATTACTTTTTAAGGATACTTATTATTCTTCTAGATGCATCGAAATGCATTATTTCACATTATTATGTATATTTCTTATTAAAATATCTCTTTTTGAGGATTTCTTTTTATTTCTCTTTTATTTTCCTCATTGGTATTCCTTTTATCATTTTAATCCTTGGGATACGAAATTCCACCAAGGATAACTCAATTATACCTCTTTTCACTTATTTCCCACATTTTCCCATTGTTTTCAATTTCTTTCTTAATAAAGAAATACATAATTAATCTGTTCTTTTCTTATTGCTTTCTTTATGCAACTTTGGACTCCTTGGAACCCAAGGAACCCAAGAGGCACGAAATCCTCTTTGGATTTGCCTTCTAGAGGTTTCTACATTTTTCTTTTCTCAAAAATTCAATTATTCATTCACTAATTGAATTGTCTTTGTTATTTCCTTGTTATTGGGCCCAATAGCCAATAAAGCCCACAACACAAACATCAAGGCTATTGTAAATGAAATCCATTTATTTGAAGCAAATTTTATCATTATTTGTTCAAATATCTTTAATATGAGAAATTACATTTATCACCAATTGAACCCAAAAATTGGGGTTATAACATCCTTCCCCTCTTATAGGAATTTTGTCCTCAAAATTCAGGCAAGCAAACAAACAATTCAGTATAAGACTTTTCCATGTCCATCATTGGCCCCTATGTGGCTTTGCCGTACTCATGGAGTTTCCAAAGAACCTTTATCATCACATATTCTTTTCTCTGAGTTCTTTCATTCTGGCGTCTATAAACTACACAAGTGACTCATGCCATTTCAGCCTCCCTTGGGGCTCACTAGGTTCATTTCTCAGCACATGGTCGGGGTACCTCACATATTGCTCTAAATTGGACACATGGAAAACATCTCCCATTACTCTATCCTGAGGGGTAGGGTCAAACCTAACCTTCTCCACCCCATCCATCTCTAATGGACCCATGTATCGGGGACTCAGCTCTCTTAGTTATAACTTAGAGGGGTTGGATTTTCATGTCACATTTTCTCCCACAGTAACTTGTATGTCAGTCTACTTTGCATCTGCTCACGACTCTCATCGTCTCTAGGCTCCTTTCAGCCCTTGCACAATCAAAGTGACTTCATCTACACGCACTGTGGTCCCTTTTTCTAACCATCATGTGGTACTTTTCTAACCATCATGTGGTCCTTTCACCAACATCACCGTACTGAAGTGGTGACCGACACAACCTCCCTTACAGAGCTTCATATAAAACCCGATACTGGCTATGGTGGTCATTGTCACATCTTTCATAGGACAAGAACTGTCTCTAGATATCACCCTGAACGAGCACACATGCCCTCATCAGACCCTTTAGTCTGGATCATACTAACCATAGTTAGGGGTGATAACTATACTAACATTGAGTTCTTCATGTACCTACTTCCACTTTATGGAAGTGAACCTTTAGGTCAAACTCAAGAACCTTTGAACTCGCTTCATGGTGTAGTTGAACCATCTCTCTCATGGGTAGTTCAACTAGATCTGTCCCTTGACAGAACTCTTCCTTTCTCATATTATCTAGGTAAGGCGACCTACCATAACCCACATTGTATCTTGACCTTCTTTGGCCCAGGGAAAACCCATCACAACATCCATAGTGTTGAGCTCCCATTCCCTCTCAAGGACTCTTTTGTCCTCTATATCGATACACTGGGTTACTGGGGTTCGTCCTTTACCTCCTGGCTTGCATGGCCATAAACCACATGCAACCTCATCTTAAGCATCCAAAGTTCTATTGCCATTTTCCACGGTGTATGATGATCTTCAACCATGATTTCCTGTATGTCATGATTCTTTCAAGATCAAATCCTCTAAAACCCTAAACCACTCTAGTCGGGGTTTCGTCACCTTCTCTTCCAAAGAAGTGCATATGAGGTTCTACCACCGTCCTTTCATTACATCAAGGACTAGACTGGCTAACCAAACAACCCTTAACTTTTCAACGCATCTTGTTACATTTGAGTGTTATCCAAACACCTCTCCTTTTCAAACTTAGGGTTAGCCAAACAACCTCTTCTAGCTTCTAATCAAACAAGTCAGATGTATCTCAACCAGAGCACCCATTACCACTTCACATCCTTAGGTAACATTACACTTCCATGTATTTCACTTATCATGTCACCTCAAACTATATGTTCATCTTCATAAGAACACTCTCTGATTCCATCATCATGGTGATCAAACTCAACCTGGTATAACTTGTAAGTTCCACATAGCGCATGATAAAAACATCCTCATAAGGGAACTACCTCATTCCTCTTAGTGTTTACAAACCATCCATGTATCATTCACTTTACCAGGGTAGATATCTTCTCTATCCCCATTTCTCATGGCAACATTCCAACCTACATCATCTCTTATCCTTGGTGTATGACATGCATAATGTACTATCTATCACCCCCATAACAAGAGGAAATAAGCATTTGGCTGCAGTCCAAATACATAGTTCTTCTTGTTCCAAGAGTAGTGAGGGTACATCCCACCTTGCCAATACACCTTTATATCTAAGTTGCAACGTGCCACATATGTCTCTACATCATAGACATCATGATATCAAACAAGTCTTGAACCTACTGAGGTTTATATCCTTGGTCATCTCCTCTAGGTCTATAGGGTACCGACTCTTTTGGGGACCTCCCTCTTCCCTCATGCATCAAGAGAGTGCCCTACTCATCTGCCCTTTGGGTCCCATGAGCTCATGAAGGTGATCAATCTCCTAACCCATGGCCCTCAAACAATCATAGTTGTTACCTCCCGACCCTATGGTCATGTGCAACTGGGGAATTAGGCAACTCCTACTTTCATCGGTCTTATCCCTACCTGACCCTAGGATAGACTTAGGATTCTCCATTACAGAACATGTTCACTTAGAACCTTACCCAAGTCTTCATCATCTCTCTTTCTGCATTCATGGGCTGACTCTCATCCGTTCATAGGCATCATGGCAACCTGCCTACCTTGGTCAAGCCCCATACTGGTTTCCTTCATGGTAACACATTCACATGCAATAGAGATGGATATCTATGGGTCTGTAGATTCAATCTCATACTATGTACCTTTCACTTAGCTTCTCAAGATCCTATGAGACCTCTTTAGGTTACTTTGAACCAACAAAACTGATATACACCCTTCCAAAGGGGTCCCTTTCCCAAGATGGGAGGAAAACTATCTCTAAGGTCACAAAAGCTCTTAGGTCTAGGGCTTACATCCAAACGAGCCTACTTAACCCTAACAAGCCATTAAGGCACAAGCAGATCACTTACCGTACCATGCTAGGTCATAATTGTCCTCTTTCCTCGACGTTGGATCAAGATCATACCTTTCTTTATCATCAACCTAGTTGTGAGGGGTTCATCAAACATACCTTAAACTTGAAGGGCTCCCCTTTTCCTCTATACATGAGGAGTACCATGCTCGTTTCTATAGGAACTCAATTCTCATCATGAGCATCAGGTATACCACTTCCCTTCTTAGGCCTAGGAACCCTAGGTTCACTGCATGCTCTGTCTCTTAACTCCGAACCAAGAATGAAAAATGCATGACATGCACTCCTTGTCATCCTTCAACTCAAGCAACACTTAGAGTTGGGTCCTCCTTAAGGACAACCAACAAGGTACAAGGCCTCATAACTTGCTACTAAACCTTTCTAGGTCTAAGGAACTTTTTTTTTCCTACCTCAGAAGGTAAACACCTATACTGTAGGCACATAGGCACTAGATGCTTCATATTCATTCTCTAGGGTTGGTCCCTCTAAAGGCAACCAAGATATCATCAACTTTTAGGGATCGATCATGAGGCAACCACTATCATCCATTGTTCAGGGTTTTAGGCTTCCAACCTTCTTGCTGGGTTTCCTGCTCTCTCTAGAGATAACCCCACATCCAACCTCACCATTAGAGGTCCTCTCTTCAGGAAGGATCATCCTCAAAAGCATGCTCCACGTGGGTGAAGCCTAGGTTCGAACTTATGGTTGCTCAAGATCATCCATAACCCTTTATGCTCCATCATAATTCCTTATCCAGGGTTTCATTCTACCGTCAGCACTATGACGTGCCCTAGGTGCCATCTATGCCCTACTTGCACAAGCCCATAGGGTTTCTATGGTCCTTCACTAACATCGTCATCTAAGGAGCTATCCTTTACCCTAACATGCACGACCCTTCCCAGGGTTGGGTTGCTAAAGGTGCTAGGTCACCCATGGATCATATGGCATCCCAAAGGCATGTCCTTTCAAACACCTGGTCCAACTCATCTCTCTCTAACCTTCACTTAGGGCTAGGGTTAGCATCATCCTCAGAGGACGTGCCAGGTCTCTACTTGAAATGGAGATCTCTATCTCCAAGACTAACTTATCCTCCTGACAAGAAGGTCTAGCCTCAGGTCTCTTCTGAGGACATGACATCTTATGTCATACGTCCTAAGCATGTATCTATTATTTATTTTGCACTTAATCTATTAAGCTTATGTCCATGACATATTATTTACATGCCTTTCATTAATTTAGTGGAGGATTCCTTAAACCTTATTAACCTTACCCATACCTCAAGAGGGTGAGGAGAAGAAAGAAAACCCTAATCCTTTAGGTCCTTATCAGAATTTTGTGATGAGAAGGGATGAATAAGATGAGAAGTCCTAAAGGTATCTTTTTTCGATTCATACCCTAAGACTTTGGCCAGGCGGTCACATGGGTCTGAGAGTCCTCGTATTCCGACTAGCGGTGCAAAGGAAAATCTTGCCAGCCCCTGATCGTGATCCCTTTCTAGACACCTACGCCTTTTGGATACTCCTCTAATAACTCCATTGGGTTCTATGGAGTTTGTAAAATTTAATAAATATTAATGGTTAACTGAGGAACCTAAGCTCTGATACCAAATGTTACGACCCCGCCTCCCGATAACCCCCAATTAAGGGAGACTGAGAGGTCGAAGCCGCACCTATGACTTCCAGATCAATGGTTCGGCAATTAACCAAGAATAATTATCAAATTTTAACACACTATACTGAAAGCTGTAAGAAAATAAAATTTTGCATACCTTTTGAAAACTTGGATCTCTAAACTTCTCTCCACACCGATACTAATCTATCTAATCCTCCTTTGCACTTTAATTCTCATTTAGTATCACATGTGCCACTTTACTGTTTGTTCTTTTCATTGTACCTAAAACGCCGACAAACAAAACTTCGGTCATCCGTAGCTGGTATGTGGGGGAAACATATAAACATGCAACTATGGTAACAATGTAATCACTCAATTAATCATTTAACAATCAAGATTACGTTTTGAGCCAAACTACTCAATCCATACATATCCACAACTCTGTGTTGTCCCTGTAAGGACTTATATGGTACCTCTATAAAGGTGACTTGATGAACATACCCTTTAGGCAGCCAAAGTCATTCATGACCTGATGGACCTACCCTCTAGGTAGCCATGTACTAGGTCAGCCATTACGACACAGAGGGGACTGGGATCTGAGCTAGTAGGCACATATCTTATGTTATAATCGTAGTCACTTTATAGTTGCAAGAAATAAATAAACATCCAACAGTTTAGTTGCATTCCATGCGATTAAACATCTGGGAAACCATCGTGAAACTAAAGCGGTTATTCATAATCGTAACCACATGCCTGTTCAGAGCAACTTGAAGTCTAAGTAATATTCAGGAACAATCAATCAAGCAATCATCAATATCCTGAAATTAATGCATAATATCCAAGTGTCATTGTTTTATTCCAAACCTCCTCAAGATCTACTTGGATTCCACTTTAGGACTTCTAGGCCATCCTTTTAGGATTTTAGTTTCCATTATGCATTTATCACTTTTAATATTCCTTTAATCTACAACCCTAATTTCAACATCATAGACACCATTAAAAGTCAATTAAGTCCAAAATGTCTCTTTTACACTAAAACTACTATTTTTATCATTATAAGTCATGTCAAGGTCATTCATGTTCAGGTTTCTTTGAATTGACAACTCAATAAAGAAATATAATTCGATTCTCCAGGAACCCTAATTACTACAATTCTCATTGTTAATGTCAGTAAATCCTAATGCATTATTAATTCCACTTTATACACTAGGAACCCCAAAAAATCCGCATTAATGATATTTTATACTCAAATTGGATTTATAACAACATAACTTTGTCTTATTCATGGATTTGCACAATTAAAATCATTAAAGACATATCCTCCTAAATTAGGGTTTCTAAGCCCATTAATGCAAACTTAGGTATATGAAACCCTATTTTAAGCCAATTATGTACAAATATCATCCTTTTATTATCATCAGGTTAATATTCGTTCTAAACATCACTCTATCCAACTATCATCAATTACAAGGGTTTTTCATTAATTAAACCAGTAAATATGATAACTTTATACACTTTTTGAATTACAAATAGAATCAGGCTTGAATCATATTTTTAATGGATTCCTCATTTTCTCCTGATCAATTTTCATATATAAAGTTTTGTCATTAGAGCTTCCTAGAAATAGTTATGATTTTAACAAAATCTCACTTACCCGACCAATCACGATGCGCCACGTCAGCCAACATGAGCGCCGCTTGCCTGCGTGACTTAAAACATAACAGAATTACTATTATGCCCTCACGCGGCAGGCCGGTTCTTCAGACGATGGAGGGGCAGTTCCGTCCGATCTGGTTTTGGTCGTCTTCAACCTTGCGATGACCCGCTGTCGTCGACCTAAGCAGCTCGTGGGGGTTGCCCTCCCCCTCCCATGGTCCAAAGAGCACGACCGACTAGAGCCTTTCCCTTTCTGCCCTCTGCCGCACCCGTGGGGGGCCTAAGGAGTGCTCAGGGTGGCTAGAAATGGTCAACCATGCCTTCAACCCATGACCAGCACTACAGCCGTGCGGCTGCTGTTGTGCCTAGGTCAGGGCACGACCACGGTGGTAAAACTTCTCCCCAGCGCTGTGGGGAAACCCACCTTCATCTCAACTGCATCTCGGTCCCTCGCTGCTCTCTAGGTGGATTGATTCTCAATGGTTAGGGTTAGCACGTAAAGAAGAAGAAGAAGTGGTTGGATTGCATGGGATCTCTCCCTAGACCTCGACCAGAGCTTTACCCTTTTATATAGGGTGGAAAATGAAGCCCTAAGGCGTACCTCACGAGAAAACAAGTCCCAAACTCAAAAGGAAACACTCTTTCCTTGGTTGTGAAGCAACCAACTCTCTCTCTCTCTCTTCATTAACCTTTATTTCCTTGATATTCCTTATTGCATGGCTATTTAGGAATTCAAATTTCCTCCTTCTTATCCTCTTTATTCTTACTCTTTAGTTCATTAAAACGAATTTCTATTTTCTTTTAATAGAAATTACTTCCCTTTTCATAATTCCACCAAAACCTTAAATCCTATTATCTTTTATTCTGCAAATTGGTATTTTCTCTTTCCTCTCCCTTTATTGGGGCTCCTTGTACCCCAAGAAACTTTATGAGTTCAAAATTACTTTTTAAGGATACTTATTATTCTTCTAGATGCATCGAAATGCATTATTTCACATTATTATGTATATTTCTTATTAAAATATCTCTTTTTGAGGATTTCTTTTTATTTCTCTTTTATTTTCCTCATTGGTATTCCTTTTATCATTTTAATCCTTGGGATACGAAATTCCACCAAGGATAACTCAATTATACCTCTTTTCACTTATTTCCCACATTTTCCCATTGTTTTCAATTTCTTTCTTAATAAAGAAATACATAATTAATCTGTTCTTTTCTTATTGCTTTCTTTATGCAACTTTGGACTCCTTGGAACCCAAGGAACCCAAGAGGCACGAAATCCTCTTTGGATTTGCCTTCTAGAGGTTTCTACATTTTTCTTTAGTCTCGAATTGTTGAAATATGAAATCTCGATCATGGAGGTATAACCTCACCTAGGACAATGTAGGAGCCACGAACCTAAAAAAGTGGGCTTGAAAATCATGTTGTACTTTTAATTCAAGAGCTCTATTTGTTTGACCAAAAATATGATCTCCACAAGTATGTGATCAATAGGATGATCTTATCCCAACTTGTGACTTATGTGATGATCTTCCCTAATTAGTGAACAATGTGATCGTGCCTTCACCTTGATGCCCGATTGTTCAATTATGAAACATCTTGGAATCAAGATGGTTATGATATGTAATATAGAATCCCAATCTTGACTGGCTAATTATTTGAATTTTGAGGAAAAATTTTTTGAAGGAGAGAAGAATGTGATGAAGTGGAATTTTCCACATTTATGATCCAAATTACAAGTATGCCCTACTATTAGCCAATATTGCTCATTTGACCTCACTTCATCATTCTACTGATCGGTAAATGATTTTGACACCCAAATTGAAACTTTGATGTCCTAATTTCATAATGAATGTCTTGTGACATTTAATTTTTAGCTCAATTAGTGTTGATACTCAACTAATTAATTTGAGTAATCTAACTAAATCCTTTGCCACCAAAATTTTTATACATGTAGAGGAAACATATTTGAACCAATGGTCAAAATCTCATTTGATTAGAACATTATATCTAAAAGATATGAAACCATGAAAGAAATCTCTCAATATACCCCCAAAATTCCATTTTCTAACCTAATCGAATCCCAAACCTGAATCTGAATCCAGGGGGAAAGATAACAGATCCATCTTTCTCACCTTCCCCTTATTGAAGAGAAGGCGCATAGTAGCACTCGATTTCAAATCCAAGATTGTCACTCCTCTCACATCCTTGCTTCTTCAAATCTAGCCCTTTAGATCCAATTTATATCCTCTACCCAATGAGCTATAACAAACCCTCTCTCACTCTCTGTTTCTAAAATGCCTAAAGTGGCAGTGGTCTATGAACAAACAAGAGACACCTCCACATAGACCAACCCCTCAGAATGCCTATTTATAGAGCTTAGTAGCTCTGAAGCGCCTCCTTTTACCATGCCCAACCACAAATTTCACACCTTCTACTTCCGTGCTCGCCATCCAACTCCCTCTTCTTACTCATGAATGAGAGGGACAAACCCCAACCAAGAATATCTTATTCCAAATCCCACACACCTACATCATTAGTGGACCACATTGAAGCATCCCTTTCTCTCGTGAGGCACAATTGAGGGTTGGATAGTGTGATCGAAAAAATATCACCTACATTTATGGATAGACTTTAGCAACGCGCAACAGACTCCTTGGAGCATTATTATGAGTATCTCATATCACCAGACAACTCCACTAACTCTCTACAAGCCTCCAAGACTACTAGATCTCCTCCTTCTCTTGGTATTTCTATAAATCCATCCCCTCCTCTATTTCCTTCCAATTGCAAATAGAAATCCCCCCATTTCCTATAGAGTTTATTGTATTAGCCATATAATGGTTCTCCAAGCTTGCTGCATCTCTACAAATCCTACCACACTCTTGTTTTTCGGCTCTCTTGACTCCTTGATTGGTTTACCTTCTAAGGTCCTATGATTGTTTGTCTCTTCCATAATGGCATGAGTAAGGACCAGAAGTACTATTTTTATTGCAACAAGAAAGGTCATGATATAAAAAATATGCCTTGATTATGTCACGTGATTGATTTTTTTTGTGCATGAACATTTATGTCCTTTTGCACATGTTTTTCCCCTTGAGTCTTGTTATGGCTCATGGGATAGAGGGAGGATCTATGAAGTCAAATCCCTTTCTTGGTCCACGAAGTCAGCTTGGCAATTTTTTTTTTTCATTTTTATCTTCTAGATTTTTTCCTATTGGTTGATCTTGTAAAAATGGTTAAAATAGCTTTGTTAGTGGAAACATTCCCACAAAATCTCATTGTTCTCTGGAAAATTCCTAGAACAATCTAATACCATTATCTTGCCATGTCATTGTATGATTTGAGGATAATAATTTATCCCTCACTTATTATGTTAATTAGGGTTTCTATTCAATGTCAATCCCTAATCTTGCTAAAATTCTATTTATATGATAAATTATCAGATATTGACCCTTTTGCAATATGATGTTCTATTTATGACTTGATCACTTGATTGAAATTATTAAATCATAACCCAATACAGTCTTGACATGGTTGTAAATGAAAAATGACTAAATGATTTATTACCATCAATCCTTGATATTTTGCATATTAGATTAGACCTACATTGAAATATAAGCTCCTGATCTCAACTGTACCATCCTAGATTAATACTCTTAGTTATCATAGTGCAATACATACAATGAAAATAAGAATACATGAACTAATGACCTAGTAGGTCATTAGAGTGATGAACTATAGATATATCGATGCATTGTTGTTCTCATTTGTACTAGGATCTTATACTCTTTAAACATGTTTATTTAGACATTGCTAACACTCTAGAATCCAAAAGAGGTACACTATTATACTTACTCTTTTAACAAACTACTAATATTGATGATACGTGTATGTACCTCTTGGAAATATACTTGTCTATGTTTTTGTTTGAGCTACATGTTCCCTACTGAGTAGTCTTCTGAATTTTTGTATTATAGCTTGCAACAAATCTAAAACATAAATGACACCCATTATGACTGCCAGTAATAATGATTATTGATATTTGGTACAAGCAACCTCCTCATTCTAAGGGTGGAACTTGTATAAGTTGTTGACCTCCTCCCTTACATGGAGGATGGAGCCAAGTGACCTCTGCCATGTCGTTGGGCGATGGAGCCACACACACACACATATATATATACATATATATATATATATAGAGAGAGAGAGAGATAGATAGAGTTAGGCTAGAATATACTCGAGTGTACAAATCGCACGAATACACTCAAGTGTGTTTTCATATTAAGACTATTTTTTGCAAAATGTAAACCATTGATCTTCACTTTCAAATTATAACTAGGCTACATACAAATTTTAAGCTCATTTGGATGAGTGTAAGTCACTCATCCTAGGGCAGCAAAATCGACGCACAAAACTAATTTAAAATTCATAATTTTTACAATATTTATAACATGAGCTATAAATGTCCAAATGTGCTCAATTTGAATATGAGTTATTCACAATTGTTGGTATGTATGCCCATAGAGCAAGTCATGTGATGATTGTAATGGGGTACTTTGTAAATGATTTGAATAATAATAAAGGCAATTTCCGATCTATATGTTTTAACTATTTTTGAGATGATAGTGTAACATGATAGATGTCTAAAGAATTGTTTACTCGATGACATATGCTTTTAGGTTCAGGACCTAAATGATGAGATCATACAGATGTTAAGAGTATACATTCTTGTTCAGTCCCTAGTCGGTTGTTATTGTGGAAATAACCATAGACATCAATAACACTAAAGACTAGATTGTGTGTTGGTTGATGACATAATCTCATTAGTCATGATATAGTGATATCAAACCAAGCACATAGGAACTCGTTAGAGAACAAGTGTACCGGATAGACCCACCATGAGAGTGACACATGGAACCATGATTTGGTAGTCACATTCAGCTTTCACAGTGATGGCGGTGAGTGTGATTCTTCAACCTGAAATCACTATACTCAACACATGTCGTTGGGTACACTTTGACATCATCAAACGCAGTCCTGAAACATGGGTTGTTATAAAGGTGATGATTGGGTGACTTTGACATATGGGGATTTTGAGGGGTGAGTGATAGATATGGTATTTGTCCCTCCTAAGGGAGTTTTATGTCCATGGCCACTTGATGAGTAGGATTGAGAAAGGCGTGTGCATGCATGTGTAAATCAATATGAGATATTGATGTCACACACATCTCACCCTGTCTGCTCTGAGATCAAGGAAATGGATGAACGTTGAGAGGATGACTGTACCATGCATTGAGTTCATTCAGGACATTAGTGACAAAGGAATTATACATTCACTATAACACTATTCACGGATTGTAGGATTGAAAGTTTTTCTCCAACTTTCTATTTCACTTGGGTAGCACTGATGTGCGACTAGGCACCCCTCTTTGCTTGTGAATTCATAAGTGTTATGGACTTTCACTGCCAACGTGAAATGGACCTGTAGGGTCACACACATAGGATTTAACATGGAAGATGAGTTTATCCACACATGATGTTTAGATTGATTACTAAAGGAGTTTAGTAGTTCAATTGAACACTCAATCAATTGATAGATCAATATCATAGTGTTCAAGGTGTTGGACCGATTGATTAGAGTATTAGATTGATTGAAACTGCAATTGACTGATTTTGCACAGTCTGCACTCCCAACCAATCGACTCATGTGATGAACCGATCGGCTCAGGACAGGTTGAGATGACCGGTTCAAGGGTTGAATCGATCGGCTCAATAGGTCCAAACGAGCAAGTTGGGAAAGTCAGGTTGGTGAGTAATTTCTTTTCATTTCACTTGTCCAATTTGATTGGAACAAGGATTGGTATTTGGATCAATTCAAAACAAAAGAGGAAAAGTGAATCGGGAACTGACCAGGGCAGTGAACCAATCGTTTCAGAAGTGAACCGATTGGCTTATGTGCCCCAACTAATTGGTTCAGGTGTGAACCGATCGGCTCAGGTCCCCAACCGATCGGTTCATGCTTGAAACGATCGGTTCAATTGGCGTAGTTGGTTGTTTTTTTGGAAAATCTCAAACCCTTCTACTCCTGCCTTAATCCCGCATTGCCCGGGGTAGAGAACCTTATCCCATGACCCTCCTATATATAGGGGTATTGGGGGCTTCTCAAAGTACAACTAAGAACACTAGTTGCCCTACAAATTTGTCGTTCTCTCTGGTTGTGGTAACTGAGAGAGCCCGAGAAAGTGCTACCCGATAAGGGAGGCACATCAAGGGAAAGACAACTGCAGAAAAGTGACTGGTGGTAGGAGAGTGTGTCGTGTGACTAGTACACTGACAAGAGGGTGAGACTCCTTCTGGTGCCTTGTGCGACAAGGCGATCGGAGTACCAGGCAGTCCGTGCAGATGAATGCAGAGGCGGGAGACTTCTGCCGCTCGGAGGACAACTATCAATCCTGACAGTCCCGGTGAGACCAGGAGCTACAAAGACACCGTCTAAGACTAGAGGTGAAGACCGTGCAAGCCGCAAGGTAACGTTTCCGAGTAAGCCTCGGGATAAGGTACGCGTCTACAAACCATCCTTCCTATTGTATTGACGTTGATGCAATTCCTTTATTCTGGGTTTGGGAGAAGAAAATTTTTGTTTCTGCTGCCTTCTCTATCTCCCCTAAAACCCAACAGTGGAATCAGAGCCACGTCAACTTCTCTATACTTTATGATTATCAATGTGATCGATTTCGGTTTGTCGCCCTTAACTATTGCATACGATGAGAATAATATTGGCTTTATGCATGTCCAATCCTAAATCCACAAATCCCAATATACATATATGATATGTAATATAGATGGACTCGATGCGCGTCACCCTTAAACGAGTTTTGTGGTGGATGTATAGCATGGTTATGGCCAATAAACCCTATGTATGTGTGCTTGGTTGAATGTGGTTTCTTGCATCTCGATCTGCGCACCGATTCCCTATCTCCCATTCCTGATGTAACTCGAGATAACTCGAGATTCCTTTCCTACCTTTGCTCCCCCCGAATGTAACTCGGGGTTTCCTTTTTCAAATGTAAAATAGGATAGAATTTTATTTCCTGTTATGTCAAAGAACGGAGGACAATCTGATGACAACTGAGACGATCGGTTCAAGGAGTGAACCGATCGGTTGGCGATCAAGACGAGCAGGTGATGACCTGAGGAAATGCAGGACGACCAGTGAATTGATCGACTGGAGGCACCAGTCGATCGGTTGGTGGCACACAACTGACCGACCTGATGGTGAGCCGATCAATCATGGAGATGAGTTAATCAAACCCAGTACGGCGAAGCACTGAGTTCATCTTGTATAGGTTGCATGTGATGTGGACCTAGATGATCATGATTCCTCTTGGCTCGAGGAATCACATTAGGATGGCCATAATCATTGCCTTTATCATTTTGCATGTTTTCTGTGGGATATAGCATGTATATGATACTTACTATATTGTGGTGATTGGATATGTATATGTACCTATACAAACCAAATTCCTCATTAAATATTAAAGTTTTAGATGCCTTCCAAATGCGACACACGTGAAAAGCTTGATCGGCCAAGTGTGGGCATGCCCTAGTGTGGTGCATTGTCTATCTCGTGGAAGCATGAAGGATGGATATGTGGGTCTGCCCTAGCAGAGTGCATATTCATCATGGTGGCTTTGGGACAGACTTAACAAGGTGACCTAGATAGGATCTAGCACCTTGAGGCATGGAGGTGATCATGGCAAGGAGTTGCATATGATGCAATTGGCAGAAGTTTCCTACCTGGAAGACCTGAGTTGTGGGTGACAGCCCTAGCTGGTCCATGAATCAGAGGATTTCAAGATCTTGACCCACTAGAAGATTGTACGCTGCAATCTTCCGAATTGATGGTGAGGGTTGTCAATTTGAATCAAAATAGTGGGAGCGGTAATTAATTAAAGGCCTAATTAACTACTATCAAATTTTATTCAAATCAAATTAAATCAAAAGGAGTTTTGACAAATGCAATTTTCTCTTGTAGAATGGCAAAAGAATCATCTCTTAAAATGGGAAAATTAATTGAGAATAAATTCCATAACTGGTTGGGGATTGTGAGAAGTATTCTACACAATCCAGATATCCCGGTAGCCTTTGAATCCGCTCTATGTACACTTCCAGTGCCGTAGGAACCTATGAGTTAACTCTACCTAGTGGGTTAATAATAGAGTTGAAGAACTACTATTATGTACCTGCCATAAATAGGAATATCATTTCCGTTTCTTGTTTAGACAAGGATGGTTTTGAATTTATTATTAAGAATGGAAAGTGTTCCATTTCAAAAGATGGGATCTTTTATGGCAGAGCCCCAATGTCTTATGGTCTATATTTGATAGATCTAGAGACAAGTGTATATAACGTAAATACCAAAAGGCAAAAACTCAACAACTCAAACAAAACATATCTTTGGCATTTTCGTCTAGGGCAAATAAATGAGAAGCACATCTCTAGACTCTATAAAGATGGTTATCTAGACTCTTTTGATTGTGAATCAATAGAGACATGTGAATCTTGTTTGTTGGGAAAGATGACCAAGACTCCCTTTTTATGTAAAGGTGAGAGAGCTAGTGATCTATTAGGACTCATACATACTGATGTATGTGGGCCTTTTAGAACTAATGCCAGAAATGGGTGTCAGTATTTCATTACCTTCACTGATGACTTCAGTAGGTATGGCTATGTGTACCTGATGAAACATAAGTCAGAAACCCTTGAAAGGTTCAAGGATTTCATGAATGAAGTACATAACCAACTTGGTAAAAGTATTAAAGCACTTCGATCCGATCGAGGTGGAGAATACTTAAGCCAAGAGTTTGAGGACCTTCTGCGAGTCTGTGGTATCGTATCACAATGGACTCCGCCTAGAACAAAACATCATAATGGTGTGTTTGAAAGAAGGAATCGCACATTACTTGATGTGGTGCAATCAATGATGAGTTTCTCCGATCTTTCAATTTCCTTCTGGGGTCATGCTCTTGAAACCGCCACGTTTACACTTAACCGAGTACTGTCTAAATCGGTTCAAAAGACACCATATGAGATATGGCACATGAAGCATCACGTTTTGTCTTTTATTAAGATTTGGGGTTATGAGGCTTACGTCAAGAAAATGTTTCCTGATAAGCTTGGACCCAAGTCCGATAAATGTTATTTTCTTGGATACCCCAAGGAAACGAGGGGATATTATTTATACCACCCTACTGACAACAAAGTGTTTGTTACTAGGATAGTTGTGTTCCTAAAAAAGGAATTTATTTCCAAAGGAAACAGTGGGAGGAAAATAGATCTTGAAGAGGTTCAAGCCCAACAAGAAAATATTGAATTGGTAGATGTACAAGAGGAACTTAGAGATTCACAAGGTGTTGTGGAATCTCAGTCTCCTTAAGTAATACAAGGACCTCGTAGATCTAGTAGGACACATCTTGAACCTGAGAGGTTTTGAATACCTTGTGACTCAAGAAGGCAGTGAGTTGATCATAGATGATGATCCAACTACCTATCCAGAGGCTGTGGAGGGACCAGATTCTGAGAAATTTCTTGAGGCCATAAAATCCGAGATGGAATCCATGTATTCCAACAAAGTATGGACTTTGGTGGAACCACCAGAAGGGGTAAAATCCATAAGGTGCAAGCGGGTCTTCAAGAAGAAGACCGACATGGATGGAAATGTGCAAACTTATAAAGGAAGATTGGTTGTGAAGGGTTTCTGACAAGTTCCAGGTGTTGACTATGACGAAACTTTCTCTCCAATTGCCATGATTAAGTCCATCAGGATCATGTTTGCTATTACAACTTACTATGACTATGAGATTTGACAAATGGATTTTAAAACTGCATTCCTTAATGGGAATATAAATGAGGATGTGTACATGACACGACCTGAAGATTTTGTAGATCCAAAGAATGCTAATCAAGTCTGTAAGCTACAAAGGTCAATCTATGGATTGAAGCAAGCATCTCGGAGTTGGAATCTTCGATTTGATAAGGAAGTCAAAGTGTTCGACTTTACTCAAAATGAAGATGAACCTTGTGTGTACAAGAAGGTTAGTGGGAGCATGACCACATTCCTCATATTGTATGTGGATGACATACTATTGATGGGGAATGATGTCATAGCCTTAGAGAAGGTAAAGACTTGGCTTGGGAATACTTTCTCAATGAAGGAATTAGGAGAAGCGTCCTACATTCTAGGTATTAATATCTATAGAGATAGATCTAAAAGACTTCTCAGACTAAGTCAAAGCACATACATTGACAAAGTGCTGAAGCAGTTCAGCATGGAGAACTCAAAGTGAGGCAACATCCCCATGTTACATGGAGTCACCATCTCTAGAGCTCAATGTCCCCAATCTTGTGAAGAGAGGGAGCATCTGAATGGGATCCCATATGCATCAGCCATCGGATCCATCATGTACGCTATGTTGTACACACACCCAAATGTCTCGTATTCCCTCAGCATGACGAGCAGGTACCAGTCAGATCTCAAGGATGCTCACTGGACAGCCGTAAAGAACATCCTCAAGTACTTGTGAAGGACTAAGGATCAGTTCCTTATATATGGCGGTGAGGAAGAACTGGTTGTAAGAGGTTACACCGATGCAAACTTCCAAACTGACAAAGATGATTACATATCGCAATCAGGATTTGTATTTTGCCTAAACAATGGAGCTGTGAGATGGAAGAGTTCTGAGCAAGAAACAATTGTTGATTCTACTACAGAGGTCAAGTATATTGCTACTTCACATGAAGCAAAGGAAGTTGTGTGGATCAGGAAGTTCATCACTGAACTTGGTGTAGTTCCCAGTAGTTGTGATGCAATTGAGGTTTATTATGACAATAATGGAGATATTTCTCAAGCTAAGAGCCCAGATCACATCAGCGGTCCAAGCACATACTACGACGCTTCCATCTCATACGAGAGATTGTACAGTGAGGAGATGTGAAGATTTGCAAAGCACCAACTGAAGACAACATAGTTGATCCACTGACTAAGGCCCTTTCTCAGCAGAAGCATGATGGTCATGCTAGGTCACAAGGACTGAGGTTCCTAGGTGACTGGCTCTAAGTGCAAGTGGGAGTCTGTTGGTATGTATGCCCATAGAGCAAGTCATGTGATGATTGTAGTGGGGTACGTTGTAAATGATTTGAATAATAATAAAGGCAATTTCCGATATATATGTTTTAACTGTTTCTGAGATGATAGTGTAACATGATAGATGTCTAAAGAATTGTTTACTCGATGACGTATGCTTCTAGGTTCAGGACCTAAATGATGAGATCATGTGGATGTTAAGAGTATACATTCATGTTTAGTCCCTAGTCAGTTGTAGTTGTGGAAATAACCATAGACATCAATAACACTAAAGACTAGATTGTGTGTTGGTTGATGATAGAATCTCATTAGTCATGATATAGTGATATCAAACCAAGCACATAGCTACTTGTTAGAGAACAGGTGTACTGGATAGACCCACCGTGAGAGTACACATGGAACCATGATTTGGTAGTCACAGTCAGCTTTCACAGTGATGGTGGTGAGTGTGATTCTTTGACCTGAAATCACTACACTCAACACATGTCATTGGGTACACTTTGACATCATCAAACTCAGTCCTGAAACATGGGTTGTTATAAAGGTGATGATTGGGTGACTTTGACTCATGGGGCTTTTGAGGGGTGAGTGATAGATATGGGATTTGTCCCTCCTAAGGGAGTTTGATGTCCATGGCCACTTGATGAGTAGGATTGAGAAAGGCATGCACATGCATGTGTGAATCAATATGAGATATTGATGTCACACACATCTCACCCAATCTTCTTTGAGATCAAGGAAATGGATGAACATTGAGAGGATGACTGTACCATGCCTTGAGTTCATTTAGGACATTAGTGACAAAGGAATTATACATTCACTATAACACCATTCGCGGATTGTAGGATTGAAAGTTGTTCTCCAACTTTCTATTTCACTTGGATAGCACTGATGTGGGACTAGGCACCACTCTTTGCTTGTGAAGTCATAAGTGTTATGGACTTTCACTACCAATGTGAAATGGACCTGCATGGTCACACACATAGGATTTAACCTGGAAGAGGAGTTTATCCACAAATGATGTTTAAATTGATTACTAAAGGAGTTTAATCGTTCAATTAAACACTCAATCAATTGATAGCTCAATATCATAGTATTCAAGGTGTTGGACCGATTGATTAGAGTATCAGATTGATTGAAACTGCAATTGACTAATTTTGCACAGTCTGCACTCCCAACCGATCATCTCATGTGATGAACTGATCGGCTCAGCTTGGTGAACCGATCGACTCATGTGATGAACCGATCGACTCATGTGATGAACCGATCGGCTCAGGACAGATTGAGACGATCGGTTCAAGGGTTGAACCGATCAGCTCAACAGGTCCAAATGAGCAAGTTGGGAAAGTCAGGTTAGTGAGAAATTTCTTTTCATTTCACTTGCCCAATTTCATCGGAACAAGGATTGGTATATGGATCAATTCGAAACAAAAGAGGAAAATTCAATCGGGAACTGACCAGGGCAGTGAAGTGACCATTTCAAAAGTGAACTAATCAGCTCAGGTGCCCCAACCAATCAGTTCAGGTGTGAACCGATCGGCTCAGGTCCCCAACCAATCGGTTCAGCTGGCGTAGTTGGTTGTTTTGTTGAAAATATCGAACCCTTCTACTCCTTCTTTAATCCTGCATTGCTCGGGGTAGAGAACCCTATCCCATGACCCTCCTATATATATAGGGGTATTGGGGGCTTCTCAAAGTACAACTTAGAACACCAGTTGCTCTGCAAAGTTGTCATTCTCTCTGGTTGTGAAGACTTCTGCTGCTCGGAGGACAGCTATCAATCTCGACATTCCCGGTGAGACCAGGAGCTGCACAGACACCGTCTAAGACCAGAGGTGAAGACCGCGCAAGCTGTGAGGTAATGTCGCTGAGCAAGCCTCAGGATAAGGTACGCCTCTACAAACCATCCTTCCTATTGTATAGACGTTGACGCGATTCCATTATTCTGGGTTTGGGAGAAGAAAATTTTTGTTTCAACTGTCTTCTCTGTCTCCCCTAAAACCCAACAACAATATCTTTAAAAAGATCAACAAATTAAATTTTTGAAAAAAATATTGCATCATGAAAAACTACTTGAGTGTATTCTGCTCCGAATACACTCGAGTGTATTCTAGCCTTACTGTATATATGTATATGTATATGTATATGTATGTATATATAAATATATATACATATACATACATATATATATGTATATATAAGCATGGTTGTCGTTACCAACATTATGGGGAACTCATAATAAAATCCTATCAAAGAAATAATGCTTTGCGTCCTCTTGTTGATTATTTGAAAATAAGTCCTGGTAAGTATATTATTTTTTTATAACATTATTTTTAACAGCGTACATGCAAATGCATTGATTGTGTCTTGATTTTTTTGATTTTTGATCATGCAAAGAATTGAAGAACATGTACATGCCAAAATTCTATTCCCTCCATCAGATCTACTGAAAATAAAGACAACTACATCAATCTAAACATTACATGGGTGATAATGTAAATGGGATTTAATTGTTAGTTTTAGACTTTCTATTCATGTTATTTCTTTTCCATATTTCCTACTGTCCCTGATGTAGAATCCTTTGTTGTTTTTCAATAAAATAGAATGTTATTTCTTTTTTTATATCATGTGTGTGTGATTTTCGGCCCACTCAGGGACGGGTGGTCTAATCCACTTTTAACTGCTTACTTGGTAATGTGATTGGGATTTGGGTAAGAATAGTTCCATGACACTCACTTCGCAAGTGGCCTAGATATCAATCTCATGTAGGAGGGACAAATCCCATCTACATCACTCACATTCAATCCCCCTTATGTCACAATGCACCAATAAACCTTTACTGTAACCCTTATTCAAAGTCACGATGGATGATGTCAAGGCACATCGAATGACAAGTGATGAGTGTAGTGATGTCAAGGTTAAGAACCACAGTCACCACCATCACTATGAGAGATGATTTTGACTACCACATAATGGTTTCTTTTTGATACACTATTCTCTGGCAAGTTTCTTTTTGTTTGGTTTGATATTACATATCATGACTTAATGAGATTCTATCATAAACTAACACACACTCTAGTCTTTTGCATTATTTTTGTGTATGAGCTTCCATAATAACAACTGACTAGGGACATAACAAGAATTCATCTACTCATGACATATGTATGATCCTATTCTCCACACTCATTGAGTAATATCATTCTTTAGACATTTATTATGTTACATGATTATCTCATAACTGAATAAAAATAAATAAATTGAAAGATAGCCTAATTTTTAATCATATCATTTACAAGATATGCTTTTAGAATCATCATATGATTATCTATCTGGGCATACATACCATCAGACTCCCACTTGCACTTAGAGCCAATGACCCACAGATCTTGTTCTATGTGATCTTAACACACCCATCATGTTTTTGATGTACAAGTTCATATGTAGCGGGTTATTAATGCTTGCTTCTAGTCAGTATACATTACAAGTTTCACATCCCTTAGTTATATGAATTCTCATATGAGATGCAAATGTCATATTATGCTCTCTGGGATTCCTTGCCTATCCAGTAACTCTATTGTTGTCACAATATATCTAATATGTCATAAATGGTTGTAACCTTACACAAGTTCATCTATATGAACTTTTGATCCATACAATATCCTTTGCGTGTCCATAACATCAAGATAATTGATTTCTATTGTAGAATAAAATAATTATCGATTAATAGGAACTTTTTTGGATTGCGGTTCTCATTTTAAGGTCAAACACAAATTTAGATTGCAATGCTTAATTTTTATCTTTCATTTTGGAAGCTTGCATCAGTGTAATCCTTTACACCCAAGTCTTCCATAATTAAGAAACTGATCCTTTTAGTGCTTCTCAAGTAATTAAGGACATTGTTTATGAAAATCTAGTGACTTTCACCAGGGACTGAGAGATATGCACTCGTCATATCCAGTACATATGAGACAACAAGATGAGTACATAACATTGCATACATGATCGATCCAATTGGGAATTCATATGGCATCTTCCTCATGTTTTCCTATTCTTCTCAAGAATGAGGATGTAAAGAGGCGAGATCATTCAATTCATTGCAGAGGACACTGGACTCTTGAGAGACTAATCCCATGAAACATGGACATATTTTCTCTCATTGAGTCCTGCATGCTGAACCCCTTCAGCATCTTTCCAATGTATGTTCTCTTTCTTAGGCCAAGAAGCTTTCTAGATCTATCTCTATACATCTCAATTCCTATCACATAGTATGCTTTGCCATCTCAATTCCTATCACATATTATGCTTTGCTTAAACCCTTTATAGAGAAGGTACTTTCCTAGCCAAGTTTCACATGTATAGTATACGGATGTTATTCCCCATCATATTTTAGAATATAAATATGCTCCCATGCAACTTTTGTAATCACAGATTTCTTCATTCTGACTCAAGTCAAATTCTTTGACTATCTTTTCAAGACAAAGATTCCAGATCTGAGATGCTAGCTTTAATCAAAAGATTAAACTATGTACCTTACATACTTTAATTGCATTAATGGATTTATACACCCTTCAAGCTATGCCACGTACATATCCTCAAAATTATTCATGTTGAGGAATGTGGTTGTAACATCCATATGACAAATCTCATAGTCTTAATAAGATACAACATCAAGCATGATCCTGATTGATTGAACCATGACAATTGGAGAAAAGATTTTGTCATGTTCAACATGTTGATCTTGTTTGAAAACATCTACGTCAATCTACTCTTATAGATTTGTACATTGCCATCCACATAAGTCTTCATCTCGAAGACCCAATTGCATCCTATGAGTTTTACCACTTGAGGTGGATCCACCAAGCGCATACCTTGTTGGCGTACATGGATTCAATCTTGGATCTTATAGCCTCAGGCCATTTCTCATATTCTGGTTCCTCGATAGCTCCTAGGTATATTTTTGACTCATCGTATGATCAACTCACCCCCTTCTTGGGTTATAAGATATCATAACCTTTCAAGCTCAATGTGTGTTTCTACTAGATCTACGAGTGTTGTGTTCCATAAGGAACTTGAGATTTCACAACAACTTGTGATTCTCCTTGTTTCTATTGTATCTTCTTGGGTTCAATGTTTTTTCTTATTTCTCTTGAACTTTTCAAGTTCTACTTTTCTCCCACTGACTTTGGAATTAAATTTCCTTTTAGGAATTCAGCCTTCCCAACAAAAAACACTTTGTTGTCAGATTGAAATATAGAAGTAGTATTCAAAAAATAACATCTATATGATTTGTGGAGAAAGATTTTCAAGAAATTATTTTCTTTTATAAGTTTTCAATCCTAATTCTTATAAAATACATATCGAAACATCTCCCAAGTCATATCTCGTATGGTGTCTTTTGAAGCATTTTAGACAGTACATTATTTTAGTCTAAAGCATGTGTCCAAAAGGAATTTTGAAGATTATATAGATGTATTGATAATCAAATTATTACTTAACATGGTGTGATTCCTTCTTTCTAATATATTAGTATGTTTCAATTGAGTTCATTATGATACACTATCACAGTCTCCAGAAGGTCCTCCAACTCTTAATTAAAATATTTTTAGCATTGATCAAATTGAAGTATCTTAATACTTTCACCAAGTTGGTTACGTTCTTTCTTCATGATCTCCTTGAACACTTTAAGATATTCATACTTGTATTTAATTAGATATAAATTACCATACCTACTGAGATCATCAGTAAAAATAATGAGGTACTAGTACCTACCTCTAACTTTTATTCTAAAAGGTCTATGCACATCACTATGTACTAGCCTCAATTGAATATTCTCTCTCCCACTACATCTAATGAGAGATGCTTTTTTCATATGGCCCAATAAATTAGACTTGCATGTCTCTATTGGTTCAATAACCAAAAGAGTCTAGACAACTATCATTATGGATTCTAGAAATGCAGATCTCATTTACGTGCTCTAGGTGACAATGATATAGGTATTCATTGTTCGAGTTATCAAGTTTTAATATTTTTTTATTACCTTATGGACATTTGTCATCAGATTTAGCAAATAAAGACCATAAGACATTGGGGCAATGCAATAATAGATCCCATCACTATTCTTTATATGATATCCATATTCATCTTTGTCTGTACATCATGTAGAAAATAAAATGTTTCTAATATTGGAAGATTTAAAAAAGTACTTCATTAACTCTATTACAAGCCCTATGGGAAAAGATAAAATATAGGTTTTCACTTCAGTGGCAACAACTCTTGCTTCATTTGCGACACATAGTCTGACCTCACCCTTTTGTAAAATCTTATTTCTTTTCAGTTCCTTCATATTGGAGCATATGTGAGATCTACATCTGATTTCTAGTACCTAAGATGAAGAAGTAGTCAAATTTATCCCAATAATGTATATAACTGAAGTGGAGATCTCTATCCCCTCCTCCTTCTTCAGTTCATCCAGGTAGAGAGGGCAGTTCCTCTTCCAGTGTCCATGGTGGTGATAGTGGTGACAATTGCCTCCCTTGTTCACCCCTCCCTTTTCTTTGAGTGTAGAAGACTTGGGCCTTTGGATAGCTTTAAAATTTTTGCCATCTTTGCCTTGCCATTTGACTTTCCCTTTCCTCTGTTGATCATCATCACAGACTTGGGCTTGTCTTTCTTCATCCGGGCTTCAACTATTATCAACATGACAATTAATATTGACAACAACTTGTCAAAATCATTCATGTTGTAGTTCATGACAAAGTGACTATATGACTCTAGAAATGACTACAAAATCACATAAGTTGTCAACTCTTGACCTAATGTAAATACCATTCTAGCAAGGTTCTTTGCATACACAATAATATTGAGCACATGAGGACCTACTGGATCTCCTTCTTCCATGTTACACTTAAAAAATGCCTTAGAGACATCATATCTCTCGTGTCTTTCCTGGTCTTGGTACATGTTCTTAAGATTTGTTACCATCTCAATAACATCCATATTCTCATATTGTCACGGCAACTCATAGTTCAGGATCAAAATAATAATAACTTGACATGAATGACATCTTCAGAGTGCTTCTTGTAAGCATCCTTGTCAGCCTTAGGTGTAGTGAGAGCAGGTTTATCTGGCTCTAGTGTCTCCAGGACATAGATCTTTCACTCTTGTGTGAGAACAATTCTCAATGTCCTGAACTAGTTGTGGAAACTGTTCCCATTCAACTTGTCATTCTCAAGGATTGATCATAATGAACACATTTTATTTGTTTCCATTTGATTTTACATAAGAATTTGCAATTTGTCAAAAACTTTTTATTATATTTAATTAAAATAAACTTTGATGATTTTTAATTAGGCATTTAATTAATTAGCAGTGCCACTATTATGTTCAAATTGATAGCCTCACATATGAATTTAGAAGATTGTAACATACAACCTTCTAGTGAGTCAAGATCCAAAACAATTGAGTTAGTACATAGCCAATGTCATCGTCCATAATCAATAATTAAGGTAGGTAACTTTTTGCCAATTATATCTTATGCAATTCTTGGATAGATTGTATGTGCAACTCTTTGCCATAGTTATCTATATTCTTGTAGGTACTTAATCTCATTAATATCACCTAGTTAAGTCTAACCCAAAAGACAACACGATAGTAATGTACCCTGCATGGAAAACCCACATGAATACCATTAGAATTCAATGAGATGGATTGCACACCACGCTTGACATTCCGATGCTTAGTCGATCAAGATTTTCATGTGTTGATAATGTAAAACATCACAGACTTAATATTTATTGAGCAATTTTAATTTACATATATATATGTATATATATGTATGTATATATATATATATATATATATATATACAACCATCACATACGTATAGTATGTATCATATACATGATATATACTAGAAAACAATATGCAATTATAAAATAGAAGTGATGATTATGGCCATACTATTGCAATAACTTGGAGCCATAAGGAACTAATACCACCTATGGTCTACATCACATGCATCAACCTATTGTTGATGAACATCTATGCTCGAACCAATCCAGGTTGATTAGTTCAACTCTTGAACTAATTGGCTTGCCTCCTGGTCGATAACTTGGTGTATTGGATTGATCATCTGGCCATTGGTCTAAATGATGTTTGGACACCTACAGTTGCTCGGTTGGGCCACCCATCAATTGGTTCAATTCCTCCTCTTGTCTGTCCTCCTTGGTGCTCCATGCAATCGACCCTTCTTCTGAGATGGGTGGTTCATCTAGTGTTCGACAAAAACTATCCTTATCCTATTTAACATATTACATGGTAATAGGAAATCCTCAAGTTATATTTGAGGGGAGTATAGGAAGGAGAGAATAATACTTTTACATATGGAAGAGAAGATAGAGGCTCAGTATCCAAACTGAGATATAAACATGAACAAACAACCACAACCATGCACATAGATCTAGGGTTATTAGCCATAACCATGCTTCATATCCACCATCAAAATCAACTTTTAGAGTGACGCGTGTAAATTGCATATATATATATATATATATATATATATATATGTCAGGATTGTATGCGTATTTAATTGGATATACACATTAATCATTTTAAATATTCACATCTTATGCAGTAAATAAATGAAAAAAACCAAAATCCAATCGTATCGGTTAAATCGCAAAGCATAGTAAATAAATGTGGCTCTAATACAACTGTTGAGAAAAATGACTAAAAAGAAGGCAGTGAAAACAAAAATTTAATTTTCATATTCCCCCTTTAGTAGTAGACCGCGTCAACAAAATTGTAATGAAAAGAGTGTTTGCTAGGTTATACCTAGTCATGGAGTAAGTCCAGTGACAATTCCCTTGATGTAATGTGCGCCTTTCTTCAAGTTGCACCCAAAAAACATCAACGACATCCTGGTTAATCACCAGGATGGCATTGACTTCATTCTCCAAGCAGTAGACAACAACCTCCTCACTCTGTAGTAGTCCACACAGACCATCGAGAACTCTTGTCATTCTAGATGAACAAACAAGAAGGAATTGTCCCTTCTAGTCAACATGCTAGCACTAACTTGCTCTCCCAATTGTCTCTCCCTTACTGTCGCTCCCTTTGATGGGTAGGACTTGTTGGGATTCTCTCACTTACCACAATCTAAGAAGACAACAATTGTCAGAGCTTATTGTTGTGTCTCTAGAAATCCTTGACTACCCCTCTATTTATAGGAGGGTCATGATCAGGAGCTCTAGTTTGAGAGAGAGTTGAAGAGACAAAATATTAATGATTTTTGTAGCCTACAAATGACAAAACAGTCAGTCTAATAGTGAACCAATCAGTTGGCATGTGAGTCGATTTATTCTACCCTTGAACCAGACGTTCCACTATGTTTCTCAATCACAATTATATTGGCAATTAATATTCAATTAATGCACAACATGATGTGAACATCAATCCTTGACCCAACTAAATTGATCAAGCAATCGGTTTGTTCATAACCTGAACTGGACCGTACACAAACTAGAGTCGATCAATTCACTTGTTGAACTGACTGTCTCTTGGTTTTGATCACCAATTTTGGTTCAATTGACCTGACACTTGAATTGATCGGTTCAACACTTGAACTAGTAGGTTCACAATCTAATTAGTCAACTTTAAACATGGTTTGTTTAAAATTATTACCTAACTCCTTAGTAATCAAGTTTAAACTATATTCATGAAAAAACTCCTATTCCAAGTGTATCATATGTGTATAACCCTATAGGTTCCAAGTTACATTGGCAGTAAATGTTCATAACTAATTTTTGACTTCACAAACAATAATTAGTATCCAGCAAGACATCAAATCTACTCAAGTAATTAGTAAGTTGAAGAATGATATCAACCAAAAATTTGTGATTGGTGTTATAATGATTATACAGTTCCATTATCACTGATATCCAGATTGAACTCGAGGCATGGAATTATCATCCTCTTCAACATTCAGTCTATGTTCCTTGAACTAGAGATGATTATCTGAGATGCATGTGAGCTCACATATCATATATTCATTCACATGAGTATGATCATACTTTTCTCAGTCTCCCTTATCAAGTGGCCTAGATATCAATCTTCTGTAGGAGGAAGAAATCCTATCTACATCATTCACATTCAATCTCTATGTGTCATAATGCATCACCACCACCTTTATGAAAACCCTGATATAAGGTCAGTATGGACGATATCGAAGCACATCGAACGACATGTGATGAGTGTACTGGTTTTAGGTTTAAGAATCACAATCATCACTATCACTACGAGAGATGATTCAGACTACCATGTAATGATTTCTAGGTATCATTCTCAAGGTGGGTCTATTCGATACACTATTTTCTAACAAGTATCTATGTGTTTGGTTTGATATCACATATGACGACTTAATGAGATTTTGTCATCAACCAACACACAATCTAGTCTTTTGTGTTATTGCTGTCTACAAGCTTGCATAATAACAACTGACTAGGGGCATAACAAGAATGCATCTTACTCTTGACATCTGTATTATCTCATTGTCTAGGTCCTCCACCTGAAGACATACGTCAATGAGTAATATCATTCCTTAGATAGTTATTATGTTACATCATTGTCACATAATTGAATAACACAAAATAAAGTAGAAGATTGCCTTTATTATTAATCAAATCTATGCTTTTACAATCATCATATGATTGTCTCTCTGGGCGTACATACCAACAAATCAACCATTCTTTTCTTGGTGTTATTACAGGATTAACATAAATAATAATGAGGCATGGATTGTTTAGTCTACCATGTATATATTGGCTATGACTTTCAAAGATATCAATTCTGCACTCTTTCCCTACAAACAAGTGATGTCCCTCCTGAAAAACTTCTAGCGTCCACTCTATGTGAGCAGTCAAAACCCAATCTCCCATGGTTTTATCCTTACTCACATGAGATTTTTAGTCAGTTAGGTGTGCATTTTCACGTGTACTAGAACAATATTTCATGTGACATCATTGCATATGACCCAAGCATTCCAACTTTGTTCAATTCCATCTATTTTTCATACTGAGTGTAAGAAAATAAGTACCTCAATTATCTAGTTCAATAGATTCTAATTATGTGTTGTCTTCTTTGCCCTCTTCATTAGGTTGCACACAAACCTACTATTACATCTCTTCCTTATGTCCCTTGTCTTGAATTACCTCTCTACCTTTCGGGATTACTTTTGTGAGTAGGCACAAACATGCAATTTCGATCCTTCCGGTTTGTAGTTGTTTGTCTGTGTTTTTTCTCTTATCGGGAGTTTTGTCGATCTTTTGTATGATAGATGAAGTTTTCTTATTTTATTTTTTGAAGTTCTTGGGCTACTTTCATCGTTTCTCACTGCACTTTGATTCTCCTTTGGATATTCTTGATTTTCCTCCTCTGTGGGCTCAGGCTCCGATTGCTTTGGTATAAGTCATAAATTTTGTGAAACTCATTTTCTGGGAATTCTAGTTCAGTTTTTGAAACTTAACTTCCATTCATTTCCATGTGATTGGATTGTTGTAAGTGTAAAGATGGAAATTTAATAAAAAATTGTTAATTTTATTGTGTGATATATAAAAAGTAAGGACAATAAAAAATTAAAGAAAGAAATTATATCAGTGACTAATCATAATAATTTTAACCATGATAACATCAACAAGCGATCATGATGTGGATGTTGTTACTTGGAAAATATTTTAATGAGATATAATAATAAATTTTATAAAAATATCTTGGTTCAAATCATATTATGATATTTTAATTTCACTTTGTTTGTATAAACTATTATAATGATATATACATTTAATGTGTTTGTAACGATAAGTTTTGTTTCATCATTGTTTAGCAATATTTCAACTTTTGATGTACGATTACAGTTCATTATCATTTTTCACATTATATTATTTAAACATAAAGTATAAAAATATGTTAGAGAAATCACAGTTTATGTCACATGGTGCGGTGTAATTATTTTTTTGTAGTGTACATATATTTTTTATTTTATTGACCACATTGATAATGGTAGTTGTAATGTAAAATATTTTACATGGTGCCGCTTATGTATAGTATTTTGTCATATTATGTTATGATTATGGCAATAAACTATATCCACACCTCTAACAATCATAGTCATAAATATTTTACATATCATTTATGAAGAATGAAAAATATAATTGTACATGAAATGTTTTCAATTGTTTCGGAATTCATTTTCTTCCCTTTTTAAGAGGGAACTCGGGAACTCTATTTTATATGTAACTCTGTAACTTATTGAAACTCATAGAACTCAAGTTTCTGTGTTTACTTTAAACCAATCACGAAAAACTAGTTTAGGAACTCCAGCTCATAAGTTTTCTAGACCAGTTACAACAAACCAATCAGAGCCTAAATGTAGATAAGTTTGAATCTGTTACCTTCCTATATATGTTTAGTGTTTTTGCCTTTTGTGTTTTCTGTTTATCTTTCTTTCCGATCACTTCATGCCGACATCCGTATCTACGGCCTCCTTAATTGGTTCTTCGCTCATGTTTTCTCCTTGACACTTGTCCATTGCATCTCCAAGTTATCCACATGATAGGTATAATTTTGGCAAATCATCACACTCTATGTTTTATTCGACACTCTATGTTTTTTTCGACACCATTGATGAGATATGTAGTGATGATAAATGTAGTAAGTAGGGGTTTCTGTGCGTAGATCTCCACAACAGGATGAGCAAATTTACTTTTTTTTTAAGGGTGTGAGCATCAATCTTCAACAACTAACCTACAACTTCCTCCACAACCTCGAAGATAGTTCATGCAAGTGCAGAGGTAAGTTTAGTACCCAAATCCTTGTGACTGTATAGCCTGGCATACTGTTTCGGGGTTGGAAGTGTGCATCCCTAGTCCACACCATTAGGTAGCAGTTGAACAATGACCATGATCCTTCGGCGAGACCCTTAGGTATTCTCTTTGCAAACAAATTGTACACATATTAGAATTTGATTAATTCATACATGTGCAACTGGATTGCTTTCCACAACAACTCCAACCTATCAAACATAATTAGCTTATGAACACATGATATAACATATTTTTCAATAAATATAAATTTAATACTATTTGGAAGAAAAAAAGATTTAATGCTAAAGAAGTTAATTATTACAATTTCAAGTCTTAGCAATTGATTACTTGTTGAGTGGACTTAGTTTACAAATTCTACACTCAAAATTAACATTCGTCGGATTTATTTTCACCAGCATTGTGTTTTGGATAACGATATAATCATGGTATATCGACTAATATGCATTTATAGATATTCTAACACATGTGCAAAGAGAAACAAATGAGACTAGTTTTGTACATCAATATCCAGACTAAAATTCAATAAGAAGTACAAGATGCACAACATGGAGTCTACATATCCATTGAAAGTTGATGATTCTTCAAGGCCGGTTAATAGAACATCTAAACCTAATAAATACTGCAGCGCATGGCTTCAGATTTCTGTTTTGTACATGGCAATTGGAGCGGAAAGTGGAATAGCTTAGAGCAGTCTGCCCCTAGCCGCATCCCCCGCCACACCCGCCACCGCACCCACCGGCACCCCCGTCCCCGCCCCGCCCCCGCCACCGTCCCCACCACCTCCGCCGTCCCTATTGTCGCGGTCGCTTGCATTGGATTCCTTGATAAGAACGGCCACGAGCAAGAACCCCACCAAGCACATCAAACAAGAGGGGTTCGCGCCGGTCCTCGCGTTGCTATTGACTGGGTAGCCATTTGCAGGGGCCGCTGCACTATTGCCGTAGTATGTGACGTTGGCCTGGTTGGACTCTTGGGGGCGCTTGGGCATCCTACAGAAGGAGCAATAGCACCACGTCAAGACAAACAGGAGCACCAGTAGCATGCCGGAGATGACAAGCAGCGGAGACGGTGACCCGAGGCCCCCGTGGTCATCTGGTTTCAATAGCTCTATCAGACTCTACCCATTGGAGTCTGGTAGATGGAACATGAAACTGAACGTGGAAGATGGGGAGGCAGATCGATGACTCGTCATTTTATGCGTGAGGAAGGAGGTTCTAAATTAAAGTCAACGGGCAAACGCATGAGGTGGCCACTGCTGTACGACACGGTAAGGTTAGCGCACATGATAGCTTCCTTTGCTAGTGTGGGTGCATGATATACTTCAATACTATGCAAATGGAACCTCGCTGAAATAGAAAATTCTTCCATCTCATAGCGCTAATTCCAATTAAAGATATGTCATGCGAACCCCAACTCCTTGTTTCTCAGTAAACAGCCATTTGTTTTTTCCAAATTTCCTCCCATATGGATCTAATAATAAATCAATACGCGTTGCGTCAATGACCAGAGGTATGTGCCAGCATAGCAACGACTTCAGCCTTCAGGTGATTGTTTCGAAGTGACGTGTTAACATTCTGCACATGGAGTGTGGTGGACACAAGGGCAGCCAAATATCGAGTAGATAATGATTCTACAAAAAAATCTGTCATAGGTTAAGGTTAATTGGTCAGGGATAAAGGTCCTGACCAAATTTAGTTTCACTCGGAAGACTAATCCCTGACCAATTTTGTTTTTCCCTCTCTGAATAGTTCCCTCCCTCCGCCAAAACCTGGCGGCAGTTTTGATTTTCATCTCTCATAATTAAAACCTGACGATTCCTTTTCACGGAACCTCGCCACCCCCTTCTTCCCATCTTAATGAGCGTAGGGTTTTGATTCTTCGCGCATTCAGTTCCAGCAGTCAGCTGCTGCCCGCAGAATGAAACCTCCGACAACCAGTTACAAAGGCGACTGTGTTGTTACATCCGAGTGAGTTTCTCATTGCTAATTTCTTCTTTCTTATCGGGTTGTGTTCTTTTTTTATCCATGACTGCTCCTTTTCCTAACCATTGCCTCCTCGATAAGATTAATGTGATTGTTCACATCTTTTGGTTGGGAACAGATGTGCCAGGTTCTTGTTCATTTACAAGTTATGTTTGTTATTATGGTATGTTCCATTAGGGGTCGGTAGTCGGCACCGTTTACTTTGTTTGTAAATCTGCAATTGTTTGAAGAGTTGTATGTTGCATTCATCATCACCGTGAAGAGTAAGTGGTCTTCTTTAACAGCTGGTAACATACTTTTCTGTATTGTATTCTGATTTGGGGTTAGTTTTTGAAAGCGAGCAACAATTTTAAAATGTGGTTTCAAGCTTAGAACTTATTTGTTCTAAAAGATCCTGATACCGTGGAGCTTAATCTTTCTCTGACGGAGTATTGAGGTTGATAATTAATAGGGCTCTTCTTAGATAATTGGTATAGAAGTTTTTATTTGTTTGATGTATGAATACATGCATAAGTTCCCTAAGGAAGCTAGTAATTACATGAATATATAGTTCCATTTCTCTGAATGATCTGGTTTAAAATTTTATGTACCAAGACATGAGATAGTAAGAAATATGAGTAGATACGTACACTGCATAATCAATAGTGTGAATTGTTATATCGTATTTATTTCAACGTCATAGAATTACGTCCATTGCATAATCAACAGTGCGAATTTTTATACTGTATTTGGTTGAATAATTAAATCTTTAACATACTTTTTCGCGATGACGAACCTTGTGTTGAAATGATTAACAATGTGTTTTCCAGTTGGATTTTATATCATTAGCGAACAAGTATATCTGATGCAGATTGGTTGACAACATCTCAAGTATATCTGATGCAGATTGGTTGTCAACGTCTACAAAATATAATAGTGAAAGTGCACATTCCCAAACAATACATACACCAATATTAACTACGAGATCTACTTTATGGAAGATCTCGAGAAAAATATGTATGACCATCTTTTCTACTCTTTTGTACTACATTGATACATTATGGAAGTATTAGTTTCTTTATTCTATCGTGCTAATTTTGTCAATCATTTTTCCATCTAATAAGCTATGTCGTTGCTAGTGATGAAAAATTATAAATAATTAGATTTTATTATTATATGCAGATAACTGTGTGCTATGCCAAGTCTTCATGCACGGACATATAGGTAAATCTATAGTAAATTTTTAATATATATTAATGTCATGTTAGAGGATAACTTTCAACATTGCTTTACTTACATGATTTCATATTTTTCCTAATTTGACAACACAAAATATAGGAAAGTGAATCTTTGATTGTAATTTTGCCTAAATGACGAATACGTCGATCTGACATTTTTGATTGTGATTCTATAGTAGATTGATGAGGAACACCATTCCACTCTATGGATGAAATATTTGATGTGATTATAGATTGCATAAAAATTTTGTGGGACTTTACACACGTGATAATTCTCATTTTTGAATAATAATTATATTTCATGCACGTTCTACTTTTGTTCCATATAAAATCTTCATGATTCGAAATTGTAAGACATAAAATATAGAATTCTAATATCGTTTCATGATGCAGGATGTTGAAATTACTCGACAAAATAGAAGGATTTATGTAAATGCTAGAGAAAAGCCTTACCGTGGAAGCAACAGAAGTAATTTCAGGAAAATGCAAGATGCAACTTGTTCTTGTGTTCATGTACAAACTTTAATCAGAAACAAATGTAAAACAATACAATTTGTATGAATTCTAGGTCAAAATGATTTTAGTAGATACTATGTATCTTTTTTAGAGAAACTGATGCTCCAATCATGTGTTTTGAGAGTGTTGACTGTATAATAGAAAATTGAATGAAAAGTTCCCATGTGTTAAACTCAATTTATGATCTTCTAATGGATAATAAGTAGCTTATCATTTGTAATGTTTTGAATATATATATATATATATATATATATATATATATATATATATATATATATATATATATATATATATATATATTATGGATGTACTAAAATTGCAATGACATTATTTTACATATTGATCAAATATGTTACTTGGATATAAGTTGTTAACATGGGATAGACTTTTTGTCCTCTAAATGGATGCTCAAGGTTTTCTTCTCTATTGGTCAGGGATATGACTTGACTAACCATTATTGGTCATCAAGCTTTTGTCGAGGGTACGGTGGTCAGGGATTGACCTTAGCCACCACCTATTGGCTAGAGATTCACATCTATTGGTTAGGGATTTAGCCTTTGGCTTTATCAAATTTTGTAGCAACGCGGTTTTCCAAATAGTAAGCGCAGGTGCTCAATTATTTGTTCAGGTAATAGTGGCACATTCTTAGAAAATTATGCATAACAAACATGATTCATTTTCATATGATTAGCATGAAATTTGTTGTCTATTCTCCAATACAAAGAGTAGGTGCCATTTATCATAACCTTCAACTACTTATTTAAATTTTTTGGAGAACAGACGTTTCATTTTGTTCTGGATGGGGGTGGTTAGAGCTGGTAAAAGTTGATTCGACCCCAGAAACCCGACCCGTCCTATCCGCAACCTGACCCGATTAAACCCAAAGAAAATATAAACCCAAACTCAACCCGACCCGACCTGATGTTTACCTGAAACTCAATATGACCCAGAACTGTCAGACCCAAACCTGACCGAACACCCGACCCGATGATATCGCGTGATCCGAATCAACCTGAAAAAATCACAACTGACTTGACCCGACTCGATATCAACCTAACCTAACATTGACCCGACCCAACGTCAACCAACCTAACACTAACACAATCCAATGTCAACCCGATCCAACACCAACCCGACCCTATATCAACCCGACTTGACATCAAACCGTCCCTACACCAACCAACACAATGTCAACCCGACCTGAAATCAATCCAACTGAACACCAACCCGTCCCAATGTCAACCTGACTGAGTACTAATGAGCAGCAACTAGCAAGAAGTCGAGAAGTCAAGTTTTAGTTTTACAATAGATTTTTGTATGACTTTATCAGTATATTATTTATAATAAATAGTTTTCTTGATAATTTGATAGTAAGGAAAAGGAAGGGGGAATATATGTGATAATGGATAGTAAAAGAAAAAAATAACAAGTAAAAAAATATTTTCTTTATTTTATTATTATTAATGCAACATATTAGTCATTACTCATTATCACAACTCACAACTCACAACGTGACCTGAATGAGGTCCAACTCAAAACAACTTGATTATACAAATATACAACCCAAGCAACCCCAACTTGATAACTCCCCAATTCAAAATGACTAGATTCAAACTCGAGTTAGCCCTAAAAAATTGTGTAAATTGAAACGACCTGAAGTGATTTGACATGAACCCAAACCAACCCAATAAATGAATCTGAACAAACTTATACAAAAATTGACCATATCCGAACACGAGTTGACCCAAAAAAGCAAAATAAACCAAAGGGACCAGACAAATACTAACCCGACTCGATATGAAAGGATAAAATAACTTCAATTATCTTTGACCCATAATGACTATGGCCAAACCTGAATTGGCCCGTCTGATTGCCAACTATCTAACCTAAACAGATTGAGACCCAACCCAAAATAACTAGACTGAACAAAAAACACAGCCCAAGATGACCCGATCTGATTACTACCCAACTTGAAAATGACTCAACCCAAAACTGAAGTAGACTAAGGAAATAGTTCAAATTGACTCAACCCGATATTAAGACGACTAAAAATAATTTGACTTGAACCCGACCCGACCCGATAAAGTAACTTGAAAAAGTCTATACCTAAATTGACCCGACCCAAACCCAAGTTGATCCAAAATTACAAAATGACCTGAAGTGACCCAGCCCGATACTTACCCGACCCAAACTCGGCCGACCCAAAAGAATGAAATAACTTGAATTATCTCTGACTCATTATGACCCGACCTGAAATGACCCGACCCAAATCTGACTCGACCCACCCAATTGCTAGCTCTAGGGGTGGTGGTCTTGAGGTCATCTATTGTTTATGCCTTGCTCGTGCATGCATATAAATATGGCTACAAGCATTTATATTGAATTCAATAAGTTAAAATATTGCTTTTACTACTGATGAGGAATATGATGGTGGTGGTGATGCCACCATACAAAATGAATTCCAAAAATTAAGTTAAAATCATATACAAATTTTATTAATAAATCTTTTCATTGTTTTCTAATGTGAATGTAGTCTATATAAGTAAGACTCTAATCTTTGAACAAACTTAATGTTATATAAATGACGAGAATCACTTTAGTGACAAGATATGGGTGGTATATTTGCACTGTATATCTAAGATTAAGCAGGCAGTGCCATCGGTCAAACTATTCACCAGAGATAGTATATATCATTTGGCACGTGACTATTCCAACGTGGCTTTTTCAATAATGCCAACTTGATATTTAATAAATTTAAATATTGTTGTCAATCTACCTACGGCATGATGGAGCATCGCATGCCTCTTCGGAAGGGAACACAGTGGACAACTGCCTATTTTCGAGTAAATATTTCTACCGTATTTATCATGAACATTATTTTTCATAGAGGATCCTAGAACAAGGAAGGATGTGAAAAAGATTATGGCAAAATAGAAATAAGTAGATCAAAATGTAAAGTCACTAATGGTTCAAGTACCACGAACTTAGGAGTTACCTATTTCAGTAACATCTACCAACTATCTTTGAATTGAGTTATAATTTTAAGAACTAAAAAATAATGGAGGAGAATGAAAAAATGCTTATTTAAGGTTTGATTTGTCAAATGGACTTTCCCAATAATACCTAAACCTAAAATTTTGTATATATCTAAAAATTATGAAAATAATTATTCATGTTCTATGATGAAGACGCTAAGAGAGTATGCGACGGGGAAGGAGACATGGAGGACAACTAAGTAGAACTATTGACGCCACCATCCCGTAGGCCTACTCAAATATGGAGGAAGAAAAAAATTGAGAACTACACAACATGGATTGTGTTGAACTTGATGTTGACTTCTCCTTCTCTCCTTCTCTGAAGAGTTGGTTAGAGGTTTCAAAGAAGATTACTATAGAAAATATATCAAACCTTAATTTCAAAGAAATCTAAATTGTAAATGGAAAAATGATCTATCCAAAAGCAAAGACTAAAGAAACTATATGCAGAAGGATTAAATGTTTGACGGGTTACGTCTTGGACTTCATACCCCTGCTCCTGACTCTGGAGCGCTACTTGTCCTGACTTTGGGAATCTTCTGGATCTCTTGCAGTTATTGATCGTGGTGGTGGTTTGTTTTTACTCAAGTTTCTCAGTGGATTCGGATCAAAGTTGCTTTGTTAGAATACAAGTTTTTCAAGAATAAACCTCAATTGCAAAGTGGCAGTCAGGTGATAAAATTCTGAAACAAGGTCTAAAAAAGGTTCTATTATGGGTTTGAATATATCAATTTCCTTTAGATTCATGCCACAAGTGTATGTTTGAAAGGATTGGTTCCTTTTTTGGTATTCGTGTTTGCACTGATGAACCAACAAGACCTGGTTCTCAAATTGAGTATGTTAGATTACATGTTCCCATCCCTTCCTCTTCATGTTTTGATGATAATGACAAGTGAGGAGGGGGATTCTCACAATATTAAATTTTCATATGAATGACTTTCCTACATTTTCCATGCTTGTAGATATTTTGGCCACGAAGAGTTTTTTATACCATGTCAATGAAGAATCTAGTTGTCAAGACAGTGGCCCGATAGTGGAGATGTAACGTCCCTAAATTTCACGAATAATTTAAGCCTTAGAATGAAAATTTTCTAAATAAAAATTGTTGAGGGTCTTAATGCAAAAAAGACCATGAATGAAATTTCTTAAAAGATAATGAAGTGAGAAGAGTATAATAGGACTCAAAATACAATTTTCTTTCATATGGGCATCACATGTTACAATTAACTCAAAGATAAAAACGTTAGTTTTCCTTCTCTCTCCTATTCTTGAAAATGTTTAAAACTAATGAAAGAGAAAGAGACATAGACAAAGATTTTGAAACTAAGAGTTAGATGAATTGAAGCCTTGTTTTCTTGGATAGTTTTAAGAATAAAAATAATTATTATAATTCTTCACTTTTCTCTCTCCTCCAAAGAAGTTACTCTAAAAGACATAAAAGGTAGATGAAATAAAATTGGATTGAACAATAAGTTATTATCTCAAACTTTCACTTAAGGGATCACAAAGGGATGTACTTTCCCAATTATCTAATGAATTAATTCATTATAGTTAAATAACTAACTAAGGAAATGTGTGGTAATTTATAGAAATATATGTTGAGGGTATCCAATGGGCATGTTTTGATCCTAGCTTGGACCCAAATAAGTAATACAACTAAATAGGGTTGCTTGCCAAGTTTGGATGGGAAAAGAAGTGAAGTAATGCCTTAAATAAATCAAGTATGTCTTTTTCTTAAGGGGAAAGAAAGGGGTATCAAACTTTTGTATTTTGGTCCCAAATCTTTCCCACACATAGATTTAAACATTAAAAGCTTTAGAACTTGGGACCAATATGAATTAAGGATACAGAGATATAAATTATTTAGTTTTTCCTAAAGTGAAATGATTTCAAGGAAATGTATTAAATGTCATAGTTATATTCGGAACGGGAGACTATGGCCCAACCTTGTATATTGTCAAGCATAATGTGAGCCCTAGGATCAAGATTCGATCATCAAAACATCATCACCTAGCTTCAGCTATTTTTGGAAGGTCGTGAATAGGGAAAACATTTCTATTAGGGAACAATCCTCTCTCTCTGCCACCTCCTCTCCTAAAAAACCTCCCAACCAATTCAGGAGGGAGTTTTGAATTTATATATGATGCTAGTTTTGGGTACTTTGGGGAGTAATTCTGCCTTTCACCAATTTGTGTGAGGGGGCAGACCCCATAGCCAGATAACTTTGGTGATCCATGCCCATTTAAGCATCCTAGTTACAACAAGCGATTGGGTGAGATCCCTAAGACTCAGAGGATGTTTCCCCTACCCCCAATTTCCCCTTCTAGTCATCCTCCCTCCTTCATTTCTGATCCGAGCAATGTTGTATAACCTCCTCATCGTTCTCTAAGCCCTGAACACCTCTGAGCAATCAAGCACCCTTTACTGATCCGCCGAGGCAAGGCAAGTGTGGTGGTGCACTGATCTGCCACCCAAGAGCATCGTAGCCCAAAGTCAACCACTTGGTTGCCGCCTGCTCATGGAGCAAGAAATGAGCTAAGGTTGAAGATGACTCACGGCTAGATTATGTCCCTACCCTGGTTGCGACACTAACTGGTAAGGGGAAATGTTGTACCTTCACCTTTTTTTTCTTAAACCCATTTGGGTCTGGGTGCCAGCGAGGCACGAGCCAATTGGCTCGGCCATGGCTACGCGACACAGACCCTATCGGCTAGGCTGCATAGTTGGTAAGCTCTGATTGGCTAGTTAAGTCAAATCCTGAAATAAATATAGTAACTAATTGGTAAGTTAGATAGAGACAAAAAAATATAAAGTTGTTTAGAAAAATTCAGGATTCCAATAAAAATAAATTCAAGACAGATATATGCTTCTAATTGGAAAAGTGCCTAAAGTTACCTACTTTAATGTGCCAAATGTATAAAAACTCTAATTCCTTAGTTTTAATGGTATTGATATGTTTAAATGATATTTATAGTAAGAGTCTAACCTATTTGGATTAAAAGTTTATGTTGGGTCTAACTCAAGATTAATAATTCATATGTTATCAAAATTTGGGTTTTAGATGATGAACAGAACATACATTTATATATTAAATGTTATGATTAGGGTGTTTAGGGTTTTCAAACCCCAAGGACGTGATTAGGGTTTACTGAACCTAGGAAAAGAAATCAAATCTCCTCTATGTGCAAGGTAAGTGGTCCATGCTAATTGAACATAGTTATTGTTTGACTTTATGTATGTATGTATGCAATGAATGTTATGAATGTGTTATCTATCTCAATTGCTTAAAGTCAATCAACTTGTGATGAATTGAATGTTTTGTTTTTGCTGTCCATATTATTGTATCACTTTCATGTACATTAAGAGTAAAGTCAAAGTTAAGATTTAAGATCAAAGAAAGAGTTTCTAAGAGAAAAATTATGTTAAAAGATAGCTTATATAAGGTTCTCATTAAGAGGCTCCTCGGAGCAAACTTTCAGAGGCACCTCAGTGCAACCCAAGAGGCACTTCAGTGCATGAATTAAGAAGCACTTCACTACAACCCAAGAGCCACTTCGGTGCAAAAGAGAAGAGGCAATTATGTGCAACCCGAGGATCCTTGTATAGGTCAATATAAAAGATATAATTTAAAAGAAATTGTGTCCCTTTTTCAATGTTTAATGTTTGAAGTTTATTTTCAATTTACATGCTGCCTTTAAATTCTATTATGTTCAATTCCACTTACCATTGGTTTTATGAATTGCTGGGGCGATACTTGTAGGAAAGGAGCAAGCTTAGAGAAAGAAGCTTTTTGACATTCAAGGAATAGATCAAGGAATCTTCAAGAAAAAAAGACCTAATGGGGTGCCTTTTACCAAGACGATCCAAAGATATAGATATCTTTTACATTATGTATAATCTTGTTATCAAAGAAAATTAGATGAACTTGAAGTAATTCTTCTTTTTCCAAAGCTATGTATGAATCTAATTTCAATTATGCAAAGTGTTTCATTTACTTTAAATTGCAAATGATAGCATCTTGTGAAACCCCCTTGAGTAATGTGATTCCGCTTAGATATGTTTACATGTTGTGAAAAGTGGGGTGTTATAGGAGAAGTTAAAACAACTCTGAAGAATTAAATTTGTTGACAAGGTGAATGTCATTTTTTATACTGATAAATCATCTAGACATGGAGAAGAAGTAGTTCAAATCAAGAAATTTGGGGTTGATCATAATGTTGAGCTAGTTAGAGTTCTACTTTAGAAACAAACTCGGAGAGGAAATGATTTATCTCCCCCACTCATGTTCTTGTCTTATCGCAAGACACTATTATGCCGAGTAGTTCAAAAAAATTTGTTGCTGATGATGGGCTTTAAGAAATTAAATGGCAGACCAAGTATCTTTCAAAATGTGTTTCAATGCCTATTGCATGGATTTATTATAGGTCAGTGACTCCCTATTTTTGCCAATGCATAATAGGTTTGGAGGGTGTAAGATCATCAATGAATATTATATTTTTGAGGCTGATAGCTCAACATCCCAAGTCATTAAATAAACTTATCTCTTAGTATATCTTCTTGGAATGTCTTGGGAATTAACAACAAAATGAAAGGGATATAAGAAGAGATGTACATATCTAAGAATGACACTATTATCTTTAATGAAACTAAACTTATATATAATAGATCTCTTGACTTCATGAACAAATATTTTTCTAATTATAGTGCATGTCAAATCATTCTTTTCAAGTATTTGAAAAAATATTTATATAGTGGAAGAAAGATGGTTGTAGTATCACCACGATTAAGGAAAATGACCAAGTTACTCATTCTATTGTTACGTATAATGACTCAAATTTTTTCATTCTACTACATATGGGCATAATGCCAATTTAGATGGACCAACTCTCTGAGATTATATTGAAAACTTTATGAATCTTTAGATGCCTTGAGATTCTGATGGTTGATTTCAGTACTATCTGTAAGGACTATAAAAGGATTTGGAAGAAACGTCCTTCTAAAAAACTATGGGTGACTTTAATAGTTGTTTCTTGAGTTATAGTCTTTTTTAACTTGATCTTGAGGGTCTTTGTTTTACTTGGGATAATTGTCAAGACATGGATGATTTTATTACTTCTAAAATTGACAAAAGTCTCGTATAATTGTGATTTGTTATATATAAATTCAAATTCCTATGATGAGGTCATTTCAACATCATTAATGATTATAGAGGGATTTTATTTATCATTATCTATCCCAAGATTCAAAAATCACCTTTTCATTTTATCAACGCTTGAAATTTCCATGTTGATTTTCTTTTAGTTGTCAAAGAAGCTTGGAATATTAATGTGGATGGTTTTGTTATATTTAGACTTTATATAAAGTTAAAGCATTCAAACATCTCTTGAATGACTGGAATAAAGTTTCTATTGGTAACACATTTGAGAAAGAAAAAGTGTCAAAGAATTTGGATCTCAAAGCATAGGCTAAGGAAGATTTAAATCCTAATAATGGAGTTGCCCATCTCTTAGCTAAAGGTTTGAGGAAGGATTCTCATGTAGTTGGTGTTCTTGAAGAATATCTTCTTAGGAAAAAGTCTAGGGTGGAGTGTCTGAAAGGGGGTGATTTGGATACAAATTTATTTTATTCCTCTATAAAACAAGAAGGAATAGAAATAATTGCAAAAGCCTATTGATTGACGGTGTCCTGAACTTCAACATGAGTGATATCAAGATCTTTATTTCTAAGTTTAATTCTAAACTTTTCAATAATTATAGTCCCACTGATGATATTTGGATCTTGAGGTGGTGTATATACTCTCACTACTGATCAAAAAGTTATTATTATTTCTTATATTTCAAGAAATGAAATCGATGATGTATTTTTTGAGCTCAATGTTGACAAAGATACATGATCTGATGGATTTAATGGGATGAAAAAATATTGGTTCCATCATAGTTGTGATATTAGCGAACCTATTTCTGAATTCTTCCAAAATGGAAAAATGCTGAAAAAATAAAATAGAATTTTCATTTCTCTCATTCCTATGAGATTATATACCTCCAATATTAGAAGGCATGATGGTTTTTGTAATATATCTTACTATCTTATATCCAATATTTTAGCCATTAGATTCAAGAAGATCTTGCCTCTTATCATTGAATCTAATATGTGTTCCTTCATGAATGTTAGAATCATTAAGCATGCTACCCTTCTCACTAATGAAGTTTTAAGTGATTTTAAGAGAATTAGCTCTAGTGATAGGATGTGTATTCTGATTGACATTTCCAAGGCTTACTCTTCATTCAGTCATGCACAAATTGGGTTTTCTGTCTATATGGATCAGTTCAATTGATATATTTTTTTGTGTTCTTCCTATTAAGTTTAACTAAGGGTGAACCCTCACGTTCACCTAGTTTTCTACTGGTATTAAACTAGGGGATCCAATTTCACCTTATTTTCATTGTTATGTAGAGGTTCACTTAGTTGATGAAGTCTAAGTTGAAATATAATTGTATCTCCCATTAATTCTTATAAAGATCTTGTATTTCATATTTAACTTTTGCAAAAGATGGAATGGTTTTCTGAAGTTGATCTTCTAATTCAAATAGCTTGAAAAATAATTTTGAGAAATTTGGTCTTGTTGGTTGTCTAATTTTGTACTTGGGTAAAGTAAGGTAAAGACAAGTGGGCTCACACACTCTTCGTTACTATGTTGGATGGTGTCTCATGAATGAAATTCCATACAAAGAATTATGTATGCATAACGAATTATAAGAATGATTTTCAAAATTTTTGATCAATTTTCATTGATCTTGTAGCATTCCTTGTAATTTTACCAGATAGGATATTTCAATTTAGATGAATATAATGTGTCTATGATGACCAAAACATATTCAATAGATGCAATTAAATGGATAGAATAAAGCCACCATTACAATATGAGATTGGAGAATGTAGCATGGGAGTCAAGTCCCACCATTTTTAGAAAGATAACAATTACCAAAATTATCAAATGAGATGAAGTTGAAATTTGATATCTTGGAGATCAATGAAGATTTTGATATGTTATCTATATAAAAATCCTTGATTTCTAATGTATCAAATGATTGATAATTTTAATAAAGTAACACCAATATTTTGAAAGCCTAAATGTTTAACATACTTAGTTAATATAATTCTCTCCCCTTTGCAATATCATAATGTGCTGTTTGAGAAGAAGAACGAAGTGAAAATGTATAATTTAATATATATAAAATGAAACAATTTCCTCTAATCCGCAATAACATCAACCTAGTATAAGAAACTACTCACTCATAAGGGCAAGATGAGAAAGAACAAGGGAAAATTATGAGATAGACATTGTCACTTTAGGTAGTAGAGATGCATATATAGTATGTTCAACAAAAAGAATTATTCTGACAAATAGATCTAATCTAATGTAAGAATAGAATACAACCAAAATATGTCATGGGGGACCCTTCTTCTTCTTCTTCTTTGTTCATTATTTTACATGGATTTGATCGATCATGAGGAATAAGAAAATAAAGATGGTAAAATGATGAATGTAGTCAATGGATATGAGGGGTATTCATTCATGCCTCTTTCCAGGCTAGGACCTTAAGACTTTGTGGATTGGAGGTTAGCTATGAAGAGAACTGATGAAGATGACCGATGGGAATGATACTCTTCCTTAGGAAGAGTATAGAACACTACAAACTCGAGGCTAGATAAGAGATGCCTCATGAGGGAGGCTGGTACATTATATTCATTTGTTGAGGGCTAGGTTTATGCATTACCATTTCCATTAATTGGTAGTGAACACGATAATCACAATGAATGATTTAGGAGGGGTAAGAAGACATGAATACATAACATTGTCATTAGTTGATGAGAGAGGAAGAATCCCAATTAGTAGATGCACGTATGAAATTTATCAATTTATGACAACAAGAATTTCCTCAGATGGCGGCCATGCATCAGTGCTTTATTGATTATCAAATATAGAAAAATCATTGGTAAATTAAGACTAATGTCTTATTATTTAGCATCTTCACTGATTATTGGATAACATAGTCATACATTGATGACCATTTGAAATCTCATGGGTTGTCATCTACTGGGAGTTTTATCAGTTGATAATTGATGGATTCATCTAAGACAACGGACATGGTTTCACATCAGTAGGTAACATGTGGACTCACTTTTTTGGTAAATGATGAGAGGTTGACTGATGCAAACAAGTGATCATTTTGACAAGTGCAAACCCACCCGCAACCATGGGGTATTGGTGTATGGGGTGATGGGCTTTCTTGATGAAGTCATCAACTGATGAAATTATCAACAAAGGAAGGGGATGATCGATGAAAATACTATTTAATGTCAAATATTTCTTTGGGAAGTATGAATATGTATTCATCAATTATTGATGTAAAAATGAAAACCCACCCCGAGACCATTTTTCCTACTCCCGTGTGTAGGAAATGAATCTAAAACTTGCTATAAAAAGCAAAGATAATACTATGGAAGATAAAATGAATGATAATATCAAAATAAAATGAGAAATATAGATGCAAAACTAGACAAAAAAATCAACAAAAAGTAAGATGAATATGCATTCATCAATTACCTATATAGCTCTCCATTAGTTTGTCTTGTATCATATGTATACTAATTTTCATAGAGTAACACCAAAATTTTGAAAGCCTAAATGTTTAATATATACTTAATTAATATAATAGTTATCTATCTTTGCAATATAAAAATGTGGGGGTGGGCTAGAAGTGTAAAGATGCAAAAGTTAAAATTCAATCTCATACATAAAATGAAACAATTACCATAGCAACATCACATTTTTCCAGCAAATTGATGGGTCATAATGCTTGTCATCTAGATCTTATCAGATAAAGAGAGGACTAGAAGGATCAATATAAGGTCTTGTGTGTTCTTATTACCTTTTACCATCTTCATCTTAACCTTCCTCTCCTTCATCTGTCTCCTCATCCTCCACCACCTGACAGTAAGATTGCCATAGTGCATTGTTATGTTTCCTACTCATGAGACCATTTGATACCAAATCAATGGCCTTATTAAAGTTGGCGTAAATAAATAATATGAACTTCACAAGAAGAAGATAAAGGACCAGAAGTTAAGGCAAGAGGTCGCGGTTGAATCTATCTGACATAAAGAAGAAGAAAATGTACATAGGGTAGAAGCAACAATAGTTGTATCAATAGAATGATGGTATCAGGGTAAAATTGTTGATAAAATAAGCTAGATATAGAATAGTTGGGTGAAAAGGAGTGTAACTATCACACTCCTAATTTTTGGAACCTATTAACTACATGCTTATGTTATTGATGACTTAAATATATGATATATTTTTTGTTACAACAAGGTTCCATCCAATTTTCAAGCTATTTGCATTTAAGGAAAAAAAGAATGTTGAGAGGGTCCTTTATGCAATTGGGACTATCTTTGATAATATCCTTGAAGTTTGGAAATCCAATATTTATTTTGATTATATGAGGTGACAACTAAAGTAGAAAGATGAAAGGAATATCATGACTCTAGTTAGTGGTGAGCCCTACACCTAGTTTAGGTCTTCATATCAAGTAAGTAAAGTAATACTAATCAACATAATCATAATGAATCTTCAATTGAAATATTATAATGATTCACACTCTAATGTTGTAATGCAGGATATGACTAAGCTTATTGACCCTTTGGAAAATCAAGGCAGGGCCATGGGCCCTAGAATCCTATTCAAAGCCTAATAGAACCAATAAGGGTTTTCACATGGATCCATGGAGTACAAAATTGAGAATGGAGTATTTATTTCTCATTATAAATATTTAAATATTTTTAGTAGATCGATAACATAAATATAAGATTAAGGAGAAATTTCTAATAATTTTGATTAAACTAGTGACTTAAGTAATTAAATTAGTAATTATTAAATATTTTTAAAAGACAAATTTGGAGTGGTTATCTATTTAGTTTTGGTCTAGTCCTTCACTCACAATAGGAAAATAGAAAGAAGTAGTTTATCCTAAAATTTGAGATCAAAGGGGGCCAAGATGTGGCCTCGATAAATATTTCTTTATACAAGATATTTTTCTAAAAAATAAGATAAAAAAATGAAAACGAAGAGTCTCCTAGTCCGTTGTAGACTGAGAGCTCGTGCCTAAGAAAATAGGGTAACATAAATCCCCACCAAATCAGAATCAATCAAGAAGGCTATATAAGCCTTGCTTCTTTGGAGTTAGGGTTTGGTGGAAGTGAATAGCGGGCTTTTAATCAAAATAGAGAAAAATAGAGAGAGAGGATGAGTAGTTGTGAAGAAGAAGATATATAACACCAATAGTGGAAGCTAGGGAGGTAGATCATCATTTTTTTAACTTGGCTAGGTTTTTCCATAAGGCAGAAATGCCCTATGTAGCAAAGCCTACCAGAGTGGAGGGACATAGTCTTGGCATGCGTTGTGGTACCATAGAGCTGAGATCCCACTATCCTAGTTGGAGGTGGCGTGGATAGAGGGAAATAGAGGAGAAACAACAAAATACCCCTTGGGTTGATGAGTGAAGAAGGATCAGATTCTACCAGATCTGTATAGGCTGAAGATGGATCATTGGTTCTCTGCCAGCCGTTGGATCTTTTTGGAATGGCTCAAAATAGTATATAAGGTAACACCTTTGAAAAATCATATCTTGGGCTATTGTTGTCTGTTTTGAGTGCAGAAAGTATAAATATAAAGGATTTTGAGTGTTCTACATAATAAAAATCCCTCCAATAGATGAATTTGACATTTTAGCATCTAAATATTTTATGTACCAAAAACTATATGATTTCAATATTTTGTGAATGAAAAATAGAAAACAACTTCTTAAATTCATGAATATTTTTCAGTACAAATATTGTTATGTTCAATATGATTCCAAAGCTTGATCATTATAATTTGAAATATTACTAAAGCTTTTGATGTAACCAATAATAAGGTTATTTTACTTATTTCACCCATTGACTGACAACAAAATGATCTGAAATTTATACCTAAACCCTAATATACAATATTCTTATCGTTTCTACAAGTTTTTCAAGAATTCCATCTAATATTGTATTAATATCTAATTTATGGACCTTAGTGGCAATATTATAATATAAGTAATGATTATTTGTGAAACAATACATGATCTATATGCATCATTGGTATGCAATATGATTTTAAGTATATTTTCCTTATACTTTACACATTACTCAGATATAATAATATGTTTGGGTATCCTTGAGCTTTTCTTTAAGTTAATTATGTATATTGTCGTGTGTTATAACCAAAGATTATTTATTTATTTCATATGGGTAAATCACTATATAATTGTTATATAAGATGAGATTTTTTCTTTCAATAAAATATTCAAAATTAAAAGTAAATTGAACTTAGAGTTAGTATAAGTACACTATGAGCCCTAAGTTGGTATATAAGGTTAGCATCATGAGGTATGAGATTTGTAAATATAAAGAGAGAACATACACATAGAGTTATAAAACTTTTAGAATGTCCATGTGATTAACTTATGGAACAAGGAATTAAGACTACCTTAAGAGCATCATCAATATCAAAGGTCAGTGGGCCTTGTCCATTATATTTTAGTACTCTTATGATCCAGCCTACAACCTCCTACAAGTAAATTGGAGATTCAGTTACTTTCAGATTTTAGTGTTTCATATCCAACCATGCATAGAGAAACAATATTATGTTCAATCTGAGTTATGTTGCCAAATGATCATATTCAAGTATTTTGATAAGTTTTAGGTACTCAATTATTTCTATGCCCAATTCTGATTATTTTGTTAAGACTGTAGACACAAATGTGATGTACCTAATATCATTATTTAAGTAAGTCACTCTATTAAACCAAATATTCATATTATGATTTATTAAGATACTAAGAGTATTTGATTTTAGATTCAGAGTTAGATTAGTTAAGATTAAAGAATAGAGATATAGATTGAGAGATAAGAGATTAAGATTTTAAGGATAAGAAATTAAGAATAGATCCAGAGATAATGATTAAGACTCACAGATAAGAGAAATAGATTCAGAGATAAGAGATCAAGATTAAAAATAAGAAATTAAGAACAAAGATAGAAAATGACAACAAAATGTTAATATATTATATGATAAGTCCTCACTAGAGAGTCCCACGACGATTGCAAAAGATGTTATGTGTGCTACAGATAGCACATTGTGCGAATAGAGGGTGTTTTCACCATAGAGGACACTTCAGTGTCAATAGAGGCACATAGTGCCAGCAGAGGGTGTGTTGCACCATCGAGGACATTAACAGAAACGTAGTGCCAATAGAGGGTGTGTTTACCATAGAGGACACTTTGGTGTCAACAGAGGAGGACTTATCGTATAATGGTGGCCACAAGAAGATAAAAGATGTAATTAGAAGACACATCGATTTAGTATAAGTTTACAACTTTTAGATATTAGTTCATTTTTTAATTATGGTATAATCATTTTATATTATTAGAAATTAAATTCCACTTACTGTAACATAGGTTTCATTTGTGCAGGGATGGGGACGAGATGTCTGCAGGTTCAGAACTTTAGGAGATAGTCATAACAAGGGGATGTAACTATAACTTTAGGAGGTTTTCTTGGTGGGCAGCCACCTACATGGTCCAATATTTAATATGAGGTTTGTGTAAGGTAGCATCATGGTAAAGGTTTCTTTCTTGATAATTTATTAGAATGCTTTTTGTCACTAGTCTGTATTGGTACTTTTCTATTATTATTGTTATGTATATAATGTTTTTAATACTCCCCAAGAAAAAAATAGCTTCCGCTCACGTGATATGAAAATCGGGGTGTTACAATAAGGTATTAGAACAATAATATAGATGGCCATTAGGAAAATTCTCACATTCTTAGTTTAGATTGCCCCATTATAAGCCAAGCGAGACTAGAAAATTTAGAAAGATAGCCAGTAATCCTCATTATAAAACAAGTCAGTAAAGATAATAAGATCTAGGTTAGAGGTTTAGTCAGGAAATAGAAGTTGATATATGTATTAAGGTTAGTGTCTTGATGCTTTGGACTTTTATGTTAACTTTAAATGTGTGCATATCACACAATCACTTTTCCAACATGTTCTGGTATGTGACACAGGATGATGGGTTTCATAGAGGGGATGTTATATGCATAAATATATACTTATTATTCTTTTTGCATTATTTCTAGCATTGTACAGGACATATGTACTTTTAGGTGAGATATATAAATATGACAAGTTATGTCATTTTCATATGTATGACCGGCTGGCATGCATCAGGAGGAGACAAGAACAATGCTGACACAAAAAGTTTGAGGTAGATGGTCACCTAACCCTAATTACATACCTACTAGAACCCTAAAATGCATAAAAAAGGTAGATATGTCAAAATAGATGAGTGACATTGCATTAAAATGGTATAATCATTGAAGGGATATGTTGTTCTTTACTTACTGTACTTGAGGAAAATTAGAGAACTCTTGATGTCCTTATCTCCCAAGGAGGAATTGTTGTACCAAGTCCAATCATGATGGAGGTTAAAGAAAATTCTTGAGAATAATATGATTGATTATGTGAACCGAATTTAAGCTTAAGGTATGATGATTGTTAAGGAAATTAAAAGTCTTTAAGGGTATGCATCAAGATGTTTTAAGCATATGGTTATAGAAGATATGTGATAGTATGGATCAATGACCTAGGATCACAATAATAATTGGCTTTAGATATATTTTTCACATGGGATATGCCCTAGAGAAGTTGATCAACTAATGTCTTATTCAGTGTTCTTGGGGAAATGGACAGTTTCCTGAGAGAATAGTGATTATAAGTACCTTAGGTCCACTCCACTTAGATAACCATTATAAGATGAAGAAAGTCATTAAGAATAATATTAAGAGAATGGGGTAAGTTTTTGGTTCCCCTAGCTATGTGAACACTATGGTAAAATGAGCACATTGATGTAATAAGCACTAAAATGTAAGGAATCATGAAGAAATCTCCATAGATGACTCACTAATTGCAAGTATGAGTCAGGGAGTTTGTAACCCATATAAAGATAGTTAATGGATCTAATCATCCAAGAAAATAACAAGGACTCTGAGATTTTTACTCCTTAGAAAGGTCATTTTGATCTAACAACGTAGTATATGATTAGAGGAGAAAGGAGTCTAAATGACTTTAGTGTGAGATTTCAAAAACAAAAGTAAGTTGTTCATGCCCATGAAGTTTTCATATGTATAAAGGTCGGTGGTATGTTTACATGTTTCTAAAAAAAGAATTTCCTAATTTATGTTATCCAATGTTCTAACATATTAAGAAAAAATAAGCAAGTAAGATTTTTGTACTTTCATGGATATATCCTTTCTGCGCCTAAGATCTCATGTAGAGACATGTTAATAAGATTTCTTTGAATAATTATAGCCTAAGAATGAAATACACATAATATTTTAACGGTTAAATGCATTAAGCCAAAATTTTTCTATGATAAGATCCACATGTTAAGATTTAAGATAAAGTTAAGACGATGAGGTTAGAATTCATTAACATTCATATAAGCTCAAATATAATAAGATGAAATGAGATTATGGAGTTAGACCTAGGACTTAGTGCAGGTCAACTCAAGAGACATGACCCAAATACCTTAGTGTAGGGCATGATACCCACGTACCAGAGTACATGTCTCCAGAGAGAGACACATAAAAAGAAAGAATTAAGGGTAAAGAAAGAGTAGTTGATTATGTTTAAGTTTTTCCTTTAGATTTCCATATTGGTTGTACATGCTAGTTTGATAAGGTTGTTAGACATAGTTAGTTATCAACAAGAAGGTCGTACCTTAGATTCCCCTGTGAGACTTCTAGACAATTGTCAAGAATTAGTGTTAGCAAGGTATGTGAAGCCCTAAGGTGGGTAGCCTCCTATAGTTAATCCAAATTTTAAGGACAAAATTCCCAAAAAGGTGGGTAGTATTATCAGAGCCCTAATTTTTGGTACCTAGTAAATGCATAATTAAGTTATTGATGAATTCATATATGATAGATCTTTTTCTACAAGAAGGTTCCATGCAATTTTCATGGTATTTGGATTAAGGTAAAAAGAATGTAGATAGAGTCCTTTATGAATCGGGATTGTATCGGTAATATCCTTGAAGTTGGGGAATCTAATATTTAATATGATGATATGAGGTGATAACTAAAGTAGAAATATGGAAGCAATATGATGACTCTAGTTAGTGTATTTTAGCCCTAGACCTAGTTTAAGTATTCATATTAGGTAAGTAAACTAATACCAACAAAAGGTATCATAATGAAGATTCAATTGAAAATTTATATTGGTTCACACTTTAGTGTTCTAATTGAGGATATGATAAAGTTGATTGAGTCATTGGAAGATCAAGGAATTGGACATGGGCCCTAGAATCCTATTCAAAGACCAATAGGACCAATAAGGGTTTTCACATGGGTCCTTGGAGTACAAAATTGGGAATGGAGTATATCTTTCCCATAATAAATACTGAAAATATTTTAGTAGCTGGATAATAGAAATATAAGATTAAGGGAGAAATTTCAAATATTTTTGATTAATCTAGTGATCTAAGTAATTAAATTAGTAAATATCAAATTTATTTTTAAAAGACAAATTTGGAGTGGTTAATTGTTTAGTTTTGGTCTAAACCATCACTCACAAGAGGATAATGGAAAGAAGTAGTTAATCCCAAAATCTGAGATCAAAGGGGGCCAAGATGTGGCCTTGATAAATATTTCCTTATACTAGACTTTATCTAAAAAAGAAAATAAAAAAGGAAACAATGATTCTACTAGTCGTTTGTGGATTGAGATCCCGTACCTAGGAAAACGGTGCAATGTCAACCCCTACCAAAACAAAATCGATCGAGAAGGCTATATAAGCCTTGTATCTTTGAAGTTAGGGTTTGGCTAAAGTGAATGACAGACCTTTGATCAAAAGATAGAGAAAGATAGAGCATGGAAAGAAGAAGATGGATATGAGCCAATGGTGGAAGCTAGGGTAAGGAGATCAACATTCATTGACCTTGGCCAGGTTTTTTCTTGAGTAACTGACGCCCTATGCAATGAAGCCTTTCGGAGCAGAGGGAAACCTCTATGTGCATTGTGGTACCTAAGAGATGAGATCAGACTATCCCAGCTAGTGGTGGTGTGAACATAGGCTAAAGATGGATCGATGGTGAAGAAGGATCAAATTTTGCACATAGGATGAAGATGGATCATGGGTTCTCTATCATCCATTGGATCTTGTTGTAATGACTGGAAATAGTTTATAAGGTAACACCTTTGAAAAATCATATCTTGGGCTATAGTTGTCTGTTTTGAGTGTACAAAGTATCAATATAAAGGGTTTTGAGTGTTATGCATTATAAAAATGCCTCCAATAGATGAATTTGACATTTGACCATATATATTGTATGTACCAAAACTATATGTTTTAAATGTTTGTGAACAAAAATAGCAAACAACTTCTAAAATTCATGAATATTTTACAGTACATATATATTTATATCTTCAACATGATTCCAAAGCCTGATCATTATATTTGAAATATTCCTAAGGATTTTTATGTAAACATTAATAAGGGTATTTTGGGTATTTCACCCATTTATTGACAACAAATTGATTTGGGATTTATACCTAACCCCAATATATAATATTCATACCATTTCTAAACCTTTTTTAGATTTTCATGTATAATTGTATTAGTATTTAATTTTTAGACCTCAGTGGCCATAATATAAGATAAATAATGATTATTTGTGAAACAATATGTTATCTATGTGAATTATTGGTATGCAATTTGATTTTTAGTATTTTTTCCCTATACTTTACGCTTTAGTCAGAAATAATAATATGTATGAGTATCTTTGAGGTTTTGTTTCAGTTCGTTGTGTATATAGTAATGTATTATAACAAAAGATTATTTATTAAGTTCATATCCATAAATCAACATGTAATTGTTATATAAGATGAGACTTTGGCTTTCAGATTAGTATTCAGAATTAAAAGTAATTTTGACTTAGAGTTAGTAGAAGTAAATATGAACCCTAAGTTGGTATTAAGGTTAACATAATAAGGTTTGAGATTTAGAAACAGAAAGAGAGAACATTTACATGGACTTGTAAACTTTTATGATGTCAAGGTGATTAACTATGGAAAAATGAATCAAGACTACCTTAAGAGCATCATCAATATCAAAGGTAAGTGAGCCATTTCCATTAAGTTCTAGTACTTTGATTATCCAGCCTACAACTTCCTAAAAGTAACTTAGAGATTAAGTTACCTTTAGACTTTAGTCTTTCATATCCTCCTTTGCATAGAGTAATAGGATTTCATTCAGTTTGAGTTATGCTATCAAATTACCAAATTTCAAGTATTTTGAAAAGTTTTAGATACTCAATTACTTTTACGCTCAGTTCAGATTATTTTCTTAAGCTTGTAGACTCATATATGCTGTACTTGATATCCAAATTTAATTAAGTCACATTTTAAAATCAAATATTCATATTAAGATTCATTCATATAATAAGATTATTTAATTTCATATTTAGAGTTACATTCAGTTAAGATTAAAGAATCGATGTATAGAGTCAGAGATAAGGGATTAGGATTTTAAAGATAAGAAATTAAGAACATAGTCAGAGATAATAGATTAAGACTCAGAGATACGAGAAAAAAATTCATAGATAAGAGATTAAGATTCATAAGAAATTATGAACAAAGATGGAAAATGACACAATAACATTAATACATTATATGATAAGACCTCACCAGAGAGTCCTATGATGATTGCAGAGGACACTATGTGTCACAGAGGGGATGTTTTTCTAAAGGAGTGTGTGTTGCACCATATAGGACACTTCAATGTCAACAGAGGGCATGTAGTGACAACAGAGGGGGTGTTGAACCATAGAGGATGCTTAAACATCAACATAGGACACATAGAGCCAGTAGAGGGTGTCTTTCACTATAGAGGACACTTCAGTGTTAGAAGAAGAGGACTTTATCTTATAATGGTGGCCACAAGAAAATAAAGACATAAATAAAAGACACATCGATTGAGTATAAGTTTATAGCTTTTAGATATTAGTTCACTTTTCAGTTATGGTATATTAATATTTATTATATTATAAATTCAATTCCACTTACTATAAACTAAGTTTTCCTTTGTGCATGATTGGGGAAAAGAAGTTTGCAGGTATGAAACTTTAGGAGATAGTCATGATAAGAGGATGCACCTACAATTTGAGGAGGTTTGCTTGGTGGGGCATCATGGTATGATGTTTGTGTAAGGTTTGATATGAGGTTTGTTTAAGGTAGCATCATGGTATATGTTTCTTTTCTGAGAATTTATTTTTACACTAGTATATATTGGTTCTTATCTATTATTTTTGTTTTGTATATCATGTTTATAACACTTCAGAAGAAAAAAAAATAGTTTTTCTCAAACGATATGTAAGTAGGGGTGTTACAAGAACCCCATTGTTATGGAATGAAGGTAATGATTAATCACAACTCAAGTTTATATTTCTCATGAAATTAGTTATGTTGTACTGATATGAGTTTAAACATTGTTTGCATAGTTTGACATTTTCCAAAAATTATAATTTTTTCCAACTATATAGCCACGAGTTGATCATTTGTTACATGAAAGTCACCCATGGAAAGAGGGGTGGATGGGATAAATGTTTAGCTTGTGGTAGAGGTGCAACTTGGTAGGAGGATTATATGTTGCAAGAAGACAAAGACCTGAATGTGTTTTCCACAAAAAAAATGACACAGATGAAACTGACCTTGCGACTATTTAGATAAATGATTTGACTAATGACATCATCTAAAGTGGTGACCTAAAATATGTCATAAACAAATTAGTATAATAGGGTCTAGTATATTGAGTATTTTTTATAGATTTAAATGATATCACATGACATAGATGGATCATTTTACATGAATATAGTTTCCAAACGGAAATATAAGAATGGAGTAGTTTACAACAAGTTTTTTATTGATTGCACTTATAGTGAAATTTCCAATTGGAAAAAAGAGAGAGAGCCTAGTGAGAGGATTGAGGGTGGAAGCAAGAAAAATCCCTTGAGGTATTTCTTAAAACCAAACTTCTTATGGCCAAGATGTACATATAAAGAGTAAACGTATTGGGACTATCCTTCTCAATTATATAGGGAAAAAATTTTCCAAATTATTAAAATCAAGAGTATTGAGATATTCTTTGTCATTGTCTTTTAAAGACACATTTAAATAAGCATCAGTAATAGATAAGAAAATGCTATGAAATCAATGCATTTAAGACAATTTCTGCGGTACATGGAGGAATTATTCACGAATAATTCCCATGTCAAATTTTCATAAAACTCATCAAGTGCTGATATAAACTACTAATAATGTGAAGACTTATCAGAATAGGTTACATGTTCATGAAGTTTATGATAACAAAATATTTCATGAAGACCTATATTATAAAATTGATGATGAATAACTACTTCTTTGAGGGAAAGGATGGCTAGTAAATAGACATTTATGCATTTCAATATTGACTTTTGACATAAAAGACACCATTTAAAAATTAACATGGAAGAACGTAAGGTGGAAGAATTATGTAGAACTTTGTGTGAGTTTCATTTCTTTTCCTAAATCCAAAAATTTCATGTTGAAATAGGGATTAAAAGGATAACCAAGTAGAAAACTATACATCTAGAATGTTGATAAAGTGAGAGAATCAAAGTGGAAGGTAAATAGGAAAGAATCCATTATAGTGATCTTCGATGGTGGTAGAGTGGGTGGAGAAAATAATAAGGATTGAGTTTGTTAGATAGTTACCAAATCATGTGGATGGAAAATCTAGAAAACAAGTTCTAGACAAGGATTATTTATATTTTAGGTTCATGTTTGTTGACATGCTTTGGTGCATGGAAACTCAAAATAGGCCAATTTGATGTAAGTCATGTCTTCATTGGTTTTTTTGAATCATAAAATCATCTGAACCATGTCTAGTGGAAGGATTATATATGGTATAAAGATGATCCAAATGAACAATATATTTAAATCAATTCTCAGTTGTAGTTAGATAGAATTCATTGCACTCAATTAACATATTAGGTGATGTTTTTTAATTGTGTGACATCATTAAAACTTGGAACATTATTCAAGATAGTAAAATAAGAAACTTGATATGTTATATAGATTGCCACTTTGCTTTCAAGAAACAATATAGAGATACAAAATTCATCACTATTGAGAAAGATAATTTTCAACAAGACATGTAAACAATCTATATGATGAAGTTAAATTTTTACTGTCATAGAGACTTTAGGAAAATATACCTCAATTGATTTTTGTGTCAACATGATTGATATCTATGCCATTATTAGTAACGTGATTGAAACAAATATAATAGTGTACCTGCATATGATTAAATTAACATGTAATACATAGATATGGGAATCTACATGATTTATATGTTGGTTGTATGTCTTGAGAGTCATAATTTGATGAATGTAATGAGATAATTTTTGCATTTAATCATTAATAAGGGGAAGTTGTAACACCCCACTCATACAATATAGAGTGGAAGCACATAATTTAACTCACTTCAAGGGGATATCACTAACAGGATATTCATAACTCAAAATAAGGTTTACATAAACCATCACAGGGAAATAAACACAATTCTCATTCTCAAATCTTAGAAAGGTTTACATATACATATCCCTCAAGAAAAGAAAATATAGGAAATACAAATCTAGGTATAGTTGGAACCCAACACTATTTTTCTCCTTATAGATCCTTGAGTTAGGGTTTTCACTTCAGATAGTTTTTCTCTCCTGAGGTTTCTCCTAACCTATAGGCATCACACCACCAACCATGCATAAAACCAACGGTAAGTGGAATTGGACATATTATTGATTAAACAAAACTTGTAAACTGAGAATAAAATTTCACATTAAACATTGAAAAATAGATAATACTTCTTTTAAATTACTTTCTTTTATCTTGACCTATATAAGAATATTTGGGTTTCACATATGTGCCTCTTCTCTTATACTTAAGTGCCTCTTCTCTTATGCATCCAATTGCCTCTTACTTTTTCTCTAAGGAGCCTCTTAGTGAGGATCTTATATAAGTTTATCTCTTATCATTTTCTTTATGTTAAAAACTCTTAAATTCATCTTTTTGTCTTATTTTTAACCTTAAATTTAATGTGCATGAGGGTGATACAATAATATGAACAATAAAACATGACATTTAGTCTATCATAAATTCATTGACTTAAAAGAAATTGAAATAATAATTGATACTTTCATGTAATTCATACATACATAAAAAGCAAACATTACTTATGTCCAACTGGCATGGACCACTTACCTTGTACTTAAAGAAGACCTTGTTTCTCTTCCTAGGTAGAGTAAACCCTAACCACGATCTTGGGGTTTGGAAAACCCTAATAACCTTCGTTGCAATTTGTCTATGTTGGTACGAGATGTGAGTACAAGGTTGTCATCATCAGATAAGTAAGTCAAATAGGACCTGGAGCTTAGGGGAACGGGAGGAAAAATTGAAGGTGAATGAGAGGCTTGGGATTGGTGGCAGTGCTTTATAAAACCTTATATAGGGAGGAACGTCACTATGGTGGCATCTGCAACCACCAATAGAGAGAGGCAGCGAGCCCTAAATGGGCATTTCATGCACATAGCAAAAGGGAAGGGAAATAATGGCTCACTCGGATTGGAAAAGCATCACAAACTGGTAGGAGAAGAAATATCTGGAAAAGGTAAATAAACAAGGGAGAAACAGACTGGGAAAGAAGAAACTATACTTGCATTCAAACATGTAGAGAAAGCGAGAGGTAGAAGATGATCTTCTAATTGTCAGACCACAGAAGGAAAAGATGACACCTGTTGTATGCGTGTGGAAAAAGAATGTTACACATGACGGGGATAAATAATGGAATATTATAGTTATTTCTTTCATTAAATATATATTTGAATAATTTCTTATTAAACCATATTCAAACCTTTCGAATTTGATTTGGTGGGTCAAACATGGTCCAAATGACTTCAAATTTGAATCATAGGCTAATTTCATTATTAATAACACTTTTGCCAGTTGGATTTAGGATTTGTACACATTTGGTCCATAATTTATATAATGGTCATTAATATTAATTATAATGCATTTAAGGATAAGATAATCTGAAACTTGCTTCTCTTTGTGAACCCTTGAGTCAAAGTTTGAGATAAACAAGAATCCACTCATTCGAGAGACATATAACACCTCTTTACTCCCTTTTTGAGTATTTTCTTGGGGGAGAGAGAAAATAAAAAATATTAATGATTTTGTTTTATCTTAGAAGCTATAAAAAACAACACTTCCAATCTAAGTCATTTAATTCTTATTTTTGAATTTGTTGCCTCTTGACTTTCTCTTTCATTTTTTAAATTTCTTTGACAGATAATAAGGGAAAACCAATTACTATTATTGTTCAAATATTTGTAATACATCACAAAAGTAGAAAGATGTTTTTGAGTCCGTTTTTATTTCTCATAGACTCATTAATTTAAAAGTAATTCTATTTCTATCCTTTTTGCATTAAGACCATCAAAGAAGCCCATTTGGGATAAATCACATTTATATTTTTTAAATTAACCATGAAAATTTTGGGATGTTCATTTCTACCCACCTTAAATAAAAAATTTCCTCGAAATTTCATTAAGCTAACCACCTTAAAAATTTCCATATTTAGAACAAAAAATTCAACCTACTAACATTATCATGTGAATCAATAGTTTCAAACATTTCCATGCAACAATAGTACTAAAAAGGAAAGGTACTACACTAAACTCTACTCAGTCTTTTCATCTTCACTCTCATCTACTATGACAAATATTCTAGCTTGCCTCTTCACATTAGATGGTTGATTAGCATTGGGATCTTTCTTTAGAAACTGAAGGCAGTTAGGTCTAATGTGGCCTATCTCACCACATGCATAGGAAACTCCCATCCCAAACCTACATTTTCCCAGACGATACTTGGAGCACTTTGCACATTGGGTCTTTGCAGGTTGATTTGCAACAACCTCAATTGGATCCTTCCTCTTCTTAGTCATGATAATTAGAGTTGTTGTGGTTGTGGTAGTGGTTATCTTTCTTCCATGCTCTTCTTGGATGGTCATCTAGCTCTAGGGAAGCATCTAGGGAACCTTCTAAATTATGGTGTCCACATCCTAACTGAACAAAGCTTGAGACCCAAATGAACTTCTTTGTCTCGCATCATTCATGATATTCGTATATGTACTTTTATGAAATCCTAAACTTCATGTCATATTCGGTGACAGTCATATCACTAAGATGATATAGGTTGCAAAACTCTGCTTCCTTCTTCTCGATCATGGCCTCAGATATTTACTTATCTCGAAAGGCTTATGAAAATTCCTCCCATATGAGTGGAGGAGCATCATCTGCACGACAATCTAGTAGGTTCTCCTGCCAATACCTTGATGCACCCTTGAGCATGTGTACCCCAAAGAAAACCTTGGATGGGTTGGGAGAGTCCAGATCACAGAAGCAACACTCCATGTTTTGAACCATCTCTCGGCTTTACTAACCATGTCCACCTCTTCCTCTCCAGTAAAGAAGTCAGGCTTGATCTTCAAAAAGTAAACTAGGGAAAGGCCAAGGTTGACCCTAGGGCCTCCCACTTGATCATATCCTCTTCCTATGATAGTAGTTAGATCCCTAACCAAAACATCAAAGGGCACCATGGGAGGTTCTCTTCATGTAGATGTTCTACGTTCTCCTACACGGATGGATTCATATTCATCCCCATCCATGGCTACCTTTTCATTATCACCCTTCCTCTTAGGAGCCATCTATAAAAGAGGACATAAACTGCATGAGATTATGAGAAAATCTTGGTGGACAAGTATATTTTGGGCTCTAATACCATTATTGTGACACCCCACTTGTACAATATAGAGCGGAAGCACATAATTAACTCACTTCAAAGGCATGTCAAAAATATGATATTCATAGCTCAAAATAAAGTTTATATAAACTATCATAGGGAAATAATCACAATTCTCATTCTCAAATATTAGCAAGGTTTACATATGCATATTCCTCAAAAAAAAAGAAAAGACAATAAATAATAATCTAGGTATAATTAGTACCCCATCACAACTTTTCTCCTTGTAGATCCTCGCGCTAGGGTTTTCACTTCAAATGGAATTTCTCTCCTGAGCTTAATCCTAACCTGTATGCATCGTGCCACCAGCAATGCATAAAACCAATGGTAAGTGGAATTGGACATATTGATTAACAAAAACTTGTAGACTAGAAATAAACATTTAGAATCAGACATGGAAAAGAAGACAGTAATGCTTTTAAATTACTTTATTTTATCTTGACCTATATAAGAATCTTTAGGTTGTGCATATGTGCCTCTTCTCTTATGCACTGAAGTGCCTCTTCTCTTATGCACCGTAATGACTCTTAGTTTTTTCTCTGGCCAGCCTCTTAGTGAGGATCTTATATAAGTATATATCTTATAATTATCTTTTTGTTAAAAACTCTTGAAATTATCTATTTGTCTTATTTTTTATCTTAACTTTAATGTGCATGAGGGTGATATATTAATATGAATAATAAAACATGAAATTCAATCTATCATAAATTCATTGACTTGAATAAATTGAAGTAATAATTGATACTTTCATGTAATTCATACATACATACATACATACATACATACATACATAAAAGTCAAACATTACTTATGTCAAACTGGAATGGACCACTTACCTTGTACTTAAAGAAGACCTTGTTTCTCTTCCTAGGTTGAGTAAACCCTAACCACGATCTTGGGGTTTGGGAAACCCCAATTTCCTGTCATTACAATTGGGTTGTGTTAGTAGGAGATTCGAGTACAAGGCTGTCATCGTCAGAGAAGTCAAATAGGTCCTGGAGCTAGAGGACACAGGAGTAGAAATTGAAGGTGACGGAAAGGCTTGGGAGAGGTGGTGGTGCTTTAGGGAGCCTTATATAGGGAGGGGTGTCACTATTATGGTGTCTACAACCACCAGTATAGAGAGGCAAGGAGCCCTAAATGGGCGTTTCACGTACAGAGCGAAAGAGAAGGGAAATAATGGATCACCTAGATTGGGAAAGATCATGAACTCGCAGGATAAGAAGGATCTAGAAAAGGTCAAGAAACGAGGTAGAAACGGACTGGGAAAAAGACATTTTACTTGCATTCAAACATGGAGAGAAAGTGGGAGGTAGAGATGGTCTTTTGATCATCAAATAGTAGAGGGAAAATATGTTGGCTAATAGATGGGTGTGGAAAACGAAAGTAATGCGCAACAGGGATAAATAGTGGAATATTAGAGTTATTTTGTATATTAAATATATATTTGAATAGTTTCTTATTAAACTAAATTCAAACCTTTCCAATTTTATTTGGTGGGTCAAACATGGTCAAAATGAATTCAAATTTGAACCATATGATAATTTGGTTGTCTAGAAAATTCCTAGAAAATTATATTTAGGATTTGTATAAGTTTTGTCCATAATTTATACAATGCCCATTAATCTTAATTTTAATGCATTAAAGGATAAGATAATTAGAAAAAAATGCTTCCCTTTGTGAATCCTTGAGTCAAACCTAGAGAAAAACATTAATCACTTATTCAATAGTCATATAATACCTATTTATTCATTTTTTGAGTAATTTTCTTGAAGGAGAGATAAAATAAAAGATATTAATGATTTTATTATCTTAATAGATATTAAAAGAAAATAACATTTCTAAACTAGGTCATTAAAATTCTTTTTTTTTAATTCCTTGCCTCTTGTCGTTCTCTTTTATTTCTTTAAATTTCTTTTATAGATAATAAGGTAAAGCCAATTATGATTACTGTGAAAACTAATTACTATTATTGTTCAAATATTTGCAATCCATTACAAAAGTAGGAAGATGTTTTTGAGTCCCTTTTTATATCTCCTAGCCTCATTAATTTAAAAGTAATGCTATTACTATCCTTTTTTCATTAAGACCCTCAAATAATTCCATCTAGGAAAAATCACATTTAAATTTTTTAAATTGTCCATGAAAATTTTGGGATGTTACGTTTCTACCAAACTTAAATAATTTTTGTCCTCAAAATTTCATTAAGCTACTATGAGAACCTGTTACACTAAAAGAGATTACTCAAAACATAAAACACAATCAATCACTAATTAATCACAGACCCAAAAAGTGGGTAAATTAAAACCGATTTCAACATCAACACCCGCTTAGAAACATTTACATAAGAGCCCAAACATCTTTCTCGTATCAATACTATGCCAAGAATTTGATACAAATTATTCTATCGCCTTAACCTCAACATATATACACAAGAAAACAAAATTCATATATGCCACACAAACAAGAATTAATATTCTAAAAAAAGTTTGATTTGTTTGAAACACCATATACAAACTTTTCTTGCCCAGACCTGAGAGTACAGGGACGACTCTAGGACACACTCGACATCTAATCAAATTTCACAAAGATCCATTATTGTAGTTCTTCTTTACTTCCATGGTACTGTTGTCATCATTGTTGATTACCTAAAAAATGTGGCAAACCACAAGGGTGAGACCCATGTCCCAACGAGAGATATAACTCTCTTCAATAGATATTGATTACAACATTTTAAAGTAATTAACCAGTTTAAGAAGTTTAATCATATATAACAAATAAGCTCAGCAACACAAATGATTAACAAAATACATATAGGAGCAGATAATAACTATCATCATTAGCCAGACTATTATCCTTTATCTTGTTGATAATATAAGCAATTCAGTAGCATATGCATATCTAGCATCATGAGAAAGTCTAGTAATATAGAATCTCTATCATTATGAATAATTCTAGCCACATAAGTATAGCTAATAACATTAGAATTTGTAACAATTTGAACATATCAACATCATAAGAAAAGCTAACAACATAAGCACAACTATCTAGATAAGTATGATTAGAAGTATATGCATCTCTAGTTACAAAGGCATGGCTAGCATGCTAAACATAACTAACAACATGAGATAGCTAGCATCATGATTATAATTACCAATAGTAGTATAGTTATCAACATAAGCATGGATACTATATGTACACATCTACAATTTTAAGCATATCCACAACATAATTATATCTACTATCTCTTAATTGCAATAAGAATCATCTTTATGTAAAGATAACAAACAAGGATTATCATCCAATGTGAAATGTCGTGCATAACCCTAAACAAATATGCTACATGGTTGTATTACATCTTTTATTATGCCCTGGCGAGTATGCGTCGTACCACCCAAAGTCCAACTGACCCCTGCAAAGGTCTATTCGGTTCCGAACAAGAACTAAGAGTGTCGGTATCCTAAGATCTCTTCCCCTCGGTCAGTATGAGTAAAAAGGCAGTGACATATCAGTCAAAGTTGCCACTACAGCGACATATAGTCAAGATGCTACCCACTATTCTGCCCTTGGTACAAGTCATGCCACTAGAAACCAGGGTATACAAAACCCTCTAATCTGAGGTACAACTGTAGTTGTCCTAAATCACATCAAATGTCTGAGGCATGACCAAAGCCATCCTCCATCACCTACATTATGATTGACAAGGATATATCTGCAATGTGCCACCCCCACATACTCAATAGTATGCGCTCTGAGTTTTCCTTGGGAATACTCATTTCACCATCCAACAAGTTCTGACACTGAAGATGGCTTTAAGGCATAGGGTTCTACATGATTAAAGTTGCACTTGATTAGTTATACCAATTGGGTGAATTAAGGCTGCATCAAACAAGTGGACATACAACCCTAGTTCACTTCTAGGAAGCATATAAATATCGCAACTTTAAAAGTTATAAAAAGTGTGAAGCACAATTTCTCATCTCATCATCACATGGTACTATTCACTTACCATTCATGGGACTACACTAGTCATCATACTATCACAAGATATAAATCATTTTCACAATATCACAGGGTATCAACCCTTATCAACACAAGAGGATTACACCTCATTTAGGGATCAACCATGCCCAAAGGTCATTAAGACCATCATACTATTCCTTGCAAGATCATCACTATCTTTGCATGCCTTATAACAAGGCTCAACAACATCACTTACATATAATACACTGGATCAACACAATATTGCATTAATGAACTAGGAGATATTCATGAACAATCATAGAAGGGTTAGATTAACATTAAGAACATTCCTTTATTACATCAACATGCAAGGAATCTAGATATGATTAAACCTCATCATATTCATAATGCACATGTTGAGCATAAGAAAGTATCAACCATGTGTCTATGATAACCACCATTTAACATATTAAGGTTATGATCATATTAAGGAGGTTATTTCACCATAATTCAACCATATAAGAATGTTAAACATGAATACTCATATTTATCTATTTGCATTATAGTTAGGTTCAACTAGATAAATTATAGTAATGTTACTAATAAGCACTTATACCCAAACCCTAACTCACGACATCCCCATTAGATCATGGATGCATAAGGTGAACCATCACCATCACATTCCATTGTATTCTCAAGTATGAACCCACACATAAATCAAGGTGTACCCATCAGGTTATAGCATACTAGGGTTTCAACAACAGTAAGAGAGAACTCCATTATTCTATTAATCATTCAAGGAAGGTTGATTATGATTAATCACTGTCACCAAATTGCATTAGGTTTAAGGTGTTTAAATCTATGTCCCATTAGGGTTGAATGTCATCAAAACATGATTATAATCAATTCTATTCTTATGAGTGAAAAGGCAAGACTACATAAATAAGGGAAAAGCTTTATCAATCTCAACATCACTCAAATTATACCAACATGCCTCAAGCATTAACCCAAAACTGTTGGATGTGGAATAGGTAAAACCATTGGTAGTTTAAATAAATAAACACATTGAATGAATCATCTATGATGTTTTTGAGTTGTGATCTATAAAAGTCACCATTTAAGCCTAGACATCCTTTGGTTAACAACAACAAGGGTTCTATTGAGAGTAGGGTAAAACCCACAATCGACTATTCATTTAAAACAAGTTATCCATTATCAACAAGTAAGCTCCTTAAGTTGATCATATAAAGGAAACCATCTAAATCACATTATTAGGACCAACATATTATATTAGCCATCATTCCACTTTATTGGAGGAATAAATATTAGATCTTGAACATTGGGTCACGTTCATATGTTAAAACCATCAATTATAGTATAAGTCCGACCATTGCATCAAGTGACCCAAGAAACCATTGGTCTAAGGCTTAATTGATGCTACAACTATATGATTAACTGATCATAGGTTGTGGAGACATGATCCACCATCATTAGTGACCATTAAGTCACCAGAGGTTGTTTGATCAACACTATATTCATTAATCAACATCAAATATTAAGCTAATGCCATCATTGATTGATAACATCAGTAGGGTACTTAATGGTTGATCATTAAACTTTTAATTGAGCCAAAACCTAACCTAAGGGGGGTGACCATAGGTTTTCACCATCATTTGACACCTTTGATCACGACCATCAGTTGTCAAAATAGCAACATCATTGGTTGTTTCATGGTGTCACCATCGGTTATGTAGTAGTGAAGGAAATAGCTTGAAAACCCTAATTTGAACCATCAATTATTTTGTTCTTAGCACCATAGGTTGTTGCTATCAACCTGTCCCAGATCATGTTACACCTTAGAAATTTCGTACACATGTTTACAAGTTCATAAAGAACTAGAATAGAATAGGGAACACCACACAAATTCGTAATTTTAAACAAGCATGGTTTCTCTATGCTTAGTTCATCACATTAAAGCATAAACATGAACTAACAAGCTTCTAACAAGAAATATAAGTGAAGACTGTTATAAAAATCACCTCTATAGAGTAGGAAAGATCCCAAATAGTAAGAATCTCGAGAAAGGAAGGAAAGAAAACCCTAATTTCAGATCTGAACTTGGCCAAGTAGGCACTTCTCTCCACAAAGAAGCAAACCCCTAGAAGAAGAAATAAGAAGAATAGATTCTTGAGTTCTAGAGCCACTTCCACCATGGAACAGCAAGGTTCCAACCTGGAGAAGTATAGAAGGAAGAACAATAGAGAAATAAATGGAGGAAATAAGGGAACACTTACCCTTTTAGGTCAAGATCACTAGGAAGGAGCTTTAGAAACCCCTAAAGGAAGTCAATTGCAACCCTAGATGATTTTTCCAAGAAGATCCCCACTTTATTCCCCCTTGGATAGGAAATTCATAGAAGCAACGAGGGAGAAAGAGGTTTCATATAAGGAGGGAAGTGGTGGAGAAAAAATGGTTCGTTTGGGTGCTTAGGGATAAGTATATGAAACTTTAAAATAAAGAAAAAGAAAAAGTTGAAGTCGCAGTATCTTTCCAAGTGTCCATGGCCTTAAATAATTAAGAATATACAAGCACATACACAAAAAGCCCCCCCACCATCCATATAGACCTACTTATCTCTCCTATGTCGAAATTACAAGCCAATCAAATAATTCATTAGTTGATTGCTACTAAAGGTAGCTCATCCATGAAGGGGTAAACCCTAAAATACCCTTGAGGAAAACACCTTCAAACCATGGCTCAACTAGGAGCCCCATGTCTCAAAATACTCAAGAGTGATAAAATAACATCTAAGGAACATAATATGTGTGACAAATTTCAAAGAAACCCCTCAATTGGATAAATTGCAAAAAAGTCTAAAATGTACGTAAAATTGCATAACGTGCTCAAACAATATCCAAATTGGACCAAATTTGAAAATTAAGCTTGTATTATGATTTCAAAGAATATCACAAGGTTATATTAGGGTTATAAGAAAACAATTATGATAATTAAGCTTTTTCAACACTTTAAGCAAGGTTAGGGGTCTCACAGCTACCCACCTTATAAATTTGCATATCTAGCACAAAAACTTCAACATACTAACATTATCATGTGAATCAATAGTTTCAAACATTTCCTTGAAACAACAGTTCTGAAAAGAAAAAGTGCTACACTAAACGCTACTCAGTCTTTTCATCTTCACTCTGATTTACCATGGAAAAGATTCTAGATTGCCTCTTCTCTTTAGATGGTTTATTAGCATTGGACTCTTTATTTTAAAACTTAGGGAAGTTAGGTCTAATGTGGCATATTTCACCACATGCATAGAAAAATCCTATCCTAAACCTACATTATCCCAGGTGATACTTGGAGCACTTTCCACATTGGGTCCTTGCATGTTGATTTGCAACAACCTCAGTTGGAGCCTTCCTCATCTTTTCATGATGATTGGAGTTGTTGTAGTTGTGGGAGTGGTTATCTTTCTTCCATGCTCTTCCTGGATGGTCTTCTATCTCTAGGACAACATCTAGGTCACCTTGTAAGGTACAATGTCCATGTCCTAACAAAGAAAAGCTAAGGTCTAGCTTGAGACCCCTAATGAACTTCTTTGTCTTGCTTCATTCATCTTAGTCATTCTTATACTTCTACAAAATCCAAAACTTCATGGCGTAGTGGGTGACAATCATATCAACAAGCTAATGTAAGTTGCAGAACTCTTCTTCCTTCTTCTCAATCATGGCCTCAGAAATATACTAGTCTTGGAAGGCTTCTGAAAATTCCTCCCATGTGAGTGGAGAAGCATCAAATGCACGATAACCTAGTAGGTTCTCCCACCAATTTCTTGTTGAACGCTTGAGCATGTGTGTCCCAAAGAAAACCTTGTATGGGTTCGGACAATCCAAATCACAGAAGTAATGCTCCATGTTGAGAAACCAACTTTTAGCCTTTCCTACCACATCCAACATTTTCCTACACTGAAGGAGCCATCTTCATCCCCACCCATGGCAAACTTTTCATTATTGTCCTTCCTCTTAGAACCCAATTTATAGTTGGCCACTAGGATTTTCTCATAACTACATGAGATTATGAGAAAATCCTAGTGGCCAAATATATTTTGGGTTCTAATACCATTATTGTAATGCCCTAGTGTACAACATAGAGCAGAAGTAGATAATTTATCTCACTTCAAGGGGATGTCACAAATATGATATTCATAGTTAAAAATAAAGTTCATACAAACCATCATAGGGAAATAATAACAATTCTCATTCTCAAATATTAGCAAGGTTTATATATACATATTCCTCAAGCAAAGAAAAGACAAGAAATACTAATTAGGTATAGTTGGCACACCACCAATGCTTTTCTCCTTGTAGATCCTTGAGATAGGGTTTTCACTTTAGATGGATTTTCTCTCCTGAGCATGATCCTAACATGCGGGCATCGCACCCCCCGACCTTGTATGAAAACAATGGTAAGTGGAATTGGACATATCATAGATTAAAGAAAACTTGTAAATTGAAAATAAACATTTAGCAGTAGACATTGAAAAGAAGACAATACTTCTTCTACATCACTTTCTTTCATGTTGACCTATATAAGAATCCTCAGGTTGCACATATGTGTCTCTTCTCTTATGCACCAAAGTGCCTCTTCTCTTATGCACTGAAGTGCCTCTTAGTTTTTGCTCTGAGGAGTCTCTTAGTGAGGAACTTATATAAGTTTATCTATTATCATTATATTTCTCTTAAAAACTCCTAACTTTATCTTTTTGTCTTATTTGTAACCTTAAATTTAATGTGCATGAGGGTGATACAATAATATGAACAATAAAACATGACATTCATTCTATCATAAATTCATCGAATTTAAGAAATTGAAATAATAATTGATACTTTCATGTAATTCATACATACATACATACATACATACATATAAGTCAAACATTACTTATGTCCAACATGCATTGACCAACTACCTTGTACTTAAGTAATACCTTGTTTCTCTTCCTATGTTGAGTAAACCCTAACCATGATCGTGGGGTTTGGAAAACCCTAATTACCTGTCGTTGCAATTGGGATGTGCTTGTAGGAGATGTGAGTAGAAGGCCATTGTCACCGCAGAAGTAAGTCGAATAAGTCCTATTGCTCGGGGGCATGGAAGGAGAAATTGAACATGAAGGAGAGGCTTAGGAGTGGTGGTGGTGCTTTATGAAGCCTTATATAGGAAGGGGTGTCACTATTATGGCGTCTGCAACCACTAGTAGAAAGAGACAACGAGGCCTAAATGGGAATTTCTTTCTGTTATAACCCCAATTTTTGGGTTCAATTGGTGAGAAATGTAATTTCTCATATTAAAGATATTTGAACAAATAATGATATAATTTGCTTCAAATAAATGGATTTCGTTTATAATAGCCTTGATGTTTGTGTTGTGGGCTTTATTGGATATTGGGCCCAATAACAAGGAAATAACAAAGAAATTTCAATTAGTGAATGAATAATTGAATATTCGAGAAAAGAAATATGTAGAAACCTCTAGAAGAAAAATCCCAAGAGGATTTCGTGTCTCTTGGGTTCCTTGGGTTCCAAGGAGTCCAAAGTTGTAAAAAGAAAGCAATAATAGAAGAAAAGATTAATTAAGTATTTCTTTATTAAGAAATAAATTGAAAATAATGGGAGAATGTGGGAAATAAGTGAAAAGAGGTATAATTGAGTTATCCTTGGTGGAATTTAGTATCCCAAGGATTACTAATGATAAAAGGAATACCAATGAGGAAAATAAAAGAGAAACAAAAAGAAATCCTCAAAAAGAGATATTTTAATAAGAAATATACATAATAATGAAGAATGATGCATGTATATGCATCTAGAAGGATAATGAGTATCCAATAAAAAGGATTTCGAAATAATAGAGTTTCTTCGGATCCAAGGAGTCCCAATAAAGAGGAAAGAAAGAGAAAATACTAAAATTGTAAAATAAGAGGATAATGTGTTGCATTATTAATGAATTATGAGGTATTGTTAAAAAGAAAGTAATTTTGATTGAAGGAAATAGAATTTCGTGTCAATGGATTAAAAAGCAAGGAAAGAGAGAATAAGTAAGAAGAAATTCGAATTCTAATATATCAAGGATAAAGGATATCAAAGGAATAATAAAGAAGAGAGAGAGAAAACTTGCTTTCTAAAGAAGGATTTGGTTTCCTAATGGGACAAGACCTTACAGCTGGATAGATGCACATCTTAGGGTGCGAGTACCCTCCCCTATAAAAGGGGTAGAGCTCAGAGGCGAGTCCTGGAGGGTTGCACGTATCCTTTCTTCCCTCTTCTTCATCTTCATCGAGCAAACCCTAGTCCAGGGTAGCAGTGTGAGCATGGAGGTAGAAGGAGCTTAGGCAAGGTCGGCGTGAAGGCTTGATGAGCCACATTGCCAAAGAGCAACTTGGCCGTCGAAGATAGGCCCTGGAGCGTGCTTATCGGCAGTTGCAAGGCTGTAGGAGCGGCTGCAATAGGAAGGGCCAACAAGGGAGAAACCGGTCGTTTTGGTCGTGGTTTGAGGGACGGCTGCGTGCGCCCAACCGAGTCAAAGGCAAAGAGAGCATCCCCGGTGGTTTTCGAGCCCAGACCTGGGCGGGAGAGCCGCGTCGAGGCCTGCCCTAGGCGGCCGCGGCTGTTGCTGAACGGAGGAGGAATATGACAGCCGTTGGACGGATTTACCCTTCGCGCGATGCTGGGCTTATCGGTTAAGTCAAGGGCATAATTGACAAATTGAAATGTTTTCCAAATCGAGCGCATGCATGGGATAGGTGACGTGGCATCGTGCCATTGGCTCAAACATGTAATTCATACAAAATTCATATCTCGATATTCGTAACTCGGATTAGCACAAGTAATATATGAATTTTGATCAGAAAAATGCAAGGAATCCATTAAAAATAGTTTTATAGCCTGAATATGATTATAGTTTGAAAAGTAGTGTAAATCATTATCTTTAATGAATTAAAGATTAAGAAACCCTATTTTGATATGATTAATGTGTTTAATAGGGTTTAATGGATCTTTAGAGTTGATATTAATCTGTTAAATGTAAAAAGGAACATTGAGTTCAAAAAGGAAGAACTTTGCACGTGATTGGTCTAATTTAGGGTTTCGTGCATGATTATGCATTAATGAGCTTGAAAACCCTAATTTTGATGAATATGTCTTTTAATTGGTTTAATTGTGTAAATCCACGAATAAAATAGAGATGTGATTATCCTAAGCCAATTTGAGCATAAAAGATCCTTAAGGTGGATAATTTGAGTAATTAGGGTTTTTATGAGTGGAAACGTTGTTTAGGGTTTGTTGACCTAAAAAGGGTAAAGTTTGAGAAATTGATCTAAGAAACCCTAATGCATCCTAATGAGACTTAGAAACCTTAGAAAGGTGTTCCAAGTCAATAAGGAGTTGTTTGGGATATGCTTGTGACAATTAGACATTATACATGTTTTCAGGATCAATGTTTGCTTGATTGATTGATTGGCTTGCTTGATTGGACATCTAGTTGGATTTGGATAAATTGTTGCTTGAGATCTCCAAGATAGGTATGTGGTTACGCTTATGAATAACCGTTCTAGTTTCACGGCGATTCCTGAACATTTTATTGGTTTCTTGAAAAATAACTGTTGAATGTCTATTTATTTCATGCAACTATAAAGTGACTATGATTATCACATAAGATATGTGCCTACTAGCTCAGATCATGGTCCCCTCTGTGTCGTAATGGCTGACCTAGTACATGGCTACCTAGAGGGTAGGTCCATCAGGTTATGAAAGACTTTGGCTGCCTAGAGGGTAGGTTCATCAAGTCACCTTTATAGAGGTACCATATAAGTCCTTACAGGGACAACACAGAGTTGTGGATAGATATGGATTGAGTAGTTTGGCTTAAAATGTAATCTTGATTGTTAAATGATTAATTGAGTGATTACATTGTTACCATAGTTGCATGTTTATTTGTTTCCCCCACATACCAGCTATGGTTGACCGACGTTTTGTTTGTCGGCGTTTTAGGTACAATGAAAAGAACAAACAGTAAAGTGGCACATGTGATACGAAATGAGAATTAAAGTGCAAAGGAGGATTAGATAGATTAGTATCAGTGTGGATAGAAGTTTAGAGATCCAAGTTTTCAAAAGGTATGCAAAATTTTATTTTCTTACAGCTTTCAGTATAGTATGTTAAAATTTGATAATTATTCTTGGTTAATTGCCGAACCTTTGATCCGGAAGACATGGGTACGGCTTTGACCTCTCAGTCTCCCTTAATTGGGAGTTATCGGGAGGTGGGGTCGTAACATTTGGTATCAGAGCTTAGGTTCCCCAATTAACCATTAATAATTATTAAATTTTACAAATTCCATAGAACCCAAGGGAGTTATTAGAGGAGTATCCGAAAGATGGAGGTGTCTAGAAAAGGATCACGACCGGGGGCTGGAAAGATTTTTCTCCGCACCGCTAGTCGGAATACGAGGACTCCCGGATCCGTGTGACTGCCTGGCCAAAGTCTTAGGGTATGAATTGAAATAAGATACCTTTAGGACTTCTCATCTTATTCATCCCTTCTCATCATGAAATTCTGATAAGGACCTAAAGGATTAGGGTTTTCTTTCTTCTCCTTACCCTCTTGAGGTATGGGTAAGGTTAATAAGGTTTAAGGAATCCTCCAGCAAATTAATGAAAAGCATGTATATAAGATGTCATGGACATAAGCTTAATATATTAAGCACAAATGAAAGAATAGATACATGCTTAGGTCGTATGACATAAGTTGTCATGTTCTCAGAAGAGACCTGAGGCTAGACCTTCTTGTCAGGAGGATGAGTTAGTCTTGGAGATAGAGATCTCCATTGCAAGTAGAGCCCTAGCACGTCCTCTGAGGATGATGCTAACCCTAGCCCTAAGTGAAGGTTAGAGAGATGAGTTGGACCAGGTGTTTGAAAGGACATGTCTTTGGGATGCCATACGATCCATGGGTGACCTAGCACCTTTTTGGCAACCCAACCATGGGAAGGGTCGTGCAAGGGTAAAGGATAGCCCCTTAGATGACGACGTTAGTGAGGGACCTTAGAAATCCTATGGGCTTGTGCAAGTAGGGTATAGTTGGCACCTAGGACACGTCATAGTGCTGACGATAGGATGAAACCCTGGTTAAGGAATTATGATGGAGCATAAAGGGTTATGGATGATCTTGAGAAACCATAAGTTCGAACCTAGGCTTCACCCACATGGAGCATGCTTTTGAGGATGATCCTTCTTGAAGAGAGGACCTCTAATGGTGAGGTTGGATGTGGGGTTAGCTCTAGAGAGAGCAGGAAACCCAGCAAGAAGGTTGGAAGCTTAGAACCCTGAACAATGGATGATAGTGGTTGCGTCATGATCGATCCCTGAAAGTTGATGATATCTTGGTTGCCTTTAGAGGGACCAACCCTAGAGAATGAAGATGAAGCATCTGGTACCTATGTGCCTACGGTATAGGTGTTTACCTTCTGAGGTAGGAAGAAGAGTTCCTTAGACTTAGAAAGGTTTTGTAACAGGTTATGAGGCCTTGTACCTTGATGGTTGTCCTTAAGGAGGACCCAACCCTAAGTGTTGCTCGAGTTGAAGGATGACAAGAAGTGCATGAAATGTCTTTTGCGTGCTTGGTTCGTAGTTGAGAGATAGAGCATGCAGTTGGACACCTACGATTAAACCTAGGGTTCCTAGGCCTAAGAGGGGAAGTGGTATACCTGATGCTCATGATGAGAATTGAGTTCCTATAGAAACGAGCATGGTACTCCTCATGTATAGAGGAAAAGGGGAGCCCTTTAAGTTTAAGGTATGTTTGATGAACCCCTCACAACTAGGTTGATGATAAAGGGAAAGTTTGATCTTGATCCAACATTGAGGAAAGAAGGATAAGTATGTCCTAGCATGGTACGGTAAGTGATCTGCTTGTGCCTTAATGGCTTGTTAGGGTTAAGTAGGCTCGTGTGGATGTAAACCCTACACCTAAGAGCCTTTGTGACCTTAGATATAGTTTTCCTCCCATCCTGGGAGAGGCACCCCTTTGGAAGGGTGTATATCAGTTTTGTTGGTTCAAAGTAACCTAAAGAGGTCTCATAGGATCTTGAGAAGCTAAGTGAAAGGTACATAGTATGATATTGAATCTATAGACCCATAGATATCCATCTCTATTGCATGTGAATGTGTTACCATGGAAGTAACCAGTATGGGGCTTAACAAAGGTAGGCAGGTTTCCATGATGCCTATAAACGGATGAGCGTCAGCCCATGAATGTAGAAAGAGATATGATGAAGACTTGGGTAAGGTTCTAAGTGAACATGTACTGTAATGGAGAATCCTAAGTCTATCCTAGGGTCAGGTAGGGATAAGACCGATGAAAGTAAGAGTTACCTAATTCCCCAGTTGCACATGACCATAGGGTCGGGAGGTAACAACTATAATTTTCTGAGGGCCATGGGTTAGGAGATGGATCACCTTCATGAACTCATGGGACCCAAAGGGCAGATGAGTAGGGCACTCTCTTGATGCATGAGGGAAGGGGGATGACCCCAAAAGAGTCGGTACCCTATAGACCTAGAGAAGATGACCAAGGATATAAACCTCAGTAGGTTCAAGACTTGTTTGATATCATGATGTATGTGATGTAGAGACATATGTGGCACGTTGCAACTTAGATATAAAGGTGTATTGGCAAGGTGGGATGTACCATCACTACTCTTGGAATAGGAAGAACTCTGTATTTGGACTGCAGCCAAATGCTTATTTCCTCTTGTTATGGGGGTGAGAGATAGTACATTATGCATGTCATACACCAAGGATAAGAGATGATGTAGGTTGGAACATTGCCACGAGAAATGGGGATAGAGAAGATACGTACCCTGGTAAAGTGAATGATACATGGATGGTTTGTAAACACTAAGAGGAATGAGGTAGTCCCCTTATGAGGATGTTTTTATCATGAGCTATGTGGAACTTACAAGTTATACCAAGTTGAGTTTGATCACCATGATGATGGAATCAGAGAGTGTTCTTATGAAGATAAACATATAGTTTGAGGTGACATGATAAGTGAAATGCATGGAAGTGTAATGTTACCTAATACCTAAGGATGTGAAGTGGTAATGGATGCTCTGGTTGAGATACATCTGACTTGTTTGACCAGAAGCTAGAAAGGGTTGATTGGCTAACCTTAAGTTCGAAAAGGAGAGGTGTTTGGATAACACTCAGATGTAACAAGATACATTGAAAAGTTATGGTTGTTTGGTTATCCAGTCTAGTCCTGGATGCAATGAAAGGATGGTGGTAAAACCTCAGATGTACTTCTTTGGAAGAGAAGGTGATGAAAACCCGACTAGAGTGGTTTAGGGTTTCAGAGGAATCGATCTTGGAAGAATCATGACATACAGGAAATCATGATTGAAGATCACCATACACCATGGAAAATGGCAATAGCACTTTGGATGCTTAAGATGAAGTTGCATGTGGTTTATGGCCATGCAAGCCAGAAGGTAAAGGACGAACCCCAGTAACCAAGTGTATCAATATAGAGGACAAAAGAATCCCTGAGAGGGAATGAGAGCTCAACACTATGGATGTTGTGATAGGTCTTCCCTGGACCGAGGAAGGTCGAGATGCAATATAGGTTATGGTAGATCACCTTACCTAGATGACATAAGAAAGAAAGAGTTGTGTCAAGGGACAGATCTGGTTGAACTACCCATGAGAGAGATGGTTCAACTACACCATGAAGTGAGTTCAAAGGTTCTTGAGTTTGACCTAAAGGTTCACTTCCATAAAGTGGAAGTAGGTACATGAAGAACTCAATGTTAGTATAGTTATCACCCCTAACTATGGTTAGTATGATCCAGACTAAAGGGTCTGATGAGGGCATGTGTGCTCATTCAGGGTGATATCTAGAGACAGTTCTTGTCCTATGAAAGATGTGACAATGACCACCATAGCCAGTATCGGGTTTTATATGAAGCTCTGTAAGGGAGGTTGTGTCGGTCACCACTTCAGTAAGGTGATGTTGGTGAAAGGACCACATGGTGGTTAGAAAAGTACCACATGATGGTTAGAAAAAGGGACCCCAGTGCGTGTAGATGAAGTCACTTTGATCGTGCAAGGGTTGAAAGGAGCCTAGAGACGATGAGAGTCGTGAGCAGATGCAAAGTAGACTGACATACAAGTTACTGAGGGAGAAAATGTGACATGAAAATCCAACCCCTCTAAGTTATAACTAAGAGAGCTGAGTCCCTGATACATGGGTCCCTTAGAGATGGATGGGGTGGAGAAGGTTAGGTTTGACCCTACCCCTCAGGATAGAGTAATGAGAGATATTTTCCATGTGTCCAATTTAGAGAACTATGTGAGGTACCCCGACCATGTGCTGAGCAATGAACCTAGTGAGCCCCAAGGGAGGCTGAAATGGCCTGAATCACCTGTGTAGTTTATAGACGCCAGGATGAAAGAACTCAGAGAAAAGAATATGTGATGATAAAGGTTATTTGGAAACGCCATGAGTATGGCAAAGCCACATAGGGGCCAATGATGGACATGGAAAAGTTTTATCCTGAATTGTTTGTTTGCTTGCCTGAATTTTGAGGACAAAATTCCTATAAGAGGGGAAGGATGTTATAACCCCAATTTTTGGGTTCAATTGGTGAGAAATGTAATTTCTCATATTAAAGATATTTGAACAAATAATGATATAATTTGCTTCAAATAAATGGATTTCGTTTATAATAGCCTTGATGTTTGTGTTGTGGGCTTTATTGGCTATTGGGCCCAATAATAAGGAAATAACAAAGAAAATTCAATTAGTGAATGAATAATTGAATATTCGAGAAAAGAAATATGTAGAAACCTCTAGAAGACAAATCCAAAGAGGATTTCGTGTCTCTTGGGTTCCTTGGGTTCCAAGGAGTCCAAATTTGTAAAAAGAAAGCAATAAGAGAAGAAAAGATTAATTAAGTATTTCTTTATTAAGAAATAAATTGAAAATAATGGGAGAATGTGGGAAATAAGTGAAAAGAGGTATAATTGAGTTATCCTTGGTGAAATTTCGTATCCCAAGGATTACTAATGATAAAAGGAATACCAATGAGGAAAATAAAAGAGAAATAAAAAGAAATCCTCAAAAAGAGATATTTTAATAAGAAATATACATAATAATGAAGAATGATGCATGTAGATACATCTAGAAGGATAATGAGTATCCAATAAAAAGGATTTCGAAATAATAGTGTTTCTTGGGATCCAAGGAGTCCCAATAAAGAGGAAAGAAAGAGAAAATACCAAAATTGTAAAATAAGAGGATAATGTGTTGCATTATTAATGAATTATGAGGTATTGTTAAAAAGAAAGTAATTTTGATTGAAGGAAATAGAATTTCGTGTCAATGGATTAATAAGCAAGGAAAGAGAGAATAAGTAAGAAGAAATTTGAATTCTAATATATCAAGGATAAAGGATATCAAAGGAATAATAAAGAAGAGAGAGAAAACTTGCTTTCTAAAGAAGGATTTGGTTTCCTAATGGGACAAGACCTTACAGCTGGATAGATGCACATCTTAGGGTGCGAGAACCCTCCCCTATAAAAGGGGTAGAGCTCAGAGGCGAGTCCTGGAGGGTTGCACATATCCTTTCTTCCCTCTTCTTCATCTTCATCGAGCAAACCCTAGTCCAGGGTAGCAGCGTGAGCATGGAGGTAGAAGGAGCCTAGGCAAGGTCGGCGTGAAGGCTTGATGAGCCACATTGCCAAAGAGCAACTTGGCCGTCGAAGATAGACCCTGGAGCGTGCTTATCGGCAGCTGCAAGGCTGCAGGAACCGCTGCAATAGGAAGGGTCGACGAGGGAGAAACCGGTCGTTTTGGCCGTGGTTTGAGGGACGGTTGCGTGCGCCCAAGCGAGTCGGAGGCAAAGAGAGCATCCCCGGTGGTTTTCGAGCCCAGACCTGGGCGGGAGAGCTGTACCGAGGCCTGCCCTAGGCGGTCGCGGCTGTTGCTGAATGGAGGAGGAAGATGACGGTCGTTGGACGGATTTACCCTCCGCGCGATGCTGGGATGATCGGTTAAGTCAAGGGCATAATAGACAAATCGAAATGTTTTCCAAATCGAGCGCATGAATGGGATAGGTGACGTGGCATCGTGCCATTGGCTCAAATAGGTAATTCATACAAAATTCATATCTCGATATTCATAACTCCGATTAGGACAAGTAATATATGAATTTTGATCATAAAAATGCAAGGAATCCATTAAAAATAGTTTTATAGCCTGAATATGATCATAGTTTGAAAAGTAGTGTAAATCATTATCTTTAATGAATTAAAGATTAAGAAACCCTATTTTGATATGATTAATGTGTTTAATAGGGTTTAATGGATCTTTAGAGTTGATATTAATCTGTTAAATGTAAAAAGGAACATTGAGTTCAAAAAGGAAGAACTTTGCACGTGATTGGTCTAATTTAGGGTTTCGTTCATGATTTTGCATTAATGAGCTTGAAAACCCTAATTTTGATGAATATGTCTTTTAATTGGTTTAATTGTGTAAATCCACGAATAAAATAGAGATGTGATGATCCTAAGCCAATTTGAGTATAAAAGATCCTTAAGGTGGATACTTTGAGTAATTAGGTTTTTTATGAGTGGAAAAGTTGTTTAGGGTTTGTTGACCTAAAATAGGTAAAGTTTGAGAAATTGATCTAAGAAACCCTAATGCATCCTAATGAGACTTAGAAACCTTAGAAAGGTGTCCTAAGTCAATAAGGAGTTGTTTGGGATATGCTTGTGACAATTAGACATTATACATGTTTTCAGGATCAATGTTTGCTTGATTGATTGATTGGCTTGCTTGATTGGACATCTAGTTGGATTTGGATAAATTGTTGCTTGAGATCTCCAAGACAGGTATGTGGTTATGCTTATGAATAACCGTTCTAGTTTCACGGTGATTCCCGAACGTTTTATTGGTTTCTTGAAAAATAACTGTTGAATGTCTATTTATTTCATGCAACTATAAAGTGACTATGATTATCACATAAGATATGTGCCTACTAGCTCAGATCATGGTCCCCTCTGTGTCGTAATGGCTGACCTAGTACATGGCTACCTAGAGGGTAGGTCCATCAGGTCATGAAAGACTTTGGCTGCCTAGAGGGTAGGTCCATCAAGTCACCTTTATAGAGGTACCATATAAGTCCTTACAGGGACAACACAGAGTTGTGGATAGGTATGGATTGAGTTGTTTGGCTTAAAACTTAATCTTGATTGTTAAATGATTAATTGAGTGATTACATTGTTACCATAGTTGAATGTTTATTTGTTTCCCCCACATACTAACTACGGCTGACCGACGTTTTGTTTGTCGGCGTTTTAGGTACAATGAAAAGAACAAACAGTAAAGTGGCACATGTGATACTAAATGAGAATTAAAGTGCAAAGGAGGATTAGATAGATTAGTATCGGTGTGGATAGAAGTTTAGAGATCCAAGTTTTCAAAAGGTATGCAAAATTTTATTTTCCTACAGCTTTCAGTATAGTATGTTAAAATTTGATAATTATTCTTGGTTAATTGCCGAACCTTTGATCCGGAAGACATGGGTACGGCTTTGACCTCTTGGTATCCCTTAATTGGGAGTTATCGGGAGGTGGGGTCATAACACTTTCACAATGCAAAAGGGAAGGGAAATAATGGCTCGCTCAGATCGGGAAAGTGTCACAAACTTGCACGCGAAGAACTCCAAAAAAGTCAAAAAATGAGGGAGAAATGTACCGGGAAATGAGATGTTGTACTTGCGTTCAAACGTGCAGAGAAGTGAAAGGTAGATGATGATTTTCTAATTGTTGGATCATGGAGGGAAAAGATGTTGGATGTCAGATATGCATGAAAAAAGAAAGTAACATGTATCGGGGATAAATAATGGAATCTTAGAGTTATTTCATGCATTGAATATATATTTGAATAATTTCTTATTAAACCATGTTCAGGGCTTTCCAATGTATTTGGCAGGTCAAACATGGTCCAAATGACTTCAAATTTGAACCATAGGCTAATTTGATTGTCTAAAACATTTTTAAACAATTATATTTAGGAATTTTACATGTTTGGTACACAATTTCTACAATACCCATTAATATTAACTATATGCATTAAAGGATAAGATAATTTGAAAAAGGCTTCCCTTTGGGAGTCCTTGAGTCAAAGTTCAAGATAAACATTAATTATTCATTCAAAAGTTATATAACACCTCTTTATTCTCTTTTTGAGTAATTTTCTTGATGAAGAGAGGAAATAAAAGATATTAATTATTTTCTTATCTTAAAAGCTATCAAAAGAAAACAATACTTCTAATCTAAGTCATTTAATTATTATTTTTAAATTCCTTGCCTTTTAACTTTCTCTTTCATTTCTTTTAAATTTCTTTGATAGAAAATAAGGGAAAATGAATAACTATCATTGTTCAAATATTTGCAATACATCATAAAAGGAGAAAATTGTTTTTGAGTCCCTTTTATTTCTCCTAGCCTCATTAATCTAAAGTTAATTCCATTTATATCATTTTTGCATTAAGACCCTCAAAGAGTACCATTTAGGAAAAACCACATTTTAATGTTTTAAATTATCCATGAAAACTTTGGGTTGTTCCATAAATGTACGTATGATGCTTGTTTTAATATTGAGATAATGATTTAAAGTAATGGTGTTATAAGAATGTTTTGACTCGATGACATATGATTTATATTGAGGTCCTAAACATGAACTCATAAGTATACTTAGAGTAATCATTCTTTTTATGTCTAGAGAGAGATCTTATTGTGGATATTATAGGAAAAATGCAAAGGACTAGTATGTGTCTAGGCTGCTAACTTCATGTCTTAATTCAATATATTCGATATCAAGTCATACACATAGGTTCTTGTTAGAAGATAATTTGTCTTATATAGACCCACTCTAAGAATGATACATGAAGGCAATCTCATGAAAGTCAGAGTCATGTCTCAATGTGATAGTGGTGATTGTGAACCTTGTACATAGAGTCAGTAAAATGATCACATGATGTTTTGTCGACTTTGACACTATTGAACATGAGTTAGAATAAGAATTGTCATACATGTAGTACTTGGGTGAACCGTGACATTCGTCAACTTTTGTGTGAGATGCAGATAGAATTGGTCTTTGATTGGAGTGATGTCATAGCAAATTGATAAGCGAGACTGAGCATTTCTTGGCCACAATCAAGTTAGTCAATATGCGTGATTCAAATCACTAAATTTTAGTTGCTTTTCCACTTTAGAAAACATAGATTGAATGCTAAGAAGGATTACTACCCCATACCTCAGATTGAATATGGGATTATATGGCCATGGTAATGTTGATCACTTATAAGTTAAATTTAATCTCCAACGTATTCCAATTGGGGTAGTAATTATGTATTTCTATATACCATTAATTTTTGTGAGGTTTTGACATTATTACCGTAATGTCAGACCTATGGGGTTACATGCAAAGGGATACTTAAGAGAAAGAATTTTGGAATCACAAATCATAATAAGAATAGTTGTAAATTGTGAAAATATTAAATATTTATGCAACGGATTGGGTGAACAAGTCATTTGATAAACCTAATGGTTTGTAAATCATTAGGTTTGACTAATTGTCATTTTACCAAATTGGAAAGTATCCAACAAAGCAAATGAACAATTTAGTACACATATTAGTATTTGGATTAGGGAACTTAAAACTAAAAAAAATTGATGGATAAGGATTCCTATCATACTTCAAATTTGAATTTTACTAAGTAGTGAAGCTATTCAAGTGGGACTTACAATAGATTAACTTCATTACTAACTAATATTCGTTGTGTTGTGTTTACTTAGAGATTGAAATTATAAGAGAGAGAGAAAGAAAACCTAAAAACAACATTCCATGGTAGGACGAGGAAAGGTAAGAGTGAAACTTGCATGTTGACTATCCAATTCTACTTCTTGTTAGAGTTTAAGGTGGCACCCTACAAGTTCCCTTCATCTGCATGGATAATGAGAGGCCAAGACATGTGTATTGAGGGTTGGAAAATAATTTACATCATCAAGGAGGATGTATTCTCTCTCTACAACCACTACAAGGGAGACTAGATCACCATACTACATCATCTTCCGATCCAGGTTAGAAAGGATGTGACCAACATTGACTTGATGTGTCTAGTTATTAACCAACCAGTGTGCAATATGGTATATTTATATCACTTTATTTCTTTAACTTACCAACATTTTAAGGTGTGAAATATCCATGGACTACAGTTTTTATTTGGGAATTTTTGTTATTAGTTTGTGCTCACCTTCCAAGAAACCCTACAATATTGAAAATATTACTCTCTTTTTTATGAAAAAGAGTAAAAACTATGCATTCATATTCAATAGTTGAATTATAATAATATTTTCTTCATGGATAAAGAAGATACTAATAATGATATGATAAATGAAGTGCTAATTGTGATTTTTCTACCAGTCAAGCACTCCCCAAAATCCTAACCTCTACAAGTAGATAATGAATATACCAAGCCTCACGTTAGGAGTTTGACATTGTATCTAAGAATCATTATCATGGTAACAACATTAGCTTGTCCATGTTAATATCTAATACGAGAAGAAAATCCTACAGTAAACATGATACACAATATATAGGTAGTAATATATATAAGAAGCTCCCATTCATACGTCTATATAGTTTGTCCTCAATGTTTTATCCATCTTTTCCTTATTAAGGTTGGTACTATTGCACATGGGAGTATTCATAGTGTTCAAATTGTCCATCCTAATGCTCTTTTTCATCTCATTGGTGTATTGTTTTTGGCTGATGCAGGTCCTATTTGAGTTTTTTTGAGTTGTACAAAATTCAAAGCATCAACATCAAAGATTCAAGCCCTAAAAGTGCATTTCTTCTTTTTCACTTTAGTCCCTTTCCTTAGTGTTATGTTTAATCCCCCTTTTGTAGACCACAAATGGAGATTTCATCTACATCAGAAGTAATAATAATTGTGTGAGTGTGACTAATTATTAGATATCTAATAATAAGATTTAACTTTTTGATAAATTGAAATAACATGGAAAATTTAAATTTTGTACTGAGGTAGATATTAAAACTTTGATTGCATAATAACATCAATTTTAATTGAGTTAATATATTGTTCTTGATATATTTTTTCCATAGTGCTCATGAGACCATAAAACCTCACATTATTTGCACATCAGATCTTATAAGGCTAATTAGGCCTCACATATTGTACTCCCTCATATTTAATAAGTCTAGTGAAGGCCCAACGTACACGACAACAGACTGCGTTAACAATATCATGATTTCATGGACATAAACATAATAATCATAGTTTCTAAATTCAATGGAAAATAAATGATTTTTAGTATCAACTCAAAAGCATAATATATAAAATAGCATAAAGAATTAGTTATACACATGTTCATGATTTTCAAGGGAATAAAATATTTTTTCTTTATGTGTACACTATGAGTACATAATAAAACAACATAAACCCTAAAACTTTAACCATTACTCAATGTACATTACTACTCACCATAGCTTGTAGAGGAACCTGTACTAATTTTTAGAACAAGTTCAACTATAAAAATGTTTTCCAATATGTAGCATGCATTTATTAACATTACTTAACTATGTTTTTCAGGGTTCATAACACATCGTCGGATTTAGGATTTAAATAATGGAAAGAAACTAGGACAAATATCGTTGTGTATTTCTACTTCCAATCTATCTTCTTTAGTTTCTCAAGGTGTAATATTTGTTAATTTAATAAACCAATTTTTTTTCCAAAAAATTAATTATTTGGAACTGAGAAGGACCACGATGTTCTTTTATAACTTGGTGAGACTATAAGTCCTAGTGGGAAAATTAATGAAATATTAGTAAATAACTTTGGTGTTGTTATTACAAAAAGATCATGTTGGAAGGAAGAGATATCCATGGTTGTTTAACAGATTTAAATTAGTGTAGGGATATAGGCTTCATTGACTTACAAATATTGAACATCAAAAACAAAGAAACCATTTTTTTATTTTCTTTTCTTAAAGATCATGGGAAACCAAAATATTGCCAAAAACAAAGGACACCACACTATTTGTAAAGTACCACAAAATTTATCAAGCTAAGCTTGATTTTAGGTGACCCAATTCATGGGAATAGCCTTCCACTTTGAAGGAAGATGGAATATGCTAAGGCTCATAGAAAATTGATACTAAGCCCAAAAGGAATTTGAGAAGCAACTTGGAAGCACCATCACAGAATTATTGAAGAATGTGAGGGGTTTAAAGGTCTAGGGGGTCGAATTTTCTATGGGCATAATAAAAAATGGAAGAGAAGAATGAAAAAGGGGGAAGCATAATTACTCAAAATTTAGTTAATTAAATAAACCAAGACATTTGCATAGGTCCTTCCAAGCTATCCACAATGGTATCCTAGAGTAAGGATTGATAGAGTCATCCCAAAGAACCTTCAGTTACATGCTACCATATAAGAGTTTGGAGGGATATGGGTGAGTCCATATAGTGGAGGTTGTGCGATTAGAAAACGTATATAGATGATCTTTGAATGATTTTGAAATATTATATGTTTTGTGTAGGTTTGGTGATTCATCCAAGGTTGGGTACATTTGTGTCATGTTTTTAGTGTGATGTAACCCCACTGTATTAGAGTTCAACCTCTACATCATGATATAGGATGGTGGATAAAAGGTCTAATATTTATGGGACTTTTCTAGGAGATATCTAGGAGTCAGGGTATCCTCAAGTAAAATTGGGAGATGTCAGGAGTTTGGCTGACAAAGGGATTGACTCGGGGATAATAGATAGGACTGAACCACAAGTCCTTGTCATATCAATAAATGAGTGGATTGAGGCCCACATATTTGTAGCTTTATATTAAAATACAAGAATGAGAACCATTAATGGATGATACTAGTCCAACAAGGGAGAGAAAACTAGGAGTACATTTGTGTTTTTGGATTCTGTTTAGTTCATCTATGTTAAATCTAAGGGGTTAGGTGTATCCAAAAAATCCAACTTGAAAAGTTAATATATTTTTTAATTAGGGAAACCAAACACAAAATTGATTTTGGATTTTCACTAATGTTATTACTTGGACATTAGAGTCATGTGATTTATAAACATACAACTTATTATTAGAAAGGAATTGATATACCAAACTTGTAAAAAGTATGCAAGATCTTTTTTATTACTCCAATACATATTCTAGAGAATTTTTATAATTTTATTAAGTTTTTCTTACTATTCAAAACCTATCCTTATCATTAATGTATATTTATGAACAATTAATTACCAAGTAAATTATATTATTGTCCAAGTAAATAGGATGTACTTCAATTAATTTGAATAAGCATAATTGAAGTCATAATATTTCATTACCTTATGACGTTATACAAAATGAATCACATTATAATGAGGTAGGAGAATTTATTGTTCAATCATGATTTACTAAGGTGGAGCAATTTGATCAACTAAGGTCCAATTAATATAAATAAATACGTAATGGATTTAATAGTGTATTTGTTCTGAATTGATATTTTGAAGTATATTAAGTCCCAAATCTTATTTTAGGTTTTGTTCTACAATCTAGGTCTATGTTGCATATTGGGGGGCTGTGACATGTAGTTAGTGAAATTTTCACATGCTCTACTGTTGGTCCTCAAAATGGGTGATTCAACCCAACAAAGAAGATGAAGTGTGGAATATAATCCATTTTTATACTAAATCGTGCCATTTTCTATCCATTAAATGGAACAATATTTCATGATCCTATTTGTGTAGACTAATGAACACTTTTTAGATCAATTTTGACAAAGTTGACTAGTAGACATGAACCACTATGTCATATATGGAATCTTACATTAAGAAATAAAGTGATGAGTCACTCATGATGAGCACCCTTTCCTTAGTTTGAAAAAATATTGGACTGGTAACTGCAAACCTAAGAATGACATTCCTATAATGGTGTCAGAATGTACCAAAATGGAATTTCCACCACGTTAGTTCCAAACTAGGACCATGCTTTATCCCATTAGGATGGGTATCCAGTTTGTTGTTGGTCAATACATCCTAAGGGGTAGGAAAGGCTGCCGTACCATACTTCAAGAAAACCTTAGAGTAGTTGAACCAGAGAGTAGAAAGAGGATGAAGGGGTTTCATATAGGAATGGACGAAGATTGTGACATCCCCAGATTTTCAAAATCTTAATCTAATATGTGACATCCAAATTGAAACCCTCACCTCAGCAAGAATCCCAACTCAAAGTCACACACTAGACTTAGAAGAAGAAAATAAGAGGAAGTCAATAAGAAAACAACAGTAGCACATGCACATGAGCAAGAACAAAACCATACAACACATGTTCACTATTCAACAGATGATTATAGAATGAACTGTTACAACATTTATACTACACATTGAATAATGAAATTTTACATATGCACATACTACATCTACAACAAGATCTTCTAGACAATAGATCCACCTGTACATTAGCTCTCCACACAACTCTCAACTATCTTGGTTCTTCATCATCAAATGTACACAACCTAGACAAAGATTACATGTGGTACATGTCAGCACAATATCCAAGAATAGTATATTGAGTATGCCTACATGTCTTTTTACAGACCACTCATTACTAAGACTACACAATAAGTTAAAACTAGTACTTAACAATAATTTACAAATATAAGATAATCATACTTGAACAAAGAATGTTTATTATCAAAAGAGAACACATGTTTTATGCACATTTTCCATTATATCATCCATGCATCTACTACATGAGAGTTAAATGCATTAAGGACTTTATGATCTACTACCAAAAAGTTGGATCATTTCACAATATGATCTACTATCAAAGAGTTGGATCACATACGAGTACTTTACTACCAAAGAGTTGAAGTACTTTACTTTCCAACATTTTACTACCAAAGAGTTGAAGTGCTTAGATATAATGGAATGGATACATTATGTTTCATGTGTGCATTGCCATAAGTATGGAAAAACAAGCAAGATATCATACAAGAACAATTATTATATCCAATAGTACATGCCAAGTATCTTGTACACATATAATACAAGCATATTGTATAATAAGCCAAGTAAGAGGTATGATGTACCTTGACAGAAAGAGAAACCTAGTCACATTTCTGATAAAGATGATGAATGAGCTCCCTCTCATCTTCAAGACCTCCTTTATATAGGGAGAGAAGTGGGTAAACCCTTATTGTTCCTATTGTTTGTGATGGCCATTATATCACTTTCCCATCCCGGGCACATTATTATTCATGATCTATGGTTTGGTATCGGGGTTGGACTTAAGTATTCACCATAGAATGCCCTTGGTGCAATGAGTTCATGTCTCTATTATTAGGTGACCACTACTATGTGGTGATGTGGAGTAGTGCACAATGAAATACACACTTGGGAAGAATGATTGATTTCAAGTTCCCAAACATGACTAGTCCACAACTGACACTTGTTGTTTTATGGTAGTTGAGGCAAATTTAGGTTAGTTAAAGGCCGGTTTTGGACCTGAAAAGGGATAAACTCTTGAGAATTATGCACATATTACTAGAAAACTCCAATATATTTTAAAATTTTATACAAGTTACTCTACCAACTTCTTTTCTAGAAAATGAATGCATTCCTAAATGTCATTCATCTGGGATTGTATCAGTGGGGATCTTTCCCTTGATTAATATCAAGTCGTGGGGTCTTGATAATCTGTAAAAATCATGTTATCTATTATACACTCCAAATACTCTATCTAAGTTCTATATCTAGTTTGTTGTCATCTAGAGTTCCTCAGATTGGGATTGGTTACTCATAAAAATTCCTAAATCAACACATGCCATAGATTTATTTTTTGTCACCAATATTATTTTGGTGAGAAGTTCCAGTCATGGTTTGTACGTTTGGGATCCATATGAAATAAATTTAGTTCATATCAGTATGTGTTTTCACTACAAGAAAAAGAATGATAGTATGAGATGTGTTTCACATCCTATTATTTTTTCTGATCAAATATAGGTTTGTATTGTTTAGTGTTACATAGTTAATATCTTCATAGATACTTATGTCATGCTTTACAACATGAACTGAGTCTCTAACAACTCTTTATGATTTTAGATGACTGAAAAGACCGCTACGTACAAAGTAAACCCTCTTTTTAGTAAGTATGTATCATTCCAACTTCATCCTAGTTTCTTCACAGGATTTTCTGTGTTCCTACATATAATTGAATTAAAGGAATGAGTTAGACTCATGTGGAGTAATATTGTTACTATTTTGAAATTTGATTTAGGTATGAGGGACACAAAGCATGCAAACCCCAATAAAAATATTTCTTCTATTGGTTTTCACCGAAAAATTATGTCAGGATGTAAGCCAAAGGGGAAAATCGAAACTCGATCCTTTTGATGAACTCCTATATTTTTATTGTTCTAGTAAATTTCAGCCCAAGAGGAACATTTTTATCTAATGTTACTGTTATTCCTATGTGAAAATCATAGATTATGGACATGAAGTCATCTTGCAAGACGTTGAGCATAAAATCTAATATGGAGATTGTGTGGATACATGTTGGAATTTTCCCTTTTGATTAAGTTCCTATGTCTATGAATGATTTTATTGATTTAACATACAAGAAGTTTGAAGCCTTATTTTACATGATTCAAGTGTATTAGGGGAATGCAATTGGTTTTAAGCCAACCAAGAAGGCCCTTATCATTTTCATGTTGAAGGAACTTTTTTGACATGACTTTATATAACGGTTCTATCTGTGGTTAGTCCATGTGAGGTTTCACTAATGCCTAGTTGTGTACATAATATGATTAGACATGCATGGTTAGTCAGAACACTTGTGTAGGTAGAAGCACAAGTGGCTGGTCACATCTTCAATACATATTTTCATGTACTAATGCCTACTTAAAGCCCAAGTACAAGTCTTAAGGGATAATGTTTGCTTGTAAACTCAGTGTTCACACTACTGAACAATTTTTGCTTTTGATTTGAGATTTGCACATCATAAATTAATAAACCTAGCTTTGTAATCACTTATATTTTAGCATAGTAGAGGTCCTTCTCTTCCATTGGGATTGTTGCAATTTCATTGTACTTAGGTTCCTTAATATTTTTTTGATTTAATTGAGTATTGCAAATGTATTCTCTTATTATGAAGTGTGAGGTATGTATCATCTTATGGTCTGTGAACTAATGATGCATGTAGTATTAGGATAGCTTGACATGGTTTATGATGGGGGTGCATTTCTTATTTCATGTAATTCTACACGATATAATTAATTTATGTATCCCCATAGTCAATTTATGCATGAGGATACATGTGTAATGTGCAAAAGTTGATTTTTAATGATAATGGTATCTTTCATTTGTAGTGCTCCTAACACATGATAATTAATCAATAGTACCATATATTGTTTGGGTGGTGGGTGCACCCCTTGTAGAAATCATTATTAGTTTATATTATCATGCAAGTTTCTAAAGTGATATATTTTTCCTTTTCTTTTATCATATTTTGTTGTATTCTACCAATAACATATTGCAAACAAGTTGCATATAGATTACTATCTTGCATATCTTGGTTGAGAAGTAGTGTTAATAATATGTGATTACATGAAGTTAGATGTTGATTCGTGTGGCCATTTACAAGTCATTTGTAAAATAATGTTCCATACTTAAGGCATCAGACTAACTAGGATATCAAATCTATTAGTAACCATTATTTTCTCTCAATATGATTGAAATTTGAAACCAACTAAAACAAAATGTAAGGATGGTGTTTAACTAATTTTTTCTACATCAATTGAGATGTTTCTGACAATTTCTCTGTTTTTTAGGAAGATCCTAGTTGTAATACCCTCATATTTCTTTTAGCGTAACTAGAGTAGGGATCCTGGGAAGAACATGGTTGAAGATACCTTGTCATATTTTTGTTAGGGTCCATATTTATACGGGGAAATCCTTGTTCTAGTTATTTTCTTATGCATCATACTCTGCCTTTTAATAATGGTAGTTGTAGTATTGATTGCCTATAAATTGCAAGAGATTTTTACCTATAGATAAACACATTTCTAGTAAGTATTCTATGTGATATAATGCAAGTATTGTACACCCTACTACTCAAGTTTTATTATAACATTGTATTCATTGAACTCCCTTTTGTTCAGTAGAAATAATACATACTTATAGTACATTTGCATATCTTCATAGTACATTGTTCACTTTTTGGCTTGGAGAAGTTGACTTGCAACCTAAGATATGATATTTATTTGGGGTTCACTATGTTCCTTTGTTTTTATAGTATAGATTTAATTCATGTGTTTCTTGTGTGTCACATCATGTATGTTGTGAATATATATGTTGTGAATATATATGTTGCACATTGAACTCAAATGTTATCAAAGGCTTTTCTATAATATATTTTGTTTTATAATTTTGTATCAATCTATATCTACATGTGTTTGACTTAACATTGATGGGGACTTGATGTCACATAAACCATAAAGCAAGTTCCTTACTTTCTAGGTGATTGAAGGATCACCTTTGTAATCTAACTTAAATTAGGACTTCACATGGTTTTATATATCACTCTATGCACTCATTCTTCTATATTGGTTTTAAAGGGTCGCACACATCCATGTTAGGTTCTTCAATAAAGTACTTGTTCCATAATTGATAATGTTTTTTACCTATACACAAATATCCGCCTTATCTTAGTTTAGAAAGGCATTGGAAGAAAAATATTTTTTCTTCATATTCTAAAAAGTAGACACATAACAATCCACCACTACCATGAAAATCTGTTACAACATAGTCACACTTTTATAGAAGATGGGTTATGAAGTCTAAGACAAAGATAAGGTAGAGTTTTTGTGGGTTTAGTGCAAGACTTTCTAGTAAAACTTGAGTTGGATCATGTGAGGCGCTAAATTTAGTTAAGTATCCACCTACGCATAGTGGAGTTGCATCGGATTTGTCAAAATTGATTTGAGATATTTCTCAACTAAATAAGTTAATTTGTTATTATGGATCTAAACAAAGAATACTCTAGAGTTAAACGCATGCATGCCAAGGCCCAACTAGTCACTCGAAACACTTAGCATATAAATAATTTGTACACTTCTCATAAACAATTTTAGATTTGTTAGAATCATGTTTAGATGACCTTTCACCCTCATTGTCCATCAATCTTGGTTGTCAATTTACAAGAACGTGATATAATATATTTTTTAAGATATAAAATTTATATTGTATTTTTTTGATAAGTTAAAATATTACTATTTGTGAACCAAAATGGGAAATATAAAGAAATAGAATATATATATATATATATATATATATATATATATATATATATTCCAGTTTGGGCAATGCCAATTTGTTGATTCAACTTAGCTGTAAATAACAACATTGAATAGTTGCAAAGAAACAACAAGTGGCCAATCAAATTCAAATCATACAAGATGCTAGTATTGACACTTGCCACCACATATTTCTAACCCACATTAGCAAAGACCACAAGGGGATGTTTGGTTCAGGATCAAGATTATGGAGTCAGGACTGGGTTAGTCAAAATATATAGATTAGTTTGATCTGGATTCAGTCTGATTTTGTTTGACTTAATGGACACCCTAATTAGAGTGATCTCATTTTTAGTGTCGGATATGAAACAATAGCATATGAGATAGAAAGTTAGATCTGGATCGGGATTTTAGATCCTACTAAAAGTAGGGTTAAGTTGATCTGCACCACAGGATCACGATTTCCAAACATACCTCTTTTATTCCGGTTTTTGCCAAATAGCTTAGGACTAAATTTCAACTGAGTTGTTCGTCAACTACACCTACGTGGCACAAAAGACAACGTCTAATCCAGATCTAGAACCAAACAAGGGACAAAGGAATTGTTGATGCCATTGCAACGAAGGTTATATTTCTATGCCACCTTGGCTCCCTTTCGCTTTAAGCATTTGTATTTGAAACATCTTTGACTACACTAGAGAGCAGGATGAACAAATAAATCTCTAATTCTATTATAAACATAAATTACTAATTGATTTTTTTTTAAATTTGGTTCGTTATTTTTTGAAAACTTATAATCACATTTAACATCGAATAATCTGCATTCAGATATATCTAGAATTTTATAGTGTCTATAAAAAAGAAAAAGGTAATGCTTTTACAATTTAATATCCAGACTAAAATGTAACAAAAGGTACAATTGACGCTGCTCAACATAAAGACTATGTACACATTGAATCGTAATGATCCTCATCAAGTCCTGTTATTGTAACATGGAAGCCTAGTAAACAGTGAACTGCATAGCCTCAAATTATATTCTGACCGTATCGCAATTGGAGCAGAATGTGGAATCGCTAAGAGAAGTCTACCCACTACCCGCCTCCGCCGCCACCGCAACCACCGCCACTGTTTCCATCCCTGCCACCTCCCGCCGCACTGTTGTTGGGATTGTTTGCATTGGCTTCCCTGGCAAGCATGGCAAAGAGCAAGATCGCCACCAAGCCCATCAAACACGAGTTGTTCTCCCCGGTCCTTGCTGTTGCTGTCCGTGGCGTCGCGTTGCCGTTGACTGGGTAGCCGATTGCAGGCGCCGTATCGCTATGGCCGTAGTATGTGACGTTGGCCTCATCGGACGGGCGGGGCGGCTTGAGCATCTTGCAGAAGGTGCGGAAGCAAAACGTCAAGACAAACAAGAACAGCAGTATTGCGCCGAAGACGATGAGCAACGGAGACGGCGACCCGGCCCAGGCCCCCGTGGGCATCTGTTTTCCATAGCTCTGCCAGGACTCTACCCATCGTAGTCCAGGATGGAACATGAAACTAACGGGGACAGATGGGGAGCCAGATCGATCCTCGTCATTTTATGCGTCAGGAAGGAACTTTCAAAAGTCAACCAGCAGATGGATGATATCGTGGCCATGCGCTGCAATGGATGGTGTTGTGGGCTATATGACACGGTACGGTTGGCACACATGATACGTTCCTTCGCCAGTGTAGATGCATGATATGCTTCAATACTGTGCAAATGAAATCCAATTGAAATGATTTTGTCGATATTCAATTCGAGTGAGGTATATGTTGCCAATCCCAACTCGCTTATTCTCAATAAATATGCATCATTTTCCATAAATAACAGTAAGCATGCATTAGTTTGATGCGAGTTTCTTCCCATTTGCATTTCAATATATATCAATACACGTAGCGTCGACAATTAGTAGAATTATGTGCAAGAATAATAACGAGTTCAGGTGATAGTTTCGAGGTGACGTGCTCATTTCAAAGTTTGACATTCTGCATATGGAGTGTGCTGGGCACAGTGGCAGCCAAATGCCTAATAGAAAATCGGCTACGCGGCTCTCGAAATTGTGAACGCAAGTGCTCGACTATTATCCAAGCACTAATGCAATATTCTAATATTTTTTACAAACGTAAGACAGTGCATTTACAGATAATTCGCATGAAGTTTCTTGTCTAATCTATAGCACAAAGCTGCCGTTTAGTATGTACTTACAAGTTAATCATTAATTCATCTTAAAATTAGGGTGGGGAAGTGATTCACTTTCCTTTGGGTGAGTCGGGATGGTCACAATCAATGTCATGTATTGATACTGTCGTTTTCCTAGAAACATGAGCATGGATACAAGAACTTATATCGAAATCGCATCACATGATACTCTCCACTATAAACAGTGTACAACTACTAAAGTCAATTAGAACTAGAAACTCATACGTGACTGATTACTAAACCACTAGATCAATTGATCCGCCAAGAGGGTGTCACTCTTCTTCAGGTTTTCGATGCTTGTAATGACAGTGTCATATTTTCTTAGAGCTATAAACTTGTTGACCAGATTCTAGGCCTGGTCACAGCTGGTTTAATAATTATTTGTTCTCTGGAACCCATGGTTTGTGCTATTTCCAATTTTATACATAGTGCACACGCATTTGTTGCATGTTTGGTGATGTGTCATGCCCGTTTTAATAAGTTTCCCATCTTCAGTCCTCCATCGGCTGTAGTGCATCGAAAATATATTATGTTCAACGAAATTAATAATTTTTTTAAGAACAAACATAACATTAAGGTACAAAACTAATTTAGCACAGAATGTTTGACATAATGTCCGAAAAATGATTTCCATTACAGAACAAGATTGGCGGCCTTTTCAGCTGCAATGTAAGAAGTTGCAATTTGATTGGTTGCTTTCAATTAAAATGAAGAAAAAGAAAAATACCACAAAGAGTGGCTTTTTCACTCTGATGTTCAGCGTGAAACGTCACTCTGTGTTGGATTTTTTGTTTTTGGTATGTTTTAACTCATATCATCTAATCAAGTGAGGTTTTCCGTAGTGCACTTGAACATACCACTTTCAATGGCGTTCTATACTAGATTGTGCCATTTTGAGAATTCAGGGGATGTTCTTTACTGGGCATAATTTTAGTGAAAATTTACAAAACTATTTTTTTTCATGATAGTATAAATAATTGATCACAACTGGCTTATTGGATGATGATGGTGATGGTGGTGGCATCGGCTACTAAAAATATCGAAAATAAACTCTATCCATGTAGTATTTTATCATACATAATTTTGTTATTTTTCAGTGCAAATTATACCATTAAGCGTCTAAATTGGCAAAACAAATTTTTGAATATGTGGTAGATAAAGTTAATGGAAACTTATGATTGGTAGATTCAAGTGGTTATCATTGTGTAAGTTTGCATAGACATCGATCAAGCATTAGGTCAGAGGCATTTCAGTTACACGTGACTATGCCAATTTAATGTGTAATGCAAACACAATGTATGATACCATTTAATTCTTATTGTTACACTACAAATGGCACGAGAATGTATATGGAAGCATAAACATGTTGGTGTTGTCAAGGATCTAGAAGGTAGATCAACCTAGTTCTCGCAAAATATGATCCGTGTTGATCCAGTTTGTTCATATGTCATGGTCATGGTGTTTATTTTATAAAATGCAAGGGTTCTAGATAGTGATTTACCCTATCACTGAAAAAGAAAGAAATGCACTACACCAATATGCATCCAGACAAATTGTGATTGAAAATTTGAACTTTGCTTTGTAAAGTATAGGTAACATCTCATCAATAGGATGGTGTCTTTCTGACAATTAATTATGTGTCACTGAAAACTATAGTCCACAGGTAATCTAATATTTTTATTCTTTGCATTCATAACAATCACTTTATTTCATTTGTTTATTGAAAATATGTTTAGTTTGTGATTAGATGTTTGTCTTGACTTGTTATACGTTCGCTTGGTGGTTGAAATTGGACATGATAGAAATAACACATCCAATTTGACTTTCATTATTAGTAAAGTTGTTATATGTTTTTTTGTATTGAACTTTTGTAAACTAACAGTATGGCATGGTCAGGTACATGCACTAGATCCTCTAATATGTGTCAATTTTAGAACCATTTCTAGGGATAACTCTATCTTGTCAGAAATATGATGCTAGATAGGACTATAAAAGTAAAATGTAACAATTAATTATATCTTCCTAAAACTTGAAATTGATATGATGTTCTTGAGTAAGTTGAGGACACAACCCCGTTATGGTAGAAAGTGGAAACCTAACCCTCATGATGCCCCATAAAGTCCTCACCATTGCTGATGAAGGAAGTTAGAGGGTAGTAGGAGACACAACTTGGACATCCTATGTAAATGAAATCCACAACCTTAAATAAATATGGGGTTGAGAAAACCTCTGCACCAATCCCTGAAAGTATCACAATAGGGAATGCATGTCTTGTTGTCAAGAAGAATGACAAAACAATAGGTGATGCATTGGTAATAGAAAACTCAATAAGGTTATTATCTACAATATGTAAATGTTGCCTTGGACCACTCCCTATTTGATTAGATAAAGAAAATATTTACTTTGTAAATTTCAACCAATGATTAAGATATCATTTATGGAGGATCAATGGACAAGGTTGTGCAATCACAACTTTCCTTCCTCCCTACTGTCACTCTTAATTTCTAGTTCTATTCTTGGAATAACCAAGGGTCCTACTACCTTTATTGATCTAGTGAATAGAGTATTGTGCCAATGTAAAGACTACTTTGTGGTAGTATTTATAAATAAAATCTTTATTTACTCAAATGTGGAACAACATGAACACCACTTAATAATAGCATTGCAAATGCTAAACCAACAATGTTTGTATGCTAAGTTCAATAAGTGTGAGTTAATTTTTTATATAAAATATTTTTGGGTCATTATATGTCTAGTAAAGGGACTTGTGTAGCTTCTAAGAAGGCATACGTCACAATGTCATTTATTACCCAAATCCTTTTCCAAATGACTACAAAGTCAATGGCGATAGAACCTAGGCGTCTATGCTAGCATGGCATTTTCAAAGTCTGAATGAGAAAGTGTAAAATCTTAGCATACATGAACAAATAGCAAGATATAAGTACCAATATAATCTCAACAATCCACAAGTATTACTAAGAAACATTATTTTATTACAACATTTCAATTACATACTCGAGATACAAATTATACAAGTGTTGTCTTATACACTAGGGATCTTACAACAAGTACAACTAACATAGCTCACCAAGCCCATAACTTCTAGCCATCTCTAAACCTATAACATACATGAAACAATGTGTGTTAACACAGAGGTGTTGAGTACAAGGAAGAAAGAAACATATATATAAACTTTGAATAATTTGAAAAGAATTACATAAGTAACAAATAAGAATAAATAAGTGAAGTATTTAGCAAAATGAGAGGGCAATGTTTTATATCATTTTACTCTAATTATATCAACATCATTGTATATCATAAGACCATTTGGACTAACACCCTATTGGAATAGTTTGTAACAGTGCTCAAGATTAGCTAACTCTTTTCTACATGACATACTTCTAGGCCATCACCAAGAGAGAACCCTTTTATCAACATGGGTTGCTCTATCTTAACAACACATATAGGGGGTCCAACCTCATGTCCTTACACTGAGAACACATGAAGGTACATATGGTTTGTATAATGGAGTTTATATATCATGTTAGGAAGTTATAGAACAAAGACAACAAGACAAACATCAAGTACAATACTAGAATACTACATGGCAGTATTTGAGAAAGTAAACAAGCATACGTGTGTATCATAGCTCAAATAAGAAAGCCATAGTCATATAATTATTAAAGCCCATACATGATTCAGAGATTCTTAACTTAAATTATTCTTGACCATCTAGCCACAAAAAACACCTAATTAAGCATAACATTACATACACACAATAGATTCTCATCATTAACTCTAATTAGCTCTATTTTAGGGTTTTGGTCAAGTTAGGCTAACATTTGATGATCTTGTACTAATATAGAGTTCGTCATGGAGGTGTGTTACAAGTTTCATGTCATTCCCATGTTCCATCTATTTTATATGATCATCACAAGATTTTATGTCACTTTAGTACTTTTCAAGGTAAAAGGACCCGTAATAAGGTAAATATGGTCAAGATTCCTCAAGAAAAGAGAACCAAGAATAGAAGATGATTTAGACCATCAATATAGGACATAAGAAATATATTCAACTATTGGTAGATGTCCTATAGATTCTAGGCATCATAAATCATCATATGTGTCTCCCTTTCAACCTACATTTAAACACCAACCTAGTTCATTATATCATCAACATGTGAACTATGTGGTACATCCTCATCAAGGTAATCATAAGGGGAGACATTTCATGATTTGAGAGGTCAAAACATAAGATTGAGACTCAAATAAAGAAAAATAAAGAATGGGAGTATAATATAAGTCAGATATGTCACATAAGAGCTTAGAAAGGGTGATAAAGGGCCACATATACCATTACATTTCATTGAGGGTTGGCCCTAGCCAAAAATTTCACATCCCATCATCCAATTATTGATTTTATAAGCCAACTATTGATTGATGCATGAGATAGGTCAACACCTTACATAGACAAAGGTGCAACCAAACAATCACATATAAGGGACACAAGCATCCATAAGGTGTCATATGAAGTGAACAGATAAGAAATGGTATTATCTTAGACATACATGATACATATCATGATGGGGTTTTTTATTTGGAATTTTATTAGCATTAGTCAACATTCAGATGCAATATTAGCAAAAAGGGACATCATACTTCATTGAACTCAAATTACAAGTCACATGATGCAATCAGTCATCAAGAGTACATGAAAAGTGATCAAGGCCTTCAATTAGTTCAAGAGTGATAAAAAAATAATTGATAAGATGATTAGGAGTGTAGGGGATAAATAAAAATTGAACTTTTATCATCAACATGCCTCAAATATAGTCAAAATATTCAAAGTTCATATTTTTAACAAAACAGTAAGTTTTTAAGAGGTTATAGACTTTTAAACCATGCCTAAATGGTAGGTCATTTTGAGTTGATTTATTTGATATTTGGTTCATCTATTTTGGCAATAGGATCTATGAGATATGTGTATTTTTGATGTTTTATCTTGAGAACTATAGAGAAAATAGATATGAGTGTTACTAATATCATTGATTCAATTTGATGGGGGGCATTGAGGCCCTTAATCAAGGATTGCATGGCCTGCTCCTGCTTCCCTCACATACACCTCTATGGCATGGGGGCATGTCAATGATAGTCAACTGGTCCTGGACCTTCCCCAAACTGTAGAACTGTGTGGCACGATCTGTTGGGTTTTAGGGGAGACAGAGAAGGCAGCGGAAACAAAAAAAAATTTCTCCCCCAACCCATACCGAGGAAACGCGTCAACGTCTATATAATAGGAAAGGATGGTTTGTGGAATCATACCTTGTCCCAGGCTTGCTCGGCGACAATACCTCGCGCAATGCGCGGTCTTCAACTCTGGTCTTGGACGGTGTCTGTGCAGCTCCTGGTCGCACCAGGACTGACTCCTCCTCCTACCGGACTGTCGGATGACAGTTGTCCTCCTATGCGGCAGTGTCCTCCCGCCTCTGTAGTAGTCCACACGGACCACCTGGAACTCCACTCTCCTTGTCCCACAAGGAAGTGGAAGGAGTCGCACCCTCCTATTGACGTACTAGTTTCCAACACACTCTCCTGCTACCAGTTGCAACTGCAGTTGTCCTTCCCTTGCTGCACCTCCCTTTTTGTGGGAAGCACTTGCTCGGGCTCTCTCTCGGTTACCAAAACCAGAGAGAACGACAACATCGCAAAGCAACCGGCTTGCATTGAGTTGTACTTTGAGAAGCCCCCAATACCCCTATATATATAGGCGGGTCATGGGATAGGGTTCTCTGTGCCCGGCAATACGGGACTAAAGCAGGAGTAGAAGGGTTCGAGAATTTTCCACAAAAAGCAACCGGTTCGCAACTTGAAATGATCGGTTCACAACTGAACCGATCGGTTCGGCAATTGAGCTGATCAGTTGGACCTGAGCCGATCGTTTGGGGCACTCCAACCGATCGGTTGGTGCCCTGAACCGATCGGTTCATAGTCCTAATCCGGCTCAAAAAGACTTTCCTTGTTTCGTTCTCAATTAGTATCATATACCAATGTTATTCCCAATCAAATTGGGCAATTTGAAACCAAAGGAAAATTCTTGCCGACATGACTTTCCCAACTGGTCAGTTGCACCAGTTGAGCTGATCGGTTCAACCCTTGAACCGGTCGTTTCAACCTGGGCATGAGCCGATCGGCCTGGACACTCCAGTCGACCGGTTCAGCAACCTCAGCCGACCGGTTCATCACATGAACCGATCGGTTGGGAGCACAGGTTGGGCAAAATCAGTCAATTGCGATTTCAATCAATCCGATACTCCAATCAATGTGTCCAACACCTTGAACCATACGATATTGAGCCATCGACTGATTGAGTTTTTAATTGAACTACTAAACTCCTTTAGTAATCAATCTAAACATTGCTTTGTGGACAAAACTCCTCTTCCAGGTTAAATCCTATGTGTGTGACCCTGCATGTCCATTTCACGTTGGCAGTGAAAGTCCATAACACTTATGACTTCACAAGCAAAGAGCGGTGCCTAGTCACACATCAGTGCTACCCAAGTGAAAGTAGAAAGTTGGAGAACAACTTTCATCCTACAATCCGTGAATGGTGTTACAGTGAATGTATAATTCCTTTGTCACTGATATCCCGAATGAACTCAAGGCATGGAACAGTCATCCTGTCAACGTTCATTCACTTTCTTGATCTCAGAGTAGATTGAACGAGATATGTATGACATCAATATCACATACTGATTCACACATGCGTGCGCACGCCTATCTCAATCCTACTCATCAAGTGGCCTTGGATATCAAACTCCCTCAGGAGGGACAAATCCCATATCTATCACTCACCCCTCAAAAGCCCCATGTGTCAAAGCCACCCAATCATCACCTTTATAACAACCCATGTTTCAGGACTGCGTTTGATAATGTCAAAGTGTGCCCAACGACATGTGTTGAGTGCAGTGATTTCAGGTCTAAGAATCACACTCACCACCATCACTGTGAGTACTGACTGTGACTACCATCTCATGGTTCCATGTGTCAAACTCACGGTGGGTCTGTCTGGTACCTTGTTCTCTAACAAGTACCTATGTGTTTGGTTTGATATCTCTATATCATGACTAATGAGATTCTGTCATCAACCAACACCACAATCTAGTCTTGTGTGTCATTGTTGTATATCTACCTTCCACAATGACATCCGACTAGGGACATAACAAGAATGTACAAACTCTTAGCATCTGTATGATCTCATCGTTCAGGTCCTCAACCTGAAAGCATACGTCATTGAGTACTGTCATTCTCTAGACATTCAATCTGTTCTATCACTATCTCATATGACTGAACCAGAAAGAATTGGAAGCTTGCCTTTGATGTTTATCAAATCAATCTTAATGTATCCCACCAATCATCCCATGATTGGCTCTCAGGGCATACATACCAACAGACTCCCACTTGCACTGCGAGCCAATCACTCTTGAATCATATTCATAGTGATATTCAAACATGTCCCACATGTTACTGTGCTCTAGTGCCAACATAGTGAGTAATGGCAACACCTTGCCAAAGTCAGTATAAATTGCATGTCTCTCATCTCTTCGTTGTACGTCCCACGTATGAGATGGAGTTGCCGTAATATGCGATCTAGTATTCCTTTGCTAACCTTTAGCCACATTGCATGATCAAGGATTCCAGACTTGTCATCAATGAGTGGAATATCTATAAGTTCATCTCATGAACTTCTAGATCCATATAGTATCCACTGATGTTCTCTAACACACGGATACTCGGAATTTCCTTTTAAATGGTTTTATTGGAACACTTCCAATTATCAACAAACTTTCACTTTTATACATCCTATGTATATTTTGCGATTAATTTTCTGTCCTTTCAGACGTTTGTATCAATGTAACCCTTTACATCGAACTCTTCCTTATCTCCATAGAACTAGTACTTCCCAAGTACTTATCAAGTTCTTATGGTATTCCAGTAACCCTTACTGGAAGTAGACAGACATCCACTCATCATGTCCTACATACGAGTTATCAGGATGAGCACATCATATTGCTATGTCCCACATACAAGATGATGAATGCATTTTATTCTTGCCATGTCATACATGCAAGACAATGGGATGATTACATACATGATAGATCCATATCTATTCTTAGTGTTCCCATTCTTCATAAGAATTGGACACTTGGCCTTGGGATACTAATATCCATATAACATGGACAAGTTTTCTCCCACTGAATCTGTGCATACTGAACACTTCAGTACAGATTGCCAATGTATGCTTTCTCTTTCCAGGTCAAGAGATTTTTCGAGAACTATCTCTATAGATCTCTATTCCTATCATATAGGAAACATCTCTATCTTCCTTAAAGATAATTTCCACTTTTGGATTTCCATTCAAGAACATTTCCATTTCACATCAATATGTGGAATGTGAATACGCTCCCACTAAATCACAGATCCCTTCTTTATCTTTGACATATCAGTCAAATCCTTTGACTATATCATCAAAGTAAAGATCCAATTTTGAGTTGCTTATACTCAATCAATCACATTGATTAGTCCATTGTAACTTATAGACTTCATTTGCATTAGTGGATTCATAAACCTTATAGGTTGTGTCACGTACACATCCTTGTTTTATTCCTCATAGGAATGCGGTTTTAGTATCCATATGCCAAATGTCTTAGTCATTAAGTTGCAAGCATCATCCTTCTCAAAATGTTATCCTTGTGTCTTAACACTTAAGACTCATTTTCACTTATGGATATGATCCAATGAGTGCTACCATCAAGGTCATACCTTATGGTTCACATGGATGTCATTTAGGATGTAATGGTCTTATACCATAACTCAAAATCTGATTCCTCATATTCATCTAGATAGTTGACTCATCATATGAACAACTCATCACATAGATGATTTAGGTGTATTTGTCAAGGATATATGAACTCACAACCCTTGTGGTTCTTATTGTCCTTTATTAGTATGGGGTATTCTTTTATTAAGAAGAATTCAGTTATTTGATAATCATTCTCTAACTCCTTAGAGTATGATTCCTTCTTGATTTAGACATCACCATGCCTTAAACATGAGTTCACTATGATACACTATCATAATCACTCATAAGGATCTCAAACATTTGGTCCAAGTATTTCATTCTTTGATCTCATCAAGAGTTAATACTTTACCAAATTTGTACTTCATCTATGATAATCTTGAACACTTCAAGATATTCATATTGGTATTTCTCTAAACACCATTTGAAGTATTAGCATTCGCTCCAATAGGTATGTAAATACATCACATGTATTATACCTAATAGGACAATCATTCTCCCACTACCATTAGTGAAGATTGATTAATCATGTACAAGAGATTCATGTCTCTTATTGGTTCTCTAACCAAAAGAGTCTAGGTTTATCCATCATATGGAAACTAGAAATGAATTTCTCATGATTGATGCTAATTTGATTGTTTGAGTTATCAATAACATTAGGCATCATTTTATCTTATGCATACTATGTATCACAAGATAAAAAAGGCATTGCCACAAAGATCATATCTTTAAGATTGAAACATCAACTTTATTAATTGCCATCATTGTCATACAATATGCAATAATAAAATGTTTCTATCTATTGGCAATATATGAAATAGCAGTTCTCAACTCTATTTCGTGCCCATTAGGCTGAAATAAACTGAAAGGTACTCCTATCTATGGCAGCAACACTTGCTCCAATGATGGGTACTACTTTCTTGGTCCTTTCACAAAGGCCATCACTTCTTTGCGGATATTACATATCATATATGACATATCCATATCTTGGTATCATATACCTCAGATAAAGAAGCAGTTCATTTCCTGATACCTTAGGTGGAGATCTCCATCCCCTCCTTCATCTTCTTTTGTTCTTCCAGATATAGAGGGCAATCCCTCATACACCCTTTCCCCATGTGCCTTGAGGCTGAAGACGGCTTGGATTGCTGGCTAGCATCAGAACACTTCTTTGCTTTGCCCTTGTCCTTGCCCTTAAGATTACCTTTTCTTTGATCATATCAAAGACTATGGTTTGTCTCTCTTCATCTTTGCCTCTACTATCCTCAACATGTCCAACAACTCTGTCAACGCTTGTCAAAGTTGTTCATGTTGTAGCTTATCATGAATTGTATGATCCTCGCAACATTTGCAGTATCATACCAATAGCCAACTCTTGGCTCAGATGGAATCCTTCTTAGTCAGGTCTTTCCACATACCCAATCACATTGAGTGTGTGAATACCTTACTGGATCTCCTTCTGTCATGCCATACTAGGACAGTGTTTTGGAGACATCATATGTCTCATGTTGTCTCTGCAACTCATAGTTCAGAGAACACAACATCAAGCACTCCTCATCAATGTCTTTCTCAGTATGCTTCCATAAGCATACTTTCAGCCATTGATGTGGTGGGATCGAGTTCATCTAGTTCTGGTATAACTAGGACTTGGAGCTTTCGCTCTTTGAGAATACTTCTCATCATCCTAACCAGTCGTGGAATTATTCCCATTTAATTTGTTGGTTTCAAAGACCGATCGCAAATAAAGTGATTTGTTGATTAACCATTTATTTTAACAAAAGGAAATATATACAATTTCAGTCCAAAAACTCATTTTTGACTTGTTTGATTGATTTGAAAAGTTGACGATATAATTAGGCCTTTAATTAATTATCGCTCCCACTATTTTACTTCAAATTGATAGCCCTCACCATCAATTCGGAAGATTGCAGCGTACAACCTTCTAGTGGGCAAGATCCTGAAATCCTCTAAGCCACGGACCAGCTAGGGTTGTCACCCGCAACATAGATCTCTCAGGTAGGCAACTTTTTCCAATTGCATCATATGCAACTCTTGATAAGATGTCATATACAACTCCTTGCAATGATCATCTCCATGCCTCAAGGTACTAGATCCCATCTAGATCACCTTGTTAAGTCTGACCCAAAGCAAACACGATGAACATGCACCCTGCTAGGGCAGACCCACACATTCATCCTTCACGCTTCCACGAGGTAGACGGTGCACCACGCTAGGGTGTGCCCACACTTGGTCGAACAAGCTTTTCACGTGTGTCGTATTTGGAAGGCATCTAAAACTTAATATTTTAATGAGGGATTTGGTTTTATATACATATACATATCCAATCACCACAATACATAGTATGTATCATATACATGCTATATCCCACAGAAAACATGCACAAACGATAAAAAGCGATGATTATGGCCATCCTAATGTGATTCCTCGAGCCAAGAGGAATCACGGTCATCTAGGTCTACATCACATGCAAACTGTACAAGATGAACTTCTGTGCCTTGCTTTCCGAGTTGATCAACTCATCTCATGAATGATCTGTACTCTCCAGCCGATCGTCTGGGTGCCACCAGCCGATCGGTTGGCTCCTCCAACCGATCGGTTCGCCTGGTCGTCGTGCATCTCATCATGTCTGCCACCCGCTTGTCTCACTCCTCAAACCGGTCATCAACCGATCAGTTCACTCCTTGAACCGACCGTCTGGAACGTCAACCGATCGGTTCACGCCTTGAACCGATCATTTCAGCTGTCGTCTTGATGTCCGCCGGTCTTCGACATAACAGGAAATAAAATCTATCCTATTTATTACATTGCTTTAAAAAAGGGAAACCCCGAGTTACATTCGGGGGGAGTAAAGGTAGGAAAGAATCTCGAATTATTTCAAGTTACATCAGGAATAAGAGAGGGAATATCGGTGTGCAGACCGAGATGCATGCAACCACAAACAACCACACACAGATAGGGGTTTATAGGCCATAATCATGCTACACACATCCACCACAAAACTCGTTTAAGGGCGACGCATATCGAGTGCATTAATAATACATATCATATATGTAATTGGGATTTGTGGATTTAGGATTGGACATGCATAAAGCCGATATTATTCGCATCGCATGCAATAAATAAAGGCGACAAACCAAAATCGATCATATCGATATTCCTAAAATATAGAGCAGTTGACGTGGCTCTGATACCACTGTTGGGTTTTAGGGGAGACAGAGAAGGCAGCGGAAACAAAAAAAAAATTTCTCCCCCAACCCATACTGAGGAAACGCGTCAACGTCTATATAATAGGAAAGGATGGTTTGTGGAATCATACCTTGTCCCGAGGCTTGCTCGGCGACAATACCTCGCGCAATGTGCGGTCTTCAACTCCGGTCTTGGACGGTGTCTGTGCAGCTCCTGGTCGCACCGGGACTGACGACTCCTCCTCCTACCGGACTGTCGGATGACAGTTGTCCTCCTAAGCGGCAATGTCCTCCCGCCTCTGTAGTAGTCTGCACGGACCACCTGGAACTCAACTCTCCTTGTCCCACAAGGAAGTGGAAGGAGTCACACCCTCCTGTTGACGTACTAGTCGCCAACACACTCTCCTGCTACCAGTTGCAACTGCAGTTGTCCTTCCCTTGCTGCACCTCCCTTTTTGCGGGAAGCACTTGCTCGGGCTCTCTCTCGGTTACCAAAACCAGAGAGAACGACAACTTCGTAAAGCAACCGGCTTGCATTGAGTTGTACTTTGAGAAGCCCCCAATACCCCTATATATATAGGCAGGTCATGGGACAGGGTTCTCTGTGCCCGGCAATACGGGACTAAAGCAGGAGTAGAAGGGTTCGAGAATTTTCCACAAAAAGCAACCGGTTCGCAACTTGAAATGATCGGTTCACAACTGAACCGATCGGTTCGGCAATTGAGACGATCGGTTGGACCTGAGTCGATCGTTTGGGGCACTCCAACCGATCGGTTGGTGCCCTGAACCGATCGGTTCATAGTCCTAATCCGGCTCAAAAAGACTTTCCTTGTTTCGTTCTCAATTGGTATCGTATACCAATGTTATTCCCAATTGAATTGGGCAATTTGAAACCAAAGGAAAATTCTTGCCGACATGACTTTCCCAACTGGTCGGTTGCACCAGTTGAGCCGATCGGTTCAACCCTTGAACCGGTCATTTCAACCTGGGCATGAGCCGATCGGCCTAGACACTCCAGCCGACCGGTTCAGCAACCTCAGCCGACCGGTTCATCACATGAACCGATTGGTTGGGAGCACAGGTTGGGAAAAATCAGTCAATTGCGATTTCAATCAATCCGATACTCCAATCAATGCGTCCAACACCTTGAACCATACGATATTGAGCCATCGACTGATTGAGTGTTTAATTGAACTACTAAACTCCTTTAGTAATCAATCTAAACATTGCTTTGTGGACAAAACTCCTCTTCTAGGTTAAATCCTAAGTGTGTGACCCTGCAGGTCCATTTCACGTTGGCAGTGAAAGTCCATAACACTTATGACTTCACAAGCAAAGAGCGGTGCCTAGTCACACATTAGTGCTACCCAAGTGAAAGTAGAAAGTTGGAGAACAACTGTCATCCTACAATCCATGAATGGTGTTACAGTGAATGTATAATTCCTTTGTCACTGATATCCCGAATGAACTCAAGGCATGGAACAGTCATCCTGTCAACGTTCATTCACTTTCTTGATCTCAGAGCAGATTGAACGAGATATGTATGACATCAATATCACATACTGATTCACACATGCGTGCGCACGCCTATCTCAATCCTACTCATCAAGTGGCCTTGGATATCAAACTCCCTCAGGAGGGACAAATCCCATATCTATCACTCACCTCTCAAAAGCCCCATGTGTCAAAGCCACCCAATCATCACCTTTATAACAACCCATGTTTCAGGACTGCGTTTGATAATGTCAAAGTGTGCCCAACGACATGTGTTGAGTGCAGTGATTTCAGGTCTAAGAATCACACTCACCACCATCACTGTGAGTACTGACTGTGACTACCATCTCATGGTTCCATGTGTCAAACTCACGGTGGGTCTATCTGGTACCTTGTTCTCTAACAAGTACCTATGTGTTTTGTTTGATATCTCTATATCATGACTAATGAGATTCTGTCATCAACCAACACCACAATCTAGTCTTGTGTGTCATTGCTGTCTATCTACCTTCCACAATGACATCCGACTAGGGACATAACAAGAATGTACAAACTCTTAGCATCAGTATGATCTCATCGTTCAGGTCCTCAACCTGAAAGCATACGTCATTGAGTATTGTCATTCTCTAGACATTCAATCTGTTCTATCACTATCTCATATGACTGAACCAGAAAGAATTAGAAGCTTGCCTTTGATGTTTATCAAATCAATCTTAATGTATCCCACCAATCATCCCATGATTGGCTCTCAGGGCATACATACCAACACGATCCTGAGCATTGGGAAGGGATCTAAGGTCTCACCTATTGTCTTCCACACACTCTAGATGCACGAAGTAGAAGGGCTCCCAGGAGCAGTGAGCATTGCTGGAGAATGACCCCCACGATGATTTGGTGTCAATTAGCTCACTCAAGCATGCCACCCCATCCCGCCAAGGCATCATGGAGTGAAAGACTACCTTAATGCTTGCCCAAGGGGGTTAGGTAGTTGTGCCCACAACCAAAGCTGAAGATCCGTCCACAACTAAAGGGTGGATACCAGATGGATAAGGAGGTGGTTGGGACATGATATGATGTGAAACAATGTGGAAAGACCAAGGGTGACGAATGGAAGTGAAATGAGGTGTTGAAAGTGGGAAAGGGGGCAAGAAACGAGGTCATTAGGTGGTGCCATGTTGCCTGAAACTACGACAACTACAATGTACAACCAAATATTATAAGTCTTGGTTCACCCTCTAATGAAAAGGTACTTTTGGGTAATATTTTTACATAGACTATTAGGTATTAAACCTTATCTTTTTAACTAAAAAATTTCGGGCATATCTCTAAATGTTATCATAAATTACATGGTCAAATAAGGAATGCTTATCTATGTTTTTCTTATAATGAAGAGTAAAGTTGCTAATAATGAGATTTAAGAATCACATGATGATTTAGGATTTCTAAACTCCAAACTAAGGATCCATGGAACCAAACCATAATAAAGAATTGAAACTCTAAATAGGAAGTCGGAACCATATGTTAACATAAGCATTTTGAATATTGATTTGCAGATTAAATCATGGTGGACATGAAAATTCCCTTAACCATCCTTGTCTTTTGATGATTCTCAAAGCTTACTCAAACTTTACTCGTTATGCAAAATTTCCTTGGTTGAGTTCATTATAAAGATATATGTGCATTTCAAATATCATCAAGATGATATTTTCACATGATAAGATTAATCTGAGGAGATAACCACTCCCTTAATATAACAAATGATCAATAGAGAGATAGTATCAAAATAATTTGATACGTGAATTTATCCCATTGCTGGAACAATTATTATGGATCCCATTTTTTGGGAAAACTCCATAAAGTCCATTATTGCAACTTGAAGAGGAACACCAAATGAGAGTAGACATCATCGGTTGAAAATGCAAATGCCAATTGAACTATCCATTATTTGAAACTATTTTATATTGTTCTGCTACATATGTTGTTAATATTACATGCACACATTTTTTGTTGCACCCGCATACTAAATACAATTTTATACTTACATGTGAATTGTTTGTCAATGTTTCAGGTCATAAATGTTGATGTGAAGTTGTGCACGACCCAAAAAGAATAATGCTCATGAAAAATAAAGAGAATTTTGTTACACAAGTTGTGTCTTTAATTCCAAAATGGTTAGTAGATTTTCCTTTCTAAAACTCATATACCTTCTTAGAGGATATCTTTTTTCCTTCTTTTATAAAAAAATATTTACATTTGAATATTATTGATTATTGGTTATTTATTATAAATTTCGATCCTAGAAGTATTAGATAATGGCCTTTTCCTCCTTGATCCACTTTTAAAGGAGAGAATTGGAGGGGGGGCACTACACTGGAGTTTTAGGAACAATGGTTGATAACTTTTAGGGTTTGAAGGAATTGTCCCCATATCTTTTCCGAATCAAACTGGGAAGAATGCATGGGATGCTTAACAAAATAGGACATTTCATAAGATCCAAATACTTGTAGGATTGTATCACTTGGCCGGTTCAACATAATTCCTTCTTATGTGGGTGACTAGACGAGCATATATATATATATATATATATATATATATATATATATATATATATATATATATATATATATATATATATATATATATATATATAGAGAGAGAGAGAGAGAGAGAGAGTCATGCTAGAATACACTCGAGTGTATTCATAGAAGAATACACACTACAGGACAAGTTAACAATAACAACGGAAAAAGTTGGTCATAAATGTGAATAAGTTTGTCGTTAAAACTATTAACGATGAAAAAAAAGTTGTCATGTCTTGTTGTTATTGGTCTTTCCGTTAATAAAGATAACGACTAATAATTTCAGTTCATCGCTATTTCAAATCATGACGACTTATATAATTTGTCGTTAATAGTTTTAACGATTATCTAAAATGTCTGACGTTGATACTAGTTGCAACCACCCAATCTTGTCGCTGATACTAGTAACAACGACTAGCAGGCTTGATCAAAAAGGTCAACAACGATGATCTTTTTCCGTCGTAAATAGATATAATGACAAAAAAATACCAAATTACTAAATTTGTCTTTCCTGTTTGCAACACACTTGGATCCTAACCTAGGAAACACGAACATGTACACGAGCATGGATTTTGCGACAGACTAAGAGGCACCACAATTTTCAACAATGCAGGATATGACACGACAATGGGAACAATTAACTTATTATTACAGAAGTATGTATATTTATATATGAATATTTTGGCATACAATAAGCTTTATGTATAAACACACAAATTGATATAAATCAATCATCTATGATGGAAATCTCCATGAAATCCAACCAAAAATCAACATATAATAATATATCCACAAGTCAAAGTATGAATTAACTCACAACATATACAAAGATCCTTAATTATATAATTATTGTAGTAAGAATATATGGAATGATAAAATCAAGGTTAGTAAAATTTTGGAGACATTAGTTTTTGTTATTTGTGTAAGTCATACTTGTCAAGGCGTGAAGGCGGCATGGCGTTCCAGCTGAACGCCTTGTGACAAGGCACGATAAGGCATCGCTTAGGTGACCTTTAAAAATAATAGTTTATGTATATATACATGTGTCATGGTTTTCCCCCACTCATATACACACATTGTATAGTTATATATGTAGTTGTCTACATATTTATGGTTGATCTCCTCATATATATATATATATATATATATATATATATATATATATATATATATATATATATATATATATATATATTTGTATGACAAAATAACTGATTACATTTCTAATATATTACCATTGACAATAATGTCAAGGACACAAAAAAGAATTATTTTAAAGAATGTAAGAGAGTGATCAAAAAATAAATATATATTTATTGTCATACATAACTACAAGTATTGAGCAATGTAATCACTATCTTTCATACCATAGCTACTTAATACAATCTGAATTGAAGGTGCAAACTAAGACAAATCAAATCCGTACTAAGAGTATTAGATGCAGTCACAAAAAGAGCATTAGATCCAGTTAAACCCAAAAAGAGTATTAGGTCCAATAAAAGTGATATTTGGCACATCATAGGAAACAATGCTGATTTTGAACATTAGGATAGCAACATTAAACATTAAAATACATCAATATACAACCAAACCCAAAAAACTAAGTCAGCTTGGCATTATAGAAAAAGTTGTCTCGACTAGGCACAACCTTGGGACGTCTTAGCGCTTAGGCGGCCGCCTAGGCGCACACCTTGATAAGTATGGTGTAAGTAATGGTGAACATGTACCATTAGGAGGAAAAATGAGAGGGTGTAAGGAAATATGTTGGTGGTGATGGAGAAGATGAAAAATAAAGTGCCTTGGAGATTGAGAGGGAAGAAAGAGAAGAGCCATACATTTAAGTGTTTCTTAAGATGCACAGGCAAGAGACAAGGAGGGGAGATGGAGATGTAGACAAGCAAGAAAAGAGGAGGCATAAGGATGACAACACTGGTGTAAGTAATGGTGAACATACCATTAGGAGGAACAATGAGAGGGTGTAAGGAAATATGTTGGTGGTGATGGAGAAGATGAAAAATAAGATGCCTTGGAGATTGAGAGGGAAGAAAGAGAAGAGGTATACATTTAAGTGTTACTTAAGATGCACAAGAAAGAGATAAGGAGGGGAGATGGAGATGTAGAGAAGAAAGAAAAGAGGTAGGAGGAAGAATGAGAGGGTGTAAGGAAATATGTTGGTGGTGAAGGAGAAGATGAAAATTAAGGTGCCTTGGAGATTGAGAGGGGAGAAAGAGAAGAGCCATACATTTAAGTGTTACTTAAGATACATAGGCCATTTGAAACTTCTGCTGTAGGAATTATTAGCTGAGCAGACATCAATTCGTGTAGGAAGTGGCCGCACTGGCCACTTTCTTAATCGCTTGTCGTATTTTAAAGAATTGTTCAATGCACTTTGTTAATTATAAGGTCCAATATCTTATGATTTAGACAACTATGTTCAAAACAACTAAAGATGTGACTAAAACGTTATATAGTGTAGACAATTGATACGTGCAGCTAAGTGTATTCAACATAGATTATTATAATGTTAAAATACTAAATTTATATCAATTTTGATAGGAAAAAAAATGAGTACTCACAATTGTATATTTTAATGAGTAAGAAAAGAGTACTTACCTTTTAATTGCACATATTTGGTTTATCTTGATCCAAAGACAATGAGACACTCGTAGTGAAGAATAAGTGGAAGAAGAAAACCATTTATAGCTAAATCCCATAATAGAGTGTAATATATAATCTGAATACCAAACACTATCACCATAAATGAAACCTACAAAAGAGATTTAAGTATTAGAAACACAATTCATGGAATGCACATATCTCTGGATGTGCGTCGGACACATAAAGCCGAATGTGCAACGGACACATGTCTCTGGATGTGCAAACAGACACATTTTCCGCATGTGCAACAGACACATATCTCCGGATGTGCTACGGACACATTTTCCGCATGTGCAGCGGGGCATATTTTCCATATGCTCACTCGAAAACCAAAACAACATACACATTGTGCGTTGAAAATAAAATGGCATGCGTTAAGAAGTTTAGGGGATAGGGAGGGGTTTTCAAGAAGTGTTTCAGTACAAGACTCCACTCAATCTTTTAATGGATGTGACATTCTTTTCTTGCATCAAAGAATTTATTGTGTGTTAACCGAAGAATGAATTGAGAAGAAAATAATATATAGCTCTTTCCATAATGAGTGTGCACATATCATATGAATATAAATCATCATCACATATAGAAAACTATGTACCTGTAAAAAAATGATATATTAGGGACACATATCACTGAATGTGCAACAAACATATAACTTCAAATGTGCAACGAATATATTTTCCGCATGTGCAACGGATATGAATGGCTTATACCGATACAACGAGTACTCACAGTTGTATATTTTAATGAGTAAGAAAAGAGTACTTACCTTTTGAACCAAAGACAATGAGACACTCATAGTAAAGAATAAGTGGAAGAAGAAAAGCATTTATAGCTAAATCCCATAATAGAGTGTAACATATAATCTAAATACCAATCACCATCATAACAGAGTGGGAATGTACATATCTCCCAAGATATCAATATTGTGCAAATCGAACTCATCAATTTGAATAACCTGAATTTAGAGAAAAACATATGAATAATATGAATAGTGTTTCATAGGGAAAAGCAAATAGCTAACATGTATGATTTTTTCATGGGGGGTCAAGTTTCTAATACTAAAATATTATGAAGAATTTTCCAAATAAATCTTAGTGTGCACATTACTTTTGTTGCAAGCATATCGTTTAATACACTAATCCTAATAACCCACAATAATGGCAGACGACTCCACTGTAGCCCGTAGAAGACTATTATGGAATTGTTAACACATTGAGCAGGTGGACTACACCCCACGTTATTTTAACATAGTAAACTTCAATCTACCTAGCTAGTTGTATATATATATATATATATATATATACATATATATATATATATATATGAATATATACCATAGTAAACTTTAATCTTTTCCAAGTAAAATCAAGAAAGAAACCTAAAAATGCAAAGAAACATATGAATATATACTGAAAACAACTATATATATATGTATATATATGTATATATATATGTATATATATATATATATATCAAAGAAATAAAATGAGTTAGTTCATGATTGAAAACTTACTTGTTTGTAACAGAAGACCATCACAAAAGGGGAAGCATCTCCATATATATCAGAATTACAATAATTTAATTCGTTGATAGGTGAAATGATAATTTGATGAATCATGACATTGATAGAAGACCATCACAAACTCATGCTTGGTTTATTTTTTACCAATGAAAAGGAACTTCTTGTAATAGTGAAGAGTAAATAGAAGAAGAAAACCTTGTCTAGCTTAATCCCATAACCGAATATGCAATATATTAGTCATCATCACTTAATGAGAAATGAAACCTAGAATAAAAATTCAGATGCATTAGAAACACTATTTATGAAATGCACATAAAAATTCAGATGCATTAAAAGGTAAAGAATTTCTTTCAAAAGTGATCACCTCCTTTGAAATGACATATGCTATCAATAAGGAAGTCTTTCAAGTGAAGAATACATTATGGATTGCCAAGATACTCATACAAGCATGATAGAGGAAGCATCTCCGTATAAGATTTATCATAATTTGATTTGCAGAGAAAGTAATACTCTTCTTTGGAAGAAGAAAACTGTCAAAAGCAAGAAACATGTTAATTGAAACACATAATAAAAACAAGGTTGGACTATATTACCATTATTGTATGGATAAGATATCAACTGATTCTGATTGTATAAATGTGTAAGTTCTCAACTTCCTGCATACATAAAAAATACTACACTACAAACTATAATGAAAATGAACAAAAATACTTAGTCCATTGTCTATTGTTTAAAAACCACACTCTTCTTCAAGTAACAATTTGTTGTTGTTTGCATCAGTTATTTCTGATGTAACTCAAGGCTTAATTCATCTACATTTTAGTTTGGTTGTAAACAATGCAGGTACGGTGTGGGTATGACCATATCCAGAACCATATATGTTTAGTTTAGTGGGTATTGGTACGAGTCTAGACCCACATTACTTAAAACCAGACCCGCATTATACTTGGACCCACATATCATGTGGGTATACTATGTGGGTCTATGGATATACAATTCGGTTGAATGATTAATTTACTTTTACATATTTTAACCATTAACAAAAGTTGATTAGAGCGGTAATTGTAATTCTTTTGAAGTCTTGTTAGAAGTAGTGGGATAACATCATAGAGGATTGGTTGCCCCTTCTTACAGTCACCCCTCCTTCTTACCATTGGATTAGTCTGATATGAGACAAAGAGGGCTAATCAATTTTCTTGCTATCACATGAGGCTTGTTGTCAACAAGTGATCAACAAACATAACAATTTATTTACTTCAGAAACCTCTTAACATCATTCAATGATCGAGTGACTTCCAAGCTATCATAAGGCATTTCAATATGAAAGCAATTAAAGATCTAATAAAATCTTAAAATGATATTTGCTACATCTTGTAATTAATAGTAGTAAAAATACTAACTTAGATAAGGAAGCGGGATAGAAAGAGATATTTACTTGTTAATTTCTTAAAAAATAATGAGACATGATGCATCATCCTAAAAGTGGAGGGGTCTAGTGTACCTAATGTTTACAAAAATAATCAGCCACTTGATGGCTTGGTATAAACACAATCATGACATTCCTTCTTCTTACCAAAACATAATCCTAACAAGTTGGTAATGTGTGACTTTGCTGATGTTTCAAATTGTTTATTTAAATTATAGTAATGTATTATTCTACACAACACTTCATGCATGGAGATTCACAAATTTTTCACTTAGATCTCTACTGCATTTCCAAGTATTATATGGTTCAAAGTATGAAATAATAGTTACATTAAGCCATATGTGGAAAGAAATGGTGAAATGACTGTTAAAATGGGTGATTCTTTTTTAAATTAAACATTTAAGGAGTAGAATTTAAATCACAATTGCCTTATTATATATTCCCTTATACCCTCTGAATCTACAGAACATGGTCTGAATAGTATATGTTTATAAGATTTCATAGTCTAGACCATAAACTAGTTAGTACATTATGCAAAATGTATTCTTGACTTAGTGATCAGTATAAAAAAAGACATTAAGGAGTTACTCAGTGAAAGAACACATGGAATATCAATTAACTCCATTTCCTTATGAAAAGGTGAACGATAAGTAATAAAAACATAGTCTTTTAGCTAGAAACAAGAATATATTAATAAAGTTGAAAGCTACATACCTAGACATATATTACAAGCCTCCATTTTACTCATGTAGATATTTCATAATGCCCCTTTTGAAGGTCTTTGTAGCTTATAATCTTGAAATATGAATTCAACATATACATGAATAATGTTATTTAAAAAAGGTAGACCAAGGTGAAATACTTAGAAGTTTTGTGATATAAATATCTATAACTCATTCAGAATGGGTTCATGTGCTCTGTGGAAGAATGTTGAACTCACATATTTCTTGTCGAGGTATAGAAAAACTACCATGGGCGTTGGTATTAGAAGTAGTAAGCATCTTACAAAACATGTTAGAAATGGTGAATGCTCTAGTAGAGGCCTCGTCCTTAGACTCCCCATCATCCTTGGATGCACCTTCTTGTCTTAGATTTGTTGTATGTATACCTAGATGATAAAGCAACAATGCATAATAAACTAATGGCCACCATTAAGACTCTGTCTGTTACAAATCTTGACAACAAAATCATTGGGGGGCATACACATTCGACTAGATTATGTTTTATTTCATTAAAATGGTATTCAATATCCCACATTTCTACTTTTATACACTATAAAGATATAGCTAACTTATAATGGAACTCTTCTCAGTTACCGCTTAATTCTATTTGGATATTTTGTTTAGTATTCATGTAGGAGATGGGGCATGCTTAACATGTTTGGTATTTTAGTTCTGAAAAGGTAAAGCATAGTCCATTTTCACGGTAAGAAAACATATATCTTCTATTATTGACTTTATTTTTGTGAAAGTGAAATTATTGAACGAAATTGCTTATGGTTGTTTGTTTTCTTATGTATAGATGGACTCCCTATTTTTTTATCCTGTACATATTACTAGTACCGACTTTGTTTAAAGATCTTTCGTTGCATATAGAGGGATGAATATGATTCTTTTATATTAAATAAAACTCATAGAATGGATAGGTATCATCAACATCATCTTATACAAACATGAACAGCCATAGCGGCATATTATCAAGGAGTCTATCCTCACGATCTACAACAAGAAAGCTAAAAAACTAGAAAATATTGGAAACGATTAGAGATATGAAGAATACAGAAAGTATGGTAAGGAGGAAAAATATCCAATGATAAAGGTGAAGGAAAATACATAGGGTAACCGGTAACGAGATACCTGGAGGTGTATATCTTATACAAAGTAGGAATCAGACACATTTTCTGATCTCACCATCAGCATCTAGGTCATGATCATGGCAACCCTATCCAATCCAAAGGAAATAGTACACTCGGTCATCCATGTCTTGGTAACTATCCGCGAGTGGCATCCTCAGGTCTATCTCAACAGTGTCAACAACTTCATCAAAGGCGAAGCTTTCCTCCTATGAGTTGCTCCACGGCGTTGCATCGAAGGGTGGAAGATTAGTGGCGAGGACGGGGCGTCGACCAGACTGACTGATAGAGGGAGAGGGATGGTTTTGGCATAGGTCGCACAGTGTGGGGAGGGGGAAGAGGGTGTGAAATTTGGGCGTGCGTTTGAGGGAAATGAAAGGGTGTTGGCGGCGGGTACGGAAAGAGGGGAGGAGTCGTGGATATGAAGAGGGCGTGAAATTTAAGCACCTCAGTTCTTTTTTATCAGTTGTATCATTTGTTACCATCCAATTTTAATAATAATATAATAAAGTATGTTTGAGTACACATAAATATAATTCATATGAATTGGTTGGCTTTATGGAGATGGAATCTTATGATGAGTTTTAATGGCGGAAAATTTGTACATTTTACGTCGGACAAATATTTTTGTCGCTAAAACATGTACCGATAGCGGCCATAAAAATTACTTGTCATTGTTAGTGTAGCAATTACGACAACATAATAAAGTTGTCATAATCTTTGACGTTAATACCCCAGTTTCTTGTAGTGACACTCAAGTATTTTTTCATGATGTAATATTTTTTTCAAAAATCTAATTCATTGATCTTGTTAAACATCTTGTGAATAGCTCATACACAAAATCTGAGCACATTTAGACATTTATAGGTAATGTTATAAAGACCGCAAAAATTATGTATTTCAAATTAGTTTCGTGCGTCGATTTGGTTGCCCTTGGATGAGTGACTAACACTCATCCAAATCAGCTCAAAATTTGTATGTAGCCTAGTTATAGTATGACGGTGAAGATCAATGGTTTACATTTTACAAAAAATAGTCTTGATATGCAAATACACTTGAGTGTATTCGTGCGATCTGTACACTCAAGTGTATTCTAGCCTGACTCTCTCTCTCTCTCTCTGTATATATATATACATACATATATATATATATATATATATATATATATATATATATATATATATATATATATATATATATATATATATATTGTTTCTCAATCTTCATGTTTCATTTATAGATTATGGTATTTAAAAGGATCAATTACCATATATTTATGTTTGTCATGTACTGACTTGTGAAAGAGTGACCAAGAAGACAAAAAATAATAGGAAATCAAACTTCATGATCAATATGTTTCTCTCTCTTGTTTCTTGTCTCTTCCTTCTTAGAACTAAATTAATGTAAGAAAAAATAGGAATGAGAGAAGGAGCGAACGATATCCCTCTTCTTTTCTTAAATAATTTCCCTCAATGAAGTGAAATAATGTAGGAATGAGGGAGGCGAGGGAGAAAATTTGAGGGGAGAAAACTCTCTCCTTTTTGGTTAATCCTTTTTCTCTCGGAAATGAATTAATGTAGGAATCGAGAGAATGGGTGAAAAAGACGAGGGAAAGAAACTCCCTCCCCTGTTTGTGATTTAATTTACTCTTAGAATTCAATTGAAAAGCCACAAATTTGAGAACTATGTCTAATCAATCATTGAGGAATTTGATTCAATACAGGAGTTGAACATCTTTTTCTATTAGATGTACATTATGTCATTAGTGGATAATAACATTATTATTAAATAAAAATTAAGAACAATTGTCTAATGGAGACCGGGATTGGATTTTTGTTCATGGAGAATTTCGTTGGATAAGTACTTAGAAAAATTGTAGAAATATCAATCAAAGTTTAAATTGTGCTTGTGTCCAAAGAAACATGTCCATTTTCTTTGAACCTCCAACTGATAAATATCGGGAAAATAAATGTGCAACGAATCATCTGATCACCATCATTGTCTGAAACATGGTCTCATAAGTTTTTGAATAAATGACTAACAATGCTACGTCAACATCTAGAGAGTCGAGTCAGGTTACATTTGTGAGATAGTCCTCTTTTATCTAATACAAATGCCACAACTTTGTATTTGATCTGCTTTTTGGCCTACTGGCAAACATCATGAATAGAATTCCGTGACGTCTAAATTATTTTGATCTTTTTCGTCTGTTGAATCAATTGTAGTCCTTGTGCATTCCCCACCCCACCCCCAAATCATGACAAAACAAAGAGGAATGTGGCTTATATATATATTTTCTAAAAGAAGGGAGGCGTTACAAAACGGACTAAGCATTGCCATAAAGAGAAGTAAATGCATGCCGAATGATAAACATCCATCACAAGCAGAGCAGTTGGCAAGCGGACCTAGCATTGCGCATGCATATAGAGACATAATTCCGCAAGATGAAGCAACGTAAGAAACTAAGGATTAAGATATGTTACTCGTGGTTGATCCTTGCCTTCACAAAGCATAAGAGCATTCGCTGGATCAGGTTGACCAACAAGGTAGGTAAGAAGAGCCTTTCAATTTCCTCCAACGTAGACACTTTCTTGAAACGCCTGGCTTGGTGCTAATAGTAAAAATGTAGAACGCACAATGCCAGTGAGTGATGTTCCCGTTAGGTATTTTACTATTTCATAGCACCATCCTATTGAACGACGGCTTATCAAACGGCACGTTACTGCACCAATCTTGAATACGAAGATAAGTGCTATTCAGTTGAAAACTCCTTTCCAGAGGGAAGTTTGTGATTTTCCAATCGTTCGGAGGCGGTGATCAAAACAAAAAACTCCCGTTTGAATTTCACGTACGATCAAGTGGTTTTGCATGATTAAGTTTAAGCATTTGTTAATATGTGAAAAGGTACATAAATGGGAGTATACAAAACAACATATGTTCCGATAAATATACATCTACATAGATTACCCATTCAGCTTCTATGAATAATATATATTGTGCAGCAACATTCACACATATTTTAAAATCATCTGTTGTTCGATGAATATATATACCTTGCTATAAGTGTTGCAATTTAACTATTTGAGCACATCTGATGCCAACTGCAATTTGATCACATTTAGCATGCATGAAAGCGAGTTCTTAATCTAATAATAATACTTGTCTTCAACACAGAGGAAACCATCAGCTTGAACTATAAGAGATGTTACGATCATAATACGTACGTAAAGGAAATACACCTAGACGATGTGTTTAGTCGAGAAATATCGATGCATTATACTGCTGTACAATGATTCTATTTATCTCTTCAGCCATTGCAGTGCGCTTCTGTGAAGCACGTGGGTTCGCGAGGGATATGTGAAAGGAAGGTTGTGGGAAGGGGGTGATGAGTGGTTCGTTGTTGCTTTGTGGGTCGGTAGCCAGCTAGCGGGCGATAATCAACTGGTTTAGTGGGACGGAGGGCGCGTGGGCTTGGAGGATTTGGAGCGGTAGGTGGTGGGGGTGGAGATGGGTAATTGAGAAATGATGGTGACGCTTGAGTGGAGAAAGGAGGCGTTGTAGCAGGTTCGGTTGGTGGAGTTGGTATATTTCGGAGTGGGGTAGAAACTTGGAGCCATGGACGAGCAGGTGGCAAGGTGGGTGGGGTGGACGGGACTGCAGGTGGTGTGGTTTTAAATGGAAACTCGGTTTCAATGAAATGGACATGCCGAGCTGTGTATATGCGGCCGGTGGGAATATGAAGGCAGCGATAGGCATGGAGATTGATGGGGTAACTGAGAAAGACACACTGCTGCGAGCGATCTGAACTCGAATTTGTGACGATTGTATGGACGGAGAAGAGGGAAAGCAGCACAGCCAAAAACTTTCAGAAAACGATAGTCGGGTGATGTATGTACCATGGAGGGCTCAGTGTGGTGATGCGACATGTACCCCTGTGAGAGGTTGTCTGTTTATAAGATAAGTGGTTGTCTCAAGGGCATATTGCCAAAAACGTTTGGGAACATCAGCATGGGCAAGGAGGGTTAAGGACGTGTCTACCACATGGCGAATTTTCCGTTCGGCTGCACCATTCTGCTCATGCGTATGCGGCGATGAGAGACAGTGGGAGATACCATGTTGCTAGAGATATGAATGAAGGCTTTGGAATTCACCACCGCAATCGGTTGATTTGCGTTTGAAACTGACGTTCAACAAAGCGATGGAATTGGGGGATTGATTCCCTGTTCCGAGGAGCCTGTTGCAGCGTGTTACAATTGATCTAGGCGGTACAAATAGTCAAATACCAAATTAATTTTTTTAAGGGGGTTTTTTTTGGGGTAGATGAATGGTCAAGATTGCTTGCAACAGGATGTGGAATAGGAACTCGTCACAGCAGATCTGGACTGATGGAATTGAGGAAACGCATTGGCTACATCAAATTTATTGAATAACAGATACATCCATGTGTACTTAGAGAAGTCATCAACAATTAATAAAGCATACTTATGACCGTATGAAGAAACAAGAGGTGTAGGACCCCAAACATCAAGAAAAAGCAAATGTAAAGGTGAGCTACTGTGAGTGCCGGTAGACGGAAGATGAAGACGGGCTGCTTTTCCACGTATGCAGGAGGCGCACAGACTGGTGGAGGCGGCGGCAAAGACAGGCAACTTATTTGTGGAGAGGACATCGCGGACCATGCGGGAGCAGGGGTGACCGAGGCGGCAATGCCATTGAGCTAGAGAAGCACGTTCGCATAGAAGGGCCTCGGGTTGGCGATGCTGGTCAATACAGTAGAGACCGTCTTTAGTTGGACCGTGGAGGAGGGGCTTCACAACAAAATGATAAGGGTGGAATTCAAAGAAGCATCGATTATCACAGGAAAAATGGGATACAGAAAGGAGAGACTTAGTAAGGGATGGAACATGAAGGGTGTTGGACAAAAAAAAATTACGGGATGGTGTGGCAAGAGTAGCTGTACCAGTGCGGTGAATGGATAAACCTGTGCTGTCGCCGATATAAAGAATGGAGGAGCCATTATACGGCGTTGCTTGGGGGGTGGCGACGTCGGGAGCAGTCCAGAAGCAGCCGAGGGCGGGGGGTGTTTGGAGGATACACCGATGGAGGGAATTGACTGGGGGGGCATATATGGGACTGGAGGTTGTGGAACCCAAGTGTGATATGCAACAGGCCCAGGGCCAGGACGGGGCGTCGAGGAGGATCCACTTGGGTGTTGAAATGGGCACCGGTACAGACTATGGCCATATTTTCCGCAAACGGGACATGGTCTTCGGGGATGTCCGCGGCTACGGCCACAGCCGCGACCATGTATGGGTGTAGCGGAAACATTTCTGGAGGCACCGTGTGTTTGTTGTGGGATGCAAGACGAGGTGATCCATTTGGAGACGAATCTCGTGACTGGAAAGGAGGCTGCACAACTCCGGATACGCAAGGGGTGAGGAACGGGCAGCAAGGGAGGCAACAATGTCTTTGAAAGCAGGGGAAAGGTTATTAAAAATGATGGCATTGAAGGTGGGAACGGCAATGGGACTGCCGACAGCGGCGACGAAGAAAATTAGATACGGGGAGATCTCTTTGCTTGAGATTTTGAAGCTGGCTGTTCAACTGAACAACACGAGTATGAGACGGGGAGCTGAAGGCGGTGTAAAGAGCAAGGCAAACGTCCCGGGCGGGGTTGAGGCCGACCACTTCAGGTAGAACCTCTTTAGAGAGAGAAGCTAAAATCTAGTTTAGAAGAAGTTGGTCTTTGCGCTGCCAGGCTTGATACGCTGGGTTGGGAAGAGAGGAAGCAGAGGTGTAGTCGGAAGATGGGGTGGGGGTGGAGGTGGAGTTGGAAGACGGGGTGGCTGGGAGAAAGGGGACGGGAGATGGAGCAGTACCATCAACGAGCTCAAGAAGATCATAGCTGCGAAGCATTTGAGTACGCCAAAGAAGGTAATTGGTGGGAGTGAGTTTGAGAGACATATAGTGGTGGACTTGGTGGACATTAGGGAGGGAAGGCGGGGAAGAAGATTGAATGGCACTATGGCAGAGGACGGAGTAGTCATCTGAGAATCGGCTCTGAAACCATGTGAGAGCAGTGCTCTATTGGAATTCAATGCATTACTTTCGTATACGTACTATTACAATGGTTATATACAAATGAATTGCTAGTTACAGAAACATTTACGTGTCCAGAAACGTTACGTATACACATAGGAGATAAAAGTAAGATTTTGTTCTTGATCCGCCGGCGTCGTGCCGCGACTGTTGCGTATGTTCCTGACGAGCAGGCTTGCTATTCCCTGAACTCGGAAGGCTGGTGTGGTGATGACGTGGCTGACTCGGGAGGAGAATGTGTATGGTTTGACATACGCAACACTCTTAGATAATTTACATGTTTGTTAAACACAGATCCTATTCTCTAGGAGGACCTAGCTACTGCTCATCTGTTCCCAAGTTGTGGAGTCGTGGCCGACTCGTAGCTTGGTCTTATTAGTACGAACAGCAGGCTGCCCAAAATGCCATCAAGTGCTCACCCAATAAATCTTCGAGATGACATTTCTTCCTGCAAGGCGAGCCCTCGTACTCGTTGCTCTGTGGGAATCTTCGTGAGTAGAAGAACATGCCGAGATAGCACGAGACCAGTAGACTAACCAGAGCGAATACACACCCAAGAGCTTCCTCAACGGAAGACTGGTAGATGCACCTAAAGCGGTAGAATGTCACTCCGATAAATGGCACAATCAGGAACCTGATGCGTTTTGCTTTGATCGTGTCTCCTTCCGCTACGGCACTAATCTAACAGAGGCAAGGCCAGGTAGAGGAGCCCGATGAAGAGAATCGAGGACGCGCTGTGGATGATGATGATTGAAGAGTCGCTGTGGGAGTCCAAAACGGCGCTAATGAAGGCGAAAACCAAGAACAGAAGACAAACTGGGATAATGAATTACAGGAGTACTGCGACGTGGTAAGCAGCTGCTGATGGGCAGGCGGCGGGCCAGGGTGTGGATGCAGCAGCTTCGATTGGAAACTGGTCCAACTGAAAGCCATTGGCACGTTGGAGACGGCTGCTTGATCCCAGTTTTCTGTATAAGAAGAAGATAGAAATATCGAGGGGAGGTAACTGTGTATTGGAGGAGCTCTCCATCGGGAGAAGTGAAGGTTTAGGAACCACTAGTCCAGGGTAGTGAGTATTTATTTGTAAGCAGCGTCTAAAGCTTCGGTACCAGCACAGGTGTCCAACTAGCTAGCGGGTTAATTAAGTCGTCGGCGAACGTACTATTAAGTAGATGTTCTGGAAGTTAGCCTCCTGAATTAAGCATCAGTAAAGTTATACCAGCACCGATCGTCGGTTAGTGGTATAAGATTCCACTATAAAGGGAAATTTTTTTATCCTTGGAAGGTTTATGCATTTATTCCGTGGGTAAAAATAGGAATGGAATGTAGCCCTCGTCATATTCTTGTCTGCGATACCGAGAGCACAATTTGTCCCTGTACGATCCTTTTGTGTGAACGAGGGTATTTGTCCCATCCCCCAGCCGGCAAAAGAAAGGAACTACTTACTGTAGGCAGACCTTGTGGGCAGTTCTCGGATGAAGAGAAGCTTGGACTAAACTCACACTTTTACAAGAGAAGACAGGGTGTTTTTGATGCTGCGTGCAAAGCAGCTTTTCTTGTTCTATTCCTCTTTTTATTCTAAACGAAAGAAACAAATATGGCCGTTCGTATCTGTGCCACGATCGAGAATCGTGTCATCCCACGGACCCGGACTCGAGTAGCACGACGGAGTCGTGGCTCGGAGCATGTCGCGCACAACTCTCAGGCTCATTGGTTAAGAGAAATAACAACATTTAACATAAACTAAATGAATGGGTAACGGGTAAGGATAAACAAAATAGCAACGTAATTATCCAACACTTACCTTCTGCTCTTCGGGCGTCGTCGCAGGCATATCGCTAGGGATGGGGACAGTAGGCGGCAGCGGCACCGACAACGACATCTTCTCCCTGAACTCCTTCCGATTCTTCTTCTTCTCTCTAACTCCGTTGTCCCTCGTCTCCATTTCTGCCTCGCACGAGGCCAGTAAATGCTCCTATATTAGTGGCCTTTCTCCTTCTGCTGCAGTTGTTCAACATCGTCGTCGCTGTCGCTTGTTCTCGCCTCTGCCTCTGTTGATCAATGCGCTCCGTCGCAGATTCCACAAAAGCCATGCCGGCTCACCTCAACCGCAGCCATGGTACGTCCCGGTTCCCGTCGCAACCGCAGCGGTGAGCTAGCCAGACGAAGTGGTTTGGTCAATTCCTTCTCCGGTTCTGGTAGCAGCTCTTAGTCGAGTTCAAGGGAGATGCCAGATGGTCGTAGCAGTCGAGCTAGTACGAGGGAGGTGGAAGATGGGTGCTATGTGATCGACGCCCTTCGGGCGCCTCTTGGCAGGATTGGGATTGCCGTAGGTGTTCATGCCGGATGAGTAGCCTTCCCGGAGTGGAGAAGGTTGAACGCGGCATATTCCAAGCAGTGGTGTAATTCTGCCCGACTGTCGTTGCTGCTCCCCATGGACTGGCGGTCGTCTGTGGTGGTATTGGTGCAGTATCGTTTGGAGTCAGATTGTTGGGCGGACAACAGAAAGTTTAGTCAAGCAAAACATAGGGATTTGTTCCACCTATTCGTATACCATATTGAAATTCAACCCCAAGTTTCTCCCTAGAAATGGAAGCGAGCGGCTGGGTGGAAAGAGGAACAAGGTGTGAAGGATGGTAGTACACATAACTATTTTGACATTAGTGCGACTGTGGCCGCTTTGTTGAGGATGCCACCAGATGTAGTAGATGAGGCAAAGAAGAAGAAGCTTGGGAGCAAAGTCACATGCCAGCGGAACCCCTTTTCCCAAAGAGCAGCCCGTTCTCCAAGCCTAGTTGCTCCTGCGATTGTTGAGTGCGGAGAAGGAGCGACATCATATTCAAACTAATTGCCTTTTTTCATAAAATATGTATTTGGGTAGACGAAAGGCGGGGAAACTATAGAGGGAAACATTTTGCCGAGGAAATGTTACAAGGATGGTGATTTTTTTAGAATTTTTGTTGAAAGAAATACCTTTATTTATGAAGGTTTGACCCGCATAGATGATGAAAATTTATGAAGAGTGATTGTACCAACCTATAATCATCACATAGCCCACACCTAATCTAGGAAAAGGGAGCGTCTTTACAAAGTTTCAAACAAAACGGGACCTTCAACTAAAAGAAAAACGTGTCAAAGAAGAGAGATACTATAGAGAAAGGAAGGTGAACAATTACTTACTATGTATACATTTTTTATAATTATCGTGTTTATTTATAAGGATTCTCTTAACATAAGAGAATTATTACGTTATAGTATATATAAAGTAAAAATAGTAAAAATGTTGATGTTTTACCAATCCTCGTGTACACAATAATAGATATGAATGTTCACATTTGTATAGTTGTGTACACATGTCATGTATACAACCTTCTACATATGTGTACATCTATGTGTATTGTCATGTGTATTGTTTTGTACAGTCTTCTACACATGTGTACATCTATGTGCACACATGTGTACTATCATGTGTACAATTTTATACACATGTCTACTACCATGTGTGCAGCTGTGTACAGAAATATGTACAAGACTTCTCACAATAGTACCATGGAGAAGACTTCTCACAATAGTACAACAATACACATTGATGTTCACATGTGTACACATTTGTACACAACAACACACATGTGTGCTGCTTTGTGTATACACATGTTAGTCCACATGTGTATTGTCAAGTATATTGTTTTGAAAAGTCTTGTACACATGTGTACATCCATGTATACTTCTATGTACAAAACTGTACACATGCGTGTTGTCATGGGTACTGTCTTGAAAAGTCTTTGTATACATGTGAAAATCCATGTGTGAACGTGTACACAACATGGCAGTACAAATGTTTACATATGGCAGTATACATTCACACGCATATGTACAAATGTTAAACAAGTGTACACATGATAGTACACATGGATGTTCACATGCATACACATTTGTACACAATAGTACACATGTGAACTATCATGTGTACACATGGATGTTCACATGTCTACACAATTTTACACATGTGTACTTCTATTTGTATTGTTTTGTACGATCTTCTACACATGGGTACATCCTGTGTACTGTTGTAAAAAGTCTTGTACACATGTGAATAGTACATGTGTACAAATGGATGTGTATAGGTGTACACATGGATGTGTATATTTGTACACATGGATGTGTACATATGTACACATGTAAGTGTACATGTGTTCACATAGTTGTGTACATGTTTACATGTGTACACTTTCATATGTACATGTGTACACATGGATGTGTACATGTACACATAGATGTGTACATGTGTACGCATTGATGTGTACATGTGTACACATGGATGTGTATAGGTGTACGCGTTGATGTGTACATGTTTACACATAGATGTGTACATGTGTACACATGGATATGTATATGTGTACATGGATGTGTACACATAGATGTACACATGGACATGAATAGATTTACACATTGATGTGTACACATGGATGTACATGTCCACATCTATTTGTGTACATGTGTGCACATGGATACATGTGTACACATGGATACATATGCACACATGGATGTAGACATGTATGTACACATGTGTACACAATAGTACATGTTTACACATAGATGTGTATTGGTGTACACATGGATGTGTACAAGATGTGTACATGTGTACATATATACATATGGATGTCTACACGGATGTGTACATGTATTCACATGGATGTGTACATGTGTACATGTGTATGCATGGATGTGTATAGGTGTATATATGGATGTGTACATGTGTACATTTATACACATAGATGTGTATATGGATGTGTACACAGATGTGTACAGATGTACACATGGATTTGTACAGGTGTACATGTGTAGACATAGATGTACACATATTTATACACATGAATGTGTACATGTGTACACATGTATGTATATAGGTGTACATATGGATGTGTACACGAATACATGTGTATACATGTTTGTACACATGTATTTGTTGGATCTAGGGCTCTAGAGTGGGGGGTGAATAGAGCTACAAAATTTCTCACAAGATGGATTAGACCTTCAAATTATATCATATTGAAACCAACAACTTAAGTGTGATTTGAAGTCCTAACTATCAAGCATAGCAAGGATGAGAGAGATTGATAGCAAGCACTTGACAAGGTGATGCAGAGTGGTTCCACTCTCCAAACTAGGAGAGAGTCAGTCCACTACCTAGAGAGGTCAACCTCTAGGACTTTGCAAGTGCTTTTCTCTATATTATCACCAATAAGAGTTACAACATAAGACTACCAAATGGCTTACCCATCCAAGCACAAAGTGCAGTCCACCTTACGAAGGATTTACCCACTTTGCAAGAGTCTTCAACCTTTTTCCAAGGTCTTACCCACTCAAGAATAAGTCTTCCTGCTTCAAGGACTTTTCAACTGTGACGTCCCCAGATTTTCTAAAACTTAATCTGATGTGTGACGTCCAAATTGAAACCCTCACCTCAGTGAGAATCCCAATTTAAACATCCCACACTAGGCTAAGAAGAAGAAAATCGAGGGAGTCAGAAGGAAACAATCAGTAGCACATATACATAAACAATAAACAAACCACAACACATGTTCACCATTCAACATATAATTACAACATGAATTGTTACAACATTTGATATTACATATTGAACAACAAACTTATACATATACATGTACTACCACTAAACTACAGGATCTTAAGACAACAGGTCCACCTGTACATCAGCTCGCTATACAACTCGCAAGTATCTTGGATCTCCAAGAGCAAAACCACAACCTAAATAAAAAGATTACATGCGGTACACGTCAGCACAATATTCAAGAATATTGTACTGAGTACGCCTACGTGTCTTTTATATACCTCTCATCATATCTTGGCAATAAGATAAAACTAATATACTTGGCAGTAACAGAAGAATATAAGAAAAGCGTATACTTGCCCAAAGATATTCATTAACAAAAGAGAACACATATTTTAAGCTTATTTTCCATTATATACCAAGGCCTTTATGATCACTACCAAAGAGTTAGATCATTTGTACAAGGTGACAACTACCAAAGAGTTGGGTCCAAGCACACTGCCTAAGAGTTGGTGCTTCCATATGTACAATGTGACCACTACCAAAGAGTTAGGTCACTTCCAAGCACACTGCCAAAGTGTTGGTGCTTTCATATAATGGAACAGATATATTATGTTTGATGTGTTCATAGCAAAAAGTATAGAAAATCATGCAACATATCATACAAGAACAATCATTTCATCCAATATCATATGCCAAGTATTTTACTACACATATAACACAAGCATATCATATAATAATCCAAGTAAGAGGTAATAGCGTACCTTCCAAAGAGACATCCTAAACACATATTCTTGATGTCATATAACTCTTTGTTAAACCTGATCAAGACAAGATCATATACGATCATCAGGTTCTCATCATCTTACATCTCATCTTATCGCTAGTTGTGTTCATATTAGGGTTTGCTTAGCTCATTAAGATCTTCTCACTTTTACTTGAATTCTTATCTTAGAATTATCTTACTTATTTCATATTCCATATTATGATTCATTGTCTGAACATTATCTTCCATAGCATTTTTGTGCACATATGAACCCTAGGTTACATCATTAACCTAGATTAGGGTTTTATAACATGTATTAATATTCATCTTCATATAACATGGATTTTTGTTCATCATTATGATCTCATAATTAAAACTGAGGTTCAAAATACCGATATGAGCTTACTCTGTGAATTTCATCATTTATTGACCATGCATGTATTTATTGCATTTTATTTAGGGTTAAAAGCCATAAATAGCCATATTAAGAAAATTACATGATTTCATACATCAACATGAGCATATCTGATATCAAGTGCATTATAAATATGATTATAGACTTAATGACATGTTATTATAATTTTAGAACATCGCTTGATATTTATTATCCATTAAACAAGAATTACACATCTCACATGATATCATTGAGATCTAAGCATCAAAAGCCTGATATTAAGGTTTCATGTGGTTCTACACATTTTTCTGAGAATAACGGTACCTTACTTGCATTTTTCTAATAATTAGTCTATTTTCTATGAATTATAGAAATTCTGAGAATATTACCTTTATGGGCCAATTGCCAGTCGACACGTGGCTTCTAGGGCACGTTGCTCCTTTGATTGAGCTGGCCGGTTTAGCACGGTTGGACCACGCGTTAACTAGCGCAGACTGGTCTGATTTCTTTGGTTCACCCGTCAGGCAACTGGGTCCAGTCTGCCTCTTCTTCTCCAGTTTCTCGCGTTCTCACGATCATTCTGATCACGACGCCGCTGCGGTCCTCTGACCTATTCTTCCGCTGCCATGGCCTCAGATCCAGCAAGCGACCAGCAGAGCCAAGGTGCTCCCTGTGCCTTCCGCCACTCTCTAACTCCTCTCGACTGATGCATTCAAGATCTTGCGCTCACGCTGCGCTATGATCTTCGTCAAGGGACACTCCGGTGAGGTCTGGGTAATAGTTCTTCCTCCTCGGATCTAGCTCCCGCTCAGGCATCGACGTGCGCATAAGGTCCTCCTTCGGCCGCATGTGCGAGCATTACCGCTGGACTGGAGCACCGGCTAGAGATCGGCCAAGGTCTCTTCCTCTTCGCCAAATCTGCTCCCTTGGCGCCCTGTGTGCGTTCCTTGCAGACTCTGTTCTCCGTCCACGACAGCTGCCGCCTTGAGGGAAGGTCTCCAAGCGGCACGCGGTCTGCCCTAGCTCCACCCTCAGCTCTCTATTGCTGGTTGGGAGTTGTAGGGTGTGCTACGGATTGCAAGGATGTTGCAATCTCTCCTCTTCCATGGACATCGGCGTCCCTATTCGAGGCAGGGCCATGGCCGTTGTGGGATGTTGTGCTCTATGAGCAGCTTCCCTGTCCTCCTCACGCCACCTACTCTAGATGGTGGAGAAGCAGCAACAAAGGGGGAGGTGGGTCTCTATCTACCATCATCATCCCTATGTACGAGTACCATGGTAGTGGTAGCGGATGGTTGGCTGCTCGTTCCCTGTCATCTCATGACTTTGCATCCCAAAAGAGGGGTAGCTATTTATCTGCCCACTCCAAGGTTACCCTCAACCCATGACCTGTGAGTAGTAGATCATGGAGTCATCCACGATCATGTAATTGCAAGGACGAAGTCCACTGCTGTCAAATGGAATCCAAGGACCACGAATGCTGCCTCAGCTGAGCCAATCTGTGGCTCCCTCATCTCAGACGTTGTATGGTGAAAGTTCTAGCAAAACTTAGGCTAACACATAAATATCAGACTTGGTGCTATTGTCATCAACATATTGTTTATCTCATTAACCACAAAACCCTATAGTTCTTTGTAGGAATACTCGAATACCATTGAATTAGGGAAGTAATCCCTCATCAATCAGATTACACTAAATCAAAGTTTGATGTCAAAACACCCACAAAAGTCACCCTTGGATGAGTGACTAACACTCATCCAAATCAGCTCAAAATTTGTATGTAGCCTAGTTATAGTATGAAGGTGAAGATCAATGGTTTACATTTTGCAAAAAATAGTCTTGATATGCAAATACACTTGAGTGTATTCGTGCGATCTGTACACTCAAGTGTATTCTAGCATGACTCTCTCTATCTCTCTGTATATATATACATACATATATATATATGTTTCTCAATCTTCATGTTTCATTTATAGCTTATGGTATTTAAAAGGATCAATTACCATATATTTATGTTTGTCATGTACTGACTTGTGAAAGAGTGACCAAGAAGACAAAAAATAATAGGAAATCAAACTTCATGATCAATATGTTTCTCTCTCTTGTTTCTTGTCTCTTCCTTCTTAGAACTAAATTAATGTAAGAAAAAATAGGAATGAGAGAAGGAGGGAACGATATCCCTCTTCTTTTCTTAAATAATTTCCCTCAATGAAGTGAAATAATGTAGGAATGAGGGAGGCGAGGGAGAAAATTTGAGGGAAGAAAACTCTCTCCTTTTTGGTTCATCCTTTTTCTCTCGGAAATGAATTAATGTAGGAATCGAGAGAATGGGTGAAAAAGACGAGGGAAAGAAACTCCCTCCCCTGTTTGTGATTTAATTTACTCTTAGAATTCAATTGAAAAGCCACAAATTTGAGAACTATGTCTAATCAATCATTGAGGAATTTAATTCAATACAGGAGTTGAACATCTTTTTCTATTAGATGTACATTATGTCATTAGTGGATAATAACATTATTATTAAATAAAAATTAAGAACAATTGTCTAATGGAGATCGGGATTGGATTTTTGTTCATGGAGAATTTCGTTGGATAAGTACTTAGAAAAATTGTAGAAATCTCAATCAAAGTTTAAATTGTGCTTGTGTCCAAAGAAACATGTCCATTTTCTTTGAACCTCCTACTGATAAATATCGGGAAAATAAATGTGCAACGAATCATCTGATCACCATCATTGTCTGAAACATGGTCTCATAAGTTTTTGAATAAATGACTAACAATGCTACGTCAACATCTAGAGAGTCGAGTCAGGTTACATTTGTGAGATAGTCCTCTTTTATCTAATACAAATGCCACAACTTTGTATTTGATCTGCTTTTTGGCCTACTGGCGAACATAATGAATAGAATTCTGCGACATCTAAATTATTTTGATCTTTTTCGTCTGTTGAATCAATTGTAGTCCTTGTGCATTCCCCACCCCACCCCCAAATCATGACAAAACAAAGAGGAATGCGGCTTATATATATCTTTTCTAAAAGAAGGGAGGTGTTACAAAACGGACTAAGCATTGCCATAAAGAGAAGTAAATGCATGCCGAATGATAAACATCCATCACAAGCATAGCAGTTGGCAAGCGGACCTAGCATTGCGCATATAGAGACATAATTCCGTAAGATGAAGCAACGTAAGAAACTAAGGATTAAGATATGTTACTTGTGGTTTATCCTTGCCGCTGTTTGGACGTCCTTCATAGAGCAGAAGAGCATTCGATGGATCAGGCTGACCAACAAGGTAGGTAAGCAGAGCCTTTCAATTTCCTCCAACGTAGACACTTTCTTGAAACGCCTGACTTGGTGCTAATAGCAAAAATGTAAAACGCACAATGCCATTGAGTGATGTAAAACGCACAATGCCCTAGCTCCACCCTCAGCTCTCTATTGCTGGTTGGGAGTTGTAGGGTGTGCTACGGATTGCAAGGATGTTGCAATCTCTCCTCTTCCATGGACATCGGCGTCCCTATTCTAGGCAGGGCCATGGCCGTTGTGGGATGCTGTGCTCTATGAGCAGCTTCCCTGTCCTCCTCACGCCACCTACTCTAGATGGTGGAGAAGCAGCAACAAAGGGGGAGGTAGGTCTCTATCTACCATCATCATCCCTATGTACGAGTACCATGGTAGTGGTAGCGGATGGTTGGCTGCTCGTTCCCTGTCATCTCATGACTTTGCATCCCAAAAGAGGGGTAGCTATTTATCTGCCCACTCCAAGGTTACCCTCAACCCACGACCTGTGAGTAGTAGATCATGGAGTCGTCCACGATCATGTAATTGCAAGGACGAAGTCCACTGCTGTCAAATGGAATCCAAGGACCACGAATGCTGCCTCAGCTGAGCCAATCTGTGGCTCCCTCATCTCAGACGTTGTATGGTGCAAGTTCTAGCAAAACTTAGGCTAACACATAAATATCAGACTTGGTGCTATTGTCATCAACATATTGTTTATCTCATTAACCACAAAACCCTATAGTTCTTTGTAGGAATACTCGAATACCATTGAATTAGGGAAGTAATCCCTCATCAATCAGATTACACTAAATCAAAGTTTGATGTCAAAACACCCACAAAAGTCCAGTCGATCAATTCCTTAAAAGAGGTACATATTGGACCATGTAAACACCTAACTTCATGATTAGTCTCATAAACTCATAGGTCAAGGTAAGGTGTTATCTTCATAATATACTTGCAAGTATAATCTCAAATGTCATTTCAACCCGTCAAATCATGTATTCATTTATATGATTGAGTATCTGATAATATCAAAAGGTCACTCTATCACATCCTACACACCTTATAAGAAATTTCGTCCTCGGAATTAATCCAGAAACCACTTTGTCACATCAACTTTTCTTAGATCTTCAGCCTTTGCCTTCTCCTTCTCCTGGAGAAGATCACCTCCTCTTCATCAACCGTGAAGAGGAATAGCTACAACTCCTCCTTCACTTGGGGAAGCTTGCTTCACCTTTTCTTCATGTAGGAAGGGGATAGGAAAGTAGGAGAAGATGAGAGCTTTACATGCACAAGGGTTTAGCTCTCATACAATATGCCTAAATCACTCACAATCATGAAATGAAGTATAAACTAGAGAGAGAAAGGGGCTCCAGGAGTTGTAACACACTCAACTATTGCAAGGACTTAGAATAACATGAATGAGCAAACTAAGAATGAACTACAAGGGGTCCTATTTATAGCTGGGGGTGTTCCCTTAAGTTGGGGATCACTTAGGGTCAAAATATAGTCGTTTTCCACAATGCAACAGATCTATTTTCACCCAAAACAACTCACCAACGGTTATAATCACTTTTTCTACGTTTTCTGTACAGTACATGCAGTCGAGTTTCAATAAAGGTAACTCGACTGATCAACTAGAAGACAAAGCCAATTTTCAAACTATCGGTCGAGTTTGTTCTGATAAACTCGACCAATGAGCTAAAATTAGATTTGCTCAGATAGCCAGTCGGTCAATTTATGTGAGTGTACAACTTGAGCGATGGATCATCTTCAGAAAATCCATCATAGGATCGGTTGAGTTTCCAATGCAACTGATGAACAACCTGTGACAAATTTTTGAAGTTGACTTTTGAGCGATTAAACCTTGGTATTTTGTGTCCCTTATATTTTTCTCATCTTAGTTACAATTCATATCATCAATACAAGTGATTACAAAAATCTTCTAAGGTCCTTTGGAGTGATTTCCCAAATTGCACACTTGCATTGCATTTGACTTGAACTTGAACAAGCTAGGGCTTGTGTAATTTGATCCTTTTCATGTACCTAAGGCCTAAAATCAATATTGAAAAATCATATTAGATACATGGGAATGGAATGGTTAAGTCATTATCAAAATATGGACAATATAGAACTCTCAATTCAACATTCTCCCCCTTTTTGACAATGACAAACCATTCCATAATCATATTGAAAAGGATATAGAAATTATACCTTTGCCTTGTCAATTATAAGGGGATTCAAGATTTAAACAATGTGAATTACTCCCCATCAATCTATGCTTATTTTAACATGCATAGTTAGTCTATCTACATAAAGAAATATAACACATACATACTATATGTTCCTTTAGCAAGTCACATGATAAAGCATGTAATTAACAAGAAAAGGATCACATAGGCAATAAGAGCAATATGGTTGAGCTTCAAAACATTTAATTTCTCTCTCCCTTTTGACATTATAAAAAAGATAGGGGGTGGAAGAGCATAAAAATAGGTCTTCTCCAAGTACAACCAAGCATACATGTAGTCTCAAAGAATACATCAAAATAGAGACTAAAGAAATAAACATGCTAAGTCATAATCAAAATATGGTAAAACATGGCACCAACACATAAGATATAGAAAAACAAAGAGTCAGTGTGCACCGATTAAAATTACAACTCAGACAACAAGTTCTCATAAAATAGCTACAAGCCAAAAGTGATAAAAACTAAGATGATAAAATAGTACAACTCGGATCATGTGCCCAGATGTTTCTAATACAAAATTTTCTGGAAAGATATATATGATTAGCAAACTAGACTAAAAATGAAGAACAACTAAGCATCTAAGCTATCTATATCAACAACATCATCATCCTCATCATCAGGAACGTAGTCATCATCTCTGTCTGAAGGTGCAGCAACATCACCTTCATCACTGGAGTCACCAGCAAAGCCATCAAAGCCATCATCATTGCCAAATGCCCCATCATCCTCATCCTCAGCAGCCTCATCAGCATCAACAACTTCCTCATCAGTCTGGTCTGAAATCTCTTCATCAGTAGAGGAACTGAAACCACGACTGGGCCAGCGAGCATTCTGCTCATCCCAAGGCATACCAAGAGCATGGAGCTCATTGTCCTCTGGGAAGGAGGGAGATCGAACTGCCAAGTCTAGCAAGCATAGTGGCCAAAGGGATAGCAGGTAGAGGCAAGACAATAGGAGCAGGTCCACCAGCAACAGAAGGTGTAGCAGCAGTAGAAGGTATAGGTCGAGGAGCTGGGCAAAAGTTATTGTAAGCATAGGATGCATAATCACTTCCCTGGTAGGGCTGGTAGGCTGGGTAGGGATGAGCACATGACATGCTCATGTTGGACATGATTGAACATAAGTCCTGATGTAGGTGCTCCTAGACATGGAGTTTGTATGCATGTTGATGCATCATACAACCCATAATTGTTTCATTTGATACATGGAACGAGGCACGGGCAGGTCAGGTATGATGAGGTGGTGGAGGTGCTTGGGTAGAGGTAAAGGTAGAGGCAGAGGTACCAGGTGTGGTGGAGGAGAGGACAGACACAAAATAATGAATAGTGGTCTCACTGATACAAACTCCTTTCCCGATAGGTTTGTAATGGAAGTCGTGGAAAAGAGATTTTCTAGGGGCAAGCTGAAATAGACCACATATCAGGGCAGGGTAGGGAGGGTGGGTTCCAAGGGTGTTTTTTCCTGAGTCGAAGCATGTCATATGGTGGAGGATGTATCTTGACCCCTTGACTCTGACATTCTCTAAGAGACAATACATGATCACCGCAATGTTTTCTACAATCTCCATTTGATTTTTCTTTGGATTGATATTACAGTTGACAACTAGAGAAAGGATGTGTCTCTTGAGATCTAGGGTAGAAGATTGAAGGGTGCACTTCTTCTTGTAGGGGAATTGAGGCTTCTTCAAGTAACGATGAATGTCTAGAAGAGTGAGATCGTATTGCTTGTAGAATGCCTTAGGCTCAACAAGGTCAAAATACTCAGGTAATCCGTATGCCAGGTGTTAGTCTCATCAGTACCTAAGAAGAATATGTTCAGAGTATCCTCAGAGACTTGGAATTTCTTCCTGGCTATCATGGACGTTAGGACCACTTGAGTATTAGGCAGGGGTACAAGGGTGTCATAATTCCAAAGCAAGTTAGCACAAAATTCGTGAACCACTTCTGTGCTAGTTATGGAATTGTTGTAGCACATGTGAATGTTTAGCAACTCCACTACTTGATCTATGACCCAAGGTAGAGATATGGTGAATGTTTAGCAACTCCACTACTTGATCTATGACCTCTTGGTGTCTAGGTCTAAGCTCAAAGAGGGTGCAAAAAGGGAAAGGATTTTATGGAAGGAGGTCCTTATATCTATTTACATCCTCATCTGAGACAAAAAGAGTGTCATCAAATGGAATCAAGCGGGAGGAGGATGAACAAGGTGCATTAGCAGGGGAGGCTCTCTTCCTCATATCGGAAGCCATGGAGACAAAATAGATAAGGAGAGAGCAAGAGCTAAAAACACACCACCAAAAATGTAACGACTGACTCACAAAAACAAGATTAACTTAAGCGGAAGTGAATCATTTGCAGCGGATTACTGAAAATCACTAAAAATTTGAAACTTTTTGCAAAGAGATCCACACATAGGAAACCTTTTCCAACAAGAACCATTATATAACTTTTATATTCTGGTTCAAATGTACATAGCCTGTACCATCTCTTTTCAGAGATTACAACATCAGCTGCCTTACAACATTATATACAGACAACATACGAATCTCGAGGCATCAAGCCAAAACCTTAGGTCAATTCATAAAACACTGACTAAAAACTTCGAGGACCTGAGAGTACAGAGACGACACATAGGACTTTTTAACTACATAACTTGATAGGTAGTATCTCCACCTGAGATATTACTGCTTTTCTTGCTGTTACTGTTGTTGTCCATTCCCTGCAATGGGATTCTGCTCCTTTGTCCGCATCCACCTAAAAAGTTGGATCACACGGGGGTGAGATAATTGTAAATTGTCCCAGCAGGAGATATAACTCTCCGCCAAAACATTGTTATAGCAGTTTATTAAAATGGACTGAGAAGAAGGATTTATATATTTAATCAACAGCAGGTAAGTCATTTGTATGAACAAAGTAAAGTAATCTCCTTTTTCAAGGATGATATTGCATCTACTCATGGTAGACTCATAGTTCATCCATCTACTTGTAATGAATACAACAGATATGAACAACATCAATGAACTATAGATATATAATAGAAATGTAACATCAGCCAATGAATTTCCGTATTCAATCCTTAAGCAAACATGCTATACGACTGATTTCATTTTACAAACATACTTATGCCCTGAGGAGATGAGATATACCGCTCATATTCCAACCGACCATGATTACGTAAAGCATTGGTACCACACATAGGTCAATGGAAGAGCCGGTATCCAAGACCTCAACTTTCTCGGTCAGTACGAGTTAACATGCAGGACATCTTGTGTCTATGCTAGATAGCTTTCCAGGGTATACTGGCAACATCGCTATTAGAGTTATAGCCCATTCAAGATATGGCCCGTAGCCAATGCCTGGTATTATTTTGTGGAGTCATGGCCCGTAGCCATACTCTTATTGGGGTATGGTCCGTAACCAATCTCGTACATAGGACATAGCCCGTAGCCATTCCTATGGGGCATAAGGATATATTTTCCCAATTACCCCCACATATTCAAAAATATGCGTTCTGGGTTTTGCCGCGGAGCACCCGTTTCACCATCACCTGTTCCTAACGATGATGGATCTATGGTCAAGGCTTCTACATGAAAAGGTTTCACTTGATTAATTAAGTACATTCTCATATTCTTTTAGCATCAACCAAGTTCTCAAACAAGACTTATTACAACAATGCTATAAAGAGACATGTACTACTTTCATCAGATACTTATCAGTCTTTCAAAGACTTTGGGAACTCAGTCCCTCATTTCAAACTGGGAATTCTCATCCCTTCACATTCTTATCACCATAATCATATGGTTCTGGGTATTCAAACTCTTAGCTCATCATTGAACATTATTACCACTTTTTCAGGTAACTATCACCTTCAGGTCATCTGACCAAGGTAAATATGATGCTTGTTACATAAACATCTCTCATGGCACTTAAGGCACATTACTTCTCTTATTACCTCATACTAGGCAATAAGGTATAGCATGGCACATAGGGCCCAATAAACAATTTCAAAACATAAAATGTCATAGCTCATACCTGGCTATGTTCATCATCACATCATACCTGCATGGTTATTAGGCATGATAACAGACATACAAGTTATTCATCACATCATGTGACACAACAGTAACACCATTATTCCTTTATCAAGAATTAGAGTTTACTATCAACAAGGCTTATCATTCCCTTTACCCAAATTAGGGTTAGGGTTCCCCATTTCTCATATACCTTCACCCTTCTTAGGGCCTCTAATCACAACATAATATTAGAATATCATGTGATGTTAATTCTTAGTCAGGGTTTCTCATGAAATCACCCTCAACTAGGGTTTCACATGGAATCACCCTCAACTAGGGTTTCACATGGAATCATCCTCAACTAGGGTTTCACATGGAATCACCCTCAACTAGGGTTTCACATGGAATCACCCTCAACTAAAGTTTCACATGGAATCACCCTCAACTAGGGTTTCACATGGAATCACCCTCAACTAGGGTTTCACGTGGAATCACCCTCAACTAGGGTTTCACATGGAATCACCCTCAACTAGGGTTTCACATGGAATCACCCTCAACTAGGGTTTCACGTGGAATCACCCTCAACTAGGGTTTCACGTGGAATCACCCTCAACTAGGGTTTCACATGGAATCACCCTCAACTAGGGTTTCACATGGAATCACCCTCAACTAGGGTTTCCACCATAGTTTCCCACAATTTGGGTTTATTATTCATCTCCATTAGGATTTCATTCAATTATCCATAATTAGAGATTCACTATTCATCCCAGTTAGGGTTTGTATCTCATTACCCTAAATTGAAGTTTCACACATCACTACCCTGAATTAGGGTCACATCCTCACCCTGGATTAGGGTTACATTTAGAATTGCCCTCAATTAGGGTTAGAACTCAATAGCCCTGTCAATTAGGGTTTATGTTCATGATTAGGGTTTCATGATCTCTTTACTTAAGGATCATACCCTTAATCACAACATGAATCATATTCATGTATGAATTCATGCTAACATCATCTCAATTTGATTAGGTCATATCAACCCTTCAATCAAGTACATACAACTATGATTAGCATAGTGTACTAAATCATTGATCTTATAAGCAATTAGGGTTCATACCTTAATTGGAACTAATCACTTAGTTACTATTAGGGTTTCAACCTTTATAACTTCATTTGTTATCATTACTAACCATCATTGGATTATTGGAACTATCATTACCTTCAATTACCAAGTGATTAAATCACCAACAACCTCCAATCGGTTTTGAGGTTTCATCACCAAACGATTTTGAAACCGAATGGTCTTTGGTCTTCAAACAGTTTGGGACCGTTTGGTCTCAAACGGTCTTGAGACCGTTTGGTCCAAACCTCCTCAAAACCACATGGACCAAATATGGTCTCAACCAAACAAATTGGATTAGGGTTTCCAATGTTGATTCCTTCAATCATTGAATTCATGGAACCAATCATCAATTAGACCTATCCTCATACTTCAATTGAGTTAAATAGGTTAACCTACAACTGATTTATACCTCAATTGACCCTCAATTATTCATCAAATAGGGTTTGAATAAATTGAATTAGGGTTTGGAATCAATGATCCTTCAACAATAATCAATGCAAGATTAGTTACTTTGAAACCTTTGAACCATCATCCAAATTGAACATGACCTGACCCAAAACGGTCTTGAGGTCGTTTGGATGACCTCCAAATGGTCTTGAGACCGTTTGCCCATCATAAAATCAAATTCCAAGTCAACCAATTAAGGTTTGGATCATTGGATTGATCACCAAATCAACAATTGCTTACACTTCAACTTAGTATCATTGGATTATCAATTGCTTAACCATACTCACCACTAGACCTTCAAATGGTCTTGGGTGACCACCAAACGGTCTTGACACCGTTTGGATGAGCTCCAAACGGTCTTGAGACCGTTTGGCTCATCAAACCCTTGGATTCTAGTGAAAAATCATTAGGGTTTGAGCTATTGAGTTGATCATCAAATCAACACTTAATTGCAAAGTGATTTGGTACCTTTAGACCTTCAATTGGTCAACCATGCTTAACCCTAGACCTCCAAACGGTCTTGGGTGATCCCCAAACGGTCTTGAGACCGTTTGGGTAATCCCCAAACGGTTTTGAAACCGTTTGGGTCAATCAACCCAAAACATCAACTCATACCATTGCAAAATCAACACTTAGCCGATTAGGGTTAATACCATATCTTTGGATCTTCAACCATTTAACCAAACGTAACCCTAGACCTACAAACGGTCCTGGGTGACCCCCAAACGGTTTTGAGACCGTTTGGGTAATCCCCAAGAGGTTTTGAAACCATTTGGGCTAATTAACTCAAAAAGTCAAATCAATCAAGTTGAAAATCAACACTTAATCCAATTAGGGTTTGCCTAATTGATTAGCCTTCAACTCATGATTCCTTTGGAATTAATCCATCAAATTTGGTGGGTTATCAACCACTATAGTTAGGAACAGGATACTCAAACGGTCAACCCTTGGTCAACTCCCCCAAATGGTTTTGAAACCGTTTGGTGAAACCGTTTGCTTCTACACGGTTTGAAACCGTTTGCTCCCAAGCGGTTTGGGAAGCCGTTTGAGCAACTCAATGAAACCGTTTGGCTTTGATATTTGGTGAGGTGCATGCTTATGATGATGTCATCATCATAAAGCTCTAAACCCACGAAACCTGCTGTGATTTCCATAGAGATTGCATCAATCAACCGAATCAATTATTGTAAATGTAGGAATGATCATTATTTGATATGGAATTGAATGCAATAGCAAAGTTAGGGTTTCAAGTTATAAAACCCGCCTCCAATTGATCTCCAAAGCTCCATGTCCACGGAAAAAATGGTGGATGCAACTTCTTTCACCATTCCAAGGATCGTCCTCAAGGTTTGAGTGAAAAAGAATGGTTAGAATTGAAGAGGAGATCGAAATAGGAAGAAATCCATAATTTATTTTCGATTTCCACCATGGAATCATGAAGAACGAGGATCAAAGGCTTACCAACAGGTTGGGGACGTGCTCCCTGCTGTCCTTAGCCTTCTTGGTCGGTGTTGCAAGCAAGAGGAAGAAAGGAAATCCGAAAAAGTCCTTAGGTGGGTTGGAAAAGGTTCTTTTATAAGGAAATTGATGAAAGAGAAAATGTTTAATTAAAATTCAATTAATTCCAAAAATGGTACCACCTCTTCCTCCTTGGTTTGATTGCATGAAAAGGCAACTCAAAGCCACCGAACTCCCTTCCATTATCCATGGATTAAGGGAAAAGAAAATAAGCACCTTAATCCATTATAATATCAATATATCTTTTTGAGTGGAAATTCTTTTCCTTATAATAAGGTGAGTGGAATTTCACCTACTTAAGATATTTTCGATCCTTGCAAGATCAAGGACGGTCACTCATGCATCTGAATCCAACCATTTTAATTTTGGTTGAAGGCCCTTTAATTAATACATTTATTTTTTCCCTAATTCAAATTAGGGTTTCAATTAGGCATTAATCTTGATTATTTTAATATCAAGATTCTCTCTCCTCCAACTTAATTCAAATGAGGTGCCCCTCTCATTTTCTTTGCTCTACGTGATGCCAAGAAACTTTAGGGACCTTTTTGAACTGGTAATTTGCATATTGAACCCTAAGTTTTGGGTAAATTGCACATTACACCGAAACTAGGTTTTAATGCACATACATTGCTTTATCAGCTCTTTCTTGGTACTTAGGCTTCCATAAGCCATACCTCTGCATCATATTCACTCTCATGATACTTCAACACATGAGGAACATATTATAATGCACCATTTGTACTTAAACCCCTCAACTTGGATCATTTGCACTTTAGTCCAAAACAACAAAACATTGATTTCAACAATGTTCAAAAAGGACTAGAATTGCAATATAAGTTCCTCTTAAGCCCTAATTACTTTTCAAAAGATGAAATTAAGCATATAATAATCTTTATTAATCAAAACACCTAGGGTTAGAGTATAACCCAGGTCAGGGATGTTACAAGTTATCCACCCCTTATAATGATTTCGTCCCCGAAATCATCAACAAAACATTAAAAGAAAAGAATTGGATATTTCCTCCTCATCTCATCCTCTAGTTCCTTGTCTTCATCACAGGAATTTGTAAGGATGATTACATGTCATTATCCCTTTCTTTATTATTATCTAGCATGTTTATGATCATCTCATGATCTCATCACATTTCCCATTTCCTCATTATGGGAAAGATCTTTATTTTGCTTGCAGCATTAAGGGTTCATCTCCCTTATTCTTGTTCTTATCTTATGAGGAGTACACCTTTAGTTCCTCATACAACATTCTCATCTGAGATTATCTCAGACTTCTCTTTCTTATGCTTAGGATATGACACATTTATTCATTCCATATTCATGATTTCATGTTACTCATTAGATTGTCTCAGAATGACAACTTGATTAGAGCAATCAAAAAGACAACAATCTAAGAGTTTCCATACCCACTTTATCATCAATAGTTGTATACCTGCCCAGGTTATATAAATACTGAGATTAGGTGGTATGCACTTTGTATACTATCATATTCCTTCTTTTCATATTATCACAAGCATAAGGTTTAACATCCCTGGATTTTATCCAGGCATCTCTTCTATACCTCATCTTTTCTTATAGAGGTAGGAACAACATAAAACATTTGCAATGTTTCACTATGCAAAACATAAGTCCTCACAGGACTAATCAAGGAAAGTTCAATCAATTCCTTTCTCAGTTAATCCAGGATTTCATAAGATAACATATTTGAATGACATTATCTTGTCTAAATTGTCATAATTCGTGAATTATTCACTGTCTCAGGCTAACTCTGCCTCAAAGATTGATTCAACAGGCTAAGGTTGAGCACAGACTCAATTTGAGTCCAGAAATTCATCATTTCCTTTTGCTTCAACCAGTTGATGCTGATTACAAATCTTGTTGATATCTAAAAAATCATCATTGGGGCTGGTAATCTAGGTTACACTGCCAAAGCTTGATCCATTATTTACATTACTGTTGCCCTAAATTCTTCAACAGTAATACTTAAAGAAGGATTTTCTTATTATAGATGGATCAACTGGGGGATTCTCAGGAAATTATCTCTCTCTTGCCTGCTCCCACGAACCTTTTCTTGGTGCAACATTGCTGCTCTCAGTAGCAACCCCCTTATGTGACCCAGTCATCTTTAAGTTCTTCTTCTCTTATATGAGCAGAAGACACTATCAGATACACTGGATGACACCAGAACATACTCTACTACCTTAGTCCTATGTCTCTGTAGACTCAGCGAACCTAGAGCTCTGATACCACTAATTGTAACGACTGACTCACAAAAACAATATTAACTTAAGCGGAAGCGAATCATTTGTAGCGGATTACTGAAAATCACTAAAAATTTAGAACTTTTTGCAAAGAGATCCACACATAGGAAACCTTTTCCAACAAGAACCATTGTATAACTTTTACATTCTGGTTCAAACATACATAACATGTACCATCTCTTTTCAGAGATTACAACATCAGCTACGATACAACATTATATACATACATCATACGAATCTCGAGGCATCAAGCCAAAACCTCAGATCGATTCATAAAATAGTGACTAAAAACTCCAAGGACCTGAGAGTACAGAGACGACACATAAGACTTTCTTACTACATAACTTGACAGGCAGTATCTCCACCTGAGATATTACTACTGTCCTTACTATTACTGTTGCTGTCCATTCCCTGCAATGGGATTCTGCTCCTTTGTCTGCATCCACCTAAAAAGTTGGATCCCACGGGGGTGAGACAATTGTAAATTGTCCCAGTGGGAGATATAACTCTCCGCCAAAACATTGTTATAGCAGTTTATTAAAATGGATTGAGCAGAAGGATTTATATATTTAATCAACAGCAAGTAAGTCACTTGTATGAACAAAGTAAAGTAATCTCCTTTTTAAGGATGATATTGCATCTACTCATGGTAGACTCATAGTTCATCCATCTACTTGTAATGAATACAACAGATATGAACAACATCAATGAACTACAGATATATAACAGAAATGTAACATCAGCCAATGAATTTCTGTATTCAATCCATAAGCAAACATGCTATACGACTGATTTCATTTTACAGACACACTTATGCCCTGAGGAGATGAGATATACCTCTCATACTCCAACCGACCACGATTACGTAAAGCATCGTTACCACACATAGGTCAATGGAAGAGCCAGAATCCAAGACCTCAACTTTCTCGGTCAGTACGAGATAACATGCAGGACATCTTGTGTCTCTACTAGATAGCTTTCCAGGGTATACTGGCAACATCGCTATTAGAGTTATAGCCCGTAGCATATACTCTCTTCAGGATATGGCCCATAGCCAATGCCTGGTATTATTTTGTGGAGTCATGGCCCGTAGCCATACTCTTATTGGGGTATGGTCCGTAACCAATCCCGTACATAGGACATAGCCCGTAGCCATTCCTATGGGGCATAAGGATATATTTTCCCAATTACCCCCACATATTTAAAAATATGCATTCCAGGTTTTGCCACGGCGCACCCGTTTCACCATCACATGTTCCTGACGATGATCGATCTATGGTCAGGGCTTCTACATGAAAAGGTTTCACTTGATTAATTAAGTACATTCTCATATTCTTTTAGCATCAGCCAAGTTCTTAAACAAGACTTATTACAACAATGCTATAAAGAGACATGTACTACTTTCATCAGATACTTATCAGTCTTTCAAAGACTTTGGGAACTCGGTCCCTCATTTCAAACAAGGAATTCTCATCCCTTCACATTCTTATCACCATCATCATATGGTTCTAGGTATTCAAACTCTTAGCTCATCATTGAACATTATTACCACTTTTCAGGTAACTATCACCTTTAGGTCATCTGACCAAGGTGAATATGATGCTTGTTACATAAAAATCTCTCATGGCACTTAAGGCACATTACTTCTCTTATTACCTCATACTAGGCAATAAGGTATAGCATGGCACATAAGGCACATTAAACAATTTCAAAACATAAAATGTCATAGCTCATACCTGGCTATGTTCATCATCACATCATACATGCATGGTTATTAGGCATGATAACAGACATACAAGTTATTCATCACATCATGTGACACAACAGTAACACCATTATTCCTTAATCAAGAATTAGAGTTTACTATCAACAAGGCTTATCATTCCCTTTACGCAAATTAGGGTTAGGGTTCCCGATTTCTCATATACCTTCACCTTTCTTAGGGCCTCTCATCACAACATAATATTAGAATATCATGTGATGTTAATTCTTAGTCAGGGTTTCTCATGAAATAAACCTCAACTAGGGTTTCACATGGAATCACCCTCAACTAGGGTTTCACATGGAATCACCCTCAACTAGGGTTTCACATGGAATCACCCTCGACTAGGGTTTCACATGGAATCACCCTCAACTAAAGTTTCACATGGAATCACCCTCAACTAGGGTTTCACATGGAATCACCCTCAACTGGGTTTCACGTGGAATCACCCTCAACAAGGGTTTCACATGGAGTCACCCTCAACTAGGGTTTCACATGGAATCACCCTCAACTAGGGTTTCATGTGGAATCACCCTCAACTAGGGTTTCACATGGAATCACCCTCAACTAGGGTTTCACATGGAATCACCCTCAACTAGGGTTTCACATGGAATCACCCTCAACTAGGGTTTCCACCATAGTTTCCCACAATTTGGGTTTACTATTCATCTCCATTAGGATTTCATTCAATTATCCATAATTAGAGATTCACTATTCATCCCAATTAGGGTTTTGTATCTCATTACCCTAAATTGAAGTTTCACACATCACTACCCTGAATTAGGGTCACATCCTCACCCTGGATTAGGGTTACATTTAGAATTGCCCTCAATTAGGGTTAGAACTCAATAGCCCTGTCAATTAGGGTTTATGTTCATGATTAGGGTTTCATGATCTCTTTACTTAAGGATAATACCCTTAATCACCACATGAATCATATTCATGTTTGAATTCATGCTAACATCATCTCAATTTGATTAGGTCATATCAACCCTTCAATCAAGTACATACAACTATGATTAGCATAGTGTACTAAGTCATTGATCTTATAAGCAATTAGGGTTCATCCCTTAAGTGGCACTAATCACTTAGGTACTATTAGGGTTTCAACCTTTGTACCTTCATTGGTTATCATTACTAATCATCATTGGATTATTGGAACTATCATTACCTTCAATTACCAAGTGATTAAATCACCAACAACCTCCAATCGGTTTTGAGGTTTCATCACCAAACAATTTTGAAACCGAATGGTCTTTGGTCTTCAAACGGTTTGGGACCATTTGGTCTCAAATGTTCTTGAGACCGTTTGGCCCCAAACGGTCTTGATACCGTTTGGTCCAAACCTCCTCAAAACCGCATGAACCAAATATGGTCTCAACCAAACAAATTGGATTAGGGTTTCCAATGTTGATTCCTTCAATCATTGAATTCATGGAACCAATCATCAATTGGACCTATCCTCATACTTCAATTGAGTTAAATAGGTCAACCTACAACTGATTTAGCCCTCAATTGACCCTCAATTAGTCATCAACTCGGGTTTGAATCAACTGAATTAAGGTTTGGAATAAATGATCCTTCAACACTAAATGCAAGATTTGTTACTTTGAAACCTTTGAACCATCATCCAAATTGAACATGACCTGACCCCAAACGGTCTTGAGGTCGTTTGGATGACCTCCAAATCGTCTTGAGACCGTTTTCCCATCATATCATCAAATTCCAAGTCAACCAATTAAGGTTTGGATCATTGGATTGATCACCAAATAAGCAATTGATTACACTTCAACTTAGTATCATTGGATTATCAATTGCTTAACCATACTCACCCCTAGACCTTCAAACGGTCTTGGGTGACCACCAAACAGTCTTGAGACAGTTTGGATGAGCTCCAAACGGTCTTGAGACCGTTTGGCTCATCCAACCCTTGGATTCTAGTGAAAAATCATTAGGGTTTGAGCTATTGAGTTGATCATCAAATCAGCACTTAATTGCAAACTGATTTGGTACCTTTAGACCTTCAATTGGTCAACCATGCTTAACACAAGAACTCCAAACGGTCTTGGGTGATCCCCAAACGGTCTTGAGACCGTTTGGGTAATCCCCAAACGGTTTTGAAACCGTTTGGGTCAATCAACCCAAAACATCAATTCATACCATTGCAAAATCAGCACTTAGCCGATTATGGTTAATACCATATCTTTGGATCTTAAACCACTTAACCTAACTTAACCCTAGACCTCCAAACGGTCTTGGGTGACCCCCAAACGGTTTTGAGACCGTTTGGGTAATCCCCAAACGGTTTTGAAACCGTTTGGGCTAATTAACCCAAAAAGTCAAATCAATCAAGTTGAAAATCAGCACTTAATCCAATTAGGGTTTTCCTAATTGATTAGCCTTCAACTCATGATTCCTTTGGAATTAATCCATAAAATTTGGTGGGTTATCAACCAACATAGTTAGAAACAGGATTATCAGACGGTCAACCCTTGGTCAACTCCCCCAAACGGTCTTGAAACCGTTTGGTGAAACCGTTTGCTTCTAAACAGTTTGAAACTGTTTGCTCCCAAGCGGTTTGGGAAACCGTTTGAGCAACTCAATGAAACCGTTTGGCTTTGATATTTGGTGAGGTTCTTTCTTATGATGATTTCATCATAATCAAGCTTGAAACCCATTAAACCTGCTGTGATTTCCATGGATATTGCATCAATCAACCGAATCAATTATTGTAAATGTAAGAATGATCATTATTTGATATGGAATTGAATGCAATAACAAAGTTAGGGTTTCAAGTTATAAAACCCGCCTCCAATTGAGCTCCATGTCCAAGGAAACAATGGTAGATGCAACTTCTATCACCATTACAAGGCTCGTCTTCAAGGTTTGAGTGAAAAGGAATGGTTAGAATTGAAGAGGAGATCGAAATAGGAAGAAATCCATAATTTATTTTTGATTTCCACCATGGAATCATGAAGAACGAGGATCAAAGGCTTACCAACAGGTTGGGGACGTGCTCCCTGCTGTCCTTAGCCTTCTTGGTCGGTTTTGCAAGAAAGGGGAAGAAAGGATATCCGAAAAAGTCCTTAGGTGGGTTGGAAAAGGCTCTTTTATAAGGAAATTGATGAAAGAGAAAATGTTTAATTAAAATTCAATTAATTCCAAAAATGGTACCACCTCTTCCTCCTTGGTTTGCTTGCATGAAAAGGAAACTCAAAGCCACCGAAATACCTTCCATTATCCATGGATTAAGGGAAAAGAAAATAAGCACCTTAAATATAATATCAATATATCTTTTTGAGTGGAAATTCGTTTCCTTATAATAAGGTGAGTGGAATTTCACCTACTTAAGATATTTTCGATCCTTGCAAGCTCAAGGACGATCACTCATGCATATGAATCCAACCATTTTAATTTTGGTTGAAGGCCCTTTAATTAATACATTTATTTTTGCTCTAAATCAAATTAGGGTTTCAATTAGGCATTAATCTTGATTATTTTAATATCAAGATTCTCTCTCCTCCTACTTAATTCAAATGAGGCACCCCTCTCATTTTATTTTCTCTACATGATGCCAAGAAACATTAGGGACCTTATTGAAGTGGTAATTTTCATATTGAACCGTAGGTTTTGGGTAAATTGCACATTACACTGAAACTAGGTTTTAATGCACATACATTGCTTTATCAGCTCTTTCTTGGTACTCAAGCTTCCATAAGCCATACCTCTACATCATATTCAATCTCATGATGCTTCAACGCATGAGGAACATATTATCAAGCACCATTTTCACTTAAACCCCTCAATGTGGGTAATTTGCACTTTAGTCCAAAACAACAAAACATTGATTCTAATAATGTTCAAAAAGGACTAGAATTGCTATATAAGTTCCTCTTGAGCCCTAATTACTTTTCACAAGATGAAATTAAGCATATAATCATCTTTCTTAATCAAAACACCTAGGGTTAGAGTATAACCCAGGTCAGGGATGTTACAAAAAACATCCACAGACCTAGGTTTAGCAAGGGGGATGATCTAGGAAGGTTGAACTAGGTCAGATTAGTGCTAGGTTGAGGAAGGGAAGGGCAACGGTAGAGAGCTTACGGCATATGGAGGTGGAATCGGTAAACTTTTATCTAGTTGAGAGGGAGAATAGTCATATGAACCCAACTTAAGAATGCTCCAGAATGGCCATCGGTCGAGTTCTGTGAACTTGGAAACTCAACCGATAGGCTTTTTAAAATAGCTCTCGGCCATCGATCGGTCAAGTTGGCAACTCGACCAATGGTCAACATGACCTAAAATCAACAAACTTAATTTCTATCCATTAGAGTGCTAATTAAATTTATTTTTCAAGTCCATTATTATATTGAACATACTTAGGCACATATCACTCATCATTGGGTACTATTTTGTGATAAAGCATGTGTTTGCGAAAAATACCCAAAAATAAGATAAAAACAAGGAAAAATGAACATAAAAATGATTTTTAGAAAATTAACAAGCAAAGATGATCAAAATATAGGGAAAACATGTAGGATAAAAGACAACTAGCTAGAAGGAATATTAGATTCATTTAAAGCAGTTATAAGCAATTTTAATCTAATAAAGTTAAATTTCTCTCTAGCTAGAGGTTTCGTGAACCGCCAAATGATTTTCTGTGTCCACATGTGTGATATAGATATCCTTCTTAGCAATGTGATCATGGAGAAAATGATTATGAACCTCTATGTTCTTAGCTCTACTATGTAAGATAGGATTATAGGACAAGTTAATTGCACTAGTATATTATCACAATAGATAGGAGAAGCATAAAAATGAATTTTAAAGTCTTGGAGCATTTGCTTCATCCATAGGACTTGGGCACAATAACTCTCAACTGCAATGTACTCAGCCTCGGTGGTTGATAATTCCATTGTGCTCTGTTTCTTAGAGAACCAAGACACCAAGCATGGTCCTAGGAGGAAACAAGTGCCACTTATGCACTTTCTATCAATCAAGCACCCTGCATAATCTTCATCACTATAAGCCATAAGAGTAATGCCCCTTGACTTGGGATACCATAGTCCAAAACTTGGGGGTTTTGCTAAGTACCTTAAAATCCTCTTAACAGCTACAAGATGTGATTTCTTAGGATTTGATTGAAATCAAGCACACAAGCCAAACCAAACATTATATCAGGTCTAGAGGCAGTTAAGTAAAGTAAACTTTCAATCGTACCTCTATAGAGATTCTCATATACCTTCTCACCTTCTTCATCTTTGTCAAGTTTGGCAGTGTTTGATATGGGTGTGTCGATTAGCTTGGTGTTCTCCATCCCAAAGTGCTTAAGTAGTTCACTTGTGTAATTGGCTTGGTTGATGAAGTTCCCATCTTTTATTTACTTGATTTGAAAGCTGAGAATGAACGTGATTTAACCCATCATACTCATCTCAAATTTACTCTGTATAAGATCACTAAATTATTTGCAAAGATTAAGGTTATTTCTACCAAAAATGATATCATCAACATATACATGCATGATAAAAAAATGTTAGAAGTGTGCTTTAGAAATAAGGTAGAATCCACTTTGCCCATGATATACCCATGATCTAACAAACGTTCCTTAATTTCTCATACCAAGCCCTTGGAGCTTGTTTGAGTCCATAGAGAGCTTTTTGCAACAAATAAACATGGTTAGGTAAAATATCATGTTCAAAGCCCGGAGGTTGTGCAACATACACTTCCTCCTCAATTGTGCCATTAAAAAATGGACTTTTAACATCCATTTAATATAGAAGAAAGTCTTTATAACTAGCAAAGGCAAGCAACATACAAATTGACTCAATTCTAGCTATAGTTGCATATGTCTCATCAAAATCTATAACTTCTTGTAGATTGTACCCTTGAGCCACTGACCTTGTTTTGTTCCTTTCCACTTTTCCGCTTTCATCAAGCTTGTTGCAATAGACCCATTTGGTACCAATGATCTTTCTATCACTTGGTCTTAGAACTAGGGTCCAAACTTTGTTCTTTTTTAATTGCTCCAATTCTTCTTGCGTAGCTAGGATCCATTCTTCATCCCCAAGAGCTTCCTTGACATTCTTAGGCTCGAATTATGAGATGAAGGCATTGTTGGCTTGTTCTTTGTTGAATGCAGCCCGTGACTTCACTCTTTCAAATATATCACCTAAAATAAGCTCCTTTGGATGATTCTTTGCAAACTGAGGGGTTGGATCCTTCTTCTCATCATCTTTCTCTTCTTCTTGAGTGGCCACCTCTTTTCCCTTTTGGGTGATGTTGAGCTCTTTGAGAATAGAAATTACTTCACCTACAATATCATCATTTGGAACAATATCTTTAGGAATAGAGGGGATAGTCTCAATAAACTTTACATTAATGGATTCTTCTACTTTAGTAAGATTAACAATAAAAACTCTATATGCCTTGCTAGTAGTGCTATAGACAAGAAAGAAGGCCTTGTAAGATTTTAGATCAGACTTGTTGAGAGAATATTTTATATTCAAAACAAAATAAGGACATCTAAAAACATGGAAATACTCGATAAAAGGCTTCCTACCATGCCATAGCTCATAGGGGGTTTTCTTCAAAGAAGGATGAGTAAAAACCCAATTTTGCACGAAACATGAGGTACTGACAGCTTCAGCCTATAACTTTTGTGGAGTATCATACTCTAGAAGCATGATCCTAGCCATCTCCTATAAAGATCTATTCTTCCTCCCTACAACCCCATTTTGTTGAGGCATTGGAGATGAACAGAAGTTGTGTGCATAACTAGATTCTTGACAAAAATGTTCAAAAAGTACATTTTCAAATTCTCCCCCATGGTCACTAAGGATGGAAACAATGCAGAAAGAGGCTTCATTCTCAACTTGTTTACAAAAGCTCGAGAAAACATCAAGTGTATCACTTTTAGAAATAAGAAATAAGGTCCAAGTATATCTAGAGAAATCATCGACAATAACAAGTCAATTGACACGACTTTATTGTGCGTGTAAAATGCAAATGTACATGACTTGTAATATAGGTCAAAAGAGGCTCGAGTTGTTGAACTCAGTGAAATGTTGTCCAGAGACCAATACTAATTGTGGTCTAATCATCTAGGTCGAAGGAAAATGATTGAATGGTGGAGTTTAAATTGAATGAGAAATTAAAATAGAAAATTAAAGTTGATTCAATCAATGGTGATGGATTCCTTCGAACACAGTTTTACCACAGGTAGCACTATATATATCCTCCTATTATTAATATAAATTCCACTCCTAAATCTGAATAAAGAGCTTGTAGCTAGAAATTACCCACTTTCATAGTGAAACTTCCCTACCTAAACTAAATTCAATCCCATTCTCATAGAAATTGATTCATTAATTAGGTGTAGTTGGTTTTACTCTGGGTAATCTCATCCCGTGTATGCCCTACCTTTCACAAGGGACGTCGATAAATGGAGGAACCTATTTGTTTCTAACCCTTAATCCCCTTTTCAGAAGCTATTAAGGATCTAAGACTCTATTTATTGTGATCAAACACAAATAGATAAAGCAATTCTCATAGATTCATATTCAGATATTAAGAAAAGAGTTTATATTAAAACATAAAATTCATATACAATGCATACCCGGTCTACTCCTAGGTCCTAAGGAATAAGGGGTTTAGCCCCCCATGGTTTCTGTAGTCAAAAGCATTATAGAGAAGAAGAAAAACATGGGAAACATCAAATGAACTATGTTAACCCCTGGATAAAAGCTACTCTGGACGATCCCCTTCCAAGAAAAGTCGTTCTGCTGTCTCTCGGTTGCACAAAGATCCACCAAAAGTGCTAGAATTGATCTTGGAAGTGGCCTTCAGGCCTGTTGTCTCCTCCTCCATCTCTCTGCTCTTGAACACTCGACTACATCATGATAATTAGGTCTGGTCGTCCTTTGACGTAGTTATAGCATGGCTTTTTCCTACAAAATAACACCAGTCGTTGGATTAGAACGTTGTTGTAGATCTTGTTTGTGTGGACAATCTCGGTACTACCGAGATGATACTCAGTAGTAACGAGTCTTTAGGGTTCTGGAAATGCACCCTATCTCGGTACTATTGACTTGAGTCGATAGTACCGACTCAAAATTTGGTGCTCGACTTCTCACGCGTCTGATGTCAACTTGGTACTACTGACTTTGGTGCTGATGTATCAAGTTGTTCAAAATTATTTGGGAGAGCTACTGGGGGTAAGTCTGTACTATCAGTTTTGAGTGTCGATAGTACCGAGTTTGTGTGTTGCTTTTTCTATCTTACTGTTGATAACTCAGTACCATCGAGTGTTGACTTGGTAATACCAAGTCTGTGCAGCCTAGTGAACCTGAAACCCAACCTAAAGTGCCTTAGCTTCTTGAATTGATAAAAACTTATTAAAATTTGATAAAACATACATAACTTGATGCATTTCAATAAAATAAGCTACTCATATAAACTTGTGCATAAGAGCTCAAGAAAATACAATTGCGTGCACAAAATTAAGGGAAAACAAGCCTGTAAAAATGAATAAATATTAGTGCATCAAACTCCCCTAAGCTTAAATCTTGCTCATCCTTAAGAAACATACTCTCAGATCTGTATGTGACAAGTCAGGAAAAGGAAAAACTATATGAATTCTCATCTCAACCACCCCCACATAACGGTCCCAAACTGGCCCTACTGATCACTAAAATGGTAACTACTCTGAAGCGACCACAAAATTTCCATAAAATACATTTGTCCCTCAGTCAATGAAACACTGTTAGAAAAGCAGTTAACATATTAAACTAATCAGTCCTACACTTGGTGCATTATGTTATTTCCTATCTATATTTTTCTTTTTCCTAACTACCATCAACATGGAAGCAGTCCTCCTGATAAACAAGGAATGAGGAGAAAATCATACAAGTAGCCTACCAATAAGAGCAATGGGTGGTAAGGTTTAGGTGGCTTATGAAGATTCACAAGGAACAACTGAATCATTATGCGAGCATTAAAGTATGATGAACCAATATGATGACAATGAACGAGTTATGATTCCTAATGCCTACATAAATGGGTGGCATGATGCATGTGCTTAACATCCCATATGATGAAATGGAACCAAATGAAAAAAAAATCAACGACATTATGAAGATGTTCTGAAATTTTTTTAGAACGGGTACACATCCTTTCTCCCTCTTTCAAGCAAAGACAATTCTCTCTTTCTCTTTTTTTTGTCTCTTCTTTTTTGTGTCTCCTTTTGTGTCTCTTTGTTTTTTTCCTTGGCCCTCTACATGATTGGCCTTATTCCACTAAATACATTCATGATATTTCTGATATATCTCTGAGGGTATGGATGTGTATGAGATCTGTGTAAATATTTTGCATCTCATAATGCCTTGATGAATGAATGATGAATGCATGTGATCTACATGTACAGATCTGCATTATGCGACTAAATGATATGCACATGAATTGTTCATGCATACTTTTTCTTTTTCCTAACTAATGTAAAGGAAAATGACTAACTATAATGATTTCTATTGTGCCATGCTTATGTAATCAAATAGAAATGATTCAGTGAACTTGATCATCTTAAGGTGGTAGCAATTATGAATATGAAGTGGATGAAATCACATAACTAAAAGATTAAGCCATCAAAGATTTATATGTGTCCCACTATAAAGACATGTGTATAGGGTAGCCGTAGGAGTTCCTTCTTAAATTTCCATTTACAGTCACGTTACTGGTTTGATCAGTTTAGGATCAAGCGTCATCTTCATTCACATTTCATGGATAGATGAGAAATTATTCATATCCCATGTCCTAAAGTTGACTAACCCATACACTTCCTCAAGGTGCGACTCAAA